>CM057455.1:746919000-748239500 GCA_016271365.2 Neoceratodus forsteri
GGGACGAATCCATGCTGTCTATCATCCAGGCACTCTGACTTTTCCAGGTCCCCCAGCCTCTCCTTGACAATGCCCTACATCACCTTTTCCACCACCGATATCAGGCTGACGGGCCTGTAGATCTTCCTGGACATAAATCTCCACCACTCATTCACACTATTGGGATCTGCGCCGGAGGCACTAGGACCCATCGGGAGCAAACTTTTGCTAGAGGGTGGCGCCAGAGATGGAGCTAGGAAACGGCACCGCTGAACCTCAGCTCAAGGCTGTAATGACTATCTCAAGGCCACCCTCCAACCGCATCAGTTCCTTTTTCCCGCTGAGTGCGCTCAGTGACGACGTCTCACTCTGTGGAATCAAACTTCAAACTAGCAGCATAGTTTTCAGTTTTCTTATTTTGTAGTAATATCTCGATAAGTATCGCTTAAATTTATTCTTATTTTAAAAATATAAGAGAAGTCTCAGCCTACTTTGACGGAGTCGACCATGAGCAGGTCTGGTGACGGTAGGGAGACTTCGTATGAAAGCTGTTCAGTCGGGCTGGGTGCGGTCCGCCGCCTTCTCCGGAAGGGGGGTCTGACAACGGTCAGTCCAATGCCTGAGGGGACGGGCGGTCCCCGCGGAAGCATGAAAATAAACGGTCGCATTCTCGGCACCGTTCGGCCTCGAGCTCTTCTTCGGCCCACAGGTCAAAAAAGAGAAGGCATCACTCGAGGTCGCCCTCTGATATGTCTGTGCGTAGACGTTCGGTTATCGGGGCCAGTTGCCGGTCTCCTCCTTCGGAGTCGCCAACCTCTGCTTCTGGTAGCCAACGTCTTCAACATCGGAGCCCTACCCTGCCCACAGGTAGGTCTTCAGATGAGCAGTTTCATCAGTGGGCCGCTCTTATGGAGCAGTGGGCTTGGATGTTGGTTCAGCTACCTGGCTCGGTCACTCGGGGACCTTTGGGCTTCTTGAGAGACCAGGTAGGGTGATTGGACTTCCCTGGTCACGCGGCTCCTTCTTCAGTGCCGTCGACTCCGTGCTTAGGTGCTTCCCCCCCTCACATGGCTACGGCGCAGGGGGCCACACCAATGCCCTTATCTTATCATTTAGAAGAACTGCTAAAAAAAACTTTGCCAAAGGCTTGGCCTTTTCTACAGATTAAAACCCTTCCTAAACAGAGATTCATAGATGAGGTTAGTCCAGGCCATTTTTCTCTCAGTTGTTGACTATGTAGACTTCCTTTATAGTCACTGCCCCATCTCCTACCTACACAAGTTGGATACCTTATACCATAGAGCAATAAGATTCATAACAGATCTGCCATCTAATAATACCCATCATTGCTGTCTTTATGCTGCAGTTGGATGGGTTTCCCTACACCTCAGAAGGTACAGAAATGCAGCTCTATGGACTTACAGAGCATTATCAAAAAAAACTTCCAAACCATATTCTGGACTGCTTCACCCAGACCATTCCTAGTTCCTATGCCCTAAGAAGCAACAACATCATCCTGTTCAAATTGCCCAAATTCAGCACCCGGCTAGGGAGGGCAGCAATCAGCTATTCTCTAGCTATAGCATGGAACACCCTACAAAATCCTAAAACTGTCCAATCTTATACCATTTGCATCCTTTAAACAGCGTTGTACAGTTTTCTTCACAGAGAAATGCAGTTGCTACCACTAGAGCTAGCTTTGTCATCTCACAATCTCCCTCCCAAAAATTCACCATATATGGCATAATCTTTGTTCTTCAGTTCTCCCTCCCAGGCAGACACCCCATCTTATGGCACCCAGTAATACCTTCCACCATCCTAGTATTACATGACGCTGAGTGTTTTCCATGGCCCCTCCACTGGGATATGTATTTCAAACAATATGAAGTCTTGCTATATTATGACAATTGCAGTGAGTCCCCATCTTTGAACTGCCCCGGAGGTGAAATAGTTAACTTTCCATGCAAGCATGGAACTCTAAGCGCGTGCTCGGTTAGAGGGCTCTGTCTGCTGATCTTCAAACATAAACTGTCAGATTCTTTACTCCACCTCACTGAACAGTCGCTCCGGAGATTTCTCCTGCTGTTCGGTTCATTTTGTCGGTTTAAAGTATTATTTTATCGGCTTTCAACGAAATTATACCATAACCGGTCAGTTCAAGCTCTGTCTGTGGTAATGTAAGTAATAGATAGGTTTTACATTCGTTTTTCTCTGTGTGGAACTTGTAAACATTTCGGTTGAACCGATCAGATTGTGTTTTAAAATTGCTAGTCCTTTTTTAGAGTGCGGTTCCCGGTTCTTATCGGTTCTAAAAAAAACGGATTTCATTACAGTTTTTTCCATGACCCATGACACGGTTGGGAACCGATAAGAGAGTCTTGCTTGGCGGATTGCCATAACGGGCAAGTTTGGTTAGGCTGGCATTATGTCTGAGAAACCCAAAAGAAAAACCGGGCCCACTGGGTTTCAACACTGTAGTGTCTGTGGGGAAGCCTTTGCTAAGGCTGACCCTCACACCACCTGTGTCTATTGTCTGGGGTTTGACCACCTCAATGCAGACCTCCAGATTTGTAAGAATTTCCCTGCTGCCACCATAGAAAAGAGAGTTGGTAGGCTCAGGGAAAGGGAGGCCAAAAAGTCTGCTGACCCGGATGGCCGTCCCGGTTGGTTCCAACGAACCATGGGTAGTCCCTCTGACCAGGCGATACTTCCTCGGGCAAGCGAAGAGCTGGCTCTGAGGGCCAGTTCCTTCAAAAGGACTAGAAAGTCAGCTGGTGTGGAGCCAAAAGTTCTCTCTCCAACCGCTGAAGAAATAGCTAAAGCAATCCAAATTGTCCAGTCTCTTTCCCCGGTTCCGACTGAACCGGCACCATCAGGGAGGTGCTCGGTTCGGCCGGTTCCACCGGTTCAAGATTATGATTTTGAGGAATTTTATGAACCGTGGGAAGGGGAAGAGGAGTATTAGGAGAGTGAATATGGTTTTGAAGACCTGGATGTGCCCATTGAACCGGACACCTCTCCAGACAGACCTTTAGGGGTTTCTCCTCCAAGGCTCTCTGAGTCCCCTTCTCATTTTATGTTTTATAAGAAGGTTGTTGAAACTCTCCAGCTCCCTGTTGAGGAAGCTGTTGATGACCAAGAGGAGCCTGATTATGTAGAAATGATGGATATTCCAGAATCTAAGAGGCTGTCTATTCCTCTGCATAAATCTTTTTGGAAGCAAACAGTAAAAGTTTTAAAAACTCCTCACACTATACTCCTGTAGATAAAAGGATGGACAAGAGGTATACTTTATCAGGCTCTGATAAGAAGTTCCTCACACAGCAATGCAGCCATGTGGGAGTACTGCAGGCTGCAGCCTGTGACAAGGCAAATATTCCCCTAGCTTCACACCCTCCTGAGAAGGACTCCAGGAAGATTGATGCTATGGCAAAGAAACAGTACATGGCAGCATCCTTGGGACTCAGACAGGCAAATTATATGGCTTATGCTGCTAGATACCAAAAATCCAGATGGGATACTGTGCTGGCTCTAGCAAAACAAGTCCCTGACCAGCTGGCCAGAGAGCTGGAACAGGTGGCTAGAGATGGTATTGAGGCATCTAAGGTGCAATTTCATGCTGCAGTGGACTCTAATGATGTGTCATCAAGAATCATGGCTACATCTGTGGCACTTCACAGAATGGCTTGGCTCAGATGTACTACCGTGTCACAGGATACCCAGTCTAAGGCCATGGATTTTCCTGTTGTGGGCAACTCTCTGTTTGGGGAGCAAACAGAGAATTACATGAAGAAAATGGATGAATACAGGACCACCTATAGGAGTGCACAGGCCAAGGAAAGGCAGGTCACTCCTCAGAAGCAGCTTCCCAAGGGCAGGGGCAGGCCTTTTCATAGGCCTTTACCAATCCCAAGCCTCCTCTTCTGCTTATGCCCAGAGGGGTTCTTTAGAGGAGAGGCAGGCGGGGTTCAAGCAGGCCTGCTTCCACCCCTCAGCCTAAAGCCCCTGCCAAGCAGGCACCCTGATGGGGTGGCCAGGGCCGATTCTTCTCTACCTGTAGGGGGCAGGCTGGCTTACTTTGTCCAGGACTGGAAGTCTCTAACGTCAGACAAGTGGGTCCTGAAAGTAGTAAGCCAGGGACTGATTCTCAGCTTCAAAAAGTTTCCAAAGATGAGAACCAGATCTTTTCCACCTGCATCTCCATCAGAGGCACTTGCCCTAGAGGCAGAGGTCTCTACCCTCCTCACTCTCAGAGCCATGGAAAGGGTTCCACCCCTACACCAGGGCAAAGGTTTGTACTCCAGGTACTTCCTTACCCCAAAAAAGACAGGAGAATGGCGGCCCATCCTGGATCTCAGATACTTAAACAAGCACCTTTAAAACCAAAGTTCAAAATGGTGACCCTGGGAATTATTTTACCCTCTCTGAGGCCAGGGGACTGGCTAGCGTCTCTGGACCTCAAGGATGCCTACTTCCATATTCTCATCAGAAGCTCCCATCGAAAGTACCTCAGGTTCGAGCTGTCCTCAGGCCATTACCAGTTCAGAGCAATGCCCTTTGTCCTCACCTCTGCTCAAAGGGTATTACCAAATGCCTAGCAGTAGCAGTTGCATGTCTAAGAAGGCAAAAAATTGCCATCTTTCCTTACCTGGACGATTGGCTCATAATAGGTCAGTCCCCAGAACAGGTCAGCTTACACCTTCAGGTAACTCAGCAACTGCTTACCTCCCTAGGTTTCTTTCTGAATCTATCAAAGTCAGTTCTAGAGCCTGTCCAGCTCCTAACCTTCATAGGCGCAGAACTGAACAGACAGGAAGCCAGGGCCTTCATCCCTCTGGACAGGGCAAAGACCCTAGTCTCCCTGGCCTCCTCATTCACCCTGCAGGTCTTTCAACCAGCAAGGCATTTTCTGCAGCTCCTAGGACACATGGCTGCTTCCACAGCAGTAGTGCAAGGAGCAAGATTTCAGATGAGGGACATTCAGTTCCATTTGAGAGCTTTTTGGTCTCAAAGAAAGGATCCTCTTTCCAAGTTGATCCCAGTAACTCGAACCCTGATCCAAGCCCTACAGTGGTGGCAGGATCAGAGCAACCTGAGACAAGGAGTTCCTTTTGTCACTCAGTCTCACTCCTTAATCCTTACTACGGATGCATCCCTCTTGGGGTTGGGGCTCACATGGGCGACCTCACTGCCCAGGGACTGTGGTCCCCCCAAGAAACTCTGCTCCACATCAACCTGTTGGAGCTCAGAGCAGTATTTCTAGCACTTCAAGCTTTCTCCAGATCTGTTCAGAACAAAATTGTACAGGTCAGAACAGACAACACCACTACAATGTGGTACATCAGCAAGCAATGGGGCACTTGGTCTACAGCCTTGTGCACCGAAGCCATGAAGTTGTGGTCTCTGGTCTACTCCCTGAACACCTCCCTTACGGCAGTTCACCTCCCAGGCAAGGACAATGTCCTGGCAGATGCTCTCAGCAGAATTTCTCAGGGCCATCACGAGTGGTCCCTGGATCCCCTTGTTCTGGGAGTGGTATTTGCCAGATGGGGCATCCCGCAGATAGATCTTTTTGCAGCCCCAGACAATCACCAACTTCCCCTCTTTTGCTGCAGGCCCCCAGTCTTGGGCTCAGTCCCTCTGGATGCCTTAGTCCTCAGTTGGGAAGGGAAGTTTCTCTATGCCTTCCCTCCCTTTCCTCTCCTATTCAAAGTGCTAGTCAAAATCAGATCCCAGTCCTGCACGGTCATTCTGATTGCCCCAGATTGGGCCAGACAACCCTGGTATCCACTCCTACTGTTCTAAGCAGTCCATCCTCCCCTGTGCCTTCCCAGGAATCACAATCTGTTAACCTGTGCACAGGGAAGGGTTTGGTACCCAAATCTCTCAATCTCAAGGCCTGGTTCTTGAAGAGTTAGAGTTTGCTGACTTACACCTCTCACAAGGCGTAATGGATATATTGAAGGCTTCTAGGAAGCCTTCCACCAGGGCTACTTACAACTCCAAATGGAAAAGGTTTTCCATTGCTCAGAAAAGCATATTTCCTCAGACTCTGCTGATTTACCCACAGTCCTGGATTATTTGGTCCATCTGAACACTTTGGGGCTGAGACCAGCTACCCTGAAAGTGCATTTGGCAGCCGTGTCTGCTTTTATTTCAGCTGGTAAATCCTCTTCTTTTTCAACTCACCCTGTATTTTCCAAGTTTTTTAAGGGATTGCTTCACATCAACCCTCCATTCAGGGATCCTGCCCCTGCTGGGATCTTAATGTTTGTATTGCTCAGCTTATGCAACCCCCCTTTGAGCCTTTGTCTTCAGCTGAGCTTAAGTACTTGACTTGGAAAACTGTGTTTCTAGTAGCCATAACCTCTGCCAGACGCATATGTGAATTACAAGCTTTGTCAGTGGAGCCGGATTTTATCTCCTTTCACAGAGATAAGGTAGTCCTCTGGACTAATAGAAAGATCTTACTTCAAGATACAGCTCTTGCAGCAGGTTACACCATTAGGACTAAAGCCGGCAGGCGCCAGGACCCCACGGAAAAATTCTAGCTAGCTATCTTCAGCGGGGACCGCCCCCAGCGTCGGTCCCGCCTCAGAGCGTCAGGCGTGGTACATAAGGGGCGGTCATGATTCCCTCAGTTCTTTCCGCCACCGACTTGCATGCCTCGACCCTCCGGTCTTAGTCTAGCACGCGACGCATGGTTGCAGAGCTTTCCTATGGGAATTTCCTCTTTCTTCGAAGATATTACTGCTGATGTCCTCTCCGACCTCCGGTCATCCATCGAAGTGTGCTTGCAGGAAGCAGATCTCCTTCAAGGACCCCCAAACGGCCTGCGTCAGGTGCCTGGGCCCAGACCATGATACCCGGGCCTGCTCTTTCTGCCAAGGGTTCAATAGCCGAACAAGGATCCGGCGTCAGAAGGCTCTTCAGGCATTCTTGCTGGAGGAGAAATTAAGAGCCATGTCCTCCAAAGGGGAATCTTCAAAATCCCACAAGCATGCAGAAAAGAAGAGAAGGGAGAAGGCCCCTTCCAGGTCCCCGACCAGGGCCTCCGAATCCCGCAGCTCCGGATCAAAGTCCGACCGCTCTCCATCCAGGGCCTCTTCTCTTCCCCCGGATGCGGTTGCTGCCCCTCGCTCTTCTCAGGCCCTTCCCGCCAGGCTGTCTTCGTCCTCCGCCTCCAAGGCCTTGGCAAAGTCCAGGGAGCGCCACCACCACCATAGGTCGGGTTCCCGCCCTTCGGCACCCGACGTCCGGTCGTCTTCTGTTCCACCCCGCAAGACGTTGGAACTTACTCCTCTGAAGAGGCCGATAGACCCGACGCCGGCTCGACCTGGGTCGGCCGTCCGTTACTCCTCCTCGGAGCCATCGTCGGCCGGGAGACCGTCGTCGGCTAAGCCTTCCCAGCGGACGTCGGTTGGGGGACCGACGTCCGTCCTGCCTGAGAAGAGGACTCCTGCGCCTCCGACCGTCATTGGGCAGGAGTCGCTGACTGAGGAAGATCTGACGCAGCCCGAGAACCAGACGGGCGACCCCGGCCTCTTGCAGCCTCCCAGGGCTTTCTCGCCGCCGCCCGAGGCCCCTGTGGAGCCGTCGCCAGGACTGACGACCGCCCTCCGGCGCCTGGGCCGTCATCGGGACTTTCTTTAGCGGAAGTGAAGGACCTCTTCACGTATTGGTGGGACACCATTGAGAGGGATGTGGTGCCCACTACTCTTCCTCCTCCTCCACCGGCTCCGGCCCCCCCTTCGCCTTCGGGGTCGGCAGGCCGCTTAACTTCCCCCCGGGAGCCCAGATCCTCTCCCAGGGGACGGTCAGAAAAGAGGAGACCTCCGTCAAGATCTTCTTCTGGATCACCCAGCCCCAAGAGGTCCAGGGGACACCGACGTTCGCCGTCGACGGAGGACACAGGATCAGTTTACACTTCCTCTAGATCCCCATCTCCATTCTCCATCCCTTTTCCGGACCCACGTGAGACGCCAAGGTCTCCTCCGGATGACCCCTCATTCATGGATATCATGCGTCATATCCAGGAGAACATGGGGTGGGATGCGGAAGAATTAGACCCCGAAAGGTTACGCCTTGCCAAGTATCTTCGGCAAAAGGACCCCAAGCCTGTGGTGGTGCCACCCTTGGTGGACACTTTCGTGGATGTCACCAAGGCTGCGTGGGGCGTCCACACTCCGCTCGGTGCCGAAGCTGACCGTCTATACAAGGCTCCTAAGGAGGACCAGTATCTGACACAGCAGCCTCAGGCCGACTCTCTGGTCATCACAGCCTCACATGACCGGTCACAGAGGCCGCAGCATCTGAGCACCCTGCCACCGGATCCAGAATCCAAGCAATTGGACTCTCTGGGCAGGCGCACGTATGCTTCCGCTACCTGCGCCATCAGATCCTTAAATTACTTGACCCACATGGTTCAGTTTCAGAACGCTCTGTGGGAACAGGGTCTGGAGGTAGCTGAGAAACTACCCGAAGGTGAGCAGAAGGAGGAGATGCTCCAGCTCCTCCGCACGGGTTCAGACGTGGGGACCCAAGTGCTTCGAGCCGCGTATGATTCCGCGGACTCATCTGCCCGAGCAGCAGCTTCCGGCATTTGCCTCCGGAGACACTCCTGGCTTCGTGTCTCCGGCTTTACCCCGGACGTCCAGAAGAACATTATGGATGCCCCTTTCGAGGGAGATGTTTTATTTAGTAATCCTTCTGAGAAGATTATTACCAAACTTCAAGAGGCCGGGAAGGCGGTGAGGTCGGTCCAGGCCATGTACCGACCTAGGCTTGGTTCCTTTCGTAGGAACCAAAGCCGTTTTCGTGGGCGGACACAGAGGCAGCAGTCCCGCTCCGCTACACACCAGAGGGGCTCTGGTTTCCGTAGAACCTAGGGTAAACAGCCTGCTAGCCGAGGTCAGCGCTCCCCTAGGCCGACCCAGCCAACGGGCCCATCTGCCGCCACAGCCTGACTCCTTTCCGGCCCCCGCCCGTCAGGATCAATGGGAAATTATGGTCGTGGGTCGCATTGCCAACTTCCTGCCGGGATGGCAGGCTATCACCACCGACAGGTGGGTTCTGCAGTTGGTCAGTCTTGGCCACTTTATAGAGTTCGCAGAAAAGCCACCCTCGAGGCCTCCTCTGCTCTCCCGGTATCCGGGTCAGCACAGAAACTTAATTTGGCAAGAGGTACTCGCGCTCCTAAAAAAGGGGGTGATAGAGTACGTCCCGGGGAACCAGAGAGGACAGGGATATTATTCTCACTTCTTCCTGGTTCCCAAGAAATCAGGGGACCTCCGTCCAATTCTGGACCTCAGCGACCTCAACATGTCGGTCGCCTACAAAAGATTCCGCATGGTGACTCTTCCGGGTCTTATTCCCATGCTGAAACAAGACGCCTTTCTAGCGTCCCTAGACATGCAGAACGTGTACCTGCATATCCCCATAGCTCAGGCGCACCAGAGGTTCCTGCGCTTCGAGTTCCTCGGCCACCATTTTCAGTTCCGAGCTCTTCCGTTCGGACTGTCATCCGCACCAAGGGTCTTTACCAAGTGCATGGTAGTCGTGGCAGCATCTCTAAGGAGACAGGGCCACTATGTGTTCCCATACCTCGACGACTGGCTTCTCATGGCCGCCTCCAGAGAGGTGTTGTTGCTTGCGGTCCAGAGCACTCAAGACTTGTTCCAGTCTCTGGGCATTCTCATAAATTACGAGAAGTCACTCTTGGTGCCGTCGCAGAAACTGCAATTTATAAGCGAGTTCTGGACACTGTCAGGGAAGAGCTTTTCTTCCGGGCAACAGGCGAACGCATCAGGTCCCTCATAGCGGTTTGTCATTGAACAAGATCGTACCTGCCAGGTCGGTCCTTCGATCTGTTTGGACACATGGCTGCGGCCATTCCTACGGTCCCTCTCGCACGGCTCCACATGCGGGTAACCCAGTGGATGCTCAAGGTGCAATGGGACCAAAGGCAAGACCACTTGCAGCATCCAGTCAGGATCACAAAGTCTGTGATCCGCGACTGGCAGTGGTGGCTAGCCCCGGGTCGCTTTCCAAAGGCGTCCTGTTTGTAGCGCCGTCCCCGGAGGTAACCCTCACCACAGACGCTTCAGGTCTCGGGTGGGGGGCACACCTGGACGGGGTGAAGTCTCAGGGTTCATGGACCCCGTTGGAGGCTCATCTCCATATCAGTGTTCTAGAGATGAGGGCGGTCCTCTACGCCCTGCAGGCTTTTCAGTTGATAATCCCACCGTGCACTCTCCTGCTTCAGACAGACAACACGGCGGTGATGTGTACCTCAACAAACAAGGGGGCGCACACTCTTACTCCCTTTGCAGGGAGGCCATGAGGGTGTGGGATTGGGTAATCGGACACGGCGCAAATCTGATCACTATGCACGTTCCCGGGGTGGACAACACGATTGCAGACGGCCTGAGTCGCTCCCAGGCCAGAGTCCACGAGTGGGAACTTCTTCAGGAGGTGGCAGAGGATCTGTTTCTTCGATGGGGAATTCGAGAGCTAGACTTGTTCGCATCCCCATCCAACGCAAAACTGCCCAATTTCTGCTCGCTAGATCCAGGGCCTGGTGTTTTCTGGCGAGACGCGTTGTCCCTCTCCTGGGCGAACAGATTCCTCTATGCTTTCCCTCCCTTCCCGTTGATCCAAAGAGTTCTTCTCAAGCTGCGCAGGGAGCATGCACGAATGATTCTGGTGGCCCCATTCTGGCCCAGACAGATCTGGTTCCCTTGCTGGTACAGCTATCTCGGGAACCCGGCTCCGTTGCCGCTCAGCTCCCACCTACTGTCTCAGGAGAAAGGTTCGTTGCTCCATCTGGATCTGGTTCTCTGAACCTGCATGCTTGGCTCCTAGAGACATCAGCCATCTTGCGTCACGGGTCTAGCAAGAGGTTGCAGAGTTCTTTCTGCAGCCAGAAAGCCGGCAGCGATGCGATTATGCCATGAAGTGCGCGCTTTTGTTTATGGTCACGGGCTCGTGATCTTTCCCTTTAGGTTGTCCTGTGGGAGTAATTTTGGATTATCTCCTCTCTCTTTTTCATTCAGGCCTAGCCTACTCCTCTATTAAGGTGCACCTTTGTCTATTTCTGCCTACCACCTTCCGGTGGGACATCGTACTGTTGCTCAATTAGACGCCTCTCGGGAATTTCTTAGAGGGGTGTTACACCTTAGGCCTCCCATTAGGGACCCGGTGCCTCCATGGGATCTGCTCTTTGTCCTGGAACAGCTCACGCTCCCTCCCTTTGAACCTGCCATGATTAGAGAGTCTCGTTTTCTGTCGTGGAAGACGTTATTTTTAGTTACTGTTACTTCAGCTAGAAGGATTTCTGAGCTTCACGCTCTCATGTGCAAAGAGCCTTATTTAGTTTTCCACGGGACAGAGTATCCTGAGGGACGAACCCTAAGTTTCTGCCTAAGGTGGTTTCGGCACTCACTCTAAACCAGGATATTGACCTTCCGGTCTATTTCCCGAGTTATTCTAATAGAGGAGAGGAGAAGCTTTGCTCCACACCCTGGATGTTCACCGCAGCCTGAGGTATTACCTCAACAGAACTAAACCCTCTCGTAGTTCTGACCAGCTTTTTGTTTCCTTCTCTCAGAGAATGATGGGCCAATCAGTATCCAAACAGACCCTGTCTCACTGGCTCATTCAGTGTATTTCATACTGTTACGATATTAAGCAGAAGCCCCTTCCCGGGTTCTATCCGGGGTCATTCTACCAGGGGTATGGTTACTTCCTTTGCAGCACTTAAAAACGTCTCCATCTCTGCTATTTGTGCTGCAGCCACTTGGAGTTCTGTGCATACCTTTATCAGGCATTATAGTCTGGATATCGCCTCTCGGCGGAGAGCCGGATTTCGGCCTAGCGGTGCTGCAGGGTCTCCTGTCCTAAGTCAGGACCTGGAAGGTTTTTCTTACATTTTACCTCCTCCCGGATCTTCTGGCAGCGTTACTGCTTGGGAATCAGTCCTAATGGTGTAACCTGCTGCAAGAGTTGTATCTTGAAGTAAGATAGTACAGTTACGTAAGAACTTACCGTAACAGTAGATCTTCGAGAACAGCTCTTGCAGCAGGTACCTTCCCTCCCACCTTCCCCCTTGGAGGAGGCATGGTTCTGCTCCCTCTTTTATTGGGATTTCCTCCCTTATTGTCTTCTGACGGTGGATCCTCGGTCTCCCCTTCTGATGTCATCCTGTGGCCGGTCTCAGGCGGAGAACTGGGAATCTGTTGGGACCGCCCTTATGTGCCACCGCTGGCGTCGGGCAGGGACCGACGTTGAGATGGTCCCGCGAAGATAGCTAGCTAGAATTTTTCCAGGTCCTGGCGCCTGCCGGCTTCAGTCCTAATGGTGTAACCTGCTGCAAGAGCTGTTCTCGAAGATCTACTGTTACGGTAAGTTCTTACGTAACTGTACTTTTCTGCCTAAGGTGGTTTCAGATTTCCACCTTAATCAATCTATATCTCTTCCAGTGTACTTCACTGACCATTATTCCTCTGGTGAGCGAAGACTGCACAGCCTAGATGTGAAGAGAGCCCTTAGTTACTATATAGAGCGTACCAAGGGTCACAGGTTTGACTCCCTCCAACTGTTCCTCACTTATGGTGAGGTTGGTAAAGGGAAGCCTGCCACTAAAAGATCCATTGCCAGGTGGATTGTCTCTTCTATCCAATTCCTGTTATGAAAAACTGGGTAAGGTTCCTCCCTCAGGCCTGAGGGCTCACTCTACCAGAGGTACAGCTGCTTCTCTGGCTGCTGCCAGAGACATCCCTATTCTAGAGATATGTCAAGCAGCTGCTTGGAAAACAGTTCACACTTTTACCAAGCATTACTCCCTGGACATCCAGGCTCGGAGTGATGCTCGGTTTGGCACAGCTGTCCTTCAGAGCCTTTTCCCTAAGTAGGTTCTGTCCCTCCTCCATGGGGGTACTGCTGTATAATCTGCAATTGTCATAATATAGCAAGACTTCATGTTGTTTGAAGAAAAAATTACTCACCTTAGTAATGTTGTTTCTTTTAATGGAGTCTTGCTATATTATGACCTCCCTTCCTGCCTGCCCCTCTCAGAACCTCTGTTTTGGGATGTGGGTGGGCATTACACTGTTGGCACTTTCTTTATGCCACTTTGTTGTTTCACCCTTCCTTTGGGGTGAATTGGTGTTGTATTTTTCATTTCTTTTGTGTCTCATGACTTGAGTCTTTGTTGGAGACCAAGAAGTGTGTGTTTATGTTAGTAGCCAGTCGGCTAGTGTAGATTTACAGCTTCCACACAGAGCCTTAGTGAGTTTTTGCTCGTAAAGATCTGACAGTTTATGTTTAAAGATCAGCAGACAGAGCCTTCTAACCGAGCTCGCGCTCAGAGCTCCATGCTTGCATGGAAAGTTAACTATTTCACCTCCGGGGCAGTTCGAAGATGGGGACTCACTGCAATTGTCATAATATAGCAAGACTTCATTAGAAGAAAACAACATTACTAAGGTGAGTAATTTTTTCATACTGTATATACTGTAAATATTATCTTAACTTTCCTATAACCCATTTTATCATGTGAATTTTACTGTACATCACTGTGTTTATAAATGTTTTTTTTTCCCTGTATGTATAACTGTTTATATAAGTGTATTGATGTATCTGTTGTGTATAAACGGATGAACCTTGAGCTTATCAGGTCCATCTTGTAAATTAGCCTTGCTCAATGATACTCTCCTGAATAAATAAAGATTTGATTGTTTGCTCGCCTGCTCTTCTTCCTTCTAAGCCTGTTTTTCGGGGTCTTGGAGTGTTTTCGGCACCCTTGGCGTCGATGGCATGCTCGGTGCCATCCTCAGCGCCGTGCGGCTTCGTGGCGCCGTTTTCGGCACCGTGTGGGTCCTCGGTGCCATTTTCGGTGGCGTGTGGGTCCTCGGTGCCTTTTTCAGCAGCGCATGGTCCCTCGGCATCGTTCTCTGTGCCGTGCGCCTCCGTAGCGCCAGGGGCTCTCAGAGCGTCCTCCACTTTTCAGGACTCCTCTTTTCTCTCTTTTCCTTCTTCCCTTTCCTCTGGCTTTCATTCCTTTCCTGTCCATACAGTCCCTCCTGGAATGTCAGGAGATGACATTGAGCCTGACCCAGACCTTCAACTGGGTGATGAAGTGGAGGAAGCAGGATCTATTACTGCTACAGAGCCTGTGGTCGAGGACCTGTCCTTTAAGTCTCTGCTGAAAAATTTGATTTCCACTCTTTCTCTCCAGACTACAGACATCGATCCTGGGAAATTGTTAAGACTCCAATACCTTCATGCCCCGGAGATCCCTACAGATTTGACTCCTTCGGTTCAGCCTTCTTTCGAGACGCTGTCTCAGATGGTATGGAATAATCCTGCTCTCACCCCTTTGGTGGCTAAATCCATAGATAGGAAGTATTCAGCCCCCAAGGATCGTCCCATTTTGGCATCTCAAGCCTTTGCGGATCCTATTGTAGTCCTGGCAGAGAATGATAGGTCGTCCTTCCTCAAACTACTACAGCTCGACCTATTAACAAAGAATCTTGTAAGATACACACCTTAGATAAGAGAGTCTTTGCTGCTTCTACCCTAAGTATGCGTACTGCCAGCTACCAGCGCTATTTCTCCCAGTATGAGTATATCCTGTGGCACTCTATCAAGCAGATGGTTGAAGCTTTACCGGAATCAGATACAAAGCCAGAGCTTCTTCAAACCATTACCAGAGGTATTGAATCTAATAACTAGCAGGTTAAAGCAGCTATTGATGCTTTCGACACTGCTTTCCGTTCGGCGGCTGCTGGTATTTGTACCGCCGTCATTCCTGGCTGCGCACTGGGTTTCACGAATGACGCCAAGAAAGCAGCAGGTAATGGCGCTGCCCTGATGGTGCATATCTTTCGGTCCCTCAGGTAGAACAAGCTCTAGAAGCTACACAAAAACTTGGCTCGACCCCCTCCTGGCCCCTCTCGAGGGAGTGTCAATAAACATCAGTTTCATAACCGTCAGTCCTTTTGAGGCAGAGGCAGGGGAGGTTTCCATAAAAACCAACCTGCTCAACCTCAAAAGAAGACACAATAGAAGGCCCAAGGGCCCAAAGCACCCAGCGCCACCTTATGAGTTGCTGGCCCAAGTCCCATCTCAGCTGCCCGAGATGGACTTTTCCTCTCCGGTGGGAGGTCATCTGATGCACTTCTACAACCAATGGAAGTCCATAACCTCAGACAAATGGGTCCTTTGGATAATTCGCGAGGGGTATTCACTTAATCTAGTGGAGACCCCTCCGGATTGTCCTCCCAAACGACAGCCCAGGCTGTCAACCCTTCAGTCAGACCTTCTCGCCGCCGAGATTCAGGGCCTTCTGAACAACAGGGCAGTAGAAGTAGTGCCACTGCATCAACGGAACACAGGGTTCTACTCCCATTACTTCCTGGTTCCAAAGAAGTCCAGGGCATGCGCCCCATTTTGGATCTCAGAAAGCTAAACAAATTTCTCCCCAAGGAGAAATTCAAAATGATTTCTCTGGGAACCTTGTTACCCTTGCTTCATCAACATGACTGGCTAGCCTCTCTAGACATGCAGGATGCTTACCAGCACATTTCTATTTACCCGAGGCATCACAAATTCCTGAGGTTTGTGGCTCTGGGACAACATTATCAGTTCAGAGTCCTGCCCTTTGGGCTATCCTCGGCGCCGCGGGTTTTTACAAAGTGTTGTGCAGTTCTCGCAGTGCACCTCAGAAAGGTCGGAATACAGGTGTTCCCTTATCTGGATGATTGGCTTCTGGCAAGCCCTTCCAGGCAGGGAACTCTGGACGCTGTAGAGATGGCCTCTCGCTTCCTTACATCCATGGGAGTTCTGCTGAACCTCAAGAAATCGCAGTTGCAGCCCTCCCAAAGGCTCCTTTTTATAGGGACTCTTCAGGACACCTCCTGTATGAAGGCTTTTCTTCCAGAAGACAGAAGGAATGATATCCTTCAAATGGTCCGTCACATCGGGGAAAACAACTCAGTCCCAGCTCTCTCGATGCAACGGATGCTAGGCCTCATGGCATCCTCGGTGTAAACTGTACCCCTAGCACATCTGCACATGAGAACCTCTCAGTGGATGCTCAGTTCTCAGTGGTCCTCAACCACTCACCCACAGTCCTATCCCATCAAAGTGACAGAACTCTTAAAGAGGTCACTCACCTGGTGGTCTCAAGAGAGCAATCTCCTGGAAGGGTATCCCTTTGCTCCTCTAGACCATCAGATCTCCATTACCACAGATGCGTCCCTAATGGGGTGGGGAGCTCACTGTCAGGCTCTCCACACTCAAGGTGCGTGGACTCAGGTCGAGTCCCAGCTTCATATAAATGTTCTAGAAATGAGAGCTGTTCTTTATGCGGACCGAGAGTTGAAGGACATTCTCTGTCACAAGAACATTCTCCTTCAAACAGACAACAAAGCAGTGATGTATTACATCAACAAGCAGGGCGGTGCTCATTCTTACCCCTTATGTAGGGAAAAGATGAAGGTATGGGAATGGTGCTTGGAGCACAAGGCTTTAATTCAAGCGGTCTACCTACCGGGAATACAAAACGAGCTGGCAGACCGTCTCAGCAGAAGAGGGACAGATCCTTACAAGTGGTCTCTCGACTCAACCATAGTTCAGTCACTATTCAAAGAGTGGGAAACTCAAGACCTGGACCTTTTTGCATCCCCTCTCAATTCAAAACTGCCTCTGTTCTGCTCCAGAAATCCAGGGCCTGGCATTTTCTGTCAGGATGCGTTCAGGCTGCGGTGGACAAAACGCTTTCTTTACGCCTTTCCACCTCTTCCTCTAATTCAGAAGGTGCTCCTCAAGTTCGAATCCCAAGGGGACAAGATGATTCTCATTGCTCCCTTCTGGCCTCGGCAGCTGTGGTTTCCACTACTCAACAATATGTTGGCAGTTCCTCCGAGACCACTTCCCCTGCAGATGAACCGTTTGACTCAGGGGCCGGTGGTCCATCCCAACCTGAGATCGCTTCATCTTCACGCTTGGCTTCTGAAAAGGTAGAAGTAAACTGGTTCAATATCTCTCGAAGGGTTTCAGATATTCTTCTGGCTGCGGAAGCCAGCCACACGGAAAACTTAGACAGCCAAGTGGAAGCGTTTTTCGCTCTGGTGTGCAAAGTCCTCTTTGAATCCCTTTTCCTGCCCACCAGATAAGGTCTTGGAGTACCTCTTGGACCTCTCAAATTCAGGTCTGCAGTACTCTACAGTCAAAGTTCACCTTAGTGCCATTTCAGCGTATCATGAGCCATTTTTTTCCTTAACACTAGCTCAGTTACCTGTGGTTAAGAGATTTCTTAAGGGAATTCTGCATACCAGACCTCCTACAAGATGTCCAGTTGCAGCCTGGGACATTAATCTTGTGCTAGACATGCTCACTCGGAAACCTTTCGAACCTCTGGCTACCTGTGAGCTAAAATTTCTCTCCTGGAAGACTGCCTTTCTAGTGGCCATTACCTCAGCCCACAGGGTCTCTGAGATACATGCCCTGGTCACAGACCCTCCGTATACTGTGTTCCATAAGGACAAAGTAGTCCTTCGGACTCATCCTAAATTTCTTCCTACGGTTGTTTCAGAATTTCATCTGAACCAACCCTTGGTCCTTCCCTCTTACTTTGTGGACTTCCAAAATGAAGGAGAATGATCTCATCATTCTTTGGATGTTAAGAGAGCCTTGCGTTTCTGTCTAGATAGAACCAAGGACTTTCGTAAAGCCCAGCAACTGTTTGTTTCCTTCAGCGAGACCCGGCTAGGTCAACCTGTCGCTATCAGATGTATCTCAGCATGGTTAGTGGCATGCCTTCGCCACTGCTATTCCATGGTGCAGGTTAAGATGGAGGGCAGGATTTACGCTCACTCTACTAGAGCGGTCGCGGCATCCCTAGCGGAAATTTGCAACGTGTCCATTGCAGATATTTGCAACGCAGCCACCTGGAGCTCAGTGCATACTTTTGTTAAACATTTGCACTGGATGTCCATGCCAGATGACATTCTTCCTTTGGCAGAGCCATCCTTAATGGACTTCTGTCCTAGAAATGTGAGCTCTTGGTCTCTTCTGCCGCCCTCTCGGGGGATTATTAGCTCGGTACTCTCCCAATAGTGTGAATGTGTGGTGGAGACATATGTCCAGGAAGATATGAAAATTACATACCTACCGTAATTCTTGATCTTCTTGGACGAGTCTCCACCACTCATTCACACACCCACCCTCCGTCCCCCGAGCTCACCTCTGTTGTTGGTCTTCACTCCCTCAAATCTTTATGCTGTGAAGACTTCTTTGCTGACCCTTCTTATACGGGTCGCCCTGACTATCTTATGTCCGGTTTTTAGGTTAGGCTATCCTTCTAGGTTAGTTACGCTGCACCTCCTTGGTAAAAAAGGTACTGAGGTGGTTGGAGGGTCGACGCCGAGACAGTCATTACTGTGCGAGCTGAGGCTCGAGGTGCCGTTCCTCGCGGCTCCATCTCTGGCGCCGACCCTCCAGCAAAAAGTTTGCTCCCGATGGGTCCTAGTGCCTCCGGCGCAGATCCCAATAGTGTGAATGAGTGGTGGAAACTCATCCAAGAAGATCAAGAATTACGGTAGGTATGTAATTTTCATTTCCCTGTCACCTCCCTTGATCCCCCTTTTGGATAGGCAGTATATGCGCCACCTTCCAGTCCTGGGGCACCCATCTTGTCCTCAAAGAGATGCTGAAAAGCTCCCACCAGGGGTTTCACCAGGACATCCACCAGTTCCTTCAGTACTCTGGGATGTAATTTATCCAGCCCCGGTGCTGTCTCCATCTTAAAGGAACTGAGGGCTTCCCTCACTCTCTCTGCCGTGATTTCCACCTCCACTACCTCGTCCCTCTGCTTTGCCTTCCCCACATAAGTGAGGATTCCACATATATCCCTTCCTATTTTTGGAGAATCAGCATGTAGTTTATTTATATTTTCCAAAAACTATTTATATAAATTGAGAAAAGCGAGAGAGCAAGGATGCAGCCCTGTCTCATGTCACAGTTGGCGTCAAAACGTTCAGTTAATCTCCCCCCACTATTGCTGACCTGAGCCCAAGTGTTGGTATATAATATCTTAATTGCATTGATAAGAGCAGGATCAATTCATTCACTTCTCATAGTACACCACAATATTTTTCTATTTATGATGTCAAAAGCTGATGAAAAATCAATAAATGCCAAATATAACTTCTGCCCTCTTAATTTCAAATATTTTATTGTAAATGTTGTAATATATAGATGTTGTCAAGAGTTGAGAAAGACTGGCCGGCCTGCCGGCACAGCGGTAGGGTTATCACTCGTGGCGCCAGCGATCTGGGTTCGGGAGCAGACTCGGGCGGCTGGAGGCCGGCCAAGGGAGGAGGATTGAGCCGAAGGCTGCTGCCTCCTCCGGTGAGGGATTTAAGTCTGGCTATACCGCCACCTGGGTGACCACAGGTGGAGGTGCAGTGAAGGTAGCTTGCAGACAAGGGTGGGGAGGCGCCTGTCAGAAGCCGGAGCACAAGCACGTCATGGCATGCTTGGCCCCTAGGCTTTCCTAGTGTATGGACGCCTCGAGGGCTGGGACCAGAAAAATGGAAAATACCCTGTCCCAGGTCCCTGTAGACGGGTTCCGGTCGTCCCGAGAAAATCCATAACTGGGCTGTAGAGATGGGGCCAGCTGACCTCCTGACACAGTCTCGAGGTGTGAGAGAGGGTAAGGGATGTCCTTGTCCTCCCCGCCCGGGGGGTAAACCACTGCAGGGTGGGGGTAGGCAGCTGGTACCCAGAATAAGAGGTACCCAGGGTGGAACTATGGGAGCGCGCAAGACCTAGGAAGCCCTGAAGAAAGGTTCTTGGAGCAGCGAAGAAGGGGGCAGAAAAATAGTAGGTAAAAAAAAAAAAAGTTGAGAAAGATTCACCAAAGCAAGCTTGTCCCTAGGAAAAAATCACCCAGTTCTTGAATATTCAGGACCAATCATTTGAGCAGAATTTTTGAGAGAATTTTTTCCATAATATCAATTAAACTAATGAGATGATAGTTGGCCAGAAGCTCCCTATCACCTTTCTTAAAAATGGGTACAGTAACAGAACCCCTCCATGAATCAAGTATATAATTGTTTTGTATACAGATGTTGTAATTATCTACCAAAATCTCAACCCATTTATATTTCAAATATTTATAAATTTCACTGAGAATTTGGTCAGGGCTGGGAGTCTTATTATTTTTCAAGCTATCTATTGCCTCATTCACTTCAGTGTTAGTGATAACTTTGAGCTGAGGTGTCACATCTAACTCAAATAAAGAAGTAGACTTATGTGATTCTTGAAATAGAATCTGTGCATAGTAATTACACCAATCCCTACCCCCAGTAGTACTCTCTATGTGATTTAACGCCTGCTTACATCCAAAGGCAGCTGCCAGAAAGTTTTATCATCTCTGGTTATAATAGCCTGGTTCAGTTGATGCCATTGATGTAGATGATATTGTTTCTTTTTGTCAATTAATAATTTCCTATATTTATTTATTTCAGTCCTCAAAAGGGCTAAATTATTAACAGGAGATGATTTCCAATATTTCCTCAGTTGCATACTCAATAGATGCTTCTGAGTTAAACATTCATTATCAAACCAGCCTTTCTGTGTTTTAATATATTTATTGTTAGACACCTCCATATAAATGTTTTGTTGAATTAGTTCCAGAATCTCCATCATAAGTTTATTTTTAGCCTCAAAATCTGTAGTAGTGATTTTAATGTATTTATCAAAGAGCAATTCCAAATCTGCACATATATTTTGATTAACAATATTTGTCCAGATTAACCTTTTTTTTGTTATGAACCTCCACCTTAACCGTATTGAGAGTCTGTGGTATTATTGATTCTATTCTAATTAATTCATTGTTTACGATCAGACAAACAGGATAGTGATCACTCTTTGTCCTGGCATCAATTTTGAGTGACAACCAAACATTCAAGGGACCTCTCCATAATGCTAGATCTATGACCGATTCAGCCATGACAGAATGGTATGTAATTTCCCCATATTCATCGCCGGCCATTTAATGGGAAAATGCCATTTAACTTAAGCATCTCAATTAATCTAATTCCATTATTATTTGTGATCAAATCTTTAGATCTCCTAGTAAATTTTGCAGCTTCAGGATACATATAGTTTAATATTGTATCATCTGCCAACCCATCATATTTACCAGTTCTTGAATTAAAGTCACCAATCAGTAAAAGGTGGTCATCTGGAAAATTACCAGAAATTTTTGTAATTTGATCCTGTATCTTATACCAAACTCTTGAATCAAAAAATGTGGAGGCCTTAGGTGGACTATATATATATATATATATATATATATATATAAAATTATGGAGAAACCATCTCCATTTAGTCTCATCATTCCATACAGCTCAGTTCAGCTCTGTTGGGGAACAGTTAACAAACGTGTTTGTTTTAACGTAAGTAATCAGGCCCCCAGCTCTTCCAGGTTTAGATATTTTTCTCCCCAGAGTATGAAAAGTTTGATAACCATCCATATTAATATCATCATCATGTGCATGTCAGGTCACCTGAAGGCAGATCACAGAGAAACCAGACAAAAGCTCAACAAATTCTGCATCCACCAATTTGGCCCTATACCCAGCGATATTCCATGATATAAAGGTCAAGTGATTTAATGAATCCTTAAGAGGCTGAACTATATGTGTCTTAAACACTGAATTGTGGGGAAGATCTGTATTTGTAATGTTTAGTATTTGTCAATCCTCTGAGTCTAAAAGTGGCTCAAATCTATTTTCTAATCTCAAATCAGTACAGCTTTGCTTTGTACTGTGCTAATCCGCCAATAGCAATTTGCACCTGATTATTGGAAACCAAGTTATCCCTAGCCTAGATGGAACAGTTAGAGGTGACTGATGAATCAACAATATAAATTCCCATACTGTCAAGAAGCACTTCCTTAGCCATGATTCTTTCACTTACCTTCCTATTATAACATAGCAGGTCTACCTGGCTATCCTGATGCAGACTAGGATGTCTAAAAACAGCCATGATTCCATTTCTTCCTAGTTTAACCCCAATGATGTTTGAAAGGAAATTGCAGTGTGAAAATCTAAGATTATTTCTAGTTTCTTTATACATCTGTCTTAAACCAAATAATGAAAGTGAGACAGGGCTGCATCCCTCATGCCTCATCTCCTCTTGTTTGTTATTATGACCATTCACTAACTCAAAATGTAAATTTCCAAGGAATATCCCCTCTACATTTCTCCAAAAATAATACAGGACTCTCTTATGACAATTGAAGACTTTAATTACTGTAGACACATCTCCAGAGGATATACCTCTGGTAAAAAAAAAAAAGACAGTAACAGTAGATCTTCAAGAGAATTTCTTATATCAGGTTATGCTGTCCCACCCTCCATCCCCCTCTGTCTCTGATCTTTTCATTCCTGTTTCTCTGTTTCCAGAATGGTTTTCTCTCTGTCTCACATTTCTTAGTGATGAGGACCTCTGGCTCTCCCTCGGTTCCCTAGAAAGATGTCCTCTGTATGTAACCCCTAGGTGGCGTTATCCCATGGGCTACTACCCCTGCCTGCTTGGCTAGCAGCATGTTAAGGGGCCTAGGTTCAGTGCCGAGTGCCTCCACCCAAAGGTCAGGGTTGGTCGTGGTCAGTCTAACCAGGTCACAGTCCTCTGGGACACTGTGACCCTCCTCGACTCCCACTAGTGGCCCACTCAATACACAAGGGTAACCTTCCCATTACCCCAGATATGCAAAACACATACACATATATCTGGCACTTACCCCCAGGACTGGTTCTTTCAGTGTGGCTCTGAGTACCCCCTGTAAAATAAGGTTATGCAAGGCACACAGCTACAATACAATACTTTCAATATATACTGACACCACAGTCAATGTAGATTTCAAAGAAAAGAAGATCAGATTTATTCAGGGGATTGTAACAAGGATGGGGGATAATCAAGTTAATTGGCTTAATCGCACTAAGAATCACCCTACTGTGCATGCAATCAAAGTCCCATTCAGTCACACACTCTGGGTACCCAGGATGAAGGGAAAGGCTAGCCAGGACCGTTGCCCGTGGTAGGCCAGCATCACAGCTGGTTGGGGCCCTGTGATGGAAAAAATAACATGCAGACACATAATTTGTAATCTGGAGCTGAAGAGTTCAGTTCGTGAACACATTACAACAAGATAATTAGATGACACACTTTTGATTTAAAGGGGGGTTGCAGGGAGCTACCCTGGTAATTACTCACGGTACCCAAGACTGGACACAGGATGGATGGCGGTTGAGACGATGGATGCGTGTTCTGGATTGCTGGAGGAAGCAGGGCCCACACGAGTCGCTTCAGTGTCGTTCCTGTTCAGGCATGGAGCAGGGGGCTGATCCCCTGGCAGGTCCCTCGTCGATGGACCTTCTCTGTGCAGCAGGGTAGGGAGACAAGGCCCTCGTGGCAGGGCCTATCTGCATTTGGCAACAACGGATTTAGTCCAAATTTAGCTGGGTACAGCTTCCAGCAATTAGCACACGGTTCACTGAAAAAAAAGGGCAATTAGATCACGATCCCTATCCAGAGCACAGTACATTCATATGCACAGAAATTACTGTACCAGGCCAAGGTCCCTGACAGGCCGATTGTGTTCAGCAAAGTCCTTGGTCTTCTACAGGTTAAGCCTGGTCCCAATTCAGTAGCTTGCTTCATTCTCACCAGATCGGATTTAGTCTGAGAAAAGTCCTATACTCCCTCTCAAGCCAGAAAGCAGGCTAGCAAGCCAGAAGTCAGGCCTTCCACGCTTCTCCCGCGTGAACTACAGTGCAAATGGCTGCTCAAGCTATATGAGCTGTTGCTCTCTCAGCTTCCAACTTAGATCTGGCTTGCCAGCAGACAGTTCCGGGGATTTCCTTTAGGTCAGAAAGGTTCGATTGGTCTGATTCAGCTGTCGGTCACAACAGGCTCCCCCTGTTGGTGCAAAAAGGCACCAGTAGTCCAAAACTGCAATTCCCAGAGTCTGGCACCACACAGTCCCACTTTAACAGGCTCCATTTTAAAGTCAACAGTTTGGGACCAAAATGGTGGAGCTAAACAGAAACAGTCTGTGCTGCAAGAAGGCAGGCTAGAACAATTCACATTATCGTTATTACGGTAGCAAATGTTCAGCAAATAATTACATCTTTCAGCAGTGCTCCCTCTGCACAATTAGTAATGGCAGAAATGGAGCGGTTATTCAGCAGCCCCCGCGGGACTTGAGCATAGAAACACACAGGCCCCCCCATTTAGGCTAATTTTGACTGCAAGCAGGCAGCCCTTAAAGAGACAGTACATGGAGGCTTTAAAAGCGCTCACTGGCAACAACATTTAAATGGCTTTAACGCCAAACACCAATCAGGCTGTGAGCAATCAGGCAAGCTCTTGGAAGACTTTTCGAGAACCCCCATTTGTAAGGTAGTTACACCCTTTCTGGCCTGGAAAAAACTTGGCGTCTGCGTCAAGTGCGTACCATAATAATTTCAAATGCAAATTATCTTATACATCTATAATACTAGCATATTAGGCCTATAACTTCTAAAGCATTTGGCAGCATACTAAACCTTTACCATACACATTTTCTGTATTTCTCAATACACGGCTGTTTCTAAGGTACATCACACATATGTTGCACAGATTACTCACATGTACACTGCAGCTTTGAATCAGGTTATTACTTCCTGCACATTGAACAATGATAACGGGGGCCCTTCCCTATCAGCTACCTTGGGGCTAGATGGGGCAGGGGCACCATACCTGGAGGGCAGAACAATCAACTGGGAATTTGCACTTAAGCTCAGTTAGGGCAGGGAGCTCTGGGACACGTGAACTCCCTTATGGATTATATTGAGAGGCAAATCCACGGGCTTCCCAGGGGAATCATGGCTGAAGCACACTATTGGTTGGACAGCTCGACCAGTCTTCCTGGGGGGAACAGTCACAGTCTCTTTGCCTTCAGCTTCACTCTCTGCACTTTCTTTACTTGCAAGGGGGGCCCCTATCTGAGCAGAAAAGTTCGGACTTGGGGCACCGTCAACCCCTGTGGATTCAGGCTCTACAACACTTTGCTCACTTAGAGAATACTTGGGCACTGGAAGGGAATTGTCATCACACTCAAGATACTCTTCCTGTTCTGGCATGTCACCAGTTGGTCTCAGCTCATCTGTCTCTTCCTCAAGTAATTAAAACAGTTCCACCATACAAAGTGACTCAGTATCCTCAGACCTGACACTTCGCACTTCACTCTCGGGGAGCATTGGCTCCGAGGACAAAGCTGGGGGCTTAGGCAGTCCAGAAGGCCCAGCTTCATTCCCATAATTGACCGTAGGGTTACCTTGAAACAACTGACTTAGTTCATAAGAAGGGTAGTAGCCATAGTTGCACTCACTCTCATCCGAAGTGGACTGACAGTCATTATCAATTGGGGTTTGCTGTGGAGAAAACCTTAAGTCAGTAACTATGGGGCAGGCTTACTCTGTCTCTCTTTTGCAGCAGCCCGTGTCACTGGTCCAGGGGGAGCAATCTCTGTGGGCTCAGATTCAATCATTATTTGACCAATAGGCAACAAATGGTTAAAATGCATGGTCATGACATCTTTTGAGTTGTTTTCAGGCTGCACTTTATACACAGGCAATTCATTTAATTTGCCTACTACTATGTAGGGAAGCTGGTGCCACCAGTCAGCAATTTTGTGTTTGCCATGCAATCCCAGATTTCACAACAACACACAGTCTCCAGCTTCAAGCTCTTGAACTTTCACCCTTTTATCACATCTTTCTTTATTGGCCAAGTTTCTCTTTGCAGCCATGGTCTGAGCTAGTTGGTATGCATGGTTCAATTGAGCTTTTAGTTTTTGTATGTATTGTAAGTAAGTCTCAGCTCAGACCTCATCGGGAGAGACCCCAAAACAAACATCTACTGGCAGCCGAGCCTCTCTCCCCAACATAAGGCGGTAGGGGAGAACTCGGTAGCATAATTTCTAGGGACATGGGTATGTTGTTCATCCACACTTATTGGCAGGTTCCTTGCCGCTTTAAATCTTGCCGGAAGGTCTTCAAGCTGGCTCCTCCCACCCACCCGGGTGGTAAAACTCTCGGCTCCGCCCCATGACACCAGATCTTCCTTACCGCTTGGAAGCTCAGGTTCCCTCCTTAGCCCTCTGCATTTTAGATTGGATCCTAACTCTTCGGTTTATCCGAAACTAGTTTTGAAGTTTTCTAAACTTCAGTCTTCATCATCCCTCACGGCTGCGATGGACAAATTGATTCCCGGCTTTTGGAGGTGCCCTTGCGGGCAGAAAGTGTCCAGGACGGATCTGCACTCCACGTGTGTCTACTGCCTAGGCCTAGATCACGACCCGCAGGCCTACAAGTTGTGCCGCTCTTTTTCGGCCACCGTTCTGGAGGATCGAGCTGCCCGACTGAAGCTCGGGCACCCTGAGAAGCGTTACCCACCAGTAAAATCCAAAGAGGCTCGTTGGTTGGTGTCTGTGGCGGCTGGCTCGGCTGAGCAGCTCGAGCATATCATCACCCTCGAGGAGGAGGTGGCCCAGGCTGCATCTTCCTCCTCCTCGGCTGCGGCATTTATCCCGCTCTCTCTGAGTTCCTCGTACTCTGCTTCATTCACGGAGCTTTGTCAGTCCCTTTCCACGAAGGGAGAGGGGCCATCGGGACTTTTCTCTCGGCCCAAGAAGAAGGAGTCGAAGGGTAAGTCCCACCGTCGGCGTTCGTGGGAGCGGGAGAGGTCTTCCCCGGACAGCCGACCATCGACTTTAGTCGAAGTTGCGGCTCAGGACACTGGCTTCACGGTGTCCCTGTCAGGCCAGCCTGCTGAGACTCCCGTCGATGCAGTCGAGATATTCCTCGACCCGTTGGACGGGTTGTCGACTGGTGAAGCTGACAACCCACCTTCGCCAGTTCCGCCGGTGGAGACCGAGGATCTGCCTGCGCCTTTGGGGCGGCAGTCCCCGGCTAAAGTGCCCAAGCTGAGGGGAGAGCGGGTGTCCCCTGCCCCTTCCCAGACCTGCCCTCGGTCACCCCAAGGGTCTCGGACTTCATCTCAGTCAAGCCGTTCCCACCGACATCGGTGGTCTCGGTCTCTGTACCGAAGTAAGCGACGACACCGTTCCTCCTCGTGCTCCTCCTCAGATGAGGAGAGGCTTCGATGTAAATTGCGTTGACGTTACGAGGAGCTGATGTGGCAGCAGTTACAGTTGTCCGGGAGTAAATCGACTCCGATTCAGCCCCCGGTCATCAAGTGGCTGTCGCCCGAGCGGCCAAAGCAACTGCTCACCCCAGCTGAGATGCCCATTCCTGGGCCGGTTGTTCGGCCGACACCAGCTGCTCCACGATTGTGGTGGAACCTCCGCCTCCACAACCGAAGTCTGGGGCACCGACCAAGGATTCTCGGTCGGGTCATGGCCTGCCCCACAGGTTGTCGGTTGCTCTCACTCCCGACCGTCCTTGGCAGGTGGAGGGTGGCTCAGGGTCAAGGCAGCTCTTCGCATATTATTCGGAGTCTGGTGACGACTCCTCCCTGTTCTCCAGGCAGGTCGACCTGGAGTCCTCCGGGGGCCAGTCATTGGACGATAGCCCATCATCCTTCTTGGGTCTGCTTCGACTCATCTCAGAGTCCACCGGGATAGAGCTCGAGCTCGTGTCCAAATGGGCCAAGTATCTCCTGATGGAGATACTGGACCGAGGGGATTCCCCACGGAGGCCTTTCCAGTGGCTGAGGCCATTGTCGGCCCAGCCTTGGAGCTTAGGCAGCGGCCTGCTTCCTGTCCAGCGCCTTCGTCCAGGATGGCCTGGAAGTATGCGGTCCCTACCGGCTCTTTGCCCAGTTTCTCGGAGCACCCCTCTGCAACGGGGTTTTTCACTGACAGCGTCTTCCGGTGCTCCAGAAATGCTCGGGACGTGGATAAGCCCCCCGACAAAGAGTCCAAAAAGCTGGACTTTGCCGGGCGCAAGGTGTACGCTGCGTCCTCCCTCGGCCTCCGACAGGCCAGCTCGGCCGTGCTGATGGCACACTTCTCCCACACCCTCATGGGCTCCCTGGATGAGGTTGTCCCTCATCTCCCGGCCGACCTGCAGATCACAGTCCATCAGGTGCGGGACCAGGGTAGGGCGGTGGCAAAGCAGCAGCTTCAGACTGCTCTAGACATAGGTGATTCCTGAGCCAGGTCAGTAGCGGCCACGGTGGCCATGCGCTGCAGGGCGTAGCTGAGGATATCCACCTTCACAGTGGATTCCCAGCACAAGTTGGCAGATGACCCCTTCTTGGGGACTGTACTCTTCGGCCCTGGAGTGGAGGGACACCTCCAGAGGATCGAAAAGTCCAATGCCACTCTGGACTCGGTCACCTCCGCCCAGAGGGAGAAAGGCCGCCGTCAACAACAGCATAAGTCCTTTCGTCCTTCAGCCCCTGCAGCACGACTGGCCCAACAGCACCAGCAACAGGGCCAGCAGGTTCGCGCTTGGCATCCCAAACCCAAGCCGACGGCTTCCTCCAACAGGAAGCAAGGAGGTAAAGGCCCAGGAGGTCCCTCGGCCGGTTCCTCCTCCAAGCCTGCCCAGTGACGGGTTGAGGGGTGCCACCCCCAGCCTCGTCACTCCCCCATGGGTTCCCCCCGTGGGGGGTGGCTCCGCCACTTCCTTTCCGCCTGGTCCGCTATCACCACGGACCGCTGGGTGTTGGAGGTGGTAGGAAAGGGCCTGCCTCTGGAGTTCGAGCAGACCCCACCCTTTTGAGCCGTCGCCCTTGGGGGCCATCGGGGTCCGCAGCCTCGCTGTCAGCCCGCCAAGCCGATGTTGCCCTGCTCCTCGAAAAAGAGGTGATCAGGAAGGTGGCGGATCCTCCTCCAGACCCAGGGTTTGTGTCCAGGTATTTCCTGGTCCCAAAATGGATGGGGGGCTGGCGCCCCATCCTCGACCTGCATGACCTGAACAGGTTCCTATGGTCTTGGACCTTCAGGATGGTCACTCTGGCTCAGATAATACCATCCTTGGAACGAGGTATGTGGTTCTGTTCCCTGGACCTCCAGGACACGTTCTTTCACATCCCGATCCGTCCGTCTCATCAGAGATTCCTCCACTTCAGAGCAGAGGGATCCCTTTATGAGTTCCGGGCCATGCCCTTCGGCATCTCTCTAGCTCCCAGGGTCTTCACCAAATCCATGGCAGTGGTGACAGCATTCCTGCGGCACTGAAGGGTCCAGGTGTACTTCTACCTGGATGACTGGCTGATTGCAGCCCCCTCCAGAGCAGAGGTGGAGCGGTCCAGAGATCTGGCCTTCCAGGTTTGCTCTCAGATTGGCCTCCTCATCAACGAGGCCAAGTCAGAACTCGTGCCAAAGCAGGTGATACTCTTCATCTGGGCAGAGCTTGACTCTCTTCGAGCCAGAGCTTGGCTCCCGGCGGACAGGGCTGAGGTTCTTTCCTCCTTTGCCCATTCATTTCTGGTTGGGCAGTCGCACCCTGCCCGGGACTTCCTGCGCCTCCTGGGCCTCATGGCGGCCTGCACCAGCGTGGTCCATTGGACCTGATGGTACGTGTCTCCCCTTTAATGGGGACTGGCCAGCCAGTGGTCACAATGCTGCGATCCGTTGGACCAGCCCATGACAGTGACCCAGGAGATGTGGAACGCTCTCCAGTGGTGGACTGTTCTGGCACATCTGTGGAGGGCATCCCGTTCGTCCGCCCCGAGCCGACGGTCTCTGTCTCTCTCGACTGATGCATCTCTGATGGGTTGGGTTGCCCATCTGGGGGAGCACAGAGCACACGGCCTCTGGTCCCCTCGGGAGTCCCAATGTCATATCAACCTGCTGGAGCTCCGAGCGGTCTGCCTAGCTCTCACCGCCTTCGCTCCGTTTCTACGGGGTCAAGTGGTTCAGGTCCAGATGGACAATACCACGACCATGTACTACCTAAACCACAGGGTGGGACGCGCTCCATGCTGTTATGCAAGGAAGCTCTCCGCATTTGGTCCCTCGTGCGCAGCCTGGAGGCAGATCTCCTAGCCGTTCATGTGGCAGGAGACTCCAATACCCTGGCCGATGCCCTAAGCCAGATAGAGGCTGCTTCCCACGAGTGGTCTCTCCTGCCGGAGGTAGTACAAGATCTCTTCTCCCATTGGGGCTGCTTCAGATGGACCTCTTTGCCTCCAGGGAGAATGCGAAGCTGAGACTGTTCCATGCCTGCCCCCCCTCAGCAGGGCTCGCTGCAGGGGATGCCTTCTCGAGGCCATGAACCCCGGGCCTCATCTACACCTTTCCCCCATTTCCCTTGATCCACAAGATGCTTCTCAAGGTGAGGAGGGACAAGGCACAGGTGATTCTGGTAGCCCCAGACTGGCCCCGCCAGTTCTGGTATCCAGATCTCCTCAGTCTCAGCTCCAGGCTCCCGAGGCGGCTTCCAGCCCGCCCGGACCTGATCTCAGTCAATCAGGGGAAGGTATTCCATCAGGACCTTTAATCCCTGCAGCTGATGGCCTGGTTCCTGAGCGGCTAGAGTTCCAGGCCTTGGGTCTTTCCAACGAGGTCCTCAACGTCGTTGAGGCATTCCGTAAGGAGTCGACCAGGAAATGCTATGCCTTCAAATGGAAGAGATTCTCCATTTGGTGTCAGGGCAAGGGCTTGGACCCTTCTGCCTGTCCCTTGGCAAGCATTCTGGACTACCTGTGGTCCCTTTCTCAGCAAAGGCTTCGGTCGACGACCCTTAAGGTGCACCCGTCAGCCATCTCTGCTTACCAGGCGCAGGCTGGGAAGCAGTCGGTGGCACAGGAGAAGGTGGTCGCGTGCTTTTTCAAAGGCCTTGATCACATTTCCCCTCCGGTGCGAGAACCTCCACCTCCGTGGGATCTACTGCTGGTATTGGCCAAGCTCATGGGCAAGCCATTCGAACCAGTGCACAGGTGCAATATCTCCCACCTGTCGTGGAAGACTGCCTTCTTGGTGGCTATCACGTCAGCCAGAAGGATGGGAGAGCTCCAGGTGCTTTCCATCGAGTCTCCTTATCTGGTCTTCCACAGGGACAAGATTGTCCTGCGCCTCCACCCGAAGTTCCTTCCGAAGGTGGTGTTGGAGTTTCACCTTAACCAGGTGTTGACTCTGTTGGTGTTCTACCCCAATCACACCTCAGAGGCCGAATATAGGCTCCATACTTTGGACCCTAGACGAGCCCTCGCTTATTATAAGGAGCGGACGGCTGAAGTTCGGGGAGAGGTTCGCCAGCTGTTTGTCGCCTACACTGAAGCCGCACCTGGCAGACCTGCAGCCAAGCGGACGATAAGCAGGTGAGTCACCTCCTGCATAGATCTCTGCTATAGGTTGGCAAGCTTGGAGCCTCCCAGAGGGATAAGAGCTCATTCCACCTGCCATACCGCTGCATCGGTGGCTGCTTCCAGGGATGTCCCTATCCAGGATATCTGCAGGGCTGCTACCCGGAAGTCGGCACATACCTTCATTACCCTCTACCACATCGACCTTGAGTCACGCTGGGATGCTGGTTTTGGGTCCTCGGTTCTCCAGTCTTTATTCCCTAAGTAGGGGGTGTGCGCCTTGCCTCCCTCCTCCCGGAGAACTGCTAGGAGTCTGCCAATAAGTGTGGATGAACAACATATCCATGTCCCTAGAAATACAGGTTACTCACCTGTAACTGGAGTTCTAGGAATGGTATGTGTTGTTCATCCACACGACCCACCCGACCTCCCCGGCTTTGACGCACAAGCTGGCTTCCAGCGGGCTAGATCTAGCGTCATGGGGCGGAGCCAAGAGTTTTACCACCCAGGTGGGTGGGAGGAGCCAGCTTGAAGACCTTCCGGCAAGATTTAAAGCAGCAAGGAACCTGCCAATAAGTGTGGATGAACAACATATACCATTCCTAGAACTCCTATTACAGGTGAGTAACCTGTATTTCTGGTGTAGTTATAGGCGTGTACCAAGGTACTAATCTGCTGGCTCCATTTGGGCTTGTCTTTCGGGTGGAGAGTGCTTAGCATGTCAGGTGGGGTGCAGTTAAAGCGTTCTGGCTGTGGATCCCCCTGCGGGTGGTAAGGGGTAGTTCTAGACTTCTGCAATCCTCATAAAGAGAGCATCTCCTTGATTAAGTGACTCTCAAAGTCTCTGCCTTGATCAGAATGAATTCTCTGGGTGGGGCTCCATAGTGAACAAAGACATTCTGTATCAGTATCTTGGCCACGGTGGATGCTTTTGGGTCTTTGGTGGGAAATGCTTGGGCGTACCTTGTAAAGTGATCAGTGACCACCAACACGTTACTAATGTTCCACTGATCAGGCTCCAAACTTAAAAAGTCGATGCAAACTAGCTCCATTGGTGCGCTGGAGGTGATACAGTATTAACAAGGGGGGCAGCCCTCTGAGGCAAGACCTTTCTCTGCAGGCAGCAACTACAAGTCCGTACATGATGTTCAACATCGGCCCCCATCTTAGGCCAGTAGAATCAAGACTGCACTAGTTCAAGGGTTCGGTCGATACTGAGGTGGCCCATGTGGTTATGTAGGGACCTCAGCACCAAGTCTCTGAAAGCTGTGGGCAAGACCAACTGTTGCTTGTCTACTTGATTCCCCCCTCTCCATCTACTGTCTCTCTGTACAGCAGTTGATTAATCAGCTTCAATTTAGGGCCTCCTTTGTACAATAAAGCAGTTCTCAAGTCAGAGGAGCGCAACTTGGGACACATATTTCCCTGCGTAGAGAGATTCAAGTGCTGAGTGGATTGTAGGATCTCGGGATTGAGCCCGCTGGATGCTGTCATTATCAAACTGAGGCAGTGCACTAATATCTAGTGCAGAGAAGTGGCAGTACGCAGCTGGTATACAAGTGTCAGAGGGGCTCAAGCAATCTACTACACAGTCCACTGTGTCTGAGGACATCTATTCATATTTGTCAAACTTTTGGCACAAGGCTAGAATGTCAGGTTCAGACAGCCTGACCCAATCACCTTTGGAAGTGGGCCTCCGGGATAGGGCATCAGCATCTATGTGATTCAGGCCTGGTGTGTATTCCACAGCGTACTCATAGGTAGACAACGCAGAAAGCCACCGATAGCCAGTGGCATCTAATTTAGCTGAAGTTTGCACGTAGGTCAATGGATTATCTGTCTTTACTAGTATCTTTGCTCCATACAAGTATTCATGGAACTGGTCAACGATGGCCCACTTCAATGCCAGGAACTCCAGTTTATGCACAGGATAGTTTTTTTCAGATGGGTTCAGACTTCTGCTGGCAAAAGCCACTGGTCTCAAGCCATTCTCGTGCTCCTGATATAACACAGCCCCCAAACCTTGTAGGCTAGCATCGGTATGTAACACATATGGTTTAGCAGGATCAGCATAGGCAAGAACAGGAGCATGGGTGAGCTGATACATGATTTCATGGAAAGCAGCTTCCGTAGTCAGGTGTCCAGCATGACCCAAAAGATTTACTCAGGCACAAGCATACTTTCTCTGCTTCAGTGGAGGCCACTCTTGTATTTTTTGTTCGTGGGAGGGTAACCCTGGGTAAGATTCAGAAGTGAGCGAATCACCCTTGAGTAGTCCTTTATGAACTGCCGGTAATAACCATGAAATTCTAGGAAGCATTGTAATTCTTTTAGATTGTGGGGCTGAGGCCAGGTGGTCAAGACCTCAACTTTGCTAGGATCAGTTTCTGTCCTCTCGGTGGACACTATGTGCTGCACATACTTTACTGACATCTGAAAGAACTGGCATTTGTCGATGGACAGCTTAAGGCTGAAGTCTTTCAGTCGGTCCAACACTTTAAAGAGTCGGTTCTCATGTTCCTCCACCGAGCTCTCAAACGCAATAACATCATCTAAATATACCAGGCACTCCCAACAAGTTCATGTCCCCCACTGCACGCTCCATCAATCGCTGAAAAGTGGCGGGGCACCCGATATTCTCTGGGGCATCCTCATAAACTCATAGAAGTGGACAGATGAAGGCTGTTTTCTCATGGTCTTCTGGAGCCATGGGGATCTGATAGTACCCAGAGGGTGACTGTGAAAAGGCAGAGATACTAAACAAATATTTTTGCTCAGTATTTACAAAGGAAGAGGGGGAGGTACCTAAAACAAACAGTCGAAACATTCTGGATACAGAAGTTGATACCAGCCCATTTACAGAAGAAAGGGTTCTGAAAGAACTCTTAAAACTGAAGGTGGACAAAGCAATGGGGACTGATGGGATTCATCCCAGAAGTCTAAAAGAACTAAGGGTAGAACTAGTGACACCACTGATTACCCTCTTTAACAAATCATGGGTGGATGGGGTAGTACCCGAGGACTGGAGGAGGGCAGATGTGATTCCCCTTCACAAAAGTAGGAGCAAGGCAGAAGCAGGAAACTACAGACCTGTTAGTTTAACTTCAGTGGTAGGGAAAATTATGGAATCACTTCTGAAGGAAAGAATTGTCGAGTATCTAGAGTCCAGAGGGGCACAGGACCCAAGGCAGCATGGATTCATGATGGGAAGGTCATGCCAGACAAATCTGATAGATTTCTTTGACTGGGTGACCAAAGTAGTAGATCAGGGAGGGGCTGTGGACATGGCCTACCTAGACTTTAGCAAGGCATTTGACACAGTCCCACACAAAAGATTAATATACAAGTTAGCAGAATGGGAGTGGGTCTCAAGATGACAGCCTGGGTAAAGAATTGGCTGGAGAATAGGACACAGAGAGTAATAGTAAATGGAGTCCACTCTGAAGAAAGGGGGGTTACTAGTGGGGTACTGCAGGGTTCAGTATTAGGACCGGTCCTCTTCAATGTCTATAAGTGACATTGCAGAGGGACTGGAAGGAAAAGTGTGTCTCTTTGCAGATGACACAAAGATCTGCAACAGAGTTGATGCACAAGGTGGGGTGGAAAGGACGAGAAGGGACTTGGCAAGGTTAGGGGAATGGTCAAATGTATGGCAGCTTAGATTTAATGCTAAGAAGTGCAAGGTAATGCACCTGGCAAACAAAAACCCAAGGGAAGAGTACACAATGGGGGGGTGAGATACTAACAACAACAAAAATGGAAAGGGCTGGGGGTAGTCATATCAGATGACCTAAAGGTGGGCAAGCAATGTGAGAGGGCAGCAAGGAGGGATGGGGGGATACTGGGATGCATAGGGAGAGGCATCACCAGTAGAAAACAGGAAGGTGGTATCCCTCTGTACAGACAGCTGGTGAGAGACCATCTGGAGTACTGCGTGCAGTTCTGGAGACCCAGTCTCCGCAAAGACATAGACAGGATGGAAGCTGTTCAGAGGAGGGCAACTAAAATGGTGCAGGGTCTGCACCAGAAGACATATGAAGAAAGACTTAAGGAGCTGAATATGTATAGCCTCGAGGAAAGGAGGGAGAGGGGGGACATGATAGAAACTTTCAAGTACCTCAAGGGAATCAACAAAGTCCAAGAGGGTAGCATCTTTCAAAAAAAGTGTGCAAGAACAAGGGCATAATTTGAAGATAGAGGGCAGCTCAGAGGTAATTTAAGGAGTATTTTTTCACAGAGAGGTTGTGGATGCATGAAACGGCCTTCTGGAGGAGGTTGTGGAGTCAAAAACAGTGGGGGAATTCAAGCATGCATAGGACAGTCTTAAGGCAATTCTAGGGGGTGGGGGTAGGAAGAAGTAGGCTGCTGGTTAACTAGAATCTGCAGCTTATCCACTAGGTAAGGAAATGGGCAGACTGGTTGGGCTAAGTGGTCCTTATCTGCTGTCAAATTCTATGTTTCTATGTTATCCACTGCGAAGATCCAACACTGAGAACCACTTGCTTCCTTTCAGACAGTCCAAAGCATGTTGAATATGAGGCATGGTGTATTGGTCGAGGATGGTCCGCCGGTTAAGAGTTTGATAATCCACACACATTCTGACTGACCCATTCTTTTTCCCCATAACCACAATAGGCAAAGCATAAGGGCTTCTGGATTCTTGTATCACATCAGCCGCAAGCATTTCCTGCAGGTGTCTTTTCACATCATCTATATCGGCGGGCGCTGGGCGCTGAGACCTCTCACGAAATGGCCACTCATCACGCAGACGTATGTGATGCTCCGCTCCTTGGACACATCCCACATCCCATTCCTTCAAGGAAAACACTTGGTCTCTCTGGGCAAGTTTCTTACTGATTCTAGTCTTCCGTTTGGCTGGCAACGGGGTGTCATCAAAGTCAAACAAGTCGGGAGTCACTCTATCAGTTGCTCCAGGGTGCTCGTTACTAGGTAGCACTGCAGTGTCTGTGCAGTGTACCGTAGCTAGGGTGCAACCCCTGTTCACCCGAATCTCTCGATCTGACACATTGTGAATCTGTACCATCACCCATCGTTCATAGGCATGAGCGGGCAAGATGCTGGGCTTGACCAACAATCCTTCCAGCAATTTTCCATCGCCTGGCACATCCAGCATTAGTATCTTATTTTTAACATCTTTTTGTAAGCGGACCACCCCTTGTGGAGTACACTGAATTGGGGGCAAGGATCATTGGCTCAGGATCCTTCTTCCATAAAGCCCCAACTGGTTCATCTTGATCCACCTCCTTGGCATTTTGCCATGACTTCTTGGCCCTCTTAATCAATGCAGGAATCCTCATAGCTCTACCAGCCTGGTGCCCCTGTTTCTTGTAACAGAGTTGTGCTAGTCTCTCAAACATATAAGCATTTGTCCCAGTTAGTAGGGGAACCCCATCATACAGCGCAGTGGGAGGACACACTAAAGCCAGGGTCTCGACTTGCTGCTCTACACCAATTAGAGCTGCAGGAAATGACAACCAGAGTCAGACATATCCTTGGTAGGGATAAGACTTGTCACTCAGCCCCCCCCCATGTAGGCCTTCCAGGGATTGTAGTGGCACAGCAGATAAGTGTTTGTCATACCAGTCTTGAAATACAATGGTTACTTGCGATCCACTGTCCAGCACAGCCCGAGTAAGAATACCATTCACGGTCACCGTAGTCTCCTTTGAAGGGTCCACTATTCTGGACTAGTCTGGGGGGACAGCAGTAGGGGCCTGAATGGATGATTTAGCAACAAAGGGTTTTGAATTAGGAGGTCCAAAGCCTTAACTGCGATCATTTCGTTCACCCCCCTGCCCACTGATTTGTTTTCCGAAGCTCTCCTTGAAGTCGGCTCATCACATTCCTAAGTCCTTCTGAGACCAGCATTCCCTCCTCATATGGCCATATTTTCCAGAATTGTGACAAATGATAGACTCTCGGGGCATCCTTGGAGAGAACACTGCATGAGGAACTGAAGTAGTAGTAGTAAGGGATCGGAGTCTGTTATTTGCTTGCAACGGTGAGGGAGATGCAGTGTGCCTCAGTAGTTCCTTCAGGTTGGCAGTCAATTCGTTGATCTCAGCCTGGGGGCTGTCCTTGTTATAGGAGGCTGGAGGGCGCATTCCCAACCCCATGGCAGTCATGGCCTGAGAGGAACCAGAGTCTTGTTCCATGGGGACAACCCTTACAGAGGTGCCTGCCTTCAACTCTTGGACTTCATTTAGCAATTAATCTTTCAAAAGCTGGGCCCAGGGCAGGAAGTCTTTTGCCTTCTCAGAGTGCTCAATAGGTACCGACCGGGGCCCCTGAACCTCACTTGGCTGATCACTCTCGGTCACTCGTGCAGTAGCAGCAGATATTGGTGCAATTTCCCCATGGGGTTGCCTTCGCTGCCCCAATTTCTTTCATTAGCTCATCATGGGGGGGGTGACTCCAATCAGTTGGCAAGGCACAACTGGAGCAGTAGCAATTCTGAAAACAGAGCATACCTAAGGATCCGGCTTAGCCTGGTGCGATCCAATTCATTTGACGGCAAGCTACCCTTCCTGAGGCATTCTTGTAGCAGCTTCTCAAGCTAGGGTACATACGCAGACAATGGCTCCCCCGAATACTGCTGGGCGTTTCTTACTCTCCACCACAGGGCCTCATCTGAATCCGGGCTCCCATACACATTCTCCAGTGCATCAAGATAGTCCTGTGCAGTGGCTTTGGGGTTACTGGCCCGCTTGGCAGTGATAGTAGCCAGGGCAGGACCTCGGAGGCTCTCACTCAGCTTCTTTTGCTTCTTTGCTTCTGAGCATTGCCATTCAGTTACTAGAGGGGCAACGTAGTCTATCCAGGTCTCCCAGTCATCCTCCCCCTGGGGGATGGGGAGGGTACCGGATAAGATTCTCTACCTTCGGTAGGAGTCATTACTAATGGCAGGTACAGGTATAGGGGCCAGCATTGGCATGGGCACAGAAGACGGGACAGTAGCAGGTGCTGGAGGGGAAGGGTTGTCGGGGAAGGAACACCCCCAGGTGGCAGGAATAGTTTCTTAGTCTTCTATGGTTTTCCCTTCCTCCAGCAGCAACTTAGCCAATTTCTCCTCAAAAGTCTCAGATAGTGGTGGTGGGGGCTCATCCTTCCCAGTGTCTTTACTCTCTCTAGTTATTACACTCCATGCGGCTGGGGCCCCTTCTCAGGCAATAGTCTGTGGCACTTGGGAACTGTCCACTGGATCACTATACTCTATTTGGGCCATGAAGGTTTGGGCGGTCAAATCAGCCTGTCGCCCCACCACCACAGCATTTGTTAAACATTCAGCTTTGGAGAGTACCCCTTCTACAGCATCCTTACCAATGTTCACGAGAATATCTAATACCCACAGGGCATTGTGAGGGTCAGTCTCCTGTCCCGTACATCACCCCACCAACTGGTGTGCAGCCACTTCTGTTGGGGTAGTCATTTGTGTTTGACAGTAATTCTGGCCACTAGGTGTCCCTAATCCCAGTGGTGCCTCCAAGATGTAACCCCTAGGTGGTGCTATACCATGGGATACTACTCCTGCCTACTTGGCTAGTAGCAGGTTAAGGGGCCTAGATTCGGTGACGGGTGCCTCCACCCAAAGGTCAGGATTGGTCGTGGTCAGTCTAACCAGGTCACAGCCCTCTGGGACACTGTGACCCCCCTCGACTCCCGCTAGTGGCCCTCTCAATACACAAGGGTAACCTTCCCAGTACCCCAGATATGCAAAACACATACACATATATCTGGCACTTACCCCCAGGACTGGTTCCTTCAGCGTGGCTCTGGGGACCCCCTGTAAAATAAGGTTATGCAAGGCACACAGCTAGAGTGCAATACTTTCAACATATACTGATACCACAGTCAATGTAGATTTCAAAGAAAAGATCGGATTTATTCAGGGGATTTTAACAAGGATGGGGGATAATCAAGTTAATTGGCTTAATCACACTAAGAAGCACCCTACTGTGCATGCAATCAGAGTCCCATTCAGTCACACTCTCTGGGTACCCAGGATGGAGGGAAAGGCTAGCCAGGAATGTTGTCTGGGGTAGGTCGGCGTTGCAGATGGTTGGGGCCCTGTGATGGAAAAAATAACATGCACACACACAATTTGTAATCCAGAGCTGGAGGGCTCAATTTGTGAACGCATTACAACAAGATAATTAGATGATACACTTTTGATTTAAAGGGGGGTTGCAGGGAGCTACCCTGGTAATTACTCACAGTACCCAAGACTGGACACAGGATGGATGGCGGGTGAGACGATTGATGGGTTTTCTGTATTGCTGGAGGAAGCAGGGCCCACATGAGTCACTTCGGGGTCGTTCCTGTTCAGGCATGGAGCAGGGGGCTGATCCCCTGGCAGGTCTCTCATCGATGGATCTTCTCTGTGCAGCAGGGTAGGGAGACAAGGCCCATGTGGCAGGACCTATCTGCATTAGGCAACAACGGATTTAGTCCAAATTTAGCTGGGTACAGCTTCCAGCAACCAGCACACGGTTCACGGAAAAAAAAGGGGAATTAGATCGCGATCCCCATCCAGCGCACAGCACATTCATATGCACAGAAATTATTACTGTATTTGGCCAAGGTCCCTGACAAGCCGATCGTGTTCAGCAAAATCCTCAGCCTTCTACAGGTTAAGCCTGGTCCCAATTCAATAGCTTGCTTCATTCTCACCAGATCGGATTTAGTCTGAGAAAAGTCCTATTCTCCCTCTCAGGGCCGAAATCAGGCTAGCAGGCCAGAAGTCAGGCCTTCCATGCTTCTCCTGCGTGAACTACGGAACAAACGGCTGCTCGAGCTATACAAGCTAATGTTCTCTCAGCTTCCAACTTAGATCTGGCTTGCCAGTAGACAGCTCAGGCTCCATTTTAGAGTCCTCACATACTGAGTGGTCCAGTTCGGCAGTTCAGGACCAAAATGGTGGAGCTAAACAGAAACAGTCCGTGCTGTAGGAAGGCAGATTAGAACAATTCACATCATCGTTATTACGCTAGCAAATGTTCAGCAAATAATTACATCTTTCAGCAGTGCTCCCTCTGCACAGTTAGCGATGGCAGAAACTGAGCGATTATTCAGCAGCCTGAGAGGGACTTGAGTATAGAAACACACAGGCCCCCCCATTTAGGCTAATTCTGACTGCAAGCAGGCAGCCCTTAAAGAGACAATACATGGAGGCTTTAAAAGCGCTCACTGGCAGCAACATTTAAACAGCTTTAACACCGAACACCAATCAGGCAAGCTCTTGGAAGACTTTTCAGGAACTCACATTTGTAGGGGCATTACATATATATAGTGTCCGGCATGGGAAACGAGGAGGAAGGAAGGGAAGGGGAAATTGTTTGACTAGGAAAGGCACACTAAGCCAAAGCTTGTGTCCAGCTGCGACCTGGGAGCACGAGAAGGTTAAGTGACTTGCTCAGAGTCACACAGTATGCAAGTGGGGACTGTAGAGTCAAACCCAGGTTTCCAGATTTGAAGCTCAGAGCCCTAAACCACAGTGCAACACTGTTTCCAGGAGGGTGCAGGGCCGCCCGCTTTTATATGGGAAGGTTGTTGTGGGCAACCCCTAGTAGACTGCTAGTGAAAAAGTTTTCATGTGGTCCTAGTACCTGATAGCTACAGTTCCATAGGTGTGGCCTTACGAAAAAGATTCTCTCAAAGATCTACTGTTATAGTAAGTTCTTACATACCTGTACTTTTCTAAAGAGGTTCCTTATCTGCTATAATGCACTGATTTTCTAGAAATTAAGAAAAACTAATTGGCATGTACAAATTTAAAAGTTACGATTGACCTTCTAGAAGTGTCTTCAGGTATGCTAGCCACCCATGAAGTAAATTATTAATCATTCCAGAAACACAGCGATGTAATCTATGAAAGATAAGGATATGCTGAGATCTCAACTAGGTCTCAGTGGGTGTTTGTCATCCTTTCAGGTAGTATACCTTTATGTATGTTTTGGCATACAAATGAAAGGATTAAATACGTGAAAATAACTAAAAGAATGTCTCATTTTCCATCATTGATATCTTACAGAGTTCCATTTCTTGATCTTTGTGCAAAGGTAACTAGAACCCTAGGTATTTTTTGTAAATAACACAAGATGATGGCTTACATTTTTTTCTCACTGCTGGGAGATTTTCTTTTTCTCTTTTGACTGGTTATTTCACATACCGTTCAACATCCTTAGAAGTAACATTTTAAATCATATAAGGTATTCTTTTCTCCTTTTGATAGGTGATTTAGCATAGTGGCATGTCAAAAATGTTTTATGACAGGTTTGTCTGTCTTGCATGTGGTGTAGCTTCTAACAGTATGGACTCATCTTTAGCCACAGTTATTGCATTATTCCTACATGAGAAATTGGGAACTAAAACTGTTAACCTAGATTCAAACTGTAACCATGTGACTACCTCAATCACTGTTTTCGCTTATGGTCAGATCTTTTCTTCCTGCTGAAGATATCTGTTGCACCCAGATATGCTCTGTATGTCTTGTTTTTCTAGGGACACAGATATGGTTCACTTATCCCCACTCTGGCAGTTCCAGCAGAATGGTCTGATTAGCCAGACATCTACACACCCAGGCGGAATATCCTGGGACCTCACCCTGTGACCTCAGATCTTTATTTCCATTGGAAGAACAGGTCACCTCCTTCACAGCTCCCTCATACATTTTCTAGTGTGCCATTGGCAAACCTTCTTAAAAGTTTCAGAAATGATTTCAGTTGATTCTTTGACTCCCTTAGATAATGGAGCAGTGGAAGCCAGGATTTAAATTTTGTGTGTGGTGCTAGCAGAGAAATGTCCATCACCAGTCCACATGACACATGCATATACTACCTGGGTAGGCAATGCAACATAACCGTGTGCAGGCTGGGCTTAAACATACTCCTGAATTCCTTGAGGATGGGAGGCTTTCACGTGGTCAGCCTTTGAAGCAGGATCCAAAGGGCCACAGGAAGACCTCGGCTGCAGCCGAGTCGACTGAACAACTTGCAACCCTTGAGCCGGAAGCGGTGGCTGCCATGGTGGGCACCTCCTCAGTCTCAGCAATGTTCCCTTGGGCTAGCATTGTAAAGTCATTCACCGGCAATTTCCAGAAGATGTATGTGGCCCTTCAGACCTTGAGGGAGAGCTCCTCCCCCCATGGTGCAAAGAGCAGTTACTGCTGACACTAGTCATGAGATCGGGAGTGATCAAAGTCCTCCTGGTCCCACGACTCACCCAACGACTGTCAAGCACCCTTGGCTGAGGAGCAGGTTGAGGACAATGCGCATATGGTAGATATTACAGCATGCAATGACAGTTCAGTCAGCGCCAGCTGCAGAGGTGAAAGGAGAGCTGTGCCAGAGCCGACTTTGTCATGGGATGAGGACAAGCTGGGTGGTGGGCACTACCTGCTGGTTGGGGGACGGGTGGCCACTTGATCACCAGAGAAAAGGGGTCTTTAATTATATTATTACAACTGTGATCGGGGATCATGTGTGGGGGCTAATGATGACCTAATAGGGTGATATTGGAGAGGGGGCATATTATTGACTTCAACGATAGCAGTATTGGGGATCGGAAAAGGCAAGGCAAAATTTATTTAAAAGACGCCCAATCCCGGAGGCTCTGGGCGCCGTACAAATAAGTAAACACATATTCAGAAATGCATCAATAAAAACATAGAAATAATTATAAACATATAAATAATAATTCTTCATATAAATATTACCTATCGATAATAAACTAAACATCAGATTACCAATGGCTATAATCAAATCAAATCTATAAATTAATAGCTTAATCCAAAAAGGCCTTAGCGAATAGGAGGGCCTTAAGGTGGGCCTTGAATACCTCCAGAGTAGGGGCCCCTTTAAACCCAAGGGTCAGCAAACTCCACAGGACGGGGGCAGCGACACTAAAGGCCCTGTCACCAGCTGATTTCAGCCTCATCCTGGGAATCACCAGGGGCCTCCACAGGAGGAACGGAGGGGGCGAACCTAGAGAAAAGGTACAAGAAGGTCTAACAGATAACCAGGGCCCTGACCATGTAGGGTCTTACAGGTGAGAAGACCCTCCTTAAAGAGGATCCTCCACCTGACCGGCAGCCAGTGCAGCTCATGCAACACCGGTGTAATGTGGCAAGATTTTGGGTGCCCAGTAAGTAACCGGGCAGCTGCGTTCTGCACTAGCTGCAGTCTGTGGAGAGATCCTCCTGCGACCCCGAGGTAGAGCTCATTATAGTAGTCAAGCCTTGATGTAACTAAGGCATGCATCAAAGTGGGGAGGTCCAGAGGCGGAACAAGGGGCTTTATCCTGGCGACATTTCTGAGATGGAAAAAACAGGAGCGGATGGTGGAAGATACTGTATCTGCGCCTCCATCATCAAACTCCTATCCAGAATGACACCACGGGAGGACCACTAGACCACCAGGTTAGGGAGCAGTAATGTTTACTATCATAATGGGTGCTATCGGGGAGGGATGACCACTAGACCACCAGGATAGGGAGAATTAATCTATAATATAATAACAGGCTGCTATCGGGGATCTGGGAGGGGGAGGGCAGTTTTACATGGGAAGGAGCTGTGTAATTTCATGTATTAACACTGCCGCCTTTGGAGATGAAGAGGGGGGCACCTGTGTTCACCGCAAGAGGCCTACAGCAGACCCTTCCCATGCACCAGGTGTTTACTGCACGGAAGGGATTGCTGCAAGTGTGGGGACTTAGATGCCAAGACCCTTCCTGTACCAGAATCTGGTGAAGGGTCCCTGGTGCAAGGAGCTTCAGCATAAGCTGCTGTCTGATGCAGCTTGCGCTGATCTAAGCTCCCTTTGAGAGTCAGGCCCACAATTTTTAGTAGACTCAGAGGTAAATATTGAGACAAAATCAGGGACATCCTAAAATAAATCAGAACAGTTAAGGGGTATGCTTCAGCTCAAAGATCTACCGTTGGAATGCTTGGACACAAGGCCAGCACAGTGGGGGAGAGAGAGCATATTTGAAAAAAAGGGTTCTAAGCTTTGGGGCAACATGCACCAGACAATGCATATGGTTGATTGCCTGGTTTATCAATTTGAAAAAAAACTGTTACTGCTGTGAGTAACTTGTTCTGTTATAACCAAACCTATCACAGAGTACCGCTATAGAGCATGAACTGCTTGCAAGATGCTTCTCCCTGAAGTGAAATCATAAGGTTGAAGGGAACTGTATGTGAGCTGTAGGGGCAGTGCATGATACAGTTTAATTCAGTTAGATACTTTGTAGTGCCCAGCTAGCTGCTCAAGCTGGAATTCTGCAGTGTGAGTAACTAGGATGAAGTAACTTTTTCTTATGACTTTCTGATTGATTGTGTGCTTATTGCTGTTTTCCTTTCCCCCACAGAACATGGAGAAAGAAGTTGAGAACTTCAAAGATAAGGAAACATCATGAGCTTAAACTTGACCGTTGCAGAGAAATCCATTTTCCATATTGTGTTAACAGGATACCACCACAAAATGTTCTGCTTCACATTAATTTCAGCTGTCACGGGTCTAAATAAATAATCAGTAATCCAGAATATATATTGTAATTCATTAAGATAAAATATTTAAAGAATTTTATATAGTAAAAAAGACAAAAAATGTTAAGCTGTGTAGTTATAGTGGCTATACATATTTACAGATATGTGGTTAGGTTCAACAAATACTCACCTTAAGGAATATCTTTAAAATTACCTACAGAATGAGTGTATGAAATGTACATTATACTGTATAATATAAGTATACCAGAGGGAGAGGGTAGTCAAGAAGGGGGCAGTGGTGGCAGTTTATATCAGGGAGGGAGGGAATAACTTGTACGAGAAGGAGTCAGAAGAAGGGGAGGTAGAGGCATTATGGGTTCAGTTAAGGTCCAGTAGAGGGAGAAAGGTGAGGTTGGGGGCGGTTTACAGACCAACCAATCAGGATAAGGAGAGGAACAGGGAACTGAGCTAACAAATAGTGGAAGCTGCAGGGAAAGGAGAGGTAGTAATTGTGGGGGACTTCAACCTACCCAAGGTGGACTGGAGCATACCCTCCATAACATGTACTAGGAGTCAGATGATCCTGGAAGGACTGCAGAGTGGGTTCCTGACCTAGGGTGTCACTGAACCAAAAAGAGCTGAGGCAATTCTTGATCTGGTGCTCATAAATGGGGTATATGTACAGGAAATAACGGCCAGGGAGCCACTGGGTGGAAGTGACCATTGCACATTTTGGTTCCAGTTGGATATGGGCAGGGAAAGCATCCCGACTAAGACCAAAATCTTGGATTTCAGAAGGGCGGACTTCAGGAAAATGAGTCAAGTGCTAAGGAGCCATCTAGCGGGCATCAAAGCAGATATTGGGATGGACCAAAGGTGGTCCATCATTAAGGAAGGAATACTGGTTGCCACAGAGCAATGTGTTAGGCTCAAGGCTAAGAACACAAGGGCCAAAGCATCCAGCTGGTTCAGTTCTGGGGTTGCCCAGGCAGTAAGGGAAAAAGAGGTTGACCTACAGAAATTTCAGGAAGACCAGAAGAGAGGTGGATAGGGAAAATTATCTAAGGTTGGCTAGTGAGGCAAGTATGGAAGTCCGGTGAGCAAAGGCACAGAAGGAGCTGCAGATAACTGAAGGAATTAAGAAGGGGGAGAAGGCTTTCTTTCACTATAGAAGTGAGAAGAGGGACAAGAAGGAAGGGATTGTTAGGCTTAAGAAAGGGGTGGAATATAATGGGGGAAAGCTGAGATACTAAATAAATACTTCTGTTCCGTCTTCACCAGGGAGAAGGATGGACCAGTGCCTTCAGGAGGGAGAAGAGAAGCAGGGAGGGAGGGAGGGGAACACAGATAAAGTGATAGAGAAGGATAGAGTGAGTGAGGGTCTGCTGGCATTGAAGGTGGACAAATCACCAGGCCCAAACAGAGTACATCCAAGGGTACTAAAGGAGCTGGCTGAGGAGCTGGCAGGGCAACTGGCATATTTGTTTAACAGAAATACAAAATCACACATACCCCCACAATGCAAAGCATCATGGGCTGCATATGTAAATCACCACAGAATACTGTGCTGGTTCAACTTTAAGCAGAAATGCATGGTATCTGTTTAACAGTTCACTAGTGTCAGGCGTGGTATTGCAGGACTGAAGAACAGCACATGTAGTGCCCCTCCACAAAAGCGGTCCTAAGGATGACCCAGGGAATTACAGACCAGTCAGTCTGACCTCCATTGTGGGCAAGGACATGGAGACCATACCAAAGGAAAGGTTGGTGGAATATCTTGAGGAACATGGTCTTCATGATGCAAGGCAGCATGGGTTCATGGGGCGGGGGAGATCATTTCAAACAAATCTGATTGACTTCTTTGACTGTGTCACTAAGACAGTAGATGGGGCTAAGCAGTTGACATCGTCTGTCTTAATTTCAGCAAGGCCTTTGACTCTGTTTCCCTTCAAAAGATTGATCAAGAAGTTATGGATCTTGAGGTTGGGGAAAAGATGGCCAGATGGGTGGAAAATTGGCTGAGGGACAGAACCCAGAGGGTGGTTGTGGGGGGAGAGTTATCTGGTACCAGAGAGGTAACCAGTGGGGTCCCACAGGGCTCTGTACTGGGGCCCGTGTTGCTCAGTGTCTTCATCAGTGACATTGGGGATGGCACTAAGGACAAAATGTGCCTATTCATGGATGACACCAAGCTCTGCTGGAGAGTGGACATAGTTGAAGGGATACAGGACCTACAGGAAGATCAGGGAGGGTAAAAGAGGAGGAGGAGTAGCTGTGTATGTAAAGGAAGGGATCAAAGCAACAGAATTAAAGAGTAAACAGGGAGCAGATGAGGTACTCTGGGTCACCCTGGAGACAGGAAATGGCACCACAATTCACATGGGGGTTGTATACAGACCCTCATCTCAGGAGGGAGGGAATGGACAAGGAAATGATAGAAGGCTTTCTTAGAATGGCAGAAAAAGGGGACATATTGTTGACGGAGGACCTGAATATGCCAGATGTTAACTGGAGCACCTTTGCTGCAGGCATATCCAAGTGCAGGGTCATTCTTGGTGCCCTACAAGGGGCATGCCTCAGACAGCTAGTATTGGAACCCACTCGGGAGGGAGCAATCTTAGACCTGGTACTCTCAAATGGGGATGGAGAAAGAATCTCAGATTTAGAAGTGGGTAGCCATCTGGGAACAAGCGACCACCAAACAGTGTGGTTCACGATAAACACAGCCATAGAATCAAGCCATACAAAAGCAAGAGTATTGGATTTTAGGAGGGATGACTTTGGGAAAATGAGAGAGTGCCTCAGAAAAGCACTAGCAAACAGGCAAGAAGGAGGGGTGGAGGAACAATGGGGAGTAATCAAAACAGCCGTCACAGAGGCCTTTGTGTAAAGCAAATCAATAAAACACAATGAAGGAAAAAAATGCTACGGTTCTCAAAAGAGGTGGCAGGGGAGGTTAAGGAGAAAAGGGTAGCATTCAGGAAATGTAAGGAAACACAGAAGGAGCAGGACAGAGAACTTTATCAGTCAAAGCAGAAAGAGGCTGGGAAGGCAGTCAGAATAGCAAAGGCCCAAACCGAGGAAAGGATAGCCAATTCTGTTAAGAAGGGGGATAAGACCTTTTATAGGTACATTAGGGAGCAAAGAAAGACCAAAGGAGGGATACTGTGAGGAAGTATTTTTTCACTGAGAGGGTTGTGGATGCATGGAACAGCCTCCCTGAGGAGGTCATGTAGTCAAGAACAGTGGGGGACTTCAAGAATGCATGGGACAGGCATAAGGCAGTCCTAGTGGGGGGTAGGAGGAAGTAAGCTGTTGGTTAACTAGGATCTGCAGCTTATCTCTTAGGTAGGAAAATGGGCAGATTAGGTGGGCCAAGTGGTCCTTATCTGCCGTCAAATTCTATGTTTCAATGTATGTTACTGAGGCTTAATAAAGGGGAGGGAATGTGGGTAGAGGGTGACAGTGAAAAAGCAGAGATACTGAACGAATATTTCTGCTCAGTATTCATAAAGGAAGAGGAGGGGGAGGTACCTAACCCAAACAAGAGACAGAAAAATTGAAGGTGGACAAAGCAGTGGGGCCTGATGGGATTCACCCAAGAATTCTAAAAGAACTAAGGGTAGAACTAGTGACACTGCTGACTACTCTCTTTAACAAATCATGGGAGGATGGGGTGGTACCCGAGGACTGGAGAAGGGCAGATGTGATTCCTCTTCACAAAAGTGGGAGCAGGACAGAGGCAGGAAACTACAGACCAGTTAGTTTGACCTCAGTGGTGGGGAAAATGATGGAATCACTCCTGAAGGAAAAGAATTGTTGGTACCTAGAGGCCAGTGGGCTGGGACCCAAGGCAGCATGGATTCACGATGGGAAGGTCGTGTCAGACAAATCTAATAGATTTCTTTGACTGGGTGACCAAAGTAGTAGACCAGGGAGGGACTGTGGACATGGCCTACCTAGATTAAGCAAGGCATTTGATACAGTCCACACAAAGATTAATACACAAGTTAGCCAGCCTTGAGTTGGTCCCAAGGTGGCAGCCTGAATAAAAATTGGCTAGACAACAGGACGCAAAGGTTAGTAGTAAATGGGTACACAGTGAAGAAAGGAGGGTTACTAGCGGGTACCGCAGGGTTCAGTACTGGGACCGGTCCTTTTAATGTCTTTATAAGTGACATTGCAGAGGAACTGGAAGGAAAAGTATGTCTCTTTGCAGGCGACACAAAGATCTGCAACAGGGTTGATACACAAGATGGAGTGGAAAGGATGAGAAGGGACTTGGCAAGGTTGGAGGAATGGTCAAATGTATGGCAGCTCAGATTCAATGCAAAAGTGCAAGGTAATGCACATGAGAAACAAAACCCAGGGAAGCTTGCATAATGGGAGGTGAGATACTGACAACAGTAAAATTGAAAGGGACCTGGGGGTAATTATATCAGATGACCTAAATGTGGGCAAGCAATGTGAGAAGGCTGTAAGGAAGGCTGGGGGGATACTGGGATGCATAGGAAGAGGCATCAATAGTGGAAAACAGGAAGTTGTTATCCCTCTGTACAGACAGTTGGTGAGACCCCATCTGGAGTACTGTGTGCAGTTCTGGAGACCCCATCTCCGCAAAGACATAGACAGAGTGGAGGCTGTCCAATTGAGGGCAACCAAAATGGTGCAGGGTCTGCACTAGAAGACATACGAAGAAAGACTATAGGAGCTTAATATGTATACCCTTGAGGAAAGAAGGGAGAGAGGGGACATGATAGAAACTTTCAAGTACCTCAAGGAATCAACAAAGTCCAAGAGTGTAGCATCTTTCAGAAAAGAGATGTGCAAAGAACAAGGGGACACAATTTGAAGATAGAGAGGGACGACTCAGAGGTAATGTGAAAGTATTTTTCACAGAGAGGGTTGTGATGCATGGAACAGCCTCCCTGAGGAGGTCATAGAGTCAAAAACAGTGGGGGAATTCAAGAATGCATGGGACAGGCATAAAGCAGTCCTAGTGGGGGGTAGGGGGAAGTAAGCTGTTGGTTAATTAGGATCTGCAGCTTATCTGTTAGGTAGGAAAATGGGCAGACTAGGTGGGCCAAGCGGTCCTTATCTGCCGTCAAATTCTGTGTTTCTGGAAAAGCTGGGGAGGTGGTCCAGGATATGGCAGCTTGGCTTCAGTGCCACAAAATGCAATGTTATGCATATTGGAGCCAAGAATCTCAGGACCGAGTACTACCTGGGTCGAGTCTGAGTATCTGCATCAGAGGAGGAGAAGGACCTGGGAGTGATGATCACTAGATCTTACTTCGAGAAACAGATCTTGCAGCAGGTTACACCATTAGGACTGAAGCTGGCAGGCGCCAGCACCCCAAGGAAAAATTCTAGCTAGCAGTATCCAGCAGGGGACCGCCCCCAACATCGGCCCCTCCCTGACGTCAGGCATCACATAAAAGGGGGCGGTCCCCCAGCATCCCCAGTTCTTTTCCCGCTGTCGACTTGCCAGCATCGACCTCACGGACGCCTGCATCAATGATACGATGCGTGAAATCTTTACAAAATAATCACAAATCCATGTCTACTTCTCCAACTCCTTCTCTCAAAGGACACCCCTCAAAGTGTGCCTGCGGCAAGCAGATCCCCTTCACCGACCATCATTCAGCTTGTGTGAGGTGCCTGGGCCCAGAACACGACGCCCAGGCCTGCTCCATCTGCCAACAATTTAATAGCAGGACCAGGATCCGCTGCCAAAAGACCCTTCAGGGGTTCCTTCTTGAAGAGAAACTTCACAAAATGGAAAAAAGACCTTCCTCCAAAGGGGATTCTTCCCATAAGACCGGGAAGCACCAGACCTCTGGTAGGTCGAGATCCCCCAGCAGGGTCTCTGAATCCAGGGCGAGCTCCAGCTCTACGTGGTCCGACTGTTCTCCTTCCCGGGCCCACTCCCAACCTCCCCCAGTTACGGTAAGGTCTTCAGGGGGTTCTTCAGCCTCCTTGCACCCGCTTATGACCCACTGGGTGCCCGACTCTTCTTCCAGGCCTGACTCTTCAGAAAAACATAGGAAGTCTTCCTCAAAATCTAGCGGGGCATCAGGCCGACGCCAGGACACCAACCTCAGGTCCGTCTCCCAGCCTCCCAAGGCCCCGGAAAGGAAGACCAAGCATCTGACGCCTCTTAAGTGGACGTCACAGAATAAAAAGGTGCCTGACCCGATGCCCACAAAATGGACTTCTGATCTGACAGCAGTTGTACTGACACCGGGTGACACCGGACATCAGGGGTCCTCAGGAGAGGAGACTGCCGGATGACCAGATGGGCAGCAAGGAGGATGCCGGCTCGCCCGGGGAGTCGTCGATGGTTCCGGTGGTTCCTCGGGACCCGATGCCTGACCCCAGCGACAGACCCACACCGACGCTGGGCCCGTCGTCGGGCATGAACATTCAGGAGGTGAAGGAATTGTTCACCTTCTGGTGGGAGACCATCAGAAAGGACGTGGTCCCCAGTAAGCCTCTTCCTCCTACACCCCCTCCTTGGGAGGGTGAATGCTCAAGACCCCCGACCCCTAAGGAGCCAACTCCACCTCCTAGGGGCAGATCTAGAGAGAGAAAGAGAAAAAGACGCCTATCATGGTCTCCCTCTGGGTCTCCAAGCCCTAAATGACCCAGAGATAGACGACACCCACTGGGGAATGACTCCAGATCGGATACGTCCATACCTCCAGGTCTCCATCCCCCTATAGTCCTCCATCACCAGACCCACGAGACCAACCAAGGTCACCACCGGATGATCCCTCTTTCTCCAAAATCGTGAGGCACATCCAGGAGAATATGGGATGGGGGACTGAAGACTTGGACCCCGAGAGACAACGCCTTGCCCATTATCTTCAGCAAAAGGACCCAAAGCCTGTGGTGGTCCCACCTCTAGTGGACACCTTCACGGATGTCACCAAGGTGGCTTGGAGGCATCTGCACTCGACACCGGCTGTTCCTAAGAAGGCTGACCACCTCTACAGAGCTCCTGTGGAGGACCTGTATCTGGTGCAGCAACCCCTGGCAGACTCACTGGTCATTACGGTGTCTCATGATCGGTCTTAATGACCGCAACACTTGAGTACCCAGCCTCCAGACCAAGAATCTAAGCAATTAGATTCTATGGGAAGATGCATGTATGCGGCTGCTACATGCTCGATAAGATCTTTGAATTACCTCACGCACATGGTGCAATTTCAAAACGCCCTCTGGGAGCAGGGCCAAGACATTTTGAAGGACTTTCCGGATGGTGAAAAGAAGGAGGAGCTGCTCAGCCTCCTTCATACTGGGTCGGATGTGGGGACCCAGGATCTTCCCTTGTCAATCTTCACCATTCATTACTTCTTGGGGTGTAAGCCGGGCGCACCCACGATTTTTTTTTTTTTTTTTTTTTTTTAAGGGCCAGCTCTATGGCGCCCGCCTCGAGACCGACGCATTGCATCATCATGCGCGGCCGTTAGCTACCGACTCCTTCTCCATCTCAGTTCTGTTTCTCCGCCGTCGAGGCTGTACCTGCCTGCCGGTTGTGACAGTGAAAGTCGCAGTTCGTATTATTTTCCGACTCCTCGTGGGTCTCGTGTTACACTGACGCCCATACCATGGTAAGACTGTTCCTTTTCTATCTAGTAAGGCGTCGGTGTTTTCCTACTGTTTTTCCTTAATTGTTTGGCGTTATGTCCGGTTCTGGAGCGGCGTTTTCAAAACGGGCGCGCCCCGTCGTCGGTGCTCCTGTGTCCGGCATTTTCCGTCTCGGACTGGCATGATGTGTGTCTCCGTTGCCTGGGACCCAACCATGACATGGATTCGTGCGACACCTGTTTCTCCATGGAGCGTCGTGTCCTCGAAGTCCGCGCGTTCAAGCTCAGCAGGCCCGCCCGACCTTCGGGGGACAGCGTCGCTCAAGGGATTCCCAGGTAAGGTCTCTAGGCCCTTCCAATGGGTCCCCTCCCGGGCCTATACGGTCCGCGGAGGAGGGAGCTTCCTCCTCTTCTCTTGCTGAAGAGGAAGCTTCTTTCGGTGTCGGGAGCATGTGGGGTCCTCCCAGGAGCATGCGGCGGTGACCACCGCCTCGGCGATCACCTCCTCGGTGCAGGCTCCCCCAGTGTCGAGGCCATGATTTCTGGGCTGGACACGTTGGACCCTCGGCGCCGCCTTCGAGCGCCGTTTCAGATCAGCGCGCCCGGTGACCGAAAGCAGCGCGCGCTTTAGCCCCGGCACCGTTGGCGCCGTGGGCCGGTCTCGCCTCCCAGCGGCGCGGGTCGGTTTCTGGCGCCGGGAGGCGGTGCCGTGAACCTCACTGGTGCAGCAGGGAGAACTAGGGCGGGTCTGGCTATCGCTGGTGCTTCGAGGGGTCGGCAGCGCCCGCCTCTGAGTACAGTGCCGTTAGCGCGCCGTGCCGCTAGGGACCCCGGTGGCCAATATCGAGTCCTGCTGGTCTCGTCTTCCTCGGAAGCCGACGACTCAGATGTGGACCCATCCTGGTACCCCTCACTCCTCGGGTCGGGGTCTCCTGTGCGAGGTGCCAAGCGGCCTGCGAGGCCTCACTGTCCCCTCCCGTCCTCCCTGAGGCTCTCCGGCTGAGGGTGGCCTTGAGTCGGGGGTGGCGTGGTGGGGACTAGGAGAGGCTCCCCCTCCCGGGGACGGTGACAGCAGCCCTCCCGGGTGCTGTTGCTCCCTCTGGGGAGGCGGGAGCCGCTGCGGTCGGGAGGAGGCTCTCTTGAGTCAGGGTTGAGGGGCAGGGGCCAGGACCTCGGTCTTCATTGGCCACCTGGTGGGGTGGCTGGGAGCCACAGTGCTGACCCTGCCCTTCCCTCGGGGCTCTGGGTACCCTCCGGTGGGCGTTGCTGTGGGCTTCCCTTCTGGATCCATGCAGTCCAGCTCCGTCACAGGAGGTTCTCCCCTGGGCTCTTCAGGCTCCAGCTTCCTCAGGGTTCCGTCTTGCGGCCTGGTTTGTTGTCCGGGACCCCGCCAGCTCGGGCTCCATTCCCAGTTTCAGAGTCCTGGCAGAGGTCAATTGCCTCCTCATAGGTGCCCCTCTCCCATATCTCTGCCTCCACCACCCGCTCCGGGCCATGTGGTCCCTCTGGGTCCGTTATCCTGGGAGCAGTTCAGGGGTTCTGCGCCGGCCTTCCCCTCATACGTTAGATGTATGCATGAGCATCGACTCTCCCCACCGCCGCAGGAGTCCTCTGAGCATTCCAGCTCTCCATCATCCTCGTCTCCCTCCTCTGAGGGAGAGGAACCCCCTACTCATCTCTCCTCCGATGCTGATTTCACTGAATATCAGCGATTCCTCTCAAGGATGGTGAGGGACCTTCGGATCTCTTACATAAGGAGAGACAATACCCGAGCAGGGAGCGTGAATTCTTGGAGAATTCAGTGCCCAGCACTTGGTGGTACCTTCCTGGCCTGTCCCTTCAGGCATCTATCCGTTCCTGGCAGTGCATGGCCGCCTCTTCTCCAGCCCCGGCTGACTGTCGGCAGGTATTGTGCCCCTCGGAATCTCTAGGTATCTCCCCAACCCCCCTTCTGGCTTGGTGTACCTGGAGACTCCCTCCGAGTGCCGCTGCCTGGCGCACGACCACCCACCGGACCGGATTCTCTACAGTTCGACCGGTGGGGCCAAGTGTTCTCTTCTTCTCGTGCGGTTGCAGCATGCTCATCAGGCTCACTGCGCTGCCTACAGTCGGCACCTGTGGTCGATGCTCTCTCAACTCCTAGCATCGATGCCTGATATGGAGCAAACCAGACAAGCTGTTGCCCTCTCCGCTATAGGCCTGGAGCTGGCAAGACACCAGGCAAGGGCATCTTACGACGCCAATGAGGTGGCTTCCAGGCTTGCGGGGACAGCGATCTGCATTAGGCGGACGGCATGGCTTCGTCTTTCAAGGTTGTCACCCCTGGCCCGGCGTAGGGTGATGCGCTCCGCCTTCCGGGGGACCCGTCTCTTTTCCTCCAGAGCTAGGAGACTTTTGCAGGGCTTCCTCCATCTCCGTCCTCGGGAGGCACCTCCTAGCTCTTCTCCCATAGGCTTTTCTCAGAACTAGCCAGGGTCTTCCCCTCTGTTTCTCACCAACAGGAGACTGGGGTCTTGTTCCCTCAGGGTTTTACACCTTCCCCTCAGGGCGGGGCTTGGTACTCACCTAAGAAGTAATGAATGGTGAAGATTGACAAGGGAAGATATGAAAATTACGTACCTACCGTAATTCTTGATCTTCTCTTGTATCTTCACCATTCATTACTGATCCCACCCTCCTTCCCCTCAGTGGCCTCCTTCTGTGGCGTCTCCCCTTCCCGTCTCGTTCCTCTCTCTTATTGGCCTTATGCCAAAAAAAAAAAAATCTCTGTCCTTGCCATTTTCTTGAATGGTTTCCAGGAAATTCTTTACTCTAAGATTCTTGGGCATTTATTGCAGGAGTGCTATATGCGTGAGGAGATGCGGACTATAGCACCGCCATATTTTCAGGCGAGGCACTCCTGGGACTCTGCCTAACCCTTTCTGTGCAGTTATTTGGTCCCAGAATCTTCTGCTAATCAATTACTAAGCCCTGGAAACCCTCCCTTTTTCCAGAGTAAGAGGGCGAATGCGGTTATACCATTCTTTCCTTAAAGCTGAGGGAACTCTTTCGGACTGCTTAGGATGCAATCCCTTGCCTTCTCAGGTCATGTTTCCTCATAAGCCTGTGAGTCATGCTCTGTCTTGACCCCCTTTTTCAAGAGCCCTTCTGCGGGCATTGCTGCAGGAAAAGCATTTACAGCCGCTGGCATATCTTGCCAGCCTCAAGTCTCTATCTGCCTTGGCATAGCAAGTCCGATTGAGTCCCTCCATATTCCTTACAAACCGCCTTCAAAGGCTCAGTTTCTTTCTATACTCTTCTAGAGCAGCTCTTTCCAAGCTGCTTGGGAATCAGCTTTTTCCTAGCTGGGCGCTCTCTGGAACAAGGGTCTGCTCAATCAGTCCAGGAGCTCTCAACTAGGATAAAGGAACATGGCATGTTGGGGTCCAAAGACTCTGCCCTCCTTGGTCTGTCTAGCTGGTTTGGTGAACCTTCTCTTCAGCACTACCAACAGGGATTCTTGCTCCCTTGTTAATTCGAGCCTTAAGCCTCTCAGCTAACAATGCTCGTTGGGCATTATTGCCTCCTTAACATGCCACTCTTTCTTTTTCTTCTTTCTTTCTGCTTTCTTCATCCTTTCTTTCTCCTTCCCTTTTCTCCCTATCTGTTCCTCCTAGAGTCGCCCCGGAAAGGAGGCCCTGCGATCCCTTAGGGCAGGAATACTCTCTCCTCTGTCTGTTCTCCATCGGCTTATTCCTTTTTCAGTTTATTTTCCTTCCTTTGCTATCCCTTGGCTATCTTGCCTCGCTTTCTCTTTTTCACAATATATTTTTTGCCTCTCCGGCTCACAGAACTGAGATGGAGGAGAATTGATAACTACTGCGCCCCTCGCGCATGGCGCAATCGTCGGTCTGGAGAAGGCGGCGCCTTTAAACTGGCCCTTTTAAAAAAAAAAAAAAAAGCTCCCGTGGCAGTGCGGCGCCTCCGACACACCCCAAGAAGTAATGAATGGTGAAGATACAAGAGAAGATCAAGAATTACGGTAGGTACGTAATTTTCATTTCTCTGAGCCGCTTACGATTCAGCGGACTCGGCCGCCAGGGGAGCAGCTACTGGCATTTGTCTTCTGAGGCACTCTTGGTTGAGTGTTTCCGGTTTCACCCCGGACGTTCAGAAGAATATCCTGGATGTCCCTTATAACAGAGCTGACCTGTTTGGTGAGAAATCCGAGAAGGTCATCACCAAGCTACAGGATGCTGGGAAGGCAGTGTGGACTATGTACAGGCCCAAATCTGGATCCTTTCGGAGGAACCAGATCCGTTTTTGCGTCAGGCAACAACGGCAACAGCCACATTCCGGCCAGCAACTCTGGGGTAATTTTGGTCGCAACGGTCAAGCCAGATTCCCCACGGGCCAGGGCTCAAAGCATCCTAAGGCAGCCCAGCCCACGGGACACAATGCCACCACAGCATGACTCCTTCCCGGCCCTCGCCCCTCCTCTGGATCAAAGGATAAAGGCTGGGGGTCGCATCTCTCATTACCTTCCGGGATGGCAGAGGATCACCTCCGACCGGTGGGTGTTACAGTTGGTACAGCGAGGACATACTCTAGAGTTCCTCAGCCACCCACCGTCCAGACCTCCCCTGGTCTCCCATTACTGGGTCAGCATGCTCTGCTCATCCAGCAGGAGATCTTGGTCCTCCTGGACAAGGAGGCCATAGAGTACGTTCCACCGGACCAGAAAGGAAAAGGTTATTATTCCCACTTCTTCCTGGTCCCAAAGAAAACAGGGGACTTGCGCCTAATCTTAGATCTCAGTGATCTCAACACATTTGTGTTATACAAACGCCTCCGCATGGTGACCCTACCGGATCTCATCCCCATGTTCAAAGAAGGCACATGGCTAGCGTCGCTGTACATGCAGGATGCTTACCTACATCTCCCGAGTGCTCAAACACATCAAAGGTTTCTGCGCTTTGAGTTTCTGGGATGCCACTACCAGTTCCGAGCCCTCCCGTTCGGACTGTCTTCCGCACCTCAGGTGTTTATGAAGTGCATGGCAGTCATGGCAGCATCTGTCAGGAGGCAGGGCCACTATGTTTTTCCATACCTAGATAACTGGCTCCTCATGGCACCCTCTCGGGAGGCCCTGATGTCCGCGATTCAGGATACCCTTTCTCTTTTCTAATCATTGGGCATCATCATCAACCAGGAGAAGTCGCACCTTGTCCCTTCTCAGACTCTGCAAGTTATTGGAGCAGTTCTGGACACCACTCAAGGGAGAGCAATTCTTCCTTCGGACAGGGTGTAGCACATCAGATCCCTCATACGGTACACAATGATGAAGATAACGGTGCCCGCCAGGACCGTTCTTTGCCTGCTCAGACATATGGCAGCTGCCATTGCGACGGTTCCCCTAGCCCGACTCCATATGCGGGTTGCCCAGTGGATGTTATGGGCTCAGTGGGACCAGAAGCAAGTTCGTATGCAGCATTCAGTCCGGATCACGAATGCCGTCATCTGAGACTGGCAGTGGTGGCTCGTCCTGGACCATCTCTCGAAAGGAGTCCCCTTCATGGCACCACCTCCTTTAGTGACACTCTTCATGGACGCCTTGGGATCCAGATGGGGAGCGCACCTCAACGAGGTCAGGACTCAAGGTTCGTGGTTGTCTCTAGAGTCCCATCTGCAGATAAATATTCTGGAGATGAGAGCCATCCTCTATGCCCTACAAGCATTCCAGACGGACATTCCACAGGGTACTCTTCTGATTCAAACAGACAATACTGTGGTGATGTACTATCTCAAGAAACAAGGAGGCACTCATTGCTACCCCCTTTTCAGGGAGGCTCAAAGGGTTTGGAATTGGGTACTGCAACACGGCGCAGATATTACTGCTGTGCACATTCCCGGAGTGGACAACAGAATTGCGGACAGTCTCAGCCGATCACAGGCCAGAGTCCACGAATGGGAACTGCTTCAGGAAGTTGCAGAGGATCTGTTTCACAAATGGGGGACACCAGAATTAGACCTTTTCGCATCCCCATCCAATGCAAAACTGCCCAATTTTTGCTTGCTAGATCCAGGGCCTGGTGTTTTCTGGCGAGACGCATTGTCCCTCTCTTGGACGGACTGATTCCTTTATGCTTTCCCGGCCTTCCCTTTGATCCAGAGGGTTTTACTGAAGCCCCAACAAAAGCGGGCGTTACTGATTCTGGTAGCGCCCTTTTGACCCAGGCAGATTTGGTTCCCTCTATTACATCAGCCAACCCAGGAACCTCCGGTGCGTCTGCCATTCAGCTCTCAACTTCTGTCCCAGGAGGCAGGCTCCTTAGTCCATCTGGATCTTTGGTCACTGAACCTGCATACCTGGCCCCTAAAGACATAGAAGTCCTGAAATACGGGGTCTCTCGGGAAGTTGCGGATGTTCTGGCGGCAGTCAGAAAACCCTCCACTCGCCACTTACGCCATGAAGTGGCGCAGATTTTGCATCTGGGCTCAAGCTCGTGGATTGACTCCATTGGATTGTTCAGAGAGGTCAGTGTTAGACTACCTTCTAACCCTGTACAAGGCAGGCCTTGCCTACTCTTCCATTAAGGTTCACCTGTGCGACATTTCGACGTATCATTTACTGATAGGTCATAGCTCTATAGCTCAACTAGAGGCTTCACGTGCTTTTTTGCATGGCATCCTACACCTGAGACCTCCTATCAGAGACCCGGTTCACCTTGGGATCTCCCCTTTGTTTTAGAGCAGCTTACTCTACCTCCTTTTGAACCAGCCACGGAGTGCGAGCTGTCTCCTCGCTTGGAAGACACTCCTTTTAGTTGCTGTTACTTCTGCCAGAAGAATTTCTGAGCTTCATGCACTCATGTGCAAGGATCCTTATTTGGTTTTTCACAAGGACAGGGTGTCCTTAAGAACAAATTCTAAGTTCCTTCCCAAAGTGGTCTCGGCGGTCACACTCAACCAGAATATAGACCTGCTGGTATATTACCCGAATTACGATAACAGGGGGAGGCCCTGTTGCACACTCTAGATGTCTCAGATATTATCTGACCAAAACCAAAACCCATCATAAGTCGGACCAGTTCTTTTTTTCCTTTGCACAGCGGATGCTCGGTGCTCCTGATTCAGAAGTCGCTTTCCAGATGGTTGGTCAGGTGCATTATGTTCTGTTATCAGAAGCGCAATAAACCCTTACCGGGACAGGTGAAGGGTCATGCTACGAGGGGGTTGGCTACCTCTTTTGCTGAGCTCAAAAATGTCTCCACTTCAGCCATCTGTGCGGCAGCGACTTGGAGCACTGCACACTTTCATCAGACAGTACAGTTTGGTCATTGTCTCTAGGCGTAGAGATGGTTTCGGCTTAGCAGTCCTGAAATCTGAGTCATCTCTCCTACCCTCCTCCTGGTAGCAAATTGTTCCCTTACTGCTTGGGAATCAGTCCTAATGATGTAACCTGCTACAAGAGCTGTTTCTCGAAGTAAGATAGTACAGTTACATAAGAACTTACCGTAACAGTAGATCTTCGAGAACAGCTCTTGTAGCAGGTAGTTTCCCTTCCACCTTCCCCTCTGGAGGTTGAGTCTTCTGACCTAGTTTTTAGGCAACAGCGTCCTTTGATGCCTTTTTCTAACCTTCCTTTGGAAGCGGATCCTCAGTCTCCCCTTCAGATGCCACACTTGAGCCGGGAGTCTCCGGTGGGAGAACTGGGGATGCTGGGGGACTGCCCCCTTTTATGTGATGCCTGATGCGGGGAGGGGCCGACGTCGGGGGTGGTCCCCTGCTGGATACCGCTAGCTAGAATTTTTCTGTAGGGTCCTGGCATCTGCCAGCTTCAGTCCTAATGGTGTAACCTGCTGCAAGAGCTATTCTCGATGATCTACTGTTACGGTAAGTTCTTACATAACTGTACTTTACCTGAAGCACTCCACATAGTGCAAGAAAGCAGCAGCAAAGGTAAACAAGATGCTGGGATGCATATCTAGGGGGATCAGAAGTAGGAGAGAGGAGGTTATATTACCCTTGTATAGGTCACTGATAAGGCCGCATCTAGAGTATGGAATTCAGTACTGGTGACCACACCTCAAAAAAGGACATTAAGTTACTGGAGAAGGTTCAGAGGAGGGCTACAAAGATGATAGTGGGTTAGCAGCATAGGGCATACGAGGAGAAGTTGAGGGCACTGAACGTGTACTGGAAGACAGGAGAGAACGAGAGAGAGAAAACATGATTGGGACCTTCAGGTACTTGAAAGGGATAAATAAGGTAGATAAGGAGAGTCTCTTTAAGCTGAGTGTCATCATAACACTAGGGGGCACAGTCTTAAGCTGGAGGGAGGGAGGTTTAAGAGGGGGTTCAGGAAGCACTTCTTTACAGAGAGGGTGGTGGACACTTGGAATGCACTGCCGGACGAGGTCATCTTGTTGAAGACAATGAACAACTTAAAGAGAGGCTGGGATACGCATAGGGGAAAGTAAGGATCATAGGTAGGGAGGATAGGAGGAGTGGGGAGGAAGGGCAGGGACATTAGCTCAAGATGTGGACCCTGCAAACGAGCAGACTTGATAGAACAAATGGCCTTCTTCTACTGGCTTCTTCGTATGTTCATATGTATCTGTACTGCAGTTAGTAAATCAGTGATCATTGTAGTTTCTTGAATGCTAAACTAACGCTTGATTTTCATTGGTGGGAAATGTGTTACAGAAGCGTAAGTAAGAGACCCACTGGAAGGTTCCTGACCCATGGCAGATTTAAGCAATATACTACGAGAGGGTGTGGGTGATGGCAGGATTTTCCCATGCTGGTGTGGTGGTTTGCTCACGAGGCCATATTATACCATGGGGTAATTAAAACTATTTTAAAAAAAGTTGTATGTTTATTTTTTTCATATTTTTTGTGCAAATATTCTTCCACCATACATTAAGTAGTTTCTTATTGCTGTGTGGAATGTGATTAAGCTCCCCCTCTCTGTCTTTTCAAAGACATTTCTTTTTTGTATTTTGTTGTGTTCCCCTTTTTTTTTTTTTTTGGAAGAGGGGCAGTGATCAGAGAGACGGAGAGAGCTCAATGCTTGTGAGAGGCAGGGAGTGCGGTGTGAAAGTAAACTGTCATCTGTTGCGGTTCCAGAGGGAGAGCGACTGCGAGGCTTAGTTTTTTTTTTTTTAAACAGTTTGTCTCCCCCGAAGGAGACAGACCACGGCTCATAGAGCAAGAGAGAGATTGCAAGGCTACTGATTATTTTATTTTTGTAATTTTCTCTCCAGGTTTGGGAACCTGTTACAAGTAGTTTGCGGGTGAGAGAGACAGAGAGCGGGATATCTCAGCACTACGGCAGGGGCAGAATGGGGAATCCTAGATCACTGTTTTCCATTTTTCTCTGTTAATGCACTGTGACAGAAGGAGGAAACTGGTACTTAAGGACAAATGAGTTTGTTGAGAGTAGAGCAGAAGCGCTGTCGTCAGGGTTGGGTTTCTGGGTTATGGCACTTTCCTGCTGAGAGGTAATGAGAAGTGGCGCTCAAACAAATTTTTTTTTTTATTTACTTTTTTCTGGGTGGCACTGTAGAGCAGAACAGTGAAGACTGTGGGGTCAAAAGGGAGTCAGCTACAGAGGAGCCAAAGGAGTAAAAAAACAAAGAATAGAGGTAGTAATATTTTTATGGTGCACTGCAGAGCAGGGATTTTACATGGTGGTGTTTGGTTTAGATTTTTGGGTTGGATTAATCTCTCGCTGATACTTCCTTGTCTAGGACCCCGGTCCTGATGCAGACCATTGGAGGGACAGATCAGTCTGCTGACTAACTGCCTCTGGTCCCTAATCCTGACTAGGAGGAGCCTCGGCAATCACTGACTCCCTCCGAGCCCCGCCACCAGTCCCCCAACAGCTGAGGTTGAGGTCTTCTTTCCGTAGGTCGAGCCAGTTCCGCCATCATCCGCACTCCCACTCTCGGCACTATGTGAAGCGCCATCAAGGCTATTCTTCAATCTTGTCCTTGGGTGAAGAGAGGCTTCAGGGCAAGTTGTGTTGATGCTACAAGTACTTGATGTGGCAACAGTGGGTGTTTATCGGTGCCAAAACAACCCCAGTTTCTATGCCAGCCATCACCTGGCTGTCGCCCAAAAAGCCAATGCCAACTCCACAGATGGAAACAATTAGAATGGTCCCAACTCTGCCGACTCCAGCATCTCAACCGATCGTGGTGGAACCACTGCCTAAACAGCCAATGGTTGACTCTCTGACTAAGGAGTCATGGCTGGCCAAGGGGCTTCTCCATCAGCTGTTGGTCACCATCACCCCTGACTGTCCGCAAAGCATCAGTGGGAACTCCAGGGGGCTAACGCTCTTTGACAACTCTTTGGAGTCTGAGGGTTCCTCCCTGCACTCCCTTTCCATTGACGTGGAACCCGTGGGGATCTCTCAATGGACGATGGTCCATCCTCTTTCATGAGCCTTCTCCCTTTGATATCCGAGTCGACAGGTATGAAGATGGAGCCTATCCAGAAATGGTCTCATTACTCATTGACTGAGATCCTCGACAGGGATACTCTCTGAGGGAGGCTTTCCCGGTGGCAGAAGCCATTCTTGATCCTGCCCTGGAGCTCCAGCAGTGCCCCACTTTCTGCCCTGTTCCTTCTTCCCGGATGACCCGCAAGTATGTAATGTCCATCGGATCCCTTTTCGGGATTCACACAGCACCCTTCGGCTGAGGGGTTGGTGGCAGACTCTTGTGTTCCAGCAGCGCTCTGCCAACACCGGGCATTTTGACAAGCCACCTGGTAAGGAGTCCAAGAAGTTGGACCATGCGACTAAAAATGTCTGTGCTACCTCCTCGCTTGGCCTCCACCAGGCAAATAAATAAATAAAATAAAAAGATCCGCCCTCCTCATGGCCCCCTTCTCCCATGCCCTGCTGGGCACCGTAGATGAGGTACTTCCTCATCTGCCTGCTGACCTTCAGACCACAGTCAAACAGGTCCAAGACCAGGGCTGGGCTGTGGCCAAGCAACAGCTCCAGACTGCCATGGACATTGGGAACTCCTGTGCCCACTCCGTGGTGGCCTCAGTGGCCATGCACCACAGGGCTTGTCTGTGGATCTGGCCCTTCATGGCAGACACTCAGCACAAGCTAGCAGATTATCTTTTCTTGGGCACTGACCTGTTTGGGCCTGGGGTCGTGTGTTACCTCACATGCATCAAGAAGTCCAATGCCAAGCTGGCCCGGTGGCGCTGTGGATTGAGGCACTGGATACCACACACCTCGCACCATGCAGTGACCTGGGTTCGAGGCAAACATGGATGCAGGCGGGAAGGATGGCTGGCGATAGCTCTCCTTCTCTGGGGGGGGGGCAACTGCAGGCTCCCGCTGCAATGTTACCACCTAGGGGATCCTGGGTGGATAGCATGGTAGGTGGAGCAGCAGCAAGTGGATTGGCTGGATGTTGGCAGAGGAGCGGAGCAGGAGGCACGTCTCAGTATGCCTCCTAGCTCATAGCCCCTCATTGCACGCCGACATCAGGGGAAGGAGGATGGAAACTGGAAAACCACCTCGGCTTCTCCTAGGTGATGGCACCTCACTGGCAGGTCTCCAGGCTCATCAAATAGACTCCGCTGCACCGACCCCACAAGCTCCAGTATGTTGGTTTGAGGAGGTAAGCATGGGGGGGGGCGTCCCTCCTCACCCCTATCCGGGGGTTATACTGGGGGTATGATAGTGTGGTGTGTGCTCTAGGGGCAGATCTCGATGGGGAGTGAAGCCTGCGGGTAGTAGGATGCCGAAGAGAGTGAAGAAGGGAGGCAAGTAGGGGCATTAATACATAGTAAAAAAAAAAAAAGTCCAGTGCCACTTTGGACTCTGTGGCATCTGTCCAGAAGGACCCCAAGAGCTCCAAGCAGTATCAGAAATGGAAACCCTTTCGGTCCAGCTCCACTCCTATGGCCAAGCCAGCCCAACAACTGACTGGCCAGCAGGCTCAGGCTTGGCAACCTTGGCCCAAGTTAATGGCCTTGGCTGTCCATAAGCCAGGAGGGAGAGGCTCCAGTGGACCCTCAGACGGGCCCTCCTGCTCCACCTCCAAGCCTGCCCAGTGATGGGATGACAGGTACCTCCCTCATGCCTGTCAGTCCTCCCCTGGATCCTCCCATGGGGGCTGGCCCTGCTACTTCCTTTCTGCCTGGTCCGCAGTCACCAAGGACAGGTGGGTTCTAGAAGTGGTGGGTCAGGGTCTGCCTCTAGAATTTGTGCTGTACCCTCTTTGCCATGTCCACACCCCACAGGAGGACTTTGTTTCCACAGACATGCTGTCAACTCTCAGAGATGACATAGCCCAGCTCCTCCACAAGGAGATCATGGTTCCTGTGCAGATCCTCCAGAACACCCACGGTTTGTCTCCAGGTATTTCCTGGTGCCAAAGTGGACGGGAGGAGGCTGTTGCCTCATTCTACATCCGCATGACCTGAACAACTTCCTCAGATCATGCACCTTCAGGATGGTACTGTAACTCTGTCTCAGATCATACTGTCTCTAGACCAAATATGTGGTTTTTCTCCCTGGATCTTCAGGACACATTCTTTCATATCCTGATCCATCCATCCATCTCACTGAAGGTTCCTCTGCTTTCGAGCTGAGGGAACCCTCTATGAGTTCCAGTGGCTGTGGAGCAGCAGTCTTCCGGGAGATGATCTGGGGGATGCAGTGTTGTCTCATCTGCAGGCACTTCTCTGGGCTGAGGGAGGAGTTTGCTCATCTCCAGGCTGAGTTGGCCAGGATTTGGGAAACCTCCTGTCCCACCCAGGAACCTCCAGGGCTACTGCTGCTGCCTCAGAAGTTGCCAAGAAAGAGGAGCAGTTAGACCAGAGTGGGCTCAGGGAGGGTAAGGGTGATGGAACAGAGGTGCATATTTCCAGTTGTACTTCTCCACAATTCATATGTCATTCTGGCAGAGTGTGGTTCCACTAAAGAGGCACCCGCAGTGGAGACCAAGGAGGATGCTGGGAACCTCCACAAAGGAGACCCACAGGAGGGTGCCATGGGACCCCACAGGGAAAGGAAACAACTCCTGGTGGGGGACTCCATTGTTAGGAGGTTAGCACTGGGGGGGAGGGGAGAGGAGAGGCAGACAAGGTACCTGCCTGGCACTATGACTTGGAGGGACAGGGAGCAAATCCTCAGGATTGCAGGAGCAGCTGCACGGGGGAGGGAGCTGGATGTCATTGTCCACCTAGGGACAAATAACCTGGCTGGGAAAGGGATCAGAACAGTGGAGGAGGAGTTGATGGAGTTGGGGAGGGGCCTTAGAGAAGTAGTACACACTGTAACCTTCTCGGAGGTGCTGCCTGTCAATGGCATGGGTGAGACTAGGGTACTTCACACCATGGGAGTCGATCAGTGGTTTAAAAACCAGTGCAGAGCTCAGGGTTTTGGCTGGGGACTGGGGGATCCACCTGGAGGGATGCAGGCCTATACTGGTGCGATGGTCTGCATCTATCCAACAGGGAACCGGGATCCTAGGTGATAGGTTTAAATGCTTCTTTGGCAAGCATTTAAACTAGCCAAGGGGGGAGGCACTGAAAAGGAGCAGGTAAATTCTAGTCCTCCCGACAATCAGGGTAGTTAGTGAGGTAAACACCAAGATAGAGACATCGATAGGGAGAAGGGCAGGGGTAAATGGAGACAAAGGCAACAGCAGTAAGGACAGGGATGGGGCAAAAAGGGGTAAGGCCATCACAGAATGGAGGGGAATGAATACCAATGCCTGTAGTCTGTAGTCTAGGTAACAAGTTCCCTGAACTGGTGGCCTTAATGGAAGAGGGATGCCTGGATATTGTGGCAGTCACAGAAACATAGTACACAGAAAACGATGACTGGGATGTCAACATACCAGAGTACACAATCTACAGGAATGACAGGAGTGTAAAAGAGGAGGAGAAGTAGCTCTCTATGTAAGAGAAGGGATCAAAGCAATGAAACTAAAGGTTAAACAGGGAGGAGTGAGGGCATTGTAGGTCACCTTGGAGACTGGAAATGGCACCACGGTCCGCACAGGGGTTGTATACAGACCCCCATCTCAGGAGGAGGAAATGGACGAGGAAATGATAGAAGGCATCCTTAGGATGGCAGAGAAAGGGGAGATGTTAACTGGAGCACCTTTGCTGCTGCCACATCCAAGAGCAGAGCCATTCTTGATGCCCTACATGGGGCATGCCTCAGACAGATAGTGTTGGAACCCAGTCGGGAAGGAGCAGTCTTGGACACAGTACTCTCAAATGGGGACAGAGCGAGGATCTAAGATCTCGAAGTTGGTAGCCATCTCAGAACAAGTGACCACCAAACAGTGTGGTTCACGATAAACTCAGCTGCACAGTCAAGCTATACAAAAGTGAGGATACTGGACTTCAGAAGGGCTGACTTTGTCAAAATGGGAGAGTGCTTCAGAAAAGCAGTAGCAACCAGGCAAGGAGGAGGAGGGTGGAGCAACAATGGGGCGACATCAAAACTGCCATCACAGAGGCAATAAGCCTTTGTGTGATGCAATTAAACAAATCAAAATTAAAGAAAAAAACACTATGGTTCTCAAAAGAGGTGGCGGGGAAGGTTGGGGAGAAAAAGATAGCATTTAGGAAGTATAAGGAAACATAGGAGGAGTAGGACAGAGAACTGTACCAGTTAAAGCAGAAGGAAGTGGGGAAGGCAATCAGAATAGCAAAGGCCCAAACCGAGGAAAAGATAGCCAACTCGATTAAGAAAGGGGATAAAACCTTTTATAAGTACATTAGGGAGCATAGAAGGACAAAGGGAAGGATAGCGAGGCTGAATAAAGGGGACGGTGGGTGGCAGAGAGGGACAGTGAAAGAGAAGGGATACTGAATGAATACTTCTGCTCAGTATTCTCAAAAGAAGAGGAGGGGGATGTACCTAATCCAGTCAATAGAAGCACTCTGGATAGGGGAGGTCGATCCCAGTTCTTTCACAGAAGAAAGGGTTCTGAAAGAACTCCTAAAACTGAAGGTGGACAAAGCAATGGGGCCTGATGGAATTCACCCCAGAATTCTAAAAGAACTAAGGGGAGAACTAGTGACACCACTGACTACCCTTTTTAACAAATCATGGGAGGATAGTGTGGCACCTGAGGACTGGAAGAGGGTGGATGTGATTCCCCTTCACAAAACTGGGAGCAAGACAAAGGCAGGAAACTACAGACCTGTCAGTTTGACCTCAGTGGTAGGGAAAATGATGGAATCACTTCTGAAGGAAAGAACTGTTGAGCACCTATAGGCCAGTGGGGCATAGGACCCAAGGCAGCATGGATTCACAGCGAGAATGTCATGTCAGATGAATCTAATCAATTTCTTTGACTGGGTAACCAAAGTAGTAGACCAGGGAGGGGCTGTGGACATGGCCTACCTAGACTTTAGCAAGGCACTTGACACAATCCCACACAAAAGATTAATAAAATAAAATTAGCCAGCCTGGGAGTGTGTCCCAGGGTGGTAGCCAGGATAAAACACTGGCTGGACAACAGGACACAAGGTGATAGTAAACGGAGTCTACTGTGAAGAAAGGGGGCCACTAGTGGGGTAACACAGGATTCAGTACTGGGTCTGGTACTTTTTAATGTTTCTGTAAGTGATATTGCAGAGGGACTGGAAGGAAAAGTATGCCTCTTTGCAGATGACACAAAAATCTGCAACAGGGTCGATACACAAGTGGGAGTGGAAAGGGACTTGACAAGGTTGGAGGAATGGTCTGAAGTATGGCAGCTTGGATTCATTGCAAAAAAGTGCAAAGTAATGCACCTGGGAAACAAAAACCCAGGGAAGAGTACACAATGGGGGGGTAGTAACAACAACAGAAATGGAAAGGGGCCTGGGAGTAATCATATCAAATGACCTGAAGGTAAGCAAGCAATGTGAGTGTAACCCCCCTGCAAATGGGGGTTCCCAAAAGACTTCCAGGAGCTTGCTTGAATGCTCCAAGCCTGAATGGTGTTTGGCGTTTAAGCCATTTATCAGTGAGTGTTTTTAGAACCTCTGGTACTGTCTCTTTAAGAGCTGTCTGCTTGCAGACATAATTAGTTTGTATGGGGGACTGTGTGTTTCTTTGATTGAGTACCACTCAAGCTGCCAATTCACCCCATTTTGCAGTCACTAAGTGCAAAGGAACCTGTCTGAAAGATGTAACTGATTGCCAGAAATCATTTACAGTAATAATAAAATACAGTTTGTCTAACCTGCTTTCTTTGCAGTCAGAACTGTCTGCCTAGTTCCCCATTCTGGTTTTGAACTGCTGAACTGGACCAATCAGTGTGGGGTAAACTAGCTCTAAAATGATGCCTTGGACGAATCAGAACTTGGGACTCATAATCTGAGCCAGCCACAAGAGGATTGTATGGGCAGTGACTCTGGGAGATGTAGTTTAGACTTGGTGCCTTTTGGACCAACAGCAGCAGTCTATTGTGGTGACAGCCTAATCCAGTCAAGAACTGGGAGGAACTCAAAGGAAGTGCCAGTTTTGTCTGTTGGGAGTTTCAGTTTGAGATCTGAAAGTGAAGGGAAAGAAACCCTGTGCTCCTTCAGTGCACAGTTTCAGATCAAAAAACGTGTGCAAGGCCCAGAGTTCCGGTCTACAACTTGTGTAACTGCTTGTTAGGACTGAATCCGTCCTGTAGAAAAGAATCAAGGATCTCTGAAGAGTAGAAACCAGGCTCACCCTGTAGAAGACTGAAGAAATTGTTGAATTACACTCGGTCTGTCAGGAACTGAATCTGCTGTGTGTTCTCCTGGTTATTGTGCAGTAATTGCGATTGGGATACAGATGCAGCCTGCCTGGTATAGTGCTTTCTTTTTTTACCATATAAATGTGTGAGGAGTCTCTTGGAGATCAAAAGTAGCCCTGCTGACATTGAAGGACCATTATCTTCTTGGAGCGTCGAGTACTAATTCGGTCGCTCCTGTTGATTGCCACATTAAATCCAAATGGAATTACTGTACTGCTGACTGTTTAATTTTCCTTTTTCTCTGTGTGAAAGGGCCCTACCAGCTGCAGTTTGGACTAGCCACTAGGGCCTGGGTACCCAGGGACAGTAACTGGTAGGGATAGGCCTGTGCACAGAGCCATAGATGAATAGTAAAGTGATAAGCTAATTAACCTGATTTCCCCTGTCCTTGTTATATCCCTAAATAAATCAGAGCTGTTTGTTTCAACAAAGTTATACTGCCTGAGGTATTTGTCTATGTTAAAGTACTGTACTGTGATTGTTGCACTGTATCTTATTTTACAGGATGTCCAGTGCCTGAACCAGCCTTGGGGGTAAGTGTATACTGTGAAGGTAATTCTGCTATATTGTGTGGGCCACTAGTGGGAAGAAAGGGGGTTGCAGTGTCCCAGAGGGCTGGCACCAAGTAAGTTTAACTATTGCAAACCCTGACCTCTGGGTGGAGGCACCCTCATTGGATCCAGGCCCCTCAACCTGTTAGTGGCAAATCAGGCAGGGGTAGTAGCCCTGGGATAGCGCCATCTAGGGGTTACATGAGAAGGCACTCGGAATGGCTGGGGGGATTCCTCACATTGCCCCAGAGCCGTCCCCCCTCTATCTTCAAATTGTGTCCCCCTGTTCTTGCACATCTCTTTTCTGAAAGATGCTACCCTCTTGGACTTTTTTGATTCCACTGAGGTACTTGAAAGTTTCTATCATGTACCCCTTCTCCCTCCTTTTCTCGAGTGTACACATATTAAGCTCCTTTACTCTCTCTCTCTCTTTGTATGGCTTCTGGTACAGAACCTGTACCATTTTAGTTGCCCTTCTCTGGACTGCCTCCATCCCATCTGTGTCCTTGTGGAGATGGAGTCTCCAGAACTGCACACAGTACTCCAGATGGGGTCTCACCAACTGTCTGTCAGAGAGATAACAACTTCCTGTTTCTAGGGACATGGATATGTTGTTCATCCACACTGTCTGGCAGGTTCCTTGCCACTTTAAATCTTGCCGGAAGGTCTTCAGGCTGGCTCCTCCCACCCACCCGGGTGGTAAAACTCTCAGCTCTGCCCCATGATGCCAGATCTTCCTTACCGCTTGGAAGCTCAGGTTCCCTTCTTAACGCTCTGCATGATAGACTGGATCCTAACTGTTTGGTTTGTCCGAAACTCGTTTTAAAATTCTCAAGACTTCGGTCTTCTGTTTCCCTCGTGGCTGTGATGGACAAATCGAAACCATGTTTTCGGCGGTGCCCTTGTGGGCAGAAGATGTCCAGGACGGATCCGCACTCCACATGTGTCTACAGCCTCGGCCTAGTACATGACCCGCAGGCCTGCAAGTCATGCTGTTTGTTCTCGGCCAACGTCTTGGAGGACCGTGCTGCCCGGTTGAAGCTTGGGCACCCTGAGAAGCGCTACCCGACGGTAAAGTCGAAAGAGGCCTGTTGGGCGGTTACCGCGGTGGCTGGCTCGGCTGAGCAGCTCGAGCAGATGATCGCCCTCGAGGAGGAGGCGGCCCAGGGCGCGATCTTCCTCCTCCTCGATCTGACTCATCCCGCTCTTTGGGTACCTCGTATTCTGCTTCATTCAGGAGCTTTGTCATTCCCTTTCCACAAGGGAGAGGGGCCATCGGACATTCCTCTCAGTCCAAAAAGAAGGATCCCAAGGGTAAGTCCCATCGTCGGCATTCGTGGGAGCAGGAGAGGTCCCCCTCCCTGGACTGCCGACCGTCTACTTCGGTCGAGGTTGCGGCTAAGGCCACTGGCTTCATGGCGTCCCCATCAGGCCAGCCGGCCCAGACGCCCGTTGACACCATTGAGATTTTTCTCGACCTGTCAGACGGGTTTGTCGACTGACGAGGCCGACAACCCTTCTTCCCCGGTTCTCCCGGTGGAGACCGAGGATCTGCCTGCGCCATTGGTGCAGCAGTCCCCGGTTAAGGCATCCGAGCCGAGGGAAGAGTGGGTGTCCCCCGCTCCCTCCCAGGCCCGCCCTCGGACACACCGAGGTTCTTGGTCTCAGACCTCTTCTCGGTCCAGCCAATCCCACCGACATCAGCGGTCTCGGTCTTGGCACCGAGGTAAGTGGTGACACCGCTCCTTCTCGTCTTCCTCCTTGGCTGAGGAGAGACTTTGGCACAAATTGTGTCGACGCTATGAGGAGCTGATGTGGCAGCAGTTACTTTTGTCCGGGAGCAAGTCAACACTGACGCCTCCCCCGGCCATCAAGTGGCTGTCACCCAAACGGCCAAAGCAATCTCTCGCTGCAGTCAAAATGCCCATTTCTGGGCCGGTTGTTCGGCTGAAACTTGCTGCCCTACTGATTGTGGTGAAACCTCCACCTCTACAACTGAAATCGGGGGCACCGACCAAGGACTCTCGGTCGGGTCACGGCCTGCTCCACAGGTTGTCGGTCACCCTCACTCCCGACCGTCCTCTGCAGGTGGAGAGTGGCTCAGGCCCTAGGCAGCTCTGCGTGGACTCCTCAGAGTCCGACGATGACTCCTCCCTGTTCTCCAGGCAGGTTGGCCTGGAGTCCTCCAGTGGCCAGTCACTGGACGAAAGCCCATCATCCTTAATGGGTCTGCTTCGGCTCATCTCGGAGTCCCTGGGATGCAGCTCGAGCCCATATCCAAATGGGCCAAGTATCCCCTGATGGAGATACTGGACCGAGGGGATTCTCCCACGGAGGCCATTGTCAGCCCAGCCTTGGAGCTTTGGCAGCAGCCTGCCTCCTGTCCTGCGCCCTCGGCCAGGATGGCCAGGAAGTATGCGGTCCCTACCGGCTCTTTGCCCACCTCTGCTGAGGGGTTGGTTACCGACAGCGTTTTCTGGTGTTCCGGAAATGCTAGGGACGTGGACAAGCCACCCCCGACAAGGAGTCCAAAAAGCTGGACTACGCCGAGCACAAGGTGTACGCTGCATCCTCCCTTGGCCTCTTCCAGGCCAGCTCGGCTGTGCTGATGGCACACTTCTCCCACGCCCTCATGGGCTCCCTGGATGAGGTGATCCCTCATCTCCCGGCCGACCTCCAGACCACGATCCGGCAGGTTCGGGACCAGGGTAGGGCGGTGGCGAGGCAGCAGCTCCAAACAGCTCTGGACATAGGAGACTCCTGTGCCAGATCGATTGTGGCCGTGGTGGCCATGCACCGCAGAGCATGGCTGAGGATATCCACCTTCACGGCGGATACCCAGCACAAATTGGTGGACATCCCTTCTTAGGGACTGACCTCTTCGGCCCTGGAGTGGAAGGTCACCTCCAGCGGATCGAAAAGTCCAATGCCACTCTGGACTTGGTCACCTCTGCCCAGAAGGACAAAGGCCGCCGTCAGCAGCAGCACAAGTCCTTTCGTCCTTCTGCGGCATGTCTGGCCCCCGCAACACCAGCATCAGGGCCAACAGGCTCGCTCTTGGCATCCCAAACCCAAGCCCGCGGCTTCCTCCAACAGGAAGCAGGGAGGTAAAGGCCCAGGAGATCCCTCGGCCGGTCCCTCCTCCAAGCCTGCCCAGTGACAGGTTGAGGGATGTCGCCCCCAGCCTCGTCACTCCTCCCTGGGTTCCCCCCGTGGGGGGACGGCTCTGCCACTTCCTTTCTGCCTGGTCCGCTATCACCACAGACCGCTGGGTGTTGGAGGTGGTAGGAAAGGGCCTGCCTCTGGAGTTCGAACAGACCCCACCCTTTCGAGCCGTCACCCCTCGGGGGGCCACGGGGTCTCCAGCCTCGCTGTCGGCCCGCCGAGCCAATATTGCCCTGCTCCTCAAAAAAGAGGTGATCAGGAAGGTGGCGCATCCTCCTCCTCCTCCTCCAGACCCGGGGTTTGTGTCCAGGTATTTCCTGGTCCCAAAACGGATGGGGGGGGGCTGGCACCCCATTCTTGACTTGCACGACCTGAACAGGTTCCTAAGGTCTCGGACTTTCAGGATGGTCACTCTGGCTCAGATAATCCCATCCTTGGAACGAGGTGTGTGGTTCTGTTCCCTGGACCTCCAAGACGCGTTCTTTCATGTCCCAATCCATCCGTCTCATCAGCGATTCCTCCACTTCAGAGCGGAGGGATCCCTTTACCAGTTCCGGGCCATGCCCTTCGGCCTCTCCCCAGATCCCAGGGTCTTCACCAAATCCATGGCAGTGGTGACAGCATTCCTGCGGCGCTGAAGGGTCCGGGTGTACCCCTACCTGGACGACTGGCTGATTGCAGCCCCCTCCAGAGCGGAGGTGGAGCGGTCCAGAGATCTGGCCCTCCAGGTTTGCTCTCGGATTGGCCTCCTCATCAACGAGGCCAAGTCGGAACTCGTGCCAAAGCAGGTGATACATTTCATCGGGGAAGAGCTCAACCCTCTTCGATCCAGAGCATGGTTCCCAGCGGACAGGGCTGAGGTTCTTTCCTCCTTTGCCCAATCATTTCTGGTTGGGCAATCGCACCCTGCCTGGGACTTCCTGTGCCGCCTAGGCCTCATGGCGGCCTGCACCAGCGTGGTCCGTTGGGCCCGCTGGTATGTGCGTCCCCTTCAGTGGGGACTGGCCAGCCAGTGGTCGCAGCGCTTCGATCCGTTGGATCAGCTGGTGAGTGACCCAGGAGATGTGGAATGCTCTCCAGTGGTGGACTGTTCCGGCACATCTGCAGGAGGGCATCCCGTTTGTCTGCCCCGAGCCAACGGTCTCTCTATCGACCGATGCCTCTCTGATGGGTTGGGGTGCCCATCTGGGGGAGCGCACGGCCTCTGGTCCCCTCGGGAGTCCCGATGCCACATCAACCTGCTGGAGCTTCGAGTGGTTCGTCTAGCCATCACCACCTTCGATCCATCTCTATGGGGTCAAGTGGTTCAGGTCCAGACGGACAAAATACCATGACCATGTACTACCTGAACCGCCAGGGCGGGACGCGCTCCATGCCTCTGTGCAGGGAAGCTCTCCGCATATAGTCTCTCGTGTGCAGCCTGGAGGTGGATCTCCTAGCCATTCATGTGGCAGGAGCCTCCAACACCCTGGCCGATGCCCTAAGCTGGATAGGGGCTGCGTCTCATGAGTGGTCTCTCCTGCTGGAGGTAGTACAAGATCTCTTCTCCCACTGGGGCACACCTCAGGCGGACCTGTTTGCCTCCAGGAAGAATGCGATGCTGAGACTGTTTCATGCCCGCCCCTCGTAGCAGGGCTCACTGCAGGGGGATGCCTTCTCAAGGCTGTGGACCCTGGGCCTCTTCTACGCCTTTCCCCCATTTCCCTTGATCCACAAGGTGCTTCTCAAGGTGAGGAGGGACAAGGCGCAGGTGATTCTGGTAGCCCCAGACTGGCCCCATCAGTTCTGGTATCCAGATCTCCTCAGTCTCAGCTCCAGGCTCCCGAGGCAGCTTCAAGCCCGCCCAGACCTGATCTCAGTCAATCAGAGGAAGGTATTCCATCCGTACCTTCAATCCCTACACCTGATGGCCTGGTTCCTGAGTGGCTAGAGTTCCAGGCCTTGGGTCTTTCCGACGAGGTCCTCAGCGTCATTGAGGCATCCTGTAAGGAGTCGACCAGAAAATGCTACGCCTTCAAATGGAAGAGATTCTCCATTTGGTGTCAGGGCAAGGGCCTGGACCCTTCCTCCTGTTCCTTGGCAAGCATTCTGGACTACCTGTGGTCCCTTTCTCAGCAAGAGCTTCGGTCGACGACCCTTAAGGTGCACCTGGCAGCCATCTCTGCTTAGCAGGCGTGGGCCGGAAGCAGTCAGTGGTGCAGGAGAAGGTGGTCTGGCACTTTTTCCAAGGCCTTGATCACATATCCCCTCCGGTGCGAGAACCTCCAAGTCCATGGGATCTACAGCTGGTACTGGCTAAGCTTATGGACAGGCCATTCAAACCGATTCACAGGTGTGACATCTCTCACCTGTCGTGGAAGACCGCCTTCTTGGTGGCTGTCACGTCAGCCAGAAGGATGGGAGGGCTCCAAGCGCTTTCCATCGAGTCTCCTTATCTGGTCTTCCACAGGGACAAGGTTGTCCTGTGCCCCCAACCGAAATTCCTTCCGAAGGTGGTGTCGGAGTTTCACCTTTTTTATTTATTTATTTTTTTTATTTAGTTGTTTAACCAGGTATAGCACACTAAGCTGAAAGTTTTTTTTACAGGAGCGACCTGGGAGCACAAGGAGGTTAAGTGACTTGCTCAGGGTCACACAGTATGCAAGTGGAAGCTGTGGGATTCAAACCCAGGTCTGGTCTGCTGGATGTCACCAGATTTGCAGATCAGAGCCTTAGACCACTGCGCTATACTGCCTACTGACTCTGCCGGTGTTCTACCCCAGTCACACCTCGGAGGCAGAATATAGGCTCCATACTTTGGACCCTAGAAGAGCACTCGCTTATTATAAGGAGCGGATGGCTGAAGTTCGAGGAGAGGTTCGCCAGCTGTTTGTCACCTCCGCTGAAGCCGCACCTGGCAGACCTGCAGCCAAGCGGACGATAGGCAAGTGGGTCACCTCCTGCATAGATCTCTGCTATCGGTTGGTGGGCATGGAGCCTCCCAGAGGGATAAGAGCTCATTCTATCCGCCATATCACTGCATCAGTAGTTGCTTCCAGGGACGTCCCTGTCCAGGAAATCTGCAGGGCTGCTACCTGGAATTCAGCACATACCTTCATCACATCGACCTTGAGTCACGCCAGGATGCTGGTTTGGGGGCCTCGGTTCTCCAGTCTCTATTCCCTAAGTAGGGGCTGTGCGCCTTGCCTCCCTCCTCCTGGAGAACTGCTAGGAGTCTGCCAGACAGTGTGGATGAACAACATATCCATGTCCCTAGAAATACAGGTTACTCATCTGTAACAGGAGTTCTAAGAATGGTATATGTTGTTCATCCATATTCTCCGACCTCCCGGCCGGCCGCACAGCCTGGCTTCCAGCGGGCTAGATCTGGCGTCATGGGGAGGAGCCGAGTTTCACCACCGGATGGATGGGAGGAGCCAGCTTGAAGACCTTCCAGCAAGATTTAAAGTGGCAAGGAACCTTCCAGACAGTGTGGATGAACAACATATACAATTCCTAGAACTCCTGTTACAGGTGAGTAACCTGTATTTTTCTACTGGTGATGCCTCTTCCTATACATCCCAGAATCCCCCCAGCCCTCCTTACTGCCTTTTCACATTGCTTGCTAACCTTTAGGTCATCTGATATGACTACCCCAGGTCTCTTTCCATTTTTATTGTTGTTAGTACCTCCCCCCCTTCCCATTGTGTACTCTTCCCCTGGGTTTTTGTTTCCCAGGTGCATTACTTTGTACTTCTTTGCGCTGAATCCAAGCTGCCATACTTCTGACCATTCCTCCAACCTTGCCAAGTCCCTTCTTATCCTTTCCGCCCGCCTTATGAATCAACCCTGTTGCAAATCTTTGTGTCGTCTGCAAGGAAGCATACTTTTCCTTCCTGTCCCTCTGCAATGTCACTTATAAAGACATTAAAAAGGACCGGTCCCAGTACTGAATCCTGCAGTACCACACTGCCAACTCCCCTTTCTTCAGAGTGGACTCCATGTACTATTACCCTCAGTGTTCTGTTGTCCAGCCAATTTTTTACCCAGGCTACCACCCTGGGACCCATTCCGAGGCTGACTAACTTGTTCATTATTCTAGTGTGTGGGACTGTGTCAAATGCCTTGCTGAAGTCTAGGTAGGCCGTGTCCACGGCCCCTCCCTGGTCTTCTACTTTGGTCACCCAGTTAAATAAATCTATTTGCTTCTTCTGTCATGACCTTCCTGCAATGAATCCATGCTGCCTTGAGTCCTGTGCCCTGCTGGCCTCTAGGTACTCAACAGTTCTTTCTTTCAGAAGTGATTCCATCATTTTCCCTACCACTGAGGTCAAATTAACAGGTCTGTAGTTTCCTGCCTCTGCTTTGCTCCCACTTTTGTGAAGGAGAATCACATTCTTCCTCCAGTCCTCAGGTGCTACACCATCCTCCCATGTTTGCTAAAAAGGGTAGTCAGTGGTGTAACTAGTTCTGCCCTTAGTTCTTTTAGAAATGTAGGGTGAATCCCATCAGGTCCCATTGCTTTGTCCACCTCCAGTTTCAGGAGTTCTTTCAGAACCCTTTCTTCTGTGAATGGACTGGTACCAACCCCCCCTCCCCAATCCAGAGTGCTTATATTGATTGGATTAGGTACCTCCCTCCTCTTCTTTGAAAATACTGAGCAGAGTATTCATTCAGTATCCCTGCTTTTCACTGTCACCTCTGCCCACCCACCCTCCCTTTATTAAGCCTCACTATCCCTCCCTTGGTCTTTTTCCTCCCAATGTACCTATAAAGGTTTAACTCTCTTCTTAACCAAGTTACTACCGTTTCCTCAGTTTGGGCCTTTGTTATTCTGACTGCCTTCCCCGCTTCCTTCTGCTTTAACTGGTAATGTTCTCTGTCCTGCTCCTTCTGTGTTTCCATATACTTCCTGAATGCTATATTTTTCTCCCTAACCTTCCCCACTACCTTTTTTTGATAATCATATTGGTTTTTTTTTCCCTTTCATTTTGATTTATTTGCTTCACACAAAGGCTTGTTGCCTGTGTGATGGCAATTTTGGTGTTTCCCCATTGTTCCTCTACCCCTCCTTCTTGCCCATTTGCGAGTGCTTTTCTGAGGCACTCTCCCATTTTGACAAAGTCAGCCCTCCTAATGACCAGTACTCTCACATTTGTATGGCTTGACTCTACGGCTGTGTTTATTGTGAACCACACTGTTTGGTGGTTACTTGTTCCCAGATGGCTACCCACTTCTAAATCTGAGATCCTCTCTCCATCACTGTTTGAGAGTACCAGGTCTAAGATTGCTTCCTCCCAAGTGGGTTCCAACACTAACTGTCTGAGGCATGACCCCTGTAGGGCATCAAGAATGACCCTGCTCTTGGGTGTGGCTTCAGCAAAGGTGCTCCAGTTAACATCTGGCATATTCAGGTCCCCCATCAACAATATCTCCCCTTTTTCCTGCCATCCTAAGGATTCCTTCTATCATTTCTTTATCCATTTCCTCCCCCTGAGACGGGGTCTATATTCAACCCCTGTGCAGATTGTGGTGCCATTTACTGTCTCCAGGGTGACCCACAGTGGCTCCTCTCCTCCCTGTTTACCCGTTAGTTTCATTGCTTTGATCCCTTCCCTTAGATAGAGAAATATTCCTCCTCTTCTACTCTCCCTGTCCCTCCTGTAGATTGTGCACCCTGGTATGTTAACATCCCAGTCATGGTTCTCTGTGTAAAATAAAATGAGAAACAGCACTCCAGACCAAGTGAGAAATTGAACCTCTTTACTTTACTGGGTTGTTTTGTTTCAAGTATGTGAATCCCATATGTATTCATTGCACTTTTGTGAAGCTGTATAAATTAATATTTATGAATCAGTAAAGCGGTTCGATTTGTCACTTGGCCTGGAGTGTGGTTTCTAATTTTGTTTTATGCCATTATTTTTCAGCACCCAACTTTATTGTGATCTTCCTCTTGGTTAAGCACATGGTTCTCTGTGTACCATGTTTCTGTGACTGCCACGATTTCCAAGTGTCTCTCTTCCATCAAGGCCACCAGTTCAAGGAGCTTATTACTCAGACTACGGGCATTGATAATCATTGGCCTCCATTTTTTGATGGCCTTATCCCTTTTAGCTCTATCCCTGTCCTTACTACCTTTGCCTTTTTCTCCATTTACCCCTGCCCTTCTCCTTGTCGACTTCTCTGTTTTGGTGTTTTCTTCTTAACTGCCCTGTTTTGGGGGCTGGGATTTTCTTGCTCCTTTCAGTACCTCCCCTTGGCTAGTTTAAATGCTTGCCAAAGAAGCATTTAAACCTATCACTTAAGATCCTGCTTCCCATCCTGGACAGATGCAAATCATCATTCAGCCCTATTCAACATCTTCATCAGTGACATTGCGCAGGACCTAGAAGGCAGAATTTCACTGTTCGCTGATGAAACAAAGCTCTGTAACAGAGTAGACACACCAGAGGGTGTAGGCAGAATGAGAAGGGACATGCAGAAACTTGAAGAATGGGCAGGGGGTTGGCAGCTGAAATTCAATGCAAAGAAGTGAAGGTAATGCATATGGGGTACAAAAACCTGGCACAATATAATAGTTGGGGGTGAGGATATAGCTAGCACCAAGCAGGAAAGGGATCTTGGGGTTATCATCTCTGATGACCTCAAGGTAGGGAAACAGTGTGACAAGGCAGCAGGTAAAACAAATAGGATGCTGGGATGCATAGGCAGGGGCATCACCAGCTGGAAAAGGAGGTCATAATTCCACTATACAAGACACTGGTGAGGCCCCACCTGGAATACTAACATACTATTTGCCAGCAGATTAGGCCTTATGGTCTATCCAGTCTGCTCAGAACCTAGATCCTTAGTTGGGTGCGAGACCCTCCCATCCCTTGTGCTCCAGAAACCCCTATCATCCATCCCCACCCCCAGGACAGGCCATCATCTGATACATCCACTTTCTGTGTCTGTCCCACCCTCTCTTAAAGCCCTCCATTGTGGATCTCTGAACCAGCTCACCAGGCAGAGCATTCCAAGGGTCCACCACCCTCTCAGTGAAAAACCTCCTCCTCTTTTCCCCCCTCACCCTTCCACCTTCAAACCATTCCCTCTGGTGATGCCTCCCTGCTTTAGTCTAAAGAGCCCCTCCATGTTTACCCTATTTATTCCCTTGAGGTACTTGAAGACCTCAATCATGTCCCCCCTGTCTCTCCTTTCCTCCAATGAAAACAGGCAGAGCTCCTCAAGTCTGTCCTCGTAAGTCAAATCCCCTAGCCCTCGTATCATTTTTGTTGCCCTCCTCTGTACCCTCTCCAGGAGCTGTATGTCCCTCTTCAAGTGTGGTCTCCAGTACTGTACACAGTACTCAGGTGTGGTCTAACCAGTCCATTGTACAGCGGCAGAATCACTTCCTTGCTCCTAGGGTGATCCCCCTTCGATGCATCCCAACATCCTGTTTGCCTTGCTAGCTGCTCTCCTGCACTGCTCAGAGTTATTCATACATGTATCCACCATGACCCCTAGGTCTTTTTCCCCTATTGAGGCTTCCAGCACCTCCTCCCAGGGTGTACCTGTGTTTAGGGTTTCCCCGACCAAGATGCAACACCTTGCACTTGGTGATATTGAAATTTAATTTCTATGTGTGAGCCCAGCTTTCCAGGGTGTCCAGGTCCCCTTGCAGGGCCAACCTCCCTCTTCTCCCTCAACTACTGCTCCCATCTTGGAGTCATCCGCGAAGAGACTCATTTCACCCTATACCATCCCTGATGTCCGATATGTATGCATTAAACAGGATTGGACCCAGGACCAGAGCCCTGTGGTGCCCACTACCAACCTCTGTAGGGTTGAGAGCTCCCACAGACCACTACTCTCTGGTGCGTCCAGCTATCCAGTTTTCAATCCATCCTGACCATCAAGGGCCTACTCTAGCCCCATCCAGTTTCTTCACCAGACCATTGTGGGGGACAAGAGTCAAGCATGTGCTGAAGTCCAAAGAATAATACATCCACAGGCTACCCCTGTCCAGTTCTGATGTTACCCATTCATAGAACTCCACAAGGTTGGTTTGACATGATCTACCTGGCGCAAACCCATGCTGCCATCTATCCAGACCTCCCACCTCCTCCAAGTAAACCCCCAATCGGTCCTTTAGTATACTCTCCATTAATTTTCCTACCACCGAGGTTAAACTGATGGGTCTATAGTTACCTGGTACTTCCCTCGACCCCTTATGGATTGGTACCACATGTGCCTCTTGCCAATCCCTAGGTACCCTCCCTGTCTCAAGTGACCTGCTGAAAAGCTCCACCAGGGGTGCAGCCAGTATGTCCCAAATTCCCATAGTACTCTGGGATGATGCCATCCGCCCAGGGTTGTCTTTCTTTAGGGCCTTGAGGGGCAAACCACACCCTTTGGCCGGGATGGCATCATCCGTCCCCTCCATATACTGGTCTTTTATCCTTATCCAGATGTGACACCCCTGGGGTACCTTTCCCTCCCTTTTGCTCCATTTCTGTTGCTCCCCTGATCCACTCCCTCGCTTCTATCCCTTTGTGCCTTGCTTTGTAGATATCCCATCCCCCTCCCTAGTGAACACAGAGGCAAAGTACTCGTTAAATACCTCTGCCTGGTCCCTCGCCTCTTCCACCCACCCTCCTTCTGATCTCAATCTGCTGAGATGGCCCTTAGTTTGTCTCCTCCCCAATGTACCGGAAGAACCCCTTTTCCCCTCCATGTATCCCCTGTGCCAGCCGTTGCTCTTTACTGGACTTTGCTCCCCTCATCATACGGGTGACTTTTCTAGATGCAAGCTGGTACATTTCCTTATCCCTATCCCCTCTTGTTTTTTGTAAGCCGCATTCTTTTCTTTGACTGCTACCTGGACCTCACTGGACCACCAGCATGGTTTATGTGACCTTGCTCCCTTACGTTTCAACTTAGCACAGATCCTGACTGCCTCATGAAGTCCCTGTTTTATGACCTCCCATCTCCTTTCCACACTTGTCGTTGAGGTAATCCCCTTCAAGTGATCCTTGAGAATATTTCCCATGCCCATAAAGTCTGCACCCTGAAGTCCACTGCCAGTGTCCTAGATCTCACCCCCACTCCCCAATGCTTATTTGAAACCAGACAGTATTGTGGTCACTCCCAGTCAGAGGGTCCTGTACAACCATGTCCCTTACCAGATCCCCATCTGCCAGAACCACATCCAGGACATGCCCCTCCCTTGTGGGCTCCATCACATGCTGTGTTAAGAACACATCCTGGAAGCCATCCAGCAGCCTCTGCTCCTTGGCCACCTAGAGGACATGGTTCCCCAGTTTGTACCTGGCATATTAAGGTCCCCATCAACACCACTCCTTCCCCTTTTGGACCACACTGGGCAATGTTGTCCAGCAAACCATCTTCTAGAACATCACTCATCCCGGGGCCTATATGCTACTCCAGCTTGACCTTATCTCCTGCTGGGGATCGTAGGTGACCCATAAGGCCTCCACGTTTCCTCTGCCTCTTCTACCATAGCAATTTCTATGTCATCTCTAATGAACATAGCCACTCCACCCCTCTGCCCTCCTTTCTATCCTTCCTAAGCATAGTGTACCCCGTACATTTAGGTCCCAGTCATGGTTTTTGTTGGCCCACGTTTCCTTGACTGCCCACATCCACCCCTCAACAGCATGGCCTGGAACTCTCAACTTGTTTCCCAAGCTCCTGGCATTTACTAACACTAACCCCACCCCTTATCCCTGATCCTCCTTGTCGAACCCCACCCAGATTCCTTATACTTCCATCCTCCCCTGCTCCTCCTGAAACCTCCACCTCCCGTCTGTTTCCCCCTCCCCCTTGGGCTTGAAGGCTACTCCCCTCATCTGGAGGGGAGGGCTTCTGGTCAGCCCCTCCCTTATCCCTTCCCCCTTACAATTTAAGCCCCACCTTTCTTGTATGTAGTCAGCCATCCCTGTTTAAGGACTTCCTTCCCTAATGGGGCAAGATGAAACCTGTCCTTGGCATATAGTCCATATCCTCCCAAACTCATTTCCAGTTCCTAACACTAACCCATTCTCTTCACCCCACTTCCTAGGCAATCATTAGCCTCTGTGGTATTCATTTTTTCTCCACTGAGGCCTTTGGTACTGGCAATATCTCGAAAAAGAAATGTTGCATCCATTATCCCAACAGACTCTGGCAAGTTCTTGGAACCTTGCTTGGATTTCCAAATGCTATTTCCTCTAGATCATTAGTTCTCAAATGCACCAGGAATCAGGTTTCCTCCACAATCCCTAACCATTTCATACACCATGAACTTTGCTCTGTGCACTGTCAGCCCAGAGATACTCACTACCTTCACCTGGCTATTGCATCCACCCCCCTGTCCCTCCCAATGGATACCCTTAATCATTGAGTCTCCCAGTAACAGAACCTTAACACCACCATCATCCTTATGGTTACCTCCACTATGCCCTCTCAGCCCCCCCTCCCCCACTTTATTCATGATCGCAATTTCATGGGAGTCTTCCTGCCTTATTTGAGACCCCCTTGTCACCCTCCCCTTTCTGCCTCCCTTGCTATTTTGCCCACTTAACTCAAACCCCCTCTGAATAGGTGTCCCCTTTAACCCTCTCTTATCTGAACCATTTATCCTGGCCCTGATGGTTTCCCCTTCCCCCGCACCACCATCCCCCCTTGTAATAGTACCCCTGTCTCCAGAGGCTCTCTGTGGGTCCCCTTTAGCTAGGGCCCCATCCTTGGTACTGACCTCCCTGCTGAAGGGGGGCTCCTCTCCCACCTCCTTGTCTCCCAGTTTCTCCAATGCGTGCTCTCTCCCTCATGTCTGAATATGTTGCATCTCCCCATTTGCTTAACATATGTTTCCCTTCTCCTCTGGGACTATGTCTATCCTTTCCATAGCTGGTCTGTGATGCCCTATGGGTATCTGACCCCTCCCCGGCCTCTGTATAAGTTTCCTCATTTCCACCAACCCCTTCCTCCCCCTCTAGGATGCTTAGTATCTCAAATTTATTGTGACACTCTATGTCAGCCTCCATCAAGTAACCCGAGTTTCCCCTGACTGCATCCCTAAACTGACCCTCTTCTTCCTCTCTTGCACTGTTCACCTTAGGAGCTCCCTTCCCACAGTCTGCTGTTTTAGGCTTCCGTACAACAGCCCCTCCTGACTCTTCCCCCTCCAGTCTCTTTGAATTCAGAATGTTCACCCTGTACGCTTTCCCCTTAGCATCAGCTTCCCTATCTAAGGTCCTCTGTCCCTAATATCCCCCTTCTGCTTGCTGTAGCATAATGTCCTGTAATTTCAGACGTTGCCCCAGCCTCCCTCAGCCCCACCCTTCTGCTGCCCATATCACACCCCTTATCCTTGACACCCCCAGCTCCCACAGCTTACTCCTTAGACCAATATACCTCACTCCTGATACAAGATAGCTGGTCTACAGAGTGGGCAGCCTCCCTCTCTCAGGCCCAATTTAAATTATTGCCATCCCACAGCCTGTGCAGCCTACAACCCTTCTGAAGATGCCTGCCATGGTGGAATATGGCCACCCTGAGTATCCCCCTCTGTTTATAATAGCACACCCCCTTTTCTCAGTCCCTTTCCCTGGAGTACAGTTTCTCTCTATACTGACTGTAGTTATTACAAACCCAATTTCAACCCCACCAACAAAGTTCCCAAGTCTCACAAACACATACAGTCCAGTATGTGTTTGGTCCCTACTAGTGTGTGTAAGCAGACACCAGGTACCGTATGATGTCACAGGCCCACCAACTCCTGTTGCTTCAAATTTCAGTCCCAAACAGAAATACTCAGCCCTTCAATCCCAACCCCAGTGGCTTTTCAGTATTTAAGAAAGCCTACAAAACAGGGTGGGTGGGAGGCTCTTACTAAACACCAGGCAAACAACACATTTAAATTTCCTTCTAATTTTCCCTGCCAAACAACTATCCCCAAACCTACAATATCACAGCCCAAGTAACAGTTCAAATTCAAGGTAATAATTTTTAACACATAGAACTAATTTCACTTACAAACTATTCAAATATTTCAGTTAAAACAAAATATAACTCCTGACCTCTTTTCTACCAACCTGTTGCTTAAGCTCCCAAGTGAACAATGAAAGCCAAGGTAATTTCTGTTTAAAGACAAGTTAATTGCAGCTAATGTCCCTTCCCCCTAACACCAGGCAAACAACACATTTAAATTTCCTTCTAATTTTCCCTGCCAAACAACTATCCCCAAACCTACAATATCACAGCCCAAGTAACAGTTCAAATTCAAGGTAATAATTTTTAACACATAGAACTAATTTCACTTACAAACTATTCAAATATTTCAGTTAAAACAAAATATAACTCCTGACCTCTTTTCTACCAACCTGTTGCTTAAGCTCCCAAGTGAACAATACAGTGTACATTTCTGGAGACCTTACCTACATAAGGACATAGACAGGGTAGAGAAGGTTCAGAGGAGGGCAACAAAGATGGTACATGGATTGCATCACAAGTCCTATGAGGACAGGTTGAAGGAACTGAATATATACTCCCTGGAGGAGAGGAGGGAGAGAGGGGATATGATAGAGACATACAAGTATCTTACAGGGAGGAACACGGTGCAGGAATACACTATATTTAAGCGAAAAAGATGTTCCAGGACTAGAGGGCATGAGATGAAGTTGGAGGGAGGACGATTCGGAGGAAACATAAGGAAGAATTTCTTTACAGAACGGGTGGTGGACAAGTGGAACACCCTGCCAGAGGAAGTGATGGAGGCTGAAACAATCACGGGAATTAAGAATGCATGGGATAGACATAAAGGAGTTCTGGAGGTCAGGGGTAAGGGACAACAGACTTCTAGGAAAACATAAACTGAACTTACAAGCTCAAATGGGCAGACTGGGTGGGCCATAGGCCCTTATCTGCCGTCACTGTCTATGTATCATGCCAGTATAGGCCTGTATCCCTCCAGGTGGACCCCCAGTCCCCAATGAAGCCAAAACCCTGAGCTCTGCACCAGTTTTTCAACCACTGATTGAATCCTATGGTGCGGAGCACCTTAGCTTCACCCATGCCATAGACAGGCAGCACCTCCAAACAGGTTACTGTGCATGCTACTTGGTAAGGCCCCTCCGCAAGTCCACAAACTCACCCTGCACTGCTCTGACCACATTCCCAGCCAGGTCATTTGTCCCTTGGTGGAGAATGATGTTCAGCTCCCTCTCCCGTGCAGCTGCTCCTGTGATTCTGAGGATTCGGTCCCTTTCCTTCCAAGTCATGGCACTAGGCAGTCACCTTATCTTCCTTTCCCCTCCCTCCCCCAGTTCTACCCCCTAACAATTGAGTCCCCCACCAGAAGTTGTTTCCTTCCCTTGTGGGATCCCGTGCCACCCTCCTGTGGGTCTCCTTTGTGGAGGTTCCCAGCATCCTCCTTGGTCTCCACTACGGGTGCCTCTGTAGAGGAACCACGCTCTGCCAGAAAGGCGTATGAATTGTGGAGATGTTCAGCTGGAGGGATGTGCCTCTGTTCCACCACTCTCACCCTTCATGAGCCCATCATGGTCCAACCACTCCTCTCTCTTGGCAATCTCTGAGGCAGCGGTGGTGGCTCTGGTGGTCCCTGGCTGGGAGAGGAAGTTCCTTGAATCCTGGCCAACTCAGCCTGGTGACAAGCAGTCTCATCCTTCAGCCCAGAGAGGTGCTTGCAGGTGGGACAACATTGCATCCTCCAGAATGTCTCCTGGAAGACTGCTGCTCCACATCCACTGCACTGCACTGCTCCCATCATGTCTTATTTGTTGCTTCTCAACTGTTGTTTTGTATGCTTACTCTTTCCTCTCTCTGTTTTCTTTATTTTTTTTCTCCCTACTTTCCTACTACCTCTATGCCCTTACAGCTGCTGCCCTTCCTGTTCTGAGACAGGAAGTTCCTGTATTCCTCAGTAGTCTCCTTCTTACTTGCTCAGAGACAGACTCCAGCAGCTAACCCTTTTTTTTTTCCTTCTCTCCCTGTCTTTCTCTCCTTCTGTAGTGACTTACAGCTTCTCTCTCCTCCTCTTGTATGTGCCTTTGTGGACCTAGTTGCTAGCTACACCCTGTGACAGGGTGGAATAGGATCCTCTCCCAGTTGTTATGGAGAAAGTATTTAAATGCAAGGATCTGTCTTTTTCTGTCTCTTGTCTGTCTAGTTGCGCAACCAGATTTTCCTGTAAGACCTAGGATTTGATCACCCCAACAGTCTCGCAATTCTTTGCCTCTCTCTGTCTTTTTCTCCCTTGTATATCTGCTGACATAAAAAATATACATAAATCAGTATTTGGAAATGAAACTGATATTGGGATCCCTTTGTTTAGAAAATATATAGCATTACTGTTGAAATGTATATGATTGTAGTTTGAGGTTATTGCAAAAAGCTATTAGAAGCTCAAGAGGCTACCCAAATAAAATGTTTAAGCCTTTTGCAGAAGAACTGGGAAAAGGGGGCCTCAGCTGAGGCACACTGTGTTCCTGCCTAGCACCTGCCTGAAATATACAAGAAACAGGATGCATGACAGCTGAGCTGCAATTGCTTATAAGAGAAAAAAAGGTGACCCAGGTTCAGGGATGAGCACGGGTCGCCGGGGGTCGGCCGGGGCAGAGAAGGATAGAACACCTGATGGCAGCTCTACTTCTCCGGGGGGGGGGTTGACTGCAGGCTCCCGCTGCAGTGCTGCCACCTAGGGGAGCCCAGGTGGATAGCACAGTACATGGAGAAGCGGCAAGGTGATTGGGTGAGTGTCGGCAGAGGGGAGCAAGAAGTATGTTTCAGCGTGCCTCCCAGCTCACAGCCCCTCATTGCACGCCGACGTCAGGGGGGAAGAAACCGGAAAAAAAACACCTTGCCCTTCCTAGATGATGACAGCTCCCTAGGACTTCTCCAACCACTCGTCAGGGCAGACTCCGCTATGTCAGATCTACATACACACACATAGAGTGCTGGTTTGGAGAGGTAAGCAGGGGACGTCCCCTCTCCATCCCTACCCGGGGGGGCATACCGGGGGTCTTCAAGGGAGTGTGTATGCGTGATCGATGCACTCTAGGGGCAGACCATGGTGGGGATCAGGGGATCCAATGAGGATGTCTGAGAGAGTGGAGGGAAGAAGCAGGTCAGGCAGATAAATATAAGGGTTAAAAAAAAGAGAGAAAAAAAGGACACAGAGATTGAAGAAAAATGCTGATAGATGTTCTCCATTTTATTTTTACTTTGTAAATAGTTATACTGAACAAGTTTATTGTTTAATGTTACTGCTAGTGTAAATAAATATTTTGGTGAATTGTAAAACTGCCCCTGGTTTTTCCCTATGCTTCCTGACCTGTGCCTCGATGACATACCCTTTGTAATTCTGCCTATATATCAGCTAGGCTATTGCTTGTGCTGTGCTGCCTAACTGTTCCTGTGTCTTTAAGTAAATGTGGCTTAGCCTTCCACTATAAAGGTAGACCACCCGGGGGGGTGGTTGGGGGATGGGGGTAGGTGGGTGGGGGGTTGTTCCTTTGGTACTCGGTGCCTACAAAAAACAATCAAAAATCTGGTAAAAAAATACTTTCTTCTGTAACCTACAGGGCAAAACACAGCTCTAGTTTAAGGTAGCTGGTAGCTGAGTTCCATCTCTTTCAGCTTCTGCAGCAAACACAGTGCACAGTCAACTCCTGTTTATAATCCTCAGTCCCTTAAGCCTTCTTCAACTCCTCCCCTTATCAGACACCTCTTTCACACAGTTTCAGCAACACCTCTACTCACAAATGACTGCAGATATTCTCGCAGCTAGATTACCTCCTTGCAAATCAAAGTCACACTAAGTGGGGGGGGGGCAGAGCTTGCCATCAAACATGATGGCAGTGTACTTGACTAAGGGAGGCCACTGGGGAAAATAGTTTTCGTCCATCCGGCAGCAGCGCCAGCTGCAGAGCAATAAAGCTGTCACGGGAGAGAACCAGAATGTGAGCGCTGCTGAACGAGACCAAAATTGCCCAGATCGCCTGAAGGAAAGGCTGTTTTTAACAAGGTGCCAGTTTTTCCAGCAGCATGTGGTGAAAGACCAGACCAAGCGGGTAATCTTTATTTCTCCTGTACCCACACTGAAAGCTCCAAGGGACCCATCTTCCTGTGGGTGATAATGGCCACCTCCTTCTGTGCCCACACGGCGCCAATGCCACTTAATGCCCAGCAATCATTGGGGATGTCTATAATGATGGAGAAGCTAGATAAAATACTCAGACACTGCAAATTTGAAACTGGCTGCCCAAAAAGCTAACACAGAATTAGCCTTACTTGCATCCCGAGCAACAACTACAGAATAGGGTCTTAAGGATGTGGCCAATAACATGCAGTTCCAACAGGTACAATCCACGAGCATCAACAAAAACTGCAGTATCTTTTGAATAAGGTTGATGATTTGGAGAATCATGCCAGAAGGAAAAACATCCAGATAATCGGCCTGCCTGAAGGGGCAGAGGACCGGGACATGGCAAACTTTCTAAGAGACTTTCTGCCCTCCCTCACAAAAAAATAACAATAGGGCTCCTCCAGACATTGAGCGGGTACACAGATCCCTGTCCCCCCCACCCTCAGCCAGGTGAGAGACCTGGAGCAGTCTTATGCAAGTTTCTAAAATATCCGGAGAAAGAGTTCTACCTAAAAATGGCCAGGGAGCAAGGGGCTTTTCAGTGGCAGGGCAACAGGATCCAGATGTTTCAGGATTTCTCTTTGGAACTGTCAAATTGCAAGCAGGCATATGCAGCCATCAAACAGCAGTGCTACCAACTACATATCCCTACTTCCCTCAGATACCCGGCTCTTCTGAAACTTCAGGTCAAGGGGGAATATATTACATTTGAAACACCCGCTGAGACAGAGCAATATGTGAGGGAGTACCAGGAGACAAGATCGCAACAAAACAGACCACTGGACACACCTTGTGGCAAGGAATAATCTAAAATGGAGGTTGCATAGCCAGAAGACAGGCAGGATCACCCAGTGGAGGAAGAGGAACCGTGGCTACCAGCCCAACGTGGCATATGGCAACTGGAGGACGACTGAAGAAAAAATGAAAAGCTGGGGAAGGATCCTCACAATCTGCCAGGTGACAGAGGTCCCACAGCAGACAACCATGGCACTTACAGTCTGATACCAGCAGCTGCTCACCAGGACTCACTCCAGTCAAAACTTCAAACAGATATGAGCCACTGCAAGACCTCCTGCCATCAGTGCTAAGCTTATCAAAAACTAATACCAGAGAGACAGCGCGAGGGGCAGGGGGACCCAGCGAGACTGGAGACTGGTCACCCCTAACTGCAGTCTGGGCCAGCTGCATGTCGGAGGACGCAGCAGGAGGAATGGACTCCCTAGAAAAATTATCTGAACTGCTTTCAGCTTCAGACGAGGATTACCATCCTGCCTAAGGTGGTCCTGGTAGCCTTACTGATTTATTGTTTCTTCGACTGAGGCAATAAATATTTTTGGCCTGTACTGCAGGGAGTGAGGGGGTGTCAGTTGGGGGATGTCTTCCTAGGCTCACATGTAGCCAGGCCTAGGGCAAAGGGTGTTAGTGCATGGCAGTTACGTGCCTCTAAGCCAAATAGAGTGTGAGCATTTAGCTAGTTAAAACCAAGTTTCGTTCATGGTAATGCTGGCAGGGGACACCCTTAATACCTCCTCTAATTTGGTTTCTTTTCTGACTGGTACCTTCCATTCCTCTATGGAGGACTACACCTTCTACTCAGAGCACAGAGCCATGGCCAGCAGAATTGACTATTGGTTCACCTCGACCACCTTGAACTCAACCATTTCAGAGGTCACCATTGCCCCATTATACATCTCTGACCGTGCCCCGATAAAATTGCAGGTATACCTGCTCCCTGGGAAAGAACGATCAGTAACCTGGCGGTTAGACCCCCTTCTATTGGCAGACCAACAGTTCCAGATCTGGATGAGACTGGAAATCAATAACTACTTCCAGGATAACCCAGAGACATGTGCCCCCCCCAAAAAAAAAAATCATATGGGAAGCCTTTAAGGCCACAATACGTGGCAGGATTATAGCCTATGCAGTCCATTGGAGGAAACGTAGAGAGGCGGAAGCTGAGCAGCTAGTAGCACAGCTTAAACAAAAGGAGGCAGAGTATAAAAGGGATCCCAACATGCTACAAAACCAAACCCTTAGACTCAAACTTACTAACCTTAGAATTCAATGTAACACACTAGCCATGAAACAAGCTGAGCTGCAGATGGCAAGATTGAGACACAAATACTGGGACCAGGGAGGGGGGAGCGGGAAAGCTCCTCGCATACCGCCTTCGAAAACAAAAGGTGTAGAGACATATAGAGAGGCTTAAGGATAAAATAGGGGACTCGCCACTCCCCTAAGGAAATCAATAGGGTAATGACAGACTTCTATCAGACCTTATGTAAATCCCAGAACCCATTCCACGCTACTGACTTTAACACCTTCATGTCACGGCTCCCTTTTCCCTCTCTATCTGAGGCACAGAGGAGCTTCCTGGATGCCTAATCCAGGAATCAGAACTCTTTAAAGCCATAGAAGGGTTGGCACCACAGAAGTCCCCAGGAAGCGACGGCTTTCCAGCTGATTTCTAATGCCTCAGCAAAGTAGCCATGTGTAAACCTATGCTCCATATGTTAAGAGCAGCCCATGATGAAGGGAAACTCCCAAACACCTTGAAAGAAGCAGTGATAATAGTTCTCTCCTAAGAAGGGAAGGATCCCACTCTCCCAGCCAGCTACAGGCCCATATTCATGATCAATACTGATGCCAGAATCTTGGCAAAAGTGCTTGTCACTAGACTAAAGACAGTACTACCAACCCCAATCCATGAGTCACAAGTGGTCTTTGTGAAAGGACGCTCGAGTGCAGACCACTTAAGAGCCCTAGTCACTCTGTTCCAGAAGGCCTCTTAACTTGCTGTCCTCTGCAACAGCTATCACCATTGATTCCGAGAAAGCTTTCGACTCAGTCGAATAGGGCTACCTCCAGGCTACTTTGACCCATTTTAATATAGGACCCATTTCTGGCAGCTGGGTGGGTAAGAACTATCTATAACAATCCTGTGGCAAGGTTTCTTACAAATGGTCTCTTGTCTGACCCTTTCACCCCCAGAGAGGTACCAGACAAGGTTGCCCACTATCCCCTCTACTCTTTATCCTGGCCGATGGCTGCGACCATTCGCAACTACAGACTCATACCCGGGATAATAGTGGGTCAGGAGGAATTTAAAACCAGGCTATATGCCGACGACTGTCTTATCCTGACCAGTGACATTTCAATCGGCCTAGACCTCCTCTTGGATATTTTTGCCCAGTTCAAAAAACCGGTGGGGCTAAAGATTAACAGGACTAAATCTGAAATCCTGCCCATTAACAAACGCACAACAGAGCACATGGGCCTTCACTCTGGCCTTGTCTGGGCAGGCTTGCACATCAAATACTTAGGGGTTAACCTGTCCCCAGAGCTACACAAGCTGGGCTCCCTGAACTTACTGACTTTAATACATACCTTCCAGAAGGAACTGTTAGGAGGTCTAAACCTCACTTCCAGGTTCTTAGCAATATTGGAAATGCAAGCAATCACAGCCACGTTGTATAAGAGTAATAAACAAGTTTATTACTACCAAAAGGATAAAATCAAAGCTGCCCTAAGCGGTTCTTACCAATACGAACCGGGAGCCAGTGCTAAGCGTTCCCTATACCTCAAGGTTTCTCTGTGTCTCCTGGGATCTCCGAGGTACAAGACTAGTGTATTACATTGTAAGTATTTAGACAGTGTGAGCAGATAATCTGGGTTGCCATCAATGATGTCTGCATCTAGCAGGGGGATGGGGGTTATAACGGTATGTCCAATGACAGTCTTCCGGTGGGGGACAAAACAAAAATTGGGGTTATCAATAACACAAGTCACAGATCCATAAGTATAACTTTAAAGTTTGTTACCATACAGTACTCCCCATCGGAATTATACTGAGAGCGAACAGTAGGGAGTCTCCACTTTTGCAACTAGACGGGGCAGGTGTAGGCTATCTTCGAAATTTGTGTTGACAGGCGGTGAACCTCCTCACAATATGATTGGTAGAGCTTATCCGGAGCCAAAGTCGAATCCAAGGAATCAGTGCCATTCTTGGTGATGTCATCATCCATGGTGAAAGTCCAATTAATGCTATCTGGAGAATAACCACAAACAGGTTGAATAACATCAAATACATCACATCGGCACAAGTAAATGTATTGCTTCTTCACACAGCAGTCAGTATGTGGAGCCACCAAGACATCCAGGAAGGATGGAAAACCAGTAGAGGCGGTAGATCCAGGCATTCTCTTTAGATGTCTTCATCCAAATGCCTGACTGAGTGGACCAGTGCAAGCTTTCCAAACAAAGCTGTAGTGGGATCAAAATGTGGTAAAGAGACAGTAAAGAAACAAACATGGTATCTGTTATAGAACATTTCTTAGCAGCAAAACAAGGACCAATATTAGGGTGTCTGGTCACAAACCCCAAATTCCTAGCTGTAGAAAGAGGAATGGTTAAAGCTTGTTACATATACATAGCAATACAGCTAGGGGTTTTACATCATGGACAATACCATTTGGAAATGCGTCTGTCATGTATATCATCAGGGATCCTTCCAGATTCTAGATCACGGAAGAGATTGTTGATGGTAGTGATGATGTATGAGCTATAAGCAGAGCAAAGTATTTCACTAGCAATGTATTGTTTATCTGCTTCTTTATTGTTTTGTCGTATGAGTGCGTTGATCTTATCTCTGGGATCAGTGAATGCCTTAGCAATGCCGTGCATGTTGTATACAGTGTATCTTTATTCCTGACTAAGGCCATCCACACCATGCAATAATGGGGGTAGTATATTGTTAACCAAACTAGTGGAGAACTCTGCAGAATGAGCTTTGATAGCAGCAATGTCTGCTTTATTCCAAATAGACATAGCTGTACCAAAAAGGCATGCGACAGTACCTGCTGCACTTGTGACATCAGAACTGTCAACTTCACATGTTTTACGTTTATGAGTTAGATCATCAGGAGTGGGTTTTCTCCTGAAGTTGCCTCTGTTCAGTAGAATGGCCCCCGGCAATAGGGTTTTGAGTACCGTCTGAAATGCAGCTAAACTATCAAGCAATAATGAACTATGAAATGCTGAAGTATTAGTATTGTGACACATACCAAATATTTTCATATTCCAGTAAGTAAGGTTAAACAAAACAAGTATATGCATATACTGTAAGTTATTAATCAAAGAACCTGGGAGGGCAGTGGCTGATAGACCACTACGGGGACCAGGGGTATGCTTTGGGCATTCCAAAAGCTGTTTATCAGTGGGTGGTAACACAGAGAGGTACATGGCTGCAGAAGCCATGTGGTGTACAGCACAAAATTTTCGAGCAGAATCCTTAGACAAAGAATTACAGTACGAAGGATCAGTTAAGGTAGTAATGTTGTATAAACCAGAATGTCTTAAGGCAGTTTGTAACAAGGGCAGAGAACCATTTGGGGATAATTTAGCATTGGGCCAACCCTGGAAAGTCCCTTTGGAGAGTTTGGCCACAGGTAGAATCTGTCCTTGCGATGTGGTTTGCCACTCAATTTGTAGGGTAGATTTATCAGGAGCGACAACGAAGGTAGTGAGGTAAGCATCGGAACCTTCCTGGACAGTGATCAAACTATCTGGTATATTGATGGATACTCCCTCTGGAGGATGTGTTGGAGGATCGAGGTGTCGTAGGAGGTTGGGTACCATGCCTTGGATGCAGGCGATAATTCCTGAGATGAGGAGATAATGGAACAAGATAGCCATCTTGTCAGTGTATCTGCAAAGGAAGATCAAAGATTAGTATGTTAGTACTATTCTGACCAATGGGGTGAGGAAAAGTAGTCAAGCTCCTTTATACAGTTTCAGCTGGTTTGCATGTAACCATTTGTCAGTCAACTTATTGTTATGCAGGAGTCTAACCTGATAGACTGCTGGACTGAGCTTGTTGACTATGGGGTAAGGGCCTTCCCACTTGTTGGAGAAGGAGTGGGTGGGATGTGCAAATCAGAGTACCATTATCTGATCTCCAACCTGCCAATCCACTTCTTGTGCATGTTTGTCAAACTGTATTTTGGATTGTTGCTGGGCCTTGCCCATGCAGTTGGCAGCATACATGTGTGTGTGTGTATGAGGTCTTTTCTGAATTTTTCCACACATTGATCTACAGACACACGGTCTGCAGTGGGGGTGTGCAGGTCAAACAACAGGTGTTCAGGTAATCTCATCTGTCTTCCAGTCATCACCTCAAAGGGTGTGAGCTGGGTAGTGGCTGAAGGTGTACCCCTAATTGCCATAAGGAGTAACGGCAGTAGGGAATCCCAGGTTTTGGGATTGTCCTCAATGAATTTGGAAAGCATTTGCTTAATCCGCCTGTTGGCTCTTTTCTACTTGACCTGAGGATTGGGGGTGGTATGGTATGTAGAACTTCTGTTGAACTCCAAGGAGTTCAAGTGATTCTTTCATCAACTCACCTGTAAAACTGGTTCCTTTGTCAGAGTCTACCTTGAGAGGTAGGCCCCGCCTGGAGAAAATCTGTTACACCAGGATTTTGGCAGTGGGCTTTGCGGTGCATGTCTTAGTGGGGAAAGCTTCAACCCACTTGGAGAAGAGATCAGTTACCACAAGAGCATACTTATTATTTCTGCTGGTGTTGGTTAGAAGGCCAATAAAATCAATCAGTATGGCATGCCAAGGGCCAGAGTGTCGTTGTGGTAAGAGTTTGGCATTTTGTTTGGTAGGGATGGGGTTGTTTTGCGCACAAATGAGACAGTTGTGTATGTACTGTTTGACATCTTTGGTGACACCAGCTGGTGGTCTTAAGCCTTTGGAGGGTATTTTCCACTCACTGATGTCCACCAGTGGGTGTATCATGCACTTGGTGCAAGAATTCGGATCTCAGGTGTCTGGGGACCACCCACAACTTGGTGGATGGGATCATCTGGTTGGTACCAGATGAGCTTGTCATCTGGTGACAAGTGTACCTTACCTTCATGCCTTCGGTAAGGGTTGTGTGTGGGAAGTTTCTCTTCGGTACTCTTGTCAAGGAACCTGAATACTGCTTTGAGTTCAGTATCAGAATGTTGTGCTGCTGAGAGATCCGGGGGAGAATGGTTCAAGTTTCTTCCTGAGTGCTGCAATCTGTACGGCCACATTGGCCTCTGGATGGTCCATCATCCAGGTATCTCCCCCTCGGGCCCATTCCTTGGCAAGGGTGTCTGCTGTGTCATTGAAGGCATGGTAGGAGTCATGGAGAGAATGAGCTTTGACTTTATGTACATAGAGTTTGTGTGCAAATTTCTGTGCCAGTGAATGTATGTATATTACCAGTTCCTTGTACTTCACTGGGCTGCCATCAGAGGAGAGGAAGGAGTTCTTGTGCCAGAAAGGAAGAAATTCTGTAAGAGAACGACAGACCCAGTTAGAGTCTTTAAAAATTATAGTATCCTCGGTCCCATGTTGGATGAACTTGAGGGCACAGGCCACCACTGCCATCTCTGCATATTGTGATGATGCTACACTTCAGCGCTTAGATATTTTGACAGTGTTTCCATAACAGCATATCACTAGAATACCCATCCCTGTGATTTTTTCTCCCTGATAGGTTGCTGAGCCATCAGTAAAGACACGACACAAAGAGGTGTTATCAAGTATTTGTGGCATGGCAGGGAGGAAAGGACCTGGATCCGGAAGATCAGGTGACTGCAGTGTACAGTCATGGGGTTCTCCTTGGAAAAGGAGTCCATGATCCAGCATAGATGGGATTTTTGTCGGTTGTACCTGTATGTCTCTATCCTGGAGAAAAAGTGACCAGTGTGTCAGTCTGGTATTAGAGACTGACCCATCCTTCACTCTGTCTGACAGCAGAAAGGTAGTTGGGGTGTGGTTGGTGTTGATGATCAGTGGGAGTAGCCAATGATGTACAGGAAGTGCGGGAGTAGCCAATGATATACAGGAAGTGCTTGACAGCCCAGTAGGTAACCAGAAGGTTCCTTTCACAAAGACCATACTTCTGTTCCATTGGGGTCAAGAGCTGTGATGCATATGCAATGGGTCTCAGGGTGCCATGAACCATCTGGACCAGCACTGCTGACATGGCAGTGTCAGAGGTGGCGCATTCCAGATGGATTGGTAGTGCTGGATTGGGGTTAACCAGAACTGGGGCGGAGGTCAAGGCCTGCTTCAGTGATGTCACAGCCTGGGTGTGTATAGGGCCCCAAGTCCATGGGATGTCCTTCTTGAGTAGCTTATACAGAGGAGCAGCTTTCTGAGCAAAATCACAAATAAGATCTCTTGAATAATTTACCATACCTAGAAACCTTTGAAGAGTTGCCACGCTGGTGGGCAGTGGCAAGTCTTGCAATCCCTGTACCTTCTTCCAAGTAGGGCTTCGACATTGGTCAGTTATTTTTAGACCTAGAAAGAGTACTTCTTTCTGACATAGTTGTGCTTTTGCTGGATTGCATTTCAGGCCTGCTGGCTGGATGAGAGTCAATAGTTCATCCGAGAGATCCAGATGTTGTTCCTGTGTGGCTGTTGCCAGCAACAGGTTGTTCACATATTGCAAGAGACATTGGGGAGTAGAGAAACTCTCAAGGGCGTCCATCATGTGCAGATGGAACAGGGACAGACTATTATGGAATCCTTGTGGCAAGCAAGTCCACGTGTATTGTCTTCCTTCAAAGTGAAGGTAAACTTATATTGACTCTTAAGGGTCAATGGTAGTGACCAAAAACCGTTGGAAATGTCCAGGGCACTGAACCATTTCAGGTCAGGCGTCAAGAGTCGTAGCACATCAGGTGCTGAAGCCACAGTTGGAGAACAACTGGGGGTGACCTGATTCAGTTTCCTGTAGTCAATATTAAGTCTCCAGACGCCTGTGGGTGGTTTTTTTTTTTTTTTTTTTTTTTGGCCACACTGGGGAGTTAGCAGTTTAAACACAAGTTCTGATTACTTCTTGCTTAAGGAGAGACTTGATTGTTTCTCTAAGAGAAAGCAAGGCCTCAGTTGGAAAAGGGTACTGCCTTTGCCTCTCGTGTGCTGGGCCTGGCACTTTGATGACAGTGTGCATTCTGCCACAGTCATGTTTGTTAATTGCAAACGCTTCCAAATGTCATTGCAAAATGGAGAGAAGCTTTGGGAAAAGTTCATGAGTGTTGAACAAATCTATGACGTCATACTCCTTGTCATTGGCAGAGATTTTTGCCACAACGTGTGAATCAGGAATCAAAATGGTATGATATTAACCCTGAATCTGTATCAGTAGCATGTTAGCTAGGTCCACCACACAGCCGTGTGGCGCAAGGAAGTCAGTTCCTATGATACTAGGATGGTCATGCATTACCATTAGTTGGAAAGTGTGTGAGGTCTTTAGATGGCCTAGCTCTACCGGTAGAGATAGAGAGCGGTGTGCAGGTAGCCTAGTGCCATCAACTCCTGACATGTTGGTCCTCCATCCGGTGGACCAAGGGGATATGTCTGGGTGTTCATCATGTAGCACAGATACAGCTGCACCTGTATCTAGCAAGACTACTAGTAGGCGCGGCCCCTGACCTTGGCCTCGGTGCAGGGCCTTCCATTTGTATCCAAGACTAGCTTGTTTACAATCTGGACTGGGGCCTGTAATTGTCAATCTGTACTGCTAGGAGCATGGAGAGGTTGGGCCTGACTCTTGTGAATCACTTCACCATGCTGCACTGATGCTATATAGGAAGGAGCTTCTGGGTTCAGGCCTGTATGAGCCTGAGGGCCTGCACCACCAGTATCCCCATGGCCCGCTGGGGTCTGCGTCACCAGTTGTACTACCGCCAAGGGCCTGTGTGGGAACAGCATCCACTACAGAGTGCACTTGTCCCAGGAGCTCTCAGAATTTCTGATTCTCTTTGGCTATCTTCCTATATGAAAGACCTGTTCTTTGTTGTTGTGGTTTACCTTTACCCTTATGCTTTTTATACTTATGCCAATTCTGGTTCCCACCCCACTGCTGTTGCTGTTGCGGTTGTTGTTGATAGGTCTGTTGGGGGTGTTGGTTATCAGCTGGAGGGGCTTGCTGATGTTGGGCCTGCTGGTGTTGGGCCTGCCCCTCCACAGTGTAGTGCTTCGTGGCCTCTGGAGCAGGCTCCACGGTGGCTACTTTCTTGGAACCAGAGCCCAGATCACTGATATAGAGTTGGTAAACTCTCGGTTTTCCGAAGGATGTCAGCAAACCTGTCCGTATTGGGGTAAGTGGTTGGCTTTACCTTTTCTCGTACTGCTGGAATAATGTTCCTAAAGAAAAGGATCTTATATTCAGTAAGATCTACATCCGCAGCTTCTTGTGCCAAGTGCTTTCCTTCTCAGTTGGCCATCCAAAGTCTCTGGTGGTAAGTCGCTGGACTTTACTTTGCATTCTGTTTTACAGTGTATGCAAGCATCACTCCTACTATACCTGGGCTGTGTGCAGAAATGAGCTCAGCTGCAACCGCATCAAAGGTGGCGTTCCCATCCTGGCGGATGACATTGGGGAGTTTGACCCACAAACTAGGATCGATGGTTTGATGTAGTATTTGGACTTGGTATTCGGCAGTGAGGCTAAGCATCTCGCATTTAGAATGCACCTTTTCCAAGTGACAGCTGAGGTTGTCGGACAGATTCATCCGACCGATACTGTCAGCTATTTGCTGAACAAAGTAGGCCATTTCAAACAACATGAAGTCTTGCTGTATTCTGACAATTGCAGTGATTCCCAACCTTTGAACTGCCCAGAGAACAAAGAGTCAGGAGTACCATCACCCCTATCCAGAGACCACTCAGTCCAATGCAGCTGCCTCAAAGGATGCAGAGAAAGAGGAGTACTTGGATGACAGTGGGCTCAGGGAGGGTTAGAGCAGTCAGCAGAGGCACATCCCAGATCCTATTCCACTCAAGAACTCATATGCCACACTGCCAAACGGGGACAACCAAATAGAGGTAACCAGAGAAATGGAAGGAAAGAATGTGGAGGTTAGCCAAGGAAGTGACCTCAGCGGGGAGTGCAGTGGACCCCAGAGGAGAAGGAAGCGAATCCTGGTGGGGGACTCCATCATAAGAGGGATCCAGCTAGGAACACAGGAGGGGGAGGACAGGGAGGTGAGGTGCTTACCAGGTGCCACGGATAAGGGATGGAAGGAAGATCCTGGGGATCGCTGGGAAGGCAAGAGGGGAGGGTGAGCTGGATGTCATTATCCACCTAGGTAATAATGACCTGGCAAATGGAGAGCCAAAGGAAGTTCAGGAAGAGTTTAGGAAATTGGGGAAGGGTCTCAAGCAGGTAGCTACTTCTGTCACTTTCTCATAAGTACTACCTGTGAGAGGCAAGGGAGAGCATAGGGGTGCATACACCAGGAATTTTAACTCATGGTTGAAGAACTGGTGCTGTGAGGAAGGGTTTGGATTCATTGGTGACTGGGGACCCACCTGGAGGGATGGAGGTTTGTTCAAGCCTGACGGCCTGCATCCATCCTGGAGGGGAATCCAAGCACTCAATGATAAGTTTAAATGCTACATTGACAAGCATTTAAACTAGCAAAGGGGGGTGGCAGGCCAGCAAGGAGGGCACCTATTTGCTCACCCCCCACAGCTAGCAGTGGAACCAGTGAACCAGAGGAGTTGCTGTCTCTGCAAAGCAGTGTGCAAAAGATGGAGATTAGCACCCAGGAGGTGGATAGGCAGAATAGGGGCAAAATTCAGCAGAAGGGCAGACAGCAAGGTGAACTAGGGATAAAGGACAACCAAGGAAGGGGCTGGAGTAGAACAGCGAAACAGTCTAGGGAGGTCAAATCATGGAAAGCCATGTGTGCAAATGCCAGGAGCCTTAGCAACAAGATGGAAGATCTGGAGGCTATCATGGTGCAGTCAGACTTGGACATTGTGGCCATCACTGAAACCTGGTGTAATGATAACCATGACTGGGAGTTGGCCATACCTGGCTACAACATATTCAGAAGAGACAGGGCACGCAGGAAGGGAGGAGGAGTGGCACTGTATGTGAAAAATGACATAAGGGCCACAGAGATCCAGGAGGAACAAAATGGGGGAGAGATACTGTGGGTTAAGCCGGAAAGGAAAATGAGGCCAGCCATCAGCACAGGTGTGGTCTATAGACCACCAGCCCAGAGGAAGAAACAGATAGGGAGCTGATGCTAGCCATCCAGAGGATGGCAGACAAGGGTGAGGTAGTACTGGTTGGAGACTTCAATATTCCAGATGTGGACTGGAGCATCCCAGCAGCAGCATCAACTAGGAGCAGATTTATCCTGGACTCCCTTCAGGGTGCCTTCCTCAAGCAACTGGTCATGGAACCAACTCGGCAGAAGGCAATACTGGACCTTGTGCTCACAAACAGGGACAGTGTGATGGGGGTAAGAGTGGGGGAGCACCTGGGGAACAGTGACCACCAGTCACTGTGGTTTGAAATCACAGAACCAAACCACACAAAAACACGTATCTTAGATTTTAGGGGGGCAAACATTGGGAAAATAGGGAGATGCTTGAAAGAGGCATTAAGGGGAATGGGGCAGGAATCAGAGGTTGAGGAACAGTGGGAAGTATTTAAAATGGGGATTACAAGAGCAACAGAATTATGTATTAAGCAGGTTAGCAAGAGGAAAAGGAAGAGGAGACCATTATGGTTTTCCAAAGAGGTAGCAAAGAAAGTGAAAGCCAAAAAGATTGCATTCAGGAAATACAAAAAGACACAGGCAGAATGGGATAGGGAGAGGTACCATAAGAGGGAGGCAAGGAGGTCAGTAAGGGAAGCCAAAGCTCAGACAGAAGAACACATTGCAAAATCAGTGGGTAGAGGGGACAAAACCTTTTACAGGTACATAAGTGAAAAAAGAAAGGCAAAGGGAGGGATAGTGAGACTGAAGGGGGAGGATGGGGGCTGTGTGGAGGATGACAACAGTAAAGCTGACATATTGAACACGTATTTCTGCTCAGTCTTTACTGAGGAAGAGGAGGGTAATGGGTCTGAAGGGAGTACAAGGGGTGAGAATGGTGCAGAAATGGACACAAGTCCCTTTACACGAGAAAGGGTACTGAAGGAACTGGAAGTAAGAGTTGATAAAGCAATGGGGCCAGATGGGGTGCACCCCAGGGTCCTTAAAGAACTAAGAGAGGTGGTGGCTGAACCTCTTGCTATCCTGTTTAGCCGATCACTAGAAACAGGGGAGGTACCCAAAGACTGGAGGATAGCAGATGTAGTCCCCTTATACAAAAGTGGGAACAAAGAGGAAGCGGGGAACTACAGACCAGTCAGCCTCACCTCGGTAGTGGGGAAAATCATGGAAGCACTACTGAAGGAGAGATTGGTGGAACATCTGGTTGTCAATGGACTACAGGACCCAAGGCAGCATGGTTTCACCAGGGGAAGGTCATGTCAGACCAACCTCATTGAATTTTTTGACTGGGTGACTAGGGAGGTGGATCAGGGGAGGGCAGTGGACATGGCCTATCTGGACTTCAGCAAGGTCTTTGACACTGTGCCACATAGAAGACTATTGCACAAACTGGGGAATATAGGTGTGGGCAGGACAGTAGTGCGGTGGGTAGGTAACTGGCTGGGCAGCAGGTCACAGAGGGTGGTGGTAAATGGCTGTCACTCCACAGAGGGAAGAGTGACCAGTGAGGTACCACAGGGATCAGTGCTGGGACCGGTACTATTCAATATCTTCATCAGTGACATTGCGCAGGACCTAGAAGGCAGAATTTCACTGTTCGCTGATGACACAAAGCTCTGTAACAGAGTAGACACACCAAAGGATGTAGACAGAATGAGAAGGGACCTGCAGAAACTTGAAGAATGGTCAGGGGTTTGGCAGTTGAAATTCAACGCAAGGAAGTGCAAGATAATGCATATGCAGGGTTTTAAATAATTGATTAGCAGTTTTTTTCTTGGGACAATACTAACTGTACAGAAAGCATTTATATAGGTTTTCTAGAAGTGTCATGTTTGTTAAACACAGTGAGGCAAGTGATATGCATTTTCACAATGTTTTAGAACTTTTATGAGCAAAACGCTAATCAATTTTTAGAGTTATTTAAAACCCTGATATGGGGCACAAAAACCCTGCCACAATATATCAGTTGAGGGGTGATGATATAGCATGCACCAAGCAGGAAAGGGATCTTGGGGTTATCATCTCTGATGACCTCAAGGCAGGGAAACAGTGTGACAAGGCAGCAGGTAAAGCAAATAGGAAGCTGGGATGCATAGGCAGGGGCATCACCAGCAGGAAAAGGGAGGTCATAATTCCACTATACAAGACACTAGTGAGGCCGCACCTGGAGTACACTGTGCAGTTCTGGAGACCTTACCTACGTAAGGACATAGACAGGGTAGAGAAGGTTCAGAGGAGGGCAACAAAGATGGTGTATGGATTGCATCACAAGTCCTATGAGGACAGGTTGAAGGAACTGAACATGTACTCCTGGAGGAGAGGAGGGAGAGAGGGGATATGATAAGAGACATACAAGTATCTTACAGGGAGGAACAGGGTGCAGGAATGCACTATTTTTAAGCGAAAAAGATGTTCCAGAACTAGAGGGCATGGGATGAAGTTGGAGGGAGGATGATTCAGAGGAAACGTGAGGAGTAATTTCTTCACAGAACGGGTGGTGGACAAGTGGAACACCCTGCCAGAGGAAGTGGTGGGGGCTGAAACAATCACAGGATTTAAGAATGCATGGGATAGACATAAAGGAATTCTGGAGGTCAGGGGTAAGGGGCAACAGACTTCTTGGAAAACATAAACTGAACTTACAGACTGAAATGGGCAGACTGGGTGGGCCATAGGCCCTTATCTGCTGACACTGTCTATGTATCTATGTATTCAGGGCATAGCATGCTGAGCTTGACCTTGGTTGAAGTCTGTGTCTGGAGTTATTCAAACCTAAACCGTCAGATTCTTTACTCCATCTCACTGAATGGTCGCTCCGGAGATTTCTCCTTCAGTTCAGTTCGAAAGTCGGTTAAATTTCAGTTTTCGTCGTTTTTTAAACCGAAAAAAGTATCCGCATAGTCGATTCAGTGTCTGTCTGTGGTGCCGTGAGTACTAGATAGGCATTGTTCTGTTTTTCTGTGTGGAACTTGTAAAAGTGCGGCTCGGATCGGCTGAACCGGCCATTTGATAGTGAAATTTGTTTGTTTACTTAGTGTGTGGTTACCGGTTCTTATTGGTTCTAAAAAAAAAATGTGTTTTTAACCGTTTTTTTCCAATACCCGTGACACGTTTAGGAACTGATAAGGGAGTCTTGCCTGACGGTTGCCGAAAAAAGGGTAAGTTTGGTTAGGTTGGCCATGTCTGAGAAACCCAAGAAAAAAAAAATGGGCCCATTGGGTTTCAACACTGCAGTGAGTGTGGGGAGGTCTTTGCTAAGGCCGATCCCAACACCACCTGTGTTTATTGCCTGGGGTTTGACCACCTCAATTCAGACTGCCAAATATGTAAAAACTTTTCCAAATCTACCCTTGAGAAGAGATTATGTAGACTGAGGGAAAAGGAGCAGAGAAGTCCACTGACCCGGATGGCCAGCCCGGTTCTGTTTCAACTGAACCAGAAGGAGTGCCCTCTGACCAGGGCGATACTTCGGGCAAAAGGAGAGCTGATTCCGAGGGATCGGTTTCGACAAAAAGCGCAAAGATAAGTCGACCGGTTTGGATCCAGAGATTCATGTTCTGACCGCCGAAGAGATAGCCAGGGCGATTCAGATTGTGGAATTGCTCTGTCCAGTTCCGACCGATCCGGCTCCTTCTGGCAGGGGTTCGGTTTGGTTGGTTTCCCTGGTTCAAGAGTATACCCTTGAAGATTTTTATGAACCGGAATTTGAAGAGGAAGGGGAATTTGAGGATGATGATGTAAGTGAAGGTCTGGATGTACCTGCGGAACCAGACATCTCCCCAGACAGACCTTCAGGTGTTTCCCCTCCTAGGCTTTTTGAGTCCACTTCTCACTTTATGTTTTACAGAAAGATGGCTGAAACCCTCCAGCTTCCTATGGAGAAGGCTGTGGATTCCTATGGAGAAGGCTGTGGAAGATCAAGAGGAGCCTGATTATGTAGAGATGATGGACATCCCAGAGTCCAGGAGACTGTCTATTCCCCTCCATAAATCTTTTGGGAAACAGACACAAAAAATCTTAGTCTCCTAACACTATACCTCCTGTGGATAGAAGAATGGACAAGAGGTATACACTTTCAGGCTCAGACACAGAGTACTTATATCAGCAATGCAGCCATGTTGGGGTAGTGCAGGCTACTGCCTGTGGCAAGGCAAATATTCCCTTGGCTTCACCCCCCCCAAACAAGGACTCCAGGAAGATTGATACCATGGCAAAGAAACAGTACATGGCATCTTCTCTGGGACTCAGGCAGGCGAATTATATGGCCTATACAGCCAGGTACCAGAAGTCCAGGTGGGACACTGTACTGGCACTGGCTAAACAGGCCTCCCCCCAGCTAGCCAAGGAGCTGGAGGCAGTGGCTGCAGATGGGACTGAGGTATCTAAGGTTCAGTTTCATGCTGCTGTGGACTGTAATGATGTGTCATCAAGAGTCATGGCTACATCTGTGGCTCTTCAGAGGATGGCTTGGCTCAGATGTACCAGCCTCTCACAGGACACCCAGGCTAAGGCCGTGGATTTTCCTGTAGTGGGTAATTCTCTGTTTGGGGAGCAGACAGAGAATTACATGAAGAAAATGGATGAGTACAGGACCACTTACAGGAGTGCTCAGGCCAAGGAAAGGCAGGCAACTCCTCAAAGGCAGCAGTCTAGGGGCAGGGGCAGGCCTTTTTAGCAAGCACAGGCCTCCTCTTCCTTTTCTCAGAGGGGGTTCTTCAGAGGGAGAGGCAGAAGGGGGATGAGCAGGGCTGCATCCACTCCTCAGCCTAAAGCTTCTGCCAAGCAGACACCCTGATGGGCCTGCCCGGGTCGACTCTCCTATTCCAGTAGGGGGCAGGCTGGCTTACTTTGCCCAGGACTGGATGTCTGTTACATCAGACAAGCGGGTCCTGGAATTAGTAAGCCAGGGACTGATTCTCAGCTTCAAAAAATTTCCAAAGATGAGAGCCAGATCTTTTCCACCTGCAAATCTCTCGGAGACCCTTGCCCTAGAGGCAGAGGTTTCTTCTCTCCTAGCTTTAAGAGCTATAGAGAGAGTACCTACCCTACACTGGGGCAAAGGACTGTACTCCAGGTATTTCCTGACCCCCCAAAAAATGGAGTGGCGACCCATCCTAGACCTAAGATATCTAAACAAACATCTTTTAAAACCAAAGTTCAAGATGATAACTCTGAGAATAATCCTTCCCTCTCTAAGGCCAGGGGACTGGCTAGCCTCCCTGGACCTCAGAGATGCCTACTTTCACATTCCCATCAGGTGCTCCCACAGAAAGTACCTCAGGTTCGAGTTGCCCTCAGGCCATTATCAGTTCAGAGTAGTGCCCTTTGGCCTAACCTCAGCCCCAAGGGTTTTCACAAAGTGCCTGGCAGTAGTAGTTGCCTTTCTAAGAAGGCAAAAGATTTCCATTTTTCCATATCTGGATGATTGGCTAATAGTGGGTCAGTCTCCAGACCAAGTCAAGTCTCACCTGCAAGTGACCCAGCAAGTGCTCACTTCTCTAGGATTTCTTCTCAGCCTTCCCAAGTCAGTTCTCGAACCAGTCCAGCTTCTTACCTTTATAGGGGCAGAACTGGACACACTCAGAGCAAGAGCCTTTCTTCCTCTAGAAAGGGCAAGGGTTCTTATAGAACTAGCTTCTTCCTTCAGCCTTCGGGTATCTCGACCAGCAAGGCATTTCCTCCAGCTCTTGGGCCACATGGCAGCTTCAACAGCAGTGGTCCAAGGGGCAAGATTCCAAATGAGGGATATTCAGTTCCACCTGAGAGCTGAGAACTCCCTTACCAAAATGATCCTAGTGACTCTGACCTTGATCCAAGCCCTCCAGTGGTGGCAGGATCGGGACAATTTAAGACAAGGTGTTGCTTTTGTTGCTCAGCCTTGTTCAGTGGTCCTTACTATAGATGCTTCTCTCCTGGGCTGGGGAGCCCACCTGGGGTCCCTTACTGCCCAGGGGCTGTGGTCCCCCCAAGAATCCCTTCTCCACATCAATCTTCAAGAGCTCAGGGCAGTTTTTATGGTTCTAAAAGCATTCTCACAATCAGTACAGAACAACGTGGTTCAAGTCAGAACAGACAACACCACCATGTGGTACATCAGCAAGCAGGGAGGCACTCAGTCCACGGCCTTGTGCACAGAAGCCATGAAGTTGTGGTCCCTGGCTTATTCCCTGCAAACCTCTCTTGTAGCAGTTCACCTTCCAGGCAAGGACAATGTGCTAGCAGATGCACTGAGCAGGATTTCTCAGGGCTATCACGAATGGTCCCTGAACCCTCAGGTGTTGAAAGTGATTTTTTCAAGGTGGGGCACTCCTGAGATAGATCTGTTTGCAGCCCCAGACAATCATCAACTCCCTCTCTCTTTTGTTGCAGACCTCCAGTCCTGGGCTCAGTCCCTCTGGATGCCCTGATCCTGAATTGGGAGGGGAAGTTTCTGTATGCCTTTCCCCCTTTCCCACTCCTGTTCAAAGTTTTGGTAAAAATAAAGTCTAAACCTTGCAAGGTGATTCTGATTGCTCCAGATTGGGCCAGACATCCCTGTACCCCCTGTTGTCCTGAACAGTCCGTCTTTCCCTGTCTCTTCCCAGGAATTACAACCTGTTAACATCCTCTCAGGGAAGGATTTGATACCCCAATCTTCAGTCTCTCAATCTCAAAGCATGGCTCTTGAAGAGTTAGAGTTTGCAGATCTGCACCTTTCCCAAGGGGTTCTGGATATCCTCAAGGCTTCTCGAAAGCCCTCCACCAGAAAGACTTGCAGCTCCAAATGGAAAAGATTCAGCAATTAGTGTTCTAAGAAGCATATTTCTCCAGACACTGCTGAATTGCCTATGGTTCTGGATTATTTGGTCCATCTTAATGGCCTAGGCCTCAGACCAGCTTCTCTCAAGGTATACTTGTCAGCTGTTTCTGCATTTTTGTCTGTGGGGAAGCCTTCCTCACTATCTTCCCATCCTGTGTTCTGTAAATTTTTTAAAGGATTGCTTCACACCAATCCTCCTTTTAGAGACCCTGCCCCAGCCTGGAATTTGAATGTTTGCATTGCTCAACTTTTGCACCCCACCTTTGAGCCTATGTCTTCAGCAGAGCTTAAGTACTTGACTTGGAAAACGGTGTTCTTGGTAGCCATTACCTCTGCCTGGCATATTAATGAATTGCAAGCACTGTCAGTGGAACCTGATTTTATCTCCTTTCACAGGGATAAAGTGGTCCTTAGAACCAACAGAAGGTTCTTGCCCAAAGTGGTTTCAGACTTCCATTTAAACCAGTCTGTCTCTCTCCCTGATTTCTTCACTGATCATTCTTCCTCAGGAGAGAGGAGGCTACACAGTTTAGATGTCAAAAAAGCCCTTAGTTACTACATAGAGCATACCAAGGGTCACAGGTTTGACTCCCTCCAGTTATTCCTCACTTATGGAGAAGTGGGAAAGGGCAAACCTTCCACCAAAAGATCTGTTGCCAGGTGGATTGTGCTTTTATGCAATTCTGCTATGAAAAGCTGGGAAAAACACCACCCTCTGGCCTAAGGTTCATTCCACAAGAGGTACAGCTGTTTCCCTGGCTGCTGCCAGGGATATCCCTCTCTTAGAAATTTGTCAAGTAGCCACCTGGAAAACAGTCCATACCATTACCAAGCATTACTCTCTGGATATCCAGGCTAGGAGTGATGCTCGGTTTGGCACAGCAGTACTTCAGACCCTATTCCCGAAGTAGGTTCTGTCCCTCCTCCATGGAGGTACTGCTTGGTAGTCTGCAATTGTCAGAATACAGCAAGAGTTCATGCTGTTTGAAGAAAAAATTACTCACCTTAGTAATTCTGTTTCTTTTAATGGAGTCTTGCTGTATTCTGACCTGCCTCCCCTCTCAGAACCTGTTTTTGGGAAGTGGGTGGGCAGGTGCAGTGTTGCACCCCAGGGGTGTTTTTGGCTTGCACCCTCCTCCTTTTTGTTTGGGTGCTGATTTATTATTGTTATTTTTAGTACATTGGGCTTTGTTTTTGGGTTTCCTGACTTGAGTCTTCCTTGGGAATCCAAAACTTTTTTCAGACAGTTGGTAGTAAGAATTTTTACAATTTCCGCATAGAATTTTCAGTTTAGTTGGGCTTGTAAGAATCTGATGGTTTAGGTTTGAATCACTCCAGATACAGACTTCAACCGAGCTTGAGCTCAGCATTCTATGTCCTGCATAGAAAGTTATCTCTTTGTTCTCTGGGCAGCTCAAAGGTTGGGAATCACTACAATTGTCAGAATACAGCAAGACTCCTTTATAAGAAACATAATTATTAAGGTGAGTAATTTTTTCTTGTAGGGGATTACTGGGTCGATCAGGCAGAGGTAGATTATCTCGAGCGCCATCTAGTGTGGCCCGAGCTGCAGCCTCAGCTGCAGTGTGGACAATAGCCTCCTGAGTGCCAGCCTCCTGCAGAAGCTGCCTAATCTGGGTTTTAATGGCCCGTTTACTTCTCTCAGGAAGAGGTACATTGCCTGTCACAGTTTCAATCATCGTTTCTATCTCTTGCCTATCTTCCAGATTAATAACGGCTATCGGTGGTGCCGTCGGGACCAGGCCTGGGCCTGCTCCCACCTATCATGGGGGCCGCCATGTTGGTGTCTCCCATGATGGGTGTCAACGTCGATGATGTATGACATGGTGAGGGTGGAGTGGGGACCCGCCATGTTGTGGATGACTGGGTGGGGTCTCTGGGCCATAGTAGGGAATGTGACTGGGTGTTGTATTGAGAGATGTCATCTGACAACTCCCCTTCAAATGACTTATGTAAGGCAAGGGCTACGCCTCCCATTGCCTTAACATGGCCAGCCATAACCTCGCACTGATGGCGCAGTTTCGCCATCTTGGTTTGACAGCATGACTCTCAGATGCAACATCCACATCAACCTCATCTTGCTTTTGCTTTTGCAACACTCTATATGCGGCACTCAGTTCGTGATTGTCCCTAGTAGCCACTTCTAAGTCATTACGTACCTGGTTTATCTTGTCCTGTAGCTCACCCATCTCCTCACTTAACTGTGCATTTGCAGCACTTAGCAAATCTTTCATTTGCAACGCCTGTCCCTTTTTCTGTCTCAAACTTTCACACTCCTGCTTCAACACAAAAAGTTCCTGTTCTCCAGCTTGAGCTGAATGATGCAAAAGTGAATCCTTTTCATTCCGCAGAGTTTGGACTTCAGACTCCAAATTTGCTGCAGTCTAACACATCCTGTTTCCTGCAAACCCATTTGTTGCTTAAGAGATGAAATTTGCAGATCAAGGGTTTGAAACCTCACTTGGAAGCTTCCAGAGCAGCATAGAGAGCCGCGACCATCAAACCTTTAGCTTGACGCTTATTGGCTGATTGTCTCGTCTCCGTGTACTTGGTTGAAATCCCCAGTATAGGGATTTTGGATTGACTTGTGTCCCGTGCGAAGTCAGCCCATCCTCCATGGGAGGTAAGGAAGTTCGAGACATTGAGTCTCAGTTCTTCGTAGATATTTGATATGGTGGCCATTCTGTGGGAGGGAACGAAAAATCAAACTGTGAAAAAGGCGCTGTGCTGTGTATCGATCCACAGCAGGGGCACTTTATACACAGCCAGGCTACTGTAAAAGTTGTAGACTTACAAATCAAAGCTGTAATGGAGTGAGTCGAGTCGGCATCAACCACACCCGAAAGGATGACAGCCAGACTTTGTAAGTGGCTACAAACTGGTTTAAAACAGGAGAGGTGATACGGGAATGTACACCTACTGTCCCCGTGGGAAAGGGAAAAGTTTCAGCAACAGGTGAAAACTTAAATATCGCCTGCACACGGTCGCCAATATGTTAGGAGGTCTAAACCTCACTTTCAGGTTCTTGGCAATATTGGGAATGCAAGCAATCCCAGACACGTTGCAAAAGAGTAATAAACAAGTTTATTACTACCAAAAGGATAAAATCACAGTTGCCCTAAGCAGTTCTTACCAATATGAACTGGGAGCTAGTGCTAAGTTTTCCCTATACCTCGAGGTTTCTCTGTGTCTCCTGGGATCTCCGAGGTACAAGACTAGTGTATTACATTATATACCTATGATAATTACTATGGTTACTGTAAGATATAAACATTTCTAGTTACAGAGATGAGCCCTATTGGCTAAATTAGAGGTGGCTCCACAGTCCAAGATAACATTATACAATTCAGTATAGTCATCAGTTTGTGAACAAAAGAGTTCTTATACAGAGTCTTACATAACTCAGTGTAGTAGTACAAATCACCAAATGGTGGCAGTGCCGACTTACATATCATAATTACTCCAAGGACACAGGTGCCTTGGCATCTTAAGAGTAAGAAATACACAGAAAATACATAGAATATATGTATTAGCAAGCAAAGTGTATTACAACAATATGCATTCATATCCTGACATCTACTCTTGTACGGTAGATGCCCCTAAGCCCTATATGTTAGTATAACATATACTTAAGTGCTAGCTGTCTACGGTGTACCTCTGAGGGTACCAATTAGGGTGCAGGGACCTCGTGTAACAGAACTGAACAGATGGCAGCATCTGAACCTATCGCTCCCAGGTAAAATTGAATCCATCAGGATGATGTTAGCTCCCAGAATGTACTATATTCTTGCTCATCTTCCTATTACTGTGCAAGACAAGTGGTTCCAGAAGGTGGACTCCCTGATTGGGCATTATTTATGGGGCACGTCCCCACCAAGATTCAGTAGAGCCAAACTCAGGGCTCACTGAAAACAGGGGGGATGGAACCTGCCAAACATCCAACATTATATGCTTGCTTTTATCACTGCTAGGTCATTGATCACCTTTTAAACCACAGAACTTCCACCCCCATGGTGCCATAGAACAGAAGCTTCTGGGAGCTGTACATCCATCCTCTCTCTAACTGGGCCTCTTAGGAATGGGACAACACAGTAGGTGACTATAGCCTCAGTTTGTAAAGCCTGGTTGCTTGTGACAGGTATCTCTGATGTTGTACTTAGATAGGCCTCCCTATGTACCTCTGGGGAAACCCAGAACTGTGCATTGAAAGTAAACCAATGTATTGGGGTATGTGGGAGGACAGCTCCATCCATAGAATATGCAACCTACTCACCCTGGACATGAGACATATTGAAACCTTCCAAAAGCTCCAGGAGAAATTTGAGCTGCCAAAACGGGACTTTTGGAAATACTTGTAAATCAGGACTGTATATACCACATGGGCAAAAGCACCATGCCAATATAAGGCCTGCAAACAGGCTAGACTCTCCCCAGACCCCTCATATGCCGTGGGCAGAGTGGCTCAAGCCGCACAGGGTTAAGGCGGTAACCATCTATAGGATGATGAGAGACTGACAACCAGACCCCACTACAAGGGCCAAAGCCAAATGGCAGTATGCCCTTCAGGTCCCCATTACTGACAAGGAATGGCTTGCTTGCTGGAAATTGGCGCAGCACGCATGCATAGACCAGAAGAGCCACCTGATACAGAAAAGATAATACACCTATGGTATAGAACCCCAGCCCGACTCATGAAATTAGGGGTGATCTCTCAAGTCCTGTGCTGTAGATGTGCTGCTCCAGGAGCTGATTTGCTGCACATAATCTGGTCATGCCCTCTCATTGTACTCTTCTGGGCCATGGTGGTTGAACCATGCTCGGACATACTGCAAGTGCACATTCCAAGGACCCCTCAGATTATGGTGCTCGGCTATCAGTCTCTGGTCTCTCTCCCCTACCCGTGTTAAATATGCAATGGCTTCTGTCAGCCATAGTAGAAGCCAAGAGACTGATACTAAGTGGAGATCACCCAGTATCCCAAACATCCATGAATGGCACAAACTGATAGACAACCTTGCAATGAATGCAAGTCTGTTTTATCAGGCTAAGGGCCAAATGAGAAAGTTCCAGTCCCTGTGGTCTCCGTACCTTCAATATGTCTCATACCATACTGAACATCTAGGGGAACACCTCCTCTTCCACAGTATGGTATCCACCTTAAGTTGCACACAAGGCCATAAATGGTAAAGGAGCCATTCTCTCTTGTAGACTATAGACCAGCTGGGTATGGACCCCCTCTTTTTCTTTGTATTTTATCCTGAGCATACTAACAGCTGTTCTAAATGTCAGTCCTATCACTAACTCAAGTCTCTACCCCAGCAGCTCTCATACTAACACACTGTTTAAACACTGGACATGTTATGTTCTTGGTTATAAACTCTCTGATAGTCATATATACCCAATCGTTTATACATATCTCTGTTGTATGTATGTTTAAAGTATGATGTATGTATACTGCAAAGATTTCAATAAAAAGATTAACTGCAAAAAAAAAAAGTTACACTAAGTAAAGACAACCCCAAAAACAGAACCAAAACACTGACTTCTACTTACTATTATAGGCTCCTGAATTCAGAATTCAATGTACTCAGCAAATCACCTCCTTACTGTAGGGTAGCAGCTGTCCCTCTCTCAGCTTCTGCAGAAAACAGAGTCCACAGTCAACTCCTGTTTGTAATCCACAGTCCCTCAATCCTTCTTCAGCTCCTCCCCTTATCAGGCACCTCATTCACAGAGTTTCAGTAACAGCTATCGAGGTGTAGCCAGACTATACAAATATGTACACCAGGACTGTCTGTGGCCCTGTTTGGCACAATATTTACGACATTTGTACCCCATGACACTGGTTGCTGCCACCCCAATGCATGGGTATATATAGATGCCATGCATTGTTCCCTAAAACACCACTATACCAGCCCAGACCCTATATGGCTGTATAGTCCTTGGGCTGCACAAACAGTATCCGTGACTGCTCCTTCTTATATTGACATATATGACTAAACATACAGAAAGGTTCTGCTGGTTCTGTTTTGATTCCATGGCCTAAGGAAGCAGTTCAGGGCCTATATGCTGCCCCCCTTTCAATACAAGTATACACCATGGGGTACATGGAGTATGCCTGCCTACACCCATGGCTTTAGTCACAAATGACTGCAAATATTCTCCGTTAGATTAACTTCCTGACAAACACTAAGTAAAGACAACCGCTAAAACAGAGAACCAAAACACTGACTTCTACTTACTATTACAGCCCCCTGAATTAAGACTTCAATTCAGTGTACTCAGTAAATCACCTCCTTGCTGTAGGATAGCTGCTTCCCTGTCTCAGTTTCTGCATCAAGCCTCAACAAGCAGGGCGGGATGCACTCCCTGCTCTTATGCAGGAAAGCGCTCTGTGTTTGAACCCTCATGCAGAGCCTGGAGGCAGATCTCCTAGCCATACACGTGGCAGGAGCCTCCAGTCAGCTGGCAGACACCCTCAGCCAGGTGGGTGAGGTGTCTCATGAGTGGTCTCTCTACCCAGAGATAGTTCACAGTCTGTTCTCCCAGTGGGGCACCCCTCAGGTGGACCTGTTTGCCTCCAGGGAGAATGCAAAGCTGAGGCTGTTTTGTGCCTGCCCTTAGCAGGGAACGTTGCAGGGGGATGCCTTCTCAAGGCCCTGGACCTCAGGCCTCTTCTGTGCCTTCTCTCAAATTCCCTTGATCCACAAGGTGCTCCTCAAGGCCAGGAGGAACAAGGCACAGGTGATCCTGGTGGCTCCGGACTGGCCACGCCAGTTCTGGTACCCCTATCTTCTCAGCCTCAGCAGCAGGCTCCTAAGGCTTCTTCCCCTACACCCAGACCTGCTTTCCATCAATCAGGGGAAAGTCCTCCACCCAGACCTTCAGTCCCTGCACCTGATGGCTTGGTTTCTGAGTGGCTAGAGTTCTAGGCCTCTGGTCTCTCCGAAGATATTTTCACCATTGTTCGGGCATTTTGGAAGTAGTTGACCAGGAAGTGCTATGCTTTCAAATGGAAGAGATTCTCCATTTGGTGTCAGGGCAAAGGTTTGGACCTGTTGTCCTGCCCAATGCCTAGCATCCTTGATTACTTTTGGTCCCTCTTTCAGTCAGGCCTTCGGTCGATGACCCTTAAGGTGCACCTTGTAGCCATCTCTGCTTACCGGGCACGGGCTGGTTAGCAATCTGTAGTGCAGGAGAAGATGGCCTGGTGCTTCTTCAAGGGTCTTGACCACATTTCCCCTCCAGTGCGTGAACCACCACCACACCACTATGGGGTTTGTTGCTGGTTTTGGCAAAGATCACAGGCAAGCCATTCGAACCGATGCACAGGTGCGATCTCTCTCACCTGTCATGGAAGACCGCCTTCTTGGTGACTGTCACGTCAGCCAGAAGGATCAGTGAGCTCCAGGCTCTTTCAGTGGAGTCTCCTTGGCTGGCCTTGCACAGGGGCAAGGTTGTTCTGTGCCCCAACACGAAGTTCCTCCCGAAGGTTGAGTCGGAGTTTCACCTTAACCAGGTAATTAATCTACTGGTGTACTTCACCAATCACACCTCAAGAAGCTGAGCACAGGCTCCATACTCCGGACCCAAGGTGAGCGCTTGCTTATTACAGAAAGTGCATTGCTGGAGTTAAGGGAGAGGTTTACCAACTGTTTGTCACCTACGCTGAAGCCGCACCTGGCAGACCTGCAGCCAGGCGGGCGATTGGCAGTTATATCACATCTCTGCTGTAGGTTGGCCAGTAGGGAGCCTCGAAGAGGGCTAAGGACTCATTCCACCCACCGTACTGCTCTGTCAGTGGCTGCTTCCAGGGACGTCCCTATCCAAGAAATCTGCAGGGCTGCGACCTGGAGATCTCACTTCGAGATACAGCTCTTGCAGCTGGTAATAACCTGTAGGACTATGCCGTCAGGCTCTAGGACCCAACAGAAAACTACTAGCTAGCAGTCCAAGGCTGGGGACCACCCACAACATCATCTCCGCCCATGACATCAGCCACTGTATAAAGGGGGAGGTCCTCCGGCTCCACCTCAGTTCTTTTCCCCGTCAACCCAGCATCTTGGCTCCACAGACGCCTCCTGCTTTCCGTCGACCGCCATTTTTCAGACGCTTCACGCAGTTCAATTTTCTTGATTCTTTCAATCACCTTTTTATGTCTGCAAAGTCTACCACTACAATACTGCAGCATAAAGCTAAGTGTACATGCAACAAGCAAATTCTGCATAATGATGGCGATTCAGCTTGCTTCTTGTGCCTGGACCAGAGCACAAGTCGAACAACTGTCTGCACTGCCAAAGCTTCAACAAGCATACCCGCATCCACCGCCTGAAGACTCTTAAAACTTATATTCTGGAACAGCAAGTGGCCATGATGCAGAAGTCATATAGCTCATCCTCGTCCTTCGCTCACATTGCCTCCCCCAAGGAGAGAAAGCATTTAGTGAAGCATCACAAGAAGGACAAGGACAGGTCCAGGTCAGACTCGCAGTCCTGTTGCTCACACAAGACTAAGGCCTCCACCTCAGACTGTAGGTCGGACTCTGCCCCCCTAGGTTGCTTGCTGTCCTGGGGGCTTCGACCAGTAGGCCTCCCGCCTCTTCCCAGATGTCAGGTGGGAGTTCGGGGTATGGGCCTTCTCAAGCCTCATCTTCAGTTTCTTTGGCCATCAGACCCCACAAACATTCGATAGAGTCTCGGGCCGAGGACTTGGCCTCCTCTTCTACCTCTTTGACTGGAGCCTGGACGGGCTTCACCATCATTAAGACCTTGTCCTCCGGTTCGTCATCCAAGGCTGATGACCGTGACAGGCACCAGGGTGCCAGCCATTCTAAGAAAACACCCATTGTGCCTGGCCTGTCGTTTGCAGTCCCCTCGGAGCGACAACAGTCTACGACAACTTCTGTCTCCACCACGGTGGAGTTGGACAAGACGTCTACCTCCCAGCAGCTGTCAGCACCTCAGGAGCCTATGCCAGAGGATCTGATGACACCTGACCTGATGTCAGGCCCTTCGAATCCTCTAACCACAGGATATGATGTCTAGTCTCCAGCCAATCCCGTGATGCCTGGCCCCTGGGAAGAGGGTCAGATGCCAGTTCACCGGACCGACAGTGGACTGTTGCCAGAGCCCCCCACAGATGCCAGGCCTGCCGCTGGTCCCTTCAGGACCAGCCGACAAGATGCCGGAACGGCCATCCAGCTTGATGGTCCCTTTGGGAGAGGTAGGTGCATTCTTCACAAGCTGGTGGAACACCATTAAGGGTGACATCCTTTCCAAACAGGAACGAACAGGAGCACCAGGCTGTCTCTCAGTCTCGACTGGTTTCTCCCCCAGGACTTCCGTCGCCACCCCAGACACCAGCCCACCTGATTCCAGGTGGCTCGGATCACAGCTCAGATGGACATTGGAGCCAAGGACATCATACATTGTCACGGTCTTCCTCATTCAGGAGGAGCAAGTCCAGGGACCGTCGCTTCCGTGGGTGAAGGAAATCAAGAGAACGCCACTCCCAGCATTACAGCAGGTCCACTGATCACCAGACTGAACATTCAGGGGACTACAGTGATTCCTCCTGATCTGACGCCTCTTACAAAGATGACCTCCCCTGCCCTCACTGGATCCCAGGATGGACTCACCAAGGTCACCACCTGATGATCATAAGTTTCTGGAGGAATGAGGCACATACGATTCCTTAACCAGTGAGAAACAGAGGACTTGGACCTGGAGAGGAGACACCTAGCTAAATTTTTGGGGGCCACTGACCCCAAACTGCTGGTCATCCCCCCACTTATAGAACCATTTCAGGATGTAACAAAGCTGGCATGGAAGCACCCAGCCACTATTTCGGCGGTGCCCAAAAAGGCCGACCGCCTGTACAAAACCCCTAGAACAAGCCCCACCTTGGTGAGCAGTCTAAGGCGAACTCCATGTTTCTGACAGTGGCTCGCGGAAGGTCCCAGCAGCCCAGACATACAAACTCTCAACCACCAGACAAGGAGCCTCAGAAGATAGATCAGCTGGGGCAGAGAGTGTGTGCCTCTTCAACCTGTATCATCAGGCCTCTGAACTTCCTGACACATATGGCCATGTACCAGAAGTGCCTGTGGCAAAAGGCTGTGGACCTAGCCAAGACCCAGTGAGATTCACCAAACAAGTCAGAGCTCCTGGCAATCCTGCAATCTGGGTCAGATGTGGGCAAACTTGTCCTCCGAAGTTCATATGATACAGCGGATACTGCAGCCTGAGCTGCCGCCTCAGGCAGCACTCATGGCTACGGGTGTCTGGGTTCAGGCATGACCTTCAGGACACCATTCTTGTTCTGCCTTTCCAGGGCCCTGTACTTTTCAGACGAGAGGCCTAAAAGATCATTACAGGCCTACAAGACTTGTGAAAGGCTGTCTCAGATGTACATGAATTGTACAAATCAGAGCCCTGCCCTCCTAGGCATCAGCCATTTTAGAGACACCAGGGACAGCAGTCAAAGAAACAGCCCCAGTGAGGAGGGTTCAAGAGAAAGGCACCCTCCCAGACAGCAGGCTGTCAGGGACCATGCATGGCTTAGCAACGCAGAGCTCCTCTCCCCACCCATTCTGCCTCAGCCTGTCTCCTTGACTACCCCCCTGGTCCAGAAGACCTATTAGGGGAGGCAGTAGGAGGGCAGTTCTCCCTTTATCTCGCATTGTGGTCGAACGTCACCACAGATCAATGGGTACTACAGCTCATAGAAAGAGGCTATGCCCTGAAGTTCTCTCAGTTACCGCCGGACAACCCACCGGTCCACACAACCTGCTCCCTATTCCACGCAGGTCTCATTTGGGTAGAGATACAGGTCCTCTTGTTCAAGTGAGCCATTCAAATAGTGCAAGAGCCCCAGAGGGGCACTGGGTACTATTCTTGCTTCTTTCTGGTTCCAAAGAAGACAGGGGAGCTTCGTCCCATCCTGGACCTCAGTCAGTGGAACCTCTTTATAGGGTACAGAAGGCAAGGAAAAGGCAAAATTGTTAAACCAGGAAAGGCACACTGTTTATTTACTTATTTATATAAGTCTTTGTTATCCGGGTAAGTGCACTGATCCGAGGGACCATTTTCAGGCATGACCCGGGCACATCAGGTGGCATTACAGAAAGAGAAAATGTACAATACAGTGAGTATAAGTGAGTGAAGATACAGACATAACTGTGGGTAGCGTACATTACATAGCTAAAATACAGACATCACTTGTGGATGGAGAAAATTTACATAGTAGAGAAGCAGAAACAAGGAGAGACTGTACAAGCTTATTAAACTAAAACAAATCAGTTCATCAGGGTAAATTAGAAGAAACGAAACTGTACATTATTTACATCAGGATAATTGACCATTGTAATTAAGTGCATTACAAGAGAGCACACTGAGGTGCTATCTAGTAGGAGTACACGAAAAATGTGCGGAAGGCAGTCATGGGGGGAGGGGGGATTAACCATGGGAGCAGCGGCACTTTGCCTCATCAAGCAGCCAGGATATGAGGTGAGTCTGGAGATGGCATCAGTGTCCAGGGAGTGGACAGGCACAGGGAGGCTATTCCATAGAGTGGGAGCAGCAATAGATAACTCTTTTCCACCCATCGCTGAGGAAACTTTCAGGATTTCCAAGAGGGGACTGAAGATGCACACAAGCTTCTCAAGGGAGTTGTGGTCTTGAGGAGAGACATATACAGGGAGGCATCGCTGTGTCGTATGGCACTGTTCAAGACACAGCCAAGCGAGTAGTCAAACCTATGTTGGAGTGGGAGCCAGTTGAGGGTCTGGTAGAGGTGGCAGTGGTGGGTGTCATATGGTGCCAGGTGAGGGACATGGCAGATGTTGTTGTATGCTGAGCAAAGGCGCACCCTCAAGGCCGAGGATGTTCATGAGTAAATGGAGGTGCAGTAGTCAATAATGGGTAATAAGTTATCTAGGGCAATGGCTAAGCAGGCTTCACAGGTCAGGAACAACTTATCCGATAAGCCACACCAAGTTATTGGTTTATATGACTGATGATGGAGGTGATATGATTGATATAAGAGAGGGAGTGGTCCAGGGTTACGCCCAGATACTTGAAAGTTAATACATTGTCAAGTTCAGTGTCATCCGGTGTAGTTACTGGGAGTGCAGATCCAGCCTTGGCAACCTTAGATAGGAAGTGTTTGGATTCAAACAGCATGGATTTTGTTTTTTTAACGTTTACAAGTAGGTGATGAGACTGGAACCAGTTGTGAGCAGCAGTGTAGTTATGGAGAGAACCATGGATATGTTCCCCAGGGTCTTGTCACTTTTGGAGGACAAGATCATCCACGTGCAATAGGGCATCACATGTAAGACAGTCAGAGGGGAGGAAGTTTATAAATAGGGAGAATAACAGTGGGCCAAGGATGGAGCGTTGAGGTACACCGGTGGTGACTGGGAGGGTGGGGGGAGGTGTTAGAGCCTAGGCATACTGACCGAGATCTGTCCAAGAGGCAACTACGGAACCACTGTGTGGTTCCGGAGGAGCAACCAAGGTTGTGGAGGGAGGTGAGCAGCAGAGTGAGGTTGACCAGATGAAAAGTTTTGGACAGGTCGACAAAGACAGCACCCATACCTCTCCCAAGGTCCATGTTCCTGTGAGTGTGATTAGTGAACAGGGCCAGGGCAGTTGTGGTAGAGTGATGCTTATGGAAGCTGTGTTGCTGCCTGGACATTAGATTATGATTGTCGATGTAGGCGGACAGTTGTCAGTGGACAGTCCTTTCCAGGAGCTTACTAAGGTGGGGGAGCAAGGATATGGGTCGATAGTTTTCTGAGGATAGTGGGTCGCCCAATTTAAAAATCGGGACCACCTTGGCATGCTTCCAGATGCAAGGCACCGAGGAGATGGTCAGTGCCAGGTTGAAGAGGTACAGTAGGTGAGTGGTTTTAGGATGTCAGGGGAGACAAGTTTGAACATCGCAGGAAAAAGACCGTCACTGCCCGGGCTACCGTTGCTGGAAAGGCTCTTTTAATAGTTTGGCAGTAATCTGGGGGGTGATGGTCTGAAAGTAGAAAAGGGGGTGGACTTTCAGGATGACAGACAGGGGGGATGGATTTTCAGGATCATGGATGGGGGGATGCTCAAGAGGATTAGGCCCAGGACTAGGGGTCGTTGGGGTGGTAGCTTGCTAAGGAGGGAAGACAGGTCTGTGAACTTTTTAATGAAAATGACAGCAACTTCAATGTGATCTGTCAGCCAGCCAGAGAGAGTGTCAAGGTGAATGATAGGGTTGTGAGTGCGTGGGTTGAGCAAGAAGCTGACCTCACCCCAGAAGCTGTGAGGATCACCAAGGCAATCCCTTTGTCTGTCCTGAAAGAAGGCACACTCTTGAGCAAAGGCAGTCTGTTTACATCACTAAGCCAAAGCTTGTTTCCAGTTGCAACCTGGGAGCACAAGGAAGTTAAGTGACTTGCTCAGGGTCACACAGTATGCAAGTGGAGGCTGTGGGATGCAAACCCAGGTCTCCAGGTTTGCAGCTCAGAGCCCTAAACCACAGCGCTATACTGCCTCCTTCAGGTTCAGGATGGTTACATTCCAGGAGTTGCTTCCCTTGCTATGTCAAGGAGACTGGCTCTACTCCCTGGACATGCAGGACGCATTCATGCACATAAAGATTCTGCAGTCCCACAGGAAATATCTTTGGTTCACGTTCGAAGGACAGCACTGCCAGATTAGGGTCCTTCCTTTCAGCCTATCCTTGGCACCTTGGGTATTCACCAAGTGCCTGGCCGTAGTAGTGGGCACTCTCAGGAGGCAGGGGCATTACCTCTGCCCCAACCTCGACGACTGGCTGCTGTCTGCGTCGTTCAGAGAACAGCTCTGCCAGACGCTGGAGTGCACCTTCAGCATGTTCTGGGACCGTAGGATAACTCTGAATCTCCCAAAGACAGTCCCATGGCCATCTCAGAAACTCCAGGTTATAGGAGCCATCTTGGACATGGTACAAGGGAGAGCCTTTCTTCCGTCGGACAGGGCAGATAGTTTTTAGGTGCTGGCTCGGAGATTAGTCTCCGAAAACCAGGCTCTGGCCGGAACAGCCCTACAGCTCCTGGAGCACATGGCCACTGACATAGTGACTGTGCCTCTCGCTCATCTGCACATGAGAACTCATCAGTGGAACCTCAGGGTGCAGTGGGATCAGTGAAGTAATGATCTCGACCAGAAGATCAGGATTTTGAAGGCGGTGCATCAAACCGTGTCATAATGGCTGATCCCCTCCCAGTTAGTGATAGGGGTGCCATTCAGCAACCCCTCTCCTCAGCAGGTGGTCATTACAGATGTGTCGGGCATGAGATGGGGTGTCCACTTCAGGAGCCACCAGACCCAGGGGTCCTGGACTCAAAGAATGCTCTCTAAACATCAATGTTCTGGAGACGAGGGCTGTGCTGTATGCCTTGCAGGCGTTCCAGAATGACCACCTTCCAGGCTCCATACAAGTCAATGGACAACCTGCCAGTTGGTTTCTATATCAACAAGCAGGGGTAACACATTACCCCCTTTACAGAGAAGCCATGAGGGTCTGGTACTGACTGTTCACAGTGCATGTCCCAGGTCTTCAGAACACACTTGTGGATAGCTTCACTTGCTCAAAATCCTAAGCTAAGGAATGGGAGCTACTTCAAGACATAGCAGACAATCTGTTTGTCAGATGGGGGACTCCAGAGTTGGACCTCTTCGCGTCCCCACTCACTGCAAAACTGCCCAATTTTTGCTCACTAGAGCCAGAGCCTGGTGTTTTTTGGTGAGACACGTCCCTCTCTTGGAACAGGAAATTTCTCTATGCCTTCTCGGCCTTCCCTCTTCTGAAGCTGTAGTCTGAATCAGCAGCCTTGATACTGGTGGCACCATAGTGGCCCAGGCAGATTTGGTTCTCGCTTCTGCAGCAGATGGCAGTAGAACCTCCAGTTCCACTTCCTCTATCCTCTCACTTGCTATTCCAAGAACAGGGCTCCCTAGTTCACCCCAACCTCAAGTCTATGCATCTTTATGCATGGCTCCTGCAGACTTAGTCAGGAGCAGGTTCAGGGTGTCTGAAGGGGTAACGGAAGTGTTGGTTGCCACTAGAAAGCCGTCTACTAGGGCCATGTATGCCATGCATTGGAAGCAGTTCAGCCTCTGGGCTACTGCCTGCAACTTGGATCCATTCTCTTGTGAGGTGAACTGGGTCCTGGAGTACCTTTTATCCCTGTCTGACTCAGGTCCAAACTATTCCTCCATAAAAGTATATATTTCATTATGTCAGCCTATCACGTACCGTTAGATGGCAAGACCTTGGCGCAGTTTGATCTGTCAAGTACCTTCCTGCAAGGTATCCTACACATTAAACCTTCCATTTGGGACCCTGTCTCTCCATGGGATTTGCTTTTTATGTTTGAGAAGTTGACTTTGCCCCCCTTTGAATCAGCCACGTGTTGTGAGCTTCACTTTCTCTCTTGGAAAGCGTTATTTTTAGTTGCTGTTATTTCAGCCCAGAGGATTTCTGAGTTCCAGGCTCTTATGTGTAAGGAGCCGTATTATTTTTTTCACAGCGACAGGGTGTCCCTTTGCATAAATCCTAAGTTTCTTCCAAAGGTGGTGTCAGAGTTGACTCTCAACCAAGGCATCCACCTGACTGTTTATTACCCTGAGTACTCCAACAAAGGGGAGGCCTTGTTGCATACCTTAGATATACACAGAATTCTTAGGTACTACGTCGACTGTACTCGGACCATTAGGAAGTTGGACCAGTTTGTTTTTTTGCCCAGTGGATGTTGGGAGCACCAGTCACCAAACAGGCCATGTCAAAGTGACTGGTCAATTACATCATTTTCTTCCATGAAAAGTATAGAAAACCCCTGCCGGGTCCAGTGAGAGGTCATTCGACCAGTGGGATTTCGACATCCTTTGCTTCACTCAAGAATGTGTCAGCAGCAGACCTTTGTGCAGCCATCTGGAGTTCAATGCACACCTTTGTCCGGCACTACAGATTACACATTGCTACCAGAAGGAGGACAGGTTTTGGCCTGGCAGTCCTCCAAGAGCTCTTCTCTTAAGAGCCCAGGGGTATTACTTTTTCCACTGCCCTTTTGACCTGGTGACATCCCAGTACTGCTTGCGACTCAGTCCTATAGGTTAATACCTGCTGCAAGAGCTCTATCTCGAAGTTAGATAGTACATTTACGTAAGAACTTACCGTAACAGTAGATCTTTGAGAAGAGCTCTTGCAGCAGCTTTGCTTTCCCTCCTGCCGTCCCCCAGTGGTTCTCTCCAATTGTCCCTTTTGGGAAGACAGAGCCTCTTCGGTTTGTCCTATCCTTTATGCAAGCCGGGTCTCCGGTGAGTGAACTGAGGTGGTGCCAGGAGAAAGTAGGGAGTGTGTGCCTTGCCTCTCTCCTCCCAGAGAACTGCTAGGAGTCTGCCAGAAAGTGTGTATACAACATCATATCCACGTCCTTAGAAACACAGTTTACTCACCTGTAAAAGTAGATCTTCCACAGAGTGATCTCTTGCAGTAGATAATGCTTTTGGGTATCCAGCAGAGGTCGCTGTGGTGCACAGCAGCCCTTCTAGCAGTTTTTCATCAGGGACTGCCCACAAATCAAAATCATGCCAAACGAACATGCTCGTCTTTTATGAAAAAGCCAGCAGTGTAATTGACCTGGGAGACTCAGTGGACGTGAATTACTTCGACTTTTCCAAGCATTCAGTAAACTCCCCCACGATGAACTAATAAGTGTCCTGGAGGCAAACAAACTAAATTTGAATATAATCAACTGGGTGAGAGAATGGCTAACAAATAGAAGACAGCGAGTGGCTGTTAATGGGGTCATGTCTGAATGGGCAGTCGTGAAAATCAGAGTTCCCCAGGGCTCCGTCTTGGGTCCTTGTTTATTTAAAATATATATATATATATATATATATATATATATTACGAAATTTGCAGATAGTGTTGGGGATGGACAATCTCTGTAATCAGCACTCAGTGAAATTTATAATTGGACATTCAAATATAAATTGGCCCTGAATCTAGATAAATGTGCTAGTATGCACATGGGGAGACACAGCCTAAATATTGTATGCACTATGAGGCGCAGGAACCTGCCAGTTACAACAAAGGAAAGAGACCTGGGAATAACAATAACACCAGACCTCCATTTCCATGAACATTGCAACATGGTGGCAAGCAAGGCAAGTCGTAACCTAAACTGTATCCTGAGGTATATAAGTAGTACAGATAGTGAGGTGATGCTTCCTTTGTACCGTTCATTGGTTAGGGCCCCATCTAGAATACGGGGCCCAGGCATGGTCACCTTACAAAAAAAAAAGATATCGTGAAACTGGAAAAATTTCAGAAGAGAGCTACAAAAGCTATATCAGGTTGTAAAGGGCTTAAATACTCAGATTAAAAAAAACTAGGTCTATATACTCTCCAATTTAGAAGGACACGGGAGGACATGTGCATGGTTTATAAAGCACTACAGAATGAACAATTAGCAAATATTTATCGATTGTCACTTAAGCAAGGAATGTATCCAATCAGAGGTCATCCCTTACAATTAACATTGGAAAAATGGAATTCACCGAAGAGAAGGTATTGGTTCAGCCTCAGGGCACCCCCTTATGGAATAATTTATCAATGGAGGTATTCATGAGTAGTACCATGACGCAGTTTAAAACTAGGTTTGATAATTGTATAGTAAATAAATACGAAATGATTTGAAACAGTAAGGCAAGCTGAATATGGACATACTCTAATTGTTTGAAAGATCTAGGTAAACATGATATCAGCTTCCTGTTTCCTATACAAATGTGGGCAGTCCCTGGTATCCTTAGTTCATTTTCCCACTGTCTTCAGCTCACACAGCAGCTGGTACAACTTCTGTGTAGCAGTGATCGACTAGAAATTTGGAACTAAGATGAATGTCTACAGAGTCTTCAAAGAAATTAGCTTTATTTTGTTCTTGCCGTTGCAGTAGGAAGATATATCACTTTGACAATCACACACTTTGTGTAAGGTGTCACGGACCCACACACAACACCAGTTCCTGTAGTTTATGTCAGGAATTTAATCAGGCAACTCGTCGACAATGGTTGCTTGAAATTCAATACCTTTTGATGGAGCAGCAAATGCCTCTCTTGGAGAACCAGGGGGCTCGTACCAAGGGCTTTCCCTCTACTGGTTCTCGTTCCAGGCAGAAAAAGGAGAAGGAAAAACCCTCCTCACACTCCCTGCCTTGTCGCCCATCGATGGCCACCGTTTCTGGTGTCCCTCCGTGGAAGGGGCATCCTTCAAACACTTCTTTGCTAATGGGGGCTCATACTCTCTCGTCAATGATGCTTTCCAGTGCTTTAAATGCAGTTCAAATAGTAACTGCTCCATCAACGGAGGCTTATACTCTCTCGTTGATGATGCTTTCCAGTGCTTTACTTGCAGTCAAATATATTGCTGCTCTGTCGACAGGGGCTCCTGTCCCATTGATGGCATCTGACAATTTAAGTGAAAATAACTAATTTTCCCCTGCGGGCCCATTGGTGACACCTCACATTCCACAGGGGAAAGCTATGGCTTATGCCTTATTGACTGCCCCTCCACCTACACTGGTGGCTTCTTATAGGAGTCAGGTGGACAGAGATCGGGACCCTGGTCTTTATCACGTGGGGCAAGACCTGCTTATACTATGCATCCCATTCCGTCTATCACCCCCCCCCGTTTCCCAACATGCCCCCCCCTTCTCACCCCACCTCCTTCCCAGGAAAGGGACCTCACCAACGTAGTCCAACAGGTCTTGCATGCCATGCGGCATTCTCAACCCTCTGAAGAGCTGGGTAATTCTACCCGATTTCCTCTCCCTCCTCTGCCTAAAAGATTTCATAGTAACAAGGATGCTATGCCACCCTGGTCTCCTCCTCCATTTATAGAGGACTATTGGTCAGATGACCAAGATTTCACCTTTGATCTTGAGGATGAAGAGTTTCAAGATTTGGATTTTCCTAATCCTGAATCCCCCTATTCAGAAATCTCTTCCATGGATGAAGATCTGCCTCTACCTTCGGCAGCCTCTCCCCCAGATGACCCGACCTTTAGTGAAATGATGGCTCAAATCCAAAAGGTCATGGGATCCTCCACTACTGAACATGACAAATAAGGTAAGGATATGGCAGATTATTTTGAATTACCTGAGGAGCCTGTCTTAGTGGTTCCCCCACTAAGACCAACCTACCAGAATGCCACGCTAGCTGCTTAGCTTCAGCCTTCAGCTATTACAGCTGTTCTCCACAAAGTGGATCACCTTTATCAGGCTCCTCTGGACCACCCCTTTCTGTCTTTTATTCCAGAGGCAGATTCTGTGATCATTACTGCCGCTCATGACTGTCTCAAAAAACCCAAGCACATGAGCTCCTTACGCCCTGATAAGGAAACCTGAAGAAATGACTATCTGGGCAAAAAGTTATTTTCCTCAGGTGCTACGAATATCAGAATCCTGAACTATATGGGTCATATGATTAAATATCAGCGTACCCCGCGTTCTCTGCCATTGAGCTTATCAATAAACTCCCTCCTTCACAGGACAGAGATAAAATTATTGGCTACAGTGACAATTAATAATTCTATCTCCCGTCACCTTCTCAGGTCAGGATATGATGCCGTAGATACCTCAGTCCGACTATCAGCCACTGGTATCACTCTGTGTCACCATGTCTGGCTTTGCATTTCAGGCTTTGCACCTGATATACAACATAAAGTAGCTAATGCCCCCTTTAACAGATCCAAACTGTTCAGGCCTGGTACTCAGACTTTACTGGATGACATACAGGCATCAGGCAGAACCCTCCATACGGTACATGGCATGTATCATTCTCCAGCTATAACCTACCATACTGAGCACTCCTCTTGTTCCAAAAGAGGAGGCCGATACAGAGGTAATAATAAAGGCAGCTTCAGAGGTCATGCTCAATCCACTCTACTGCCCAGGGTGCCTGCTCCCGCCCTTCAGGTGGAGCTGCGCAGCCTGCCTCCCAGTGACCCACTGGGGCTTCCCCCCGCCTCCGTGACCAGGCCTGGGAGGCTGTGGAGGGTTGTTTTGCCCTCCATCTGGAGGCCTGGTATACGATCATTTCCGACTATTGGATACTTCAGATTATACAGAAGGGTCATACTTTAGAGTTTCTCTCTACCCCACATCCTTGCCCTCCACAGAAGATTAATTATCCTCCAGATCATATACCCATCTTACAGGAGGAATTGATGACCCTTTTGACCAAACTGGCTGTTGTACTGGTGCCCCTTCTGGAACATCAAATGAGATTTTACTCTCACTTCTTTCCAGTACCCAGATAAACGGGAGACCTCAGACCAATACTGGATCTCAGATGACTGCATCTTTACATTCAGTGCAAACGTTTCCACATGATCACCCTAGCTGCCATCATGCCAATCCTGAAACAGGGTGCCTGGCTTTGCGCCCTAGACAGGAAGGATGCCTACCTTCATATTCCCATCCACCCTGCCCACCACAAATATTTGCACTTCCGCCTACTGGGTCAAAATTACCAGTTTTGAACGTTCCCTTTCATCCTCTCATCAGCCCCCAGAGTGTTCACCAAGTGCCTAGCAGTGGTAGCAGCAGCCTTACAAACAAGGGCACTTCTTCTTTCCATATCTAGATGATTGCCTAATAAAAGACTCCAGAGTAGCTCTGCTTGCCTCTCTAGATGCTACCTTGAAACTGTTCACAGATCTGGGAATAACTGTCAATTGTCCAAAGTCAAGTCCAAATCCGACACAGTCTCTCCCAATACATTGGAGCTGTTCTGTATACAGTATCCTGTGATGAGGGCGCTGGGGAAAAGCATCAACCAAAACGGCGACCCGCTCCCCAGCATTCCCTCATGGCGGTGGGAGGGTAGGGCGGCCGGATGGGGGGTTCGGCGAGTATAGCAACAGGATGTCATTATACATACGTGTGCGGGGGGGAAGTGAGCACACACAGCAAGGGGATGTTAGGGGTTGTGCCATGGTGGTTACTGAGCTGACCCCGTGTTGAGGTGGGTTGTTTGCCGGCACTGGTTGACGAGGTACCGGGTCCGGGCGCTGGTGCAATTGTATTGCGCCCAGCCCAAACCATTTATTTTTTAATGTTTTCACCCCCCCCAACATGCACCCACCTGGAGTTGAGAATCCTTTAGTAGGGGGTTGCAGGGGTGAAGCTCCCCACTGAAAACATTAAAAAGTAAGTCCCTGGTGCTGTTTTGCTGTGCGCCCGGGGTGTCAGAGTGCTGAAAATGTTTTCACCACTCTAGAATTCTTGATAACAACAATCACCTTTAGGCTTTAGCTGTTATCACATAGAACCTCTAGATACAGTTACAGCCAGTGCTTACCTCCCGCCTGCTCGGAAGAACACACTTATAGCCCTGGCGTTAGGTATATACACTCAGAAAATAGTCACAGCCAGACAAATGCTGTGCCTTCTGGGTCACATGTCCACTGCTCTCCCTATGGTGGCATTTGCCTATCTCCACATGAGACCTGTCCAATGGACCTTCCAGAATCAATGGTCCCAAAAACAGGACAGTTCAAAGACAAAATCAAGGTCCCTCCCTCTCTGAAGTCTACCCTGACATTGTGAACAATCAGAATCAATCTGAATCAAGGAATGCCTTTCTGGCCTCCCCACTCTATGCAAACATTGATCACGGATGCTTACCTACAGCACTGGGGAGCACACTTTGGTCCTTATCAGACCCAAGGCCATTGGCCCGCTTCTCCCCATCTGTCTCATATCAGTCTCCTAGAGATGAGAGCGGTCCGTCTAGCCCATTAGGCATTCCGGCCCTGCCTCGAGCCAGGATCGTTACTGATCCAATCGGACAACACTGCAGTAGTGTTCTATCTCAACAAGCAAGGGGTTCGACATCTCGCACCCTTTGCAGAGAGTTTGGCAAGAAGCCATATGGCAGCAATTGACGCTAACAGCTGTCCACCTACCGGGACACTGCAACCAGTTAGCCTACCGGCTGAGTCGCCAGTCCACAACTCACGAATGGATACTTCACGAGCAAGTGCTCAAAGTAATCTTCAACTTATGGGGCACTCCACAGATTGATCTGTTTGCCTCTCCAGAGAATTACCATCTTCACAGGTATTTTTCCATTATCCTGAACAGAAAGTGATGATCTATAGATGCCCTGTCCCAACTCTGGACAGGTCTCTTCTTATATGCTTCCCCTCATCCCTCTCCTGCAACGGACTCTACTGAAACTATAGTTAGAACCAGCCACAATGATTCTCATAGGTCCAATGTGGCCTTGCCAGATGTGGTTTCCCCAATTCCTACAACTGTCAGTATGGGACCCCATCCTGTTGCCGATCAGACCACACCTTTGACTCAGTTTCACAGGTCTCTCCACCCCAACCAGAAGGCTCTACACCTTCATGCTTGGCTCCCGAGGATGCTTTCATAACTCGCTTGCAAGTGACCTCTCCTGTTGTCAGTATTCTCTTGGCCTTCCGTAAGCCAGCAGCAAGAGCAACATACAATTCCAAATAGAAATGCTTCTCCATATGGTCAGCCTCTTGATCTCTGGACCCGTACTCTTGTCCACTGATGAAGGTTCTGGACTACCTGGCCTCACTATCCGAGTCCAGTTTAACATATTCTTCCATCAAGGTCCACTTGGCCACCATCTCGGCCTTCCATGAACCTCTGGATAGAAGGTTACTGTACCAACATCATCTAGCTAAGATGTTTTTGAAAGGAATGTTACATATTAAACCTCCTATTAGAAGACCCACTCCTCTGCGAGATCTCAATTTTATGATAGAAAAATTGACCCTTGAGCCAGCAGCCACCTGTGAACTTCGTTTTCTTTCATGGAAACCCCTATTTCTGATTGCTGTCACTTCTGCTCGATGTAATTCCAAGCTTCATGCCCTCATGTGTAGGGAACCTTACTTGATTTTCCACAAAGGCAGGGTGGTCCTTTGTACCAACCTTCTTTCTTTTCTAAAGTTGTCTCCAAACATACTTTAAATCAGTCCTTGGAGCTTCCGGTCTACTATCCTGACTACTCCAATCAGGGAGAACATCTACTACATACTTTAAATGTCCATTGTATATTACACTACTATACTAATTGGACACAATTGATTAGACAGACATCTCAACTGTTCGTCTCTTTTGCCTGGGTTGAGACGGCCTTCCGGTTGCTAAATGTACTCTTTCATCTTAGTTGGCGAGTTGTATTACATTTTGTTACAAAAAATACAACAAGCCTTTACCTGGACCTGTCCAAGCCCACTCCACTAGAGTTATAGCCACCACTGCGGCTTGCTTTAGAGGAGCCTCCATTTCAGATATCTGCAATGCAGCTACCTGGTCCACGATCCATACATTCACAAGGCACTACAATCTGGATATTGCCTCACGATGTAGGACAGCCTTTGGCTGTGTAGTCCTACAAGGTCTCTTATCATAACTGCCGTCCCATCTGGGCACTACTGCTTGGGATTCATCCCAAAGGTATTACCTACTGCAAGAGACCACTCTGTGGAAGATAGTACAGTTACGTAAAAACTTACCATAACAGTAGATCTTTGAGGAGTGTCTCTTGCAGTAGGTTTGTTCCCACCCTCCATCCCCCTCCTTCTCTAAGAGAGCAAGTTCTGGTCCAGTGACTGAGGTTGGGACTCCTTTGGTACCTCGGCTGCGTCTCGATCCTCGCTTTGTGAGCTAAATCCGGTTGGGGAACTGAGGATACCAGAGACCGCCCACACTTGTATAGGAAACAGGAAGCTGATGTCATGTGTGGGTGGTCCCTGGTGAAAAACTGCTAGAAGAGCTGCCGTGCACCACACCAACCTCTGCTGGATACCCCAAAGTATTACCTACTGCAAGAGACACTCCTCAAAGATCTATTGTTATGTTAAGTTTTTACGTAATTTTTCTTTCTAGGAGTGATATATGATGATCATCCACACAGACCCACCCAACCTCCGAGCTTTGGCGCACACACTCTGCTTCCAGCAGGCAAGATCTGACATCATGAGGCGGAGCTGAAGGAGTTACCACTCAGGTGGGTTGGAGAAGCCAGCTTGAAGCCTTTCCAGCACATCTTAAAGAGAAAGGACACGGCCAGAAAGTGTGGATGAACATCATTACAACTCTATGACAAGGCTGAATACGACCCAGTCTCAGTTTTTATGTAGAAAGAGTTTAAATGCAAGGATCTGTTCTATTCTCTAGTTTTCTGTCTCTTCTCTTTCTGGCTGCTCAACCAAATTTTCTTGTGAGACCGAAGACTTGATCACCCCGACAGCCTTGCAATTCTCTGTGTCTCTCTATCTTTCTACCCTCACTTACTGTCCCCCCCCCCCCGGCATGTCTGCAGGTATAAAAATGTATGTGAATCTTTTTGTGGAAATGTAATTGATACTGAGATCCCTTTGTTTAAAACTCTATATGGTGTTCCTGTTGAAATGATTGCCAAAAGCTATTTGGAACTCAAGGGGTTAACCCGAAATGCAGTTTCTAAGCCTCCTGCAGAGATGTAAACAAGAGGTCAGTTCTAGGTCACAGTGTTCTTTTTGCTGCACCTGCTGAAACTGACAAGAACACTGTGAGAAGCAGAATGTCCTCTTAACGAGCTCCTGCAAAGGCTTGTTATAAAAAGAGCTGCAATGTTTTGCAAGAGAGATAGATGGAGACAGACTGAGATTTGAAACTGAAAAGAAAATGGACTCTGCTTTCTGTATTTGTACTGCCATTGTAAATAGTTATTCTGAACAATTTTTTTTTATTTTACTGTTAATAATAAAAGACGTGTTGCAAATTTTACAACTGCTTCTGGTTTTCCTATGCTTCCTGACCTGTGCCTCGATAATAGATGGTGTTATCCTAAGTGGGATTTATGCCGTGCATACTCTAAGCCAGGAGTTTTGTGCATGGGTACTAGACCTGGTACCAGGGAAGCATATAAGAAAAGTATGGATTCTGCAGCAGCAAGCCCAGGCAGGAGTGGTTACCAGGAGAATGGCAGCCAAACTAGCAGAGGCAGAAGTCCAAGCTGAGACCGTACAGCTACCACCAGTTATAGAAAAAGAATAGGCAGTGACAGAACGTGAAAGCCTGACTGCCTTTTTCAAATGGTGGGCTATACAACAAAAATAAATGGAGAGACAGAGAAAAGAAAAAATGCAACAACTCGAACAGCAGAGAAAAGCAGAGATGCAGTGACAGATGGATGCCTTGCTAGTTATCAAAGCTGGAGGATCTGGCACTGGTCCAGCAGAACAACAAGACTCAAACAGCTTAAAATACATTGAACTTACAAAGTTGTGTCCCTCAGATGATGACAAAGCATACCTGTCAACTTTTGAAAGGGTTACTGAAGCCTGCAAGTGACCAAAGCAATAATGGGCAATCAGACTGGTACCGTACCTCACAGGGAAAGCCCAACTTACCTACAGCAGTATGGACACTGCACAATCAGAAAACTATGACCTGGTGAAAAGTGAAATCCTGAAAAGGTATGACATCTCAGGAGAGACCTACAGGCAGAGATTTTGGTCTCTGAAGTACGGCTCAGTCAACAATGCTCGAGAAGCTTTCACCCGACTCAGCAAACTCCTGCTAAAATGGCTCCAACCAGCCAGCCCCGTGGCACAGAGCTGAGGCGCTACGCCAGTCACCCTGGTTTGGGAATGACCACAGGTCATCAGGGAGCCAGCGTGGGGGGAAAGGATGGAGCGGTATCAAGCAGCCGCAAGGCAGATCTCTCCTCCCAGGGGTAGTTGCCTATACCCCTGTAATTCCGCTTCCACCAGATGGTGGTCCGATGGGAAGCGTAGGTGGATGGGGGCAGTGGCAATAGCCAGGGGTGGGGCAGAAGACACCTCCGTGCATGCGCACATACTTGTCTGCCGGGGTCCTGGGTTAGGAAGGAAAATGGGGTAAAAACCTAAAACTACATATAGAAAAAAAAATTACTCCAACCAGAGGGCAAAACAGTCCCACAGATCAACACATTTGCAATTGAGCAATTCATCAACATCCTGCCTACAGATGTGCAGTTTTGGGCAAAAGAACACTGACCAGAAAGTGGGGAAAAGGCTGTTTCTTTGATCGTAGACTACCAAATGGCCAGACAGATGCCATAGCAGCAAAGTAACACCCAAGCACCGGTAAGACACTCTTTTTTTTTTTTCATTTAAACTCCAAGTCTGATAATTCAGGTTATAGTGCAAGAAATTGCCTCAGTAAGATGAGTGTCACATGGAGCAGACTTGTCCTTAGCAAATTGGGGCAAATACTTAACAGATGTGAAAGTGGGAAATAACACTGCAAAGACTTATAGATTCAGGAAGCAGACAGACCCAAGTACATATTGAAGTGCTGCGAAAACAGTGTCCAAAAGGACCAGGAACTGTGTCATCTCCATCCATGGGGACACTCAATACTATCCCACCAGCCTAGTGACTGTGACTATTAAGGGTGTATCGCACCAAATGGAAGTGGGGGTAGTACCTAAGTTACCTGTACCTGTGATTATTGGAAATGACTTTCCAGGATTTACTAAATTAATCAAAGAGGGAGTAAATCCTGATGTTTCAGCAGCTGTGGTGACAAAAGCTCAGATGGTGGGGACTCTTTTCCTTTCACTGATTTTGATTTAGACTTGTCTGTCCACAGCTCTAAGATCCAGAAGTCCAGGAAAGAAAGACGACACCTGAAGAAACAGTGGCAACAAAAGACTGCACATAAGGGCTTAACATATGAAAATGCTGAAAGTAAACTGATCACTGATTGTGATTTTCTTTCAGAACAGACTAACAGTATTTCTCTCCAGGGTCATATTAAGCATCTAGGGGTGAAACCAAAACAGGGTGAACCTAAGTTTAAAAAAAAAAAAGGAATGGGGCCAGCCCAGTGACACAGAGGGTTTATGCACTGGATGCCACACCTTGCACCACACCAGCGACCCAAGTTCAAGAGCGAGCTCAGGCCACCAGGGGACGGCAGAGGTGGGTGAGGATTGAGCACCTGCTTTGCTGCTCTCCTCCCCGGGGAGGGGAGGTTGGAGATTTGCCGGTATGCCAGTGGCTCCTGGAGACCGGGGACGCTGCAGCACACTGGGCTACACGCAATCAGCATGGCCTGACATGGGGGGGAGCAATCACCAGAACAAGGAAAAGCCTGGTCTGTGAGGTAGGCAACGGCACCTGCCCCCATGCCCACAACCAGGTCCATCCTGCCTGGTCTTTCAGGTTCCTCCACTTGGGTCCTCTTCCACATTGGAGTCTGACTGTAAGAGCGCCCAAAAGAGAAGGGGTGACCCCACCCCAGAGAGGTTAAACCGGTAGTGCTGATCATGGACAGAGGAGGAGGGAGAGAGGAGGCACAGGTAGGAGGACTTCAGGCAGGGCAGGAGCAAGCAGGATCCCTAAGAGAGGACCCACAGACTGTGATTGGAGGGAAAAAGATAAGCAAAAAAAAAAAAAGGAATGGGCTACTTTGGGATAAACCTCAGACACAGTGACATCAAGGCACAGGTCAGGAAGCACAGGAAAAACCAGGAGCCAGTTGTTGAATTCGAAAAAAGTGTTTATTAGTACTAGCAGTAACAAAAAAAAATTTAATTGTTCAGAATAACTATTTACAAAGGCAGAATAAACAGAGAAGATCCATCTGAGTTTTCCTTCAATCTCTGTGTCTCCCAAAACATTGCAGCTCTCTCTCTCTCTCTCATCAAGCCTTTCCAACCCCCCTCCTTAACAAGCATCCTGTTTTTTTTTCTAAAATGTTCATGTACGTTTCAGGCAGGTGCAGCAAGAACACAATGTCCCAGAACTGAGGCCCCTTCTCCACAGCTTCTGAAAAAGGGCTTAGAAAAAAATGCTCTCAGGTCAACACTTTGAGTCCCTAATAGCTTTTTGCAATCATTTCAAACTATAATTATATACATTTCAACAGTAACACTCTATAATTTCTAAACAAAGGGATCCCAATATCAGTTACATTTCCACACAATGAGTTGCATATATTTTTACACCAACAGATATGCAAGGGAGGAAAAGAGACAGAACAGCAAGGGAAAACTGAGAGGCAAAGAATTGTGAGACTGTCAAGGTGATCAAGTCCTAGGTCTCACAAGAAAATTTGGTTGCACAACCAGACAGACAAGAGACAGGAAAAGAAGAAACAGAACAGATCCATATATTCAAACTCTCCATAACAACTGGGACAACCCTTTCACACACAGGACCAGATAGAACACTTCCTGAAGCAGAGCCATTCTTAGGGACAAGGTTCCAAGTGACACATAAAGTCTGCAGTGTAAAATTCAGTCACGGAACACACACTTTGACCAGAAATGAATCAACTGTCCATCAGAGGTTATCAGGACTTGTAGAAATGTTTATTTTTACAAGCTCCACAGCAAATCCAAATGCGAAAAGACAAGCTGACGTTTCACCTCCTACAAGACTTTGTCAAAGTTGCTGCCCCCTACTGATGAAACGCTTATATAGTGAAAAAATCAATCATGTGACTAAGGTCATTTTAAAGACATACACCTTCAAAGACATTCATTTTATATGTGCTCTGTGACCCCTATGTACAAACACATGAAATGTGCATTTAACCCAGTAGAAAACACAAAATCTAGTTTTAGCACTGTTACATTCACATCCAGACAGTATTTCTAGCAAATTCAAGGGCTTAAATTCATAGTTAAAGTATATACACTTCTATACATAAAAAGATTAACTTCATACTTTTTTTGTTTTTAATGCCCTTTAAAAGATGTTACAGTTCATTGAATTTTTATGTTGATTGCACGCATGCGCAAGAAACATATTGCGGCAGCTTTCTCCAAAAGCAGGTTGTGGAGGTGCAGCACTGTTGAGGCCAATGCCCCCACAGCCTTTAAAGGCTTGGCTTGCTTCCCCCAATGGCGTGGCATGCTGCTGCTGACACTAATTCAGCCAGCATGCCACCAACTTGTAAAGTTTTAGCCGCTGCAATCAGAGGCCGCCTGTCATTGCAGCATCAGCCATTCGCTGCAATGAGGGAGCAACCAGTCATTGCAGGCGGGTTTACTTCGAAACACTGATATTGTTGGTGAACAAGGGCGGCTTGCCACGTGTTCACAAACAATATTACCCCCGCTGAGGGTACGCCAATCTCCTTGCGCATGTACCCCCCACCGTGTTTGTTTGCCGACGGGCCCCAACTCTATGGGCTTCAGTGCCCCCGAGGTTTATGTTGCTGATGGGGAGCCCACCCCGTCAGCATTATGTAACCCCGCTTTTGTTGTCTGCCGACGGGTGCCCATTTCCTGCTACAGCGCCTGCCCACCACCAAAAAAAGACACTGTTGGCGCGAGAGCCCACCCAGCAGGCCACATGCCCTGTAAAATCGAAACGGTCCCGCAATGTCATTTTTTTTCTACCCTGTAAGAAAGGAAACGGTCCCTTGGCGATCTCCCTGCCCTCCCACAACCTGCGCCCACCCACTGCGCACCCTGCTTTCCACACGCCCCCTCACCCAATACTTACCTCTGGAATCCAGCGTGAAGATCTTCGGTGGACCAGGAACACGTCTGCACTCTTCAAAGCCGACCGCGAACTGAGGACATGCTGGTAAGCTGTATAATGGAATAAATAGGGGTTTTTTCAACTCTGATGCATATCTCAGGCATTTTGGGGAAATTTGGCACCAAATTTTCAACATGGGGTTTTTGGGACACCTTCTCATCAATTCTGGTACTGTCATTGTGTTTTTGGCCCGAAGGTGATTTCATGGTACTCATTGGAATCCTTTCGGGACGAAACGATGACAGTGCCAGTGTTCATGAAGTGGGCTCTCAAAAGCCTATACTGCCAATTTGGTGGGAAAAATCCAAACAATGACTGTTTTACGAGCGTGCATTGCACAGTTGCTATGCACGGTCGTAACTTTGTGAATTTGCAATATTTTCACGCCAGATTTTCAACATTGCCATTTTTTCATACTTCCTTGTGTACGGTACAGCTGTCATTTTCCATATTCTGGCCGAAATCATTGTGGGACATCAGTGTTCAGGATAGATTAAGAAAATAACAGAGGCACTGTTCATGAGCAGAGGGTCCTAAAATGCCTATGTTGAAAATTTGGTGATGATACTCCATAAAATGACTGTGTTACAAGCGTGCATTGCGCAGTTTGCACACACTTTCATAACTTCACAAATTAATATTTTCACTCCAGATTTTCAACATTGCCATTCTTCTGCACCTCCTTATAAACAGTACAGCTATCATTTTTCACACCCTGGCTGAAATGTATTTTCTCAGTTCCAGTCCAGAATAGCGCGGTCGCTGTGGTAAAATTTAGTGATGAAAGGCCATAAAATGAGTGTGTTATGAATGTGCATTGCTTGTACCTTCACTACTTTGCAATATTTTCACTCCAGATTTTCAGCATTGCCATTTTGCCACACCTCCTTATGAACAGTGTAGCTGTCATTTTTCACATTCTGGCCGAAATGTGTTTTCGCTCTTCCGGCGCACAATAGCGCGATCACTGTGGGAAGTCAGTGTTTCGGACATATTAAGAAAATCACCCTGACACTGTTCATGAGCAGAGGTCCTAAAATGCCTATGTTGAAAATTTTGTTATGAAACTCCATAAAATGACTGTGTTACGAGCGTGTGTTGTGCAGGTTCCACGCACCCTTGTAAGTTTGCAAATTAGTAATATTTTCACGGCAGATTTTCAACACTGGCATTTGTTCACATCTCCTTATGAACAGTACAGCTGTAATTTTTCACATCCTGGCCAAAATGTATTTCCGCGATTCCGGCGCAGAATACCGCAGTCGCTGTCAGAAATCAGTGTTTGGGACAGATTAGGATCGAGCGACTGAGGAGGCAGGAGTGAACGAACTCAACTGAGCTCTGTTGGGACTACTACAGATTTCTTTGTGGGCAGGAAAGACAAAATTACTCACCTTAGTAATTGTGTTTCTTCTAATGGAGTCTTGCTGTATTCTGACAATCTGCAGTTAGCTCCAGCCTTTAAACTGCCCTGGAGAGTATAGGGTTAATTTTCTATAGGGTGCATAGAACGTTGAGCTCGAGCTCAGTTGAGGTCTGTCTGCAGCACTTTGAAACCCAACCATCAGATTCTTACAAGTACAGGTAAATACTCACTAACTATACTATGTGGAAATTGTAAATGTTTTAACTAGCCAACTGGCAACAGAAAGTTTTGGATTCCCAAAGAAAGACTCAAGTCAGGAAACCCAAACCCAAAACCTATCTAAAATAAAGATAATAATACAAAACCGCCCAGATAAAAAGGAGGGTGTGCTAGAAGCACCCCTGGGGTGCAACACTGCGTCTGCCCACCCACTTCCCAAAAACCAGGTTCTGAGATGGGAGGCAGGGAGGGAGGTCAGAATATTTTATTTTATTTTTTTTTTTTATTTATTTTTACAGCAAGACTCCATTAGAAAAAACACAATTACTAAGGTGAGTAATTTTTTCTTTAAACAACATAAAGTCTTGCTGTATTCTGACAATCTGCAGACTACCAAGCAGTACCTCCATGGAGGAGGGAGAGAACCTACTTTGGGAATAGGCTCTGAAGTATTGCTGTGCCAAACCGAGCATCACTCCTAGCCTGGATATCCAGAGAGTAATGCTTGGTAAAGGTATGGACTGTTTTCCAGGTGGCTGCTTGACAAATTTCTAACAGAGAAATATCCCTGGCAGCAGCCAGGGAAGCAGCTGTACCTCTCGTAGAGTGAGCCCTCAGGCCTGAGGGTGGAATTTTTCCCAGTTTCTCATAACGGAATTGTATACAAGACACAATTCATCTGGCAATAGTTCTCTTGGTGGCAGGTTTGCCCTTTCCCACTTCCCCATAAATGAGGAACAACTGGAGGGAATCAAACCTGTGACCCTTGGTATGCTCTATGTAGTAGCTAAAGGCTCTTTTAACATCTAAACTGTGTAGCCTCCTCTCTCCTGAGGAAGAATGATCAGTGAAGAAGACAGGGGGAGACAGATTGATTCAAGTGGAAGTCTGAAACCACTTTGGGCAAGAACCTCCTATTTGTTCTAAGGACCACTTTATCTCTATGAAAGGAGATAAAATCAGGTTCCACTGACAGGGCTTGCAATTCACTGATACATCTGGCAGATGTAATGGCTACCAAAAACACAGTTTTCCAAGTCAAGTACTTAAGCTCTGCTGAGGACGTGGGCTCAAAAGGAGGTTGCATAAGTTGAGCAATGTAAACATTTAAGTCACAGGCAGGGACAGGATCCCTAAAGGGAGGATTGGTATGAAGCAAGCCCTTGAAAAATTTACAAAACACAGGATGAGATGATGGTGAAGAAGGCTTCCCCACTGACAGAAAAGCAGAAACATCTGACAAGTGTACCTTGAGAGTAGCTGGTCTGAGGCCTAGGCCATTAAGATGGACCATATAATCCAGAACTATAAGCAATTCAGCAGTGTCTGGAGAGATATGCTTCTTGGAACACCAAATGCTGAAACTTTTCCATTTGGAGCCATAAGTCTTTCTGGTGGCAGGCTTTCGAGAGGTTTTGAGAATATCCAGAACCCCCCTGGGACAGGTGCAAATCTGCATACTCTTAACTCTTCAAGAGCCATGCCTTGAGATTGGGAGACTGAAGATTGGGGTACCAAATCCTCCCCTGAGAGGAGGTTAACAGTTGTAATTCCTGGAAAGAGACAGGGGAAGATGGACTGCAAGAGACAGCAACAGGGGGTACCAAGGCTGTCTGGCCCAGTCTGGAGCAATCAGAATCACTTTGCAAGGTTGTGACCTTACATTGACTAGAACCTTGAACAGTAGAGTAAAGGGAGGGAAGGTATACAGAAATTTCCATTCCCAGTTCAAAATCAGAGCATCCAGGGGTACTGAACCCAAAACGGGGGGTCTGCAACAAAACAGAGGAAGTTGGTAATGGTCTGGGACTGCAAAGAGATCTAGCTCTGGAGTGACCCACCTTGAAAAAATCACTTTCAACACCAGGGGATCCAGGGACCGTCCGTGATGGCCCTGGGAGAGCCTGCTCAGTGCATCTGCTAGCACATTGTCCTTCCCTGGAAGGTGGACTGCTATTAGAGAGGTCTGCAGAGAATAAGCCAGAGACCACAATTTCATGGCTTCCATGCACAAGGCCATAGACCAAGTGCCTACCTGCTTGTTGATGTACCACATGGTGGTGGTGTTGTCTGTTCTGACCTAAACCACCTTGTTCTACGCAGACTGAGAGAAAGCTTGTAGGGCCAGAAAAACTGCCCTGAGTTTCAGAAGATTCATATGAAGAAGGGACTCCTGAGGGGACCACAGTCCCTGGGCTGTGAGAACCCCCAGATCAACTCCCCACCCCAAAAGGGAAGCATCCGTGGTAAGGACCACCGAATGATTCTGAGTGACAAAAGGGACGCCTTGCTTTAAATTGTCCTGCTCCGGCCACCATTGCAGAGCTTGGATCAGTGTCCAAGTCACTGGAATCAGTTTGGTAAGAGGATCCTTCCTTTAGAAACATATAAACATAGACTTTGACGACAGAAAAGGACCACTTGGCCCATCTAGTCTGCCCATTTCCCTACCTACAGGATAGGCCGCAGATCCTAGTTAACCAACAGCCTATTTTTTCTCCCCCACAAGAATTGCCTTATGTCTGTCCCATACATTCTTGAATTCTCCCACAGTTTTAGGCCCACAACCTCCTCAGGAAGGCTGTTCCATGCATCCACTACCCTCTCTGTGAAATAATACTTCCTCGCATTGCCCCTGAACCGCCCCCATCTTTAAATTGTGTCCCCTTGTTCTTGCATGTCTCTTTTTCTGAAAGATGCTACCCTCTTGGACTTTGTTGATTCCACTGAGGTACTTAAAAGTTTCTATCATGTTCCCCACCTCCCTTCTTTCCTCAAGGATATACATATTAAGCTCCTTTAGTCTCTCCTCATACGGCTTCTCTTGCAGACCCTGCACCATTTTAGTTGCCCTCTTCTGGACTGCCTCTATCCTGTCTATGTTCTTGCGGAGATGGAGTCTCCAGAACTGGACGCAGTACTCCAGATGGGGTCTCACCAACTGTCTGTACAGAGGGATAACAACTTCCTGTTTTCTGCTGCTGATGCCTCTCCTTATGCATCCCAGTATACCCTCAGCTCTCCCTACTGCCTTCTCACATTGCTTGCTAACCTTAAGGTCATCTGATATGATTACCCCTAGGTACCTTTCCTTTTTTTTGTTGTTACTACCTCAATTCCACAAACTCTTCCTGCATTTCTGTAATCCCTTTCTTAGCCAGGTCATTTGTCCCTAGGTGGACAATGACATCCAGCTCCCTTTCCTGTGCAGCTGCTCCAGCAATCCTGAGGATTCACTCCCTGTCCCTCCAAGCCATGGCGCCAGGCAGGCACCTTACCTCCCTCTCCCCTTCCTCCCCCAGTTCTACCTTCCTAACAGTGGAGTCCCCCACCAGGAGTGGTTTCCTTTCCCGCGGGGTCCCCTGCCACCCTCCTGTGGATCTCCTTTGTGGAGGTTCCCAGCATCCTCCTTGGTCTCCACTGTGGGTGCCTCCATAGAGGAACCACACTTTGCCAGAATGGCATAGGAATTGTGGAGAGGTACAACTGGAGGGATGCGCCTCTGTTCCACCACCCTCACCCTCCCTGAGCCCACTGTGATCCAACCGCTCCTCTTTCTTGGCAACCTCTGAGGCAACGACAGTGGCACTGGTGGTCCCGGGATGGAAGAGGAGGTCCAACAAATCCTGGCCAACTCAGCCTGGAGATGAGCAACCTCCTCCCTCAGCCCAGAGAGGTGCCTGCAGATGGGACAACATTGCATCCTCCAGAACGTCTTCCGGAAGACTGCTGCTCCACAGCCACTGCACTGCACCACTCCCATCATGTCTTATTTCTGGCCCCTTAAATGTTTGCAATCCTTACTCTTTCCTCTGTTTTTTTTCTCTCTCTCGCCTTACTTTCTGCCTCTGTGCCCTTTAAGCTCCTAATTATCCTGTTCAGAGATGAGAATATCCTATATTTCTCAGTAGACCCCTGACTTGCATAGAGGCAGACCTCCAGCAGCTAGAGGGGGCCGGAGAGCTACTCTTGCCCTTCTAGAATGGTGGGTCTTTGGCGGCTCTGTGATCACTCACTTCCTGCTCCCAAACACTTCCTGTTGTCAGTCAGATCCTGTGCCTATAAAAGTAGAACTAGCTTTGGGTGGGAGGGAAGGAGAGCAATATAGTCCCAGTAGAGAAGTCCATTCACACAGCAGTCCTTTCTCCTGGTGTCTTCTGCCAAGCTATTAGCAGAATCTTTCTAAGGCAGTCTTTAAATGTAGCTTCCTTCTAGCTAAGTCACTCTCCCTACTTACTAGATCATTCTACAAGTAATTTAAACCTCACAGCTATCAGGTCCCTACAATCACCTGAGATTTACGCCCCGATAACTGTTAAGATAACCATTCAGTTCAGTTAACTCAGACAAACACACACTTTTTTTTTGTTTTAGTTTTTTTTTTACCCTAAATTAAAGGTCCAAGTACAAGAGTTCTACTTCTTTAGTCCCAGTAGAGAAGTCCAGTCACACAGCAGTCCTTTCTCCTGGTGTCTTCTGCCAAGCTATTAGCAGAATCTTTCTAAGGCAGTCTTTAAATGTAGCTTCCTTCTAGCTAAGCCACTCCCCCTACTTACTAGATCTTTCTACAAGTAATTTAAACCTCACAGCTGTCAGGTACTTTCAATCACCTGAGATTTACACCTAGATAACTGTTCAGATAACCATTCAGTTCAGTTAACTCAGTTCATATAACCATTCAGTTCAGTTAACTCATGTTTGGGACTAGAAGGCCCTCAGATGGAACTGAATGTCCCTCATCTGGAATTCTGCCCCTTGGACAATTGCTATAGAAGCTGCCATGTGGCCCAAGAGCTGAAGGAAGTGCCTTGCTGGTCGGGACACCTGAAGGCTGAAGGAAGAAGCCAGTTCTATAATACTCTTGCCCTTTCCAGGGGAAGAAATGCTCTTGCTTTGACAGTATCTAGCTCTGCCCCTATAAAGGTAAGAAACTGCACTGGTTCGAGAACTGACTTGGGGAGGTTGAGAAGAAATCCCAGGGAAGTGAGCACTTGCAGGTCTGACTTGACTTGGCCTGGAGACTGACCCACTATGAGCCAGTCGTCCAGATATGGAAAAATGGAAATCTTTTGCCTTCTTAAAAAGGCCACTACTACTGCCAGGCACTTTGTGAAACCCCTTGGAGCTGATGTTAGGCCAAAGGGCATTGCTTTGAACTGGTAATGGCCTGAGGGCAACTTGAACCTGAGGTACTTTCTATGGGAGCACCTGATGGGGATGTGAAAGTAGGCATCTTTGAGGTCCAGGGAGGCTAGCCAGTCCCCTGGCCTTAGAGAGGGAAGAATTATTCCCAGAGTCACCATCTTGAACCTTGGTTTTAAAAGATGTTTGTTCAGGTATCTTAGATCTAGGATGGGTCGCCACTCCCCTGTCTTTTTTGGGCGTAAGGAAGTACCTCGAGCACAGACCTTTGCCCCAGTGTAGGGTAGGAACTCACTCTCTATGGCTTCTAAGGCCAGAAGAGATGAAACCTCTGTCTCTAGGGCAAGGGTTTCGGAGGGACTTGCAGGTGGAAAAGATCTGGCTTTCATCTTCGGAAATTTTTTGTAGCTGAGAACCAGTCCCTGGCTTACTTCTTCCAGGACCCACTTGTCTGAAGTAACAGACACCCAGTCCTGGATGAAGTAAGCCAGCCTGCCCCCTACAGGGATAGGAGAGCCAACCCGGGCAGGTCCATCACCCCCTCTGTGAAAAGGGAGAAGAGGCCTGTGCTTGGTAGAAAGGCCTATGAAAAGGCCCGCCCCTGCCCCTAGATTGCTGCCTTTGAGGAGTTGCCTGCCTCTCCTTGGCCTGTTCACTCCTGTAAGTGGTCCTGTATTCCTCCATCTTCTTCATGTAATTCTCTGTCTGCTCCCTAAACAGAGAATTACCTTCCATAGGGAAATCCATGGCCTTAGTCTGGTTGTCCTGTGAGAGGCTAGAACATCTGAGCCAAGCCATTCTCTGAAGAGCCACAGATGTAGCCATGACTCTTGATGACACATCATTGGAGTCCACCGCAGCATGAAACTGTACCTTAGATACCTCAGTCCCATCTGCAGCCACCTCCTCGGCCAGCTGGGGGGAGGCCTGTTTAGCCAGTGCCAGTACAGTGTCCTTCTGGTACCTGGCTGCATAGACCATATAATTAGCCTGCCTGAGTCCCAAACAGGATGCCATGTATTGCTTCTTTGCCAAGGAATCCATCCTCCTGGAGTCTTTATCTGGGGGGTGTGAAGCCAGGGGAACATTAGCCCTGTCACAGGCTGCAGCCTGCATGACCCCAACATGGCTGCATTGCTGGTAGGAAAAGTCAGTGTCTGAGCCTGATAAAGTATACCTCTTGTCCATTCTTCTATCAACAAGAGCACAAATTAGAAGACTTTAAAATTTTTTGTGTCTGTTTCCCAAATGATTTGTGCAGGGGAATAGACAGCCTCCTGGACTCTGGGATGTCCATCATTTCAACAAAATCAGGCTTCTCTTGATCTTATGTAGCTTCCTCCATAGGGAGCTGGAGAGTTTCAGCCACTTTCCTGTTGAACAGATAGTGGGGAGGGGACTCATAGAGCCTAGGAGGGGAAACATCAGAAGGTCTGTCTGGGAAGATGTCCGGTTCAATGGGCACATTCAGACTTTCTGCTCCATCATAGTCATCATCTTGCTCATAATCCCCCTCCTCCTCAAATTCCGGTTTATAAAAATCTTCAGGGGCATAATCCTGAACTGGTGGAACCGACCGAACCGAGCCCCTAGCTAACGGAGCCGGATCGGACGAACCGGGCAAAGTGATTCAACAATCCGAATCGCTCGGGCAATCTCATCAGCGGTCGGAACATAAACCTCCAGATCCGAACTGGCTGATCTGTCTTTATGTTTCCTTTCTGTAGGAACTGACCCCTCAGGATCGTCTCTCCTCTTGCCCGAAGAAGTATCACCCTGGTCAGAGGGCACTCCTTCTGGTTCGGTCGGAACAGAACCGGGCTATCCATCAGGATCAGCGGACTTCTCAGCCTCCTTTTCCCTAGGTCTACCTAATCTTTTCTCCAGGGTAGACTTAGGAAGGTTTTTACAAATTTGGCAGTCTGTATCGAGGTGTTCAGACCCCAGACAATAAACACAGGTGGTGTGGGGATCGGCCATAGCAAAGACCTCCCCACACTCACTGCAGTGTTGAAACCCAGTGGGCCCGTTTTTTATTTTCTTGGGTTTCTCAGACATGGCGAGCCTAACCAAACTTTCCATTTTTTCCGCAACCACCAGGCAAGACTCATTTATTGGTTCCTAACCGTGTCACAGGTATTTGGGAAAAAAACATTTAAAACACGTTTTTTTTAAAGGGAGAAGGACTGGTAACCACACACTAAAGAAAAGCACAAGAAGTCAAACTAATGGATCGGTTCAGCCGAACCGATCAAACAAGTCTTACAATTTCCACAAAGTAAACAGAAAACTATCTAAGTACTTACGGTACCGCAGGCAGAGCCTGAACCGACAATACGGAATTAATTTCAGATTTAAATTCAGAATGAACCGATAACTTTAATCGACTTTGAACCAAGCAGAAGGAGAAATCTCCGGAGCGACTGTTCAGTGAGGCAGAGTAAAGAATCGGATGGTTGGGTTTCAAAGTGCTGCAGACAGAGACCTCAACCGAGCTCGAGCTCAACATTCTATGCGCTGCATAGAAAATTAACCCTCTACTCTCTGGGGCAGTTTAAAGGCTGGAGCTAACTGCAGATCGTCAGAATGCAGCAAGACTTCATGTTGTTTGACAGGCAACACCACAGGCAGGAGTCCAGTACAAAACGGCAGCCTGCAGCGCCGGGAGACACAGAACGAGCGAGTGAGGGAGGGGGAGTGAGCTCAACAGAGCTCTGTTGGGACTGCTACGGATTTCTTTGTGGGCAGGAAAAGGCAGCAATGCATGCAGAGGCTGAGTACAAAAGGCAGCCTGCAGCGGTGAGAGAAACAGAATGAGCGAGTGAAGGGGGTGTGAGCAAGGAGATCTGCTCGTGACTGCTACGGATTTTTGGGGCAGGAAAAGGTGGCAACATAGGCAGAAGCCCAGTACAAAAGGCCAGCCTGCAGCCCTGGCAGAAACGGAATGAGCGAGTGAGAGATGGGGAGTGAGCGACCTCAACGGAGCTGTGTCGGGACTGCTGCACATATCTTTGTGGGCAGACAAAGCCGGCAATGCAGGCAGGAATCCAGTACAAAAGGGCAGCCTGCAGCAGTGGGAGACACAGAACGAGCAAGTGGAGGGTGGGAGTGAGCTCAGCGGAGCTCTGTTGGGACTGCTGCAGATTTCTTTATAGCCAGAAAAAGGTAGCAATGCACGCAGGAGCCCAGTACAAAAGGGCAGCTTGCAGCAGCTGAAGAAACAGAACAAACGAGTGAGAGAGGGGGAGTGAGTGAGCGAGGTCAATGGAGCTCAATCGTGACTGCTGCAGATTTCTTTGTGGCCAGAAAAAGGCGGCAACACAGGCAGTAGCCCAGTGTAAAAGGGCAGCCTGCAGCGCTGACAGAAACGGAACAAGCAAATGAGAGAGGGGGAGTGAGCGAGCTCAACTGAGCTCTGTCAGGACTGCTGCGGATTTCTTTGAGGGCAGAAAAAGGCACCAATAGAGGCAGGAAACCACTACAAAAATGGCAGCCTGCAGTGCCAGGAAAAACAGAATAAGCAAGTGAGACAGGCGGAGTGGGTGACCTCAACAGAGCTCTGTAGGCACAGCTGCAGATTTCTTTGTGGGCAGAAAAAGGTGCCAATGCAGGCAGAAGCCCAGTACAAAAGGGCAGCCTGCAGCGCCAGGAGAAACACAATGTGCGAGTGAGAGAGAAGGAGTGAGCAAGCTCAACGGAGCTCTATAATGGCTGCTGTGGATTTCTTTGTGGGCAGAAAAAAGCGGCAATGCAGGCAGCAGCCCAGTACAAAATGCCAATCTGCAGCACCGGCAGAAACAGAACAAGCAAGTGAGAGAGAGAGAGAGAGTGAGCTAACTCAACGGACCTGTGTCAGGGCTGCTGCAGATTTCTTTGTGGGCAGAAAAAGCTGCCTACAGAGGCAGAAGCTCAGTATAAAAGGGCAGCCTGCAGCTCCAGCAGAAACAGAATGAGTGAGTGAGAGAGGGGGAGTGACCCACCTCAACGGAGCTCTGTCGGGAGAGCTGCAGATTTCTTTATGGACAGCAAAAGGTGCCAACGCAGGCAGAAGCCCAGTACAAAAGGGCAGCCAGAAGCGCTGGGAGAAACACAATGCGTGAGTGAGAGAAGGGGAGTGAGCGAGTTTAACAGACCTCTGTCGTGACTGCTGCTGATTGCTTTGTGGGCAGAAAAAGGCGGTAACGCAGGCAGGAGCCCAGTACAAAAGAGCAGCCTGCAGCACTGGGAGAAACAGAACGTGCGAGTGACACAGGGGCAGTGAGTGAGCTCAATGGACTGACGCAATCATTTGGCATTGACAAATGCTTGTTTATGTTTGGCAAGCTCTATCATATAGCCAAAACTCAAGAAACAAGAATTTATCAATGCTGAATGTTGCTTAGTTGCTTGTATGTGCTGTTTAGGTATTTGGAAGTGATAGTACCATGCCTAAGAACTGTCATGTGCCCCCCAAGACATCCACTGTATCTTTCTGTTCAGTATTCATGGCCAGTGACATGCTGGGGTGCATAGGCAGGGGTATCACCAGCATAAGGAGGGAGGGAGGTAGTGATGCTATTATATAAAACCATGGTCAGGCCTCTCGTGGAGTACTGTGTGCAGTTCTAGAGGTCGCACCTTCATAAGTATATTAACAGGCTGGAGATGGTCCAGAGAAGAGCGAATAAGATGGTACAGAGCTTGCAACACAAGACTTATGAGGAGCATACCTCTCAAGTGTCCCTGATTTTCACGGACGTCCCTGATTTTACCACAAAATTTTACTCTGTCCCTCCTAAAATTTGTGTTTTTGTGGCTAAACAGTGGGGACTGTAAGCACAAAAGAATGTCAAGCATTAAAGGTACAGACTTGTTCTTCTTTAGAAAATGCATTTTGCACTAAGCCCCATATTTTACCAGTTTCTGGGTGGATATCTCTAATTTTGAAGATGTGTCCCTGATTTTTGTCCTTTGTCCCTGATTTTTTAAACCTTGTCCCTGATTTATGAGGCACTAGGTTGAGAGGTATGATGAGGAGAGATTAAGGGATCTCAGTATGTACTCACTGAAAGAAAGGAGGGAAAGAGGGGATATGATAGAAACATTCAAGTACCTCAAGGGTATAAACAAGGTGCAGGGGGTGATACATTTTCCAATACAGGAGGAGCACAAGAATGAGGGGGCATGGCATGAAATTGGAAAGTGGAAAGTTAAGAGGGAATGTGAGGAAGTTCTTCTTCACAGAGAGGGTGGTGGACGTGTGGAATGGTCTGCCTCAGGAGGTGGTGGGAGCGAGTACTGTGGATGGATTCAAGCATGCTTGGGACAGGCATAGGGGAACTATAGAGGTACAGCAGCGAGTGGGTCAGAAGCTGTAATCCAGTACAAGGGCTTGCAGGCAGACTAGATGGGCCAGGCAGTTCTTATCTGCTGACAATTTTTATGTTTCTGCATCTGTGTCTCTTTCTCTTATGAATTACAGACATACAGAGAGAGAGAGACATAAACATATGCTGCTTGCATGTGCTGTTCCCCATTATGTCCTCCCTAACACACTACTATCCACAGACATACAGGAGAGACATGACACATTCTCTTCAGTACTGCCCCCCGTGTCTCTGTCTCTCTGTCTCTCTCTCTCTCTCTCTCACTGTTACTTTCTCTGTCTCACTTTCTCTATATTCTCTTCTTTTCTAGGCACCGAGCTCTCTTCTTGAACGCTGGGGGAAAACTCAGTTTTACTCTCTCACTGGATGGGGGCGGGGGGGTTGGCCAAATGGGACACAGAGAACTTGTTGTATCGGAGGTGGGAAAGCAGCACAGAGGTTCCCAAAGAAAAAGACACTGACAGAGACAGAGAGAGAGAGAGAGAGAGAGACTCACACAGCAAATACATACGTCTCTCCTGCATACAAACTGTAGCACTGTTCTGTACCTGGGAGCAAGGGGAGGCCAGAGACAACAACATCCCAATGTTTTCTCTCTTGCTGTCTCACAGGACATTTCAGCCATGGTGCAGGTGCAGAAGAGTAATGATGCTGTCTCTCACTGTCTCTATCATCTGTGCACTGAGGGTGGGGAATGAGCAATGGGGCAGCCACAGTTTGTGGGGGGGTGCCAGGAAAGGAAATTCTGGGTGGCCACTGTCCTGCTCACTCTCTTCTCTGCTCTCCTGTATTACAGCCTATCAGAGGGTTCTATACTGCTGATCATGCTTCCACTGTTTCTGCAGACAGAGACATACACAGACCGACAGAAGGAGACGCAGCACATTGCCGCAACTTTGGTACCTACTGTGTCCCACTGTCTGTGTGGCTTTCTCTCTGTCTTACACACCAGACCGCATGGCCGCTGTCACTCTCAGCTACCTCCTTGCCCACTCAGACTGCTGACTATCTGAAAACTGGATGGGGTAGTGGCAGATGGAACACACACAGACAGGGATGTTTTCGACACATCTGTCTCCGAGCTCACAGGCTACACAGCTGCCATGCGCATCTCACTGCCTTGCACTGTGTGGTGATCTTCCTGGACATAAGTCTCCACCACTCATTCACACTAATGGGAACTGCGCTGGAGGTACTAGGACCCAGTGGGAGCAAACTTTTTGCTAGAGGGTTGGCGCCAGAGATGGAGCTGTGAAGAGCGGCACTGCAAGCCCCAGCTCGTGCAGTAATGACTATCTCGGCGTCGACCCTCCAACCGCCTCAGTTCCTTTTTTCCCCACCGTCGAGTGCACTTCAGTGATGACGTCGCTCGCCCACCGGGAGTCCAACTTCAAACTAGCAGCTTAGGTTTTCAGTTTTATTATTTTGTTGTAATATTTTGAATAAGTACCGCTTAGTTTATTTATTCTTGTTTAAAGCAGAAGTCTCAGCCTACATTGACGGAGTCAACCAAGAACGGCTCAGGTGACGGTAGGGAGACTTCGTATGAAAGCTGTTCAGTCAGCCGGGCTGGGTCCGGTCCACTGCCTTCTCCAGAGTGGGAGTCCGACAACGGACAGTCCAGTGCCCGAGGGGGTGGGTGGTCCCCTCTAAAGCATAAAAGTAAACGGTTGCATTCTTGGCTCTATTCAGCCTCGAGCTCTTCGTCGGCCCACCGGTCAAAAAAGAGAAGGCATCACTCGAGGTCGCCCTCTGATATGTCTGCACATAGACGGTCAGTTATTGGGGCTAGTTGCCAGTCTTCTCCTTCAGAGTCGCCGGTTTCTGTTTCTGGTAGCCAACATCTTCGACATCGGAGCCCTACCCCGCCCTCTGGTAGGTCTTCAGATGAGCAGTTTCATCAGTGGGCTGCTCTTATGGAACAATGGGCTCGGAGGTTGGTCCAGCTACCTGGCCCGGTCACTCAGGGGCCTTCGGGCTTTTTGGGAGATCAGGTAGGGTGGTTGGGCCTCCCTAGTTGCGTGGCGCCATCTTCGGTGTTGTCGACTCCGCGCTTAGGTGTTTTCCCCCCTCACAAGGCTGCGGCTCGGGGCCACACCGATGCCTCATTCACCTGGTATCCTTCCTCCTTTCTCCTCAAATCCTGTTTTTCAGAGTCTTGGGATGTTTTCGATGCCCTTGGCATTGATGGCTCACTCAGCGCCATCTTCAGTGCCGATGCCTCTGTCAGGACTGGCCTCGGCGCTGTGTGGCTTCTCGGTGCCGTCTTCAGCACTGTGTGGTTTTTCTGAGCTGTGCATTTCTTTGGCGCCAAGGCCTGTTAGACCATCATCAAGCCTTCAGGACTCCTCCTCCTCTTTTAACCCTTTTCCTTCCTCATTTTCTTCTGCCTTTCACTCATTCCCTGTCCATACAGTCCCTTCTGGACTGTTAGGAGATGGCATTGAGCCTGACCCAGACCTTAGGTTGGGTGATGATGTGGATGGAACAGGATCTATTCCTGCTGCAGAGCCTGTGGTCAAGGACCTGTCTTTTAAGTCTCTGCTGAAAAACTTGAATTCCACTCTTTCTCTCCAAACTACAGATATCGATCCTGGGAAACTATTAAGACTCCAATACCTCCATGTTCCAGAGATCCCTATGGATTTGACTCCTCCGGTACAGCCCTCCTTTGAGACGCTGTCTCAAATGGTATGGAATAATCCTGCTATCATTTCTTCGGTGGCTAAGTCCATAGATAGGAAATATGCTGCTCCCAAAGATCGTCCCATTTTGGCATCCCAAGCCTTTGTGGATCCTATTGTAGTCTTGGCAGAGAATGATAAGGTCGTCCTTCCCCAAACTACTACAGGTCGACCTATTAACAAAGAATCTCATAAGATAGACACTTTGGGTAGGAGAGTCTTTGCTGCTTCTACCCTAGGTATGTGTATTGCCAGCTACCAAGGCTATTTCTTTCAATATGAGTATATCCTTTGGCATTCACTCAAACAAATGGTTGAAGCTCTACAGGAGTCGGATACTAATTCAGAACTTCTTCAAATCATAACCAGGGGTATCGAGTCCAACAACCAGCAGGTTAAAGCAGCTATGGATGCCTTCGATACTGCCTCCTGAGCGGCAGCGGCAGGCATTTGTACCTGCCGCCATTCCTGGCTGCACACTTCAGGTTTCACAAATGATGCCCAATGACAGGTAATGGCGTTGCCTTTCAATAGTGTATATCTCTTCGGCCCTCAAGTCGGGCAGGCTCTAGAGGCCACACAAAAAACTAGGTCAGCCATTAAATTGGCCCAACCTCCTCCCGTCCCCTCTCGAGGGGGTGTTAACAAATGCTAGTTTCATAACCTTCAGTCCTTTTGAGGCAAAGGCAGGAGAAGTTTTAATAAAAACCAAGCCCCCCAGCCTCAAAAGAAAATGCAGCATAAGGCGCAAGCACCAAAAGCGCCTAGTGCTGCCTTCTGAGTTGTTGGCCCAAGTCCCACCTCAGCTGCCTGAGGGGGACTTTTCCTCAGCGGTGGGAGGTCGTCTGACTCACTTCTACAATCAATGGAAGTCCATAACCTCGGACAAATGGGTCCTCCAGATAATCTGCGAGGGGTATTCCCTCAATCTTTTGGAGACCCCTCTGGATTGTCCCCCCAGACGACAGCTCAGGCTGTCGGTTCTTCAGTCAGAGCTTCTCACCTCCGAGATACAAGGCCTTCTGAACAACAGGGCAGTAGAAGTAGTTCCACTGCATCAATGGAACACAGGGTTCTACTCCCATTACTTTCTGGTTCCAAAGAAGACTGTGGGCATGCGCCCCATTTTGGACCTCAGAAAATTAAACAAATTTCTTCCCAAAGAGAAATTCAAGATGATGTCTCTAGGAAACCTGTTACCCTTGCTTCATCAGCACCACTGGTTAGCCTTCCTGGATATGCAGGATGCTTACCAGCACATTCCTATTCATCCAAAGCATCACAAATACCCAAGATTCATGGCTTTGGGACAGCATTATCAGTTCAAAGTCCTGCCTTTTGGGTTATCCTTGGCGCCGCAAGTTTTTACAAAATGTTGTGCAATTCTCACAGCGCATCTCAGGAAAATCGGAATACAAGTGTTCCTATATCTGGACGATTGGCTTCTAGCAAGTCCTTCCAGATAAGGAACTCTAGACGCCGTGAGCACGGCTTCACATTTTCTTACGTCCATGGGAGTCCTGCTAAACCTCAAAAAATTGCAGCTGCAGCCCTCCCAGAAGCTCCTTTTCTTAGGAACTCTTCTGGACACCTCCTGTGTGAAAGCATTTCTTCCAGAGGACAGGAGGAGTGATATCTTTCAGATGGCCAGATACATCAGGGAAAGCAGCTTGGTGACAGCTCTCTCAATGCAATGGATGCTAGGTCTCATGGCATCCTCCGTGTTCACTGTGCCCCTAGCACACCTCTACATGAGAACCTCTTAATGGATGCTCAGCACTCAGTGGTCCCCGACCACTCATCCTCAGTCATTTCTCATCAAGGTGACAAAACCTCTGAAGAGATCGCTCACCTGGTGGGCGTAAGAGGACAATCTTCTGGAAGGATACCCCTTTGCTCCTCTGGATCATCAGATTTCCGTTAGCACGGACGCGTCCCTTTTGGGGTGGGGAACTCACTGTCAGGCTGTCCACACTCAAAGTACATGGACTCAGTATGAGTCCCAGCTTCACATAAATGTCTTAGAGATGAGAGCCATCCTTTATGCAGCCCAGGCTTTGAAGGACATTCTCTGTCACAAGAACATTCTCCTTCAAATGGACAGCAAAGCAGTGATGTACTACATCAACAAGCAGGGCGGTGCTCACTCTTTCCTCTTATGCAGGGAAGCAATGAGAGTATGGGAATGGCGCTTAGAGCACAAGGCTCTAATTCATGCAATCTACCTGCTAGGAGTGCAGAATGAACTGGCAGACCGTCTCAGCAGAACAGAGACAGATCCTCATGAATGGTCTCTTGATTCAGCCATAGCTCAGTCACTATTCGCAGAGTGGGGAACTCCAGACCTGGACCTTTTTGCATCCCCACTCAATGCAAAACTGCCTCTCTTGTGCTCCAGAAAACCAGGGCCTGGTATTTTCTGTCAGGATGCGTTCAGGCTGCGGTGGGCAAAACTCTTTCTTTATGCCTTTACGCCTCTTCCTCTAATTCAGAGAGTACTTCTCAAATTCGAGTCCCAGGGGAACAAAATGATCCTTATTGCTCCCTTCTGGCCTTGACAAATATGGTTTTCACTACTCAACAGTATGTCGGAAACTCCTTCAAAACCACTTCCCCTTCAGATGAACCTTCGACTCAGGGGCCTGTGGTCCATCCCCATCTGAGGTCGCTTCACCTTCACGCTTGGCTCTTGAAGAGTTAGTTGTGAACAGGTTCAGTGTGTCTCGCAGGGTTTCAGATATTATTCTGGCTGCGCGCAAGCCAGCCACTAGGAAAACTTACACAGCCAAATGGAAGCGTTTGTCTCTCTGGTGTGCAAAATCCTCTTTGAATCCTTTTTCCTGCCCGCCAGATAAAGTTCTAGAGTACCTTTTAGACCTCTCAAATTCAGGTCTGCAATACTCTACAGTTAAAGTTCACCTTTGTGCCATTTCAGCTTATCTTGAGCCAGTACCTTCCTTGTCACTGGCTCAGTTACCTGTGGTTAAGATGTTTCTTAAGGGAATCCTGCATACCAGACCTCCTATAAGACGTCCAGTTGCAGCCTGGGACATTAATCTGGTGCTAGACATGCTCACTCGAAAACCTTTCGAGCCTCTAGCAACCTGTGAGTTAAAATTTCTCATCTGGAAGATGGCCTTCCTAGTAGCCTTTTCCTCAGCCTGCAGGGTCTCTGAGATACATGCCTTGGTCACAGACCCTCCGTATACTGTGTTTCATAAAGACAAAGTAGTTCTTAGGACCCATCCTAAGTTTCTACCTAAGGGTGTTTCAGAATTCCATCTAAACCAACCTTTGGTCCTTCCATCATACTTTGCAAACTTCCAAAATGAAGAAGAGCATTCTCTTCATTCCTTGGATGTAAAAAGAGCTTTGCGTTTCTATCTAGATAGAACAAAAGACTTTTGCAAAGCTCAACAACTCTTTGTTTCCTTCAGCGAGACCCGGCTGGGTCAGCCGGTCACTATCAGATGTATTTCAGCATGGCTGGTGGCATGCCTTCACCACTGTTATTCCATGGCGCAGGTTAAGCTGGAAGGCAGAGTATACGCTCACTCTACTAAACCGGTCGCAGCATCCCTAGCGGAAATCTGTAACATGCCCATCGCAGATATTTGCAATGCGGACACCTGGAGCTCAGTGCATACTTTCATTAAACACTATGCCCTGGATGTCCATGCCAGACAACATCTTTCATTTGGTAGGACCATCCTTAATGGACTTCTGTCCTGAAAATTGTGAGCTCTTAGTCTCTCCTGCCGCCCTCTCGGGGGATTATTAGCTAGGTACTCTCCCATTAGTGTGAATGAGTGGTGGAGATTTATGTCCAGGAAGATACGAAAATTACATACCTACCGTAATTCTTGATCTTCTTGGATGAGTCTCCACCACTCATTCACACGCCCACCCTCCATCACCTGAGCTCATCTTTGTTGTTGATCTTCACTCCCTCAATCTTAGGCTGTGAAGACTTCATTGTTGACCCTTCTTATACGGGTCATCCAGACTTTCTTATGTCCGTTGTTTTCTTGGTTAGGCTATCCTTCTAGGGTTAGTTACGCTGCATCTCCTTGGGAAAAAAGGTACTGAGGCAGTTGGAGGGTCAATGCTGAGATAGTCATTACCGCATGAGCTGGGGCTCGTGGTGCCGCTCCTCGCGGCTCCATCTCTGGCACCGACCCTGTAGCAAAAATTTTGCTCCTGCTGGGTCCTAGTGCCTCTGGCGCAGTTCCCATTAGTGTGAATGAGTGGTGGAGACTCATCCAAGAAGATCAAGAATTACGGTAGGTACGTAATTTCCATTTTCTGTGTCCCGTAGCCACACAACTTGTCATATAGACACGAGATTGCTGTACCATTGCCTGACATCGTCTCTGTCCCAGTCTCTCTCTGTCTGTGTCAGACTGCACAGTGGGATCACTTCACCCAGCTTCTCCCCATTGCATTTCACCAATTTTGTGACATAATTTGTCTGTGCCACTGGACTGCAGTCTGAAAATGCAATCTGACTGCACACAGCATGGACTGGGGCCTCAGACACTACAAATTGTGCAGGACGGTACTGATTTCACCATGGGCTCGGTGCCTGGTGGTCCACAGGGTGGCTGAGTGTGTATACAGAAATTACTAACTGAGCTCTGGTTGCGCAGAGGTCTGCATTATCGTACTGTCAGGTGCTGCCACACAGTCAATCAAATCCATTCAAAAGAAGAATTGTATTGTGTATTCTTAGAGCCGTGGGAATATTTGGAGTGCTACTGGAGTATTCTGCTATTCACAAAATGCATGCACAGTTTGAGTCAGCCATCCACTCTGGCTCTTGGAGCATATCAGGTTTCAGCTCTCACAGCAACGCTTGTCCCACAGAGCACTAGTCAGCTTTGTGGTGCATCATTTAAGCTAAAGCTTCTTTGGTTCCTCCGGTAATTTGTGAGGCTGATAGCACAGCTTAGCCAGTCACGTTAGCACAGTCACTGGAGCCAGGCTCGAAGAAATTCAAAACATGAGGAGACAGGAGGGTCAGAGGGACAACAAGGGAGAAATGAGGTACGGGGAACACATGAGACAAAAGGTGTGCAGGAGAGAAGGGAGAGACAGCAAGGAAAATGGAGCGATGGAGGGGAGACAGCTTTGTGTATATGAAACAGAAGAAGTGTTCTCTCATTAGAGTGCAGAGTTTCCACCCATAAACTGTAAACCATTGTCATACTTAGCTTGCATGATAATTGGTCTGTCAAGGATGAGCCCAATGCAGCTTGACCTGCATTGGGCTAGTCAGTGACACACCTCTGCAATGCCGTTCTCTGTAGCAAAACATTTCCGTGCAAAAGCAAACAACGTAAAAAGGAAGAGAAAGGCAGACAGTGGATGTAATTAGGGAGTAGATTCAGTATTCTGAAGCTTTGATAGCTGGAAGAGGGGAAGGCCCCCCGAAGCCACCTCACAGTTCAGACCGATACCAGTATGTTTTCTTGCCTTGCAAATGAACACAAGTATTTGTCAATGCCGAATGGTTGTTTGCTGGCATTAGCAGTGGAAGTGCAGAAGTTTGACAGATGCAGTATATTAATGGCGGTGGGGTCTGTGTGGTGACTGCTTGTTTGTGTCTGTAGCTTAGTTTTTGTGGATTTACATGGTTTTGTGCTTGGAGTAACTACACCATTCTTGCTCACTACATCCGTGAAAGTCTCCTGAACTGGATTTCTGCAAAACATCATCATCAGGTATCTGCATTTTTCATTTAAAAATCAACTTTTTGGAAGCTATCCCAAGCAAAACATAAGTCAAGCAACTAAGTCTGACAAACTCAGTGACTCTAGGTCCTGCTTGAATCCACATTTTCGTCTGACCTGCTCCATGATCTGTATGTGGGCTTTTCAACAACCTCTTTGAATGACAAAGAAGCATGCAGACAAAAGGATTTCACATCCTGCATATGCGCAGGCACAGTTCATCACCTTCAGGAATTCTAACACATTCTGTGACTCTGGACCTCAGCTGTTGATAATTTCTTTTGGCTTATGACTTAACCACCAGGTACTGTTTCTGCAAGATGCTGAAATCCTTTCTCCTACAAATTCTTCTTATGCTGCTCCATCTCTCAGGACATGTTCACCCCAACCCAGGACCACCTGGGCAGCCAGCAGTGGCACCAAGCAGAAGGACAGGGACACTCACCATGGCATCCATCAACGCCTGCAGCATCCTCAACAAACTTGATTCCCTCCAAACATGGATCCTACAACACAACCCTGATGTCTTCTCATTTGTGGAAACATGGCTAAACCCTAAAATCCCTGATACCTCAGTCTCTATCCCTGGCTACTGCATTTTCAGGCAAGACAGGATTGCTAAACGGGGCGGGGGCTGCGGTCACATCATCCCATCACCTAGCCTGAGCAACTCCTCTCAGGTCCTTACAATCAAAATCCTCCTTGGTGCACATAACAAGGAACTCACTGTCATCTCAGTTTACCTACCCCCAAGAGACCAGGCCGTTGGCTTCCATAGCATCATGGAATATCTAAGGGTCCAGCAACATAATTCTGAAACCATATTCAAATAATCATGGGTGATTTTAACATTAACTGGCTCTCCGCTGAGGCCACTACCTATAAGGATGCAGCCGCGGGGCATCACCTCACTCAACTGGTCAGTGTCCCCACTAGGTGTAACTACAGGACAGGCTCCCTTACGCTTCTAGACTGGATTCTGTCTAACCGCCCTGAATGCATCTCCAATGTTCCTGTACTCCAGGATACAGTAAGTGACCACTCGCTTGTCATCTGCTCCTGGTCAAACAAATACCACAGGCCCCCTCCCAAGCTTATCTATGCCAGGGTTATCAAACAAGGGCACCTCCAGCTGTTAAAATCCCATCTAACCAGGCTGAACTGGGCAGTGCTTGACTCCCTCAGTGACACCAACAAAGCTCTGGACCTATTTATCAAACGTTTCAACGAAGCCAGTGACATCTATGCACCAGTGAAAAAGATGAAGGTCAAAAGACAGACCAACCCCTGGGTTACTACTGACCTTTTAACTCTACTCAAGCACAGAAACCACCTCTGGCATGGTGCTCGTGCAACTCCGACACAAGTAAACATACAATTATACAAAGCAGCCGGAAATGATTGCACTCGAAAAATACGGAATGCTAAACGCAGCTATTACAAAGAGGCTCTGACCAACTCTTGGGGCCAGGGAAAATAATTCTGGAACAACATGAAAGAACTCACAGGCAAGGATCCTAAAGCACCACCTACTATGCTCAACCTTCATGGCGCTCCTACACTCGACCTAGGTACCATCACCAGCACTTTTAATAATGCATTTGCAAACCTGGACAGTGTCCTTCCACCAAATCTTTTTGACAACCTCCCCTCCAGCTTCTCCCAAGTTACCCCCCAACTAGAAAGTACAACCCCAAAGTTTTTTTTTAAGGAGGTCCCACCACAAGTAGCTAGAAAATACATTCAAAAGGCCATCGGCAAACAAGGGTACAGTGGTGACTCCCTTGACCTGAAACTGCTGGCACAAGTCCTCGATGAAATCTTAGAACCACTTACAAAGATCTTCAATCTCTGTCTTAGATTGAGCCATTTCCCCTCTCTCTGGAAGAAAGCCACTGTCACACCGGTTCACAAAAGTGGAGCTAGGATGCTCCACACCAATTGCAGACCTGTCTCACTCCTCCCCTCACTATCTAAAGCCCTGGAGCGAATAGTATCAGACCAACTAGTTGAATTCCTGGATAAGTACAATGTACAGTGCCCAGAGCAGCATGGCTTCAGAAAAGGGCACAGCACCACTACTGGAATTTACAACCGTCATCCATGCCACACTTGACAAAGGGAATTGTGGAGGGGCAGTATTTATAGACCTTACCAAGGCATTCGACACAGTTAACCACCTCCTACTGCTCAAGCAACTGTCCTCCATTGGGATCACCAGCGATGCCCTTCCATGGTTCACCAGCTACCTTGATAATCGGATCCAGCGTGTAAGGATTGCTGGGATCACTTCGGATGAGAAACCGGTCTGCTCCAGAGTCCCCCAGGGGTCTATTCTGGGCCCTCTACTCTTCTCCTTCTTCATCAACAATCTCCCCAGTGCCTGCCACCAAAAAATATTACTACACGCAGACAATGCAGTCCTGTTTTCCAGCCACCATGACATTACAGTCCTTGAATCCCAGCTGCAGCTCGACTTCAAGCGCATCGAAGACTGGTTCAATTCTCACAAACTTGTCCTCAACCACAGCAAGACTAAAGCCATGTCCTTCTGTAACCGACGGAGCAGGCACAACTGTCTGTCCCTCACCATCAAGAACCATGCTGAGAACCCACTCGAACATGTCAAGGAGTTCAAGTACCTTGGTATTACCCTGGATAGTACCTTCTCCTACACTCGGCATATTGACACTGTTGCCAAGACTGCCAATATACGGATTGGACCACTACACAAACACAAGCACTGTATGCCTGCAGATGCCCTTAAACTAGCCATCTACAGCTCTGTCACCTCTGTCACTGACTACGGCCTTGCCATCTATGGCTCTGCCTCAACAAGTGCCCTCCACAGGATCTCAGTTTCTCTCAACAAAGCCTGTAGACTACTAACGGGTGCGGCCCGACCAACTCACACCTGTGACCTCTATGCACAGGCCAGCTGGCTACCCCTACTCAGCAGAATACAATACCAGACCTGCTTACTTTCCAAAAAGATTCTACTCGGTCTCATGCCACCTGGTGTTAGCTCACTCCTTACTACCTACAGTGGCACTCAACAAACACGTGGTGCCCATTCGCTAACCTTTCAGGTTCCTAGATGTCGTACCTCCATGGGTCAGCGGTCCTTTATCTATAGAGCCACTCAATGGTTCAATTCCATCAATAAAGAAGCACTTTCCTCTACTACACTTGGACCCTTCAAAAGGAATCTCAAACTTTACCTCACCTCTACCACTCAATGTGACTGCTTCTCTGAACAGAGATCTCTCTAAACACCTCTCAGCTCACTCATATCTCACAGCCTGCCCTTTCCCAGTCTCATTCCCTCTGGCACCGGGCCTTCCTTGTGACTTCTTTCCTGCTTCGCATCTCCACTGGTACAAGACATTTTCCACCACCATCGGACAGTGGCCCATTAGCCTGCCAACTTCCTCTCCCGGTCGCACGCCTGCAATACTAACTGCCTATGGTGCCCTCTATCTCTTACTGTTACCACAGCCAGCTGCCTCACGCAAGCTGCTCGTTATATGAATATTATCTCAAAGTATGTTATAACTGAGTATCTTTATTTTTCTTTTAGTTGTTTTTGTTGTTTACTGTGCATTCTTTTACTACCTCTGTATGTATGTTGACCCTCGTCCTTCGTCGTGGAACCTTTGTAAACGAGCAGTTTCTGCTCAAAGGTATTTGTAATCCGAGAATTTAATGAATAAATAAAATAAGTATTGAACGGACGCCAGCTCCACCCCCACCATGCAGAGATGGACAGGCATTGGGGTGTGCCTTTGGGTCATCGCCCATAACGGTCACGACATTTCATCTCACCCTACCCTGGAGATACTTAGAAGTGTTGAGGTGTGCCTTGGGGTGTTTGGGCTTTACCCTCACCTCATTCCATAAGGAAATACACTGAAATGGGTGCAGTATAGGAGAGTGGGGTGAACTCTGGGGCCAAAGAGTCCAAGATGCACCTCGATGCCTGTCACTGGCTGCAGGGTGGGGGTGGGGGTGGGGGTGGGTCGGCATGGAGCATTACCGTCGCATTAAATCCCAAGTCACACCCCTGACGCCTGTCGGTCCCTACAGGGAAGGGCATTTTTGTGACCCCACTGCAGGAACAGTGACACTATCAAATCGTTAGCTGAAAGGTGACTTTGCACAGCGACTGTGCCATTTGGTGCCACAGGTGTGAAAACACATTTCAAACAAGATGTGAAAAATAACAACTGTATTGTTCATGAGGAGGTGTAATGAAATGGTAATGTTGAAAATCTGGAGTAAAAATATAAAAAACTGGTGAAGTCACGAGCATGCGTAGAAACTGCACAACGCACAACTGTAATTATTTTGGGGATTTTTTACACCAGCTTTTCAACATAGGCATTTTGGGACCTCCGCTCATGAACAGTGTCACCGTGATATTCTTAATCTGTCCTGAACACTGATTTCCCACAATGACCGTGCTATTCTGAGCCAGAAGTGCAAAAACATATTTCAGCCAGGATGTGAAAAGTGACAGCTATACTGTTCATAAGGAGCTGTGGAAAAATGCCAATGTTGAAAATGTGGAGTGAAAGTATTTCAAATTTGTGCCGGCCCGTTGGTGTTGAGGGTTGTGGTGCTGGACACCACACCTTGTGCCACACTGGTGACCCGGGTTCAGACGTGAGCCCAGGCCACCAGGGGCTGGCAGGGGAGGGATAGAATCAAATGTCCATAGGATTGCTCTCCTATCCCAGGGAGGGAACCACCACTCTGTGGTGGCCCCTGGTGATGACCGGAGGGTACCACCTGAGCGATGGCAGCAAGGGGGCAGAGTGCGGCAGATCTCAGCACGTTATGCCCAGATGTCATTGCACACCCACACTCCACAAGGGGTGAAAAACCAGGTGGAAAATGGTGGAGCGATGATCTGGCAGCTGATGGCCATGCCAGCACCCGCCCCCTGGTTCCAAGGAGGATCCTGTCACAGAGTAGCATGAGCGATAATGGCCGGCTCTGTGGGGGTGCCAGACCAGGTCTGGGGGGGTGCTGGTGGCTGGAGATCCGCTCCGCGAGGAGGACAAATAGAGCTGTTAAAAATATATATACTGTGTGTATATAAAACAAATTCATGGTTACGAGGGTTCATGGAGACTGTGCAATGCATGCTCATAACACAGTCATTTTATGGACTTTTGTCACCAAATTTTCCATATAAGCATTTTAAGACCTCTGCTCATGAACAATGCCACTGTGATTTTCTTAATCTATCCTGAACATTGATTTTACACACAGACTGCGCCATTGTGTGCTACATATGCGAAAACACATTTCGGGCAAGATATAAAAAATGACAGCTGTACTGTTCATTAGGAGGTGTGATAAAATGGCAATGCTGAAAATCTGGAGTGAAAATATTAAAAGCTCTCAAAGTTACAAGCGTGCGTAGGAATTGTGCAATCACGCTCATAAAACAGTCATTTTTGGGACTTTTTTCACCACATTTTCAACATAGGGTTTTTGGGGGCCTACCTCATGAACTGTGACACTGTCATTTCATTAATCGATCTCAAAAGGTGGTTCCACGCACTGACTGCGAAATCATCTTTTGGGACCGAATAACAAAATGACAGTGACTGAGTTCATGAGGTGGGTCCCAAGAACCCATGTTGAAAATTTGGTGAAAAATTCCTAAAAATGGCTGAGATATCCACTTAAGTTGAAAAAACTCTATTTATGCCATTATACAGCTTACCAGCATTTCTTCAGTTCGCAGTTGGCTTTGAAGTGTGCAGACGTATTCCTGGTCCATCGAAGATCAGTGTGCCGGGCTCCAGAAATAAGTATGGGGTGAGGGTGGGTGTGGGAGGTGGGGTGAGCAGAGGGTGGGTGTGGGTTGGGTGAGGGGTGACACAAACAGCACAGGAATGTTTTCTTTATTTTTACAGTACTAAAAAAAAAAAATAGAAAAGGACACCGCGGAACTATTGGCATGCTGGGGATGGGCTGCCAGTGTGCCACCTAGATGTATGTTGGGAAAGGGGGAGTGGAGCCGATGGGAGCTGGGCACCCTGTCGGCCATACAGTGTGTTGGGCGGGACGCATGAGCCGAGGGGGGATTGGGCACCTCCCTTGGCACAAAACAAATGGGGAAGAGTGCATCATGCAGACGGAGATTGGGCTACCCCATCGGCAAATGAACTGGGGAGGGGGCATGCCGACACGGGGATTGGGCACCCCATCGGGTTTTAGAACTGAGAGAGGCGGGCAGCAGCTTTCTGTCAGCTTTGTGGGGACTGTGAGAGGCCAACGGAGGAGCCATCGCCATGGGGACACCACACAGTGCAGCTTGTAACTTGCTGCTGCAGTCAGGGACACCCTGCAACAAAAGCAGCTGATTGCGTAGTGACGGGGTGCTCCCTGATTGCAACGGACAAGTTTCTTTGAGCATAGTGGTATGCTCATTAACTGCCGTCATTGACAGCATGCTCCTCTATTGGCAGCAGCAGAGACCAGCCCCAGAACGGACTGCTACCATTCGGCACAACACTGTCGCACCTCCACAACCCGCTTGTAAAGGAAGCTGATGTAATGTGTTTCTTGCACATGTGTGCAAGCAACGCAAAAACGAATAACAGGATGGGTGGAGGGAGGGGGGCCTGGAAAGCAGAATGGGTGCCCTTTGCATCAGAATAACCATGCAAAACATATGTTCCTGAAAAAGAGTTGCACTTAGCCCCTCGCTTGTGCTACCTCCTTCTAGTTCTTCCAAGTGGAAAAGCTTATGGACTGAGCAGGAGAATCTATAGGAAGAAGAAAAGACAAAAATAAGAGATAAGAAGGTTAACTTTCTAACACATAAAGTGTTAACAAAGGTTTTCTACAGCTTACAGTAGCATCTTTTTGTTAAGAGACCTAATTAGTTTTCATTCTGTACATCCATTCATTATCATAGACAGTTTTAACTCTGTGCTTTATTGCAGAAATGGGATAAGTTCTATTTTGTCATTCAGACCCAAAGGGCCTATTGATGCTCCTAATCTGTAGATCCAGTATGCTTCTGTTTTACTGAGGGCTGGATCTCTATCACCACCTCTGGCATTTAAACACACTTGTTCTAAACCAGTAAACTGAGTGTGTGGTCCTGCCTATTGGCTACTTGTTGTATGTGTACAGCCAGAGCATATTCTGAGACCCCGTTCGTGACCGCCCGAACATGTTCGCTTATTCTCTCCTTCAACTTACGCTTGGTGTGACCTGCATAGTAGCTTTCACAACTGCATTCTGCTACATACACTACCCACTTAGTGTCCCAGTTTATAAACTGTTGTATCCTAAGGGATTCACCATCATAGCTACTTATAAGTGTTTTGGTCTGGTGTATGTATGGACAGTACTTCCATCTCTTGCATTTTCAGCACCCTTCTGGTAAGAGAGGTAACCAGCTTTGGGGTTTCATGTCCTCATGTATGGATGGAGCTCACCAATGTGTCCCTCAGATTTTTTGCTCTCCTGTATGCCATTTGCGTTAGCTGCTGGGCTGTTTCCTGTAGCCTAGTGTCAGGACCCAGTATGGGCCAGTTTCTGTAGATTATTTCCTTCATTTTCCAGGATCTGATACCATATGTGCTGACAGAATTTATCCTGATCTCAGCTTCTGGCTGACTGTATTGTGTGCCTCCATGTGATTTTCTTAGAAGAGTGTCTCTGGGGGTGTTTTCCCTCCTCCTCCTTCTGGCTGCATCTATTATGTTACTAGCATAGCCCCTCTCCTTGAAATATAAAAACATTCAATTAACTGTAGCATCTTTCAAGGGGCATTAAAACAAAAAGTATGAAGTTGATCTTTTTTTTTTTTTTTTTGCACAATCTCCCGTGCATCTGATCGGCCTCTCCTTGAGGCCCTGCCAAGGAACTCGCCGTCCTCCCCTCTGAACCTACCCCAGCACCAGCTTCCCAATCTCACATTGCAGCCAGTCCAGGGTAACCCAGCGTATCCCTTTGTTGAGCGTGTTCCCTCCTTCCGGGGGGGAAGGGCCTTCTGACTTAACCTTTCTTGGCCCTCAGTGCTGCTGAGGGTGGTCCTGGCTCACTGGGGGCTCTGTGGAGGTGGGGGTCCAGGCGTCTGTCATCTGGTCAATCTGGATGCCATTTTTGTGTTTTTCCTGGCTCCCCAGGCATCACGCCACATCTGTAGTGCTCCTGGTCTCTACTAGGGGCCACTACAGAGTGAGGCATCACCCTAGCCCACCCCAGGAGAGGACAGCAGTCCTCCGGATCCTCAATCCTCTCCTTCTCCTGCTGACCACCAGCACCCTATCTGATTATCAATTTTTTTGTTTTCCCCCCTAGTTTAGTAAGAACATATTTACACAGTATCTTAGAAGGACATATCAATACCTTAGAAGGACATTATCTATGGCTTTCTGGAGCTGAAATGCATCGCTTGCAGCTGGTGCAGAATGCGGCGGCCCGGCTTTGACAGGATCTGCCCGATCCTGCCACATTACTCCAGTGTTGCACGAACTGCACTGGCTGCCAGTATAGTGGCGGATCACCTTTAAAGTCGGTTTTGTGACTTTCAAAGTCCTACATGGACAGGGCCCAGACTATCTGAAAGAGCTTCTGGTCCCCTATACTGCCCTGGTCGATCACCCCGCTCGGCCGATGAGGGGTTGTTAGAGATTCCAAGGATGAATTTGAAGTTATCTGGTTCAAGAGCTTTTGCTTATGCAGCCCCCACCCTTTGGAATTCTCTACCCCATTGGTTATGGGAGTGTGCAACTGTGGAGGAATTTAAGCAGGGCTTAAAAATCTGTGGCAACAAGCCTTTACTGCTGTGTGATTTTAACTGTTTGAATTGTTGTTTGATGTTGTATGATTTTGTTCTTTTTATATTGTGAGGCACCTTGGCAATGGAAAGGCGCCATATAAATAAATTTATTATTATTATTGTCAGGAAGTGATGTAGGAAGGAAGTGCTTTGTGAGGGCAAGTGATGTAAATAGGAAGAACACTTCGAGTGTAGATCAGTGAGCTGGCACAGGAAATGGATACATTTTTTAGTACTGGCAGTCTCTCTATGATTGATTGCATATTTATTGTATTTAAAAGGTGTAATTTCATTGAAATAAAGTATTTTATTGTAGTTTTGTAATAAAATCTCATAATAAGTATAGGAAACTGTATTTTACTTGTGCCGTTTGCTTTATCATACTGTAACTGAAGCGTGATGTTGTTCATGGAAAGGTTCACAGTTTTTCAATAAATGTCCTGTTACATAAATGTGTGTATTATTTAATTTTCTGGCATAGTTTATTTTTGGGGGGTGTAATATGGGATGGTATAAGGTGAGGGAATGACTTGATGATGAAGCACTGTGTGTTAGTTGGGGGGGGGTCCTGCATTCATGATACATGCTCAGATGCACTTCATATGTTCTGGGGAAATATGACCAAATGGTGCCACATTACTGAGCTAGGGCAGGGTGTGAGTGAGGGCTGCGAGCCTGAACTGAAACATAAAAAAAAATAAAAAATTACTGTACACTCCAGAGCCTAGAGAGCCACTTTCCCTCCAGTAACGGTTGTAAAAAAAGTCCGGAGTCCTTGCTTGAATGCTAAATAAGGATTTATTCCAACGTTTCAAGCACACACATTGAATAAAATAGTGGAAGGCACAACAAAAAGATCTGCATGCATTCTCTCTGGTGCTTTGCTAGTTAGGGTTTTATTGGGGGATGGTGCCTGCATCTAACACAACCCCTTTATACCAATTAAATTCAAAATTGATAATGTCAGAAAATCCGACCAATCACAGAGCTCTATTTTTAAATACCGAAATATTCAGCTCATTTAGTGGTATAAATGGACTAATAGTTATAACAATCATGATATCAGTGACAACTGTTGTTGTAGAAAAATATCCGGAAAAACATAAAAAAAACCACCAAAAGTGGTGACAGCCAATCAGATTGCTTGAATGCAAAAAAAAGTTATGAAATTATAGTGTCAACCTGATCAGCTTAACATGTTACACTAAAACAAGATGATTTGTTGTTACTAGACAAACTGTAATGGCAACAAACGAGCATAATAAACATTTTTCACAGCTAGGCAAAAATAGTAAATTTATTTATTTGTTAAAGCGTGTTTTCTCAAAAATATCCATGGGAATGCATATTATATTAGGTAAAATCAGTAATGGTACGATGTCCCCTATTGGCTGGTGTAATTCAGTTCATCAAATGTAAATAAATGCTTGAGCTGCACCAAGAGAAAGACATGGACACCAATCAGCGTCATCAGGCAGTACAACATACTGTATAATTTAGGATGCCATACGGTGTCATCAGGAAAAGGTATGTTTTTTATGATGCCATATGGCATCATTAGGACATAATGAGTTACCAGAAGGGTGCTTCAAATGCAAGAGATGCAAGGAATGCCCATACATACATCAGAACAAAACACTTATAAGCCGCTATGATGGAGAATCCCTTAGGATACAACAGTTTATAAACTGTGACACTAAGTGGGTAGTGTACAATATGTAGCAGAATGCAGTTGTGGAAGCTATTATGCAGGTCACACCATGCGTAAGTTGAAGGAGAGAATAAGCGAACATGTTCAAACGGTCACGAACGGGGTCTCAGAATATGCTCTGGCTGTACACATACAACAAGTAGCCAATAGGTAAGACCACACACTCAGTTTACCGGTTTAGGAGGAGTGTGTTTAAATGCCAGAGGTGGTGATAAAGATCTGGCCCTCAGTAAAAGAGAGGCATACTAGATCTACAGATTAGGAGCATCAATAGGCCCTTTGGATCTGAATGACAAACTAGAACTTATCCCATTTATGCAGTAAAGCACAGAGTTAAACTGTCTGTGATAATGAATAGATGTACAGAATGAAAACTAATTAGGTCTCAACAAAAAGATGCTACTGCGAGCTGTAGAAAACCTTTGTTAACACTTTATGTGTTAGAAAGTTAATCTTTTTACCTCTTTTTTGTCTTATTTTCTTCCTCCTCTAGGTTTTCCTGCTCAGTCCGTAAGCTTTTCTACTTGGAAGAACTAGAAGGAGGTAGCACAAGTGAGGAACTAAGTGCAACTCTTTTTCAGGAACATATCTCTGTGTGGTTATTCTGATGCAAGGGCACCCATCCTGCTCCCAGGCCCCTCCCTCCCCCTCCAAACCCTCTCCCTTCCACCTCCGTCCTGTTATTCTTTCTTTCCTGAGTTCTGGCTACATGATAGAGCTAGTCAAACATAAAACATTCAGTGAAGTGTAGTATCTTTCAAAGGGCATTAAAACAAAAAGTATGAAGTTAATCATTTTATGTACAGTATATAAGTTTATATACTTTAGCTATGAATTTAAGCCCTTGAATTTGCTAGAAATACAGTTTGGATATGAATGTAACAGTGTTAAAACTAGATATTGTGTTTTCTACTGTGCTAAATGCCCATTTCATATGTTTGTATATCGGGGTCACAGAGCACATATAAAATGAATGTCTTTGAAGGTGTATGTCTTAAAAACGACCTTAGTCACATGATTGATTTTTTTCACCATACTGTATAAGCAGTAGCAACTTTGGGGTAGCAACTTTGACAGAGCCTCGTTGGAGATGAAACATCAGTTTGTCTTTTTACATTTGTTTTTGTTGTGGAACTTTGAAAATAAACATTTCTGCAAGTCCTGATAAGCTTTGGTGGACAATTGATTAATTTCGGGCAAGATAGAACAGTTGGTTATAGCACAAAAATATAGATCTGAGTTGTTACAGATAGCACTTAATTGTCCTGTGGCTGGCTATTCGGGGAGGGATCGCACCCTTGCCAGATTGCTAAACAGATTTTACTGGCCCTCCACTCCTACAAACTCTGAAGCCTCCACCCCTCCTTTCTATTTCAGGGCCACTGCTCCTAAGACCATTATAAAACTCCTGAAAATCCTCCCTTCCAGCGGCAGCCTTGGAAGTGACAAGCTGTACCCTGCTTTCCTGAGGATCATCTCCCCAACCCTTGTCAAACCACAAACACACATTTTTAACATCACCCTGTCTACATCAACAGTGCCTGACACCTGGAAACATGCAAGTGCCGTTCCCATCTTCAAGGCAGGAGACCCCCTATCCCCAGAAAACTATAGACCCATCTCCCTGCTACCACATCTCAGCAAACTACTTGAAACACACATAGAAACATATATAGAGGTTGACAGCAGATAAGGACCGCAAGACCCATACAGTCTGCCCATTTCTTTTTCTACCTTATAAATGTGATATCGGCCTTTGCTCTGTCAGTGGCCTATCTGTTCATACTCATCTGTATTGCTCCCTTATGCCTATCCCATGCCTGTTTGAAGCCCTGCACTGTATTCATAGCCACCACTTCCTGAGTTAGACCGTTCCATGCATCCACCACTCTTTCTGTGAAAAAGAATTTCCTCACGTTCCCCCTTAATCAGCTTCCCTCTAATCTCATGCTGTGTCCTCTTGTCCTGCTATTTTTCTTATATTTGAACTTGTTAGACTCTTTCACCTTGTTAATGCCCTTAAGGTGTTTGAATGTTTCGATCATATCACCTCTCTCCCTCCTTTGCTCAAGGGTATACATATTGAGCTCCGTTAATCTGTCCTCATATGTCTTCTGATGCAGTTTTTTTGGTTGTCCTTCTCTGGACTGCCTCAATTTGGTTAATGTCCTTGTGAAGGTGTGGCCTCCAGTACTGTACGCAGTACTCCAGATTGGGCCTAACCAGTGTCTTGTAAAGAGAGATTATTACCTCCCTCTTACTACTTGTGATAACCCTATTAATACACCCTAACATCCCCCTACCCTTATCTACTGCTTTAGAGGTCTGCTTGGATGATTTCAGGTCATCAGTGATGATGATGCCCAAGTCTCTTTCTTCCTTTGTGACTGCCAGCAACCCTCCTCCCAGCCTGTAGGTGGCTTCAGGGTTTCTCTTCCCTATGTGCATGATCTTGCACTTCTTTGCATTAAATCTCAGTTGTCACTCTTCTGACCATTTTGCTAGTTTGTCCAGATCTCTTCTCATTCTGCCCGCCCCATCTGGATCATCTACTCTGTTGCAGATCTTGGTGTCATCTGCAGACAGGCCTTACCCTGTAGTCTATCTGCAATGTCACTAATGAAGATATTGAAGAGGACTGACCCCAGGACTGATCCCTGAGGTACCCCACTTGTGACTTGCATCTCTTCTGACTGTATACCATTTACCAGCACTCTCTGTTTTCTGCCTGTCAACCAGTTTGCCACCCAGTTGATCAACTTCTGACCTACCCGGAGCCTACCCAGTTTATTTATCAATCTTCTGTTTGGAACAGTGTTGAAAGCTTTGCTGAAGTCAAGGTAGGCGATATCAACTGCTCCCCCTTGGTCCACCACTCTGGTTACCCAGTCAAAGAAATCTATGAGATTAGTTTGACAGGACCTTCCTTTTGTAAACCCATGTTGTCTTGGATCCTGTGCCCCTGTTGATTCCAGGTGTTGCACTATCCTTTCCTTAAGGAGTGCCTCCATAATCTTGCCCATTACTGAGGTAAGATTGACTGGTCTGTAGTTCCCTTCCTCCTCCCTGCTACCACTCTTGTGGAGCGGGATCACATGAGCCCTTCTCCAGTCTTCTGGGACCTCTCCTGTGCTCAGAGACTCACTAAACAGTTCTGCTAATGGCTCTGCTGGTTCCACCCTTAGCTTCTTAAGTACCCTGGGATGTATGCCATCAGGTCCCATTGCCTTGTCCACCCTGAGCTTAGTGAGCTTTTGTAGGACCCTATCTTTTGTGAAGGGAGTAGTGCTCACCTCCCCCCACCCCCACCCCCATGTCCATGGTGCTGAGCTGTGGGCCCTGCCTTACCTTCTCTTCAGTAAATACTGAGCAAAAGTATCTATTTAGGATAGATGTTTTTACAGGGTCCTCCTCCTCCTCACATGCCCCCTTTTCTCCTTTGAGCTTAGCAATACCCCCTCTGGACTTTCTCCTTTCACTTATGTATCTATAGAAAGTCTTGTCACCTTCTTTTACTGTCCGTGCTAGTGTTTCCTCAGTTTGGGACTTTGCCTGCCTTACTGCATTCCCTGCTTCCCTTAGGGCAGTTTGGTATGCCTCCCTATCTTCATCCCGCTGTGTCCCCTTATATTTCCTGAAGGCCAGCCTTTTGGCTCTGACCTTTTCTGCTACTGTATTTGAGAACCAAAGTGGTTTCCTTCTTCTTTTGCACTTCCTTTTCTGTCTAACACAATGGAATGTTGCTTCAAGTATTGCATCCTTAATGCCTGCCCACTTTGCCTGTAACCCCTCACCTGTGTTTCATTTTGCCAGGGCTAGCTTAACTCTGTTGGCCATCTTATCAATGTCAGCTCCTCTGAAGTCCCATATTTTTGCTTTGGAATGGGATGATTTAGATGTAGTGGCCAAATTGAACCATACCATGTGATGGTCACTGGCCCCCAGGTGACCTTCTACCTGGAGATCTGTGATCCCTTCCTTGTTAGTCAGTACTAGATCTAGGATAGCCCTGTCTCTTGTGGGTTGTTGTACCAGTTGTTTGAGGCCCTTCCCCTGCAGGGAATCCACCATGTTTCTAGTCCTGGTAGATGCGAGTGTGGTTCCCATCTTCAAGGTGGGAGACCCCCTATGCCCGTAAAACTATAGACCCATGTCCCTGCTACCACATCTCAGCAAACTACTTGAGAAAGTAATCCATTCCCAACAAACTGAACATCTCAATAAATACAACTTCCTATGTCCCTTTCAACACAGTTTCCGCAAACACCACAGCATCTCCTCTGCCCTGGCAGTCTTCTCAAACCATGTCCTCAGAAATATGGACATGGGTAAGACCACAGGTGCAGTCTTTGTTGATTTATCAAAGGCGTTTGACCTCGTTGACCATCAACTTCTTCTCTCCACACTTCAACATTTTGGTTGCGCCCTTGGACCTGCTGCCTGGTTTCATAGCTACCTCACAAACAGGTCCCAGCCCATGCTTATAGGCAAAGTTGCTTCAGCCTTCCTCCCCACCTGCACTGGAGTTCCCCTCCATTTTTATCAATGCCCTACCGGAACATAGCCTAAACTGCAACACACTCCTCTATGCGGATGACCTAGTCCTATACCACAGAAATAAGTCCCTAGAAGCCATCTCATCCACTCTCGCTGACAGTTATGGAGCAGCTGTTCACTGGTTCACATCCAGAAAACTCCTTGTAAATGGAAAAAAGACGATGGCCATGCTCTTCAGATCAAAGCCTTTCCTAAACAAGTCAGCCAAGTTAAACTCCTCCCTCACTGTACATACACCTGCAGGACCTCCACTTGAACAGGTAAACTCTTTCCAGTATCTCAATGTTACTTTAGACCCATCGCTCACCTAAGCTAGGAGCGGCGTACCGTGCAAGCCACCTGCTGTCATCTGAAGCTCGTCTCACCATTGCGCAGGGAAACCTCCTCGCACTCCTTGACTGCTGCTTCCCCATCTACTCACATGTGTCCGTAAAGCAACTTTCCTGCCTCAACATGACATACAATGCCATCTGTCACCTTGTTCTCAAAGCCCCCTCCTTAACTCATCACTGTACACTCTACCAGTCCCTTGGATGGCTTCCTCTCCAGGCACGCTTTGACTATGCCGCAGGCTGCTTAGTCGACAATGCCCTCAGAAGTAACCATTTGTCCTCATATGCCCCCTACTCATAAATAGAGGATCCATGAGACCTTTTAGGGCATCCTCCTTTCAACCCCTGGAAGTTCCCTGTGTCTCTACAGCGATGGGCAGTAATGCTTTTTCTGCCTCTTCCCCCTCCCTCTGGAATCATTTTCCCATGTCCATGCATACATCTACATCTCATGTGTCTTTCACATCTAACCTAAAGGCCTGGCTAATGAAAGGCTCCACCTGTAAATGCACACAGGGCAGTGCAGGAGACTGAAAGCAGCCATAATCCTACCACTGTCAGGTGCCTTTCTGCCCATCCTCCTCTCCCCACTCCCCCGTCCCTAAAGCACTAACCCACAGGCTTGACTGTCATACTGCCTCTTAAACCTACCTGGGAGGCCTCCCCCACACACTGTACAGGGCGTGGCTCAAGGATCCACCAGGACATGGTAGGGCACATCACTAACTATCCTGCTCTCCAGTTTACTCAGCCTATGCTCCCTCACTGCCTAAACTCAGAGCACTGTCTGGTAGCCATGCTCTACTTTTACCACAAGCTCCTCAGGTCAGCCTACTCTCTTCTCTCAGGACAGGCGTGTCACTTAGACTCTATATTGATAAGTCTGTTATGTTTAAACTGCACCTTGTCTACCTGTGCAATATGCATAACTATTCTCTCCTTGTACTGCTGCTGGTATCTCTATGGTACTTCACTCACCATGTTTGTATACCATAAGTAAACATGGGTCGCGAGGGCCCTGGAATCGAAATCAGCCCTCCTCTACAGCTCACAGGGACGGACCCCCGAAGCACAGCAATTGGGAAAAGGGTCACGAGGGCCCTGGAATCAAATCAGCCCTCCCTACAGCTCATAAGGACGGATCCCCCAAGCAGAGCAATTGGGAAAGCGGGTTGTGAGGGCCTGGAATGAAATCAGCCCTCCCTCACAGCTCACAAGGATGGACACCCCACTTTGAAGCACAGCAATCGGGAAAGGGCTCCAAGGGTCTCTTGAATCGAAATGAGCCCTTCCCCACAGCTCACAAGGATGGACCCCCCACCCAAGGCACAGCAATCGTGAAAAAGGTCGCGAGGGCCCTGGAATCAAAATCATCCCTCCCTACAGTTCACAAGGATGGCCCCCCTCCCAAGCACAGGTACACAGAAGATTCTTTGAAGCTCCTCGGATGCCACAGGTGCCATTTTCAAATCTGGCTACTGCCTGAAAAGCAAGCTCACTGCTTTCCAGTGGCTGAGTGCTTTAAAGTGTTGGCACAGGTGTACTGATGGTTTATTTTACCTCAGATTCTGCAATTGATACTCCATTGTCACTTTTGTTTATGGTGCTTTAAGATACATCTAATAAGGAACCCTGCTCAAACTGCATTGCCCAACATTGCCTTTAATTTGTAATCTGTAGTGTACAGTCTTTCTTGTAAGCAAGCTAAATTTCAGCATTGTCCTGTAAATGCATTAACTTTAATTAGCAGTTGATAGGATAGTTACAGAAGTTTTTTACCTGGTAAGTGTGTAAACCTGCTACCTCCTGTCCTGCTGAAGTATTTTGCAACCAAAATGGCAACTGGAGACAGACTGCTTTAATCTTGGGGGGGACCTCTGGAGTGGAAAGCGTAGCATTTGTAATTACCTCCCTGCACTATGAGTAAGACTTTGCTCCTGCAGTAAATCCGCTCTATAGCGTGATCAGAAAGGCAAAGCATAGTTTGAACCAAAAAAAAATACTTTTAAGTTTTACTCGGCTGCATTGGAACTAACACAGCCCCTGCACTGCTGAAACGACCGGGAGACCTGCAACACGGTCATCCAGGCCCCTAAAGCAGCACTCACTAACGGCTGTGCACATTGTAAAGGTCTCTACCACGCAGCTACCTGGGCCCCCAGCCATAGAAGTTCTAGCACCAATTAACAGGCTTTACATACCTTAGGTCCTCCTACTGCTCTGCCTATAAATATCCTCTTTCTCTCCTCAGCAGTCGGGAAAAAGGGCCGCGAGGGCCCTGGAATCGAAATCAGCCCTCCCCTACTGCCCACAAGGACGGATCCCCCCCGAAGCACAGGTATGCAGAAGATTCTTTGGAAGCTCTTCGGATGCCACAGGCGCCATTTTCAAATCTGGCTACTGCCTGAAAAAGCAAGCTCACTGCTTTCCAGTGGCTGAGTGCTTCTGCCCCACCCCCTCCACCGCCCTTGGTGAGCTCCTCCTTTTGTAGGCTTTGTCACATGACTCACCAAAACCTATCAGCCCACTTCTCTATTTGCAGCTTATCAGCTGCTACCACCAGAGGGCTCTCAACCAAAATCTTCGCCCACCAAATTATAACTCGGGTAAGGATGCTGCTGTTGCCTACATTTTTCATTCTCCTCCAACTGGCAAGCCAGTCCTCCCTGCCACCAGATGTCCTCACATGCAAAGAACACCCGCCGCTTTTGTCCCCAAGCCTAACCCTACTGCCTTGCTATGCTGCCCACTCACACACACTTGCTAAGCCAAGACAAATGACCACTGTAGTCTCATTAGTGCTACTATTCTTCCTTCTTCATTTCACATGGGCCACTCGGTTTTACACACTCCAGCCCACTGCAACCCCCCAATTACCTCTACCTCTCGAACCACTACAACTTGCCTTAAACCTCCCTGGGTCACACTTAAACATCTCATCACCCTTCTCCTACTCCTGTCCAGGGACATAGAGGCAAACCCCAGTCCAAACACCCCAATTTCAAACACCCACTCCCCTTTCTCCTTCCCCAAAAGCCTCCGTATTCTGCACTTAAATACCTGCAGCCTACTATCTATATTCTCTCTGCTGCAACCACTTGCCTTAACCCTGCACCCTGACATCCTAGTCATCTCCGAAACCTGGCTAAAACCGCATCACACCAATGCGGAAGTATCCCTACCAGGGTGTGCAATAATCAGGCTTGACTGCCAAGGTAAAAAGAGAGGCGGAGGCACGGCTATGTACATCGTAAATAGTCACCAGTTGACATTAGTGGACATCCCCATATCCTCTATAAACATAGACTCACTAGTCATCAAAATCTCTCTCCCTAGTTCCACCCCATCTATGTGGCTGGCTCATACTGCCCCCCCAGCACACACCCCGAGGACATCCTTTCCCACTTGGGCAACTTACAGTCTCTAGCAGCTGGGAGTGAGCCCCATGTCACTGACAATTTCAACATAAACTGGCTCGGACCAGATAAAGCCCTCCCAAAGACCAAAATTAAGGCCCAGAATCTCTCTCAACTCATTACTGATACCACCAGACTAAATCACAAAACCCAAAACCACACCTTACTGGACTGGGCTCTCACCTCCTACCCCCATAGGATCCTAAGCATAGGCCTCCTACCCGATTCCATAAGCGATCATCATATGGTTTTTATGATCAGGAAGGTACACAGCCCCCCTGCACCCCTCCCCACAGACACTAATCACCAGGTCCAATAACTCCCTCAACTTAGTTTCCCTCCTGTCGGACTTAGGACGGATAAACTGGTCTTTCATCTCTGAGGCATCCTCCATTGACATAGCTTTCGAGGCTTTCAAAACCAACTTCCTTAAAGTCTGGGACAAACATGCACCATTACGTATGAAAAGAGTCAGAGGAGCGCATCTCCCCCGGATCTCGGCCGACATAATCAGAAAATGCCATTCCAGGGACCTGGAAAACCTACAAGAAGATGGGCACACAGGCTTCCCTCACTACATACAGATCCCATCATAACTTGTGTACAGACAGCACTCGCGAAGCGAAAAAACCTACTTCCTATCAGCATTCAGCAAAAACATAATTCAACCAACTGACTTCTGGAAATCTCTCAAAACCCTACTCCCTTCCCAACCCAACCTGCACCCCCGACACTAGAAGTACAGGGCACCATCATCTCCTACCCCATCTGCGTAGCTGAAGCTTTTAATATCCACTTCTCCAGCTGCGCCGAAAAGCTCCTTTCTTCCCTCCCCCATTCTCACCCCCCCGGTTCCCCTCAGCACACATGCCCCCCTCAGACTGCCCCCGCAACCATACCGTTCTACTTCTGCCCAGTATCCCAAGCAGATGTCTTTTGCTCCCTTTGGCCGTTAAACCCAAACAAGGGTAAATGCCCTATGTCCATGGACACTAAGATGCTTTACCTCTCCGCCGCAGCCGTAGCCGCCCCTCTAGCCAACATTTTCAATCTGTCCTTCTCTTTGGGCAAGCTACCTACGGCCTGGAAGCTGGCCACCATTATACCTCTGCCAAAAGGAGGTGACCTCTCCTCCCCAGGAAATTACCGACCCATCTCCCTACTTCCTATCCTGGGCAAATTACAGGAAGGCTGGTCCTGTCCCAACTCACTCCGTACCTAGACGCCGCCTCCTTTTTCACACCTTTCCAATTGGGCTTCGGTAAATCCCACTCAACCATCACCTCCCTGCTTCATGTCACCGGTGACATCCTCACGAGTATAGACAATAGAAATATCACCTCTGCCATCTTCATTGATGAAGCCAAAGCCTTTGATACCATCTCCCACTCCCTACTCCTCTCCGAACTCACCGATGCAGGGCTCTCTACACCGGCCACTGAATGGTTCCATGACTACCTAGTAGGCAGGAAACAAGTAGTCAAAATAGCCTCTCACACGTCCCACCCACTGCCAGTCTCTGCAGATGTCCCTCAAGGCTCAGTCCTGGGTCCACTACTCTTCTCCATCTTTCTAAACGACCTACCAGCAGCATGCTCACACTCCTCCATTCAGATGTACGCAGATGACATTGTCCTGTACACCTCTGGTCCCACAACACGCAGTGTAGCAATGCACCTCCAGGAAGATTTCAATGCCATCCAGAACTGGTTCAGGTCAAACCAGCTATTTCTTAACTCTAATAAAAGTATCGCTAACATTTGTCTCTCCACAAAGACTCTCCCGCCAAGCCCCCGGTCCCCCTTTCAAAACCTTGGACGGGACTCCCCTGTTAAACTGTAAGAGCTTCAGATATCTGGGTGTATGGCTAGACCAACACCTAGATTTCTCAGCTCATATCACCTCTTTACACAAGAGGCTGCTCCCCAAACTTGGCGCACTACACCGTAACAAAAGCAGCCTCCCCACACAGACAAGGCATGCCATTGTACAAAAAATGATCCTTCCCGTACTCGACTACAGTGATGTAGTTTACTCCACTGCCCCCAGGTCTGCCCTGGCCAGCCTAGACACCCTGTTCCACTCCTGTCGTTTCATCCTGGACTGCTCCCAATCAACACACCCTGCAACCTCTACAGCTTGTTAACTCTGCCGTCCCTCCATGACCGCAGACAAACTAACTGTGCTAGGTTCGCTGCCAAATATTGGTCCCACTCCCTTCCCCCCCTACCTGACCTCTGTCCTCTCCCAACAACCTTCACCTGCATACTGCCTTAGGAGTACGGACCCAAGACTACTCCATGTCCCGTTTATGCGCACATCCAAAGACCAGGCCGCTTTTAATTACCGAATTCTACAGACCTGGAACACCCTACCTGCCCCCATTAGACACGCACCAAACCCCTCCCTACGCAACTGATTACTCAGAGCACACTTCACCTCCAGTTGCTCCTGTTTCAACTAAAAATTCAAATGTCATGCTGTTATAAACCGAGAAGTATTGTATAGTACTCTACCATCCAAGTCATTACACTGTATGTATGTATCCTACCCTTGGCTGCAATTTTTTCTCACAAATTTTTCTCCGAAATTGTTAATGTGTACAAGCCTTTGCTCATTTCTGTACTGTCTAAGCATTTCCAACTATGTATGTGGGTCTCGGCCCCCAGGTCACATCTGGAATCGAGCATGTTGCTTAGTATGTTTTCCTGGTAAAACTTGTAAATAAATAAATAAATATTGCTGCTTGTACAGTGTAATCAAATTGTATATCATGTCTACTGCTTGTATTTATGTATCGCCACCTTGTGACCCAGGTCGTGATGGAAAATGGTCCTCTGGATCAATGCACTTACCTGGTTGCCAGAAATGTAAAGAAATAAATAAAGATGTTGCTACCTATTGCAGGTCTTGTGCTGAGTGTCAAAAAGTAGTCCCAGTGATTAAAAAAAGACAAGGTGCCCCTACCCTTGATAGATGTGCCTTTTGAGAGACTTGTAATGGATGTGGTTGGCCCCTTAGACAAAAGTATAAAGGGTAATCGATTCATTTTGGTAGTATGTGACTATGCTACTCGATACCCTGAGGCAGTTCCAGTGTGTACCGTCACAGCCCCAGAAGTGGAAGCAGAGCTTGCCAAAATTTTCAGATGGGTGGGCATACCTAAAGAGATCATTACTGATCAGGGTAGTAATTTTGGTGTTGCATTACTGAAGGAGCTGTACTGACTACTAGGTATCACTGCCACAAGAACCGCACCCCCCATTGCCTTCAGACAGATGGTCTTGTTGAGCGTTTTTATCAAACCCTAAAATGCATGTTAAAAAGGTTTGTAAAATGGGAAGGGAAAGACTGGGACCAATACTTACCTTTTCTTTGCATACTGAGAAGTGCCATAGGCATCTACGAGTTTTTCCCCATTTGACATGCTATATGGTAGACAACCTAGAGGGCCACTAGATGTAATAAAACAAACATGGGAATATAACCCCAGTCAGAACCAATCTATTACATCTTATACAGTATGTGTGCCCTGAGAAAGAAGCTGGTAAAAATATGTTGAAATCACCCATAGTAATCAGGAAGAGGCCCAAAACCAGCAGAAGATGTATTATGACCATGAGGTAAAAGAAAATGTTTTTGAGACAGGTGAAAAGGTCTTGCTACTGTTAACCACTATAGAAAATAAACTGTTAATGAAGTGGCAAAGGCCTTAAAAAGTGGTTAGACATACTGGCACAGTTAACTATGAGACTGAGACCCCTGACAGGAAAAATACTACTAAGATATACCATGCTAACCTCCTCAAGAAATGGGCTGAAAAAACACCAACAGCTGTTTTGCTAGTTTTACCTGAAAGTGATGAAGATATTGATGTAACTTATGATAGACTGGAATAAACTGTAAGTGCTGATGCTGTAAAGGTGAATGTTTCATTAACTTCCGAACAAACTGCAGAAATTTGTAACTTACTAAAGACATTTAACAGTACTTTTACCCCAGTACCAGGCCAAGCAAAAGGGATTGAGCACATAATAGTGACAAGGAATGCTTGCCCTATTAGACAAAAGACATACAGACTACCAGAGTGGTTAAGAGCATACGTGGTTAAGGAAATACAAAAAATGAAAGAATTGGATATCATAGAAGAATCGAAAAGTGCTTAGTCGTCAGCAGTGGTGATTGTAAACAAAAAAGAAGGGGGTGTAAGAATCTGCCTTGATTTTAGGAAACTTAATCAAGTGTCAGAATTTGACAGTTATCCTATGCCCAGAATAGATGATGTGGAGGACAGACAGGGGAGTGCCAAGTATATCAGTATCCTTGATCTCACCAAGGGTTAGTGGCAAATCCCCTAGCTAAAGAATCCAGAGACAAAACTGCATTTGCCACTCCTATAGGAATCTATCAGTTCATCACCATGCTATTTGGTTTACATGGCGCTCTAACTACATTCCAGCGGTACATGGATGTAATTTTATCCCCTCACACTGGCTATTATGCTGCGTACCTAGATGATGTTGTGGTGTAGAGTCCAGACTGGAAAAGTCACCTGGAACACCTATGAGCAGTTATCCAACTGATCAAAAAGGCAGGTCTGACAATTAATCCTACCAAGTGTGCATTGGGCATGCAGGAAACCAGATATTTGGGCTATGTTTTGGGAAATGAAGAAGTCAAGTCAGGAGGCAGTATAGTGCAGTGGTTTAAGGCTCTTAGCTGCAAATCTGGAGACTTGGGTTTGAAAAATAAATAAATAAAAAATTCCACAGCCCCCACTTGCATACTTTGTGACCCTGCAAACAAGCTTTGGCTTAGTGTGCCTCTCCTGGTAATAAAAAAAAAAAAAAAGTCAAGCCAGAAGTTTCCAAGATAGAAGCTGTAGCTTCCAAGATAGAAGCTGTAGCTATCAGCCCTGTCCCCAAAACCAAGAAATATGTCAGGTCATTTTTAGGGCTGGCCAGTTATTATCAGAGATTTGTTCCCAGTTTTGCTGAGTCAGCTACTCCCCTCAATGAACTTACAAAGAAAAGTTTCCCGAATAATGTGAAATGGACCCCAGAGTGTGATGAGGCTTTTCAGGCCATTAAGGCTGCATTATCTTTAACCCCTGTTTTAAGAAGCCCAGACTTTGAAAAAACAATTTCTGTTAAAGACTGATGCATCAGAGGTAGGCCTGGGTGCAGTCTTTAGTCAACATATAGCTGGAAAAGAACATCCCATTCTGTACATAAGTAGGACATTGCGCGACAGAGAAAAAAGGCACTCCATCATTGAAAAGGAATCCCTTGCAGCAAAGTGGGCCATAGGGTCCCTTAAGTTTTATTTATTAGAAGCTGACTTTGTTCTTGTAACAGATCAAACATACGAACATACAAAATTGCCAGCAGAAAAAGGCCCACAGGTCTATCAAGTCTGCCCAATTGTGCAGCTCTTCATTTCAAATCACTACCGCTGCCCCACCAGCACCCAAACCACTCTCCACAATCATCTCTGTTGGCTTATCCAAATGAAAGATTAAAATTCTAGAATCACATGGTGGTACCTGGCACTACAGCCATTTAAATTTAAAGTGATCCATTAGAATACCGATGCTGATTTTCTGTCTAGCTATGGATCAGGAATTGAGAATTCTGAAGGCTGAAAAAAGAAATGTATGAGTTTAAACTTCACTATTTGTTGTATGGTTGTTATGGAAAAAAGGATACTGCATATGCGCAGAACCGTAAAAGTTATATGCTTATGTCAGATGAGAATTACTAGAAAGTTTTGGAAACCTGTTGTTGTAAAACAAGTTCCCTATTAAGGAGAGGGGCATGTGATGGGGTTGAGTATGGCCTTGTCCCAATTATGGAGAAAGTGTAAATGCAAGGATCTGTTCCATTCTCTCCTTTTCTGTCTATTCTCTGTCTGGTTGCACAACCAGATGTTCTTGTGAGACCTAGGACTTGATCACCCGACAGTCTTGCAATTCTCTGTCTCTTGCTATCTCTCTACCCTCACTTGCTGTTCTGTCTCCCCCCCCACACACACACATATCTGCAGGTATAAAAATATATGTGAATCTCCTTTAGTTTAAAACTGTATATAGTTTTACTGTTGAAATGATTGCAAAAAGTTATTTGGAACTCAAGAAGTTAACCTGAAATGCAGTTTTAAACCTCTTGCAGAGATTTAAACAAGAGGTCAGTTCTGGGTCACAATGTTCTTTTTGCTGCACCTGCTGAAACTGACAAAAACACTGTACGAGAAGCAGAATGTTGTCTTACCAAGCTCCTGAAAAGACTTGTTATAAAAAGAGCTGCAGTGTTTTGCAAGAGAGGTACAGACTGAGATTTGAAATTGAGAAGAAAAATTAGTCTGCTTTTTGTATTTGTGCTGCCCTTGTAAATAGTTATTCTGAACTTTTTTTATTCTACTGTTTTTAATAATAAAACACTTGTTGCAAATTTTACAACTGCTCCTGGTTTTCCTATGCTTCCTGACCTGTGCCTTGATGACACACTCCTAGAACTACTGTTACAGGTGAGTAATCTGTGTTTTGGACTGCTCCCAAAACTGGTTTGATTGGTGTCATTGGGTTCTGTCCCAGATGGTTATTGCTGCAAGCCCGGGGGGAGTAAAGCTACAATCTCAGAAGTTTAAAATTGGCCGCCGCTTTGTACTGCTTGTGATGGGCTGAGGAAAGACTGCTGCTCTCTAAACCTCAGAGCTGTTAGCCGGGCCAGAGCTGTGAGAGTTATAAACTCCGAGATGGTTCTTTGGGAACCAATGCTGTAAGATGGACAGGACGACCGGTGCTGTGAGTAACTGAATAGCACTCCATCAGTATTGTTGTACGGTGGTGATATGGACGTAAAGCCCTATGAGCAGTATCGGTTATAGGGCTAAAATAAAGGACCTTTTTACAGTAGTGGCTGTTGGAGGGCCTTAAGGACAGTCCAACCAAAAATCTGAACTTGTAGCTTGGAAGTGAGAGTTTCTGAACTGTGCGGACTAATTTAAATTGGACAGTGAAAGCCCTACTGCATTACTGTGTGAACTGAAAACAAGCATTTGTCAGTGCCGGATGTTTGCCGTGTGTGTGTGTGTGTGTGTGTGTGTGTGTGTGTATACTGTGAGGTTGGTCCTGGCTGTCCGTTCCTGTACTGTCAACTATTTGATCACATGTAGATGTTCATGGACAGGGTCAAAACTGGCACCAGTCCACTAGCCAAATGCTGTTAGATTTTCTCTTGGGATAGTCAAACATCTTTTTAAGTAGGCAGGAGGGCTTGTACTGGAAAAGGTAACATTTCAGTAAGTAGATCAGCTGGACCAGTAGAAAGGTCTGTGGGGCTAGTGAATTTTACAAGTCACTACCCTGCTGGCTAGTAGCTACAAAACCTAATCTGACCCCTGCATGGATCAGACTGAGATGAGATTTTTTTTTTCATCTATTTATTCTCCCCTAGCTGGCTATTGGTAAGGACCCAGTCTGAAAGGGAATGTTTGCCAGATTTAATATTGAGCCTAGTGAGTTCAGTTATTAATTGAGATAGGTGGGCATCAGATACAGAGGTGTGAGTGGTACCAGCTCCTGATCTCAAACAACTGATATTGAAATCCCCTCATAACACCAAGTTGGGGGGGGAGGCTAGATCAAGAGGAAATAGAGAGGAGAGAGACGGATGGGGGACTAGGGAGGAGTTAGACACAACCCATGGTAAGTTTCTTTCCTTGGCCCAGGGTGATTTGTATGTAAAGAAACATATGAGGAGAGGCTGAGGTAACAACATGTACACCCTAGAGGACAGAAAGGAGAGGGGGGAATATGATCAAAAACTTCAAATACCTTAATGGCATAAACAGGATTGGTACAAAGGGCATCTTTATCTTAAGAAAGGAAGGTACAACAAGGGGACATAACCGTAAATCAGTGGGGGGTAGATTCAAGAAGGAAGTGAGGCACTTTTCTACTGAAAGGGTTGTGAAGCATTGGAATCGGCTACGGGAGGAGATGGTGGCAACAAAGATGATGGCCAGTTTCAAGAAGGGGTGGGATAGGGCGATGAAGAGAATTAAGAGTGAAGGGACTTCTACTGGGAAGGGGTTAGGAGAGGGGAATGGGAAGGTGAGAGATAACTCCAGGTAGAGTTGAGGAGTGAGGTACTGTAGCTCCAAGGAAGTAACTGAGCTGCACAGCCAAGCAAACTTGATAGAGCATTACGGCCTTTTTCTGCTGCCAATTTTGTATGTTTGTATGTAAATTCAGCCAATATAGCATTCACCTCAAGGCAGCATAAATAGTCTAGTGCTGTACCCATGATAGCATAATGATTGCAGGAGCCCCAATATAAACAAAAAGGAGGTAATGGAAAATAAGTAAATATGCTGTTAAAATATGCACAGAAGCAAAACCAACAACCATAAAAAGTACATAAACGTGATGCAACAAAAGTGACGTGCATCTGCCATGTCCTTATGAAATTGCTGTTTTCACAATTTTTTTTTTCTACAGTCTCACCCTAATTCCACAAGCTTCTGTTTAGTCAGTACTCAGTGGGAGTTGGGGAAACATGACTGCCCTAATGGAGGTGGGAACTTTGGCGAACACTGGCTGGCAGGTAGGTGTCATTGTATGTCAGAGCTATCTGGCAAGGGAAAATTAATAAAATTAATAGGAACAAAAAAAAAAAAACATCATTGTGCATACCTGATGCACCCTGTCGACAACAGGTAATAACAAAACATCAACTTGTTGTACTGTTTCCTGTATCACTACATGTGGTCACCAATATGATGGCACAGAAATAGAAACATAAAAGTCGATGGCAGATAAGGACCGCAAGGCCCATCCTGTCTGCCCATTTTCAAACAACATGAAGTCTGACAATTGCAGTTAGCCCCAGCCTTTAAACTGCTCAGGAGACAAAGGGTTAACTTTTCTCTGCATGGCATAGAATGTTCATCTTGAGCTCGGTTGAAGACTCTGCCGGTTGTTATTCAAACTGCAACCGTCAGATTCTTTACTCCACCTCACTGAACAGTCACTCCGGAGATTTCTCCTGTTGCTCAGTTCAAAGTCGGTTGAAGTGTCGGTTTTTGGTCAGTTTTTCTACCGAAATTGTTTCCGCATAGTTGGTTCAAGTCTCTGTCTGTGGTACCGTGAGTACTAGATAGGTTTTGTTCTGTTTTCTCTGTGGAACTTGTAAAAGTGTGGATTGGTTCAGCTGAACCGATCCTTTTGAGGTAAAATTTGTACTTTACTTTAGTGTGTGGTTACCGGTCCATATTGGTTCTAAAAAAAACGGGTTTTAGTACGTTTTTTTCCAAGACCCGTGACACAGTCAGGAACTGATAGGGGAGTCTTACCTGGCGGTTGCTGAAAAAAGGGCAAGTTTGGTTAGGTTGGCCATGTCTGAGAAACCCAAGAAAAAAACTGGGCCCACTGGGTTTCAACACTGCAGTGTGTGTGGGGAGGTCTTTGCTAAGGCCGATCCCCACCACCTGTGGGTCTGACCACCTCGATTCAGACTGCCAAATTTGCAAAAATTGTCCCAAATCTACCCTGGAAAAGAGATTAGGTAGACTGAGGGAAAGGGAGGCCGAGAAGTCCGCTGACCCGGATGGCCAGCCCGGTTCGGTTCCGACCGAACCAGAAGGAGTGCCCTCTGACCAGGGCGATACTTCTTCTGGCAAAAGGAGAGCCAATTCCGAGGAATCAGTTCTGACAAAAAGAAAAGACAAGTCAACCAGTTCAGATCCAGAATCTCATGCTCCAACTGCCGATAAAATAGCCAAAGCGATTCATATTGTGGAATCACTTTGATCGGTTCCAACTGATCCGGCACCTTTTGGCAGGGGCTCGGTTCGGTTGGTTCCCCCGGTTCCAGATTGTACCCTGGAAGAATTTTATGAACCGGAGTTTGAGGAGGAAGGAGAGTTGGAAGATGACTATGGTGATGGTGAAAGTCTGGATGTGCCTATTGACCCGGACATCTCCCCAGACAGACCTTCAGCTGTTTTTCCTACTAGGCTTTCTGAGTCCCCTTCACGCTTCATGTTTTACAGAAAGGTGGCTGATACCCTCCAGCTTCCTGTGGAGGAGGCAGTGGAGGATCAGGAAGAGCCTGACTATGTAAAGATGATGGAAATCCCAGAGTCCAGGAGAATGTCTATTCCCCTCCACAAATCTTAAGGGAAATAGACACAAAAAATTCTTAAGTCTCCCAATTCCATAATACCTGTGGGCAGAAGAATGGGCAAGAGGTATACTCTTTCAGGCTCAGATACGGAGTTCCTTTATCAGCAATGGAGCCATGTTGGGGTTGTACAGGCTGCTGCCTGTGATAAGGCAAGCATTCCCTTGGCATCACACCCCCAGCCAAGGATTCTAGGAAGATTGATGCCATGGCAAAGAAGCAGTACATGGCATCATCCTTGGGACTCAGGCAGGCTAATTATATGGCCTGTGCAGCCAGGTGCCAGAAGTCCAGGTGGGACACTGTACTGGCACTGGCTATACAGGCTTTCCCCAGCTTGCCAAGGAGCTGGAGGAGGTGGCTGCAGATGGGATTGAGGCATCAAAGGTTCAGTTTCATGCTGCTGTAGACTCCAATGATGTATCATCAAGAGTCATGGCTTCATCTGTGGCTGTTTGGATAATGGCTTGGCTCAGATGTACAAGCCTCTCACAGGTTACCCAGGGTAAGGCCATGGATTTTCATGTAGTCAGTAATTCTCTGGGGAGCAGACAGAGAATTACATGAAGAAGATGGATGAATACAGGACCACTTATAGGAGTGCTCAGGCCAAGGAAAGGCAAGCAACTCTTCAAAGGCAGCAGTCCAGGGGCAGGGGCAGGCCTTTTCAAAGGCTTTTTTACCAAGCACAGGACTCTTTTTTCTTTTCACAGAGGGGGTTCTTCAGAGGGAGAGGCAGAAGGAGGATGAGCAGGCCTGCATCCACCCCTCAGCCTAAAGCCCCTGCCAAGCAGACACCCTGATGGGTCTGCCCGAGTCGATTCTCCTATCCCAGTAGGGGGCAGGCTGGCTTACTTTGTCCAGGACTGGATGTCTGTTACATCAGACAAGTCGGTCCTGGCAGTAGTAAGCCAGGGACTGGTTCTTGGCTTCAAAAAATTTCCCAAGATGACAGCCAGATCTTTTCCACCTGCAAATCTCTCAGAAACCCTTGCCCTAGAGGCAGAGGTTTCTTCTCTTCTAGCTCTAAGAGCTAGAGAGAGAGTGCCTACCCTACACAGAGGCAAAGGATTGTACTCCAGGTACTTCCTAACCCCCAAAAGACAGGAGAGTGGTGACCCATCCTGGACCTGTGATACCTGAACAAACATCTTTTAAAGCCAAAGTTCAGGATGGTAACTCTGGGAATTTTCCTTCCCTCTCTAAGGCCAGGGGACTGGATAGCCTCTCTGGACCTCAAAGATGCCTACTTTCACATCAGGTGCTCCCACAGAAAGTACCTGAGGTTTGAGTTACCCTCAGGCCACTATCAGTTCAGAGCAATGCCCTTTGGACTAACTTCAGCCCCAAGGGTCTTCACAAAGTGCCTGGCAGTAGTTGTTGCCTTCCTAAAAAGACAAAATATTTCCATTTTTCCATATTTGGATGACTGGCTCATAGTGGGCCAGTCCCCAGACCTAGTCAAGTCATACCTGCAAGTGACCCAGCAAGTGCTCACTTCTTTAGGATTTCTTCTCAACCTACCAGAGTCAGTTCTCGAACCAGTGCAGCTCCTCACCTTCATGGGGCAGAGCTGGATACGGTAAAAGCAAGAGTCTTTCTTTCCTGGACAGGGCAAGGGCTCTCATGGAGTTGGCCTCTTCATTCAGCCTTCAGGTGTCTTGACCAGCAAGGCACTTCCTTCAGCTACTGGGCCACATGGCAGCTTCTACAGCAGTGGTCTAAAGCGCAAGATTCCAAAATAGGGACATTCGGTTCCACTTAAGAGCTTATTGGTCCCAAATAAAGGATTCCTTTATCAAACTAATTCCAGTGACTTGAACTCTGATCCAAGCCCTGCAGTGGTGGCAGGATCAGGACAGTTTGAGGCAAGGGGTTCTATTTGCCACTCAGTCTCATTCAGTGGTCCTCACCACAGATGCTTCCCTGCTGGGCTGGGGAGCTCATTTAGGGGAACTTACCACCCAGGGACTGTGGTCGCCTCAGGAATCTCTTCTACAAATCAATCTCTTGGAACTCAGGGCAGTGTTTCTGGTACTATAAGCTTTTTCCAAATCAGTACAGAACAAAGTGGTTCAGGTCAGAACAGACAACACCACCACCATGTGGTACCTCAACAAGCAAGGAGGCACTTGGTCTATGGCCTTGTGCACAGAAGCAATGAAGTTGTGGTCCCTGGCCTATTCCCTGCAAACCTCTCTGATAGCAGTTTACCTTCCAGGAAAGGACAATGTTCTAGCAGATGCACTGAGCAGAATATCCCAGGGCCATCATGAATGGGCCCTAGATCCTCTGGTGTTGAAGGTGATTTTCTCAAGATGGGGCACTCCTGAGATAGATCTTTTTACAGCCCCAGACAATCACCAACTTCCTCTTTTTTGTTGCAGACCCCCAGTCTTGGGCTCAGTCATGATTCTGAACTGAGAAGGGACATTTCTCTATGCTTTTCCACCCCTTCCCTGTCCTGTTCAAAGTGCTAGTCAAAATAAGATCACAACCATGCAAAATGATTCTGATTGCTCCAGGCAGGCAGCCATGGTATCCCTTGTTGCTGTCCCTAGCAATCCATCTTCCCCTGTCTCTTCCCAGGAATTACAACCTGTTAACATCCTCTCAGGGGAGGATTTGATAACCCAATCTTCAGTCTCTCAATCTCAAGGCTTGGCTCTTGAAGAGTTAGAGTTTGCAGATCTGCATCTTTCCCAAGGGGTTCTGCATATCCTTAAGGCTTCTCGAAAGCCTTCCACCAGAAAGACTTACAACTCCAAATGGAAAAGATTCAGCATTTGGTGTTCTAAGAAGAATATTTCTTCAGACTCTGCTGAATTGCCTACGGTTCTGGATTGTATGGTCCATCTCAATGGCCTAGGTCTCAGACCAGCTACTCTCAAGGTACTCTTGGCAGCTGTTTCTGCTTTCCTGTCAGTAGGCAAGTCTTCCTCTCTGTCATCCCATCCTGTATTCTGTAAGTTTTTCAAGGGATTGCTTCACACCAATCCCCCCTTTAGGGATCCTGCTTCTGCTCGGGATCTTAATGTTTGCATTGCTCAGCTTATGCAACCCCCTTTTGAGCCTTTGTCCTCAGCAGAGCTTAAGTACTTGACTTGAAAAACTGTGTTTTTGGTAGCCATTACTTTTGCTAGACGTATCAGTGAATTGCAAGCCCTGTCAGTGGAATCTGATTTCATCTCTTTTCACAGAGATAAAGTGGTCCTTAGAACTAACAGAAAGTTCCTGCCTAAATTGGTTTCAGATTTCCACCTCAATCAGTCTATATCTCTCCCTGTTTTCTTCACTGATCATTCTTCCTTGGAAGAGAGGAGGCTACACAGTTTGGATGTTAAAAGAGCCCTTAGCTACTACATGAAGCCTACCAAGGGTCACAGGTTTGGCTCCCTTCAGTTGGTCCTCACTTATGGAGAAGTTGGGAAGGGCAAAGCTGCCACCAAGAGATCTATTGCCAGGTGGATTGTTTCTTGTATACAATTCTGCTATGAAAAACTGGGTAAAACTCCACCCTCTCGCCTGAGGGCTCATTCCACAAGAGGTACAGTTGCTTCCCTGGCTGCTGCCAGGGATATCCCTCTCTTAGAAATTTGTCAAGCAGCCACCTGGAAAACGGTCCATATTTTTACCAAGCATTATTCTCTGGATATCCAGGCTAGGAGTGATGCTTGGTTTGGCACAGCAGTACTTCAGAGCCTATTTCCAAAGTAGGTTCTGCCCCTCCTCCATGGAGGTACTGCTTGATAGCCTGCAGTTGTCAGAATACAGCAAGACTTCACATTGTTTGAAGAAAAAATTACTCACCTTAGTAATTGTGTTTCTTCTAGTGGAGTCTTGCTGTATTCGACCCCACCTCCCTCTCAGAACCTAGATTTTTGGGATGTGGGTGGGCAGGCGCAGTGTTGGCACCCTAGAGGTGCCCCTTTACCCTCTTTTTTCTTTGGGTGGAATGTTATTTCATTTGATTGGTTTTTGTTTTTGGGTTTCCTGACTTGAGTCTTCCTTCGAGGACCCAAAACATTATTTTTCTGCCAGTTGGCTAGTTAAAATTTTACAGTTTCCACACAGAACACCCAGTGAGTTTTGCTCGTAAAGATCTGACGGTTGCAGTTCGAATAACAACAGGCAGAGGCTTCAACCGAGCTTGAGATGAACATTCTATGCCATGCATAGAAAAGTTAAACCTTTGTCTCCTGGGCAGTTTAAAGGCTGGGGCTAACTGCAATTGTCAGAATACAGCAAGACTCCACTAGAAGAAACATAATTACTAAGGTGAGTAATTTTTTTTTCTGCCCACAAAAAAATCTGCAGCAGTCCCGACACAGCTCCGCTGAGCTCACTCATTCCTCCCCCCCCCGACTTGCTCGTTCCATTTCTGCCGGCACTGCAAGCTGGCCTTTTGTACTGGCCTCCTGCCTGCATTGCCACCTTTTTCTGCCCACAAAAAAATCTGCAGCAGTCACAATAGAACTCCGTTGAGCTCGCGCACTCCCCCTCTCTCACTTGCTCGTTGTGTTTCTCCTAGCGCTACAGACTACCCTTTTGTACTGGGCTCCTGCATGCATTGGCACCTTTTTCTGCCCACAAAGAAATCCACAGCTGTCCTGACACAACTCAGTTGAGATTGCTCACTCCCTCTGTCTCACTCACTCATTCTGTTTCTCCTGGCACTGCAGGCTGCCATTTTGTACTGGGCTCCTGCCTCTGTTGGCATCTTTTTCTGACCACAAAGAAATCTGCAGCAGTCTCAACAGAGCTCCATTGACCTCACTCACTCCCCCCTCTCATTCGCCCATTCCGTTTCTGCTGGTGCTGCAGGCTGCCCTTTTGTATGGGGCTCATGCCTGTGTTGCCGCCCTTTTCTGCCCACAAAGAAATCCGCAGCAGTCACAATAAAACTCTGTTGAGCTCGCTCACTCCCCCTCTCTCAGTCACTCATTCTGTTTTGCCCGCCGCTACAGGCTGCCCTTTTGTACTGGGCCCCTGTGTGCATTGCTGCCTTTTTCTTCCCACCAAGAAATCCGCAGCAGTCCCAACAGTGCTCCGTTGAGCTCACTCACGCCCTCTCCCTCACTCGTTCTGTGTCTCCCGGCGCTGCAGGCTGCCCTTTTGTACTGGGCTCCTGCCTGCATTGATGCCTTTTCCTGCCCACAAAGAAATCCGCAGCAGTCCCGACAGAGCTCAGTTGAGCTCGGTCACTCCCCTCTCTTACTTGCTTGATCCTGATCTGTCCCAAACACTGATTTCTGACAGTGACTGCATTATTCTGTGCCAGAAGTGCGAAAACACATTTTTGCCAGGATGTGAAAAATGACAGCTGTACTGTTCATAAGGAGGTGTGGAAAAATGCCAGTGTTGAAAATGTGGTGTGAAAATATTACTAATTTGCAAAGTTACAAGGGTGCGTGGAAACTGCACAACGCATGCTCGTAACACATTCAGTTTATGGACTTTCATCACCAAATCTTCAACATAGCCATTTTAGGACCTCTGCTAATGAACAGTGTCACTGTCATTTTCATAATGTGTCCTGAACACGGATTTCCCACAGCGACCGCACTATTCTATTAAGGAGCTTAATATGTATAGCCTCGAGGAAAGGAGGGAGAGGGGGGACATGATAGAAACTTTCAAGTACCTCAAGGGAATCAACAAAGTCCAAGAAGGTAGCATCTTTCAAAAAAAGAGGTGTGCAAGAACAAGGGGGCACAATTTGAAGATAGAAGGGGGGCGGCTCAGAGGTAATTTAAGGAAGTATTTTTTCACAGAGAGGGTTGTGGATGTATGGAACAGCCTTCCAGAGGAGGTTGAGGAGTCAAAAACTGGTGGAATTCAAGCATGCATGGGACAGTCATAAGGCAATTCTAGGGGGTAGGGGTAGGAAGAAGTAGGCTGCTGGTTAACTAGGATCTGCAGCTTATCCATCAGGTAGGGAAATGGGCAGACTGGTTGGGCCAAGCGGTCCTTATCTGCCGTCAAATTCTATGTTTCAAACAACATGAAGTCTTGCTATATTATAGACATTAGCAGTTTGATCCAGCTCTAGAACTGCCCCGGAGTGAAATGGTTAAAACCATTCCAAAATAGAATTTTGGCACGAGAGCAGCTCTATCTGTGTCATTTCAAACTTGAACTGTCAGATTCTTTACTCCGCCTCAGTGAACAGTCGCTCCGGAGATTTCTCCTTCTGCTCGGTTCATTTCTCGGTTTAAAAAGTGTTTTCTCGGTTGGATTTAACGAGAATAGTTTTATTTTAACACATAAAACCGTTCAGGTTCAAGCTCTATCTGTGGTAACCATAAGTAAATGAAGGTTTTGTCTGTGTGGAACTTGTAAGTTATCGGTTCGGTTTGAACCGATCAGTGAGCTTAAAACTCATTTAAAAGTAAAAGTTACTATTTTAGAGTGCGGCTTCCCGGTTCTTATCGGTTCTAAAAAGCAGTTTATTACGGTTTCCAATACCCGTGACAGGTTAGGAACCGATAAGGGTGTCTTTACCTAGCCTGCCGTTAAAAGAGAAGTTTTGGTTAGGCTGGCATTATGTCTGAGAAACCCAAAAGAAAACTGGGCCCCTGGGTTTCAACACTGTGATGTTTGTGGGAAGTCTTTGCAAGGCTGACCCACACACCACATGTGTTTATTGTCTGGGGTTTGACCATCTCCAGTCAGACTGCCAGGTATGTAAGAATTTCCCTACAGCCACCCTGGAAAAAAGATTGGGCAGGCTCAGGGAACGAGAGGCCAAAAAGTCCGCTGGCCAGATGGCCAGCCCGGTTGGTGCCAACCCGAACCAGAGGAGTACCCTCTGACCAGGGCCAGACTTCCTCGGGCAAAGAAAAGCTGGTTCTGAGGAACCAATTCCAGTAAAGAAAACAAGAAAATCAGCAGGTCTGGAGTCCAAAATTCCTTCTCCAACTGCTGCAGAGATAGCAAAAGCCATACAAATTGTCAGTCACTGTCTCAGGGTCCATCCGAACCACCACTATCTGGTAAAAGGTCGGTTCGTCGGTCCCAGTGGTTCAGGATTATGATATTGAGGAATTTTATGAACCAGAGGAGGGGAGGAGGATTATGAACAGTATGAATGTGGCTGGGAAGGTCTGGGTGTGCCCATTGAACGGACATCTCCCCAGACAGACCTTTAGAATCTCCCCTATGCTGTCTGAGTCCCGTCTCATTTATGTTTTATAAAAAGTTGCTGAAACCCTCCAGCTTCCTTTAGAAGAGGCTGTGGATGAGCAAGAGGAGCCTGATTTTGTAGAAATGATGGATATTCCAGAGTCTAGGAGTTGTCTATTCCTTTACATAAGTCTTTTAGGAAACAATTAAAATTTTAAAAGCTCCTAATTCTGTGCCTCCTGTAGATAAAAAGATGGACAGAAGGTATACATTGTCAGCCCTGATACAAAATTCCTTTCTCAGCAAAGCAGTCATGTTGGGTAGTTCAGGCTGCTGCCTGTGATAAAGCTAATATTCCCTTGGCTTCACATCCTCCTGACAAGGATTCCAGGAAGATTGATGCCATGGCAAAAAAAACAGTATATGGCAGCCTCTCTGGGACTCAGGCAAGCAAATTGTATGGCTATGTAGCTAGGTATCAGAAATCTAGATGGGATACTGTTATGCAATTGTCAAGCAGGCCCATGGCCAGCTGGCTAGTGAACTAGAACAGGTGGCTGCTGATGGCATTGAAGCCTCTAAGGTTCAGTTTCATGCTGCTGTGGATGTTAATGATGTTTCCTCTAGGGTCATGGCCACATCTGTAGCTTTTCGTGGGGTTGGCCTGGCTCAGGTGTACTAGTTTGTCACAGGATACCCAGACTAAGGCTATGGATTTTCCTGTGGTGGGAAATTCTCTGTTTGGAGAGCAGAGAAGAACTACATGAAGAAGATGGATGAATATAGGACTACTTACAAGAGTGCCCAGGCTAAGGGCGGCAAGCCACTCCTCAAAGGCATGCCCCCAGGGGTAGGGTAGGCCTTTCACAGGCCTTCTACCAGACTCAGGCCTCCTCTGCCTATGCTCAGAGGGGCTTCTTCAGAGGCAGGGGCAGACGAGGGGTGGGCAGACCTGCTCCACCCCCAGCCTAAAAGCTCCTGCAGAAACAGGCACCCTGATGGGGTGCCCAGGGCCATTCTCCTGTACCAGTGGGGGGCAGGCTGGCTTACTTCAGTCAGAATGGGCTTCTTTAACCTCAGACAAGTGGGTTCTGGAAGTAGTAAGCCAGGGTCTGGTTCTCAGCTTCAAAAGTTTCCCAAGTTGAGAAGCAGACTTTTTCTACCTAAGTGCTTCAGAGACCCTCGCTCTGAAACAGAGGTCTCATCCCTGTTAGCTCTCAGAGCAGTAGAAAGGGTTCCTCCTGCATCAGGGCAGGGGTCTGTATTCAGATACTTCCTTACCCCAAAAAGACAGGAGAGTGGCGGCCCATTTAGATCTCAGATATCTGAACAAGCATCTTTTGAAACCAAAGTTCAAAATGGTAACTCTGGCAATGATTTTACCTTCCCTAAGGCCAGGGGACTGGCTAGCCTCCCTGGACCTCAGGATGCCTATTTCCATGTCCTAATCAGAAGATCCCATCGAAAGTACCTCAGATTCGAACTGCCCTCAGGTCATTACCAGTTCAGAGCAATGCCCTTTGGCCTTACCTCTGCTCCAAGGGTATTCACAAAGTGTCTAGCAGTGGCCCACTTAAGGAGGCAGAGGATTGCTGTTTTTCCCTATCTAGACGACTGGCTCATTGTAGGCCAGTCCCCAGAACAGGTAAAATCTCACCTGCAGGTCACCCAGCAGCTTCTCACCTCCCTGAGTTTTCTGCTAAACCTACCAAAGTCGGTTCTGGAACCAGTCCAGGTACTCACCTTTATAGGGGCAGAATTGGACTACAAGCTAGCCAGAGCCTTTCTTCCCCAGAAGGGTAAGAAATTTAGTGGCTCTGGCCTCTTCCTTCCTCTGCAGGTCTCGACCAGCAAGACACTTTGCAGCTCCTGGGGCACATGGCTGCATCCACAGCTGTTGTGCAGAGAGCCAGATTTCAGATGAGAGACATTCAGTTTCACTTGAGAACCTTTGGTCTCAGAGAAGAGACCCCCTTTCCAAGTTGGTCCCAGTGACTCTAACCTTGATCCTAGCTCTCCAGTGGTGGCAGGATCAGAGCAATTAAGATTGGGGGTCCCTTCATTTCCCTTCTCACGACTTGACTCTCACTACAGATGCTTCCCTTCTGGGTTGGGAGCCCACATGGGCGACCTTTCCCTCAGGGAGTTTGGTCCCCCAGGAATCTCTGCTCCACATCAATTTGCTGGAACTCAGAGCTGTCTTTTTAGCCCTTCAAGCTTTTCTGCATCTGTCACGACAAGGTGATACAAGTCAGAACAGACAACACCACAACAATGTGGTACATCAGCAAACAGGGGCACTCGGTCTTGGCCTTGTGCACCGAGGCAATGAAGTTGTGGTCTCTGGCCTATTCCTGAACACTTCCCTCATAGCAGTTCATCTTCCAGGGAAGGACAATGTCTAGCGGATGCCCTCAGCAGGATTTCCCAGGGCCATCACAGATGGTCCCTGGATCCTCAAGTGCTGGGGATAGTTTTTGCCAGGTGGGGCATCCCTCAGATAGATCTTTTGCAGCCCCAGACAATCACAAACTTCCTCTGTTCTGTTGCAGGCCTCCAGTGCTGGGCTCAGTTCCCTGGATGCCCTTCTTCTGGATTGGGAGGAAGTTCCTCTGTATCTTCCCCCTTTCCTCTCCTATTCAAAGTACTAGTCAAAATCAGATCTCAGCCTTGCAGGGTGATTCTGATTGCCTCGGATTAGACCAGGCAGCCCTGGTACCCTCCTTCTGTCTCTGACAGTCCATCTTCCCCTGTGCCTCCCCAGGAATCACAATCTGTTGACTTGTGCCCAAGGAAGGTTTGGTATCCGGACCTCAAATCCCTCAACCTCAAGGCCTGGATCTTGAGGAGTTAGAGTTTACTTATTTACACCTCTCTCAGGGTGTTCTTGAGATCTAAAGGCTTCCAGAAAGCCTTCCACTAGAAGCTACTTATAGTTCTAAATGGAAAAGGTTTTCCATTTGGTGTGCTGGAAAAATATTTCCCAGAATCTGCTGAATTGCCCATTTGTTAGATTACATGGTACATCTTAATTCCTTGGGTCTCAGACCAGCTACCCTGAGAGTTCATTTGGCAGCTGTGTCTGCTTTTTGTGTCACAGGAAAGTCATCCCCTCTTTCCTCTCATCCTGTGTTTTCCAAGTTTTCTAAGGGATTACTCCATACTAATCCTCACTTTCGGGAACCGGCCCCTGCTTGGGACCTTAATGTTTGCATTGCCCAGTTAATGCAACCCCCTTTTGAACCTCTGTCTTCTGCAGAGCTTAAGTACCTAACTTGGAAAACTGTTTTTCTAGTGGCTATCACTTCTGCCAGACGCATAAGTGAATTGCAAGCCTTGTCAGTGGAGACTGACTTTATTTCTTTCCACAGGGATAAGGTAGTCCTTAGGACTAATAGGAAGTTTTGCCTAAGGTGGTTTCAGATTTCCATCTTAATCAATCTATCTCCTTCCAGTATTTTCACTGATCACTCCTCTTCTGGTGAGAGGAGGTTGCACAACCTGGATGTTAAGAGAGCTCTTAGTTATTATATAGGCGTACCAAAGGTCACAGGTTCAAATCCTCCAACTTTCCTTACCTATGGTGAAGTTGGGAAAGGCAAACCTGCCACTAAAGAGATCAATAGCCAGGTGGATTGTCTCTTGTATCAATTTTGTTATCAGAAAGTGGGCAGAGCCCCTCCCAATTGAGGGCTCATTCTACCAGGGGTACAGCTGCGTCTCTAGCTGCTGCCAGAGATATCCTTTATTAGAGATTTGCCAGGCTGCTACTTGGAAAACGGTACACACTTTTACCAAACATTACTCCCTGGATGTCCAGGCCAGGAGAGCTGCTCAGTTTGGCACAGCTGTTCTTCAGAGCCTATTCCCTAAGTAGGTTCTGCCCCTCCTCCATGGAGGTACTGCTGTGTATTCTGCTAATGTCTATAATATAGCAAGACTTCATGTTGTTTGAAGAAAAAATTACTCACCTTAGTAATGTTGTTTCTTCTAATGGAGTCTTGCTATATTATAGACCTCCCCCCCCCAACCTGCCCCTCTCAGAACCTCTACTTGGTGGGGTGCGGGCAACTTAGTGTGGGCACTTATGTCCTGTTAGCATTTTGTCCCCTTTGGGACTTTGGGGGTGTGTATGTGTCTGCGTGTGTGTGTTTTATTATACTTATGTTCCATTTTCATATTATTAGAATGGTGTTAGTATTTCTGGTCCCCTGACTTGAGTCTTGGGTGTTGGGACCATCAATGGTTGTTATTATTTAGGTAGCCATTTGGCTAGTGTAGAGTTACAGCTTCCACACAGACCTTAGTGAGTTTGGCTCGTAAAGATCTGACAGTTCAAGTTTGAAATGACACAGATAGAGCTGCTCTAGTGCCAAAATTCTATTTTGGAATGGTTTTAACCATTTCACTCCGGGGCAGTTCTAGAGCTGGCTCAAACTGCTAATGTCTATAATATAGCAAGACTCCATTAGAAGAAACAACATTACTAAGGTGAGTAATGTTTTCTTCTATTCTACGCCGGAACTGCAAAAACACATTTCGGCCAGGATGTGAAAAGTAACAGCTGTACTGTACATAAGGAGGTGCAGAACAATGGCAATGTTGAAAATCTGGAGTGAAAATATAAATTCGCAAACTTACGAGCGTGCATGCAAACTGCACAATGCATGCTCGTAGCACAGTCATTTTATAGAGTATCATCACCAAATGTTCAGCATAGGCATTTTAGGCACTCTGCTTATGAACAGTGTCACTGTCATTTTCATATTCTGTCCCGACCCCTAATGTCCCACAGAGACTATGCTATTCTGCGCCGGAAGTGCAAAAACACATTTCAGACAGAATGTGAAAAATGACAGCTATACTGTTCACAAGCAGGTGTGGAAAAATGGCAGTCTTGAAAATCTGGCATGAAAATATTGCAAATTTGCAAAGCTACGAGCATGCATAGCAACTGCCCAACGCACGCTTGTAAAACAGTCATTTTTTGGATTTTTTCCACCAAATTTGCAACATAGGCTTTTTGAGAGCCCACCTCATGAGCACTGGCACTGTCGTTTCGTTAATTGATCCCAAAAGGTGATTTCTGGCAGTGACCACAAAAATCACCTTTCAGGGCAGAATAACGCCATGACAGTGTCAGAATTCATGAGGAGGGGTCCCAAAAACCTCATGTTAAAATTTGGTGCCAAAAGTCCCAAAAATGTCCGTGATATGCATCAAAGTTGAAAAAACTCTGTCTGTTCTATTATACAGCTTACCGGCATTTCCTCAGTTCGCAGTCGGCTTTGAAGAGTGCAGATGTCTTCCTGGTCCATCGAAGATCAATGCCATGCTCTGGAGGTAAGTATGGGGTGAGGGGGCGGGTAGGGAGGCAGGGTGCGCAGAGGGTGGGCGCGGGTTGTGGGAGCGGGGCAGGGAGACGGCGAGGGACCTTTTTTCTATACAGGTTAAATGGGAATAAAACATCGTGGGACAGTTTCCTTTTTTTACAGGGTTAGTTGGCATATTGTGGTGGGTTCCCAGCATGCCAACATAGTGTTTCTTTTTTGTGGGGGCAGCTCTAGCCGATGGGGGATTGGGCACACTTGCTGGCACAAAAGGGGGGAGCACAAGAGACGAGAGGGATTGGGCACCCCCTCAGCACAACTGCACTGGGTGTTTGGGGTAGAATTATGCCAATGGGGAGTGGGTTCCCCCGTCGGCAAATGAAACATTGAGGGGGACATGATGCCAACGGGGAGTGGGCTCCCCCATCAGTAAAAAGAATGCATGCTTACGGGCACTGAAGCCGATGGGGATTGGGGCCCCTGTCAGCACACAAACACTGTAGGGGGGGCACATGCTGCCGAGGGAGACTGAGCATCCCCTCGGCATGGGGGGGCTCACTCATATTGTTTGTGAACACGGCGGCAAGCCGCCAACAATATCAGAGTACCAAGGTTTCACCCAGCAATGATGGGTCGCTCCCTCATTGCAGCGAATGGCTTACGCTGCAATGACGAGTTGGCCCCTGATTGCAGCGGCTAATTTTTTACAAGGTTGTGGCATGCTGGCTGAACTAGTGTCAGCAGCAATGTGCCACAGCATTGGGGAAAGCGGGCCAAGCCTTTAACGGCTGTGGGGGCATTGACCACAACAGTGCCACGCCTCCACAATCTGCTTCTGGAGGAAAGCTGCTGCAATATGTTTCTTGTGCATGTGCGCAATCAACATAAAAATTACTTACCATAGTAATCTTGTTTCTTCCATGGGAATCTTACTGTATTCTGATTTATGCAGTATGGTTTCGCCATAAGGCTGACCTGGAGCGGAAATGGTTAATTGAACCTATGCTAATCATGGAATGTTGGGCTCAAGCTCGGTTTTCAAACCACTATCCCTGGTAAACATTCTGCAACCATCAGATTCTTATGGAGCATGCATAATAACAAGCTATCTAAACTACACTAATAATTCAATAACCAGTTAACAACAGCCAACACCATTCCCCTTTATTTTAAAAAAATGTGGGCAACACTATGACTCAAGTCACTAAACCGAAAAAAGAAACACCTACAGGTTTCAAACAGCATGGACTGCTGTGTTGCAGTGCCCATAGGTTCTAGCAGGAGAGGAAGGGTGAGAGCTCAGAATGCAGTAAGATTCACTTGGAAGAAACAAGATTACTATGCTAAGTAAATTTTTTCTTAAAAAAACCGGAAATCTTACTATATTCTGACTTCTGCAGACTACCCAAGCACTACCTTTGGAGGAGTGTAGAGAACCTGTTTAGGAAACGGGCTCTGCAGTACTGCTGCGCCAAACCTGGTGTCCCTCCTGGCCTGGGTATCCAGGCTGTAGTGCTTAGTAAAGGTGTTAACTGTTTTCCAGGTAGCTGCTATGCAGATTTCTAACAAAGAGATATCTCTCGTAGCTGCTATAGAGGCAGCTGTACCCCTCGTACAATGGGTCCTGAGGCCTACAGGAGGCTCTTTACCCATTTTTCTGTAGCAAAATTGGATACAGGCAACAATCCAATGGGCAGTGGTCCTCTTTGAGGTAGGTTTGACCTTCCCTACTTCTCCATAGGTCAGGAAGAGCTGGGTTTTATCCTGCCTGTGACACTCTGTGTGATCCAAATAGTAGCTAATAGCTCTCTTGACATCAAGACTATGCAGTCTTCATTCCCCTGAGGTGGACTTATCAGTGAAGAAGACAAGCAAAGTCATGGACTGTTTAAGGTGGAAGTCTGAGACCACATTAGGGAGGATTTCCTATTGGTCCTTAGGACCACCTTGTCCCTGTGGACTGCTATGTAGTCTGGCTCTGTGGGAAAGGCCTGGAGCTCACAGATCTTCCTGGCTTGAGGTGATGGCTACCAGGAATCCTGTTTTCCAGGTCACATACTTAAGCTCTGCTGAAGACATGGGTTCGAATTGTGGCTGCATTAGCTGGCCAGTGCATATGTTAAGGTCCCATGCAGGAGTATGTTCCCTGTGAGGGGGATGGAAGGGCAGTAGGCCCTTGAAAAACTTCCTGAATACCTGGTTGGCAGCCAGGGATGCCCCTTTTCTAGCAGAAAGGCATGCAGAAACAGCTGCTAAGTGCACCTTAAGGGTGGAAGGCTGAAGGCCTAGGGAATGCAAATGTACCAGATAGTCCATGACTACTGAAAAGCCAGCTTGACTGTGGTCTCTTTGTCTGTGTCTGCACCAAACAGAAACCCTCTTCCATTTAGATGAGTAAGTCTTTCTGGTGGAAGGTTTCCCAAATACCCTGAGGACCTCTAGCACCCCCTCTGAGAGGTGTAGGTCAGCTTATTCTAAGTCCTCAAGAGCCAACCTATGAGTCTGAGGAACTGGAGATTGGGATACAGGACCCTGCCCTGAGAGGAGGTTAGTAGGCTGTGCCTCCTGGGCAGGGAGATTGGTTTGGTGTGATAGAAGGAGCTCCCCCCCCCCGAATTGTGCCACCACTTTAGAGTTTCAACATGGACACTGCCTCTTTCCTACTATTTCTACTTATAAATCTGTTGCACAACAGCATCTAACATTTCTCACTTGCTGTGTATTTCTACTAACTTCTGTTTAATACCTTGTCTGCATAATGTGTTATTGCTACGGTGGAATTGCCACCCGCTGTAGCTACCTCTGTCTTCTCGTTGTTTGTCCTCCCCTGTAATCTCTTTCTGACTTTAATTCTTCTGGCTCTGTCCCCGTAATAAATCCTAGTGGCACTTGCAATTTAAAAAGCATTTGGTGCAGTTAAACGGCAGTGCAACTGGTATCTGTAACAGCACTGTGCTATGCGAAGTTCAGCAAGATTAGCTGTTCCCTCTCGCATGTTCATGGTGAAGTGCTGCAAACGGCTCTTTTATCCTACTACTCACAGTATAAAAGGACCGGGAGTGGTCCTTGAAATAGTTTTAAACTCATAGGTCCGTGCACCAGGCGTCTTCAAAAGACAAGCAAAATACCTGTGCACAGACGAAAAGGGTTAGCGCTTTAGTAAAGTGCCTGTAAAAATGAAATGTTCTCTACATAATGTAATATAACGCTAAACTAATATTTCTGCTATGTGTAACCCCTAGGTGGCGCTATCCCAAGGGCTACTACCGCTGCCTGTTTGGCTAGTAGCAGGTTAAGGGACCCGAGTTCTGAAACAGGTGCCTCCACCCAGAGGTCAGGGTTGGTAATGGTCAAGCTAACCTGGGCACAGCCCTCCAGGACACTGTAACCCCCCTCTTTCCTTTCTAGTGGCTGAAAAAATACACAATAATCAACTTTCACAATACTCCTGATACACCACACAAGTACCCACACTGTTTGCACCAGGGCTTTCCTCTGGCTCGGCCCTGGGGACCCCCTGTAAAACAAGGTTATACACAGCAAATAACAGCAGTACAGTACTCTTGCACAAACTGGAACTACAGTCAGGGTAAATGCAAAAGAGTTAGATCTGATTTATTTGAGAGACTTGAACAAGGGAAGGGCGTAATCAGGTTATTGTGCTTAAAGACTCTATCAGTCAAACAGTTATTCGTGCACTTCAGGGTCCGTAAACAGTCACACACTCTGGGTACCTAGATGGAGAATGGTGGGCTAGCCAGGAACGTTGCAGTTGGTTGGGGCCCTATGATGGAAGAAAATAACAAGCACAACACACACTATTTGTGATCCGGAGCCAGAGGGCTCAGTTCGTGAAAAGAAAACAACAAGACAGTCAGATGACACACTTTTAGATTAGGCTGTTGTTGCAGGGAGCTACCCTGATGATTACTCATGATACCCAAGACTGGACACAGGCTGGACAAAAATCGAGACAGCAGGTGGTTAACCTGGAGTGCCAGGAGAAGCAGGACCCACACGATTCGCCGAGGCATCATTCCCATTCAAGCGTGGAGCAGGGGGCTGATCCCCAGGCAGGTATCTCATTGGTGGCTTTCTCTTTGCAGTGGGGTAGTCTGGCAGGGCCAGCGTGCCATGGCCCAGGCTGAATGGAGATGAACACGGATTCAGTCTGATTAGGCTGGATAAAGCTTCCAGCAAGCAGAACACAGTTCACATAGTGGGGAACCAAATCATGACCCGCTGTCAATACACAGCACATTTACATGTAAAGGATTCTACGGTACCAGCAAGCAGAACACAATTCACACAGTGGGGAACCAAATCCGTACCAATACACAACACATTTACATGTAAAGGATTCTTCAATACCAGCAAGCAGAACATAGTTCACACAGTGGGGAACCAAATCACGACCCAATTTCAATACACAGCACATTTACATGTAAGGAAATTCTACTGTACCAGGCAAACCACTCTTTGATCAGGATTGCAAAGTCTCTGCACAAACTGGGGATTCAAAAGCAGCTGGAAATCCTGACAGACCGATCGCATTCAGCAAAATCTTCGGTTTTCTTCAGGTATGAGCCTGGTAAAAAATAATGGCTTACTTCGTTTTCACAAACTTGGATTTAGTCTGAAATTATTTTCTTCTCTCCCTCTCAGGGGCAGCAGGCAGACATGCAGGCCACAACTCAGGCCTTTACATACTTCTCCAGTGCAAAACTACTCAGTCAGCTGCTTGACTGTCTCAAGGATGTTGCTTCTTCAGCTCCCAACTTAGATCTGATTCAAACTGCAGCAAGCCTGGGAATTTCCCTAGAATCCAAAAGGTTTGGTTGGCTAATCTGTCTGTCAGTCACAACAAAGGCTCCCCCTTCAGGGGGGGAAAGGCGCCAAAAGCCCAGAACTACAATTCCTACAGATTTTGACTCCAGACAGCTCCTGTAGTCCGGCTCCGTTTTAGGTCCCACCAGAACTGATTAGTCCAATTCGCAGTCCAAGACCAAGATAGTGGAGATAAACAAAACAGTCCTTGCTGCAAAGAAGACAGGTTAGACAAACTACATTATCATTATCACTCTAAATGATTTTCAGCAAATAGTTACATCTTTCGACAGAGCTCCCTCTCAGATTACTTATGACTGCAATCCAGGCAGCTCTTAAAGAGACTGTACACAGAGGCTATACAGGCACTCTCTGGCAATCACATTCAAATTGCTAAAACACAGGACACCAGCCTGGCAGTGAGCATTTAGGCAAGCTCGAGGAAGACTTTTCGGGAACCCCAATTTATAGGGGGGGTTACATATGAATACATGGGCAGACAGTAGCAATAGTTTAGGAATGTCCCTTTGCTTATATATGCTTCACTATGACTGGTATACTTATCCTGTATTATGTAAACCACATATTCACTTTTTTAGAAAATGTTTTATAGAGGGGGTGTGTTATATTTTTGTTTAATAAGGGGGTGGAGTTACTAGTCAAAGGAGGAGTTACAGCCTATAAAAGAAACTGTTTTGCAATTTTTTTTTTACTTTATTGTTAGAAAACATTAACATACAGTTTATGTTCGAACACCGAGCATTCAGTAAAGTAATGTTGTTGAGATCGATGAGGGTGCCATCCCTCTTAATACATGCAGGTAAAAGCAGCTCGGTGCAATAAAGATTCATCTTAGCTGAGAGGAATACAATATGATAACATTACAATTATTCTTATGCATTGCCGTGTACATTTGCCCATGAGTTGCATGGATATTTATATAGTCATTTCCAACCAAAAATACACACATTCTCCCCCTCTTAAACCTAGAGGATAGGAGATATAACCATGCCTTCTTCGTATTAAGTTGTACTGAAAACAGTACAAAAATTTTTAATTTAATTCTAGCTTGAACAGTATACAGAACTCCATTTGGTACAAAACATTAAACAAGGTAGAGCATTAACCAAGGAGCTTAATAAAGATAGTCCTCAGAGCCCACAACTCAAGTATGGTGGCAGACCACCCCAGGCAGTGTGCTAAGCAGAGATTAAGAAAGAAAAAAAGGTAAATATTAATATCCATGACCAGCCCTACATGGGGGCAAGCCATTTACCCACCACACTGCCCTTCAAGAGTAAAGGAAGGATAATATCCACCAAGTATCATTCAGGCCTCCTCATCTTCAGAGGGCAAGGAATCCGAAAGTTCTGCAGAGACAGGAAGGGGCTTCGTATTTTTCTGGGCCCATTTTAGTACATCTCCTGGATCAATAAAAATGTATACCTTCCCCTCGTGTATGATCCTCAATCTGGCCGGGAAAATGATGCCATGGGGATCTTGGCTTCCCTTAACATAGTGTGCACTCCATCAAAATGCCTTTTGCGTTGCCGGGTTGCGTAGCTTAGATCTGGGTACAATCGGACCTGATGCCCATCCTGAAGCAATAGCCCCTTTTGTCTGGCGAGAGCCAGAAGAAAGTCTCTCATTCCCTCTCCGTCAGTGACCACCACTATAGCCCGTGGCGCCTCCGGATTTTCAGGCCTTCCACGTGGAGGCACCCGATGTGTTTTGCAGTGTTATGGCAAATGTAGTTGGGGAGAAATCCTGGATGGCTCTCCTAGTTTATCTCTGGTCTGAAGGGGAGCACAGAACATTTTTCCTGCTAGCTTCTTGGCAGTTAAGCTGTGCCTTTCTCCTTCTGTATTTTCATTTCTAGTTTGTTGTTTTTCGAAGTACACTGATGTAAGCTTGAAGTTCAATTCTAGTTTATTTTTATTTTTGTTTTGTCCTGTTTTACTAAAACCTTCACCTGATTTGTACCTTCATTGCTGACTCCTGTGATCTGACTTTACCTACTCACGACATTTGGATATTGATAGGGTCAGTAGCAGTGAGTACCGAGGCTGCCTGGCCCAGTCTGGAGCAATGAGGATCACTGTTGCTGTCTGAACCCTGAGCTTGTTCAGTACTCTAAGCAGCGGGGGAGAAGGGGGGGGAAGGCATACAGAAACTTCCCTGTCCAATCCACCAGGAGTGCATCCAGAGGCACTGTGCCCCATGCAGGGGTTCTGCAGCAGAACAGTGGAAGTTGGTGATTGTCTGGGGCTGTGAAGAGGTCCACCTCTGGAGTGCCCCACCTTCTGCATGCTACTTGCAGGATCTGCCTGTTTAGTGAACACTCGTGGTGGTGCTGGGTGATCCTGCTGAGGGCATGTACCAAGACATTGTCCTTCCCTGGGAGATGAACTGCTGAGATGGAGATCCCCAGGGAGTAAGCCAGGTTCCATACCTTCATGGCCTCTGTACACTGGGGGAAGGAAGACCTTTTGCACCCTTGCTTGTTGATGTAATACATTGTGGTTATATTGTCTGCCCTGGCTTAAACCACTTTGTCCTGCAGCACTGAAGCGAAGGACTGAATGCCCAATTAAACTGCCCTGAGCTCCAGCAAGTTTATGTGAACCAGAGACTCCTGCTGGAGCCAGGTATCATGGGCAGTATGCTCCCCTAGGTGGGCACCCCATCCTAGGAGGGAAGCATCTGTTGTCAAGACTGCTGCTGGTGGCAGCTGGAGGAAAGGCACGCCTTCACTGAGGTTGTCCTTTTCCTGCCACCATTGCAGAGCTTGAAGGAGGGTTCCTGTGACTGGCACTATCTTTGACAGGGAGTCTCTCTGGAACAGGGGAGAGTGAGGGTGGGGGAGGTGGGGGTGGCAGTGGGATGATAAAGGAAAGGGGGTGGGGCAACTGCAAACTAGGGGTGCTAGTTGCACACTCGAGCAGACTTAGATAGACTGGGTGGTCTGTTTCTGCTGGCACATTTGTATGTTCGTATGTTCTGAGACCAGTGAACCCTGAGATGGAACTGAATGTCCCTCATCTGGAATCTTGATTCTGACATTGTTGCTGTTGATGCAGTCATGTGGTCTAGCAACTGAAGAAAATGTCTTGCTGATCTGGGGGCATAAAGCTAAAAAGAGTTTGACAGCTGTACCAAGCTGTCTACCCTTCCCTGAGGGAGAAAGGCTCTTCCTCTCAGCTGTCCATTTCCACCCCTATGAACTACAGGATCTGAACTGGTGTTAGCACTGACTTTTTCTGGTTTACCAAGAAGTCTAATGTATGCCGGATATCCTGAGTGGTGTTCAGTGCTTCTCTTACTTGCTGAGGGGACTGGTCTACCACCAGCCAGTGGTCCAAGTATGGGAAGACTGTAACCCTCTGTCTCCTTAGGTGTGCCACTACTACTGCTAGGCACTTGGTGAACACTCTTGGAGCAGATGTCAGGCCAAAAGGCATGGCCTTGAACTAGAAGTGATCTGATGGCAATATAAACCTGAGGTACTTTCTGTGTGATTGCCTGATGGGAATATGGAAGTAGGCATCTTTTAGATCCAGAGATGCCAGCCAATCCCCCTTCGTGAGTGTAAGGAGAATGGTAGCCAGAGTGACCATGTTGAACTCTGTCAAATGTTTGTTTGCGTCTAAGATTCAGTATGGGTTGCCACTCTCCTGTTTTCTTTAGAGTGAAGAAATACCTTGAGTAGAGACCACTTCCCCTTTGGACCAAGGGAACTGGCTCTACTGCCTTTTCCAGAATCAACTTTACTACTTCATCCTCCAACAGAGTTGCCTCTGCTCGGCTAGCAGATCTGAACAGTCTTGCCCTCAGTTTGGGCAAAACCTTGAAATTGAGGGCAAACCCCTTGCCCACTACTTCCAGGACCCACTTGTCTGTGGTGATGGATTCTCAAGCCTTAAGATAGTGGGCCAGCCTTCCTCTTACTGGGAGTGGGAAAGTGATCCTAGCAGACCCCTCAGGGGGTCTGTTTGGTTTGTGTGCTTTGCTAAGTGCTGAGGCTAGTCTGCCTCTGCATCTGAAGTACCCTGTCTGGGGCTGGTAGGCTGTCAATGCCTGAGCCTGGAAGAAGGACATGTAGTGGGATTTACCCCTGCCTCCTTTACTCTGGTACTTCTGTGGTGTTGCTGCCTTCTCTTTTGCAGCAGCACTCTTATAGGCCACTTTATACTTGTCCATCTTCTTCATGTAAGCCTCTGTTTGCTCACTGAAGAGGTATCTAGTCTAGTAAGGGAAATCCAATGCCTTTGTCTGTGTATCCTGTGACAAATTAGTGGCCCTTAGCCAGGCAAATCTTCCCAGAGACACTGAGGTTGCCATTTGCCTGGCAGCAATGTCATTTGCATCCACTGCCATCCAAAACTGGCATTTAAAAGCTTTTATGCCCCTTTTCGCAGCTTCAGAAAATCTGAGGCCATGGGTCCAGTGCAAGCCTTAGCTATTTCCAAAACAGTGTTCCAGAGACTTTTCTGGTATCTGGACACATACTGTAAGCCATTTAGGTTGCTTGTCTCATGACCAAAAAAGCATCCAAAGAGGATTTCTTGGCCATGGAATCCATCTTCCTGGAATCCTTTTCTGGGGGATGTGATGCCAGGGGGATCCCTGCTTTATCACATGCAGCAGCCTGCACTACCCCTTCATGGCTGGGATGCCCAAAAAGGAATTCTGCTCCAGACTTGGCCACCCAGTACTTCCTATCCATCCTTCTGTCCACTAAGGGAATGGAAGTGGGGGTCTGCAAAATCTTGGAAGTCTGTTTCTTCAAGGACTTATGGATGGACAGCAACAGCCTTTTTGTTGCTGGTACATCAATAATTTCCAAATAGTGTGGTTCCTCTTCCTCCTCAGTGTATTCTTGGGTGGAAAGGGCCAGAGTCTGTGCCGCTTGCTTCAAAAAGCAAAGTGAGAAGAAAAATCCTGGGGTCCTTTCTCAAGGGAGTCAGGATGGTGAGGATTGGGGATATTTCTGGCTCAAGAGGTTTCCCATAATCCTCATTCTTGTCATCCTCATCCTCCCCTTCCATATAAACTTCAGCATATCGTTCAAGTGAACTGGGAACTAAGGAAGAACCTAGGTTCTGAACTGAGGACTGTGAACTGGGGTGCTGAACCAGAACCGCAGTACCAGGTTGCAGTGCCTGAAGATTGTTTATAGTGCCAGCTATAGCTTCTGCTGTTGGAACCACTGGAATCATCAGTTGCAGTTCCTTAACTGAATGTTTTCCTTCTTTTTTCTTAGCAGAACTTGCCAGTTCAGAGACCGTGTCTGTGGTTCTCTTTTTACCCATGGAACCTTCACCCTGCTCAGAGGGCTGTTCAACCGGTTCCTTGGGTTTCTCCTTCTGAGAGGAGGAAGTTTTGTCTGTAGCTGGGTCAGCAGCCTTCTCTGTCATTTTTTCCTTCAATTGGTTCAAACATCTATCAAGCATTTACTGAGGAAAATTCTTACAGATTTCACATCTGCCTGGAGATGTTCAAACCCCAGACAGACAACACACACTAAGAGAGAATCTGCTGTAGCAAACGGCGCCCCACACTCTGTACAATGCTGAAAACTCATTGGGCAGGTTCTTTTCTTGGGTAGTGACATAACCAGTGAAAAACCCTAAACAGTGGGTTTTCTGCGAGTCTGAAACCCACATAAATAAACAAAGGTCTCTAACTTTTTTTTTACGCAGTCAGTTTAGCGACCAACGAGAAAACTTGAGAGTTACCACGGTTTCTCTCAAAAATGAAGCAACCAGCCCAAGTAAGGATTACTATATTCAACTTTTAAAATGTAAATAGAAACTCTTTCAAAAGTTTTCAGGTATGCCTCAGTATCACCTGAGGGACACAACTTTGTAAATTTAATGGCTTTTAAGTTGCTTGCATTTTGTTGCTCATCTGGGTCTCTGCCGAATCCTCTGCCTTTGATAGCTTACAAGGCATCCAGCCATCACTGCTCCCATCTCTGCATCTCTTCTCTCATCTGCTGCTCTTGTCGCTGCATCTCTTCTGTCCTATGCACTTCTAAATGTTGAATCTCTTTTTCTCTCTCTGCTTCTCAGTCTCTTTTTGTTGTATAGCCCACCATTTGAAAAGTCCATCAGGCTTTCAGGTTCCGTCACTGCCTGTTCTTTTTCCATAACTTGTGCTGGCTGTACAATCTCAGACTAGACTTCTGCCTCTGCTAGTTTGACTGCCTTTCTCCTGGTAACCACTCTTGGACTTGCTGCTGCAGAATCCATACCTTCCTCTGTGCTTCCCTCGTACTAGGTCCAGTACCTACACACAAATCTCTTGTCTTAGGGTATGCACATCTTAAATCCCACTTTTAAGACCATCTGTCATCGAGGCACAGGTCAGGAAGCATAGGAAACACCAGGAGCAGTTGTAGAATTCAACAAAACTGTTCATTTGTAGTATAGTCCATGCCACTTATAGCACCCACGGTTTAAGCGGGCAATCAGTTTGTCCGGGAAAATTTCAAAAAACATTTGCCAGTTCCACAGGCTCTAATGTTAAAAACTCTGGATATTGTGTTCTATGCCTGCCTTCTATTTCGGGCACATTATCTCCTAATTAGTATCAGTTCACACTTTGACATGGAGTTTGTGGAGCTTGCAGAAGTGTGAACTTGACATTAATTAGCAGCTAATGTGCAGAAATAGGGCATAGAATACTAGCACCTGCAGTGCTTTACCCTCCTTTCACAGAGTTTCAGCAAAAATCAGAGATGGGGAGAAACAATCGCATGTCTGTTTATAGAGAGCCACAACCCATCACAACACAGCTTTATTCTGTGGGACTTGGGACTTGAATGTAGGTAGTGACAGGGGGAAAAATGGTTTTGGCAATGCACAGAAGAATCACGCTCGACTCAGGGAGCATCTTACATTGCTCCCACCTCCATCACAACACAGCTTTATTCTGTGACTTACACCTCCCTTTCGATCACTGACATCACAGAGCACAGGAACAAGCAGGAAGAAAAAGGAAGCAGAGGGGATAAAGGAACTGCACCTGCTGTTTTAGAGAAAAGGAACCTTGCTTGGGACTTGAACATAGATGGTGACAGGGGAAAATGGTCTCAGCAGTGCACAGAAGAGTCACGTTCGACTCAGAGAGCGTCTTACAATGCTCCCACCTCCATCACATTGTTCAGCACCTATAAAATATTCACTTTGGTTACAGCACCCAACCCATATAACGGGCAGATTATGCTTGCACAGTTGTGCCCATTATAAGCAGCGGGGACTCTAGTAGTAACACAGAAAACAAAATTGTTCAGAGCAACTATGTAGAGAGGAATAAAATAAAATCTTTCTTCACTCTCTGTGTCCCTTATTCTTAAAAAAACTCCTTTGCAGTTCACGTTTAGCTCTTTTATAAATCTTTTCAACCCCCATCCTTAGCAAACATCTTGTCCTTGTAGGTTTCAGGCAGGATGAACAGAATGTGCTTGCTGAGGCACCCCCAGCTTTTGCAAAAGGCTCAACATTTGCACTCAAGTAACCTTTAGAGTTTGTGCAGTCATCTCAAAATATAAATATATACATTTCAACAGTAATACTATATATTTTCCAAACACAAGGGGTTCCAATATCAATTTCATTCCATATACTGATCTGCACATAATTTTATGTCAGCTGATATAGATATGCAAGGGGGAAAAACAGACAACAAGGGAAAACTGAGAGACAGAGAGAGACAAAGAATTGTGAGACTGTGCAAAGGACAGACAGAACTTGAGGAGGAAGGAGCTACTGGTATAACTAAAACGTCTCTTCTGGGACAAAGAACTAGATTTCTTGTACTGGGACCTTCAATTAAGGGTAAAAAGCAAAAAAAGGAGTTGGTGTGTTTGTCAAAGGTAGTTGAAGTAAATTGTTATCTGTTATCTGTGTTCTTATCTAGGTGCTTGTCACAGGTGTCAGAAGGGAATTGTTATCTGTGAAATTAACTAAGTGTAGAAAGATTTGCAAAGTAGGGAGAGTGGCTTAACTAGAAGGAGCCAAGTTAAGACCAGATATAAATACTGCCCTAGATAGCTTCTGCCAGAGGACAGACAGAACTCAAGGAAGAAGGAGCTACTGGTATAACTAAAACTTCTCTTCTGGGACAAAGAACTAGATTTCTTGTACTGGAACCTTCAATTATGGGTAAAAAACAAACAAAAAAAAGAGGTGGTGTGTTTGTCAGAGGTAGTTGAAGTAAATTATCTGTTATCTGTGTACTTATCTAGGTGCTTGTCACAGGTGTCAGAAGGGAATTATCTGTGAAATTAACTAAGTGTAGAAAGATTTGCAAAGTAGGGGGAGTGGCTTAGCTAGAAGAAGCCAGGTTAAGACTAGATATAAATTCTGCCCCAGATAGCTTCTGCCAGAGGACAGACAGAACTCAAGGAGGAAGGAGCTACTGGTATAACTAAAACTTATCTTCTGGGACAAAGAACTAGATTTCTTGTACTGGGACCTTCAATTAAGGGTATAAAACACACAAAAAAAAGAGCTGGTGTGTTTGTCAGAGGTAGTTGAAGTAAACTGTTATCGGTGTACTTATCTAGGTGCTTGTCATAGGTGTCAGTAGGAAATTGTTATCTGTGAAATTAATGAAGTGTAGAAAGATTTGCAAAGTAGGGGGAGTGGCTTAGCTAGAAGAAGGCAGGTTAAGACTAGATATAAATTCTGCCCTAGATAGCTTCTGCCAGAGGACAGACAGAACTCGAGGAGGAAGGACCTACTGGTATAACTAAAACTTCTCTACTGGGACTATATTGCCCTCCTTCCCTCTCCTCCACCCCCCAACCCTAAACCAGTTCTACTTTTATAGGCACAGGATTTAACTGACAACAGGAACTTCCTGTTTGGGAGCAGGAAGTGAGTGATCACAAAGCCACCAAAGACTCACCATCCTAGAAGGGCAAGAGTAGCAATCCCTCCCCTCCCCCAGCTGCTGGAGGTATGACTCTGAGCAAGTAAGGAGACTACTGAGAAATATAGGAACTTCTTGTCTCAGAACAGGAAAATCAGGAGATAAAAAGGTGCAGAGGCAGTAAGTAAGTAGGGAGAGAAGAAAAAGAAAAAAAAGAAATAAACAGAGGAAAGAGTAAGTATTCCAGATAACAGTTAGGGGCCCAGAAAAAAGACATGATGGGAGTGGTGCAGTGCAGTGGCTGTGGAGCAGCAGTCTTCTGGGAAATGTTTTGGAGGATGCAGTGTTGTCCCATCTGCAGACACCTCTCTGGGCAGAGGGAGGAGGTTGCTCATCTCCAGGCTGAGTTGGCCAGGATTTGTAGGACTTCCTCTCCCACCCAGGGACCACCAGGGTCACTGCCGTTGCCTCAGAGGTTGCCAAGAAAGAGGAGTGGTTGGACCACAGTGGGCTCGGGGAGGATGAGGGTGGTGCAACAGAGGCTCATCCCTCCAGTTGTACCTCTCCACAATTTTTGTGCCGTTCTGGAAAAGTGTGGTTCCTCTATGGAGGCACCCACATTGGAGACCAAGGAGGATGCTGGGAACCTCCACAAAGGAGACCCAAAGGAGGGTGGCATGGGACCCCACAGGGGAAGGAAACAACTCCTGGTGGAGGACTCCATTGTTAGGAAGGTAGAACAGGGGAAGGAAGGGGAGAGGGAGGTAAGGTGCCTGCCTGGCGCCATGGCTTGAAGAGACAGGGAGCGAATCCTCAGGATTGCAGGAGCAGCTGCACAGGGGAGGGAGCTGGATGTCATTGTCCACCTAGGGACAAATGACCTGGCTAAGAAAGGGATCAGAGCAGTGTAAGAAGCATTTGTGGAGATGGGGAAGGGCCTTAGACAAATAGCACACACAGTAACTTTCTCGGAGGTGCTGCCTGTCTATGGCACAGGTGAGGCTAGGGTGCTCCACACCATGGGATTCAATCAGTGGTTGAAAAACTGGTGCAGAGCTCAGGGATTTGGCTTCATTGGAGACTGGGGGTCCACCTGGAGGGATGCAGGCCTGTACTAGCATGATGGTCTGCATCTGTCCAGGAGGGGAACCAGGATCCTAGGTGATAGGTTTAAATACTTAATTGACAAGTATTTGAACTAGCCAAGGGGAGGCACTGGAAAGGAGCAGGAAATCTTAGCCCCCCAAAATATCAGGGTACTAAGTGAGGTAGACACCAACATAGAGATGTCAGTAGGGAGAAGCGCAGGGTAAATGGAGAAAGTGACAAATGCAGTAAGGACAGGGATGGGGCAAAAAGGGGTAAGGCCATCAAGAAATAATGAGTACCAATGCCTGTAGTCTGGGCAACAAGCTCCCTGAACTGGTGGCCTTGATGGAAGAGGGATGCCTGGATATTGTAGCAGTCACAGAAACATGGTACACAGAGAACCATGACTGGGATGTTAACATACCAGGGTACACAACCTACAGGAGAGACAGGAAGGGCAGAAGGGGTGAGTAGCTGTCTATGTAAGGGAAGGGATAAAAGCAACTAAACAAAAGAGTTAACAGGGAGGAGAGGAGGTACTGTAGGTCACCCTAGAGACTGGAAATGGCACCACAATCTGCACAGGGGTTGTATATAGACCCCATGTCAGGGGGAGGGAATGGACAAGGATATGATAGAAGACATACTTAGGATGGCAGAGAAAGGGGAGGTACTGTTGATGGGGGACCTTAACATGCCAGATGTTAACTGGAGCACCTTTGCGGCAGCCACAACCAAAAGCAGGGCCATTCTTGATGCCCTTCAGGTGGCATGCATCAAACAGCTAGTTTTGGAACCCACTCATGAGGGAGCAATCTTAGACCTCATACTCTCAAATGGGGACAGTGAGAGGATCTCAGATCTAAGATCTAGAAGTGGGTAGCCATTTGGGAACAAGTGACCACCAAGCAGTGTGGTTCACAATAAACTCTGCTACAGAGTCAAGCCATAGAAAAATGAGGGTTCTGGACTTCAGGATGGCTGACTTTGGCAAGATGGGAGAGTGCCTTAGAAAAGCACTAGCAAACAGGCTAGAAGGAGGGGTGGAGCAACAATGGGCAAATATCAAAACTGCCATCTCAGAGGCAACAAGCCTTTGTGTGAAACAAATAAACAAATCAAAACAAAAGAAAAAGCCACTGTTGTTCTCAAAAGAGGTGGCGGTGAAGGTTAGGGAGAAAAAGATAGCATTTAGGAAGTATAAGGAAACACAGAGAACTGTACCAGCTAAAGCAGAAGGAAGCAGGGATGGTAGTCAGAATAGCAAAGGCACAAACTGAGGAAAATATAACTAACCTGGTTAAGAAGGGGGATAAAACCTTTTATAGGTATATCAGGGAGTGTAGAAAGACAAAGGGAGGGATAGTGAGGCTGAATAGAATGGATGGTGGGTGGGCAGAGAGTGACAGTGATAAAGCAGGATACTGAATAAATACTTTTGTTCAGTATTCACTATTCACAAAAGAGAAAGTGGGGGAGGTGCCTAATCCAATTAACAGAAGCACTCTGGAGGTGGGGGGTTGATCCCAGTCCTTTCACAGAAGAAAGGGTTCTGAAAGAACTCCTAAAACTGAAGGTGGACAAAGCAATGGGGCCAGATGGAATTCACCCCAGAATTCTAAAAGAATTAAGCAGAGAACTAGTGACACCACTGACTACGTTTTTTAACAAGTTATGAGAGGATGGTGTGGTACCTGAGGACTGGAAGAAGGTGGATGTGATTGCCCTTCACAAAAGTGGGCCCAAGACGGAGGCAGGAAACTACAGACCTGTCAGTTTGACCTCTGTGGTAGGGAAAGTGATGGAATTACTTCTGAAGGAAAGAACTGTTGAGTACCTAGAGGTCAGTGGGGCACAGGACCCAAGGCAGCATGGGTTGACAGCGGCAAGGTCATGTCAGATGACTCAAATTGATTTCTTTGACTGGGTGACCAAAGTAGTAGACCAGGGAGGGGCTATGGACATGGCCTACCTAGACTTTAGAAAGGCATTTGACACAGTCCCACACAAAAGATTAGTAGTCAAATTAACCTGCCTGGGAGTGGGTCCCAGGGTAGTTGCCTGGGTAAAACATTGGCTGAACAACAGGACACAGAAGGTAATTGTAAATGGAGTCCACTCTGAAGAAAGAGGGGTTACTAGTGAGGTACGCGAGGGTTCAGTACTGGGTCAGTCATTTTAATGTCTTTATAAGTGACATTGCAGAGGGACTGGAAGAAAAGTATGCCTCTTTGCAGATGACACAAAGATCTGCAACAGGGTTGATACACAAGGAGGCGTGGAAAGGATGAGAAGGGACTTGGCAAGGTTGGAGGAATGGTCAGAAGTATGGCAGCTTGGATTCAGTGCAAAGAAGTGCAAAGTAATGCACCTGGGAAACAAAAACCCAGGGGAAGATTACACAATGGGGGGAGGTAGTAACAACAACAAAAATTGAAAGAGACCTAGGGGTAATCATATCAGATGACCTTAAGGTTGGCAAGCAATGTGAGAAGATGGTAGAGAGGGCTGGGGGGGATACTGGGGTGTATAGGGAGAGGTATCACCAGCAGAAAACAGGAAGCAGTTATCCTTCTGTACAGACAGTTGGTGAGATGCCATCTGGAGTACTGGAGACCCCATCTCCGCAAGGACATAGACAGGATGGAGGCAGTTCAGAGGAGGGCAACTAAAATGGTGCAGGGTCTGCAAGAGAAGCCATACGAGGAGAGACTAAAGGAGCTTAATATGTATACCCTTGAGGAAAGGGGGGACATGAAGAATGTTTAAGTACCTCAGTGGAATCAACAAAGTCCAAGAGGGTAGCATATTTCAGAAAGAGAGATGTGCAAGAACAAGGGACACAATTTGAAGATGAGGGGACGGCTCAGGGGCAATGTGAGAAGTATTTTTCACAGAGAGGGTGGTGGACGCATGGAACAGCCTTCCTGAGGAGGTTGTGGGGTCTAAAACTGTGGGAGAATTCAAGAATGCGTGGGACAGACATAAGGCAATTTTTGTGGGGGGTAGGAAGAAATAGACTGTTGGTTAAATAGGATCTGCAGCTTATCCTCTAGGTAGGGAAATGGGCAGACTAGGTGGGCCAAGTGGTCCTTATCTGCCATCAAAGTCTATGTTTCTATGTTTCGGGTTGATCAAGTCCGAGGTCTCACAGGAAAATTAGGTTGCACAACCAAACAGAGAAGGGACAGAAAAGGAAAGAATACAGATCCTTGCATTTAAATACTTTCTCCAAAACAAATGGGACAGGGTCCTATTCTACCCTGTCACAGAGGGCCAGTTGAAGAAGTTTCAGGTCAAGTGAATCACCACTGTACCTGGTTTTCCATAGTACATAAGTAAGGTAGAATTTGGCCTCTCTGGGTGTGACAATCTTAAAGCAAAAAGGGAGGGTGTTAGTGGGAGTGGGGAGGGAGGGGGTAGGATGAACTATTGAAGAAAGCTGGGGGCAGTATCCCACTAAGATCTGAAAATGCAGTGTTGAAAGTTTCAGTGATGATTAGTGGGTCCTGGGTAGTAACACCTTAAATGTTTAGCGGGGGGAGGGGGGGTTGGATTTATCAGTCAGGTCCTTTATATTGTCCCAGTACTTCCTCCAATTTCCCCATGTGGATGGGAGGTGTGTTTTAAAGTAGGCAGCCTTTGCAAGCCATATTTCCCAGGTACACACATTTCTGGTAGCCCTATACCATTGCCTGTCCTCTGGGGGACCAGATGCCAGGGCCTTATGCTAGGGGTTGTCACATGCGACCATGAGATTTAAGAGTGCAGGGGTGATCCAAGGATTTCCAGGGCCTTTGATAGTTTGTTTGGAGTAAGGGGCAAAAATGGTGCAATCAGAGTTGAAGGTAGAGATGAAGTACTGAAGGGCACTGTCAACGCAGGTGGCAGTGTCTAAGGGGGGCCAGTCACAGTTAAGGAGGTAATCCTGGAATTGCCTCAGCATACCTTTTCTAAGGGAGTGCTGAAAGGATATCTTGGGTGGGGGGTTTATGGGACCAGTTAGACCAGTGGCAAAGGACTGGTGAGTGGTCACTAAGTGAGTCTGATAGGACCACTACATTAGAAAGTCTCTCCGGGTGGTTAGAGAGATGCTAGTGCCCATCCTGTAATTGATCCTGGTGGGGGAGGACACAAACTGAGATAGGTCTAAGGCTGCTTCTGCATCTCTATGAGGAACTGCTGTAGGTGACAAGAAGTTTATGTTGAAATCTCCCTGCAGGATTATCTCAGACAGGTTGGGCAGCTAGAAACAAAGTCAAGAATGGCGTCGAAGCTGAGCTCAGTGTTACGAGGCGGGCTGTATATGGACATTACCATGAGAGACTTACCCTTGTTCACTACAGATATTTTGAAAGTTAGGGACTGGGCTACATTTCCCGAAATTTTGTCAGGGAGTACAAGCCCCTGAAGGGAGTCAAGGAGATAAAAGGCACAGCCCTTTTCCCTTTTACCCAGCCTATCTTCCCTGAAGAGCGGGTAGCCTTTTAGGGCGTCGGTGGAGTCAGGAGTTTTTGGAGAGAGCCATGTCTCAGCCACTGCAAGGATATCTGGTTTGTGCTGAACTACCCAGACTTGAAGGCCAATTTTTTGCAGCAGGCTGTAGATATTTATAGAGGTGAGTTTGAGGCCACCTGTGTGATGGGTAGTAGGGCAGGGCAGTAGTCTGGGGCTGGGGTTAGGGTGGATGTTGCCAGCTAGGAGCAGTAATAGTAGGGTGTGATGAAGAAGTACATGTTTGAGCAATTTAGGATTGAGCAGCTGTTTCCTGTGCATGTGCTTGGAAACAGTGGAGGGTAGTGGGAGGGATAGAACATGAGGTAGGAGATGTAGCGAGGGGTTGGAAAGGTAGTAAACTGTGCTGGCAGGCATACCCTGGAAATTAGGGGAGTGATAGGGAACCACACATGCTGTGACAGTCTCATGAGGGTTAATTACTGTACAAAGTTCATAGTTCAGAAGTAAGGGAGAAATGACAGGGGAGGAGGTGAGGTATGACCAGTAAGAATAACATTAGGTGTAGTAATAGCCCAGTACATGGCACCATGACTGTGATAGGAAGGGAGGCATCTAGCATAACAGGGGGTGGGGGGTATATGTCTGACTAATAGACAGGTTAGGTAAGCCAGAACAGATGGTGCAGAGGTGGGGTTGCTGCCTATGGTGCTGATGGTCAGGGACTCAAACCCGGGGGGGGGGGGAGTAAGGGAGAGAAGTGGCAGGGAGGGGACAGAAAGGTGGTGGACAGGAGGGAACAAGTCAGAGGGGACACAGGAGACAGTGTAGAGAGAGGGGAATTGAGGCTCTTGGCTGGTGCCTATTGGTCAGGAACGATAATCTGCAGATGGAAAAGTGGAGACTAACAGTACAATCAGTCATGTGACAAGTCACATGACCACCAGATGCCAATAAGTCTAGAGACAGTCCTGGTTGGGTAGGTGGCTGGGGAGGGTGGAGCAGTCGATGCACAGCGTCAACGGGGCAACACCCCTGGTAGGAGTCTCATTTCAGAGGGGAGCAATCCAGTAATCCTGCATCCTTACTTGCTTGAGGCTCCCAACAGCTGCTCAGCGGCTGAAGAGGTGAAGTAGAGGGGGGCTAGTTCTGTTTAAAAGCCTGGTGGAAGGAGCAGAACAAAGGCAATAAGATACAGGATGGGAATCGTGGAACAAAAGGCTCGCAAGACTGCACTGTGCATGCGCCAAAGTCGAGTGCAGACAGCAGAGTAGAAACAATCCAATTGAAATTTGTAATAAAACCAAACTCTGCAGTAAACGCACGAAAAACCCTTAAAGTTGTTAATTCATCAGTACAGACTGTGATTTGTGCAGGGTACAGAGACTAACAGTGTACTCTGCCGACTCTAAATATAGCTGCCCTAAATCATCATAACATGTAAACAGGCAGAGTGGTGCAGAGTTAAAGTAACAGGGAAGTTTTTAAAAGTCTGTGACACCCCTAGCAGGAGTCCCGTTTCAGAAGGGAGCAATCCAGTAATCCTGCATCCATACCTGCTTGAGGCTCCTGACAGCTGCTCAGCGACTGAAGGGTGAAGCGGGGGGGGGAGGAAGAGTAGTTTTGTTTAACAGCCTGCTTGGGAGGTGCACTGTGGAGCATGCTCACTGACAGGAAACACACAGTTGGAGCTCTTCAACATAATCACTTTAAAACAACCAAAACATTAAAATAAGTTAGGAAAAGAGTCATTATTTGGTGAGATCGGAATTCTGTGAAGCAAGCGCTGCTAGGAGATACCAGACTTTAGCTATGGGTTGCACCAATAAAGGACATATGACCGCATCCAAAAACCAGGCAATAATGCCTGACCAAGAGGCCGTACTGCAACCCTCCTTGGAGCCCGAGCCACCATGGCAGGCTGTCCAGGAATCTATGCAAGCCCTGGACTCAAAAATGGAAGCGATCCCTACCAAATTCGAGGTGCAAGATGCTAAAATAAATGCAGCTACAAAAACAGCGACTTCAGTGGAAACAATAGGAGTAAAAGCCCTGGCATCCACCAGCAAATTTCAGCAGGAAAATGCCCAGCTCCACTACAGGCTTGAGCCCTTGAAAACTCTCAGAGGGCCTTGAACATTCATATTGTAGGGCTTCCAGAAAACGTGGAGGGAGACAACTTGCTTTTCTTTCTCAAAGAATGGCTGCTGGTAGCCCTACAGCTTACAGCCTCATTAGACCCCAGCACATTTATTAAAGCTTACCGGATTTTGCCTAGAACAGCAGCGGCCGCCAGTAAGCTCCTCAGAACAGTCCTCATGGTAATGATGAACCCAGCAATTTGGGACATTATCCTCTCAGCTACATGAAACACTGATTGGCTTCATTTCCACAGAGCCACCATACATCTATTCCCTGATCTCTCGTTTGCTACTAGAGCAAGAAGGAAAAAGTTTGGTGTTCGGACCAGGCTGCGCAGCTTAGGGGTAACTCATTCGTTCCTGATGCCTGCCTGACTGCAGATCCAGTATGGAGGCCATGTGTATCAGTTCACCAACCCTGAAGAAACTGGAAAAAAAGGCAGATGCTCTCAGTTTGGAATTTGAGAGGGCCTGAAGACAAGAGGTAACCAATTCTGCTTCAGATGATGGCACCTGAGTATCTGCAGGTTCCTCTATCCATTTTTTCAAAGTTTAGAGACTGTAACTCCAAGTAACAGTTTCATTGTTTAAAAATGTTAAAACGTTAGAGTTGTTGGGAAATGCATTTAGAGAGTACCTTTTCTGTACACGCAGGCTAAAGTTTAGGTTAAGTTACCAGTGTAACTTAGGCTAATATGGGAAACATAGTACTGTTTAAAATTAAATACGCAAATTAGGGACCTCTATTTGTTTTGGTCCAGAAGTGATGATTATCTCCATTATCTAGAGAGAGTTGGATGAAGTTCATACTGTGTGCTAGAACTTATAGGATAAAAATGTTTGGAGGGGAGGCATAACAACACTAGTTGTATTTTTTTCTATGTTGGGTAAAATGTTTGCTGTGCAATGCTCTCCCATAAGTCTTGTGAGGTGTAGCTTTTTGTGGACTACCATATCAATTTCTCAGATGAAGGGCTACCCCAGTATCTGAAAACAAGACTGCTTAGACTTATTACACCTGTCACATGTAATGTATCCATTTTGTAAGATGTGAACTCTGGCACAAAATACTCGTATGTACTTTTTTTTTATTGAAAAACGATAAAATATAAGTAAAAAAAAAAAAGCCTGCTTGAGGCTCCCGACAGCTGCTCAGTGGCTGAAGAGGTGTGTGTGTGTGTGTGTGTGTGTGTGTGTGTGTGTGTGTGTGTGTTGGGGGGTAATTTTGTTTAAAAAACTCTCCCCTTATTTCTTGTACTTTCTTATGGTTCCTTTCTTTCTGCTTTCAGGATGACCATATTTATAATTTTTATGTAGTGAAAACTAAAAATTATTTTGTTCTTAGAACTAATGGGGTCACCACCCTTTGATACATGGAATGCTCTTATATGGCTACCCATAAACATGTTTTTTTCTTCACTCTGATAATTTTTATCTATATTGATTAAAAATAAGGTACTGCTTATGCAGTCAGTGACTTCTTTCAAAACATTACTTTTCATTAATAGTTACTTTTTAGTTAAAAAGCTTAGAAAGTATATATAAAATTAATACAAGAAGAAATAATTACAAAATTTTGCTTGTTCTTCACAGATGTCTGTCTACCTTTCTCCACTATCTTCTTCTACCTTGGAAGTTCCTGCAATACTGTTGATTGCAGGACTCCATGCAGGATCACAGGAAATCCAGACCCCCTTCATTTCTTAAAACAGTGAAAGCTTTTTCATAGAATACATTAGCAATTCGCTATGAGAATATATGATAAAATGCCAAACATATGCAATACTTAAACTGTGAATTTAACAGAAACATGTGTGTGTGTATGTATATGTATTATATATATATCTTTTTCTAGAGATTTGCATGTATAAGTTCACTGTTTAATAGTTTAATTATTTTCTGCTGTGTCACTAATTAAATTGTGTGTATATTTAAAGGAGGTTGTTTTTTCTCGCATTCACACCCCCTGATGAAGGGTTTGTTAACAGGAAGCACCGTGGCTTTGAGTGGCAGTGTGATGGTCTGTGCACACTCACTATAATTTGCTATTAAAAGCATTGAACTAAGCCAGCCCGGTGGCACTGAGGGTTGAGGCGCCGGACCCCACAACTCACGCCACACGGTGACCTGGGTTCAGGATCGAGCCGGGGATCGGCAGGGTGATAGAATTGGCGTCCACTGACTGCTGTCTCTTCCCAGGGGTGGGGTGGGAATGCGCTCGCTCTGGGAGCAACCTCTGGTGGTGGCTGGAGGCGCCTGTGTAGCAGCTCGGCGTAATGCCTGGGGGGGGCGGAGGCACAGCATTCCGTAGCCTTGCTGGCCAGGCTTCATGGGGGGGGGACAGAAAAAAGCAAAGAAAATACCTCCTGTATGTCGGGAGATGACGGTGGCCCCAGTGGACCCTCCCACATCCCAAACACCGGCCCAGACGCACCCAGGATCTCTCTCTCTCCGGAGGACCTGAAGACTTGCAGGCAGGCCCCTCATACTTAGGAAGTAGTTGCTGAAGGGGAGTGGAATCTGCCCTGGAGATGGTGTCAGGGGTCGGGCCAGCCTGCAGTCATTCAGGGGAAGAGAGGCCAGGGGAATGCGGGGGTTCAGGTTGAGAGTAGGGTGAAGATCTGTGTGGGCACTCCTGAAGGATGCCCGGGGTGTCAGGAAGATAAATGAAGTTAAAAAAAAAAGCATTGAACTAAATAGCAAAGTGAGTGTTGTTTCATTTTGATAATTACTGGAGTGCAGGTATCCTTGGAACTCTGTACTTACTTGGTTGGCAGCCCTTACCTGCAGCCCTCCCAACCTGGGCTACTCACAGTTTCTGTCCGTGGATATTTTTTTCATGGAGTAAGACCCCCTGTTCTGCCCTTTGGCCAGCATTCTGGATTACCTATGATCCCTCTCTAAGTCATGCCTGAAGTCCACAACCCCCAAGGTGCACCTGTCAACCATCTCTGCATACCGGGCATGAGCTGGTATGCCAACACTGGCACAGGAGAAGGTGGTTGGGTGCTTTTTTAAGTGCCTTGACCACCTGTCCATGCCAGTGCAGGAACCACCACTGCCTTGGGACTTGTTGCTGGTACTGATACTGGCACTGTTCATGGACAAGTCATTTGAACCAATACACAGACTGCTTTCCCCAGCCATTTCCCCAGCATCCAACAGAAAAACCTCGACCGCAGAGGGTAGTTGGTCCAGGAGGTTGGCAGGTGGTTAGGAGGAGCAAATCAGGTGCCCCATCACTCTCTGCTCTCCAACACATTACCTCCAAAAACCATATAAACACTACAAACAGGTATCTGCCTCTATCTCTGAAATCAAATAAAGAGGCAGAAGACACTGCAGAGCAGGACACTGCGGCACAGGAGCTAGCACAACAATACTCACCCAAATCAGGAACCAAAACTAAACAAGCACAAAAATCCAAAAACTTCGATCATAGGAGACTCCATGATTCGGGGAGTTGATACCCATCTCCAGCCAGGGTGATGGTCAGATGTCTCCCAGGTACATCAGCATGGAGACACTGACCACATTGCTAAAATTGTTCACAAAGCAGGAGAAAACATTGATGTCCTAGTACACATAGGGACTAATGATCTCGCCAGCCGGTCAGTTGTGGAGACCAAGGAACACCTGACTAAGCTGGGTGACAAACTATCATCTATTTCGTCCGCGTCTCCTTCTCTGAGATCCTGCCAGTCTGGGAGAAGGGAGCAGATGGACGGAAGGTCAGAAGAAGGGAGATAGGGAGCTAAACCGTGGCTCAGGACTGGTGCCAGGAAAAGGACACAGATTTGTAGGGAACTGGCAACAGTTCTGGGACGAAAGTTCTTTAAATTTGATGGACTGCATCTGACTAAAGAGAGTCAGTGCATTGGGGCAGAAGTTTGGCGTCTTTGCAGAATATTTAAACTAGCAAATGGGGAGAGGGTGCAGCACCCCATACGTCGAATGGGAACACCCCTCCCCCCTCAGCTAGTGGTCAAACAGAAATTCAGCGTGTTTGCCGTTCATTTGCATCACCAGGTAAGAAAAAAGGTTTGTCTCCCCATACGATGCACAGGGGTAATGCCAAACTTCACCCAACAACTAACACACCAAAATCTGGCCAATGGAAAATCATGTACACAAATGCTCACAGCCTGGGAAATAAGATCCCAGACCTGCAGGCAATAATGTCAGAGGCTAAACTGGACATAGTAGCAATTAGTGAGGCGTGGTTTACCAGTAACCACACTAGGAGACTTCAGTACCTGGCTATGTATTGTTCAGAAGAGACCGAGGTGCAAAAGGGGAGAGTGGCCTGTATGTTAATGAAAATATCAAAGCTACAGAAATTCAGAATACACATAAGGAGCCAGAAGAACTGTGGGTCACCCTGGAAACAGAAAATGGGACAGCCATAAGAACTGGGGTTGTCTACAGGCCCCCAGACCAGAGGGAGGACATAGACACATTACTGTTAGAAGATATACAAACATGACAGCTAAAGGGAGGTTCTGATAATGGGAGACTTCAATATGCCAGATACAGATTGGTCAATACCAGCAGGAACATCTGCCAGAACTAGACTCATAGTGGATTCCCTGCAGGGAGGGCCTCAAACAACTGGTACAGCAACCCACAAGAGACAGGGCTATCCTAGATCTAGTACTGACTAACATAGAAGGATCACAGATCTCCAGGTAGAAGGTCACCTGGGGGCCAGTGACCATTACATGGTATGGTTCAATTTGGCTACTACATCTAAATCATCCATTCAAGGCAAAAATATGGGACTTCAGAGGAGCTGACTTTGATAAGATGGCCAACAGAGTTAAGCTAGCCCTGGCAAAAAGAAACACAGGTGAGGAGGTACAGGCAAAGTGGGCAAGCATTAAGGATACAATACTTGAAGCAACATCCCATTGTGTTAGACAGAAAGGAAGTGCAAAGAAGAAGGAAACCACTTTGGTTCTCAAATACAGTAGCAGAAAGGTCAGAGCCAAAAGGCTGGCCTTCAGGAAATATAAAGGAACACAGCGGGATGAAGATAGGGAGGCATACCAAACTGCCCTAAGGGAAGCAGGGAAGGCAGTAAGGCAGGCAAAGTCCCAAACTGAGAAACACTAGCACGAACAGTAAAAGAAGGTGACAAGACTTTCTATAGATACATTAGTGAAAGGAGAAAGTCCAGAGAGTGTTGCTAAGCTTAATGGAGAAAAGGGAGCATGTGAGGAGGAGGACCCTGTAAAGGCATCTATCCTAAATAGATACTTTTGCTCAGTATTTACTGAAGAGAAGGTAGGGCAGGGCCCACAGCTCAGCATCATGGACACAGGGGGAGGGAGGTGAGCACTACTCCCTTCACAAAAGAAAGGGTCCTACAAGAGCTTGCTAAGCTCAGGGTGGATAAGGCAATGGGAGCTGATGGCATACATCCCAGGGTACTTAAGGAGCTAAAGGAGGAACTAGCAGAGCCATTAGCAGAATTGTTTAGTGAGTCTCTGAGCACAGGAGAGGTCCCAGAAGACTGGAGAAGGGCTCATGTGATCCCGCTCCACAAGAGTGGTAGCAGGGAGGAGGGGGAACTACAGACCAGTCAGTCTTACCTCAGTAGTGGGCAAGATTGTGGGCACTCCTTAAGGAAAGGATAGTGCAACACCTGGAATCCATAGGGGCACAGGATCCAAGACAGCATGGGTTTACAAAGGAAGGTCCTGTCAAACTAATCTCATAGATTTCTTTGACTGGGTAACCAGAGTGGTGGACCAAGGGGGAGCAGTTGATGTCGCCTACCTTGACTTCAGCAAAGCTTTTGACACTGTTCCACATAGAAGATTGATAAATAAGCTAGGTAGGCTCGGGGTGGGTCAGAAGTTGGTCAACTGGGTGGCAAACTGGTTGACTGGCAGAAAACAGAGAGTGGTGGTAAATGGTATACAGTCAGAAGAGATGCAAGTCACAAGTGGGGTACCTCAGGGATCAGTCCTGGGGCCAGTCCTATTCAACATCTTCATTAGTGACCTCGCAGATGGACTAGAGGTAAGGCTTGTCTGTTTGCAGATGACACCAAGATCTGCAACAGAGTAGATGATCCAGATGGGGTGGGCAGAATGAGAAGATCTGGATAAACTAGCAAAATGGTCAGAAGAGTGGCAACTGGGATTTAATGCAAAGAAGTGCAAAATCATGCACATAGGGAAGAGAAACCCTGAAGCCACTTATAGGCTGGGAGGGAGTTGCTAGCAGTCACAAAGGAAGAAAGAGACTTGGGCATCATCATCACTGATGACCTAAAATCATCCAAGCAGACCTCTAAAGCAGTAGGTAGGCTAGGGGGTGTTAGGGTGTATTAGTGAGGGAGTATCACAAGTCGTGAGAGGAGGTAATAATCCCTCTGTACAAGACATTGGTTAGGCCCCATCTGGAGTACTGTGTGCAGTACTGGAGGCCACACCTTCACAAGGACATTAACCAAATTGAGGCAGTCCAGAGAGGGCAACCAAAATGGTGCAGGGACTGCATCAGAAGACATATGAGGACAGATTAACAGAGCTCAATATGTATACCCTTGAGCAAAGGAGGGAGAGGTGATATGATCGAGACATTTAAACACCTTAAGAGGCATAAACAAGGTGAAAGAGTCTAACATGTTTAAATATAAGAAAAATAGCAGGACAAGAGGACACAGCATGAGATTAGAGGAGGCCGATTAAGGGGAATGTGAGGAAATTCTTTTTCACAGAAAGGGTGGTAGATGCATGGAATGGCTTACCACAAGAAGTGGTGGCTATGAATACAGTGCAGGGCTTCAAACAGGCATGGGATAGGCATAAGGGAGCAATACAAATGACTATGAATAGATAGGTCACTGACAGAGCAAAGGCCGATGGCACATTTATAAGGTAGAAAAAGAAATGGGCAGACTGGATGGGCCTTGCGGTCCTTATCTGCCGTCAGCTTCTATGTTTCTATGTTTCTATGGTGGCTATGCCAGAAGGATCAGTGAGTTCCAGGCACTCTCAGTGGAGTCTCCATATTTGGTGTTCCACAAGGACAAGGTTGTCCTCTGCCCCCACCCAAAGTTCCTCCCGAAGTTTGTGTCAGTTACCTTAATCAGGTGATTAAGCTCACACAGTACTTTACCGCTTCAAACTCGCAGGCCAAGAACAAGCTCCACACGTTGGACCTGTGGCAAGCACTCGCTTATCACAAGGAGCTCATGGCTATAGTTTGGGGAGATGTTTGCCAACTGTTTGTCACCTTCACTGAAGCTGCACATAGCAGAACAGCAGCTAAGAAGATGACTGGCAGGTGGATTGTCTCCTGCATCTACCTCTGTTATAGGTTGGCTGGTAGGAAGCCTCCTGTAGGGCTAAGGGCTTATTCTACCAGACATACCACTGCTATGGTGGCTGATTCCAGGGATGTCTCTGTCCAGGAGATCTGCAGGGCTGCTACCTGGAAGTCAGCACATGCTTTCATTTCCCACTACATCGACCTTGAGTCACACTGGGATGCTGGTTTTTGGACCACAGTTCTCCAATCCTTGTTTACCAAGTAGGGTTGTGTACCTTGCCTCCTTCTCCCAGAGAACAGCTAGGAGTCTGCCAGAGTGAGGGTAGTGCATCACAGCCATGCACCTAGAAATTATGCTTACTTGTCTGTAACCCAGTGTTCCCATTTACCACCATCTGTACTTGATTCAAGTGCAAATTATGAAATTCAAGTACATTTTTGCATGACGGGGGTACACTGTACCCCCATAATTCTGTTTCAAGTATATGTGCCCCACAAAAATGTTGTACAAATGGTAGAATGAACCCTTATAATTTTATTTTTTACCCCTGAAAATTTTTGGAGAGGGTGTAGTGCACCCCCAGATCTGCAGCCTTAATGGGAACACTGCTGTAACCATAGTTCTTGAAGTGACTTGTGGTGCACATACACACAACCCAACTGACCTCCCTTGGCAAGTAGCACACTGATTCCTACTTCCAGTGTGCAAGATCAAATGTCACAGGGTGGTGCCAAGGAGTATATTACCTAGGTGGTTGGGTGGGAGGCGCTTAGCTTGAAGACATTACGTCTGGATTTAAAGGGGAAAGGAAGACATCCAGAGTGTGGATGTACACCATATACCACTCCTAGAAAGTAAAGTTTTGTAAGAGCTTATCATAACAGTAGCACTTCAAGAAAAGCTTTTACAGCAGGCCACACCAATAGAACTAAGCTGCCAGGTGCCAGGACTACACAGAAATCTTCTAGCTAGCAGTCTACCATGGGGGACTGTCCACCACTAACGTCAGTCAGCTGACATCAGCCTAGCCTATATAGGTGGGCAGTCTCCCACACCTACCTCAGTTCTCCCGCTGCAGACCCCATACAGGCAGCTAAAGAAAAACCAAGGAGGTTTTCTGAGAGCCAAAAAAGAGTGGCAGAAGCAGTGCAAGAAAAAAGAGCAGCAGGGTAAAGGAGGGAGGGAAAGCAGGGCCTGCTCTAAGAGCTTCTCTCAAATACCTACTGTTATGGTAAGTTCTTACGTAACTGCACTTACTTTGAGGAAGGCACTTGCAGCAGACCACACCAGTAGGTCTGAATCCCAAACAGTACTGACACCAGGGTGACACCACTGGGAGGAGGATAATTCATCAATCAGCCAAGAGCTCATGACAGAAGGCCCTGAAGAACCCCCAGGCCAAAATTGGCCCGTGCCTAGAGACGATGTCCAGACTGTAACAGTTGTTGAAAGTGCGGGCAGAACTCCAGGTGGCAGCTGCAATGATATCTGCAGCAGACACATTTCTGAAACAGTCCATGGAAGCAGTCATATCCCTAGTGGAATGGCCCTTAACCACCACTGGAGGGGCTTGTTGAGCTTGTGGTAGCAATAAACAGTGCAATTCGCTTATCACTTAGATAAACGTTGTTTAGAAACAGAAGTACCCTCTCTCGAGGGTGAACGATACAAACAACTGGTCAGTTTTCCATGATTAGTATAGTATGGCAACATTCTATGAATGTCCAAAGTATGTGTTAATGCCTCCCCAGATTAGAATACTGAGGAAAATAAACTGGCAGGTGGATGGATTGATTCAAAGTAAACTCCCGGGGGGGGGCTCTGTGGAGCCCGAGCTAGACAGATGCAGGAAACGCAGCTCTGCATCATTAATAATATAAAATAAGAATTATTATACTGTACAACTCAAATTAAGCAGTAAAAAAAGACCTACATTGGTGGTTCAGCTATCCGGGATCAGAATGGGCAATCCTAAAAAGAGAGATCATGTCCATACAGCATCTGGTGCTATGACAAGCTCAGCGAAGTCGGTGCCTACTACCAGCAGCGAGGGAGAGAAAACCATACAGATGCTAGGCTATAAGCTGCAATCCTTGATTTCCTCGGTCACGGCCATGAACACAAAATTGGATGATCTCGCAGGAAAGATTACTTTGGTGGAGACATCCGTAGAGCAGTTATCTAATACAGTGGAGGATCTACAGCAGCAGGTGACTAAGTGCAATGCTTTAAATGCGGGTCACCAGAAGGAGGTACAGCATCTTAATAATCGACTCAAACAGTTAGAGAACCAAATACGGAGTACCAACATTAGGATGATTGGCTTACCGGAGGGGTTAGAAAGAGATCATCTTTTGCTCTTCTTTAAAGAATGGATCCAGGAGCAGTTTAAGGGCCATGGAGACTTCTTGGACTGGTGCTTCCTTAAGGCCTATAGAATCCGGCCACGTGGTAAACAGGCAACAGAGGCAATGCGTGTACTTATGATAGTCACCAACAGTATGGGCACCAGGGACTGTATTCTGGGACTAGCAAGAACATTGGGCCCACTTAGTGTACAAGACCACACTGTGCACTTATTCCCGGATCTTCCATTTTCTACTCGGCAACGGCGTAACAAATTTAATGGAGTTTGACAAAAGCTCCAGTACCTTGCTATACCTCATGCAGTTCTCTTTCCAGCTAAACTCCGCATTGTACATCAAGATAAAGTGTTTGTGTTCAGTGACCCGATCAATGCTGGAAAATGGGCTACCAGGGTAGAAGCTCACCAGTCCAACATTCGTGAGCAACCGTCAGAAGATGATTCCTCTGAGGAAACCAGAAAGGGACTAATTGGTGACATTTTCCTATCTTTACTGTGGAACTTTAAGCTCCTGTCTCTGAGTTAGGACCAGATTACTGATGCTAGTTATTAAACTGTGGTAAAATGCCCAGAAATATACATTTTCAAAAATGTTAATTACAGCTGATTTGCTATATCTTCGATGCTGTTAGTAAAGTAGCTATAAATGAGACTGTGGCCACAGAGCCCCATCATTACCTTAAGTAAGAATGATCTACAAGTAATCTGGAGATTTAAGCTGTACTCTCCCGAGGTCTATAGTTAACTTTTAGGATTTGGATGCAAGCTGTGCTTATTTTTTTTTTTTTTATCTTTTTATTAAGAGATGGTGACAAACACATTAATTTTTGATAACTTTAGGCACTACATTTTCACTTATCAATATAAAAACCACTTGTGATGACTCATATATAAAACAAATATTAATAGGAAAAGCAGTATATCTTGAAATCTATCACATTGTTGAATTTATAACCCTAAGTCTCCACTTATAATTTAGAAGGGTTGGTGCTACCCAAGTTCATGACATTAAGAATGTTCCCCCAGATATAGACTGTCTTATTATGGATGAGCCACACTCATCTCATGTAAACAAACTCATGCCTTTCCTTTTATTCTATAAGTCCACCGCTTCCCTGATGTCGAACATAGGGTGTATAGTCAGGGAACAAAATCCTGTTCATGCCTAGAATAATATAATACCCACAATCTCCATTGTTGTTCAGATTGTTTTTGTTTGTTATGGATTTCCACTGTCAATAATTCCATATAGTAGATGTCTGTGACTAGACCCCTCCATTCATGCACAGTTGGGACAACCGGAGAGTGCCATCGTTTAGTAATGGCCTATTTTACTTCGAGAGGGCTCTTGCAGTAGGTAATTAGATATAGGACTGAAGGCGGCAGGTGTCAGGATCCCATGGAAAAATTTCTAGCTAGCAGTCTGTGGCAAGGGACCGCCCCCACGTCAGGTGACCGGCATCAGAAGATGGTATAAAGGGGTGGTCCCTGACGCCCGCCTTCCAGTTCTTTCCTGCCGTTAGCTCATGTCAGCGCCTCATGATAAAGTTCAACACTCGTCAGCCTCAATCATCGGTAGTTTTGACCAAGTTATTTTCAATTTTTTGATCTATTGTCAGGTATTCTTCGGTGTATGTCATCCCCTACACCCTCCGAGCACAAGAACAAGTGCAACTCGTGCAGCGCCCAACTCCCGCTCAAGGATGGCCATTCCTGAGCCTCTTTTGCCTAGGCCCCGATCATCCAGTGGAGAAGTGCCAGCACTGCCTCAAATTCAACGCGGCCACCCAAAGACGGCGGCAGCAGTCCCTGGAGGCCCATATTTTAAAGAAGAAAATGACCTCCTTGGAAAAGGAGTTAAAAAGCTCCGGCAGGTGTCCACTTCCCCCTAAGGCCATTGAAAGAAAAAAGACAAGGAGAAGCACCGAGACAAGGGCTCCTCATCCACCGCGTCTTCTTCGGGAGTTGCTGTGATTCAGGTAATGTCCCCCCCGCGGGGGACCTTCCGTGATGGCCGCCTTAGAGGTTTCTAAGGTGGTGTGGGCCCGCCTGTCTGGCTTGCGCTCGGGCCCTTCGGGTGCCTCCAGGCTATTGGAGGCCTCTACTCCCAGTAAAGCCACCATTATGTGGCCTACTGGTGTGGCGACTCGGTAAGCTGGGTCGTGGCTCCTCCGATGCCCGCTCCGCGAGAAGGTCGTGAAGTCGCTCGACCCTCAGGGTGGCACACAGCCCCTATTCCGCCCGACCAGGCTGCCCCTCCTTCGTGACCTGCCTTGGGTGACGGGTCCTCTAAGTCAGACGCCGGCTCCTCCAGTGCCCGTCCGGACCCCTCTGATAAGTCAGACGTCAACTCGCCCGATGTCCACACAGTGGATGAGCCGACGCCAGACCCCACCCACGTCCACCGTTCCTGGCTCCCCGCAGCCTTTGCTGCCCTCCGGGGACCCTGGGTCTCCTTAGCCTGACCCCGAGGATTTTTCCCCTCCATTCCGGGCAATGCGGGTTCCTGCTCCACACCCATCAGACCGGTCCACCTGCTGGGCGAGCCCGACCTGGCGTCGGCTCCCCAGATGCCAGTCCTGACGCTGGCTCCCCGGTCGCCAGCCATGATGCTGGTCTTGCTGACCCCGGGTGATATCCCACTCCCGGAGGCCGCTCCAACGCTGGGCCCTTCACTCACCAGGCCTTCTGCTCCAGACCCGCCCGTGGGACCTCCGGCTGGGCCATCTGCTCCAGCAGTCCCCCCGGTTCCCGGGTATCTGACCCCATTGTATCCAACGCCGTCTTACCCAGCTCCGCAGTATCCAATGCTTCAGTACCAGACGCCAGCCTATCCGATGCCGCAGTACCCGGTGCCTCAATACCTGACTCCGGGCTTCCCGCTGTTGGGTTACAGATATGTGCCTTACGGATATAATCCATACCCGTATTCCCCTCCTCCTCCACCTCCACCTCCACCACCCCCTCAGCTGCCGATGGACTTGCAGGAGACTGTCCTCCTGGTGGGCTGAGGCCAGGGCTCAGCTCACCATAGAGGCTGAGAGTCGTCTCCTGACGATGGTGCCGGTTCCAGTTCCTGTATGTCCAAGACAACAAACTTCCTCCCCACCACCGGACACCAGGGCCAAATCCTCTGATTCCAGGGAGGGGCAGGACACGCTTCTCTGAGGGCTTCCCAAGGGGTCCGTTCCTCCCCCATGTCAGGAGAGGGAGTCGTCCTCACCACCATCTTCTTCCTCCTCCTCCTCGGATGCCTCCGACGGTTGTTCTGAGCCGGATGACGAGCCACGCTGTCCGTCTAAGCCCAGGCCAAGGTCTCCTCTGGAGGATCCTTCTTTTATGGAGTTGCTACGCAAAATCCAGGAGGTTCATAAGTGGCATTCCTTGGAGATGGATCCCCAGTGTAAGAAACTCGCTGAGCATCTGGATCTGCCTGTGACAGCTTCCAACTTGGTGCCACCCTGGATTGAGCCTCATGCCGATCTTGTTTCCACTATTTGGAAAAGCTGTCGGCTTTAGCCCCACTTCCTCAGAAGTCGAACAGGCTATGCCAGGCTCCCAAGGGTGTTGAATTTTTAGACTGTCACCCTCAAGCTGATTCGGTCGTGATTAGTGCCGCTCACAGTCGGTCAGCTAACCCGAGGCATTTGAACTTGTCTCCACCTGACAAAGAATCCTGCCTTCTGGACCAGTATGGTAAGAAGATCTTTGCTTCTTCCACTCTGGGTATTAGGGCCCTGAATTATATCAGTCCCATGGGGGACTACAAGAAGGCAATTCTTAGTGAGGTGGAATCCAAATTGGACTCCCTTCTGGACTCTCAAGTCAAACAGGAAGTGGCTGACCTCATCTGCTCTGCACGTTCAGCCAGTCGGCACATGCTTCGTGCGACTTATGATGCAGTGAACACTGCTTGTAGGAGCTCAGCTTTCACCGTAGGCTTACGACATCATGCCTGGCTCCATGTGTCAGGGTCAGTCCCGGAAGTGCAGTCCGCTATTCAGGAAGCATCAAGGACATTATCACCGATCTGCAGGAGAAGGGGATGGCACTGAAGTCTGTGGACTCCATGTATCATCCCCATCAAATGCAGCGCCGTCCCTTTCGCAGACGGAATTGGCCAAAGGCGAAACCCCAGGGAAAGCGGGCCGCTAAACATCGGGCCCCTCCAGCTGCCAAGCGCCCTCCACCCAAAAAAGCAGCGGGTGCTTCAGCTGCGATGCTGCCCCACACCACCCGATGCCTTCCCTCTCCCACAGCCTCTGGGCCTCCTGTAGGAACCGGTAGGAGGGAGGTTTTCCCTCCACCTCCCGGGCTGGGAGAGGATAACTTCAGATTCCTGGGTGCTCCAGCTGATCACAGAAGGACACTCAATAGAGTTTATACAGAAACCACTTTGTCACCCTCCCCCAAGGTCGTTGCACTGTCGGGAACACCTTCTTCTGGTCCAGGAAGAGATTTCAGCACTTTTGCTGAAAGAGGCGATAGAGCCCGTCCCCCTTTCTCTCCAGGGAATGGGTTACCATTCCCACTTCTTCCTGGTCCCAAAGAAGACAGGAGATGTAAGGCCGATTCTCAATCTCAGTTCCCTGCACTTATTCGTGGAGTACAAAAGGTTCAGGATGCTCCCCCTGCAATGTCTTCTGCCCCTCCTTCGGCCGGGACAGTGGCTGTGCGCTCTGGATATACAGGATGCTTACCTGCACACCCCTATCCGCCCTTCTCACTGTAAATACCTCCGTTTTGCTTTCTAGGGGGACCACTACCAATTCCAGGCCCTCCCATTTGGTCTTTCCTCGGTGCCCCTGGTGTTCACCAAATGCCTTGCAGTGGTAGCGGCCTACCTGCATACCCCGGGGGGTGCAGGTTTTCCTGTACTTGGACGATTGGCTCCTGGCGGCTTCATCCAGAGAGGAACTCCTGCACTTCCTCTCCCTTACCCAGCAGGTCTTGGCCTACCTGGGTATTAACATCAGCCATACCAAGTCCCACTTGATCCCATCCCAGAGGCTGCAGTTTATTGGGGTGATCCTGGACACAACCTCTGGCAGGGCCTTACTGCCACAGGACAGGGCGGCTACACTCCAGGCTCTGGTCAGCCTGTTGTCTGGCCGCAGATGAGTCAGTGCCAGGTCGGTCCTTTGCCTCCTTGGGTTTATGGCGGCTGCTATCCCAACAGTCCCTTGCGCTCGACTCCACATGAGGGTCTCTCAGTGGATGCTTCGGTTTCAGTGGGATCAATTGGTGGACGACCTGGACCAGCTTTGTCGTAGTCTCCTCCCCCATGGTTCAGGACTTGCAGTGGTGGATAGTTCAAGAGAACCTTTGTCGGGGAGTTCCCTTTTGCCTTTCTCCCCCCTCCCAGACTCTGACCACAGACGCCTCGGGCGAAGGTTGGGGAGCCCATCTCAGACCTCACAGGACCCGGGGCTCCTGGTCCAAGCTCAAAAAAATGCTTCACATCAATGTGCTCGAGCTTCGGGCAGTGCTTTATGCTCTTCAAGCTCTGCATCTGTATCTCCCTCCCGTCCACTTAGCCATAAAGACGGACAATATGTGTGTGGTATGGTACATCAACAAACAGGGAGGGACTCATTCCTACCTTCTTTGCAGGGAAGCGATGCGAGTTTGGGATTGGGCAATACAGCACAACCTCCATCTCATGGCAATTTGCGTCCCGGGGGTCAAGAACACCTTAGCAGACAAACTCAGTCACTCGTCTGCTCAAGCTCACGAGTGGGAACTGGTTCAGGGGGTCTTAGATGATCTCTTCCTACGTTGGGGAACACCAAAGGTGGACCTGTTTGCCTCATGTCTGAACACAAAGCTTTCTGACTTCTGCTCATTCGCTCCAGAGCATGGCATTTTTTGGGGAGACGCTCTGTCTCTAGATTGGAAGGACAGATTCGTCTATGCCTTCCTCCCGATCCCTTTGATTCTGAGAGTCTTACAGAAACTCGGTTCAGAAGGAGCATGAATGATTCTGATTGCTCTTTTCTGGCCCAGGCAAGTTTGGTTCTCTCTTCTGCAACAATACTCAGAGGAACCTCCTCTTCCTCTGTCGCAAATTTTACTGACCCAGGATCAGGGGACCCTGGTTCCTCCAGGTCTCATGTCCCTCCAACTGCATGCATGGCTTCTGCAGACATAGCTCAAGCCTGATTTGGGGTTTCACCCCGAGTGGCTGAGATCCTGGTGGAGGCTAGAAAACCCTCCACTAGGTCTACCTATGCCATGAAATGGAAACGGTTTACAATCTGGGCCGCTTCAAAAGATTTTGAGCCTTTCTCATGCTCTGTTGGGTGGTTGCTGGATTACCTGTGCCACCTCTTTGATCTGGGTCTTAGTCACTCATCCCTGAAAGTACACATGGTGGCTGTTTCGGCCTACCATGTCCCTTTTGCAGACAGGACGTTTGCTCAGCTGGAAGTCTCTAAGACTTTCCTCAGAGGGGTTCTCCACTTGAGACCCCCTATCTGGGTTCCCGCCCATCCTTGGGATTTGAATTTCATCCTCGAGAAGCTTACTCTGCCTCCTTTCGAACTGGCAGCCTCAGCAGTCATGAAGTTCCTCTCATGGAAGACTCTCTTCCTAGTGGCCATTACTTCTGCTTGGAGGATTTCCGAGCTCCAGGCCCTGATGTGCAAAATCCCATACTTGATTTTTCACAAGGAACGTGTGGCTCTTCGCACCAATCCTAAGTTTCTCCCCAAGGTGGTAGCGGAATCTATGTTGAACCAGTCCATAGAGTTACCCACTTTCTTTACGCAACACTCCAATCAAGGGGAGTATCTCTTACACACTCTGGACATTCACCAAATTCTGAGATACTACACTAACAGAACAAAAGATCTCAGAAAGACTGATCAACTGTTTGTCTCTTTTGCCCAGAAAAGAGAAGGCAATGCTGTTTCTAAGCAATGCCTCTCCAAATGGTTGGCTCATTGCATCACCTTCTGTTATGACATGTACAACAAGACCCTTCTGGGTCAAGTGAGAGGCCACTCCACCAGGGAAGTCGCTGCCTTGGTGGCTTGTTTCAAGAATGTGTCAGTGGCAGACATCTGTACTGCTGCCACGTGGACTTCCATCCATACCTTTACAAAAAATTACAGTTTGGATATTGCCTCTCGCCGTAGAGCAGGCTTTGGGCTTGCTGTCCTGCAAGGCCTCCTTTCTTAAGGCCTTCACAGCTAGAGGATCTACTGTGAGTAGCTTTCCTCCTCCCGTTTGCTTCTTCTTGTTCCAGACTGCTTGGGACTCAGTCCTATATGTAATTACCTACTGCAAGAGCCCTGTTGAAGTAAGATAATACAGTTATGTAAGAACTTACCGTAACAGTAGATCTTCGAGAGAGGCTCTTGCAGTAGGTAATACCTTCCTGCCCTCCATCCACCTAAGCTTTTTTAGCTCCTTTTCCAGTGAGGGAAATATCCGCTTCTCTCTCATCTGGCCTTTTTGGCCTTTGGCGGGAAAAGAACTGGAAAAGTGACGTGAGGACACTTTATACCCGGCGTCTCCTGGCGCTTTGGTCACCTGGCGTGGGGGCTGTCCCTCGCCAGAGACTGCTAGCTAGAAATTGTTCCTTGGGGTCCTGATGCCTGCTGGCTTCAGTCCTATATGTAATTACCTACCACAAGAGCCTCTCTCTAAGATCTACTGTTATTGTTAGTTCTTACGTAACTGTACTTTTTGGCTGCTAGGATGAGTATAGGTAAAGGAATTTGGAATCACCAAGGGCTTTGTCTGGGATATATAGAGAGTATTACCGTTTCAGCCGTGAGCTCAATTAACTCACCCATACATTCGGAAATGTATTTCTGAATAGAACACTAAAAGGGCGTTAAAGGACAGGACCAGAAGATATGGGCCAGGTCTGCTGATGTACAGGAGCAATTCCTCCAACAGACCCCCATACGAGATTGGGAGATATTTAGTTAATAAGGCCGGAGAGTGAAAGTACCTGCTTCTACATTTCCAGGCAAATTCATGCCATCTAGTGGTGTGAGTAATTTTATATGCAGACATAGAAGAATTAAGCCATTCCTGTTGTTGTACTTCCAGATCTAGGTATTTATTCCAGCTGTCCATAATGGAAATAGAGGAGTCACCTAACCCCTCCCTTAAAATCTTATAAAAGTGACCCACCTGGTGTGCCCATAAGTTACCCCAGTATTATCTTCTAGAAATCTCCAAGCATAGGTAGTGGCTCCGGAAGTCAGATATTAATGCCCCTTTGGCGTAATAGATAATTCCTCACCGAGTATATCTAAAGATATCATTATTAGGTAAACCAAACTTGGTCTGAAGAAGATCGAATGGGATAATTCCAGAAGGGGAGAGGAACTGCTTAAAGAATTGTAATCCTAGCTCTCCATCTGGAAAAGGTATGGTCTAATCTTGCTGGGAAAAAACGGTCATCCTCCAATATCAAAAAGTAGAGGAAAAATGTTTCTTTAAATCCTTTCTGCTGTTTTAATTTATACCACGCATTTAATATCTGGGCCGTGAATGGGGTAAAGTCCTGTAGGGGAAGTGAGCGATTCACTGTCGCCAGTGTTATCAGAGTTATATTATAAAGGTCATTTATTGCAAATTCTAGATCTTTCCAAGGCGAGTGGTAGGATGGAGAAAGCCAAAGAGCCAATATTCTACAGTAAGAAGCCATAGAGTAAAGCTTCAAGTTTGGTAAATTAGACCCCCCCCCCCCCGAAAGAGGCAAATGGAGAAGTGACATTCTGGGTTTGCGACCCTGCCATATAAAATTTGAAATTAACCTGTCCCAAGATTTAAAATAAAAATTTGAGGGGAAGGTGGGAATATTTAAGAATAGAAATAATAATTTGGAGAGGATAATCATCCGAATAGTTTCTGTTCTTTCAAAAAAGGACAATGGTAGATAGGACCATGCACTTAAATCTTTTTGGATTTGAATAGAAAGAGGTTCATAGTTTAATAATTCTAACAGCTCCAGTTTTTGAGGGACTATCATGCCCAAGTACCGAAAATTGGTTTATGCCATTTAATTGGATATTTACTTTTGAGAGATCGAGATGGGGAAAAAAGAGGGAGATTAGATCTGTTTTATTTATATTTAACTGAAAGCCTGAAATTTTACTGAAATTTTCCAAAGTTTGCCAAAGGACTGGAAGAGATGTTTCTGGAGACAGGGCGGTAATCAGGATGTTGTCTGCAAATAATGCTATCTTGTATTCTCTTTGACCCACCGGGACACCCTCTATTTTTGTGTTGTCTCTTATAATTTCCGCTAATGTAGGGGGGCTAATGGCTCAATGTATAACGCAAATAATAAAGGGGATAAGGGACAGCCCTTTCTAGGGCCTCTCTGGATTTGAATTGGTTGGGACAGAGTGCCCTTAACATGAATATAGGCCTGAGGTTGTGCATAAATATTTTAACACATGTGATAAAGGAGTTAGGAAATGAGAATTTCGCTAGGGTAGCCCATAGGTACTTCCAGTCCACTTTGTCAAACACTTTGTCTGCATCTAGGCTGACCACTATGGAGGGGAATTTTCTAGAGTGAATATATTCTAGTAGCAACATTAGGCGGCGGAGACTGTTGGAGGTATTTCTTTGTTTAATAAAGCCAGATTGATCCTGATGAATTATTGTCACAAGAATGAGATCTAATCTCTTAGCCCAAATTGACATAAATATTGTATAATCTATATTTAATATTGATATAGGACAATATGATGAAGGTAAAGAGGGGTCAGTGTCTGGTTTAATCGGGGAGATAAAATCGCATAATTCCAAGAGGGTGGGGGGATTTCTCTGTCCACTACCTCTCTGCATGCAGGGAGAAAAGTGGGAAGGAGTTGGGGGCCAAAGACCTTGTACCATTCAGAGCTGAAGCCATCTGGCCCCAGGCACTTAGAAGATTTCAGTTGTTTTATTTGAAAAAGTATCTCTTCAGGTGAGATTGGCTGTTTTAGGCTTTCTTTTTGGGACTCAGAAAGGGTGGGTAACTTGAGATTAGTAAATTGAGTAATTATATCCTTTGTTTGACTCTGAGGAGAAGTGGGGGAGGCATAAAGAGGTTCAAAAAAATTTTGGAACACTTGCTTAATCGCTTCTTCCTTGTAAGTGGGAGGGTCTGTAGCTGTTGGTCTTATTTTTCATATTGTTGAGGCTTTTTTGTTTCCCCTCAACTTTCAAGCCAACAGTCTGGTGCCTCGGACACCTCCCTCGTAGTTATTTTGGCGTAAATAGCTTAGCTGTTGTAATGTCTTATAATAGATTATTTTCTTAATGTCTTGTTTTAAATTTTTAATTCTGCTTTGTAGAGCTTTATCTCCTTCTCTATATAGCATTTGATAAGAAGATAACAAATCCGTTAGATATTTCAATCTCCCTTGTATTTTTTTTTTTTTGTTTGTAGGAAGCATAGGACAGGATCTCTCCCTGGAGGATCGCCTTCAATGTATCCCATTGAATTGTCTGAGGAACTGGAGATGAGAAATTGTCCCTAATTATCTGTGGAATACTATCTGTAAACTGGTCCAGGAATTTTTGATCCTTTAATAAAGAATTATTAAACCTCCAAAGTTTGTGCTTCTTTTGTTTTCCAAGATCAATTTTAAGGATTATGGGGTTATGGTCAGATAAGATCCTGTGGTCTACTAATATGTCCTGTATTAAAGTTAGGTGTTCTCCAGTGATAAAAAAAATAGTCCAACCGGGAGTACGAGTTATGTCTTCCTGAAAAAAAGGTGTATCCCGGAGCTGAGGGGAAAAGCCTCCTCCAGACATCTTCGTTACCTGATTGAAACAGGTTCCCCTTTAAGTATTTATCTGGCCCAGAAAGCTTTTGTACTTTAGCAGCCGAGGAGTCGAGGTGGGGATGAAATGTAATGTTAAGGTTGCCCCCCACAATCAGGATGCCTTGCAGCCTCTCCATCACCTTTTGTACAAAAGTTTTGATTATGAGAAGGGAAGACTGGGGTGGTAGATATGAATTTATCAGGGTAATAACCTGAGAGTATAGTTTAGCCGTCAAAATTACATAATGGCCCTGGGGATCTGTGAATGTGTCCTGAATTTCCAATGGTATTGAAGAGGGAATCAGGATTGCCGCTCTCCTTTTATGACCACTTGGGTGAGAGGAGGCCAACACCTGGTATTGCCCTCCTCGATGGAGTTTGGAATGCTCCACTGTGGATAAGTGGGTTTCTTGTAGGAAATATAAGTCTGCTTTCTGTTTTCCTAACTGACGCATAATTTTGTACTGTTTGATGGGGGAGTGTAGACCATTTACATTCTGAGAAAAAAATTTTACAGGCACCTTAGCCATATTATTGGGTGAAAGTCTCTCCTTCAGTGCTATGGCCAGTCATCTTAGATTATGAGGAAAGCCCACCCCATGATCTCTAGAACATATATGTTTTTTCCCCTTCAGGGGAACAATAAGGACCAGTTTCAGCATGCCTGGAGTATGCATTAAGGCCTGATGTAGGGTTTCCTCCGACTTGGACCACTAAGGCCTGAATTGGGAGCACCTGTCCTTTCTGTATCGATAAGTCACCATCATTTTTTCTATTAAACCTTAAAATTAGTAACAGAATAATACACAGTAACTTGTAACCATAAACATTTGAAAAGATCAGCCTTCCAATAGGAATAACTATATACAAATGGTCTTCCACAAGTGGGGGGAGTCCATCATCTCCGTCTCAAGGCCCAGTAGGTAGGTATTCTTCCCACTAGGAAAGTGGGGGTTGAACCATAGTTCGTAGATCTAGCCCACTTGGCTCACTTGTATTTCAGTACAAATCTGTATACTGTACATCTGCATGCATGCAGCATGCTTGTAGCCACTGTTATACTTTTCAGTTTTCTTGTCCTTCCTCAGCTGCACAACTGAACTGTAGCGCACATATCAATGGAAACACATGTGGCTCTCCTCACCCCCAATATATACACTTACTAACAAAACTACTTAATTACTTCTCTCTGGGCTGTACTCCTACTATTGTCTATCCATAGGTTTGAATGCTTCCACGCAAACATACTTTAAGTTGCAAACACAAAAGTAGCAATAATGAGACCCCCCCCCCCATTCACACACACTGCAACAGGAGTGGCCATGCTGCTACAGACAACCCACAAAATATAGATATAAGTTGAGAGTCTCTTACCCGAGTACTAGGCAGCCAGAGGCAGGAGTCTTTAAGAGATGATGCCCATGGGTCAGAGTGCTGGGGCATAGTTGTACCCTCTTAAAATGAATGGAGTTATTTTTTATTACTATTTTATACATTATGATGGTAAGTTTAGGGAGGCAGTATAGCGCTGTGGTTTAATGCTCTGAGCTGCAAATCTGGAAACCTGGGTTTGAATCCCACAGCCCCCACTTGAATAATGTGTGACCCTGAGCAAATCATTTAACTTCCCTGTGCTCCCAGGTTGCACCTGTAAACAAGCTTTCAGCTTAGTGTGTCTCACCTGGTTAAACAATTGGAAAAAAAAAGTTGGAGAATAATGAAGGCTACTGTTCTACTAACAAGGCCTTTGTTAGTTGAGCAGTGACCTTCATTAATCTCCAACTCTCCATCAATAATGTATAAAATAATAAAACAATACCCCCATTCATTTCAGTGGTGCTCGCCCCTGCAGTCTCCCTTGCCCTATGTCATAAAGTGCCTGAGTGTTGTGATATGGAGGTCAGCTTCACTTGGGGGGGGGGATAAGCTTGACCATAGTGGGGCTCCAATAGTCTGTGCATACCATACTGCTCAACTGTCCCTGAATGCAAGGAACAGCCCTCATTTTATCCCTGAAGACTGCTCTGCTCCTTATCCATCCCTCATGGTAAACATGCTGCTCACACAAAGGATGTCTTGTAAATTTAGACTTTATGGCAGGGGCACCATTTCAGATTTCTGCATGTGGGAGCCAACAACCAGTGGATACCAGGTGCTAGTTAGCCCCTATGTGGCAAGCTGTAGAATGTCTGGAACATCTCTAAAAGGTAAAAACTCATTTGTTGTTACTGAAAAGTGATATGTAAATCAGGAAAAATTCAAATGTGTAAGATTCATCTGTGTATACCCCAGAGCAGTGCATCAGATTTGAGCTTAAACCCACCTAGTTATGGTTCCATGTCAGTATATTGAAGGTGCTGACATCAACACCCCCAACAGTGACGGGAACAATGCCGACAGTCGGCACTGTTCCCGACACTGAAAAGTGTTTTTCTGCGGGGGGGGGCTATGTCCCTCACACACACCCATCTTTATATAACCAACTCCAAATCGGAGTTGATTCAGGGTGGGGGCACAACACTGGGAGTTGTGGTGTCGGGTTACAGAGGATCACAACAGTGAAATATCTCGACCCAGTGAGATTTGTCACTGTGGTGGTATTTTGCTGTTCTGGGTTGATATCATGACGTGCTATCCCTAGTTATTAACCAATTTTTTTTTCCTGGCTGATGTTCTGAACCCCCCCAAAACAACTTTGTCCCAATTTCTCTCCCCAACTCCATTTCATTCAATACCCATCCCATATTGGTCATAAAGTCACCCAAATGCAAAGTGAAAAACACATCAATATTTTAGTCCTTCCTCCTTCCCCAGTCCCCCTTTAAAAAAATTATTTACTTCTACTTACCTGGCCATCTGGCCAGAACCTGCAGCCTGGCCCAGTGTGCCATCAACCCAGTTTTCAGTCCGCTCCTCCTCTGTCCTTCTGCCAGAAGCTGGGTGCTAGACCCAACCATCCCAGGTTCCCAACGTGGTCCACAACCAAGTCACCTCACTAACCAAACACGCTCAACCTGTGTTGCTTGCTTCTTGCTTGGCTGCTGCACTGCACTGATCAAGGCCTATGAAGGCCACGCACACCACTGTCACTGCTGCTGCTAGGCCTAGCTTGCTGCCAAGGGGCCTGTTCTATTTTTTTTTTGCGAGGTGAGCCTAGTAGAGTAAGTAGGTAGCCTAGTCTCGAGTTAGCTTTCAGTTCACCCCGTCCCTTCAGCCACCAGGTGAGATGGAGATTGACTAAGAGCAGATCAACAAAAATATGCAGCCACAACACTGCTATTGAGAGTTCAGTGCTCACCGACTCCCCCAAGCTGTAGTGTGCAGCCTGTCTACTCTGTGGTGGGAAAGACAGTGTTGCACTCACATGACTCGTGCTCTTGCTTGGCTGGAGCTCCTCTTTGTCAATGTGTGATGGCGCCGCCCCAATAGGTGGAGAGAGTGGACAACATAATACAGACATAGTCAAGTCAGGAGTGCACCTGCAGCATGAGTGCACACAGGTCAGGGGGCACTTACTGTGCAAAAGAGTAAATCCAAATTTAATGCCATTATTGCCACACCATAAGAACAACCTAGGCAGAAATGTGTGTGTGTGTGGGGGGGGGGGCTCTCTGCCCTTCTTAAATGAAACCTCTGCTTTATGGTAGAAGTTCATTCTTAGTTATCAGTACAAGTAAATACAGGCATACAGAGTACTTACAGGCGTATGACATAATGACTCCTGTACAGCATGGATTCAGGAAGGGGCACGGTACCTCATCAGCCCCAGTTACTGTTACATCATGGATCAGGGAGGCCATGGACCAGGGTAAACGCTCAGGGGTCCTCTTCATTGACCTCTCGAAGGCGTTTGACCTGGTCGACCATGCCATGCTGTCAACTCAGCTTAGAGCAATTGGTCTTTCCACTACTGCTTTTAGCTGGTTCGACAACTACCTATATGGTAGAATGCAGCTGGTCAAATTTGGCAAAGAGCTTTTGGGTCCCATCCCAGTAACGGTAGGGGTCCCCCAACGCTCTGTCCTTGGACCAATGCTCTTCTCCATTTTTATAAATAACCTCCCCGAAACCACAGCCCACTGTAAACCAATTCTCTACGCAGACGATCTGGTTATCCTGTCTCACTCCCATGAGGTGGTGGTCATCAATCAACAACTGAGCAAAGACCTTATAAACATTCAGGCATGGATCCTGAACCACAAGCTTGTCCTTAACCTAAAAAAAACCCAGGCTATGCTCTTTGGGTCCCACGCAAAGATTAAGGCTGCCCGTGTGCCGTTCTGTGTATCCGGCAAGGAAATGTCCATCCCTATCACGGACAACTTCAAATACCTGGGAGTAAAGCTGGACCCACAGCTCGACCTTGGCCTTCATATTCAGAGGATATGTAAAACAGTCAACTGTAAACTGGGTCTGGCCTACAGGGCAAAAAACAACCTCACACCAGCCATGCGTGCTGCCCTTGCAAGAGGGATGCTTCTCCCCTCTTTGTGTTATGGGCTCCTGCTGTTTGGGTCCTAGCACCACTAAGGCCCATCTATCCAGGTGGTCGACGGCTTATAACAATATCTGTCACTTCACTCTATCGGCCCCCCGGCTCACTCATCACTGTGAGCTCTACAACAAGCTACACTGGCTCTCGCCTACAAAGTACATTGACTTTGTCCTTGGTTACTTTGCTGGTAAGGTCCTCAACACGGGTGCCCCTTCAGAGGTGGCAAGCTTGCTGGCCCAAACTGCCCCATCGTCATATCACCTTAGGTCTCAGGGGTCTGCCACGCTCAAGGTACCTGTGACTAGGACCAAGATGGGTGAAAGGGACTTCACAGCATGTGCCCCTAAACTTTGGAATACCTTCCCAACCCAGGTCCGTGCTGCCCCCTAGCAGGGCAGCCTGCTATCTTCCCTATGGAGCTATCTTAAAAGTGCATCGGCCTGCGGATGTCAGAAACCCCCATGACATATGTTTAGCACTTGCACCAATACAAAACTGCCGGCCCTTAAAATGTAGTATTTCTGTACTGCCCCAAACTTGATGCAAGATGTGTAATCTTACCTGTAGTCTCTTGACGTGTAACCTGTTCCTAATCATGGGATGTGTAATCTTACCTTGTAGTCTCATGATGTGTAATCTTACCTTGTAGTCTCATGATGTGTGACCTGTTCTTAATTATGTACCATGTTGTCCCAAGTGTGTAAGTATGTAATTTCCTGTACTCTCCCAGGTCGTACCTAAAAATAGGCAAATTGCTTGTCTAGTGTACTTACCTGGTTAACAAAAGCTAAATAAATAAACAGTTTCCACTGTGTTCTGAGGTACTGTATCTCCATGTTTCAGGATGTGTCCTGATCATCGTGAGGGTTAGTGTCCCTCATTGTACCTCATTTTGAGTATCCATGTCCCTCATTTTAGTGGCAAAATGTGAGGTATGGTGCATGCTTCCAAACCCTACTCAGCACAAAGAGTGCTTAGTATGACCATAGTGTATATACTCCATACAGAATGACAAAGGGAAAGTAAGTGAGCAAAATCAATCATGGAGAAACACATTTGTAGCAACTGCATAAGGGGATTTGAATGGCCTAAAAAAAAAGGTCAGCCTTCACAACACAGAGTCCCCTTTTTGCACATCTGGGATGGGGGATGTTGATTGACTATATCTTAGGCATTTAAAGCATTAAGCAAACAATACTTTACAAATTAATGGAAATTAAATGACAAAAATCAAAAGCCATTAACTCGCAAAAGGATCAGAATTAATGAGTTTACCTAATGTTAATGGGAAATCAATGAAAAATGTATTTTAATGGCTGTACTTTATTTATTTAGTTTTTGTTTACCAGGTAGGTGCACTAGCCATAGGGATGACTATTTTCAGGCATGACTGGGGAGGTTACAGAGCAATAACAGGTATACATACAGAAGGCAAGAACAGTAACATTCTGAAATAGGGAATGAAACAAATTACAGGAAATACATACAGAAGGCAAGAAACAGTAATATTCTGAGTAGGGAGTTAAACGTTGAGATAAGGAGAAACATAAGGAGGAACATGAACATCTGGTAAACAAAATAAAGGGCATTTTGTATCACAGGGCATTATACATAGGGTCAGAGCAATACTCGAAGAGGTCATCTGCAAAAAGGGGTATTATGCATAAACAATGTGAGTAACATATAGAGTTTGGTACGAGGTACAAACTAAATATTGTATTTTTGTCACCAGAGTAGGAGTCAAGCAGGAAACAGGTAGGATAGCACAGAATATATTGTGAGGAGATTCTATTCATCAGTAAAAGCAAGGGGCGGTAGCATAAGGACAGAAAAACCTTATGGCAATGAATGAAGGCATATCAAATAGGCAGGGACAGTTAGCAAATAGACCCTTGAGGGGAGAGCATCCCGGAAGTAGTAGGTCAGAGTGACTGGGGGAGGGTAACATAGAAGTGCTAGGGAGGGCAGATGAGAGTGGCAGTTGAGAGTCACAGAGGAGAGCTATATATTACGGGGGCTTGAAACAGGTACACGGAGTAGATGAGATGAAGTAACGGCGGAGCGCTTTTTTAAAGGCATAGTGCGAGGGTGCTAGGCGAACATCAAGTGGTAGGGAGTTTCACTGCTGGGGGGCATGGAGGGCAAATACACTGGCACCCTTTGTCATTTTGCATTTAGGCACACTAAGAAAAGTTTTGTCAGAAGAGTGCAGGCCATAGCTGGAGGATAGAGGGGGTGAGCATCTCAGCCAGTGCCACAGAGGTCTAAGCCCTCATGATGTTCACAGTACAGCACAGAGAGTGGGATCTGGTGGCACTGGGAGATAGCTAATTTATTTATTTATTTAGCTTTTGTTAACCAGGTAGGTACACTAGACAAAACATATGCCTATTTTCAGGTACGACCCGTGAGGGTACATTAGAATAAAAGAACATACAGAGTACAAATTGATGCAAATAAGGCACATACATACATACATACACTGAAGTCAGAGAGACATAACACACATAGTGGGATAGCTCAGATTACAGCAGTGGACACCATCAAATGCGAACATGTAGCAGTACAGTTTCTATAGCAATGTGCCTAGCAAGAATATACAGTATATACACAACATGCACAGGGCCACACCCAGGCAGGCAGGCAACAACAGTAGGGCCAGAGCCAGGTACAGGAGATACTGTGCTCGAGTACTGTGCAGGAACCAGAGTACTCAGGGAGGTCTGAGACAGTCACATACTGAGGAGAACTTCAAGTGCTTCCATAGGGAGGACTGTAGGGCCTGTGAAGGGGCAGACCTGACCTGACAGGAAAAGAGTTCCATAGTCTCGGGGCACAGGATGCAAAATCCCTATCCTCCATTTGGATGCGCGTCACAGGAACCTTGAGGATAGCAGGACCCAGGGATCTTAGGGAGTAGAGAGTGGAGGCAGCCGGCACAAGAAGCTCCACCAATCCAGAGGGGGTGCCAGAGCCCAGAACCTTGCCCGTGAAACAGCCCATGATGAAGTTTATGTAGTTGGATGGGGAGAGCCAGTTTAGCCTGCCGTACAGATCACAATGGTGAGTGAGACGAGGGGCTGCGAGAGCAAAGCAGCAGATATTATTGTAGGCTACGGTCCACCTAGTGAGGTGAGCCTTGGTAGTACGGGCAAACAAAAGAAGCCCATAGGATAGAGATGGGAGGAGCACTCCTCTGGCCAGTGCAAGGTGAGCAGCTGAGGTAAGATTATTCCTCGCCCTGTAATCCAGTCCCAATTTCCAGTTAACCGCCCGACGCTCAGAGTAGAGGAGGCAATGGTGTTTCAGTCTTGGAGAAGAGGCACACCTACATATATTGTTGTAGGTTACATCCCATTTGTGGAGGTGCAATTTAAAGGAGGCAGCATAAGTAGCAGCCCCATAGGTCAAAGTAGGCAGGAGAATAGCCCTGGTGATAGCCAGCCTAGCTGATGGTGTTAGGGCATAGCTGGTCCTGTATGCGATACCAAGTTTGGAGTTAACAGATTTACAGGTTAACTGTATGTGTTGGTCAAAGCTTAGGGATGGGTCCAGAGTTATTCCTAGGTATTTGAATGATGTGACAATGCCAGTGAGTGAGCCATTGATGCAGGATACTTGGAAATTGTGTTGGCTGGATTGGAGCCTGTGGGTGGATCCAAATAGCATAGATTTGGTTTTGGCCTCATTTAGAACAAGTTTATTGTGCAATAGCCAGATCTGTGTATACTGGAAATCTGTGGACAGACGTAGATTGATGTCAGTAATGTCCTTAGCAGTGGTGTACAAGACTATGTCATCAGCATAGAGCAAGGCAGAGGTGGAGGAGAGGTTGGAGGAAATATTATTTATAAATATTGAGAATAGTAGAGGCCCTAGAATGGAACCTTGTGGTACCTTGATGTTCATAGTGGCTTGATCTGAGTAGGTTGAGTTGAATTTAACAACCTGGATTCTGTTAGATAGGTAGCTACAGAACCAGCCAGTGGTTTTTAAGGAGTGAAGGACAAGAGAGTGGTCCACCAGATCAAAAGCCTTGATCATATCAATGAAGACAGCCCCTGTTAGTAGGCCCGAGTCCATTGCAGAGATGGTGTCAGTTGTAAGTTTGAGTAAGACTGTGGTTGTACTATGCCCTTTGAGAAAGCTGCGCTGGGCACTTGATAAGAGGTTGTTTTTAAGGAGGAATTCGATGGTTTGGTTGGCAACAATCTTTTCAAGAAGTTTGCTTAGCACAGACAGGATGGCTATAGGCCTGTAGGTTCATAGGTTACAGCAGAGCATAGAAGACATGAGTCCATATAGCTCGCCGGTTTGCTAACAATACCTACGAATGCCTTTGTTAATTAAATAAGAATCCAGCCTGTTTTTAAAGGTATTCATAGTACGACTTAACACTACTTCATTTGGTAGTGTATTCCAAATTCCTGTTGTTCTTATACTAAACCAGTTTCTCCTTCTTTTAGTGTTATATTTATCTTTATACAATTGATATCAATGAGTCCTGATATCATAAATTTATTTCCTTATTTTTATATCTAGTTGCTCTCATAATTGCTCATCACTGAGTGTTCTATATATTTGGCACATATCCCCACGTAGTCGACGATACTCCAAGGAATATAATCCAAGTTTTTCTAATCTCTGTTCATATTTCAATCCCTGAACCTCCTTCATGCCTTTGGTTGCCCTTCTCTGCACCCTCTCCAAAGCAACAACGTCCTTCCTATAGCTTGGTGCCCAAAACTGGGCACAATACTCCGTAATGAGGGCGCATCAGTGGGGTGTACAATGGCAGCAAAACTGCCTTTTCACGACTTGTGATATGTTTGCGTATACAATGTTGAATACCACTTGCCTTCCTTACCACCTGGGTACAATGTAGTCCATATTTTAGTTCATTGTCTACCCTTACTACTAGATCCTTTTCATCCTGTACTATCCTTAATTCCCTATTGGCTAGTTTATATTTGTAATGCAAGTTGTTCCTGCCCAAATGCATGACAACACATTTATCAATATTAAATGATGATCCCTTGTTATTTGCCCATTCTCCCAATTCTATAAGTGCTGACTGCAAAATAATGGCTTCATTTATATTATTGACTGAGTATCCCAGCCGTGTGTCATCCACAAACTTTGCTAGCCATACTCCATTACTTGCATTCATACTAGAAATGTATATATTAAAGAGGCATGGTCCCAACACCGATCCCTTTGGTATTCCACTTGACACCTCTGCCTACTCAGAGCATGCTCCCCTCACTCATACCCTCTGCCTCCTATCCCCCAGCCAAGTCTCAACCCAAGTAGTCTGATGGGTGCTTTTTGTCGCCTTTCTTGAACACAGGTGTGACTCTAGTTATCTTCCAGATATCAGGGATGCAGCTTTGGCACAGGGAGAGGGTAAAGATTCTGGCCAGAGGGGTGGCAATGAGTGGACCTGCTAGTTTCAGAAGTTTGGGTTCGAGATTGTCAGAGCCTGTGGCAGTGCTATCCGAGAGGGATCTAAGAAAATTAGTTGCCTCCTTTTTTGTGACAGCCTTGAAATGGAAGGAAGAGGTAGTACAGTCCTTGTGAGAAAAATCCGGGGAGGTCCGCACTATGTGTGGTAGGGAAGGAGGAGGTGTACCCAGTTAGGTCTGTGAATTGCTTGCTGAAAAAGATAGCAGTTGTCTGTGGGTTGTTGCAATGAATACCCTTCAATACCATACCACTCAGAGTAGAGGAGTGACAGGATCCCAAGAATGTTTTAATATGCGACCAGAATTTTTTGGGGTCTCCTGAAGAGTTATTCAACAGGGTTTTGCAGTAGGAGCTCTTTGCAGTCCTTATTTCCTCTTTGCAGTCAGTTCTTAGTCTCCTATAGGTTTTGTAGTTTTCTTGCCCTCCAGAGGACATAAAAGAGGACCAGTTCCTGTCTCTTATTTTGAGTTTGGCAAGGAGGTCCTTTTTTAGCCATCTAGTGTATTTTCCTTTTATTTGGCGAGTAATGAGGGGGGAGTGGTGATTCTGTAAGGCAAGAAATTTGGTGGTGAATATGTCAAGGGCAGCCTGTACATCACGGGCACTGTAGAGATCATATCAGTTTATGTTGGCCACATCACCTAGGAATTTTTTGGGATCAAGGTTGGCGTAATTTCTGAAAGTGACAAAGCACAGATTAGCATGGGGGGTGGCAGGAGATCCCCAGATGCAGTAGATAGGGGAGTGGCCAGTGATTGCATCAGCAAGAGTGCCAGCAGCATGGATATGCTCAGTCCTGTTTGTTAGGATCCAGTCAATAAGTGAGCTTGTATTTGTGTGAGAGGCAGTCCTGGTTGGCTGGTCAATTTGCTGGTGAAGGTTGTGACTTTGAATTTTTGATAGTGAAGTGACCTGGTTGTTTCCTAGCTAGTTAATGTTTACATCACCTATGATGATTACTTTGTTTTTGCCCGAGAGTGTAGATATCTGGTTAAGTAGCTCATCCAAGCCATGGTGGGCATTGTTAGGGGGGTTATAGGTACATACAGTGTGTAATTTTCTGGCCCCCAGAGTGAGGAAGGCATGTAGCGATTGGCAGTGTGGCATGGGGTCAGCATCCAGTTCCATAAGGCGAAGCTGATTTTTAAAATACATAACCACTCTGCCTCCTCTTTTGGAGTGTGGTCTATCCTTCCTGAGGAGGTTGTAAGACGGGATGGAACACCACGAGTCTGGGATGGCAGGTTTAAGCCATGTTTCAGATAGGCACAATAAGACAGGCTTGTACAGGGATGTCCAGGCCTCAGGGTCAGCTCAGTTGTGTTCTAGGCTTCTTATATTGTGGTGGGTGATGAGGAGACCTTTTGAGCCCGAGTAGTGGATCCGCATACAAGAGGTCATGAAGTGGCCCAGGATTTAATTCTATATCGCCAGATAAGAGAATGGTCAGGAGCTGCAGGTACCATAGCTTGCAGTGGAAATAAGGGGTAAAGAATAATCAATTTCCAAGGTACTGTTCTGTATAATCTCCAGTTAGGTAGAAAAGGCCATTTTTTATTAGCAGTGGGGTCAGGTCCACTTGCATATCTTTTAGCTGTAGGAGACTAGAGAACTGGTAATTCTCTATACAAGGGAATGATGCAAGTGGACCTAAGTTCACATAATCAGGTCTGTTTACAGCTAGGCACAGCAGCAGAGCCACTGAGTATAGGAGGACCAGGTGTGATAAGCTACCCATGATGACAGAGCTTATTTAGCACAGCGTTTGTGTTCACCAGGAAGGTGTTTACTGGTTAGGTCGATGTGAAAGCACGGAATGAAAACTACAGAGCTTTTTCTAGGTATCAGTTTTAGTGGAGCACAGGGTAGGAGCTGCCAGATTTTTATGTTAGCTTGAGAGCGACTGGGGGCCTTTAGTGGTCATGGGAAATAAGGGACCAATGGGAAATTAGACACGTAGTCGTCTGACCGTGATAGTCTAAATATAAGAAAAGGTCCACCCAGGGTCGGTGAGGTGGGGGGAGGGTGGAGAGCTGGCATATTGCACCAGCGGGACCTATAGCTTAGCCTGGCCGAACCAGCAGGATGGCTGAAGGCAGCAGTCCAAGGAGGAAGTCTCATGAGGTGGCAGCTAAGTTATCCAGCGGGTGCAGGCTTTAGTTCCAGCGGTTTTCGGGGGTGAGTGCGGTCCGGCCCGAGGAACAGGCAGGATCCATGGCTCTCGCCCCAGGGGAGGTCCTGTATGAAGCGCTCAGGCTCCGATCTGCTAGAAGCAGATGAGTGGCGGCAGGTCAAGCAGTCCAGAAGGGCTCTGAAGTGTAGAGGGTCTGGGGAGAGAGGAGGCAAGGTTAAGTACAGGTGTAGAAGGGGAGGGTTACAGACCAGACAATAGCAAGGGTAGAGGTGTTGGGTAAAGGCGTAGCCATATCTCTTAACCTCTTGCCTCATGAATTAGGGACAAGGCTTAAAAAAATCAGGGACAAAGTCTCCAGATGAGGGACGTATCTTAAAAATTTATATTATTCACTCAGAAAGCCAATAGAATGAAACGATTTGTGTTAAGATGCATTTTATGAAGAAGAACAAGTCTGTTACTTTAATGTTTGACATTATTTTTTGCTTTTAATTCCCACTGTGCTATCGTAAAAACACAAATTTTATGAGGGACAGAGGAACTTTTTGAGGCAAAATCAGGGACATCCCTGAAAATCAGGGACAGTTGAGAGGTATGGGCATAGCTCAGGAGAGAATTAGAAGTTTCAGGAAAGGGGGGTAGTTGAGAGGAGTGAGAGGGAGGCCTTACTCTAAAATTTAACTTAAATTACCCTTAAACAAAGCTGTAAAAGGGCTGTGATCACTTAGATTCTAAGAGTCTCGGTTTGAAATCCTTGCTAAGATAGGCTACACTAACTGTAGCTGTAATACAGAGACTAAAACATAGCAGAAAATTAGATTTTATCTTCACAGAGATAAACCTAGGCAGTCTTGACTTAGAAGAAACAACTTAAAAATAATCTAATTACTATGTTTTAGGCAGGGGAAAATGGCACCTTCAGAGAATAGACAGAAAAATGCTGGGAGCTAAAACAGAGAGCTCCAGCCAATAACAGAGAGTCCCTGGCAGCCTGGACCAATCAGCAGGCAGGCACCAAAATTTCAAAAGTTCTTTGTTGGCTGGGAGGCGCTGGTGGTGCAGAAACATACCTGGGCAACTACGGCTTAGTCTGGCTGAACCAGTGGGGTGGCTCAAGGTAGCAGTCCAAGGAGGGAGTCTCATGAGGTGGCAACTAAGTGGTCTAGCGTCAGCGGGTGCAGGCTTTAGTTCCAGCGGCTTTTGGAGTCTAGCGTGGTCTGGTCTGAGGAACAGATGGGATCCATGGCTTCCACCCCAGGGGAGGTCCTGTATGAAGCACTCAGGCTCCAGTCTGCTAGAAGCGGATGAGCAGCAGCAGGTCTAGCAGCCCAGGAGGGCTATGAAGTGTAGAGGGTCTGGGCAGCTACGGCTTAGTCTGACCAAACCAGCGTAGTATGAAAAATAGAAACTGATGTGTTTTTTTAGATGAGATTTGCATCAGCTTAGTTGCTGAACACATGGCAAATGTGCAGCATGTGAACCTAATGTGATTTTAAAATGATGTGCACACCAGTTTAACTGCTGCACTCATGTCAAGCGTGCAACACGCAAACCAGATGTGATTTTTAGAAGATGCTTGCACCAGCTTACCTGCTGTGCACGTGTCAAGCTTGCAGCAAACGAACCTGATTTGCTTTTCAGACCTGGTTCACATATGTTCACTTAGTGTATGTGAACCGCATGCAAATATTACACAGTTAAGCATGTGGCATGCATTCTGCATGTACACAGCACACGCATATTTCAACAGGCAAATCCAGGGCCTGGTAAGGCCACAAGTTTAAAAACTGTCCAGGAAAATGCATGCAGTGTTGTTCCCAAAATAGATGAACTAAAGGTTTGGATGCAGAAAGAGAAGCCGGATATAATGGGTTTAACTGAAACGTGGCTTCACGAGGGGTTGGAAAACAAGGAAGTCCAAATTAAAAATTATAAAGAGGATAACAGCAATTATAATGTATATAAATATAAAAGAGAGCTCAAGATTAGTAAACATCTCTTCAAACAGGCCAAGAGGAATTTGGACTTCAGACTTGCACACATGAAAGATAATGGCAAATCTTTTTTGCCTATGTAAGTTAAGTCCACTGATAGATCTGTGGGGCCCATCAGTCTGGATGGGAATGTAATCTCATGCTTTTAATCAATACTTCTGCTCAGTTTAAGTTGAAAATTTCACTACACCCCTTACAAATTTTAGACAGCATAATCTGGAATCAATTGCAAAAAGCAAGATTTCTACTATGCTACAAAAAATTGATACTTCCAAATCAGCCAGGTCTGATAAGCTTCATTCGAGAATCATCAAGGAAGTAAGCTCCTGGTTGGTTGATCTCCTCTATATGATTTTTAATCTCTCCCTAAACTCGGCTGACATCCCTGAGGACTGGAGATTAGCTGTTGTGGTTCCAATATTTAAAAAGGGTGATAGATCTGTTATGGATAATTATAGACCCATGCGTTTAACTTCTATATTGGGCAAGATTAGAAACTCATAATATGGGACACATTGGAGAATGATATGTTAATCAAGCAATTAGTGGATAAAACCCAACATGGTTTTAGAAAGAACAGATGTTGTTTGACTAATACTATAGTTTTTTTATGATAACATCAGTCACTTACTTGACAACAGGCCCGTTAATGTTATCTATTTAGATTATAATCTATTTAGATTATAAAAAAGCCTTTGACAGAGTGCCTCATGATACACTAATCAATTAAATGGTGTTGTTAGGGACAGACCCCATTATCATCAGGTGGGTTAATAATTGGCTGTTAGATAGGACACAGAAAATCAGGATAAGAGGTCATATGTCTGAGGGTGGTGCTGTTACTAGTGGAGTCCCTCAGGGTTCCATCTTGGGGCCGGTCCTGTTTTCTTTATTTCCAACTGATATGATGGAGGAATCAACAATTTAACTATGAAATTCGCAGATGACACTAAGATTTGCTCTGAGGTGGGGGATGATCGAAATTATGAAATCCTACAGCACGACCTGATTAAATTACAAATGTGGGCGGAATTAAATGGAATGGAATTTAATATGGACAAATGTGTAGTCCTACATTTTGGGCAGAATAACATGTAGGGACTTTACTCTGAATAACTCTAAAATCAAGGTAGCTGTTAGTGAAAAAGATCTAGGCATCTTAATTAATGATGACCTTTCTTTCAGTAACCACTGTTCAGCGTTTGTTAAGAAGGCCAATTTGCTAATAGGGTGTATTAGAAGAACCTTTACATCTAGACATAGCACCTGTATTATGCCTCTTTATAGAGCCCTTATATGACCACACCTTGATTATTGCACCCCCCGTGGAGCCCTTACATGAGAAAGGATGTTAATAAACTAGAGGGAGTACAGAGGAGAATCACTAAATTAATCAATGGCCTTGCCAAAGAACCCTATGAATCTAGGTTAAGGAAGCTGAAATTATGCTCCCTGGAACAAAGACGTGAAAGGTGAGATTTACTATATATTTGTCAGCACATTGATTTAATGGATAGTCTTTATCTTACACTTGTGGTTAGGGATCGTACTCTGAGAAGCCACAAGAGCCAACTCAAGCTGACCATTCCCAAGAAGAGATCTAGAAAGCACTTCTTTACTCAGAGGATCGTCCCTATATGGATTGCCTTACCAACAGAAGTTGTTGAAGCCCCTAACTTCCATAGCTTCAAAAATAGATTGAATAATTACCTTTTTAATAGGGAATAATCTATCCCTGCCTAGGGGAGATGGACACTATGGGCTTATGCCTTCTATTCCATCTAAACATCCGAGTATAGTTCCGAGTATAAAAGCCAAAGAATAGACAGAGAAAGTAGAGGTGGAGGAGTGATGATGATGTATATTGGGGAACATCTGGAAAGTTTTTAAACTATTCTGTTTGAAAGTATTGAAGGAATGAACTGCCTCTTAATTGAAATAGTATCACTTAAAATTGATAATTGGGACAATTTATGCCCCTTCTAAAACCAAACTGGATGGATCTGAAGTACTAAAAAGTAAATTATTTGACACAGTGAAAGACTTGAAATTGGTACTTATAGGGGACTTTAACGCAGGATGGGGGCAGAACAGGGGTCACAAACTGGAAGACTCTTTTGCCCCCAGGTCTAAAACAAGTAATTCATGAACCTACTAGGTTTTCTCATTTTTTGACTCAGGGATCAATCCTGGACTTAATTTTTATTTCTGAGGGTATTGATATACTCTAGTCAAAAGTAATGTCCCAAAAGTTAAGTGACCACTGTCCAGAAATATGTATGATAAGATGGAAAAGACAAAGTAGAATCAAACTAAAATTTAAATGGATGAAACAGTTAAAGCAATTTAATATAAACAGTTTTAGGGAAAATGTATAATCAGTTAGATGGGCTAGAATAGACCTTATTCCAGATATTAATTTGGCAGTGCAAGATTTGATGAATACTTTAATGCAGATAATAGAAAAAACATGCCCCTAAGATAAAAAGGAGAATAGATGGTAAGAAACTCCCCTGGATTACAGACAGATTTAAAACTAAGTTAAGGATTACAAAAAGGTTATGGAAGAAAGCAATAACAACAAAAAGTATAGATGACTGGACTTCATATAAAATATGATAAAATAAATGCATAGAGAAGATTAGGTTAGCAAAAAAGAAGTAACACAAGACAGATTTTGAACAGTCGAATAATCCAAAACATTTCTGGAAATGTGTTAAAAAAAGTGCAACAACCACTAGTACAGTCCCATCAAATTCAAATAATAAATAACAGTAACTTGATCCAGGAACAGAAAGAGGTAGGTAAGATGTTAAATGATTACTTCATAAATCTTCCAGATTTAAAAATAACTGCTCCAAAGAGAGTTACTTAAGATGTCATAGTGCCAGAACTGATGAAAATGCTTGAGCAGAAAGGTATAGAAACTTCAGGACAAACAAAAACTCCCCCCCTTCCCATTTAGGTTTAGAAGACTGACAGTAAAGGAAGTTGAGAAGGAGTTAAGGAATTTAGAATGCAGTAAAGCAGAAGGTATTGATGGAATAGAGACCAATTTTCTTAAAATAGGTGCAGATATATTGGCAACCCCTTCAACCTATTTGTTGAGAGGGGTGCAGCTGGAAAGTATAGAGGAGGAAAAGGATCTGGGGGTGGTTACAATGGGCAGCATGAACATCTCTGCTCAGTGCAGGAAGGCATCAGCAAAGGCCAATAGGATGCTAAGGTGTATAGAGAGGGGAATCTCCTCCAGGAATAGGGAGGGGATCCTTCCCCTGTACAGGTCCCTGGTCAGGTCTCATCTGGAGTACTGTGCACAATACTGGCGCCAGTTCTGGAAGAAGGATATCAAATTGTTGGAGGGGGTGCAACATAGGGTGACAAGGATGATCCAGGGATTGGAGGGAAAGTCCTACGAGGATAGATTGGGTGAGCTGAACATGTACTCCCTGGAGGAGAGGAGGGATGGGGGGATATGATTGAAACCTTTTAATACCTGAAGGGCATAAATAAGGTTAATACAAAAGGGATTCTCCAACTTAGAAGAGGGAGGGATACGAGAGGGCATCAGCTGAAGTTGAAAGGGGAAGATTCAGGAAGATATCAGGAGACATTTTTTCAGAGAAAGGGTGGTGGACAGGTGGAACACTCTGCCTGAGGAGGTGGTTTCCTGTAAAACAGTGGGTAGCTTTAAGAGGGGTTGGGACAGGCTAAGGGGGTGTTAAGATGAAGAGGGGGGAGGAGGGTGGGGCAGCTGCAAGTTGAGGGTTAGCTGCACATTGGAGAGCAGACCTGATGGACCGTATTGGCCTGCTTCTGCTGGCATTTTCATATGTTTGTATGTGGAGGTAGGTACATGGGGCTAGAATGGTCAGCAGTTTGGCAAAGAAGCCTGGGGAGTACTCGTTCAGATCATATACACTGGGTCGGAACATAGCCGACCACAATGCCATCAGCATAAACAGCGTGGCACAAATGCCACTGATTTTCTTTTTGCGGGGGGGCTCCACCCCCCCCCACAACCCCTGACGTGGGGTACTCTGCCCCCGCACCCCCAGGACTTATGGATTCCCACTTTGGGGGGGGGGGAGCGCATCCCAGGGCAAGTTAAATTGGTGGGGCCATGGAATACAGTTTCCACTGCTCCTTCTAAAAGAAAACAAGTCCCAATATGTATAAAATGGTTGGAGACCAAGATTAGAACCCTGGTCTCCACTGCCTCCCAACCATGCTGCTTCATGCCAGTCCTCCACACCACAGGAGCAGCTCAGCCAGCCTCTGATATTTTGCTGCCCTTGTCCTGTGGCAGCACCATGGACAGCACCCAGGGGGAGCGCATATCGCTAGCTCTCTACATCATTGCTTGCTGTCCATAGTAGCACTATCAAGACTAGCGCTTAGTTGACTGGTGCCATTCTGGTAGTGCTAATCTAACCGGGTACCTATACACTGCCAAGGAGAATGTTTGTGATGTCACTTGAGCTGATTAGAAATCTTTCTTGTGGATTGGCTCTTTCCTGCTGTAGGGTACATCTTACTTGTCTGTTGAACATTATGATATCCCCCACTCTGCCAGGCAGAGTCACTGATGCATATAGCTGCCCTACCCACTCTCTTTGGAAAAGTAGTATTTCTGTATTTAATAGGTGTGTCTCCTGAACCATCATAATTTGGCTATCTAGTTGTTTCAGAATTTTATTTCTCTTAGATTTGTTTCTCCGCTCTTTAATATTCCATTATATGGAGTGCAGATTACTGCCCATTTTGATTCATTGAAAGTATGGTTGACCAGATTGATATATGTCCAGCAATACCCTTGTCCTCTTTAAGTAGCATTTGTAACTTGTTTGGCACTCCAAAATCCCGTCATCCCCCCATAACACAGAAAATATAACAAGTGAATATTACATTTAAATATGGAACACTGGGACTTCCGGTGACGCCACCAGCCTGATGTCAGTTTAGTTTCAGTGCTCCGCTACAGCCGCTGCCGGACATTAAAACATGCTCCTAAATGCTGTGGTAGTTTTCAAGGTGGATTTAATGACATCAGGAGACACCAGAGAGGACATTATGATGTGATCCGGAGCTCAGTCTGGTACATTAAAGAAGGGTGGATGGGGATCAAACTCCGTGAGCACTCAGCACAGTTGTAGCCCTTCTCCGACCAGCATGGCAGACAGCAATGACGATACTGATGTCAAGAAGGAGCACCTCACATGGTCCCGCTTTGAGACTCTTTTAAAAGAAATAAAGTTTTCATACAGAAAACAAGGCGGTGTTCTACAAATTACAGTACCAGCTCCAGTCAGTGGAGAGGCAGGTTAAGGAGGCTGAGGATAGGATCAATGGTGTTGAGAATGGTGCCATTCAAGTACACCTTGCCATGGATTTTTTGGTGGACCAACATACTGCCTTACAGGTTAAGCAGCAGGGCTTAGAGGCTTGGTCATGTTGTAATAATCTGAAAATCTATGGCCTCCCATAAAATACTGAGTTGGGAAGGATGACCGAGTTTATGGAAGACCTGTTGCACTCCATTTTACATCACTTTGCTGCTATGCAGTTCCACATCGAGCGAGCACACACAACCATTATACCCAAACCAATTGACCCCTGAGCTCACCTGAGATCAGGTCACCCATAATAGGGTGAAAGACATTTCACTGAGGGCACCCAGAGCAAAAGCAATGGAGCAGGATGAAAGAGCATGGCAGGCAATTCAGTCACACAGAGACAAAGCTGAAATCACGACCAGCCACCACCTAGTCCAAGATGTTTCACACAGGAGACATCAAACACTGCCTGTGGATAGCTTCCGGGGGGGATGTTCATGAGAAGGTCTGTCAAATGGGGGTGTCTGCCCCTGACCAGCAGTGCCCCTCGCACATCCAAAAAATATAAATAAACTCTGATCACGCAGCATAGTCGGAACAACAGAGCAGGAGGTAGAGGGAGTTGATCACCTCGCTCACATTATCACAAGCTCAGGCTTGGATTGGCAAAAGTGTTTCAGCCCTAAGGAGTTTGCCCTCACTACCCCATGCTCGTTCTGCTGCTCTATTGTCAGGATCCCCTGAGATCCAGTGTCCTTAAATTTGTAAGCTTCAAAGACAAAGAAGAAATTATTTGTATTGCTTGGGGTCGGAAAAACTTACATAAGGATGCCGGATTATATTTTGATCACGATTACCCGCCAGAACTTCTTAATGTTTGGCTTATTCTGGCATCTTTAAGACTCTTAAAGCTTATAACATTAGTTTTCAGACTCAATATCCCACTAAATTGTGTTTTTTCTGGGAATCAGGCACAGTGTTGTATTCTATCTCAGAGGAGGCACATTCAGCCCTAGAAGAACAAGCATTTGTCATTGCCGAATGTTGCTTGCTTGTATGTGCTGTTCAGGTATTTGGAAGTGATAGTTCCATGCCTTCCTCCCAAGACATCCACTGTGTCTTTCCGTTCAGTATTCAGAGAAGAGTGGGAGGGGCAAGGGCCACAGCAGTACATCAGTTGCCAAGGGGGTGAAGAGGTGGACAATAGTCCATTCAAAGGCAAGAGAGTCCTGCAGGAGCTCACTAGATTGAAGGTGGACAAAGTGATGGAACCAGATGGCATACACCCAAGGATATTAACAGAACTGCGAGAGGAGATAGCAGTACCTCTGGCAGCCATATTCACTGAGTCATTCAACATGAGTGAATTGGAGGAGGGCACATGTGGTCCCTCTACACAAGTCTGGCAGCAGGGAGGAGGCAGGGAACAATAGGCCATTCAGCCTCACCTCAGTAGTGGTGAAGATCATGGAGTCACTGCTTAAAGAAAGGTTAGTGGGGCATCTAGATGCCATCGGAGCCCAGGACCATAGACAACATGGATTCACAGTGGGGACATCATGTCAGATAAATCTGGTTGATTTCTTTGACTGGGTGACAAAGGAAGTGAATCAGGGTGGGGCGGTGGATAACGCTTACCTTGATTTCAGCAAAGCCTTTGACACCATCCCATATAGGAGGCTGATAAACTAGCTGGGTAGGCTGGGCATTGGCGAAAGGGTGGTAAACTGGGTTAGAAACTGGCTAACAGACAGGAGGCAGAGACTGGTGGTAAATGGTGAGCAGTCTAGGGAGAGGGGGCGACCAGTGGGGTGCTGCAGGGATTGGTCCTGGGGCCAGTTCTGTTCAATGTCTTCATTAGTAATATTGTAGAACGTCTGAAGGGAAATTTTTCACCAAATTTTCAACATAGCCATTTTAATATTTCTGCTCATTAACAGTGTCACTGTGATTTTCTTAATCTGTCCCAAACATTGATTGCATACACCGAATGCGCCATTGTGCACTACATGCACGGAAACACATTTTGGGTGACATGAAAAATGACAGCTGTACTGCTCATAAGGAGGTGTGGTAAAATGGCAATGCTGAAAATCTGGAGTGCAACTATTAAAAATTTGCGATCTTACGAGCGTGCGTAGGAACTGTGCAACTGCGCTCGTAAAAGCAATCATTTTTAAGAATTTTTTCACCAAATTTTCAAAATAGCCATTTTAAGACCTCTGCTCATGAACAGTGTCACTATGATTTTCTTAATTTGTCCCATACATTGATTTCGCACACCGACTGTGCCATTGTGCGCTACATGGGCGGAAACATGTTTTGGGCGAGATGTGAAAAATGACAGCTATACTGCTCATAAGGAGGTGTGGTAGAATGGCAATGTTGAAAATCTGGATTCAAAATACTGAAAATTCGTGAACTTATGGGCATGCGTAGGATCAGTGCAACAAACGCTCGGAAAACAGTCATTTTTGAGAATTTTTTCACCAAATTTTTTAACATAGCCATTTTAACACTTCTGCTCATGAACAGTGTGACTGTGATTTTCTTACTCTGTCCCAAACATTGACTGTGCACACTGACTGCGCCATTGTGCACTACATGCATGGAAACACATTTTGGGTGACATGTGAAAAATGACAGCTGTACTGCTCATAAGGAGGTGTGGTAAAATGACAATGTTGAAAATGTGGAATGAAAATATTAAAACTTTGCGAACTTACAAGCGTGAATAAGAACTGCGCAACGCATGCTTGTTAGTCATTTTTAGGACTTTTTTTCACCAAATTTTCAACATATCCATTTTAAGACTTCTGCTCATGAACAGTGTCACTGTGATTTTCTTAATGTGTCCCATACATTGATTTCACACACCTACTGTGCTATTGTGCGCTACATGCGTGGAAACACATTTTGGGCAAGATGTCAAAAATGACAGCTGTACTGCTCATAAGGAGGTGTGGTAAAATGGCAGTGTTGAAAATCTGGAGTGCAAATATTAAAAATTCGCGAACTTATGAGTGTGCGTAGGAACTGTGCAACGCACGCTCATAAAACAGTTATTTTTAGGAATTTTTTCACCAAATTTGCAACATAGGCTTTTTGAGAGCCCACCTTATGAACACTATACTGTCTTTTTGTTAATCAGTCCCGAAAGGTGATTTCATGCAGTGACCGCAAAATCACCCTTCGGGCCCGATTAACGCCATGACAGTGACAACATTCATGAGGAGGGGTCCCAAAAACCCCATGTTAAAAATGTGGTGCCAAAATTCCCAAAAATGCCTGAGATATGCAGAAAAGTTGGGAAAAACCCTATCTATCCCATTATACAGCTTACTGGCATTTCCTCAGTTTGCAGTTGGCTTTGAAGAGTGCAGACGTGTTCCCGGTCCAATGAAGATCATCGCACTGGGGTCCAGAGGTAAGTATGGGGTGGGGGTGTAGAGAGGCAGAGTGTGCAGTGGGTGGAGTGCGGGTTGTGGGAGGGGCAGGGAAGCGCTGAGGGACAGTTTTGTATTTACAGTTTTTTAATAAGGCAGCGAGGCGTTTGCCACGCTGGGGTAGGCTCCCAGCATGGCAGCTGGATGCTCTAGAGGCGTGCAGCCGGCGGGGGATTAGGCACCCCATTGGCCCATAAAACATTTGCCATGCTGGGGTGGGCTCCAGCGTGGCACCTGGATGCTTTGGGAGGGGGCGTGGAGTCGACGGGGGATTGGGCACCCCCATCGGCCGTACAGTGTGGGGGGAGGGGGAAGGTGCATGAGCACAAAGTATGTGTGCGTGTGTGTGTGTGGAGGAGGGAGCTCTGCTCACTGAGGCGGAGCTCTCCCTTTCAACTGTACGACAACTGCATTTTCAACTGCTGTCAGACAGCTGCAGCAGTGATTGGGGAACTGGGGCCACACCTACAAACACATTGACTGCATTGGAAGATGGGTGCCACACCTCCAAAAACTCAGATGATGGCACAATGTTTCTTACACATGCATGCAAGCAACATAAAAAGGATGGCAAGTGCCCAATGAAACCACATCAGCTCAGTCATCGTTCCCTTCCCAATCCTCCTGGAAATCTGCCCGATGTCTACAAAGGCAAGCAACAACTACTTCAACCCCTCCTTCCTAAAGAACTTTTACGATCAGCTACTTTGAACATTTTAGCACACAGGAATTCAGATGCTTCCTCTGCAGGACGTTCGACTTGATGATCTTGGATGAGCATGTTCTTTGTTGTTTTCTAGTAACTTCCCTGTTGAATTCTGCAGCATTTACTCTGCAGCTGGTCTTTCTAGCCACTGTATGCTACCACGTAATTACAGCTCTGTGCTAGCCACTCTTATAGCATTCTTTCTCACCATCATTGGGACTGCTTCTTGCTTCTCTGTTAATTGGATTTAAAGAATGGCAGGATAAACTGTATGGGATATTGTATTCCCTGCCTAATGAATTTTTTTTAACTTTGTGTTTATAGTTTTGATAAAAAGCAATACACTTAATTCCTCCTACAGGCCTATAAGTAGCACAAAATATACCAGTACAGTTGATATATATATATTCATCCCTTGTATCTGTAACAAAAGGAGCTGGGGGTATCCAGAATGCAGAAACAGTCCATGGTAATAGTCCAAATGTGCTAGGTGTCTCAGTGGCATTGGAATACACGACACAAGGTAGAATTAACAGAGACGTGTTTACTACAATCATTATGGATTGTTATTTATCAATGTATTCATATAACAGTAGCAATTAGGAACAAAATCTGGTCAGAGCCAATATGACTGTAGACAGCTTTTAGGAGTGGCAAGAATAGTGAAAAGAATATGCGGTGCGTTCGCTGCACTGGAGTCAGCCATAATACTGCAGTGATTACAGTACATAGGTATAGATTCAGGTCCAGTTAGCTACTAGAGCCATGTATGGACCTGCCAGTATTTAGTGGTCAGTATTTCCATTTATTATCCCCCATGTGGCGGTCAAGCCTTTTTTTAAAGGATGTCATGTTATCAATGTTTACTACCTCTATGGGGAGAGCATTCCATGTATTCACTACGCACTGCTTAAACCATCTTGCCCGTTTTGTAGTAATATACCTTTCACCATGTAACTGCAATGGATGAGACTTAGTCATTATCCCTTTCTTTTCTTTCCATTGCAACCCCGCTGATTCCCATAATACACCATCATACAAGGCTTTAAAAACATAACACAGATCTCCTCTCAACCTGTGATAAGTCATTGAGTATAAATTCAGTGTTAGTAATCTTTTACCGTAATTACAATCTTGTACACTCCTAACTCTTCTTGTAAAATGCCTCTGAACCTGCTCCAATCTTTTCACTGCACCAGTTGCCTGAGGAGTACTGAGAGGAGCTCCATATTCAAGCACTGGTCTAACCAGGGACTTCTAAAGAGGAAGCAGAACCTCAGTTTTCCTATTTTTATATTCTTGTAGATGTTACCCATAATTTTATTTCCTTTCTTCACCACTTCATGATTGTGGTGTTTAAAGCTTAGGCTGTTAGATATTATTACACCCAAATTTCTTTCATTCTCTGTTTCTGCTATTTATTTTATGTTTAATACATACTGTGCCATCATGTTCCTTGTTCCAAAATGTATAACTGTACATTTACCCTCATTCAATGTAAGCTTATGTTCTGATGCTCATTTTTCCAGAGAAGTAAGCTGGTTCTGTAGATTCATTACTGAGTCCCTGCTATCCACTATTGATCCAATCTTGGTATCATCTGCACATTTACAAATCCATACCCCATATGCTACTCACATGCATGATGCTATGCACGTATGCGTGACAGTGTTAGTAATAACTACTGCGTAACAACCCAGTCCCTCAGGTTACTAGAATCCCATCAGTACTAGTCTTAGGCAAGTCAGAAAAGGCAGCTGGTGGGAGCTTATTAGGGGCTTTCTACATAATGACATCATTGTTTACTCAGCTAGCCTGAGAGAAGGATGATTATGTCATTTAGAACTCTCACAACAGCATAACCATTTTAGAGTCAGCTACTCTCGGGTAGCTTAGAATGTTCATCGGTAAGTTCAAGTGTGGCAGTCAGAACTGCAGAAGGTCTGCCATTGGGGCTCTGTCAAAGGCAACCCTGGTATTTCTCACCCTAGTTTGGTAAAATCTTCAGTTTGCCTGCAGGACTCTTTAGTTTCACTCCTGGGGGAGTGAGAGGAAATGCAATTCTTGTGGATACAAGGGGCAATCCTCTGAAGTTCCTGAAGCTCACAGCTGCCTTAAAGAAGAGCAATGAGTAGAATAAGACAGCTACCAGAGGAAGAAATGTGCCTTTTTGTTCTTTCCATGACTGGAAGGAAGGAACAACTAATCTGTGAGTACAGAATTTGAGACTGTTCTCTAAGGGAGTTGTCTGAGGTGTGTGTGCCCTAGATAAGGCTAGATCACACTCGTCAGGACCCCTTTCACCACAACTGTGCTGAATTTAAAGTTAAAGTTGGGAATCTTTAGCAATTCTTTGGAGATTGGAGACTCATTTGGTGTAACCCTGAAGGATGGCAGAGGCTGTTTGGGGCAAAGGTTGGGAGGAATGCCATCTGGAGTTTCAGGCAGGGCTAAGTGGTTCGTGGATGGGCACCAGTGTTCCCTGGGCAAAGGCCATGCACCATGAGGATTTTAAAGTGTGTCGCACATCCCATGGATATAGACTTTGGAAATGGAAATGTGTGGAAAATGTTTAAAGTGAGTGGCACATCCCACAGATATTCACTTGGAAGAGAGATAGAGATGTTTTTGTGGAAAACAGTACTGCCTAGCAATGTGTTCTGCAAAAGCGAGTGTGCCTGTATTGCAATAACAAACCTTTGGGGGACCACCCTTGCTTTAAGTAACATCTGTAAATAAAGCCATACTGCAAAATTCCAGTTACCGCTTTGGACATTCTGCCTGTTGCTTCTAGTGTGACCGTTATTGGGGCCCCTCAGCAGTTAGGTCTAGCATATGCCTAGCATCCTCTCCCCTGGACCTGGTTGCAAATAGAAAGGTTCATTTTAGTATGCAACCCCCGTCCTCTAGATAATAAGCCTGGTATACACTCCAGTGGTAGGGGTGGTACCATGAGTGTAGTTCCGCCAAAAGAAAATTGTATGCCATGTAGTCAGTAGTAATTCTTTTAAGGGGTGCCAGCTAGCCAAAGGTGGCATGGGGATTACTGTACATACATATGCATGATACTCATGGTTGCACATTTTAAGTCAACTCCACCATGTTGCACACAGAGGACGTCACTTCCACAGTTGTGGAAGGGAAACATAGTACGTCAGGAAGTAGGTATGTTTATGTGGCCCGCAGAGGGGAAGGGCTGCATAAACAGAAACACTGAAAACTATGCTGGAGCAATGTGGCAGAACATCAGACAGCAGTCCAGTTATGTGTTTACACAGTAATCTTATACAAATCTGATGATGACATAACATCTGTGGAGCTTGACCCACACAGCCATAAAAATCAGACTCGGGAGGAGACTATTAACAAACTAAAGATCTGGTCTGGGATTTGCTCATCATCACAGTCACGTTCTCATTCTTTTCTAAGCAGTAATTTCTGGTAAATGTGCCTTAACCATATTGATCTCAGTGCTGGTAGACTACTTTTGGTTTTAGCAACATAGAAACGTGACAGCAGAAAAGGACCACCTGGCCTACCTAGTCTGTCCATGGTGTCTAGCTGACGGCTAGAGATTTTACAGCACCCTTCCACCCCACCCCACCCCGATACCAGAACCATGTTGCCATCCAATGCTCTCTTCCCCTACCACCACCTCTGGGAGCCTATTTCATTTCTCCACCACACTTCCTGTGAAAAAGTTCTTTCTGATGTTTCCTCAGAACCTGCGCCCCTCTACCTGTAATGCATTCCCCCTGGTCCTCTTCCGCCCCCGTAAGTTAAAAAAAGCATCACTACTATCTCTCTGTTGATGCCCTTAACATACTTAAAGGTCTTGATCACATCTTCCTATCTCTCCTCTGCTGAAGGGAGTACATGTCCAGGTCACGCAATCTCTCTTCATACTGCAAGTGACCAAGCCCTGTCACTATCTTGGTTGCGCTCCTCTGGATGCGCTCCAACCTGTCCATGTCCCTCCTTAAGAATGGCCTCTAGAACTGCACCCCACATTCCAAATGTGGTCTAACCAGCTGCTTGTATAGTAGGATGATGACCTCCCTCCCTCCTTCTGCTAGTGAATCTCCTCCTGATGCAGCCTAACATCCTTCTAGCCTTGGCCACTGCCCTTTCACACTGTTTAGTTGCCTTGAGGTCCCCCAGAATAATTCTCAGGTCCCTCTTCTCCTGGGTTACTTCTATGGCCTGACCACCCAGACAGTAAGTCTCTCTCCATTTTTTCCTCCCTAAGTGCATGACTTTGCACTTTTTTATGTTAAAGGCCAGTTTCCATTCCCTAGACCAAACCTCTAACATTCTCAGGTCCCTGTGCATATTCTCTACCCCCTCTTGGCTATTCACCCTTTTACAGACCTTCACATCATCCACGAATAGGCACATCCTTCCCCTCAGTCCCTCTGTTATGTCTGCCACGAATACATTAAAGAGCAGTGGTCCCAGCACTGACCCCTGGGGAAGCCCGCTGGTGACCATTCCCTCTCCTGAGGTGATCCCATTTACCATTACCCTCTGGTTTCTACTCTTTAGCCAGTTCTGCACCCACCCTACCACCCCCCAGGCCAGACTACCCAATTTATAAAGTAGTCCCCATACAGTACTGAATCAAACGCCTTCCAGAAATCAAGATACACTATGTCCACCAAACCCCTCTGATCCACCTCCCTAGTGAACCAGTCAAAGAACTCTATTAAGTTCATTTGACAGGTCCTCCCCTTAGTGAAGCCATGCTGATGCTTATCCAGAAGGTTGTTTTCTTCTAAGTATTGAAGAATCCTGTCTTTTAGTAATTTCTCAATAATTTTACCTACTATGCAGGTTAAGCTCACAGGCCTACAGTTGTCTACCTCATCCATATCCCCCCCCTTTGTAGAGAGGGACCACGTCCACCCTCTTCCAGTCTTCTGGGACCTCTCCTGCCTCCAGGGACCTACTAAAGAGCGCTGCCAATGGAACTGCCAGAATATGCATAAGTTCCCTCAACACTCTAGGGTGCACCCCATCTGGCCCCATGGCCTTATCCACTCTCAATTGCTCCAGCTCTCTCAAGACTGCACTCTCCTCAAATGCGCTCATATCAACCCCAGTCCCTGCCCCATCCTCAGTACTAATGTCCATAAACTCCCCCCCAACCAGGAATACTAACCAAAATAGTCGTTTAATAACTGCACCTTCTCTCTATCCTCCTCCAGCAAAACCCCCCCATTGTTTTTAAGTCTGGTTATCCCCCTTCCAGTTTTCCTCCTCTCACTGACATGCCTTAAAAAAGTTTTGTCACCAGTCTTGACTGATTTAGCAATTTCTTCTTCTGCCCTGGCCTTTGCCCTCCATACCTCTCTGTCTGCCTCCTTTTGCCTCCTCTGGTAAGTTTCCAAGTCCTCCTCACTTTGCGTTGCCTTCAGCCTCCTGAACTGCCTCCTCTTCTCCCTAACCCTATGCGCCAGCTCCCTACTGAACAAAAGAGGTTTCCCTCTTCCTCCTGGTCTTATTAACTCTCCTGACATAGAGATCTGCTTATGATCAATTATGATCAATTATGACCCCTCTCAAACAATCTCACATGTCCTCCACCCCCTTTCTGCTTCCCCTCCCCATCACCTCACACACATAGGCCCCCATTTTTTGAAAATCTACCCTTCTGAAATCTAGTACTTTTGCCTTGGTTCAAATAACCTCAGCTGTTGTCTGTAATGTGAACTGGACAGTACTGTGGTCACTCAAACCAAGGGGTTCCCCTCACTGCGACTTCACCCACCCTGTCATCATTTGTCAGGACTAAGCCCAGCAATGACTAAATAAGTGACATTGGAGAGGACCTGGAAGGAAAAGTATGTCTCTTTGCAGATGACACAAAGATCTGCAACAGGGTTGATACACAAGGTGGGGTGGAAAAGATGAAAAGGGACTTTGCAAGGTTGGAGGAATGGTCAAATATATCGCAGCTCAGATTCAAAGCAAAGAAGTGCAAGGTAATGCATCTGGGAAACAAAAACCCAGAGGACGAGTACACAATGTGGGGGTGAGAGAATAACAATAACAAAAATCGAAAGAGACCTAGGAGTAATTATATCAGATGACCAACAGGTGGGCAAGCAATGTGAGAAGGCAGTAAGGAGGGCTGGGGGGATACTGGGATACATAGGGAGAGGCATCAACAGTAGAAAACAGGAAGTTGTTATCCCTCTGTACAGACAGTTGGTGAGACCCCGTCTAGAGTACTGCGTGCAATTCTGGAGACCCCATCTCCACAAAGACACAGACAGAGTGGAGGCTGTTCAGAGAAGAGCAACAAAATGGTGCCAGGTCTGCGCCCAGAAAACATACGAGGAGAGACTAAAGCAGTTTAATATGTACTCCCTTGAGGAAAGGAGGGAGGGGGCATGATAAAAACTTTCAGGCATCTCAAGGGAATTAAAGTACAAGAGGGTAGCATCCTTCAGAAAAAGAGATGTGCAAGAACAAGAGGGTACAATTGGAAGATAGAGGGGGACAGCTCAGAGGTAATGTTAGAAAGTATTTTTTTACAGAGGGGGTTGTGGATGCATGGAACAGCCTTCCCGAGGAGGTTGTGGAGTCAGGAATAGTGGGAGAATTCAAGAATGTATGGGACAGACATAAGGCAATTCTAGTGGGGGGTAGGAGGAAGTAAGCTGTTGATTAACTAGAATCTACAGCTTATCTATCAGGTAGGGAAATGGGCAGACTAGGTGGGCCAAGAGGTCCTTAACTGCCGTCTAATTCTATGTTTCCATGTAATGTCCCTTCCCTGGCGGGTTCCCTAACCAGCTGCCTGACGAGTGCTGCCTGCAGACAATCCACCATAGCCTTGCTTCTCCCTGATTTAGCTGATAATGTTTCCCATCTCATGCCGGGTACATTTGGATCCCCCAACACCACCTCACCTTTATTAGCCATTTTCAATATCTCCACCATCATTACCTCATCTTCTGAGTCCAGTTGTGAGGGTAGCCTGTAGAGCACTCCAAAACACACTACCTCCCCCTTCCCAATGGGCAAAGCTACCCAAATGGACTCTGCACCTCCCATCCTACTCTGGAATTCCACTGTCCTGATGGCCTCCCTCACATACAGTCCTACACCCTTGCTTCTGTCCTACACCCCTGCTTCTTCCCTCCCTGTCCCTTCTGAAGAACATGTACCTGGGTATTTCCACGTCCCAATCCTGGTCCTCATAACATCATGTTTCCATTATCCCCCACCAGATCCAGGCTTGCCTCAGCCATGATTGCTGCCAGGTCTGGAACTTTATTGCCTAGACTCCTTGCATATGCGCACAGTACTCTCCACTCATCCAACCCAGTATCCCCTTGATCTCTGCCTCCCTCTTTCCTTCTCCAATCCCCCCCCCCGGTGTGTTAATTTTCTCCTGTGCCTATAATGGTTTTGGGTTATGTATGCCCCCCCCGAACCTCTCTGAATCTTGTAAAATCCTGCTCCCCAAGCTAGTTTAAATTTAGCTTTCACTCCAGGAACTCCGACATCTTGCAGCTAAGCACAGATGCTCCCTCTTGATTCAAGTGAAGTCTATCATGAGCAAAGAGACTTTCATCTCTCCATGTATCACCCCCAGTTGCCCAGGAATCCAACCCCTCTCTCAGCACATCAGCCTTTTAGTCAACCATTAAACTCCTCTATTCATTGCTTTCTGCCAGAACTCACTCTTGGAACTGGCAACACCTCTGAAAATGTAATTGACTTAAATCCCAATCCACTACAGATCCTGGCCAGTGCTCTGAACCTAGCCTGCACCTCCATTACACTGTTTCCTGCTAGGTTGTTTCTCCCTAGGTGGAACAACAGGTACGTCTTCTCATCCTGGGATTTCCCCCTGGATGGAATGTAGTGGATAATGTCCCCTGCCGTAGTCCCTGGCAAGCATTCAGCCCGGATACCCCTGTTCTTGTTTACCTTCCATCCCCATCTCATGCCCTTTATTATTGAGTCCCCCACCATTACTACCTTCTCCTTAACAACCTTCTGCTGTGTTATCCCTCCCCTTTGCCTTCCCTCCTCATTTCTCCTCGATCATCTTTCTTCATTATTATTTTCCCCAATTTTGTCCCTCCCCCTGAGCATTCCCCCCCCCAGAGGTCCGCCCCCCCAACCCTTGCCTTGTTCTCTGCCTTTTTCTACTGCATCCCCCTTTTCCTATCTCCCTCAACTCCTTATTGCTGCTCCCTAATGCCCTGGCCACCTCACCCTTGTCCTTTGGGAATCCTGTAACTACAAGCATCCCTTCCTCCACCTGTTCAGGTACCTCCATCACCTTGACAGCTGTTTTCTCACTTTCAAAGGTCAATTCAACCTTGAGAGTTTCCTCCCTCCTGTCTCAATCCTGAATTCATTGGCGTACCCCCTGTACTGTTTTTCCCACTCCCTCGGCCCTTGGGCTCCTGCGCATGGTGGGAAGCCTCCCCAATGGCCTTTGATTCTCTCCTACCCTCTTCTCCCAATCCCCCTCTTTCTCCATCTTCCATTTCCTTGACTATCAGAGTCGCAAGTGGAGCGAACCTGTTGCTAAATTCTGTGACCTTTTCCTGCCTGTTTCCAGCCCTAGCTTGCTTGATGATCTCCTCCCCACTCATGCATACACATACCCTGTGGTCCTATTTTCAACCTTTAACCAACCCCCAGGCTCCTCACCCTGTTCCAGGTCTCCTCGTGATATCTTTGTAGGTCCTTCCCCTACTTCATCATGCCCTCCCCTGTGGGGTTGGAAAAGCCATGCTTATTGCCCCTGTTTTCCCCTGATTGTATAAGGTGGGGGTAGTAGCAGTCTTGAAGTGGTAGCTGCCGGTGGTGGCATGCTCTGAAAAAAAGTGGTCCCCATGCTTGTCTGCACATTTTAGAAATGACCTCTTTCCTTGCTTTTGCTGTTAAAAACTAACCCCCTTTAACACAAAAACAAGGAGTCAGTTATGGCCTCCACCCCCAACCCTTTTCATATCAAGTGAGGAACGTGATTATGGGTTTGAATCAGACGCACAGTGGCAGCCACAGATGCATAGTATTGTTAAACAGTAATCAACTGTATGTAAAAGTTTTTTGGTTTTTTTTTAATGTGTGCTTTCTTAATGTTGTCAATACCACTCCACCCATTTTGTACTCTGCACCTAGATCTCTGTGTCCCAAGTGCATTATTTTACATTTTTGTGTTCAGGAGGAAAAGGCTTTTCAAATGAGGGTAGTTACTAATCTAAATTCTTTATAGTTTTGTTTTTAAATTGCTATCAGAAATATGAATTTTGTAAAGACAAAAAAAGAAATACAGGTAATAAGATGACTTTATTTTACAAAATATAAGGAATTCAGATTAGTGACTACACTCATTTGAAAGGTCTTTTTGTCCTGAACAACTTTAAGACTGGTTGTTTTTGTGCACCTGGAATGGTTTTAAAGATATTTAGATTTGTTTGGAATGTGTGCACATTTGCTAAGAAGTCTGCACAGTGCCTTAGGAAGATTCTCAATGAAAAGCAGTTTGGACTTCTGTCTCCAACGTTATAAACACACAATTGGTCAGAATGAGTTAAAGGGGACAGGAATTGATTACTGATGTGCAGGTGTTTGAAATGTCTCTGTTTTCATAAATTATATTCATACCTCTAAAGAATCCCTATTTAACAGTGCCTGAGTAAAAGCTGAAGCTGTCAGTTGTGTTTTGTTTTCGTTTTAGATTTATAGAACTGTTATGTAATACAACAGCAGATTAGGTATACATGGCCATATTAGGATAACAGCATCCCAATTACAAGGGGGTCTGTGTTAGGTTTAGGTTTGGGTTTTGAATATACACATACATTAGTCACTTGTTACAGAATTTCAGGTATGGGATGACATGCACCCCTAGTTTGCTAAGATGTGCCACCAGTACCACCAACGTTTTGGTGAACACCCGAGGGGCTGAGGCTAGGCCAAATAGGAGGCATGTGTACTGGAAGTGTTGCTCTTTGATGTTGAACCTGAGGTAGCAGTGGTGTAATGGCCAGATGGGGATGGGGATGTGAAGGTAGGCCTCCTCGAGGTCCATTGAGGTGAGAAAATCCCCTGGCTGTATGGCTAAAAGTGTGGACTGAAGAGATTTAATTTTGAATTTCTTGTAAGTCATGTATTGGTTTAAATACTTCAGATCCAGGACGGGTCACATCCCATACCTTTTCTTTGGGACCACAAAGAAGAAGGAGTAGACCCCTGTGCCTCTTTCCCTTGCGAGGACTGGCGTGATAGCTCCATTGTTAAATAAGTCCTGTATTACCTCTTGTATTGCCCGTGCCTTGATCTGGTTCCTTGGAAGGGGGGATAGGAGGAGTCTGTGTTGCTGCAGGGTACTGCGGAATTCTATCACAAAGCCTCTAGTCACCACCTCTAGTACTTAGTTGTCTGAGGTAGTTTGAGCCCATTGTTGTGCATACCATTGGAGCCTCTCAACTAGCGATGGATCTGCGTGGGCCCTTGTACCTTCATTGTCTGTTGGCTTGGGGTCTGATGTTGGGTCTGTGGCCTCTGTTGGCATAGGCCCCCCCTTGTGTTCCCCATGGACTTGCTGTTGAAGGCTCTGTGTTGGAAATGGGGTCTCTGATTCCATTGTTTGCTAGCAGTGGGGTTATAGGACTGCGCCTTGGGTTTGAAGAATTTAGGTTTGGGGCAAAAGGATTTGTCTGTTGGCAGACAGATGTCTGTCTCCTTGCTCTTGTTTACTGCTCCTGTGCGTGAGAAAGGGAGTTAGTCCCTCACCGAATAGCATCCCTTCCTTAAATGGGAGACTCATCAGTGTAGTTTTCGACTCGTTATCTGCTTGCTAGAGCTTGAGCCACAGTGCCCTCCTTGCCCTGTTGGTGAGCACTGTCATTCTGGTGGCGAAATTGAGATTGTCCGAGGAGGCGCCCATGATATACTTGGGTGGCACACTCTGCTATGTTGGCTTGTGGTGAGTCCTTGAGGATGTTTTCAGTGAGGATATCCAAACAGCTGTGCAGTGCTGTGTAGTTGAACAACACCACTGTATCCACTGAGTGTAGCATGCCGAAGGTCTAGTGTATTTTGCGCAGGTGCTCCTCAATTGTTTTGACCATTGGACCCTTGAAGGCTGCCATGCTCTCTATCAGTATGATGGTTCATTTGGAGAATTTGGATATGGCCTGGTCCACCTTGGGAGCCTTCCCCACAAATCACTTCTTTCTTGGGACCGAGGGTACCACTTGGCCACCATGCTGCACTCCATCAGTCTTGTCCGCTCAGTGGCTTTGTGTTCCTTTGTAAGAATGGTGTCAATAGACTTGCAGGAGGGAAGGTGGCTTCTTTCCTCTGGTGCCCTCATTGAAAGGAATGGGTCCTCTGAGGAGATAGGTTTCTCCGAATGTTGGGATATTTTAAGTGCCACTCTGACCATAGAGATACGCTCATCTATATTTTCACCATGGCACATTCTGTTGCAGTTGTCTGTGGAGGTTTCCTCCTGATCCAGAGGGAGATCAGTAGTGGTGCTACCCGAGTCCTGTCTGGGTTGTTTGTGGCTGGTCTCCTTAGGGTGCTTTAGTGGTCCCATGGTTGGCAGCAGTGCACCTGCCTTTAGTGACTCCAGGAGTTGAAAGAGGAGCTGTGCCTGGCTGGCATCTAGAGCTATGTGGTCCATGGGGGGGTTGGGAGCCTTCAGCTGTGGATTCCTCCTCGTCCACGTCCACCATGCCCCTTCATGGGGTGAAGATACAGACCGAGCACCTCGTGTCATCCTCCTCGATTGCCTTGAAGGCAACCCCGCATTCTTTGCAGTTTGCCATATTAAGTCTGTGGAAAGTGAAATAAAATTGTGTCAAATGGGGTCCCTGCAGTCTGGCAGGCCACATTATAGATTAAGCAATCCAAATAAATAAATTTCCAATACTACAAAAGCTCTCCTGTGATTGTAGTGAGCCAAAAAGTCATTGTGTCTCTGCACAAAGAGAACAGACCCAGACAAGATGGTGGCTGGGAAATCCTGCCAGAACTGCCGAGATTTGAGCTGCCTGTATAGAGGATAATGCCATCTCTAAAAGATGGTGTCGAAATAAGTTCATAAGTTGTTACAAAGCTAGAATACCTATTTGGTTCATACTGCTTGCCATATTTTTTAATTTTGCCGGTACCCCAAGATACCTTTACCTAAAAGATATGTACCTAGGTTCTTTTTAAAAACTTGCAATGAGGAACTGGAGACCACCTCCATGTGCAGTTTGTTCCAGATTGGCACGACCCTAATACTAAACCAATGTTTTCTTTTAGTGGTTTTGTACTTATCCATCTGCAACTGGAAGGGATGTGCTCTTGTTTGGTACAGCTGATTTTTTAATTTTAGACCTGATAATTTCCTCAGCTTAGTGTCTGTGAGAGTTTTGTAAACCAAACACATGTCTCCACGCATTCTCCTGTATTCCAAGGTATATAAACCATATTTGTTTAAACGTGTTTGGTAATCGCACCCTTGAGTTCCCTCAATCATACGCGTAGCTCTTTTCTGGACCCTCTCCAATGCTGCAATCTGGTTTTTATAGCCTGGTGACCAAAACTGGGCACTGTACTCAGGTGAGGCTGCACCAGTGAGCCATAAAGTGGTAAAATAACCTTGTTCCTCCTGGACCCGATATGTCTGCTTATGCAGCTCAGGATATTCCCTGCCTTTTTCACAATTAGACTACAATGTTGGTTAAATTTCAGATCATGTTGGATCCTTACTCCTAAGTCTCTTTCATCGGTGACCTCTCTTAGGGTTTGCTCAGTTAACATATATGTGGCCCTTAAGATTATTCCTACAAAAGTGCATTACTGTGCCTTTGTCTATATTAAATGTTAGTCTTGAAGTGTGTGTCCAATGTTGTTGTTTTTTTAATGAATCCAGAATTTTATCAATGTCCAGGCTATTTTTAACAATAGAGCCGATCCTTGTATCATCAGCAAACTTTGCTTCCTAGGTATCCCCTCCAGTTGTCATAGAGTGTGTGTGTGTATATATATATATATATATATATATATATATATATATATATATATATGTTAAAAAGACAGGGTATAGATTAAAAAGACAGGGACCCAGGACAGACCCCTGTGGAACACCACTCGTCACATCCACCCACCCTGAGTTACTTACTCTTATTGTTACTCATTGCCCTCTGTTTGAAAGCCAAGAGCTGATCCATGTAGTTATTTTACCATGGATGCCATGCTCAATTAAGGAGTCCACCAGTTCTCCATGGGGAACTTTATCAAATGCTTTGGAGAAATCCAGGAATATGACATCCACTGGGTAGCCCTCATCCAGGGCTCTGCTGGCATTTTTGTAGAATCCCAGAAGGTTAGTCTGGCAAGATCTTCTCTGACTGAAACCGTGCTGTGATGTATCTATATCTCCCTTAGTTTGCATATCCTCCACTATACGTTCTTTTATAATCTCTTCCAGCACCTTTCCTAATATTGAGGTGAGGCTTATTGGATGATAATTACCCACCTCAGATCCAGAACCTTTTTTAAAAAATAGGGGTGACCTTTGCCTCCCTCCATGCATCAACCACTTCTCCCTGGTCTAATGAGGCCTGGAATACACAGGTTAATGGTTCAGCCAGTAGATCATCCAGCTCTTTGATCAATCTAGGGTGAATCTCGTCTGGGCCCATGGATTTATTTGGGTTTAAACTAAGTAGTCTGTATTCAACATTTTTCCTGTCCAATATGAGCTGACCTGTAGATTTTAGATGTTGCTTGGTATTCCTGGTGCTAGGATTGTATACTGAGGAGAAATACCCGTTGAACTCCTTGGCCATTTGAACATTATCCTGAATGAAATTACCATCAACCTGTTTAAGTGGCCCTATCCCTTTTAAACCCCCCTTTTTACAGGCAATATAGCTATAGAAGCATTTATAGTTATACTTTACTTCGCTAGCTAGTTTCAGTTCGTAATTTCTCTTTGCTCTTAAAATACATTTCTTTGTCCTTTTAAGCAGGTACTTGTATTTTTTCCAGTTTAACTCTTGACCATGTATTTTGGATATAGCATAGTCCCTATTTTTTTTATTAATCAGATTCTTAATTTTCCTTGTCATCCAGACAGGTATTCTCTCTGATCTGTTGTATTTCTTAATTATTGGAACATGCGTATCTATGATTTGTTTGAGCTTCTTGATAAGAGTGTCCCACATTGAAGAGACTGGTTTATTTTGTAAATTAATCTTCCGATCCCAGATGCTAAAATCTTCCTTTATTTTATTATTAATCAGCTATATTGTAATTTGTAGTTAAGGTTTCTCTGAGAATTCTATTAACCTGTCCCTCGATAATAAATTCGACCATGTCATGATCACTGGAACCCAATGGTGGAATTACTTTACACTGCGGAATATATTCCCCCATATTACTTAACACTAGGTCCAGTATATTAGAATGTCTGGTAGGTTGAAATACATATTGCTACAAACCCATGAAGCTAAAGGCATCAAAGCATCCAGTTTCCAAGTTGGTCCCAGCAATATGATGTCCCCAGTCTATACCTGGTAAATTTAAATTCCCCCCCAAAAAAATCAGGTTTCCAGGTACTTTCATTTTTTCTAGTCTATCTATTAACTGTGAATCAGTATTTGATGGGATAGCAGATGGTCTATATAGCACACCTATGGTGATGCCGGCATGTTCAGCAGAGAAGGCCCTAATCCATAGTTGGTCAATGCCTTCAAGTTTCTGGACTTCTAATTCTTCAGTTATAATATCATTTGAAATATAAATGGCAACCACACCTTCCTTTTTCCCTGGCCTGTCAGAGCAGTACAGTTGGTATCCTGGAATCTGTCGGTCCCATTGGTCATCTGTATCCCACCATATTTCCATAATGGCACATATCTTTATTTTAACTTTTGTAATTTTATATGTCAATTCATCAATCTTTTGTACTATGCTTCTTGCATTTATATTTAGGCATTTCCAATTGAGGTCTTTTTGTTTTCCAGTTTTATTTTGTAGGTGATTTAACTTATGCCCAGCATCACCACCTGACCCCACCCAGTTTTTAGTTTCTCGCAAGAACTTGCACAAGACATGAGGGACTGGTGTCTTGCTTTGTCTGGACCCTCGTGAGATTTGTGGGTCCTGCTGGGGGGTTGTAAACAGAGGAGGGAGGCAGCAGTATGGTCGCGTCCTGTCTTGGGGCACGTGCTATGACTTATGGCCCCCTGAGACAAAGGATCTGTAACTTTCATGCCCTGGATGTCCGTGCACTTCTGGAGAGGCTGTGAGGGAGCTCCTCCTTGTTGGGAGAGGAGTTGTTCAGGCACTGAGCATTTTTGGGGCAGGTAAGGCATTTGCCCTGTATACTAGTGCCCAGTAGATGTGTTTGTGGACTGGAGGGGAGTCACAGCATTTGCTAGCAAGGAGGTCGCTGTGGGAGGGAGTTCCAGAAGCAAAGGCATGGTCGCTAGATCCTTGGAGGGTTCCAGGCATGTCCGAGGGAGCGAGGGTCTCTACAGGAGGGACCCAGGCTCTCTGTTGTGGATTTGGTCAGATTGGGAGGCACCAAAGAGAAAACTGCAGGACCTGCTGCTGGAGGGGGGTGGCTGTGAGTTCTCTTGCCTTGTTTGTCCATTAGGCTGCAGGTTCTTAAAGGGGACAAATGTGGATTTGTTTTTTAATGCAGCTGAAGGCTGCTGCTGCCAATTGTGGTGGATTCTGTTGTTGAGGGTGTGGGCCCCATTGCTGGAGAGGGACCTCGCCCTGTGTGCTTCATGCATTAAACTGAATCCAGGGAGTTAATTAAAAAACTTAAGCTGTCCTGTGTTAATGAGCTTCCCGGAGCTTATTAGATGCTTTGTTAGTGAGAGATGTTAGGTATTGTTAGAAGTTCCTAGCTGGCTACCAGGTTATTATAGAGAGATGAAGATATTTGAACAGAAAAAAATTAGGCACTGTACCTGAGAAACAGTAGTACTAGTTGGGAGCTGGTAAACGTGACCAACCCATCTTGATGCATGAAGAGAACTGGAGAAGATCAGAGGATCACAGAGGTATGACCTCACTCCCTCCATTTTGATTAGTTTGTGCATCAACCTATAGGATGGACGAGGAATACCCACTGATTTCTGACTGTGGAGTACTATAAAGGGTATGAAATATAATGTAAGTTAAACAGTTTTTCAAGCCTTAGGTCTAAAAGCAAGAGAATAATAGAAAGGCTTAGTTAAAAAAAAAATTGTTGTACAAGCAAAGGCAAAGGCAAGTTTATTTAAAAAGATGCCCAATCCCAAAGGCTCTGGGGCGCTGCACAAAACTTTACAGCATTACCTGAAGACTGAGAAAATACTACTTGGTCTATGAAAATTTTTTTAGACTGGCTCAATTCAGAACATTTGGAAATTGATCTAAAAATTGCTGTCAATAGTGCTGTGCTGCCACCATTGTTTCACAGCCATCTACTGGCCTGCCAAGGGACTGCAGAGACAAACATAAATAGCTAGCCTAGCATGGTCCTATCATGCAGTGCAACCCATATCTTGTAATACATGCAGACGAAGATTAAAGTACCTGGCACCAGTCCTGATACTTTATAGGGCTGCCAACAGTCCTGTATTTTAAGCGACATCCTGTACTTCTAGGAAAAAATGCACATCTGGTATTTAATCAATATAGGACACCTTTTATCTTGCATTTTGGGTGACTAAATAGACTCACTTTCCCAGTAGCTGGCAGCAGTCAGAATGTCAAGTTGAGAGCAGGAAGCCTGGGGAATCTGTAAGTGTGTGATGTGTCGTTCACGCCAAGACTTCTCGTTATGTGTGTTTAATGCAAGAGAGTTGAGTCTAAGAGTGTCACTTCATTATGGGCCGAGTGCCAACTGCATGTAGAGGACTGATCATCACGGACTAAGGATTAAGACTCGAAGTGATGAATGTAATATTGCTGAGCTGCCCGGTTGAAGTCAGGATCGGGACTCAACTGAGATAAAAGGAGACTGCAGCCCAGCCTACTGCTGCTGAAGCAAAGTAAGTGTGCCTAATCAGTGATTTCTGTGACAACTGGTAGCATAGCTTGCCTGGGCTGGGCCTGCACTTGGAGCCTGGAAGTGGAGGAGGGATCATGATCAGTCAGGGGGGATGGACGAGGGAGGATGAGTGGATTAGGAGAGGGGCATCCAGGGTCATGCAAGGATGGCTGGAGAGAGGCTCAAGTCAGAGAGTGCAAGGCAGTTGCAAGGATTCACTTACGGTGCAGCTGTCAGGACAGGGATGGGACAGTGGGGCCTATCATTAATCCTGGAGAACTGACTGTACACTACAATGTCCCAACCTGTACACACTTTATGCTTTGCGAATCTGGATGCAGATAGCCAGATTCAGAATGATGCACATGCCAGCTACTGTACACGGGATGGGGGGGGGGCAGCGGGATGGCCCAGCAGCAGAAGCTAGAGTCAGGTGTGAGGGCGCATCAGTGTTCATAGGTCCCCCTTCCCCCAAGGTCCCACCCCTGGTGTAAAAGCTTAGCAAGCAGTTTAGAATTTGCTGCAGCTGCATGCAGCATGTTGTGATTTTGCGAATGGAAGGGAACTGTCAAGCCAGAAACTGCATTACACTCCTGCTACCACACCCACTCCACCGAAGGCAAGCCTACTGTATATACAGTAATAGTATAATCTTTAAAAAAAACACCATCGAAATTAATGCAGAATACAATGCAATGCAGGAAAATATAATGTACTGACAAAGTCTGGTTGAGACAGTTAAGTACTAATCTCTAGATTGGTTAGCTTCTGTTTTGTAATTGTTCTGTGTCTCTGGCTCTGCCAAGAGAACAAATTACAGAACAAAAGTACTCTGAGGCCTTTGGGCAAGGTGCAAAAATCAGGGCAAAGTGCATTATAATCATTGCAATATTTTGCACTGCTGCATTGTAATGTTTTGCAAAATGAAGTAAAAAAACACTATAGTTCTCAAAAGAGCTGGCGGGGCGGGAAAGGTTAGGGAGAAACAGAAAGCATTTAGGAAGTGTAAGGAAACACAGAAGAAGCAGGACAGAGAACTGTATTGGTTAAAGCAAAAGGAATAATAATAATAAAACTTTATACCGCACCTTTCTCAAATTCAAGGCGCCTTACAATAATTACGATAAAAAAAATAAAATATCAATCTGACATAAATCTGAGCTCATAATATCATATTAACAATTAAAATAGATCTTAGACCATAAATAGGTCTTCAAGGCCTTTTAAAATTCCTCCACAGACGCACACTGACGAAGAGGATGGGGTAGAGAATTCCAGACGGTAGAGGCAGCATACATAAAAGCATGAGCTCCTGAAGATTTTAAAAACACCCTTGGAATCTCTAGCAACCCCTCATCCACTGAGCGGAGAGATTGCTTAGGGCAGTAGGGAACCAGAAGCTCTTTCAAGTAGTACAAGCCCTGTCCCTGTAGGGCTTTGTAAGTCAAATGACCAACTTTAAAGGTGATCTGCCACTGTATTGGCAGCCAGTGCAGATCACGCAGAACCGGAGAAATATGACAGGCACGTCAGTAACCAGGCCACAGCGTTCTGCACCAGCTGCAAGTGGCGGATATCAACCCCAGGAATCCCTAGATAAAGGGGTTGCAATAATCAAGACATGAGGTCACAAAAGCGTGGATCAGTGTAGGCAGATCTCTGGGTGGAACAAAGTGCTTAATTCTGGCAATGTTCCTAAGATGATAAAAGGAAAATTTGACAACTGCCAACACCTGCGAACACAGTGTCAGTTCACTAGCAAAAATCACCCCCAGGTTTCGCACCTGTTCAGAGGTGGGGAGCTGGACACTACCCAGAAATAAACCTGAGGGTAAACCAGCTCCCATCATCTCTACCCTGCGACCCAGCTCCACAACCATTACCTCAGTTTTCTCCGAAGTCCACTTCAGCCATCTTGAATTCATCCAGCACTGGATTTCAGTGAGGCAGCTATTAAAAACCAAGAGAGCTCTAGCCTGGTCGGGTGCAAAAGATGTTTAGAGCTGGGTATCATTTGCATAGCAATAAAACCTCAGCCCATACCTTCTTACAATGACTCCGAGGGGCAGCATATACACTGCGAACAACATGGGGGACAGCACTGAGCCCTGGGGAACTCCACATGACAGAGAGACTGGGTGGGAAGAATTAATCCCTGACACCACTCTCTGGGTTCTGTCAGTGAGGCAGAATCTAAACCAGCTGAGGACTGTAACTGACAGGCCACAGATGAACTCCAGGCACTCAAGTACCACCCCATGGTCCACAGTGTCAAAGGCTGAAGAGAGCTCAAGAAGAACCAAGATGGAGCGGCTCTTCTGATCTCTAGCCATCAGGAGATCATTGAGCACCCACACCAGTGCTGTCTCGGTACTATGCCTCTTTTAAAAACTAGACTGGAGTGGTTCATAGATGTCATGGATGGTTAAATGGTTTTCCAGTTGTACAGCCACTACTTTCTCAATAATCTTCCCTACAAAGGGAAGATAAGAGATCAGCCTGTAGTTAGCATGGCATTCAGGGTCCAAGGAAGCTTTCTTCAGGAGGAGGGTCAACACCACCACTGCCTCCTTCAGGGAGCTAGGAAACTCACCTGTATCCAAGGAGCACCATACTATCAATGCTAGGAATGGGCCAATAATGTCATGACAACCCTTTATCAGGGAGGTTGGGCCCGGGTCCAAATTACAGCATGAACAGCGCATACTCTGGACAATCCCCGTGACATAAATGAACTCAGGCCAGTTAAAGGAATTCCAGGAGACTAGAGGCTGTGACCAAACACTGATCTATAGCTTCTCCCATAGAGGGAGCAGGCTGGAGTACAGCCCTGATGTCGGCCACCTTAGCTGCAAAGAAGCGAGCAAGCTCATCACACTCCACTTGTGAAAAAGCTTTCCGAATCTGCAGGCAGGCTGGGTTGTACAGTCTGTCAACGGTTCAAAAAGGCTGAGCTGGTTGGTTCTGAGCAGCTGCAATCTCCTCGGTCAGGAACTTTGCCTTCTTACAGGAGACTGCAGAATGATAGAGTTGATAATGTTCCATCAATCTAAGATGGTTGGCATCAAGAGCAGTTCTCCGCCAACAATACTCTAATCTTCGTCCTTGTCGCCGCATCTCCCTCAAGGTCCCATCAAACCATGGAGACCAAGGTCAAAGGGGGAGAGGACAAACACAGACAGGAGCAATTAGATCCAGACTCGAGGAGATGGCCCTATTATAGGCCAGCACCAGGGCATCAGGATCATTGCTCGCTCCAGAGAACTCTGATAGGTCAAGCACCACTGCCAGGCCAGCAGAGCTAATATCGTGCAATGGGTGGTACCTGACCATCTCCACAGGGGTAGGCCTACAAGGGGGGGTGCAAAAAACTGAACCCCACAGTGTAGTGATCGGACCCTCGACTGGTACCACCCCCAAGTCGAAGGCCTCAATCCCCGGGAGGAAGACTAAGTCCAAGGAGTGACCACTCTCATGAGTGGCAGAAGTAACCACTTGTGTAAGGCCCAAAGATGTCATTAATTGGAGGAAGTGTTGTCCAAACTGCAAGAGTTCATCATCGACCCAGGCGTTAAGGTCACCCAGGACCATCAGCCTGGGTGACTTAAAAACCATGTCGATGACGAAGTCTGCTACTTCCCGGAGAAAATGCTTCTCATCACCTGGTGGACAATAGATGAGAGCAATTTTGCAACCCATACCTGCCAATACAGTACACTCAAAGGACTCTGCTCCCTCTACTGGTACACTTGTGAGGCCCAGTTCAGTCTTGAAGCAGACTGCAACACCCACGGTCCAACCTCGGTCAGTGTAACACAGAGTGCCCAGCTGGAACTGCTGCCTCCAGAATTGGACCAGCATTTTCATCCAGCCAGGTCTCAGTAATGCATGCCAGATCCACAGACTCAACAAGATCTGCAATAACTGCAGTCTTGTTTCTTGTGGATCTGGCAGTGCAGGGAAAGCAGTCAGAATAGCGAAGGCTCAAACCAAGGAAAAGATAGCCAACTCTGTTAAGAAGGGGGATAAAACTTTTTTATAGGTACATCATGGAGCAAAGGAAGACCAAGGAAGGGATAGTGCGATTTAATAAAGAGGAGGGGAGGTGGGCAGAGGATGATAGGAGAAAGGCAAAGATACTGAACGAGTACTTTTGCTCAGTATTCAGAAAAGAAGAAGAGAGGGAGATACCTTAAACAATCAATAGAAGCACTCTGGACAGGGAGGTCGATAATAGTCCATTCACTGAAGAGAGGGTCCTGAGAGAACTCCTAAAACTCAGGGAGGACAAAGCAATGGGACCTGATGGGATTCACCCCAAAATTCTGAAAGAAGCAAGCAGAGACCTAGTGACACCACTGACTACCCTTTTTGACAAATAATGGGGACGACGGTGTGGTACCTGAGGATTGGAGGAGTGCAGATGTGATTCTTCTTCACAAAAGTGGGAGCAAGGCAGAGGTAGGGAACTATAGACCTGTTAGTTTAACCTCGGTGGTAGGAAAAATTATGGAATCACTTCTAAAGGAAATAACTGATGAGTACCTAGAGGCCAGCGGGGCACAGGACCCAAGGCAGCATGAACTCACAGCAGAAAGATCATGTCAGACTAACTTAATAGGTTTCTTTGACTTGGTGACCAAAGTGGTAGACCTGGGAGGGGATGTAGATAAGACCTACCTAGTCTTTAGCAAGGCACCTGACACAGTCCCACACAAAAGGTTAATAAACAAGTTCACCACCCTGGGAGTGGGTCCCAGGGTGATAGCCTGGGTAACAAATTGGCTGACCAACAGGATGCAGAGGGTAATAGTAAATGGAGTACACTCTGAGGAAAGGGTGCTTACTAGTGGGGTACCACAGGGTTCAGTACTGGGACTGGTCCTCTTGAATGTCTTTATAGGAGACATTACAGAGGGGCTGGAAGGAAAAGTACATATGAACATATGAAAATGCCAGCAAATACAGGCCATTCAGTCTAGTCTGCTCGAGTGTGCAACACTTCAGTCCATTAGACTGCAGCTGCCCCCACCTCCCTCATATGCCCTTCCCCATCTCCCACCTCCTCCCAATTTGTACCTTCTCCTTAAATCTGTCTCACCCCCTCTTGAAGCCACCAACACTCTGCAATGATACAACTTCCTCTTGCAGAGCATTCCACCCTGCCACCACTTTTTCTGTAAAATAGTGCCTCCGCAGTTCTGTCTTGAACCTGCTCCCTTCCAGCTTCATAGAGTGTCCCCTGTTTTCTCTTCTGCCTTTCAGATTGACCATACACCTGGTGTCTACTTTGTTCAAACCCTTCAAGTACTTAAAGGTCTCAATCATATCCCCCCTCCCCTCCAGGGTATACATATTGAGCTCTCTCAGTCTGTCCTCATATGATCTGTCCCCAAGCCCCAGGATCATTTTTGTTGCCCTGCACTGTACCCCCTCCAGTAGTTTGATGTCCCTTTTCAAGTAGGGGTGCCAGAATTGCACGCAGTACTTTAGGTGCTGTCTCACCAGGGACCTGTACAGGGGCAAGATAACCTCCCCACTCCTAAAAGCAATCCCCCTTGTCATGCACGCTAGCATCCTGTTTGCCTTCACTGCTGCCTTCCTGAAAAGTATGCCTCTTTACAGACAATGCAAAAATCTGCAACACAGTTGATACACAAGGTGGGGTGCAAGGGATAAGATGTAACATGGCAAGGTTGGAGGAATGGTCAAAAATATGGCAGCTTAGATTCAATGCAGAATAGTGCAAAGTAATGCACCTGGGAAACAAAAACCCAGAGGAAGAGTACACAATGGCAGGATGGAGTAACAACAACAAAAATGGAAAGGGACCTTGAGGTAGTCATCTCAGATGACCTTAAGGTAGGCAACAATGTAAGAAGGCAGTAAGAGGGCTGGAAGGATACTGGATGCATGGGGAGAGGCATCACCAGTAGAAAACAGGAAGTTGTTATCCCTCGGTATAGACAGTTGGTGAGACCCCATTTAGAGTACTGCGTGCATTTCTGGAGACCCCATCTCCATAAGGAAATAGACAGGGTGGAGGTGGTCCAGAGGAGGGCAACTAAAATGATGCAGGGTCTGCAACAGAAGCCGTATGAGGAGAGACTGAAAGAGCTTAGTATGTATACCCTTGAGGAAACAAGGGAGAGGGGGACATGATAGAAACATTCAAGTACCTCAAGGGAATCAACAAAGTCCAAGATGGGAGTTATCTTTGAGAGAATGAGATGTGCAAGAACAAGGGGGCACAGTTTGAAGAGGGGGGGTCAGCTCAGGGGCAACATCAGAAAGTATTTTATCACAGAGAGGGTGGTGGACACATGGAACCACCTTCCTGAAGAGGTCATGGGATCAAAAACAGTGCGGAAATTCAAGAATGCATGGGACAGACATAATGCAATTATAGTGAAGGGTAGGAGGAAGTAGAGTGTGGGTTAACTAGAATCTGCACCTTATCCAATACATAGGGAATGGGCAGACTAGATGGGCCAAGGGGTCCTTATCTGCCGTCAAAGTCTATGTTTCTGTTTTATTGAGGACTGCCCATTAGGTGATGCACAGTGTGATTTTTTTGGGAGGAGGACATTTTACTACTCTGCTTTCGTTTGATCTTTCAGTGGTCTGGCTGGTTTCTTTTAGACAGATGGAAAGTACGTGTGTGTGTGTGTGTGTGTGTGTGTGTCTTATTTTTGAAATACAGTGTTGGCAACCCTAAAAGTTATGTCATCGACCAACCGATCTCACGTTACTTGTTCGATCTATACAGTATTATGATGCACATGCACCGTAATCATCTGTGGGTACGTCATAATTGCTGAACCGAAGCCTCTTAATTGAGTGTTCTTTCAAGTAAGATTATTTCGAATACTTATATTCGACCGTGGTCTTACTTATTAATCCTGACTTATTATTAACTTCTTATTAAGCTGACAATCGTCAAAACTGACTCCGTGGAATCCAAAATTTCATCGCAGCAGGGCAACTGAGTGACCATCGGCGGAAAAGTCTTTCAACAGAGGCAACTCATCTCTGCCAGGAGAGGAGAAGGCAGCAAAGTCGCTTCGGAACAAAGTAAGTAACGCTTGTGGGTGCCCTAGTGGTATCGGCGGTGACAAACAGGCGAGGGTGCGGTGTCAACTGAAAGTCCCTATGTATGTTAGGACCTGTGGCAGCGGCGAATACAAAAGTGCAATCCTTATAGCAAAGTCCGTAGTCTTAGTTGTAGACTGAAACACTAATAATATCCCATTAGCACCTGTCCCTCACGCTGTTAGCTTGGCCGGAGAAAGAGAGGCTCTGTTTTCTGAAACTGTACCTCTTCCTTCTATTGCACTCCTTAGTACTGCATAGGAACCCACTTGGTTTCTAACCCACGTTTGATACTTTTTTTATTCAAGAATACCGCAAGTCTTTTCACTAGTGCTGCCGAACTAAGGAGTACAACAGAAGGAACACGCACAGCTTCGGAAAACAGAGTCCCTTTTTCTCCGGCCAAGCTAACAGAGGGATGGATAGGTGCTAATTGCTGGGGTTATAAATGGGCTCATGTGCTGTAAAAGGGTCCCATAAAATGGAGGACAAGATTTCAGTGACATCCTTACACTGTACACTCTATTAGAAGTAATCCTGTTAGTGATAATATACTACTTAAGGTCGTGGTGGGGAAGCTTGGGGGGATTTGCCCCCAAAACTAAACCACTGAATTTATGTGGGGGAGGGGGTACAGTACCCCGATTGATTGCATTCAGGGCAGTGCATGACTGCCGACCCATTGTCGCAGGGGCAGGGCACTGACCTGCGAAGCCGGTGACCCAGGTTAAGGAATGGACCTGGGACATCGGAGGGCCAGCCAGAAGGACAGTGATTGAGCATCTGAGGATGGCTCTCCTTCTCCAAGTGGGAGGGTGGGGAGTGTGTTGGCACTGTTCTGACACCCACCAGAGGTTGGGTGTACTGCTCGCGCTGATGTCTATGTGTTCTGATGGTGGGGCGGATGCTGATAGTCACTGCATTTCCCCACCCTCACAAACACCAGAAAAACCTGCCACCTACTGCCTGGATGATGCTCACCCTCAGCTGCAGTCAGCCCTCAGGCCGACTTAACACCCTATCCCATCGATTCTGGCACCCTTAAGAGGGGTTTGGGTGCCATGACCTTGCCCTGGGGGTAAGCCAGGGGGTACTGGGAGGACAGCAGATGTGGGGGTGGTGGCCAGGGGTCTGTACCAGCGGTAGGATGACAACAACAACAACAAAAAAGGACAGTGCACGAGACTGACAAACGGTTGTGCAACAGTCGGGTATCCTGTGGGACTCCTATCTGCCATTTTGATCGGACACGAACTGCAGCCACTCCACTGAGAATGTTCGAGCATAACAAGATAGTGTATGGAAGCCCATACACAACAGTGCCATTCTTACACCGAGTGGTTGCTATGGCAACATAGACCTTGACAGTGAAGCTCGAGGGGTCCGTTTGACATCATAGCAACCGTTCAAGGTAAGAACAGCATTGTTGTGTATATGGGCTCTATTCTATATAGTGCATGGTCCCAAAAAAACACAACCAATTAATTCACCTAGAAAAATAAGTTGGATTCAGTCACCTCTGATTCTCACTTCTCAGCCATCCGCTCACCAGCAAATCCATGCACATGACACTCCAGCTACCGCAAGCCCAATCAACTGTTCTGATGGGGTCATTTGCATTGTGATGTTAGTACTAATGCAGAACAAAGAGTCATCTTAAGTTAGTGTAACCCCAGCGCTGTGGTCTAACTGAGGGCTACTACCCCTGCCTTACATTCACAGTCAAGGTTGAGGGACCTGGGCTCTGTTCAGTATGATTTGGGAGCTTGTTTCCAAAAGATTGCACACATATGTACAGTGCCTCCACCCAGAGTAAGGTTATGTGGTCCAGAATGGTAAATTGGGTACAACCCTCTGGAACAGAAACATAGAAGTTGACGGCAGATAAGGACCGCAAGGCTCATCCAGTCTGCCTATTTTTTCTACCTTATGAATGTGCCATAGGCCTGTACTCTGTCAATTACCTATCTATTCATATGTATCTTTATTGCTTCTTTATGCCTATCCCATGCCTGTTTGAAGCCCTACACTGTATTCATATCCACCACTTCCTGAGGTAGGCTGTTCCATGCATCCACCACCCTTTATGTGAAAAGTAACTTCCTCACTTTACCCCTTTATCAGTCTCCCTCTAATCTCGTGCTGTGTCCTCTTGTCCTGCTATTTTTCTTATATTGAAACATGTTAGACTCTTTCACCTTGTTAATGCCCTTAAGATGTTTGAATGCTGTGATCATATAATTTCTCTCCCTCCTTTGTTCTAGGGTATACATATTGAGTTCCATTACTCTGTCCTCATATGTTTTCTGATGCAATCCCTGTCCCATTTTAGTTGCCCTTCTCTGGACTGTCTCCATTTTGTTAATGTCCTTGTGCGGGTGTGGCCTTTGCATGCAGTACTCCAGATGGGCCTAACCAGTGTCTTGTAAAAAGGGATTATTACCTCCCTCTTTCGACTTGTCATACTCCTAGTAATACACCCCAGCATCCCTCTAGCCGTACCTACTGCTTTAGTGGTCTGCTTGGATGATTTCAGGTCATCTGTGATGATGACGCCAAAGTCTTTTTCTTCCCCTATGACTGCCAGCAACTCACCTCCCACCTATAGGTGGCTCCAGGGTTTCCCTTAACTATGTGCATGATCTTGCACTTCTTTGTATTAAATCCCATTCACCACTCTTCTGACCATTTTGCCAGTTTACCCAGATCTCTTCTCATTCTGCCTACCCCATCTGGATCATCTACTCAGTTACAGATCTTGGTGTCATCTGCAAAAAGACAAATCTTACCTCCCAGTCCATCTGCGAGGTCACTGATGAAGATATTGAACAGGGCTGACTCCAGGACTGATCCCTGAGGTACCCCACTTGTGACTTGCATCTCTTCTGACTGTATACCATTTACCACCACTCTCTGTTTTCTGCATGCCAACCAGTTTACCACCCAACCGACCAACTTCTGACCCACCGCAAGCCCACCCAGCTTATTAATCAATCTTCTATGTGGAGCAGTATTACATATGAACATACAAACATATTTGGTCTTTCAAGTCTGCTCATATTGCAGGATCCACAGCTTGAGCTAATGTCCGTGCCTTCCCTCCCCACTCCTCCCATCATCCATACCCATGATCCTTACCTTCCCCCATGCCTATCCCAGCCTCTCTTAAAGCTGCCCACTGTCTTCAATGAGATGACCTCTTCCTGCAGTGCATTCCAAGTGTCCACCACCCTCTCTCTGAAAAAGTGCTTCCTGACCTCCCTCCTAAACTTACCACCCTCCAGCTTCAGACAGTGCCCCCTTGTGATGTGGTTGCCACTCAGCTTAAAGAGACTCTCCTTATCAACTTTATTTATCCCTTTCAAGTACCTGAAAGTCCCTGTCATGTCCCCTCTCTCTGTCTCTCTGCTGTCTTCCAGGGAGTACATGTTCAGTGCCCTCACTCTCTCCTCATATGCCTTGCCCTGCTGACTGGCTATCATCTTTGTAGCCCTCCTCTGGACCTTCTCCAGCAGGTTAATGTCCTTTTTTGAGGTGTGGGCACCAGTACTGAACTCCATACTCTAGATGTGGCCTTACCAGTGACCTTTACAAGGGCAGTATAACCTCTCACCTACTACTGATCCCTATATATATATATATTATGGTAGCACGGTAGTACTGCCATAGTTAGGGTTGAGGAGCCATTTACATGTTAAACCCAGAATTTTGCACCTTAATAACTTTGCAACCGTTTGACTGATTTGCCTGAAATTTGGAATACACAATCAAGACTCATACGCCTTGGGAACTGCCAAGTTTCGTACCAGTTGGATACACAGCTGTGGAGTTATTAAGCATGATCTGCGTGTGCGTTTATGCTTTTTCTGGAATTCTGCGGTCGCACCTACAGGTAGAATGGTTTGCGCGACCGGCCCAAAATCTTCAGGGAATGTGTGGCCGGGGTCCCCAATGTGCCTTTCAAAGATTTCGTGAAAAAATATTAAACGGTTCAAAAGTTATTCAAAAAACAATTTCCCATTATAAGTCAATGGGAAAAGTTAACAAAAAGTTCGACAGTGTCGCAAATGCATTTTTACTTTCGCAAATGGCCCTCTTACTTTCACAAATCCACCATTTTATTTTCAGTTAGTGATCAGAAAAATGCTTGGCATTTAAAATTGAGACCCTCTAGCAATCTAATTATTTTTGTATTCACCTAGTCGGAGCCTGAGGATGCTAGCCATGTCTTTATTTTGGGGGTAAACACCCCAGAAATATGTTCTTCAAATTTCTGGAAAAAGTACTTTCATAAAGTACTTTCGTGCTCACGAAACTGTTGCAAATTTATGAAAGCTTTTGCAAATTAGACAGTACTTTTCTAGGCTGTGGGGAAATGACAGCATTCTTTGGCACCCCGCTGCAAAACAACGGTTTGGAGTTTTGGGCTGAAATTTAGAGGGAATGCAGTCGACATCTCACAGATGTGCCTTTCAGTGTTGTGTTGAAAAAATATTACATGGCGGAAAAGTTACGGCACTCCAAAGTTGATGCTTTTTCCCATAGGATAACATTGTGGCAGCCGGCGCATTGCTGCAATCGTTTGACGCCCTGCTGAAAAATAACGGTTTGGTCTTTTGGGCTGAAATTTGCAGAGGATACAGCCCACATCCCACAGATGTGCCTTTCTGTGGTTAGGTGAAAAAAATATTACAGGGAGGCAAAGTTATGGCAGTCTGAACTTCTGTTTTTTTCCCATAGGATAACATTACGGCGTTCGCCACGCCTTTGCGGGCCTGTATCTCAAAAACGGTGCAAGATACGGAGTTTTTGTTGAAAAATTCTTAGCCCCCAGGAAAGTGATAATATATATGACTTTTAAATTTTTTTCTATGTCGTACGGTTACTGAGATATAAGCAATTTACTATTCTAACTCCTGATTTTTGTGTTCCAAGAGTCATTATTTTGCATACATTCTTTCTACTCACCGTCTTTCTCTATACAGCTTTTGGGGAAAACCAGCCTGTGCACTTACATTACTGTTACCATTACCATTTCTGCTTGCGGTTCCGTACCCGTTTCACTTACTGTTCACGTTTATGCCACCATGTGCATTACCCTTTGCGTTTTCATTTGCGGTTGTGTTTCCGTTGTTTTTAACATTTCTGTCTACAGTACTGTTTCTCTTTCTGTTTCACTTTGCGTCACCATGCGCATTACGATTTGCGTTTGAGGGCACAATGTTACTATGTGACAAGACATCACGTGCAGGCCCTGCGCTCCCGCCGCCGCATTACATTCACTATTTCTCATTATCATTCTCAAAAAGAAGAAAATTAGAGGCAAAAAACTCAGTTTAATGCATCAGTTAGGGTTGTTCACAGCGACAAAGTGAGGAAATTGATGTTAGGGTTGAAACCCCTTTGCACCCTCCAGCCCACCCCTCAACTGGATGGGTAGCATTGAGTCATCGGTCCCAACTGTCACCCCATTCTCCTATTCCTCAGATTCTTTCCACATGTGATGGGGTGACAGTTAGGGCCGATGACCCCAATGCACATTACCTTGCACTTCAGTAACCAACATGTACTTAGAGGAACTCTCTAATAATACAAACATAGAAATTGTCAGCAGATAAGGACCGCCTGGCCAGTAAGCCCTTTTACTTGATTACTGCATCCAACTCACCTGCTGCTGTACCTCTATGGTTCCTCTATGGCTATCCCAAGCAGGTTTGAATCCATCCACACTGCTCACTTCCACCACCTGCCGAGGCAGACCATTCCATGCATCCACCACCCTGTCTGTGAAGAACTTCCTCACTTTCCCTCTTAATCTCCCACCTTCCAATTTTCTGTCATGCCCCCTCATTCTTTGGCTCCTCCTATACTGGAAAATGTCTCCCCAGCACCTTTTTTATATCCCTGAGGCACTTGATTGTTTCTGTCATGTGCTCTCTTTCCCTTCCTCATTCCAACAAGTACATATTGGGGTCCCTTACTCTCTACTCATAAGGCTTGTGTTGCAAGTCCTGTGCCATCTTAGTCACCCTTCCCTGGACTGTCCCCAGCCTGTTAATATCCTTACGAAGGTGCAACCTCGAGAACTGCACACAGTACTCCATGTGAGACCTGACCATAGTTTTGTATAATGGCATCACTACCTCCCTCCTTATGCTGGTGATACCCTGCCTGTGCACCCCAGCATGCGACTAGCCCTCCCAGCTGCCGTACTACTCTGCTGTAACATTTTCAGGCCATCTGAAATAATAACTCCTAGGTCGCATTCTTCCTGTATGATGTGACCGTCAGCAACTTCCCCCCACATCCTGTAGCTTTCCCCAAGGTTTCTGTGTCCCAGGTGCATATGTGCCCTTTTTTGAATCAACCTCCAGTTGGCAGTCCTCAGATCATTTTTCAAGCTTCCCCAGATCCCTCCTCATTTTCTCTACACCCTCTGGGGTATCCAATCTGTTCTAGATATTGGTATCATCTACAAACAGGCAAACCTTTCCCTCCAGCCCTTTCACAATGTCGCTAATAAAGACAGTATCGAATACATCAGCCCCCTACAGGCTAGCCAGGTGGTCTTCAACTTAAGGCACAGTATACTGGTCAGATACTGTCTTGTTCAGGGTGTGGTAATCAATGCACATATGTAGGCACCATTCGTCTTGCAGGCCACCACAAAGGGTGATGCATGAGGACTTATTGATTCCTTATAATTTTGGCTGCCAGTAGTTCCTGGAGACAGCACCAGTCATCTTCTGTGTCCCCAGGGGCTGGCCTCCTGAACCTCTCTTGGATATAGTGGTCGTCTTTAATTCAAATATGGTGCTCTTCTCCCTGGATGCATCCCACATCCCATTCATGCTAGCTTGCTACTCAGGCTACTCTGGTAGTTATCAGGTATGGTTGAGTCCCCAAAATCGAGTCCAGGATCGATCTTCATGGCACTGCCTACCGTAGTGTCCATTCCTGTCACACTGTTGGCATGAAAAATATGTGCCAGCACTTGGCCGTGCTTTAAGGTGATGGGAGGTCCAGGTCTGACCCACTGGGCAAAAGAGGGACTCAGTGGGAGTCCCCATTCAGGTAACAAGGAGTTTGTCTGTGGGTGAGATGCCTGTGCCATCTGTAAGGCCTTCATACACTTTCTGTAGCGCTCCTTATTGTCAATGGGTAATAATTACATAAGCAATAACCCACAACAGGGTGTGCAGTTATTTTGGATTAACACCCGGGGTGTGTTGTGAGGCATGAGGTTGCAGGCCGAGTGTCTTCGCAGCACCCAAGGTGTTGATTAATCCCCAATAGCCACACACCCTGGAAGTGGTTATTACACTTATAACATAAGTTATGTTTAAGCAACAAAAAATATCATTAAATGTGTTTTTTGGCTGTTTAAACAGCACAAAATGTACTGCATCCTGCCACCTTGCAAAATAGTCCCTAACAAAAAATGCATATCTGACTGCTGTTATGGACATAGAAATGTCACAGATAGAGTACTGACAGGATCCCTGATATTTCTTGTGCATAACATGCACTCCAATGCCTCCTACAGGATGCACCCCACCATACAGCAGCTGTTCCATGAACACCACATAGAGGCAGCACTGGCTAGGGAAGAGTGAGACAAACAGGATGCACTTGACTGCATGACATACACACTGATTGCACTTTATGCCACCTCTCTCCCCTTAAAAGTGACATATATGTGCTGTCCTCACCTCTGGAGTCCTTTAGCATCAGCAACTACAGCAGTTAGCTGGCAGGTGCAAGTGCCCCGTAGGTATGCCTCTAAGATAATTAGCATAATGAGCTTGGGCATCAACCAGTCAGAAAAAAAAGAGTGGAGTGTGCCGAGAGGGAGCAGCCCAAGGAGCTTCAGAATTTTTTCTCCGCTGACTGAGAAACACTGCCCTAGATGTGTCTCTCAACCTTCCTGGTTGATAGCCTTTTTCCGCTTCTTTAGGTAAAGTTTTCCCTCAGAAACTTATTTTTAAGTGTGCGGAGTATATTTTTAGAGTTTTTTTAATGGTTACTCTCGATTCTCAGGAATCGCTATTTTCGTTCGGTTCTGCAATTTTCTGTGGTTCCCTCCACTTTATTTTCTATTATTTTAAATCATGATTGAGTGTTTTTGACATTTCCTTTTACTGTTTCATCACGGTTCCCCTTTTCTTGAGGGAATCGATGATTTTGAATGTTTTTCCTTAATTTTTATGTTTGCTTGTGTGCATGCGCAAGAAACATTACGTGGCAGCTTAGGAGAGAAGCGGGTTGTGGAGGTGCGGCACGGTGGCAGCCAACAGAGGCACTGCATTTAGGGGCTTGGTACTGGTGGACCAATGGAGGCACTGTTTGCCGATGACACTGGTCTCCAAAAGTGCACCAAATACAAATGTTTTCACTGCTGCAATTAGGGGCCACCTTGTCATTGCAGTGTCAGCCATTCTGCTGCAATGAGGGAGCGACCCGTCATTGCAGGGCGCTACTTCCCTAAGTCGAACAATAAATTTAACATGGCGGCATATTGTCGCCACCTCACCCCCATTTGTTGTGTGCTGAGGGGGTGCCCAGTCCTCCTCTGCATCATGCACCCCCCCCAAAAAAATGTCTTTGTTTGCCAACGGGGGCCCCCAGCCCCGTCGGCTTCAGTCCCATCACTGCCCAAGTTTAATTTGCCGACGGGAGAGCCCACTCCCTGTTGGCATAATGTCCCCCCCAAAAAAACTGTTGCTTTCTGCCGAGGAGGTGCCCAATCCCCCTCGACTCTTGCGGCCACCCATATGTGCTGACGGGGGTGCCCAATTCCCCGTTGGCTACAGCCCCCCAAAAAGGAACAGTTGGGTGGCACGCTGGAAGCCCACCCCAGCATGCCAAATGTCCCTGTCAAACTAGAAAACTCTCCCGCGATTTTTTAATTTTTTTTTTTAACCCTGAAAACCAGAAAACGGTCCGTTGTCGAGTCTGGTGTCCCTGCCCCCAACCTGCGCCCATCCTCTGTGCACCCTGCCTCCCCAGACCCCCCCTCACCCCATCCTTACCTCTGGAGTCCGGCATGATGATCTTTGGTGGACTGGGAACATGTCTGCACTCTTCAAAGCCAACCGCGAACTGAGGAAATGCCAGTAAGCTGTATAATGGGATAGATAGGAGTTTTTCAACTTTGCTGCATTTCTCAGTCACTGTTTGGAATTTTGGCACCAAATTTTCAACATGGGGTTTTTGGGCCCCTCCTCATGAAGTCTTGCACTGTCATGGCGTTAATTGACCCCGAAAGGTGATTTCACGGTCACTGCGCGGAATCACCTGTCGGGACTGAGTAACGAAATGACAGTGCCACTGTTCATGAGGGGGGCTCTCAAAAAGTCTATGTTGCAAATTTGGTGGAAAAAAATCCAAGAAATGACTGTTTTACGAGCATGCGTAGCGCAGTTGCTACACAAGCTCATAACTTCCGGAATTTGCAATATTTTCACTCCAGATTTTCAACATTGGCATTTTTCCGTAACTCCTTATGAGCAGTATAGCTGTCATTTTTCACATGCTGACCAAAATGTGGGTTCGTACTACCGGCGCAGAATAGCACATTCGCTGTGGGAAATCAGTGTTCAGGACACATTAAGAAAATTACAGTGACACTGTTCATGAGCAGAGCTCCTAAAATGCCTATGTTGAAAATTGGGTGACTAAAGTCCATAAAATGACTGTGTTACGAGCATGCGTTGAGCAGTTTCCATGCTTACTCGTAACTTCGTGAATTTGTAATATTTTCACTCCAGCTTTTCAACATTGCCATTCAAACAACATGAAGTCTTGCTGTATTCTGACTATTGCAGTGATATCCAACCTTTGAACTGCCCTGCAACTGTTGTTGTTTGAACCCAAACCGCCAGATTCTTTACTCCGCCTCACTGAACAGTCGCTCCGGAGATTTCTCCTTTGCTCAGTTCAATTTAGTCGGTTAAAGTGTCGTTTTTTCTGGGTTTCAACCGAATCTTTCCAATCTAACCTGTCGGTTCAGTCTCTGTCTGTGGTACCGTGAGTACTAGATAGGTTTATTACTGTTTGCTTCTGAGTGGAACTTGTAAACGTCAAATCGGTTCAGTTTGAAACGATCAGGTTTGTTAAAAAAGGTTTTTCTACTTTAAGAGTGTGGTTACCGGTCCTTATCGGTTCTAAAAAAACCGGATTTCATTAAGTTTTTTTCCACGACCCGTAACACGGTCATGAACTGATAAGGGTGTCTTGCCTGGCAGATTGCCGAAAAAAGGGTAAGTTTGGTTAGGATTGGCCATGTCTGAGAAACCCAAGAAAAAAAAAAATGGGCCCACTGGGTTTCAACACTGTAGTGTGTGTGGGGAAGCCTTTGCTAAGGCTGACCCCCATACCACCTGTGTTTATTGTCTGGGGTTTGACCACCTTGATTTAGACTGCCAGATTTGCAAAAATTTTTCCTCAGCTACCCTGGAAAAGAGAGTAGGTAGGCTCGGGGAAAGGGAGGCCAAAAAGTCCACTGACCCAGATGGCCAGCCCGGTTCGGTTCCAACCGAACCAGAAGGAGTGCCCTCTGACCAGGGTGAAACTTCTTTGGGCAAAAGGAGAACCGACTCTGAAGAGTCAGTTCTGACTAAAAGAAAAAAGAGATAAGTTAGCCTGTTCAGATCCACAAGTTCCTTCTCAGACCACTGATAAAATAGCCAAAGCGATAAGGATTGTTCAATCGCTAACCCTGGTTCCGACCGAACCGGAACCATCGGTTAGGGGCTCGGTTCGGTCAGTTCCCCCGGTTCCGGATTATAATTTAGAGGATTTTTATGAACCGGAGGAGAAGGAAGGAGAGTATGAAGATAGTGATGCTAATTATGAAAGTCTGGACGTGCCCATTGAATCGGACATCTCCCCAGAAAGACCTTCAGGGGTTTCTCCTCCTAGGTTTTCTGAGTCCCCTTCCCATTTTTTGTTTTACAAAAAAGTGGCTGAAACTCTTCAGCTTCCTATGGAAGAAGCTGTAGAGGATCAGGAGGAGCCTGTTTATGTTGAGATGATAGATATCCCAGAGTCCAGGAGGCTGTCTATTCCCCTTCATAAGTCTTTTGGGAAACAGACAGCAAAAATGTTAAAGACTCCTAATTCTATATCTCCTGTGGACAACAGAATGGACAAGAGGTATACTCTTTCAGATTCAGATACGGAGTTCCTTTCCCAGCAATGCAGTCATGTTGGGGTAGTGCAGGCTGCTACCTGTGATAAGGCAAATATACCTTGGCTACCCCCAGACAAGGACTCAGGAGGATTGATGCCATGGCAAAGAAACAATACATGGCAGCATCTTTGGGACTCAGGCAGGCTAATTATATGGCCTATACAGCTAGATACCAGAAGTCTAGATGGGACACTGTAATGGCTCTTGCTAAACAGGTCCCTGGCCAGCTTGCCAAGGAGATGGAGCAGGTGGCTGCAGATGGTATCGAGGCATCCAAGGTGCAATTTCATGCTGCAGTGGACTCCAATGATGTTTCATCTAGAGTCATGGCTACATCTGTGTCCCTTCGCAGGATGGCTTAGCTCAGATGTACTAGCCTGTCTCAGGATACCCAGACTAAGGCCATGGATTTTCCTGTTGTTGGCAATTCTCTGTTTGGGGAGCAAACAGAGAACTACATGAAGAAAATGGATGAATACAGGACCACCTATAGGAGTGCTCAGGCCAAGGAAAGGCAAGCCACTCCCCAGAGGCAGCATTCCAGGGGCAGGGGCAAGCCTTTTCATAGGCCTTTCTACCAAGCCAAGGCCTCCTCTTCCGCCTTTGCCCAGAGGGGGTTCTTCAGAGGGAGAGGCAGACGGGGTACAAGAAGGCCTGCTACCACCCCTCAGCCTAAAGCCCTGCCAAACAGGCACCCTGATGGGTTTGCCCGGGCTGATTCTCCATCACCAGTAGGGGGCAGGCTGGCTTACTTTGTCCAGGACTGGATGTTTAACATCAGACAAATGGGTCCTGGAAGTAGTAAGCCAGGGACTGGTTCTCAGCTTCAAAACATTTCCCAGGATGAGAACCAGATCCTTTCCACCTGCAAATCCTTCAGAGGCCCTTGCCCTTGAGGCAGAGGTCTCCTCCCTCTTGGCTCCGAGAGCCATAGAAAGGGTTCAACCCCTACACAAGGGACAAGGATTGTACTCCAGGTACTTCCTAACTCCCAAAAAGACAGGAGAATGGTGGCCCATCCTGGATCTCAGATATTTAAACAAGCACCTTTTAAAGCCAAAGTTCAAAATGGTGACTCTGGGAATAATTCTACCCTCTCTAAGGCCAGGAGACTGGCTAGTTTCCCTGGACCTCAAGGATGCCTATTTCCACATTCTCATCAGAAGCTCCCACAGAAAGTACCTCAGGTTCGAGCTGCCCTCAGGCCATTATCAATTCAGAGCAATGCCCTTTGGCCTAACTTCAGCTCCAAGGGTGTTCACAAAATGCCTGGCAGTAGTGGTTGCTTTCCTAAGGAGAAAAAAGATCTCCATCTTCCCATACCTAGACGACTGGCTCATAGTAGGTCAGTCTCCAGACCAAGTCAAGTCACACCTACAGATAACTCAGCAACTGCTCATTTCTCTAGGATTCCTTCTGAATCTTTCAAAGTCAGTTTTGCAGCCAGTGCAGCTCCTCACCTTCATAGGGGCAGAGCTGGATACAATAAAGGCAAGAGCCTTCCTTCCCCTGGACAGGGCAAGGACCCTTGTTACACTGGCCTCTTCATTCACCCTCCAGGTGTCTCGAACAGCAAGGCATTTTCTGCAGCTCCTGGGCCACATGGCTGTCTCTACAGCAGTGGCCCAGGGAGCAAGATTTTAGATGAGGGACATTCAGTTCCACTTAAGAGCCTTCTGGTCCCAGAGAAAGGATTATTTGACCAAGCTAATCCCTGTGACTTGAACCCTGATCCAGGCCTTGTAGTGGTGGCAGGATCAGGACAGACAAGGAGTTCCCTTCATCACTCAATCTCATTCTTAGATCCTTACCACAGATGCCTCCCTCTTGGGCTGGGGTGCCCACTTGGGGGAACTGACCACCCAAGGGTTGTGGTCATCTCAAGAATCTCTGCTCCACATCAATCACTTAGATCTCAGAGCAGTGTTTCTAGCACTTCAAGCTTTTCAAACAACATGAAGTCTTGCTATATTAGGACAGTAGCAGTTTGATCCAGCTCTAGAACTGCTCCGGAGGTGAAATGCTTAATACCATTCCAAAATAGAACTTTGAGCACGAGCTCTAAGAAGCAGCTCTATCTGTGTAATTTCAAACCTGAACTGTCAGATTCTTTACTCCGCCTCAGTGAACAGTCGCTCCAGAGATTTCTCCTTCTGCTCGGTTCATTTCTCGGTTTAAACAGTGTTTTCTCGGTCCGATTCAACCGAGAATAGTTTTATTTTAACCGCAAAACCGTTCGGTTCAAGCTCTGTCTGTGGTAATCGTAAGTAATTAAAGTTTTGTCTGTGTGGAACTTGTAAGTTTATCGGTTCGGTTTTGAACCGATCAGCTGGGTTTAAAACTCATTAATTTTAAAGTTTAACATTTTAGAGTGCGGTTTCCGGTTCTTATCGGTTCTAAAAAAACTGGATTTTATTACGTTTTTTCCAATACCCGTGACACGGTTGGGAACCGATAAGGGTGTCTTGCCTGGCACTGCCGTTTAAAGGGCAAGTTTTCTGGTTAGGCTGGCATTATGTCTGAGAAACCCAAAAGAAAAACCGGGCCCACTGGGTTTCAACACTGTGATGTCTGTGGGGAAGCCTTTGCCAAGGCTGACCCACACACCACATGTGTTCATTGTCTGGGGTTTGACCACCTCCAGTCAGACTGCCAGATATGTAAGAATTTCCCTGCAGCCACCCTGGAAAAGAGATTGGGCAGGCTCAGGGAACGAGAGGCCAAAAAGTCCGCTGACCCGGATGGCCAGCCCGGTTCGGTGCCAACCGAACCAGAGGGAGTGCCCTCTGACCAGGGCGAGACTTCCTCGGGCAAAAGAAAAGCTGGTTCTGAGGAATCAGTTCCAGTAAAGAAAACAAGAAAGTCAGCAGGTTTGGAGCCCAAAATCACTTCTCCAATTGCTGCAGAGATAGCAAAAGCCATACAAATTGTCCAGTCACTGTCTCAGGTTCCGTCCGAACCGCCACTATCTGGCAAAAGGTCGGTTTGTCCGGTTCCAGTGGTTCAGGAATATGATGTTGAGGAGTTTTATGAACCAGAGGAGGGGGAGGATGATTATGAACAGTATGAATGTGGCTGGGAAGGTCTGGGTGTGCCCATTGAACCGGACATTTCCCCAGACAGACCTTTAGAATCTCCCCCTATGCTATCTGAGTCCCCATCTCATTTTATGTTTTACAAAAAAGTTGCTGAAACCCTCCAGCTTCCCTTGGAAGAAGCTGTGGATGAGCAAGAGGAGCCTGATTTTGTAGAAATGATGGATATTCCAGAGTCTAGGAGATTGTCTATTCCTTTGCATAAGTCTTTTAGGAAGCAAACAATAAAAATTTTAAAAGCTCCTAATTCTGTGCCTCCTGTAGATAAAAAGATGGACAGAAGGTACACATTGTCAGGTCCTGATACAGAGAACCTATTGGTCTCAGAGGAGAGACCCCCTTTCCAAGTTGGTCCCAGTGACTCGAACTTTGATCTAGGCCCTCCAGTGGTGGCAGGATCAGAGCAATTTAAGATTGGGGGTCCCCTTCATTTCCCCTGCTCACAATTTGACTCTCACTACAGATGCTTCCCTTCTGGGTTGGGGAGCCCACATGGGCGACCTTTCCACTCAGGGAGTGTGGTCCCCCCAGGAATCTCTGCTCCACATCAATTTGCTGGAACTCAGAGCTGTCTTTTTAGCTCTTCAAGCATTTTCTGCATCTGTCCACAACAAGGTGATACAAGTCAGAACAGACAACACCACAACAATGTGGTACATCAACAAACAGGGGGGCACTCGGTCTTCGGCCTTGTGCACCGAGGCAATGAAGTTGTGGTCTCTGGCCTATTCCCTGAACACTTCCCTCACAGCAGTTCATCTTCCAGGGAAGGACAATGTCCTAGCAGATGCTCTCAGCAGGATTTCCCAGGGCCATCACGAATGGTCCCTGGATCCTCAAGTGCTGGGGAATAGTCTTTGCCAGATGGGGCACCCCTCAGATAGATCTTTTTGCAGCCCCAGACAATCACCAACTTCCTCTGTTCTGTTGCAGGCCTCCAGTGTTGGGCTCAGTCCCCCTGGATGCCCTCCTCCTGGATTGGGCGGGGAAGTTTCTTTATGCTTTCCCCCCCATCCCTCTCCTATTCAAAGTACTAGTCAAAATCAGATCTCAGCCTTGCAGGGTGATTCTGATTGCCCCGGATTGGGCCAGGCAGCCCTGGTACCCACTCCTTCTGTCACTGACAATCCATCTTCCCCTTTGCCTCCCCAGGAATCACAACCTATTAACTTGTGCCCAGGGAAGGGTTTGGTATCCGGACCTCAAATCCCTCAACCTCAAGGCCTGGCTCTTGAGGAGTTAGAGTTTGCTGATTTACACCTCTCTCAGGATGTTCTTGAAATCCTAAAGGCTTCCAGAAAGCCTTCCACTAGGGCTACTTATAGTTCTAAATGGAAAAGGTTTTCCATTTGGTGTGCTGGGAAAAATATTTCCCCAGAATTTGCTGATTTGCCCATTGTATTAGATTACATGGTCCATCTTAATTCCTTGGGTCTCAGACCAGCTACCCTGACAGTCCATTTGGCAGCTGTATCTGCTTTTGTTTCAGCAGGAAAGTCATCCCCTCTTCCACTCACCCTGTGTTTTCCAAGTTTTTAAGAGATTACTCCATACTAATCCACTCTGGGAACCGCCCTGCCTGGGACCTTAATGTTTGTATTGCCCAGTTAATGCAACCCCCTTTTGAACCTCTGTTTTCTGCAGAGCTTAAGTATCTAACTTGGAAAACTGTTTTTCTGGTGGCTATCACTTCTGCTAGACGCATAAGTGAGTTGCAAGCCTTGTCAGTAGAAACTGACTATTTCTTTCCACAGGGATAAGGTAGTCCTTAGGACTAATAGGAAGTTTTTACCTAAGGTGGTTTCAGATTGTCATCTTAACCAATCTATCTCCCTTCCAGTATTTTTCACTGATCACTCCTCTTCTGGTGAGAGGAGGTTGCACAGCCTGGATGTTAAGAGAGCTCTTAGTTACTATATAGAGCGTACCAAAGGTCACAGGTTCGAATCCTCCAACTTTTCCTTACCTATGGTGAAGTTGGGAAAGGCAAACCTGCCACTAAGAGATCAATTGCCAGGTGGATTGTCTCTTGTATCCAATTTGTTATCAGAAACTGGGCAGAGATCCCCCTCTGGCTTGAGGGCTCACTCTACCAGGGTACAGCTGCGCTTCTAGCTGCTGCCAGAGACATCCCTATATTAGAGATATGCCAGGCTGCTACTTGGAAAACGGTACACACTTTCACAAGTATTACTCCCTGGATGCCCAGGCCAGGAGAGATGCTCGGTTTGGCACAGCTGTTCTTCAGAGCCTATTCCCTAAGTAGGTTCTGCCCTCCTCCATGGAGGTACTGCTGTGTAGCCTGTTACTGATCATAATATAGCAAGACTTCATGTTGTTTGAAGAAAAATTACTCACCTTAGTAATGTTGTTTCTTCTAATGGAGTCTTGCTATATTATGACCTCCCCAGCCTGCCCCTCTCAGAACTTCTACTTGGGTGTGGGTGCGGGCATCTAGTGTGGGCACTATTTTGTGCCCTTTTAGCTTTCTCCCTTTGGGGTTTGGGGTGTGTTTTATTATACTGTTGTTTTATTCTCATGTTGTTAGAATTGTATTAGTAGTTCTGGTCCCCTGACTTGAGTCTTGGGTGTTGGGACCAGCAATGGTTGTTAGTATTTAGGTAGCCATTTGGCTAGTGTAGGTTACAGCTTCCACACAGACCTTAGTGAGTTTTTGCTCATAAAGATCTGACAGTTCAGGTTTGAAATCACACAGATAGAGCTGCTTCTTAGAGCTCGTGCTCAAAGTTCTATTTTGGAATGTTATTAACCATTTCACCTCCGGAGCAGTTCTAGAGCTGGATCAAACTGCTACTGTCATAATATAGCAAGACTCCATTAGAAGAAACAACATTACTAAGGTGAGTAATTTTTTCTTTCCAAGTCTGTTCAGAACAAAGTAGTTCAGATCAGGACAGACAATACCACCACAATGTGGTACATCAACAAGCGGGGGGGCACGCGGTCTACGGCCTTGTGCACAGAGGCAATGAAGTTGTGGTCTCTGGCCTATTCCCTGAATACCTCTCTTATAGCAGTGCACCTCCCAGAGAAGGACAATGTCCTGGCAGATGCTCTCAGCAGGATTTTCCAGGGCCATCACAAATGGTCCCTAGATCCCCTGATTTTGAAAGTGATCTTCTCCAGATGGGGCACCCCACAGATAGATCTTTTTGCAGCCCCAGACAATCTCCAACTTCCTCTTTTTTGCTGCAGGCCCCCAGTGTTGGGCTCAGTCCCCTTGGATGCCCTAGTTCTCAATTGGGAAGGGAAGTTCCTGTATGCTTTCCCCGCTTTCCCTCTCCTGTTCAAGGTACTAGTCAAAATCAGGTCTCAGTCCTGCAAAGTGATTCTGATTGCTCCAGACTGGGCCAGACAGCCCTGGTACCCTCTCTTGCTGTCCTTAGCAGTCCACCTTCCTCTGTCTCTTCCCAGGGATTACAACCTGTTAAAATGTTCTCAAGGGAGGGTTTGGTATCCGAATCTCAAATCTCTCAACCTCAAGGCCTGGCTCTTGAAGTGTTAGAGTTTGCTGATTTGCATCTCTCAAGGTGTTCTGGATATTTTAAAGACTTCTCGAAAGCCTTCCACCGGAAAGACCTACAACTCCAAGTGGAAAAGATTTACTATATGGTGCTCTGGGAAGCATATATCTCCAGAGTCTGCTGGCTTGCCTACAGTCCTTGACTATATGGTTCATCTCAATAGCTTGGGACTCAGACCAGCTACACTAAGAGTGCATCTGGCAGCTGTCTCTGCCTTCTTGTCAGCAGGCAAGCACTCTTCCCTTTCAGCTCATCCTGTATTCTGTAAATTTTTCAAGGGATTGCTGCATACCAATTCTTCCTTCAGGGACCCTGCCCCTGTTTGGGATCTTAATGTTTGCATTGCTCAGCTTATGCAATCCCCTTTTGAGCCCTTGTCCTCAGCAGAGCTTAAGTACTTGACTTGGAAAACCATGTTCTTGGTAGCCATCACTTCTGCCAGATGCATAAGTGAGTTACAGGCCCAGTCAGTGGAGCCTGATTTTATCTCTTTCCACAGAGATAAGGTGGTCCTCAGGACTAATAGGAAGTTTTTGCCTAAGGTGGTTTCAGATTTCCACCTTAACCAGTCTATGTCTCTTCCTGTTTTCTTCACTAATCATTCCTCCTCTGGGGAGAGGAGGTTGCACAGCTTGGATGTGAAAAGGGCCCTTAGTTACTACATAGAGTGCACCATGGGTCACAGGTTTGACTCTCTCCAACTGCTCCTCACTTATGGTGAGGTTGGTAAGGGAAAACCTGCCACTAAGAGATGCCAGGTGGATTGTCTCTTGTATACAATTCTGCTATGAAAAATTAGGTAGGATCCCACCCTCAGGCCTGAGGGCTCACTCTACCAGAGGTACAGCTGCTTCCCTGGCTGCTGCCAGGGATATTCCTATCTTAGAGAGTTGTCAAGCAGCCACCTGAAAAACAGTACATACTTTCACCAAGCATTACTCTCTGGATATCCAGGCTAGGAGTGATGCTCGGTTCGGCACAGCAGTGCTCCAGAGCCTATTCCCAAAGTAGGTTCTGTCCCTCCTCCATGGAGGTACTGCTTGGTAGTTTGCAATTGTCAGAATACAGCAAGACTTCATGTTGTTTGAAGAAAAAAATTACTCTCCTTAGTAATGTTGTTTCTTCTAACAGAGTCTTGCTGTATTCTGGCCCCCCCCCCGCCTTCCCTCTCAGAACCTGGGTTTTGGGATGTGGGTGGGCAGGAACAGTGTTGGCACCCTAGAGGTGCCTCCTTTTTCTCACTCTCTTACTTTTGGGTGTGTGTTGTGTTTTGTTTTTTGGGTTTCCTGACTTGAGTCTTTGCCTTGGAACCCAAACAACTTTTATTAAATTTACTTGCCAGTTGGCTAGTGTGAGTTTACAGTTTTCACACAGGATACCCAGTGAGTATAGCTCGTAAAGATCTGGCGGTTTGGGTTCAAACAACAACAGACAAAGTCTCAACCAAGCTCGAGCTCAGCGTTCCATGCCTTGCATGGAAAGTTAACTCTTTCCTCTCCAGGGCAGTTCAAAGGTTGGATATCACTGCAATAGTCAGAATACAGCAAGACTCCATTAGAAGAAACAACATTACTAAGGTGAGTAATTTTTTCCTTTTACACACCTCCTTATGAACAGTACAGCTGTCATTTTTCACATACTGGCCGACATGTGTTTTTGCACTTCTGGCGCAGAATAGCATGGTCGCTGTGAGAAGTGAGTGTTCGGGATAGATTAAAAAAAGTCACAGTGATAGTGCTCATGAGCAGAGGTGCCAAAATGCATATATTGAAAATTTAGTGACGAAAGTCCATGAAATGACTGTGTTACTAGTGTACGTTGTGCAGTTTTCACGCACCCTTGTAATTACACACATTTGTAATATTTTCACTCCAGATTTTCAACATTGGCACTTTTTCACACCTCCTTATGAATAGTACAGCTGTCATTTTTCATATCCTGCCTGAAATATGCATTTACACATCTGGCGCAGAATAACATGATACCTGTTGGAAATCAATGCTTGGGACAGATTAGGAAAATCATAGTGACACTGTTCATGAGCAGAGGTCACAAAATGCCTATGTTGAAAATTTGATGAAAAAATTCCACTAAATGACTGTTATGCACATGTGTTGTTCAGTTTCCACATAAGCCCGGATGTTCGAGTATTTTTAATATTTTCGTTACAGATTTTCAACATTACCATTTCTTCACAGCTCCCTATGAATGGTACAGCTGTCATTCTTCACATCCTGCACAATCTGTGGTTTCGTACATCTGGCACAGAATGGCACAGTCACTGTGGGAACTGAAAGTTCGGGACACATTGACAAAATCACAGTGCCACTGTCCATGAGAAGAGGTCCCAAATGCTTTCATGAGGTGGGAGTCACAAAAAGGCCATGTTGCAAATTTGTAGTGTAAATGCCAACAAACTCCCGGGGTGTTAGGGTGTCTAACCATAACGTCCCACCCTGTACAGACTGACAGGCATCAGAGGTGTGCCTTTGGATTGCTGACTATAATGCTCATGCCATTCCACCCCACCCCAGCACCCTGCAGCCAGTGACAGGCATTGAGGTGTGCCTTGAACTCTTCAGCCCCACAGTTCACCTTGTTCTCCTACACTGCACCCATTTCAGCATATGCCCTTATGGAATGGGGTGACTGTAAAGCCAAACATCCCAAGGCACACCTCAACACATGTTGGTGTCTGCAGGATAGGGTGAAGTGAAATGGCATGAACGTTATGGGCAACGACCCAAATGCATACCCCAGTGCCTGTCCATCTCTGCAGGGTGGAGGTGGGGTTGGCGTGAAGTTCATTACTTCACTGCCATTCCTATTCTTCATCCCTCTAACTCCTGCATTTCCAATGCTTTTTTTTTTATACTTGTTTTATTATAGGTAAGTTTCAGATACAGACACTTCATTAACCAGTGATAGTACAGTTTAACTTTAGTATTCATTGAAGATCATTTCAAGTCTAGCTTATTATTCTTTTATATAGAAACATAGAAGTTGACGGCAGATAAGGACCGAAAGGCCCATCCAGTCTGCCCATTTCTTTTTCTACCTTATAAATGTGCCATCGGCCTTTGCTCTGTCAGTGACCTATCTATTCATAGTCATTTGTATTGCTCCCTTATGCCTATCCCATGCCTGTTTGAAGCCCTGCACTGTATTCATAGCCACCACTTCTTGTGGTAAGCTATTCCATGCATCTACCACCCTTTCTGTGAAAAGAATTTCCTCACATTCCCCTTAATCGGCCTCCTCTAATCTCATGCTGTGTCCTCTTGTCCTGCTATTTTTCTTATATTTAAACACGTTAGACTCTTTTCACCTTGTTTATGCCCTTAAGGTGTTTAAATGTCTCGATCATATCACCTCTCTCCCTCCTTTGCTCAAGGGTATACATATTGAGCTCCGTTAATCTGTCCTCATATGTCTTCTGATGCAGTCCCTGCACCATTTTGGTTGCCCTTCTCTGGACTGCCTCAATTTGGTTAATGTCCTTGTGAAGGTGTGGCCTCCAATACTGCACGCAGTTCTCCAGATGGGGCCTAACCAATGTCTTGTACAGAGGGATTATTACCTCCCTCTTACGACTTGTGATACCCTCTACTAATACACCCTAACACCCCTAGCCTTACCTACTGCTTTAGAGGTCTGCTTGATGATTTTAGGTCATCAGTGATGATGATGCCCAAGTCTCTTTCTTCCTTTGTGACTGCTAGCAACTCCCTCCCAGCCTATAAGTGGCTTCAGGGTTTCTCTTCCCTATGTGCATGATTTTGCACTTCTTGCATTAAATCCCAGTTGCCACTCTTCTGACCATTTTGCTAGTTTATCCAGATCTCTTCTCATTCTGCCCACCCCACCTGGATCATCTACTCTGTTGCAGATCTTGGTGTCATCTGCAAACAGACAAGCCTTACCCTCTAGTCCATCTGCGAGGTCACTAATGAAGATGTTGAATAGGACTGGCCCCCAGGACTGATCCCGAGGTACCACTTGTGACTTGCATCTCTTCTGAACTGTATACCATTTACCACCACTCTCTGTTTCTGCCAGTCAACCAGTTTGCCACCCAGTTGACCAACTTCTGACCCACCCCGAGCCTACCTAGCTTATTTATCAATCTTCTATGTGGAACAGTGTCAAAAGCTTTGCTGAAGTCAAGGTAGGCGACATCAACTGCTCCCCTTGGTCCACCACTCTGGTTACCCAGTCAAAGAAATCTATGAGAATAGTTTGACAGGACCTTCCTTTTGTAAACCCATGCTGTCTTGGATCCTGTGCCCCTATGGATTCCAGGTGTTGCACTATCCTTTCCTTAAGGAGTGCCTCCATAATCTTGCCCACTACTGAGGTAAGACTGACTGGTCTGTAGTTCCCCGCCTCCTCCCTGCTACCACTCTTGTGGAGCGGGATCACATGAGCCCTTCTCCAGTTTTCTGGGACCTCTCCTGTGCTCAGAGACTCACTAAACAATTCTGCTAATGGCTCTGCTAGTTCCTCCTTTAGCTCCTTAAGTACCCTGGGATGTATGCCATCAGGTCCCATTGCCTTATCCACCCTGAGCTTAGCAAGCTCTTGTAGGACCCTTTCTTTGTGAAGGGAGTAGTGCTCACCTCCCTCCCCTGTGTCCATGATGCTGAGCTGTGGGCCCTGCCCTCACCTTCTCTTCAGTAAATACTGAGCAAAAGTATCTATTTAGGATAGATGCCTTTACAGGGTCCTCCTCCTCACATGCTCCCTTTCTCCATTAAGCTTAGCATACCCCTCTGGACTTTCTCCTTTCACTAATGTATCTATAGAAAGTCTTGTCACCTTCTTTTACTGTTCGTGCTAGTGTTTCCTCAGTTTGGGACTTTGCCTCCTACTGCCTTCCCTGCTTCCCTTGGGCAGTTTGGTATGCCTCCCTATCTTCATCCCGCTGTGTTCCTTATATTTCCTGAAGGCCAGCCTTTTGGCTCTGACCTTTCTGCTACTGTATTTGAGAACCAAAGTGGTTTCCTTCTTCTTTGCACTTCCTTTTCTGTCTAACACAATGGGATGTTGCTTCAAGTATTGTATCCTAATGCTTGCCCACTTTGCCTGTACCTCCTCACCTGTGTTTCTTTTTGCCAGGGCTAGCTTAACCTGTTGGCCATCTTATCAAAGTCAGCTCCTCTGAAGTCCCATATTTTTGCCTTGGAATGGGATGATTTAGATGTAGTAGCCAAATTGAACCATACCATGTGATGGTCACTGGCCCCAGGTGACCTTCTACCTGGAGATCTGTGATCCTCTTCTTTGTTAGTCAGTACTAGATCTAGGATAACCCTGTCTCTTGTGGGTTGCTGTACCAGTTGTTTGAGGCCCCTCCTGCAGGAATCCACTATGAGTCTAGTTCTGGCAGATGTTCCTGCTGGTATTGACCAATCTATATCTGGCATGTTGAAGTCTCCCATTATCAGAACCTCCCCTTTAGCTGTCATGTTTTGTATATCTTCTAACAGTAATGTGTCTATGTCCTCCCTCTGGTCTGGGGGCCTGTAGACAACCCCAGTTCTTATGGCTGTCCCATTTCCTGTTTCCAGGGTGACCCACAGTTCTTCTGACTCATTAATTCCTCTTCGTACCCCTTTTCATAGAAAGGAGAGAAAACAATAAAGAAGGAGTAAAAAAGGAAAGGAAGAAAGAGAACAAGGGTGCACAAAAATTATACCTTTTAAAATATATTTAATCTCTTTTTGGTTTTAGTAAAAAAACATAACCGTCTAGGATGTGTTCGTATAGAGCATTATTTAAAACACCATTTTTGTTTTCATTGAGTCATAAACCTAAGATCCGGGAAAGGAGTCATCCAGCTTGGGGGGAAAAAGGGCCTACTATCCTCTATAATTAAGTTAAAGCATTAGATTCCTACCAGCTATCGTAAAGTATCCACCTAGTCCATCTTGTTGGTATGTTTTCGGTTTCTGGCTAAGGTTAATTGTTAACTTTTCCATCCTATGTATGGATTCAACCACCTCTTTCCATTCCTCTATCCCCGGGGGATGTGGCTGAAGCCAATTCCTAGTAATAGCTATTTTAACACTGCTGGCACCAGGATTACCCATAAGTACTTGACATCTTTATCGTTCAGTTCCCCAGGAATAAGTCCCAGTATTAAGTGTTCCGGTCCCAATTGGGACTGAAATAAGAATACTTGCTTCATGTGGTGGGTCACCTCTCTCCAAAATGAGGAGATAACTGGACAAGACCAAAAGATGTGAGCTTGTGAGGCATGGCTAGCTCCACAGTCCCTCCAACACTTTGATGTGGCCCACCCCTGTGAAGTGAGCCACCTGAGCTGGCACCAAGAAGTATCGGGTCCTCAGTTTCCAACAGAAGTCCCTCCATGTCAATGAACCGGTTGTTGACCATGCACTTCTCCACATCAGGGACAACTGTTTGTCCGTGATGGGAGTCGTCAGATCCTGTTCCCATCTGTTCTTCATATATTGGGATTAGTTTTCCATATCTGCCATGTATCTGTTATATAATAATGAAATGGCATGTTCTGCTCCTTGAGGACCCCAGATCCTTGGGAACAAGCTATTCTCCCCTGGATCAGGGTCCTCCAGCATTGATTTATTGATCTCTATATTCAGGTAATCTCTCAGTTGATAGTATCTAATTCTATCTGTCTGCTGTAAGCCATATTTCTCCCACATTGCTTCAAAAGAAAGCACTGTATTACCTGTCATTATTTGGTAAGGCGCAAAAAGGCCTCTCTTGGCTTGTATCTGGTACCATCTATCAACTGTGGCTGGTGCAAACTGGTGGTCAAAGGCCCACCATCTGTATCTCCAAAGTTGCTTGCGGGTAGTACCTCTACCTATACCACTCTTCCAGCCCTCTACTACACCTTTTGTGCCAGAGAAGCCCTTTATTTCATCTGGGCCCTGTGGCCAAAACAGTGCAGACTGCAAAGGGGGGCTGCCCTGCCTCCAAAGATATAGTCTCTTCCAGTGCGCATCATATCCCTGATTACCCCAGAGCAAGGCGACCCTCATCTGAGCTGCCACCCAGTAGCCCTGCAAACAGGGGAAAGCAAGGCCTCCCTCTGCCTTCGGGAGATATGAGAGATTTTCTTAATCTAGGTTTCTTATCCTTCCACAAGAAGAACATACTCTGCCAGTTTTCCAGGTCCGAATGGGCCAGGACACATGGGACGCACTGGAACAGGTAGAGAAGGCGTGGCAGTGCATTCATCTTGAGGGCTTGTGCTCTGGCGCAAAATGATAATGGCAGTAATGACCATATTTGAAAGTCAGTCTTAAGTTGTCCTATTATCGGTGGGTTATTTAATTCCCTTAGATGTGTATTGCTCTTTCCCAACTTCACCCCCAAATATTTAATCTCTGTCTGGTCCCATAACATCGGGTGTTTTGATCTCCCTGTTTGGGGTATAGTAAAAGCTCAGTATTTCTGTTTTGTTGTTGTTTAACTTATATCCAGCTAGTTTGGAAAAGTCATCTAACTGGCGGAGCACTGAGGGCAAAGACGTGTCTGGCTCTGTCAAGTATAAAAGAACATTGCCAGCATATAGGGCCAACTTGTGGGGCTGTCCCCCTATATTGATCCCTTTTATTTCTGGGTTCTGTCGAATACCTTGGGCAAGGGGTTCAATGAAAAGGGCGAACAATAATGGGGACAGAGGGCACCCCTGTCGTGTACCCCGTCCTAGACCAAAGGCTTCTGATATGTGGCCATTTGCTCTAACATGCGCCATGGGAATTCATATAGTTTAAATATGGTTGTTATCAGTTGCTTCAGGAACCCAAACCGGGAAAGGACCTCTCTCAAAAAGGGCCAAGACACCCTATCAAAGGCCTTTTTGGCATCTAGGCTCACTATCAGTGATGGCAACTTTCGGAGATTAATATGATCAATTATTGGGTTGTTCTACGTAAGTTAGCCTGGGCTTGTCTACCCGGTATGAAGCCTGTTTGGTCTATGTGTATTAGGGAGGGGAGATATTTTTGTATACGTCTTGCCATAATAGAGGCCAGTATCTTATAGTCTGTATTCAATAATGAAATTGGACGGTAGGAAGGGCATTTAACAGGGTCCTCTCCTGGCTTGAGTATCACCAAGATCACCGTCCTGGCCCACGAAGGAGGGGCTGGGGCCTCTCCTCGCAACACCTCTTCTTATACCTGTGTAAGCATGGGTTGTATCCAATCTCCAAAACATTTGTAGAATTCTGAGGGGAGGCCATCTGAACCAGCACATTTGCCTACTTTAAGCCACTTTATTTCACCCTTAATCTCCTCTAACCTCACTGGGCCTACTAGAATCTCTCCCTGCTCCTTAGTTAAGCCTGGTAGTTTAAGTGTCCCCCAAAAATTCCTTATGCTATCTTCTCCCATATTTATTTCATCTGTATATAGTTTTGTGTAGTATGTCAAAGGTATCCACAATCTCACGGACCCCTTGTACCACCTTACCTAAATGAGGGTGCCATATCCTCGCTATTGTTGCCTTTGCTTTTCTTGCCCTCAGTCTACTGGCTAAGAGCTGCATATAGCGGGGGCCCCCCCCCCCCATAGTACTGTTGTCATAAAAAGAGTAATTGCTGTTCCACCTGACAGTCCAGGATACCCATCAACTCTCTTTTATACCCGAGTAGCTGTCTCTTATGCCCTTTATCATATTTTTGTTTTTGTTGTCCCTCTAGGTCTTGAATAAACTTGGTTAATGTAATCCTTCCAGCTTCCCATTCACTTTTTTTCCCGGGAGGCCAGCTGTATAAACTTACCTCGCAATACCACTTTTGCAGCATCCCAGCAGATCGTCTGCGAGGTTTCTTGCCCACTGTTTTCCCTTAGATAAGTTCTATAAGTTTCTAGGATTGTGTTCTTAATTTCCTTATCTCTCAAAAGTGAAATGTTCAAATGACAAAGTGTTACGGCGTATCTCCCTTAAGTCTAATTTTGTATATATAGGTGCATGATCTGACAAAAGGAAATCCCCCATCCAGGACTCAAAAACCCCGTGCACTTCATTCTTCAGAACCAGAAAGTAGTCCAGTCTCGAGTATATGTTGTGAGCTGCAGAAAAAAAAGGTGTAGTCTCTCGGTCGGCTGTGTTGGTGTCTCCAAATGTCTAAGAGCCCTAGCTCTCCGAGCAATTTCTGGACCTTTCTAGCCATTTTATGTGTTTTCCCTCGCACTTTCGAGGAGGAGTCCATGTCTGGGTTCAGGGGTAGATTCAGGTCCCCCCTTCCCCCAAATCAAAATTCCTTCCACCATTCCAATAGCGTGGTCAAAAATGTGCGGTACACAGATAATACTGAGCCCGGGGGAAAATACACCAATGCTAGTGTAACCACATTGCCCTAAAATTTGCCTTTTAACATTGCATAACGTCCTTCTTTATCTATCTTCGAATCCATTTTCTCAAACGGAGTTTTGGTTGGGACCAGGACCGCTGTGCCCCTACGTCTGCCATTTTTATAAGAAGCCGTGGCCATCTCTCGGAATCCCAGTTTTAGTAATTTATCATGCTCTCACATCGACAAATGGGTCTCCTGCAAGAACAGAAAATCTGTCAAGGCCTTCCTTGCCTGACTCAAAATCTTGCTTCTCTTGATTGGATTCGTGAGACCATTGTTGTTGTAGAAGCAAAAGGTCGTACGCTTAGTAACCATCATAAGGGTAAAGTTTTAACTTCGTTCTTGGGCCCCCCCATGGAATCCTCCACAAAATTCTCCCAGCTCAGACTCCATCCCTGTACAGCAAAACATTTTTCGAAGTAGTACCACATCCCAGAAACAAATCAAATAAGTAACAATTGTATTAGTAAAGTAGTGAACCATATCGGCCAACCGGGCCTGAAAACAATAACATTTAAGTGACCACCAAGGTTGAATACCCATATTTTGGGTCTCTTCTCTTACCTACACCCTATCTAGGAGAAGGTAAGCACAGAGGGGTGTCCAGTGCCTCCACAGTGGGAGACCCCCCCCGGGAGTTCTTGCATGTAACCTACAGCTCTGTGCTTATCTCTGTGACCAAACACCATATTGGTCAGAAAAGCACGGAATTAGAAGCACTGAGTGTTTAGGCAGCTAGAAATAATTGCTGGCTGGGCAGCTTTTGTGCTAGTGCTCATCCTCCGACACTTGTGCTCTGGTTTACCACAGTTAGGGCTGGGTAAGTCAGCTCCTTCCACCTCATATCAGGAGGCCCCCCCAAGAGGAGCCGGCCCCCCACCTAGGAGAGGGGAAACCACGTCTGAGAGCCCATCCCAGAACAATCCAAGTCCCATAGGCTCCGGAAGCTTCAATGAGCACATTTAGCATCCTTATTATCTTAGCCATATCCCTTCCATGCCACCTTTTTTTTTGTCATCATTTGGCCCCAAGGCTGTGGCCGCCCAGAGAGGGTGACCGCCAGCGTCTCATCAGCACACAGAATCGACCTCAGGAGTGTTGAAAAGAGGAAAGGACACAAAAACCCCACCACTGTCCTCCCCCACCGCTCAACCACCTAAAGTCAATAGGCAGGAAGAGCCAGCATAGCACCTCCCTACTTGTGTATTCAGTTTACCATTTCCCTCTGAGGTCCCTTTAGCTCGTTTATCGAAATCACTGTTCTGGACAGCTGGCAGGCACTCCCTCCCCTCTCCCGGCTAAACGGCCCAAAGGAACCCACCAATTGGATGTTCTCCCAACCGCAGCCCCCCCCATTCCTCTGATAGCATCATCATCCAGAGTCGACCCTCCCGGGGCTGTATCCCCCTGAGCCCCAAAACCTCTGTATCCACCTATACATCCAGATGAAAATATTGTTACCCCAAATCCTGCCACTCTAATCTGTGGAACCCATCTATTCTATTGTGATAAACAACTTTTATTTATTTGGTTAGTGCTTTCAAAATGCAGTCCCCAGATCCCTGAATCCATAAGTTATACTTTTGTTTTATTTTCAGTTTGTCAGAAAATTGAGACATGAAGGCAGTCTCTAGCACTACTTGCGTTTCCCAAAAGTTGTAGTTTCTGCTCATGTAGTGGAGTGATTACTGCTAGTCGCTAGTCAAGACGGCTCCTTCATTCACCACCGCATTTTGCTCCGAGGGTCCTCATTCTGTGTGTCTGCATGGGAAGCGCCATTTGGAAAGCATCTTGTCCCACACTCCTGATGTGTCCCTGTGGGAACTGCTGCTTGGTCTTTTTGGTCCCTTAGTCAACCAGGTTCTCTCCCGTAACTGTTGTGGAACTCGATGATCCTGTATCGCTGGCAGTGCAAGCCCTTGTTTCTCCAGAAACTCCTTGACATCCCCCATTTCCTGGAACCGTAATTGGCCCTTGTCTGTTAGGACTTTCAGTCTGGCAGAATATTCAGTGAAGGCTTTGTAGCCTTTTTGCTGCAGCATTTTTACTACAGTAAGGACCTGTCGCCTCCAGATTAGCAACTGGGGTGAGAAGTCGAGGTCAAAATACAACCGGACATCTCAAAAAAGCACACTTTTCTTGGACCAAGCCATTTAAAGCAACTCCTCTTTAACCCTGTAGTCTAAAAATGCCATCACTACCAATCTAGGTCTGGCCTTCGGATCGCGAGGCCACGGTACCAGGGATCTGTGTGCTCTGACTATATCTAGGCATTTATCTGAGGGAAGGCTCAGTATCTAAGTCCATAAAGGCCATCATGTTCCCGGTTTCCATGCCCTCTGGCAAGCCATGGATTCAGATGTTGTTTCGTCGGTTATGGTTTTCAAGTTCCTCCAACTTCTGTTCCAATGATAAGGGACGTTGATATAGCTATAAGAGGGCTGTGTTATGTGCATCGGTGGTCTGTGTGTAGTCTGCGACTACTGTCTCCATATCCTCCGTCTTCTGGTATAATGCTGCAATATCTTGGCGCTGGCTGAAACCTTCGATTCTAGCCTTTGCAAGGTTTCATTCATTTGTTGTAATGTCTGGCACAGTTGTCGTGATGTTATTGTGCAGTCTGCCTCTGACGTTGCTGCTGCTTGTTCCATACCACCTAGCGAGGGTTCCCGCATTGTGTAGGCCTCCGACCGGGTGTTAGATTCTTGGTCAATTCCCCTCCGTTTGCCACCTTCATTCGACTGATTCTCCTTCAGTCTGTGCTTTGGTCCCATCAGGCAGTCCTTTATTGTTCTTTTTGAATGCAGGATGAGTGTTTTAGTTTGCAGATTATCGTGGATTGTTGTTGGTCAGCCGATGAGCAGAGAGCCTAAGCCACCATTCAATCAGTGCTCAAACTGGAAGCCCCATCTCCAATGCTAATGCCAGCAAGCAAACATGCGGCATTGACAAATGCTTGTTTATCTCAGTAATCGCGGTTCCTTACCTTGAGGGAGCCATTTAGAATTTCCATATTTTGAAAGTTATTGCTTGGTTTTCTGTGGATTGGCATGCTAGAGATCCCCAGAACTAAAAAAAAAATGGACCTTCTGGTTTTAAAAAGTGTGTCAGCTGTCACAAGATTTTGGCCACAGCAGAATCTCAGAACCTGTGCCTTAGGGCCCAGATATTCAAACTGTGCCATTTTGTGGCGCGAGCCCCTGCACCGCTCAAAATAGTTGTGCAGGTGTGGCCAGGGCGATGCCCACGGAGTTGCGTTATGACGCAACTTCTTTGAATATTGCCCCCCGGCCACACTCACTGTGCATGGTGCAGTGGTCAGACTGGAGCATTGAGATGCGGTGGCGCCAGTTCCATTGCACCATGTACAGCACCTGCGATATTCAAAGGGTGACATGCAAATTGGGCCATAATTTATGCAAGGCACACGGGGGGCCATTTGCATCTGATTACGGACCCATTTGCATGCCATTAGCATGCAGGTGCGCCGATCCCCGACAACTTGCGCCTGGCGCCCTGCCAGGCAGCAGCCATCGGGGACCGATGCCCCCTGCAGCCCGATCGCGGGCATAACAGGATTCTCTCCCACCCAGCAGCCTGATCGCGGGCATAACAGTATTCTCCTCTCCCCCGAGCAGCCCGATCGCGGGCATAATGGTATTCTAACCCCCCATTAGCCCGATCGTGGGCATAAATGAAATATCCCCCCACCCGGTAGCCCGATCACGGGCATCAGACCCAAGTCCAATATCCCTGGTGGTCCAGTGGACCGCTGAGTAGCGCGATCGTGGGCGGCATCCTCACCCCCACATCACGATCCTTGTACTCCAGTGGCCCCCACTCACCCGAAGCCCCTCCCACCCCGCTCCCTCCCGTCCAGCCGGCGGGTGGCAGCACCACCAGCCTGCGCCCCTTGCGCCCACCGACTGACAGCTGTAGGCAGCGCGCTCATTGGTTCGAGCATGAGCCAATGAGTGCAATCACTCTCAGTAAGTAGTCCAGATATGTGAATTCATTCATTCATATCTGGACTGACTTGTATGGGTATGGTTGCATGCCCATTGGCTCATGCTCTGAACCAATGGGCGCACAGCCCTACCGAGCTGTCAGTCGGTGAAGGGCAGGCCGGTGGGGTGCTGCCCCCGCTGGCTGGACGGGGGAGCGCGGGTGGGGCCCGGCAAGTGTGGGGGTGGGGCCAATACCAGATCACCAGGGATTTCAGACTTTGTGGGGGGTGAGGAATGCTGCGCGATCGGGCTTCATTCGGGTCCACTGGACCACCAGGATATTGGACTTGGGAGGGGAACAGATGCCCGCGATCGGGCTGGGGAGAGAAGAATACTGTTATGCCTGCGAATCGGGCTAATGGGGGGATACTATTATGCTACTTGAGGGGGACATTGTTGTTATGCCCGTTATCGGGCTACTGGAGGTACAGTTATGACCGCCATTGAGTATGGGGGGCGCCGCTTAGGTGCGGGTAGGGACTGAGTCAGCCACCCACAGGTGGCAGCTGCTGTATTGCGCCTGCTCACCTGTGGGTGGCCCTCGACTTACTTTTTTTTTTTCAGCGTAACTTTGTGCAGGCGCAGGTAGGGGTTGCACCTGCATAACTCTGCACGGCCCAGGCTGAATATCGGGCTGTGCAGTTTATGCATGGTTCCTCCCCCTTTGGTTGTGCATGCCTTCATTATCATTGCATTGTTGCTTAGCTTGATTTGGGGGGCACAACTGCCTCCTGCTGAATATCGCAGAATGGCGCATTTCGGACTTGCGCAGGTGCAACCCTATTGTGCATGGCTGAACTCTTTTGAATATCTGGGCTTAGGTGTTTGGGTCCAGATCATACTTGCTCTCTTTGCACCAATTTTTAAAAAAAAAAAAGCTACTGATGAAGGGCCAACTAAAACTAACACTTAAAACTCAAATAGGGGTGCTGGTGAAGCATCCAAGCACGACCCTGACAGATGGGGCTTACCTGAATCTTGCAGCTCTGGATCTCCCCGAGCACCTCCAGTGTGTCTGCCTGAATTTTTTCTTGTTCTTGGGTCTTGCCCAGTCTTTTCAAACAACATGAAGTCTTGCTATATTATAGACATTAGCAGTTTGTTCCAGCTCTAGAACTGCCCCAGAGTGAAATGGTTAAAACCATTCCAAAATAGAATTTTGGCAGGAGAGCAGCTCTATCTGTGTCATTTCAAACTTGAACTGTCAGATTCTTTACTCCGCCTCAGTGAACAGTCGCTCCGGAAATTTCTCCTTCTACTCGGTTCATTTCTCGGTTTAAAAGTGTTTTCTCAGTTGGATTTAACGAGAATAGTTTTATTTTAACCGCCAAACCGTTCGGTTCAAGCTCTATCTGTGGTAACTGCAAGTAAATGAAGGTTTTGTCTGTGTGGAACTTGTGGTTATCGGTTCGGTTTTGAACCGATCAGTGGGTTAAAACTCATTTAAAACTAAAAGTTACTATTTTAGAGTGCGGTTCCAGTTCTTATCGGTTCTAAAAACCGGATTTATTACGGTTTTTCCAATACCCGTGATCACGGTTAGGAACCGATAAGGGGTGTCTTGCCTGGCACTGCCTTTTAAAAAGGGCAAGTTTTTGGTTAGGCTGGTATTATGTCTGAGAAACCCAAAAAAAAACCGGCCCACTGGGTTTCAACACTGTGATGTTTGTGGGAAGTCTTTGCCAAGGCTGACCCACACACCACATGTGTTTATTGTCTGGGGTTTGACCACCTCCAGTCAGACTGCCAGGTATGTAAGAATTTCCCTGCAGCCACCCTGGAAAAAAGATTGGGCAGGCTCAGGGAACGAGAGGCCAAAAAGTCTGCTGACCCGGATGGCCAGCCCGGTTCGGTGCCAACCGAACCAGAGGGAGTGCCCTCTGACCGGGGCCAGACTTCCTCGGGCCAAAGAAAAGCTGGTTCTGAGGAACCAATTCCAGTGAAGAAAACAAGAAAATCAGCAGGTCTGGAGTCCAAAATTTTCTCCAACTGCTGCAGAGATAGCAAAAGCCATACAAATTGTCCAGTCACTGTCTCAGGGTCCGTCCGACCACCACTATCTGGTAAAAGGTCGGTTCGCCTGGTCCCAGTGGTTCAGGATTATGATATTGAGGAATTTTATGAACCAGAGGAGGGGGAGGAGGATTATGAACAGTATGAATGTGGCTGGGAAGGTCTGGGTGTGCCCATTGAACCGGACATCTCCCCAGACAGACCTTTAGAATCTCCCCCTATGCTGTCTGAGTCCCCATCTCATTTTATGTTTTATAAAAAAGTTGCTGAAACCCTCCAGCTTCCTTTAGAAGAGGCTGTGGATGAGCAAGAGAAGTGGATATTCCAGAGTCTAGGAGATTGTCTATTCCTTTACATAAGTCTTTTAGGAAACAAACAATTAAAATTTTAAAAGCTCCTAATTCTGTGCCTCCTGTAGATAAAAAGATGGACAGAAGGTATACATTGTCAGGCCCTGATACAGAATTCCTTTCTCAGCAATGCAGTCATGTTGGAGTAGTTCAGGCTGCTGCCTGTGATAAAGCTAATATTCCCTTGGCTTCACATCCTCCTGACAAGGATTCCAGGAAGATTGATGCCATGGCAAAAACAGTATATGGCAGCTCTCTGGGACTCAGACAAGCAAATTATATGGCTTATGTAGCTAGGTATCAGAAATCTAGATGGGATACTGTTATGCAATTGGCCAAGCAGGCCCATGGCCAGCTGGCTAGTGAACTAGAACAGGTGGCTGCTGATGGCATTGAAGCCTCTAAGGTTCAGTTTCATGCTGCTGTGGATGTTAATGATGTTTCCTCTGGGTCATGGCCACATCTGTAGCTTTAAGTATGAGGTTGGCCTGGCTCAGGTATACTAGTTTGTCACAGGATACCCAGACTAAGGCTATGGATTTTCCTGTGGTGGGAAATTCTCTGTTTGGAGAGCAGACAGAGAATTACATGAAGAAGATGGATGAATATAGGACTACTTACAAGAGTGCCCAGGCTAAGAGGCGGCAAGCCACTCCTCAAGGCATGCCCCAGGGGTGAGGTGAGCCTTTTCACAGGCCTTTCTACCAGACTCAGGCCTCCTCTGCCTATGCTCAGAGGGGCTTCTTCAGAGGCAGGGCAGACGAGGGTGGGCAGACCTGCTCCCACCCCCAGCCTAAAGCCCTCATGAAACAGGCACCCTGATGGGGTGCTCAGGGCCGATTCTCCTGTACCAGTGGGGGGCAGGCTGGCTTACTTCAGTCAGAATTGGGCTTCTTTAACCTCAGACAAGTGGGTTCTGGAAGTAGTAAGCCAGGGTCTGGTTCTCAGCTTCAAAAATTTTCCCAAGTTGAGAAGCAGACTTTTTCTACCTGCAAGTGCTTCAGAGACCCTTGCTCTGGAAACAGAGGTCTCATCCCTGTTAGCTCTCAGAGCAGTAGAAAGGGTTCCTCCCCTGCATCAGGGCAGGGGTCTGTATTCCACATACTTCCTTACCCCAAAAAAGAGAGGAGAATGGCGGCCCATTTTAGATCTCAGATATCTGAACAAGCATCTTTTGAAACCAAAGTTCAAAATGGTAACTCTGGCAATGATTTTACCTTCCCTACAGCCAGGGGACTGGCTAGCCTCCCTGGACCTCAAGGATGCCTATTTCCATGTCCTAATCAGAAGATCCCATCAAAAGTACCTCAGATTCGAACTGCCCTCAGGTCATTACCAGTTCAGAGCAATGCCCTCGGCCTTACCTCTGATCCAAGGGTATTCACAAGTGTCTAGCAGTGGCAGTGGCCCACTTAAGGAGGCAGAGGATTGCTGTTTTCCCTATCTAGATGACTGGCTCATTGTAGGCCAGTCCCCAGAACAGGTAAATCTCACCTGCAGGTCACCCAGCAGCTTCTCACCTCCCTGGGTTTTCTGCTAAACCTACCAAAGTCGGTTCTGGAACCAGTCCAGGTACTCACCTTTATAGGGGCAGAATTGGACATAAAAGCTAGCAGAGCCTTTCTTCCCCAGAAAGGGTAAGGAATTTAGTGGCTCTGGCCTCTTCCTTCACTCTGCAGGTCTCTCGACCAGCAAGACACTTTCTGCAGCTCCTGGGGCACATGGCTGCATCCACAGCTGTTGTGCAGGGGCCAGATTTCAGATGAGAGACATTCAGTTTCACTTGAGAACCTTTTGGTCTCAGAGAAGAGACCCCTTTCCAAGTTGGTCCCAGTGACTTCGAACCTTGATCCTAGCTCTCCAGTGGTGGCAGGATCAGAGCAATTTAAGATTGGGGTCCCCTTCATTTCCCCTTCTCACGACTTGACTCTCACTACAGATGCTTCCCTTCTGGGTTGGGGAGCCCACATGGGCGACCTTTCCACTCAGGGAGTTTGGTCCCCCCAGGAATCTCTGCTCCACATCAATTTGCTGGAACTCAGAGCTGTCTTTATCTCTTCAAGCTTTTTCTGCATCTGTCCACGACAAGGTGATACAAGTCAGAACAGACAACACCACAACAATGTGGTACATCAACAAACAGGGGGGCACTCGGTCTTCAGCCTTGTGCACCGAGGCAATGAAGTTGTGGTCTCTGGCCTATTCCCTGAACACTTCCGTCATAGCAGTTCATCTTCCAGGGAAGGACAATGTCCTAGCGGATGCCCTCAGCAGGATTTCCCAGGGCCATCACTGAATGGTCCCTGGATCCTCAAGTGCTGGGGGTAGTTTTTGCCAGGTGGGGCATCCCTCAGATAGATCTTTTTGCAGCCCCAGACAATCACAGACTTTCTCTGTTCTGTTGCAGGCCTCCAGTGCTGGGCTCAGTTCCCCTGGATGCCCTTCTTCTGGATTGGGAGGGGAAGTTCCTCTATGCTTCCCTTTCCTCTCCTATTCAAAGTACTAGTCAAAATCAGATCTCAGCCTTGCAGGTGATTCTGATTGCTCTGGATTGGGCCAGGCAGCCCTGGTACCCATCCTTCTGTCTCTGACAGTCCATCTTCCCCTGTGCCTCCCCAGGAATCACAATCTGTTGACTTGTGCCCAGGGAAGGGTTTGGTATCCGGACCTCATCCTCAACCTCAAGGCCTGGCTCTTGAGGAGTTAGAGTTTGCTGATTTACACCTCTCTCGGGGTGTTCTTGAGATCCTAAAGGCTTCCAGAAAGCCTTCCACTAGGGCTACTTATAGTTCTAAATGGAAAAGGTTTTCCATTTGGTGTGCTGGGAAAAATATTTCCCCAGAATCTGCTGAACTGCCCATTTTGTTAGATTACATGGTACATCTTAACTCCTTGGGTCTCAGACCAGCTACCGTGAGAGTTCATTTGGCAGCTGTGTCAGCTTTTGTGTCAGCAGGAAAGTCATCCCCTCTTTCCTCTCATCCTGTGTTTTCCAAGTTTTTTAAGGGATTATTCCATACTAATCCTCCCTTTCGGGAACCGGCCCCTGCCTGGGACCTTAATGTTTGTATTGCCCAGTTAATGCAACCCCCTTTTGAACCTCTGTTTTCTGCAGAGCTTAAGTATCTAACTTGGAAAACTGTTTTTCTGGTGGCTATCACTTCTGCTAGGCGCATAAGTGAGTTGCAAGCCTTGTCAGTAGAAACTGACTATTTCTTTCCATAGGATAAGGTAGTCCTTAGGACTAATTAGGAGTTTTTGCTAAGGTGGTTTCAGATTTCCATCTTAATCAATCTATCTCCTTCCAGTATTTTTCACTGATCACTCTCTTGGGTGAGAGGAGGTTGCATAGCCTGGATGTTAAAGAGCTCTTAGTTATTATATAGGCGTACTAAAGGTCACAGGTTAGAATCCTCCAACTTTTCCTTACTTATGGTGAAGTTGGGAAAGGCAAACCTGCCACTAAGAGATCAATAGCCAGGTGGATTGTCTCTTGTATCCAATTTTGTTATCAGAAAGTGGGCAGGGCCTCGGTTTGAGGGCTCATTCTACCAGGGTACAACTGCGTCTCTAGCTGCTGCCAGAGATATCCCTTTATTAGAGATTTGCCAGGCTGCTACTGGAAAATGGTGCACACTTTTACCAAGCATTACTCCCTGGATGTCCAGGCCAGGAGAGATGCTGGGTTTGGCACAGCTGTTCTTCAGAGCCTATTCCCTAAGTAGGTTCTGCCCCTCCTCCATGGAGGTACTGCTGTGTATTCTGCTAATGTCTATAATATAGCAAGACTTCATGTTGTTTGAAGAAAAATTACTCACCTTAGTAATGTTGTTTCTTCTAATGGAGTCTTGCTATATTATAGACCTCCCCCCCAACCTGCCCCTCTCAGAACCTCTACTTGGTGGAGTGCGGGCAACTTAGTGTGGGCACTACTTATGTCCTGTTAGCATTTTGTCCCTTTGAGACTTTGGGGTGTGTATGTGTACGCTGCTGTGTGTTTTATTATACTTATGTTCCATTTTCATATTATTAGAATGGTGTTAGTATTTCTGGTCCCCTGACTTGAGTCTTGGGTGTTGGGAACATCAATGGTTGTTATTATTTAGGTAGCCATTTGGCTAGTGTAGGTTACAGCTTCCACACAGACCTTAGTGAGTTTGGCTCAAAGATCTGACAGTTCAAGTTTGAAATGACACAGATAGAGCTGCTCTCGTGCCAAAATTCTATTTTGGAATGGTTTTAACCATTTCACTCCGGGACAGTTCTAGAGCTGGAACAAACTGCTAATGTCTATAATATATCAAGACTCCATTAGAAGAAACAACATTACTAAGGTGAGTAATTTTTTCTTTCTGCCCCCTGGTGCCCCAGCCCTAGCCCAAAAAAGTAAAGTTAGCCCTCCGGGGCTCAACAAAACACAACCACGATCTCCTGCTATCAAGCATACCCACAGGGCAGCGGAGATTGCGCAGGCATTAGCAGCTGCTTTGATTGATTTACTTTGATCTGTGACCGCTGCAACTGGTGGTCAAACTGAGGAGTGTTCCATTGGTCCCAGGATCCCCATCGACTAAGTGGGACATGGTGACCCAGAGACAGGTCCCTGAGCATCCACTCCTGGTAAAATTGAAGGAGATTCATGAGGGAGTTTTGATGTCTTATAAATTTTAATAAGCTGGAGCCCCGATCACAAATGAATATTCATGAGGGTCTGTCTGCTCTCAGGGCAGCTTGTTCTCAGATGTTGTTGAAATGAAAAAGAAAATGTTTCAAATAAAAATAGTAATGGGTGTACATTTGGGGAGAAAGTGGTAAAGGGGAAAGTGTTTAAAAAATAAAATAATGCTTTAGACCTGGCTGCACAAAGAGCAAAGAAGAAGAACATACATACAAACATACAAAACTGTCAACAGATATAGGCCATTTGGTCAATCTAGTCTGCTCGAGTGTGCAGCACTTCAGTCCATTAGACTGCAGCTGCCCCCCTCCCTCATCTGTCTTCCCCCTCATCTCCCACCGCCTCACGATTTGTACCCTCCCCTTGAACCTGTCCAAGAAGAAGAAGAGGAGGAGTTAACTAAACCAAACAATAGAAGCACTCTGGACAGGGGGGTGAACACCAGTCCAGTCACAGAATTCACCCCAGAATTCTAAAAGAACTAAGGGAAGACCTAGTGACACCACTGACTACCCTTTTTAACAAATCATGGGATGATGGGGTGGTATCTGAGGACTGGAGGAGGGCAGATGTGATTCCCCTTCACAAAAGTGGGAGCAAGACAGAGTCAGGAAACTACAGACCTGTAAGTTTGACCTCAGTGGTAGTGAAATGATGGAATCAATTCTGAAAGAAAACACCAGTTACCATGCCTTGTATTGTTAGTATACTACCTTGAAATGTTATCACTTTGTACCATGTTTGCTCACCACCTATTGTCATCCGATGTTGTATCCTCGTATGTAATATCCTGCTTGTACTAAGTGTTCTCATGCATACATGTTTATTATTGTCTATCAAGTATTTTTATTTATGTATGTTCATTATCAGTGTACATGTTACAGGACCTCCTTGTGAATGAGCTTACTCAATAGAGTGTTCCTGCAATAAACTTGAACTTGAATGCAGGTAACGTTACACTGGTTCTGTAACAGTTATTCTGCGACAGACACCAGTGTGTAAAAGTGACAGGCACAGGAGTCAGGCTGGAAAAAAATCCTCATCAGTAATGATACACAATAAAAGATCGGAAAGCGTGTGAAACTTGAATGTAATATATAGATTGTTAAACTAATACCCCCAAATACCATATAAAAAAATCCCTGTAATACACTGCTCTCTTTCCCATAATACTACCCTTCCTCAAGTGATAATAGTATTGTTCACTGCTGATAATACTATCGTTTGTGCTGATAATACTATCGTTTCAGCTTCAAACGATACTATTATCACTGAAACTCCACAGTGCATGCGCTAGTCTCCCTGCCACACAACACGGTTGTCATAGTGCCACGTTCCAGTTTGTGCACTCAATGTAACAATGTGCAATGCCATTGGCAGACTCTGAGTAGGCGGTCAAACCAAATAGAAAAACATGGTAGTTGTTTATAAACTAGCGAGAACAACTTTCGGTCCTGACCAGTTAGTTTTCATTTTCATTTCCTCACAAAACGGATTGCCTGCTAAACAAAGAAAGAAACTAAATGGTAGGACTACCAAATTTAAGTAAAACCTTTTCGTCACAAATGTGGGTCGAGCACAACTTCAATACTGTGGGTGGTCGGCTGAGAGCGAGCTCATATTCAGTGCAACAGGTGGCCAGCCCAGTTCACAGAATATAGAAAACCAGCACATTTTTCGAATCGGATCCATATATTACAAAAAAAAAAAAAAAAAAATCGGTTACAGTAAATTACTCGGCTGAAATTCCATCTCGAGGTTCTGGGGACATAGAAACCTCTCTAGCTTCACTCTCGGGGTTATCTATGTCCCCAGAACCTCTCGGTGGAATTACAGCCTTGTAATTCACTGTAACCTATCTATTATTCTATTTTTAATGAACACCATTGGTGTGAGACGCTTTAATAAACCCACTGGGGTGTGTGTAGCATCCCACACTTTGGGTGTGTATTAAACTGACATTTCACACACTTTCCCATCCTTTATGCTATATTTAATATACTGTTGCAGATCGTAGTATGTAAACTGATTCTCGTTAAGGAAACAGGGGCCCTTATTTGTAATCGAGGGGATTTGTTGGCCAAACCATTCTTAAGAGATCTTCTGCCAGGACACTTAAACCACTTTAAGAGATCTGTCTGGGCTCCTAACAAAGGGACAGTCTTGTCCAGGACTTCTCCTTCACTCCTAACAGAATGCTTCTTTTTCTTAGTTGCAGGGGCAAACCCTGGGTGTCTGCTCACAGTTTTGTAGCTTCTTATGATACTCTGGCACAGCAGGAGAACTGGGTGTGGTGCTTCTCAGCATTCCCTGTAAGTGACTCTTCTTGTTTGACTTTTTAAATCATATCCAAAACATGATTTTGCAGTGACTGTGAAAACATGTTTCGAGTAAACTGAAAACTTTCATCTACCTGGTTTATGAGGTGGGGTAAACAAGCCTTTGTCAATGCTGAATATTTTCTTGCTGGCACTGGCATTGGTAGTGCAGGAGTTAGAGAGATGTGTAATAGGAATGGCAGTGAAATATTGAACTAACGCCAACCTCCTTCCGTAGAAAGTGAAAGGCATTGGGGGTGTGGCTTTGCGTCAATGGCTATAATAATACTTAGGCCATTCCACCTTACCCCACCCTGCAGACATGACAGGTGTTGTAGTGTGCTATGGGGTCTTCGGTCCTTGTGCTCACCCAATTCCATATGGAAATAAGCGGAGATGGGTGCAGTATAGGAGAATGGGATGAACATTAGGGCTGAAGACCCCAAGGCACACCTCGATGCCTGTCTGTGGCTGCAGGATGGGGTGAATTTATTTCTTTTATTTATTTAGTTTTTGTTGACTGGGTAAGTGCACTAGACAAATCCTGCCTATTTTCAGGCACGACCCGGGGGGAGGGGGATACAGATGAATGCCAACTGACCTTGAACCAGATTAAAGCTGTTGGTGGTATTGGATGGAAATTTGGACAGGACACTGGGGAAATTTCCCTACTCTTTTCGATAAGTGCCATGGGATCTTTAACATCCGCCTGAACTACCACCAGTCCAGGCAGATGGGACCTCGGTTTAACGTCTCATCCGAAAGACAGCACCTCAAAAGTGCAGCAGCCCTCTCATGCTGCACTACAGTGTCAGTACTGGGATATTAACCCAAGTGCCAGATGTGGGAACTGAACCCACAGCCCTCCAATCTCCCGGCCTCAGAGGCGAGCATGCTACCTACTGAGCCACTGACACTAATGTAATGCTGTAATCATTAACCATTACAGCTGCTGAACTCAAGTCATACCCCCGATGCCTGTCAGTCTCTATAGGATGGGTGTTATGACTGGAAACCCTAATGCCTTGGGTGTTTAATATTTTCATTCCAAATTTTCAACATGAGCGGTCTGGGACCCCACCTCATGAACAGTGACACTATAATTTCATTACTCGATCCTGAAAGGTGATTTCACACAATGACAGGTGCAGAAACACATTTTGGGCAGGATGTGAAAAATGACAGCTATGTTGTTTATGAGGAGGTGTGAAAAAATGGGAGTGTTGAAAATCTTGAGTGAAAATATGAAAAACTGGCAAAGTAAAGAGCACGCATAGAAACTGTGTAATGCATGCCCATAACACAATAATTTAAAATTTTTTCACCAAAGTTTCAACATGGGCATTTTGGGACCTCCCCTTATGAACAGTGGCAATGTGATTTTGTTAATCTGTCTCGAAAGTCGATTTCCCATAGCGACAGCACCATTTGCTGATGAGACACAACTCTGTAACAGAGTGAACTCACCAGAGGATGTAGGCAGAATGAGGAGGGACCTGCAGAAACTTCAAGAATAGTCATAGGTTTGGCAGCTAAAATTCAGTGCGGCTGAAATATAATGCAAAGAAAGGGGAGCTAGGTGAGCTTACCCCCCAGTTATGGTTAAAGGCAGAGGTGAAGTGACACAGGGAGAGAGCGTGCAGGACCACCAGGTTGGAGTGCAAAATAGCTGTCCTCCTGTGATAATGTTGGTGATAAGGGGAGAGGACCACTGAGTGGAGTAGGGCAGACCAAGGAGCCATGAGGGGGAGAGGATGGGTGGAAACAGTTGGAAGGTGGTCTCCCTAAATGTGGGGAGCCTGGGTAATAAAATAGCAGCACTTCGGGCACTCCTTTCAGAGGGGGAGTGTAGCTATCACCACAGTGACTGAGACTTGGGCCACCCAGTACCACGACTGGGACAGAATTTATAGGAAAGACTGGGTGGGAGTTAGGAGAGGGGATGGGGTCACACTGTTTGTGAGGGAAAGTATCCAATACTTGAGGGGTTGGGGGAAGGAAGGGAGGAGAGAGGCACTATGGATGCAGCTCCTGGGCTTCAAGGGTAGAAAGCTGAGGCTGGGGTGGTATACAGACCACCAGCCCAGTCAGTGGAACTGGACAGGGAGTTAGAGGAAATAAGGAGGGTATGTAGAAAGGGTTGTTTGTTTGTGAGGGATTTCAGTCTGTCATGGGTAGATTGGAGCACCCTTGCCACCTCCAGTGCCAGGGAGCAGGTGCTCCTGGACATGATCCAGGATGGTCTTCTGATGCAGCTTGTTGGTGGGCCAACACGACTAGGTAATATGCTGGACCTAGTGGTGTCAAATGAAGAGGCCATGTGTGGTTTACTCTCAAGTTGGGCAGGGAGTCTGGAGGCACAGTAACAAAGGTGGTGGATTTTAAGAGGGCGGACTTTGGGAGGATGAGAGAAATACTGCAAGGGAGACTTCAGGGAATTAGGCCAGAGATGGATGCACAACAAAAGTGGGAAATTATTAAAATTGAGTTAACAGAGGCTACAGAAGCTTGCACCAGGACTAGGCGCAAGAAGTGCGGAGCTAGGAAACCATGCTGACTGAATAGAGAAGTGTTGGAGGGGGTGAGGGTGCAGAGAGTTGCCTACCAGAAGTTCAGGAGAACAAGAAAGGAAGAGGACAGGGAGGCTTATGTGAGTTGGTCCAAGGATGTGACCAAATGAGTGAGAGTAGCCAAGGCCTCCAGGGAGCTAAGTTTAGTGCAGGGCATTAAAGGAGGGGAGAAGGACTTTTTTAGATATGTCAGGGAAAATAGGAAGTACAGAAACCATATAGTGAAGATAAAGTGGGAAGGGGAGTGGGTGGAAAAGGGAGAGGAGCAAGCAGAAGTACTAAATGAGTAGTTTTGCTAAGTTTTCATGAAGAAGAATGGTCCACTACCACAACTGACTGGGAAGGTGGGGTTGGGGGCAGGAGATGATGGATAGAATGATCAAGGGGAGTAGAGTACTAGAGTGTCTGAGGGAATTAAAGGTGGACAAGGCATCAGGTCCTGATGGTATCCACACCAGAGTTTTGAGGGAGGTGGCAAAGGTGTTGGCCTAGCCACTGGGAGAAATTTTCTGCACCTCCCTGGACACAGGATGTGTACCACAGGACTGGAGGATGGTTCACGTGGTGCCCACATACAAGAGTAGCCCTAGGGATGAGCCAGAAAATTATCAGCCTGCCAGTCTCACTTCCATAGTGGGTAAAGTTATGGAGACCATACTGAAGGAAAGGCTGGTGGTGTTCCTTGAAGTTAATGACCTCTAGGATGGGTGGCAGCAAGGGTTCATTGCAGGTAGGTCTTGTCAGACCAAGCTAATAGAATATTATGACTGGGTAACAAGAGATCTGGACATGGGTCATGCTGTAGATGTCCTGTACTGGGATTTCAGCAAGGTCTTCGATTCATTGCCTCATGGGAGACTGGAGGAGAAGCTGACTACTGCGGAGGTGGGGACGACGTTGTCAAACTGGAAAAGGAACTAGCTACAGGGGAGGCTGAAACAGGTGGTAGTGGGGGGGAGCTCTTGAGACCTAGACCATTGATGAGTGGTGTGCCGCAGGGCTCAATACTGGGCCCTGTGCTATTTGGTCCCTTTATCTCAGCTATTTCACACGGAGTTGGGAGCAGAGTTACTCTGTTCACAGATGATACCAAAATGGGGGCAGTAGTGGATAAAGAGGATGATGGAAACAACTACAAGGGGACCTAACCAAACTTTAGGTATGGTCGGAGAAGTGGTAGCTGGGATTCAATGTCAAAAAGTGCAAGGTTATGCACTTTGGGGCAAAGAACGCAAGGAGGGACTACTGATTGGGAGGAGAGAGGCTGGGAATCACTGAGGAAGAGAAAGACCTAGGGGTGTTGGTAACAGGGAGTATGAACAACTCTGCCCAATGCAGGAAAGCAGCAGCTAAGGCAAACTGGATGCTTGATTATATCGCAAGGGGTTTCTCATCCAGGCATAGGGAGGTGATCCTGCCCCTCTACAGATCCTTGGTTCGGCCACACTTGGAGTACTGTGTGCAGTACTGGTGGTCATATCTGAAGAGGGATATTAATTTACTGGAAGGGGTGCAACGGAGGGCAACAAAAATGTTACAGGGGTTTGAGCGCAAGGCCTATGAAGACAGGCTGCACAAGCCGAATATGTACACACTGGAGGAGAGGAGGGATGGTGGGATATGATTGAAATGTTCAAGTATTTGAAGGGGATAAACAAAGCTAGCACTGAAGGGGTAGTTAAACTGAGGAGGGGTAGGGACACGAGAGGGCACAGACTAAGATTGGAGGGTGGAAGATTTAGGAGGGAGATGAGGAGGCACTACTTCATGGCGAGGGTGGTGTCTAAATGGAATGCTTTACTGGGGAGGGCGATATCATGTAAGGCAGTAGAAAGTTTTAAGAGGAAGTGGGACAAAGTAATAGGGAGGGTCAGGGTGGTGGGGGCTGGGTCCATCATGGACATGACAGATGGGGAGGGGGTTGGGGTAGCTGCAATCTAGGGTGCTAGCTGGACACTCAGGAAGACACTGATAGACCTAGTGGTCAGTTTCTGCTGCAGATTTGTATGTTCGTACGCAAGTGCAAGAAAATGCATATGGGGCACAAAAACCCTAGAACAGCATATCAGTTAGGGGTGAGAATATAGCATGCACCAAGCAGGAAAGGGATCTTGGGTTTATCATCTCTGATGACCTCAAAGTAGGGAAACAGTGCAAAAAGGCAGCAGGTAAAGCAAATAGGATGCTGGGATGCATAGGGAGGAGCATCACCAGCAGGAAAAAGGAGGTCATAACTCCACTATACAAGACACTAGTGAGGCCCCACCTGGAGTACAGTGTATAGTTCTGAGACCTTACCTACGTGAGGACGTAGACAGGACAGAGAAGGTTCAGAGGAGGGCAACAAAGATGGTACATAGATTGCATTACAAGTCCTATGAGGACAGATTGAAGGACTTGAGTATGTACTCCCTGAAGGACAGGAGGGAGAGAGAGGATATGATAGAGACGTACAAGTATCTTACAGGGAGGAACAGAGTGCAGGAATACACTATTTTTCAGTGAAAAGGCTCTCCCAGGACTAGAGAGCATGGGATGAAGTTGGAGGCAGGGTGATTCAGAAGAAACATGAGAAAGAATTTCTTCACAGAATGGGTGGTTGACAAGTGGAACACCCTTCCAGAGGAAGTAGTGGGGGCTGAAACAATCACAGTATTTAAGAATGCATGGGATAGACATAAGGGAATTCTGGAGGTCAGACGTAAGGGGAAAGAGACTTCTAGGAAAACAAAGTGAACTTACAAGCTGAAATGGGCAAACTGGGTGGGCCGTAGGCCCTTGTCTGCCGACAGTGTCTTTGTATGCATGTATCTATGTATTCTGCACCACAGGTGCGAAAACACGTTTTGGGCAGAATGTGAAAAATGACAGCTGTACAGTTCGTAAGGAGGTGTGAAAAAATGGGAATGTTGAAAATCTGGAATTAAAATATTAAAAACTAGCAAAGTTACAAACATGCATAGAAACTGAGCAATGCACACTCGTAACACAGTCATTGTTTGGAATTTGTTCATCAGTTTTGCAACATGGGCTTCTTGGGACCTCCCCTCACAAACAGTGGCACTGTAGTTTCGTTAATCAGTCCTGAAAGGTGATTCTGCACAGTTACTACAAAATTACTTTTCGGGGGGATTTCCAGAAGTCCCTTCTCAGCCAGGTGTCTTCCAAGTTAGACTCTCTCACGGACTCTACCATAAAACAAGAGCTCAAGGACCTTGTCTGCTCATTCTCATCTGCCTGTCGGCATATGCTCTGAGCAACCTATGATGCCGTGAATATGGCTGGTTGTAGTTCGGCATTTGCCACTGATCTATGCAGACATGCCTGGCTCCACATTTTGAGCCTGGCCCCTGAAATCCAGTTGGCCATACAGGATGCACCCTTCTGAGAGTCAGTCCTCTTCAGAGGAGACATGAAAGATAAGATCACCGACCTCCAGGCTAAAGGTCAAGCCTTATGGTCAGTGCACTCCATGTACAAGTCTCCCCAGACCCAGAAGTGCTCCTTTCAATGCCAAAACTGTTGTTAGTCAAAGAAGACTTCTGTCCACTGCCAACTTAAATGGATGACTGCGTTGGCAGCCAAAGCCGGTAGAGCTGCAGGAGCCGCGACTGCTGGCCTCCCCTCCATCTCTTGATTCATTGTCTCTCCCTCTCCTTCTAGTTCTCAGTCCAGAGGAACCAGTAGGAGGCAGATTTTCTCATCACCTACTGGAATGGGAGAGGATAACATCAGATTTGTGGGTGCTCCAGCTGGTGTCCCTGGGGCACTCAGTAGAGTTCATTCAGACCCCCCCTCCACAGACCTCCTCGGTCATCCTACCTCCCATCTCATCAGTCCCTAGTGAGAAAAGAGATAAAAGCTCTTCTGTCAAAAGATGCTATAGAACCCGTTCCTCCTTAATTTCAAGGGATGAGCTACTACTCCCACTTTTTTCTCGCCCCCAAGAATCAGGCAACCTGAGGCCCATTCTGGATCTCAGCTCCTTCAACTTGTTTGTGGCTTACGACAGGTTCAGAATGCTCTCCCTTTAAAACTTTCTTCCTCTACTGACATCAGGTCTATGGTTGTGGGTCCTGGACATGCAGGATGCCTACCTGCATATCCCCATTTTCCAATCTCATCGTAAGTTCCTCCACTTCCAGGAGGAACATTTTCAGTTCAAGGCCCTCCCCTTTGGTCTTTCCTCAGCTCCCCGGGTGTTCACCAAATGTCTGTTGGTGGTGGCAGCCATTCTGTGCACCCAAGGGGTACAAGTGTTCCCTTACCTGGACAATTGGCCGACTGCAGCCTCATCCAGGGAGGATCTGCTGCACTCCCTTTCTGTAATAGACAGCTTTTTCACAATCTGGGAATCACTGTCAATCAGGCCAAATCCCACTTGGTCCTATGCCAACAGCTTCAGTTTATTAGGGCAGTCTTGGACACTCTTTCCTATCCCTTGTACTGGGAGGCAGTGAGGATATGGTACTGGGCTTCACAGCACAACCTGCATCTGACAGTGCTTCACATGCTGGGGGTCCAAAACTCCCTCACAGATGCTCTCAGTCAAACCTCGGCAAAGGCTCACGAGTTGGAATTAAAACAGGAGGTATTAGATGGCATGTTCACCCAGTGGGCACACCGCAGATAGATCTGTTTGCTTCCCCCAACAACGCCAAACTTTCTGATTTTTGCTTGTTCACTCCCGGGCAAGACGTTTTTTGGTGGGATGCGCTGTCTCTTTCCTGGAAGGGCAGGTTTGTTTACACCTTCTCTCAGATTCCTTTATCCGAGGGTCCTGAGAAAGCTGCGAGCAGAAGGGTCTTGCATGATTCTCATCGCCCCCTTCTGGCCAAGGCAAGTCTGGTTCTCTGTGCTGCAACTGTGGTCAGAAAAGCCTCCTCTTCCTCTTCCACTGTCCCAGGATTTGCTGACCCAGGATCAGGGAACCCTGGTTCAACCAGGGCTCTGATTCCTCCACCTTAATGCTTGGCTCCTTCAGACCTAGCCATTGCTTGCTTTGGTGTGTCCCCTGGAGTAGCCAATATCCTGGTGGAGGCCAGAAAGCCTTTCACCAGGTCTATGTATTCCACAAAGTGGAAGCGATTCACCATTGGAGCAGCTACCAAGAATTTGGAACCCTTCTCCTGCCATTGATGTGACATCACAATGTTGTTAACCCATCGATGGTACGTCATATTGATGGTGCCCAGGATCCTGGACTACCTACAGAACCTCTTTGACTTGGGTCTCAGTTACTCTTCACTCAAGGTCCATTTGTCAGCTATTTCAGCCTACCATCTTCCTGTGGGAGATAGGTCAGTAGCTCAACAGGAAGTTTCTAAGACCTTCCTCAAAGGGGTTCTTCATCTTAAGCCCCCCATCTGCAATCCAGCCCCTCCCTGGGACCTCAGTTTCATGTTGGAGAAACTCACGCTGACCATCTTTGAGACAGCAGCAGAGGCCAATTTGCATTTTCTGTCCTGGAAAACGCTTTTCCTAGTGGCCATTACCTTGGCTCGGAGGATCTCCAAGCTGCAGGCACTTATGTGCTAGGTCCCTTATCTGTTTTTTCACAGAGATAAGGTGGCTATGAGAACCAACCTTAAGTTTCTCCCCAAGGTCATAGTGGAGGCTATGCTCAATCAGTCCATTAAGCTCCCAGTTTTCTTTTCAGGATACTCCAACCAAGCTGAACATCTCCTTGATGCCCTCGATGTTCACCAGATATTGCGGTATTATCCCAACAGAACTAATTACCTCAGGGAGATGGACCAATTTTTTTGTTTCCCTTCCTCCCAAGAAGGAAGTCCTTGCTGTGTCCAAGCAAGGCCTTTCCATGTATGGCAAAACCCTTCCAGACCAAGTGAAGGGTCACTCTACCATGGGCATGGCTTCTGCCACATGGTTTAAGGGTGTCTCAGCTGCAGAAATCTGTGCTGCAGCCACACGAGAAGTCGGCCCATACCTCTACCAAGCATTATAGTTTGGACATTGCCTCTCGCCACAGAGCAGACTTTGGCCTGGCAGTCTTGCAAGGGCTTCTCTCCTGAGCCTGGGGGCTGCCTCAGGTCTTTTTCAGGAGAAAGACTATTCTTGTTCCCCCTTCCTGGTTTTGGTTGTTCCATACTGCTTGGGACTCAGTCCTATTTGTGAATACTTGCTGCAAGAGCCTTTTTGAAGTAAGATAGTAGGGTTACGAAAGAACTTACTGTACCAGTAGATCTTAGGGAGAGGCTCTTACAGTAGGTATTGCTTTCCCTCCCTCCCGAAGTTTTTTCCTTTCTTTCCTCATTAGGAGGCAAGCCTCGCTCCTGTCGTCCTTCGACGGGAGAACTGGAGGGTGGGCATGGGACCATCCCCTTTATACTGCTGTACGCTGGCATACGTCTACAAGATTTTTCCACAGGGTCCTGGTGCCTGGCGGCTTAGTCCTATTTGTGTATACCTTCTGCAAGAGCCTCTCTCAAAGATCTACTGTTATGGTAAGTCCTTACATAACTGTACTTTATGAGTAAGAGTTGAAAATGCATCGAAATGCTATTAACCAAACTCTTGTTTTCAGTCAGTTCACAGTTCACGTTGGAAGTAGCAGCATGTCGTATAGGTATGCTGGACCCACCAGATAGGTAGGTTAGGGGTGGGAGGGGTTGCAGTGTAAAGTGCTGAGAGGGTGACTGGGGTGAGGAGTGGTGGGGCCAGAGGGTGGAGCAGTATGTCATGGGATTGTTTTTTTTTTTTTTACAACCTATGAAAAAAAACAGAGTGTGTAGAACTGTTTCCTATATTTCAGATACTGACACTGAGGATTGGACACCCCAGTGTCATTTTTTTTTTTGTTTGGCAGCAGCAGGGGTGGGCACTCTGGTGTCACATCCTGTTTGGGGGGTGGTGGTGTAACGTGAATCAGATAGGAGAGAAGATAGGAGGGGGATGCTGTTTAGAAGCACTGTCCACACCCCTGCAGACCTTTTTAGTGCAAGAGAATCTTAATCACCCAGTATGCAGACCTTTTAATACATTACATCTTAATCTCCCTATACACAAACCTTTTAATACATTACATCTTAATCCCCCTATATGCAGACCTTTTAATACATTACATCTTAATCTCCCTATACGCAGACCTTTTAATACATCACATCTTAATCTCCCTATACACAGACCTTTTGGCCCAATGTGGCTGTTTAGCAACAGTATACTGTATATGCTGTTTCTTTCCTGTGGCATGGTTGCAGGTACGCACTCACACAACTGACACTTAGTGACAGTTAAAACTTTATGACTATATACTGTATGTGGCCCACATTTTCTAGATATAGTTTTTCTCATTTTATGTAGTTAAATCATTCCTTTTCTTGACAGGTTCGACAGTAGTTCAAAAAACAGAAAAAAAAAGATGTCTGACAAAGAGGGGCTTTGGAGGTATGTATCCCATTACCACTGTCTGGTTCCTTTTTTTTTTTTTTTTTTTTAAATAGTGTCCAGTGAGAAATTTAAAGCAGCAGTGCATGAATGTGGTGAAAAATGTGACCTGTACTTTTTAATTCTATTTTAGATTGCCCCTTATCTTCTGACATGTATGCTACCTTTCTTTCTATAATTTGAGTCCACTTTACTACTTTTTTCACATCTGAAATAATAAAAGGAGCGCTCCTTTTAATATGGCTTGGACGAGGGTTTCATCAGTATTCTTGGCTATTTTTGTATATCGGTTGTTTAAAATCACTTCTGGTGTGACTAAATGAATTATCATGCAGCAGGCAGTGCTCCCTGACTTTATGGAACAGTAGGTTTTCAAAAAACAGCTGGGGGTAGTGATGAAAACCTGGTCCGAGCCAAATTAAAAGAAGCGCTCCTTTTATTATTTCAAAAGAGGAAGTACTAAAGTAGATTCAAAATGGAGAAAAAAGGTATCCTACAAGTCCAGAGATAAAGGTTAAGCTAAAATAGCAATAAAAAGTATAGGTCAGAATTTTCACCAGTTCATGCACTGCTGTTTTAAGACCTCTGAGCCATTGCTTTCTGCCATTGTGTTGAGCTTTAGGACTCATGGGGCCCATGCAAACACTGCTTTTAAACATTGAAGTGAAGCATGTTACTGGCAGATAAGTAAACAATAAGACAAGGGCGTTGGTTGTGCTGGTTTTGTCATGCATCCAGAGGTATAGCAAGGCAGAATGCCACAGAGTGAGTGTCTTCAGCACCTGGGAGTGTGGGTAAAACCAGCATGACCAACTCCCCAAAAGTGTCTTATTGCACCAGTAAAATGGCACATAGGCAGCTTTTAAAAAACAAACATTCTAAAAGTTTTAGAAGACAAAAAATATGAATAAAATACTGCTACAAAATGTAAACAGTCCTTCCACAGATGTTTTGCACCTGTCAGTCATCTGTCTTGCTACCCATTAAATACAGTGTGTTTGTCTACCATGGAACACATGCATTCACTGTTCTACTGTAATGTATGGAACACTGTTATTGGCCAATAATTAACATTTTACAGGTTTGTTCTACCATCGATATGATGTCACAGTGTTGTTAACCCATTAATGGTACGTCACACTGATGGTATTACAACAGTGTTCGTTCTGCCCTTGAGCAAATCTGGAACCGCTGACCTTGCTGAACCAGCCACAGCAGTGAGAGCTAAGCCCGAACAGTGCAGCAGTGACTGAAGAAAACAAATAAGAGATCCAGTTTCATTTTTTTACTGTGTATGTGGACCATACACTATAAAATATAATGTATGGTCCATAATCGGCAACAAATTGTTTGTTACTTAAAGTTTATCAGGTTGCCCTATTTCTTTATAGCCCATCTAGCATTAAGTACATTTCTTATACAATTCGCACGCTGCAGACAATTCAGGATCTCATATGCAAACTAAAAAAAAGTTTCTCTTTTACAAATGCAATAGGATTGTTATTAAATAAATAAAAAAATGCAATAAGTGATGGAGAAAGAAATAAACAGTCTTTGTTAAAATAAAATTAAAAGGGACCTTTACCTTTAATAATTAATTCAGCTTGTTTCCTATTCTCAGAATGTGTTATGCCCCTCGGGTTAACTTGTATGCTAAAAAAGAAATGATATGTACAATATTGTACCATGTGGTAAAATATCTTCCAAACTCTTACACAATAATGAAGAAAAAATTAAGTTTCTCACCTTGATTTTAACAATCATTAGAAAAGAACCATCATCCTCTTAAAGCCTAGTCACCCAGCTAAACAAAGAGAAAATAATTCTCCTTTATCATAATTTTTAAACTTTTGCTTTTAGCGACATAAATGTACCAAGAAACCACTTATATATTTAATATAAATACCTTTGACTGGTATTGAAACAAATTCCTGCCCCTCGTTGTTGCTTAATCTCAATGTGTCTTAGTGAGTCCAAACAGACCTTCAACAAACTGAAATAAGTTCAAAAAATGACCATTTAGAATCATATCACTCTCATAAATTACTTTAATATAGCAAAAGCCAGATTCTCAAATGTAATTTATCAACTTACTTTCAAATAGCTGCACCATCAGGACACCAACCCGAATCAAAGGAGCGTCTTGTGGTCTGCAAATGTGAGTTTAAATCTCATGGCAAGCAGGGGGGGAACCAGATGTCACGAATGATGTCAACACAGTCTCTGAGTAACTGTGTAGACAATTGCTGTTGACATGCAGCACGAGAGCAAATTCAAGTGGCTCAGTGGTGTTAACCCCCGGAATACTGAGACTCAAATATGACCTCTCAGCGGTTTGCCACCCGCTAAGGGCTTGAAGCCCAAAATATTTCTGCTTTGAATATTACTAAGCTAAATTTAAGTAATCTCAAAATGAAAAAATGCAAAAATAATAGATAGAGGAAAGGGAGAACACTTTGGGCCTGATTCTAGAAGGGTTGCGCAAGTTGCCACCAAACGCAACTTGTGCCACCTGCAACTGTGACATTGACCCTGCACCCTATTCTAGAAAGAGCAGAGTCTTCAGAGCAAAGTCCTGTGACTTGCAACATGCGACAAGGTATGCCGCACAGAGGGCGTACCTGGCAGCATGTCGCAACCTGCTGCCGCAGGTCACAAGTGCACCCCCCTCACCTGTGCCGACCCCCGGGTCACCTGCCACAAATGCGGCACATCATCTGCCCTGGTGGTCTAGTGCCCCCTGAACCGTTTATTACGATATTAAAAAATGATCCTGGTTTCCCTGGTAGTCTAGTGGCCCCCAACCCACCTACCCAGCCATACCAGCTCACCCAGCACCCCCACCGTCCCCAGCGGCAATTGGCACAGCCACCTCTCACCTCCACAGCCAGCCATGGGCCGCTGGGTGCAGTAGTGGCGCTACTGCACAGGCGTGCTCAGAAATGAATTTCTGAGTGCGTCTGTGCAGTAGTCTAATACTACACTCAATCGGCTGACTAACTCATGGAAATGAGGAGTTGAGATGTGCCAGTGCCATCTGGAGGCGGGTGAAGTGTACTAGTGGCTGGCTAGCTAGGGTGGGGCCCACTACCAGGAAACCGGATCTTGTTTTATTTTCTGCATGTACAGTTCAGGGAAGCACTGGACTACCAGGAAACCAGGATCATTTTTAATATTGTAATGTACAGTTTGGGGGGGGGAGCACTAGACTACCAGGGCAGGCATATTGCCACATATGCGGTGGGTGACTCATGGTTTGGGGCACGGGTGGGGGGATGGCAGCGCCGCCCTATGGGGCTTCTGCCAATGGCCATTTTGGGCGGCTGGGGGTATGGGTAGCTGTGTGGGCCCCACCGGGGTGTGCTGGGCATGGGGCGGAGGGTAACTGTGCACTGTCCGCCGGACAGCTGACGGTCTACAGGACCTCCATGGGCATCTGTAAGATATACCAGCTAAATGCTGGTATAACTTACGTTGCCATATCTCCTCCGGGGGTTCTTGTAGAATCCTGATGTGGACACTTTGTGGCTGCCCTTATAGAATGGGCACAACTGCTGCCATAAACCCCCTAGCACCATGTCGCAGGGGGTTTATACGGCATAACAGTTGTTTGGCGCAAGTGGCCTGCAACATGTCGCAGGCCACTTTGTAGAATCGCGCATGTCGCAGCTGCTGGCGTAAGTTGCTACATGCGCCATTCTGCTTGGTTCAACTGCTGTTATGCCAGGCATAACCCTTCTAGAATCTGGCTCTTTGTATTAAAACAACACTGCAGTTTTTAAGTCCAAATATTAATAATATAGATTCCATTCCATGTCCTCATTTAATCCAACTCATGGATCCACATAATTCAGACGGAATATCCAATGTGCTTCGCGTTTTCTCAATGCCATGTCCCAAGTAATATTTGTAGATTGGGGTTCTGGGACTAATTCAAGACCCCAGAAATGGAGCGAGGTTGCTGAGTGTCCAGACTCATTAAAATGTTTAGCCTCAGTAGAGGATTCATCCTTCAGGCGAATGATGCTGTTATGTTCGTTTATACATTTTCTTAATTCCCTCATGGGCTTTAAGAGGATAGTGGTTATTGTCTAATGATTATTAAAATCAGGGTGAGAAACTTAATTTTTTCTTCATTATTGTGTTAGAGTTTGGAAGATATTTTACCACATGGTACAATATGTACATATGACTTCTTTTTTAGCATACACGTTAACCTGAGGGGTAAAACACATTCTGAGTATAGGAAACAAGTCAAATTAATTATTATTAAAGTTAAAGGTCCCTTTTAATTTTATTTTAAAAATTACTATTTGTTTCTTTCTCCTGTATTTATTGCCTTAAACATATTTTGTAGTTTGCATGTGAGATCCTCAATTGCCTGCAGAGCGTGAATTGTATAAGAAATGTACTTAATTGTTTTGTTTTTGATTCATTTTAGAAAAAAATCTATAAAGGGACCTGTATAAGTGGCGTGGCCACGAAACCGTTGTCCCAAAATAAATAAAAAAATGTTATAATAAAAACTTTATTGTACAGTGGTGTTCGTCCTTTACATATTTTTTAATTTAACAAAATGTTTATTGCCATCTCAAGGCTACCAGATGACCAAAACCTCTTGAACTTCACTTTCAAGGTTTAAAAGGTCATCATGGTAACCTCTCAATGGCTACACATGTTTGTTACTGATGACGAACCATACGTTATCCTCTACGTATTCCATTAGTAGCATACTCCCTTCCCCTCAGCCATGGAATGGTAAAATGGAATACGTGAATTCAAAATTCCACTGGCATGCACGCACACGCGCACACACACACACACACACACACACACACACACACACACACACACACACCTACCTGAGGTGGAGCCAGAGCCAATCCCATCTATTGCAATGTACAGTAATTATTCTGGTAATCCTCCACTACAGCCCTCCACTGCCACTTCCATGAAATAACATACAGGAAAACAGGTCTTAGAGGAAATGGTCACATATTAATTTATGTGCATACTTGTTTGGAGCAGCATGCACAGCTGAGAGGATATGCAGGCTCTTTAGGCTTCCCACACACATTGTGCCAACCCTAATGTGTGCCTGAATAGCTGTTGTACCTCTTGGAGTGGGAGTCCACCACCAGGAGTGGGGAGGTCATGTGGCCAAGGAACCTGTGGCTGCCCCTCCCTGGCACCACTGTCCTTGTAGGATTATCCTGATGAGGGTGGACTGCAACCCCCCCTCTATCCAGATCCAAGTCCTGCAGTCTCCTGGTCTCATGCTGACTGGAAGTGATGAGCCCTTCAGAAGAATTTGACTCATCTCCCCTTCCTCCTGTGCCATTGATCTGTGATTCTGCTGAGCTGCCACACATGGCTGTGACAGTTTAATTATGTTCACCTTAATTTTTGTAACTTTTGGGAGGAGGCAGACAACACACAAAAAAAACATACTTTGAAGGAAAACCAAGAAAATGCATTCCCTGGCCCCTAGTGTGGTCACCTCTTACTGAGTCAAAGGGAGCCCTACCTGATCTGGCCACCCTACCCTAATTTTACGAGGGCGGGTGAGTGGTGATTCAAAGAAAGGAGGTAGCTCCTAGCCCTCAGCTCTTTAAACCCCCCCACTACCCCACATGCCACCATCCTGTGAGTGACCTCAGTGGTAGCTCCTCTTAAGGTGTTGCCGAAGCCTATCACCACCCAAGAGGAGGTCAGTTCTCCTTCCCCCAGATCCAAGGAGGGAGCGCCCCGAAGAAATGGTCAGTTGCTGCAATACTTTGCAGCTTCTTTGTTGTTCTGGTAGCCTTCCACTACCACTTCCCTGAAATGATGCATACAAATCCAGGTCCTGGAGGAAATGTCCGCAGCCATGCATTTTTTTGGATTTATGCGCATGCATTTTTGGAGCAGTGTGCACAGCCGGGAGGATACACAGCCTCTTCAGGCCTCCCACACACCTTTCTTTTTTTTATACTTTATTTTTATTTCTTGTATAAATTCTCATACAAAATCTTACTTGGCTATAAGTAATAGTAAGTAGTAGAGGTACAGTGTGTAAATCAGGATATGTTACTTCTCTCCCAAGGTTACAGCATAAGTGGGGGAAGTTCTACTGAAATATCAGCATGTGTATCCAAAAAAGTTTAACAAAGTGCTAGATATGCAGCCATGACCATGGACTATATACCAAATGATATAAACAAAAGTCCGAAAATGTCCCGGGGTACAAGACCCATATAAGCCAACCAGTGACTTGTAATAAAGTCCATGAATAATTCGACATTCGATAATCATTTCTATAAATGGGGCAAACCTTAAAGTCCACACGGCCCTGAAAATACCATTCGTATGCTAAATTAAGAAACATCATCAGTTAGGAAACTGTTGAATTATGTACATAAGGTGAAGAGAAACCTTGCTAGAGACTGATCTTAATAATAGGTAACAAGTCATTATTAAGGTACAAATCTGTATTTAAAACTTTTTTCAGCCCTCATCTGCCTCTTCAGGGTGTAATATATTGTGCATAAAGTCATCCTTGATCTTGGCCAGTCTTTTGCCTGCTTCCGATGGATTGGTAAAAATATAGGTTTTACCTGAATAAGAAATTCTGAGCTTCGCAGGTACCAGTAAAACGTGATTAACCTCAAGAGACTTTCGCTCCCCTCTGACCGCATCAAATGCCTTCCTTCTCTGATGCGTGCTATAGCTGAGGTCTGGGAAGTAAAAGATCCTGGAACAATCTGGTAATTGCAGAGGGCCCTTATTTTTTGCAGCTTGCAGGATTCTGTCCCTTATATGTTGGCCCGCTGTAACAATGAGTATTGTGCAAGGTTGATCCTGGTCTGTTTTCCTCTGTAGTGTAATCCGGTAGGTGTTGAAGATGAGGTCGGTAAGTGAGAGTCCCAAATTAGTTGAAAGATGCTGGGAAACAAAATTACATATATCATCCCCTTCACAACCCTCGGGGACCCCGAGGAGACGAACATGTGCTAACCGAGCTCCATTTTCTAGATGCTCCAAACGGAGCCAGAGGATTTTATTCTCAGAAACGAGCCCTACAGTCACAGCGGAAGTTTTGTCAGCAGACTCCTTCGCCATTCGTGACTCCAGCAAGACTGTAGTGACTTCAGTCTCCAGGTTAGATACCCTTGTGTTGAAAAGGTCCATTTTTGCATCTAGAGCTTGCACTGATTTATCTAGGGCTTGTACAGCCTGTAAAGCAGCACTGTTAGAGGGCTCATTCTCTCCGGTCAGGTCTGCCACAAGGGCACGTTGGTCAGTGCCGTCAAGCCTCTTGCCTAGTTTCTCTCGGCCTGAATCTTGTTGTCCTATCTTGAGAGGATTCCCCATTGCTGACAGTCTCAGGATTTGGTAAGTAGCTTCTGTTCTGAATTGTTGAAAGAATTTTGTCAGCTTAGTTCAGTTTCCAGTAAAAAAAGAATGTATTTGGAAGGTATTCTCAGTGGGAATGCAGGAGCTCCTTGGTGTGCGACCAATGCTGTCGGCTGCTAGCCACGCTCCCCTCCCCCCCACACACACACACACACACACACACACACACACACACCTGTCTTGATCCTTTGACTAACCCTAGTGTGTGCCTGAATGGCTCATATACCTCCTGGATCGGGATCCTCTCACCAGGAGCGGGGAAGTCATGTGACAAAGGAACCTGCAGCCACCTCACATCTGGCACTGCTGTCCTTATAGGATAATCTTAATGAGGGTGGACTATGCCCACTCTATCCAGGTCCGGGTTCCTCCGGTCCCCTGGCCTCATGCTGACCAGACATGTTGAGCCCTTCAGAAGAATTTTACCCACACCTCCCCCTTTACCTCTGGTCTGTGATCTGCCTGAGCCACCACAGGATGGATGCAGCCCAAACCCCCCAAGCCACTCTCTCCAACTGTGCCTTCAATACCTGCTTAAAGAATTTAACATCATGTCTCTTCCTCTATCCTACAAGCACCCATCCTTCCAAATGCAGAGGCCCTGGTAGGAGGCATAAATTTCCTTATGTCTGACAACTGCTCCCCCCATGAATTCCCTAAAGGCTCTCACTTCACATTAACATGAATGCATGCAACATTGATTGCCCTAATGTTTCTTGCATGTGGCCAGTGCTCACATTGAATCAGGTGTGACCAAATGACAACCATATAGGTCCAGCAGTTTTATGGAGTGCAGATTCTCTTTCAGTGACAGTAGCAGGTATGTCACTTTCCAAGACCTCAAGTCTTCACCACCAGGGTAGATCAACAAGACATCTCGGGTCACCCTGTGTGTGAGCCCCTTTTATCAGCCTTGGAAGCAACTCCCCCAGTGCACGCCCTTCATACCTAGCCAACAAATTTGTTCTATCTATAGGGGTATAGCCAGGCTGCTCCCCCAGGCTGGCTGTCTGCTCTCACTGCTGCCCTATATATGAAGGAAGGACCATAGATCCATATACTCTAGCTGCAATCAGGAGAACCTGGAAGAGCTAAAGGAAAGTTACTGCAAATGTGGGTGGATATAGCATAGGAATGCCTGGGACTTCCATTGCCCCAACAGCTGAATTTTTCCATCAGACAGTCATTGGTCCCTTGCATTCATTGCCACTCTGATCCAAAATGAATGTGTGCGGAACCGCTGAGTGTCCAACCAAGCCTGTCAGATGACCTTATTCAAGATATGCTAAAACTGATAAGTTGACTCTGACTTGCCAGCCTCATGCCAGAAGAATGCCTCACCCTCTTTTTAGCAAAAGGATTTAAAGGCCCTTACCTACTAGCACCAGTACTCAGACAGTATCCCAATCCAAGCAGACGACCTGAGGTGTCTGCTTGGGTCACCTCCCCAGTAGTGGTCAGGCTGGCCCACTACCTCCAGGAATGGCAAACCATCACCACAGAAGAGAGGGTCCCAGAGGTAGTGGGCCAACGTCTGGCTCTTAGCTTCATGTTCATGCTAAAGCTGAGGGCAAGGGTCTTTAGACACTCTTCCACATCAGAAACATCGCTATTGGAAGGGGAAGTCTTGAATCTTCTGTCTCAAAGGGCAATAGAACCAGTTCCTTGGGCACATAGTGAAAAGGGGTTCTATTCAAGGTACTTCTTCACAATAAAGAAAACAGGGGAGTGGTGACCCATACTGGACCTCGGGTACCTGAACAGATTTTAGGTAAAAAGAAAGTTCAAAATGGTGACCCTAGCAACAATCCTTGCAACCCTAAGGCAAGGGGATTGGCTGGAATCTCTAGACCTAAAGAATGCATATTTCCACATCCCAAACAGGCAGTCCCATAGAAAATTCCTCAGATTCAGACAGCCAACAGGCTATTAACAGTTCAAGGCACTGTCTTCTGGACTTACTCTTGCTCCAAGGGTGTTCACAAAATGCTTGGCTATGGTTATGGCACACCTGAGGAGGCAAGGTGTGACAGTATACCTTTATCTGGATGATTGGCTAGTTGTGGGGCAACCCCCTCAACAAGTAAGGGAGTCCTTGACACTCACACAGGACGTGCTTCAGTCACTACGGTTCCTAGTCAACATGTGAAAGTCTGTGTTAGAGCTAGTACAGCTCCTGGAATTCTCAGCAGCTGAACTGCATACTGTGGGAGGAAAGACTTTTCTTCCACATGCAAGGGCAGATAGCCTGATACAGTTGACAAGTACCTTTAAGCTGCAAAGCCCAAGACCTGCAAGGCACTTCTTCCAATTGCTGGGCCATATGGCAGCCTCCACAGCAACAGTATCAGGTGCAAGGTTCCAAATGTGAGATGTCCAATATCATCTCAAACTACAGTGGCACCAGAAGAGAGACTCACTCTCATAACTAGTGCCAGTTACAGGGACACTACTGTAAGCTCTTCAGTGGTGGCTGGACATGGAACCCTCAGACAAGGTGTGCCATTCCTGCAGGAAAACCTTTCCTTAGTGCTAACCATAGATGCTTCCCTAGCAGAGTGGGGAGTTCATGGCACATGGCTCATGCAGGAATCACTGTTGCATATCTTGCTGGCAGTATAGCCTAGCCTAGAGGTTACAGGAACGAGGTGTGAACGAGCTTGGTACATCCAGTAGACCAGACCTGAGTTTGATTCTCACAACCTCCACTTGCATTCTGTGTGACTCTGAGCAAGTCACTTAACCACTCAGTGCTCCCAGATCACCCCTGAAAACAGGCACTTGTGCCTAGTGAGCCTTACACAGTTACCAAAAAAAAATATCAACCTGCTGGAGCTCAGAGCAGTCTTCTGGGGACTCCAGGCATTCACCACATGCTACAGGGAAAGGTGACGGAGGACAGGTACAACACAACTACCATGTACTACATAAACAAAAAAGGAGGAACAAGGTCATCTCCTCTGTGCACAGAGGCCATGAAGATTTGGAGTCTTGCTTACTCTGGGAATTTCCCAGTCAACAGTCCACCTTCCAGGGAAGGACAGTATGCTGTCAGATGCTCTTAGCAGGATCAATCAGAACCATCATGAGTGGTCCCTCAACAAGCAGGAGTACAGATTGTGTTCAAATGGTGGGGCACTCTAGAGGTAGACCTCTTTGCAGCCCCAAACTACTACCTGCTTCTTTAGTTTTGGGACAGGCCCCCAGTAAGGGGCTCAATCCCACTGGATGCAATGCTTCTGGACTGGACAGAGAAGTTCCTGTATGCCTTCCCTCTATTCACACTGCTGCTGAGAGTCCTGAACAAGCTCAGATCTCAGCCGGCTACAGTGATCCTCATTGCTCCAGACTGGGCCAGGCAGCCGTGGTACTCCCTGGTTCTAGCACTGTCAGTTGCCAAACCAGTCAGCCTCCCCAGGAAAATCGACTTGTTGACTGCTTCCCAGGGCAGGATCATATACCTCAACCTTCAGTCTCTCTCAGGCTTAAGGCCTGACTCTTGAGAACCTTGGGCATGCTAATCTGCATCTCTCTGAAGGGGTCATGGAAGTCCTTAGGGTTTCTGGAAAACCCTCTACCAGGAAGACCTACATGTTCAAGTGAAAAAGATTCTCTATTTGGTGCCAGAGCAAGACTCTGAACCACACTCAGGTGGGTTTGCCAGTTGTCCTGGATTACCTAACCCACTTTCATTCCCTTGGTCTGAAATGGTAGCCCATGAGTTTAGTGACTGCGATTGGGCATCTACCGAAACAATGACTCAGGCACAGCACGTTTGACCACAGCGAGGAGGTAGGGAGGGTGACCAGTTTGGGGGTGTGCGACTATAGCGACAGGATGTCACTACATGTATACATGCACGAAGGGGTGAGCACGCTTTGTGTGGGGTGGAACAGGAGGGAAGGATTGTGAGGGGTGGCACCACAGTAAGCTTCCAAGGCACTCTCATTGTGTGATGGGTGGGCTCAGGGCTAAGGCATGTGTGGTGCTGGGTTTGGGTCCAAGCAGCTTTTGTTGCGCCAGGTCCGAATTTTTTTTTTTGGATTTGCTCCCCCCCCCACATTGAAAAGTAAAACGTAAGTCCTTACAGCCCTTGTGCTGTGTGTTGGGGAGTCAGAGTACCGAAATTTATTTTCAGCACTCTGGCTTCATGATAATGCTGATCCCCTTTAGGCTTTCACCATTATCACATAAACCCATCTGAGATCATCCACTCTAAAAGTGCACTTAGCAGCTGTCTCAGCTTACCTGTCAGCAGGCAAGGCATAATCTCTAGCTTCAAATCCAGTGTTCAGGGAGTTCTTTAAGGGGCTGTTACATCTTCATCCCCCACACAGGACTCCTACTCCAGTGTGGGACCCGAACATTTATTGCACAGCTCACGCAGCCAACTTTGAGAATATGTCATCAGCAGATCTCAAGTATGTAACTTGGAAAGCAGTGTTCTTGGTTGCAGTCACATCTGCCAGAAGGATTAGTGAGCTTCAGGCTTTGTCCATGGAGACTGACTATATTGCATTCCACAGGGACAAGGTTGTCCTTCGGACCAACAATATGTTTCTTCCCAAAGTGGTATCTGACATCCGTGTTAATCATTCCATTACACTGCCAGTCTTTTTCACTGACCATTCCACTTTACAGGAGTGTAGACTGCATAGCCTAGACATAAAAAGAGCCATCAGCTACTACCTGCAGCATGCAAAAGGCCACAGAGGAGACAGTACCCAATGCTTCTTCACCTATGGGGAAGTAGGAAAAGATAAACCAGACAAAAAAAGATCCATCACAAGATGGATTGTGGCCTGTATCCAGTTCTGTTATGGCACATTGGGCAAGCAGCCTCCACAGGGTCTCAGGGCCTACTCCACTAGAGTAACAGCTACTTCTATAGTAGCTTCAAGAGACATTCCTCTGCTGTACCTAGAAAACAGTTCATCCATTCACCAAACATTACTGCCTGGATACCCAGGTGTGATGCCGGGTTTAACACAGCAGTCTTGCAGAGCCTGTTTCCTAAGTAGGTCCTCTGCCCACCTCGAAAGGTACTGCATGGGTAGTCTGCATTTGTCAGAGTACAGTAAGATTTCCTGGGGTTTGAAGAAACATTACTTACCATAATAATCTGGTTTATTCCAAGGGAATCTACTGTATTCTAGGCTTCCACCCTTCCATCTCTACTAGGACCTACAGGGCACTGCATACCAGCTGTACATTTTTTCGTAGGAAACCTGTTGGTATACCTGTTTATTTCTTGGGCATCTGTTGACTTGAGCCTTGGAAGATGCCTTTGTGAAGGGTTTGTCCCAAAGGGGATTTAACTTGTTAATTAGAATAGATTAGTTTGTTTTTAGTGTAACCCCTAGATGGCGCTAAACCAGGGGCTACTACCCCTGCCTGATTTGCCACTAACAGGTTGAGGGGCCTGGATCCAATGGCGGGTGCCTCCACCCAGAGGTCAGGGTTTGCAATAGTTAAACTAACTTGGTCACAGCCCTCTGGGACACTGCAACCCCCCCTTTCTTCCCACTAGTGGCCCACACAATATATCAGAATTACCTTCACAGTATACACTTACCCCCAGGTCTGGTTCCGGCACTGGGACCTCCTGTGAAATGAGATACAGTGCAACAATCACAGTACAGTACTTTAACATAGACAAATACCTCAGGCAGTATAACTTTGCTGAAACAAGCAGCTCTGATTTATTTAGGGGATATAACAAGGACAGGGAAATCAGGTTAATTAGCTTATCACTCTAATAATCTACCTATGGCTCTGTGCAGGCCTATCCCTATCAGTTACTGTCCCTGGGTACCCAAGCCCTAGTGGCTAGTCAAACCATGGCAGCTGGTAGGGGCCCTTTCACACAGAGAAAAGGAGAATTAAACAGTCAGCAGTACAGTAATTCCATTTGGGTTTAATGTGGCAATTCAACAGGAGCGACCTGAATTAGTACTCACGACCTCCAAATAAGATAGGGTCCTTCAATGTCAGCAGGGCTCACTTGAGGTACACAAACCTCTTCACACATCCATATAAAAGAAAGCACTATACCAGGCAGGCTGCATCTGTATCCCGATGCAATTCTGCACAATACCGGGAGAACACACAGCAGATTCAGTTCCTGACAGACAGAGTGCAATTTTCAGCAATTCCTCCAGTCTTCTACAGGGTGAGCCTGGTTTCTACTCTTCAGAGATCCTTTGATTCTTTTCACAGGACGGATTCAGTCCTAACAAGCTGTTACACAAGCTGCAGACCGGAACTCTGGGCCTTACACACGTTTTTTGACTAAAACTGCACACTGAAAAAGCACAGGGCTCCTTCCTTCTTCACTGCCAAAGCTCAACCGAAACTCCAACCGACAAAAACCGGGCACTTCCTTTGAGTTCCTCCCAGTTCTTGACTGGATTGGCTGTCACTCACAATAGACTGCTGCTGTTGGTCCAAAAAGGCACTGAAGTCTAAACTACATCTCCCAGAGTCACTGCCCATACAATCCTCTTGTGGCTGGCTCAGATTATGAGTCCAAGGCTCCATTTTAGAGCTAGCTTACCCCACACTGATTGGTCCAGTTCAGCAGTTCAAAACTAGAATGGGGAACTAGCAGACACAGTTCTGACTGCAAAGAAAGCAGGTTAGACAAACTGTAATTTCATTATTACTCTAAATAATTTCTGGCAAACAGTTACATCTTTCAGATAGGTTCCTTTGCACTCCTAGTGACTGCAAAAATGAAGTGAATTGGCAGCAGCTCGAGTGGTACTCAGAGAAGCACACAGTCCCCCCATACAAACTAATTATGTCTGCAAGCAGACAGCTCTTAAAGAGACAGTACCAGAGGCTCTAAAAACACTCACTGATAAATGGCTTAAATGCCAAACACCATTCAGGCTTGGAGCATTCAAGCAAGCTCCTGGAAGTCTTTTGGGAACCCCCATTTGCAGGGGGGTTACATTAGCTTCTGCACACTTCGTAGGAATCTGACAAGTGCAGGACGTGCAACCAGGGACAGTCGTTTGAAAACCAATCTCAAACCAAACATTCCACTATTAGTATAGATTCTATTAACCATATTGGCTCCGGGGCAATCGTATGGTGAGCCCATACTGCATTTGTCAGAATACAGTAAGATTCCCTTGGAAGAAACAAGATTACTATGGTAAGTAATGTTTTCTTCTGACCTTCCACCTTGTTTCCCCTACTAGAACCTGGAAGGCACTGCACTCCAGTTTTCACTCTAAGAAATGTTACATAGAAACATATAAAGCAGCCAGCAGAAGAAGGCCATATGGTCTATCAAGTCTGCTTGTGTTGCCGGGTCCACAGCTTGAGCTAATGTCCCTGCCCTCCCATCCCTCCAAGGCAGTCCCTGGCACTCACAAAGTGTTGCACCACTGGGGTGTTTTTTTCATGGGCATCTGTGACTTGAGTCTTTTTTATCCCCTTTTTGGCTTTATAGTCTTTTGACTTCATCAGTTGGATGTTAATTATTACTTTCATAATTTCTAGCTTAGTTTATTTCATTATTACTTTTATCACTATAAGTTTGCTTGCAAGAATCTGGCAGTTACATAGAATGTGCCGGGGCAGTGGTTTGAAACTGAGCTTGAGCCTATTGAATGTTCTAGCATTAGCATATAGGCCTTTATAAAATGGGTCTGAAGTTTTCTGTGTCCTGATTGGCTGAGAGGTACTTCTAGCTGTGTCCTTATCAGGACATATTGCGCCAACCGGCACCTCTTCAGCCAGTCAGGACAATTCACAAGGTAAATCACTGTGCCAATGTCTGTTTTTTTTTTTGTTTTTTTTTTTTAAACAAAGTGGACCTGCCTGATGGAGTGGGAGAACTCTGGAGAACCCACCTCCCCCAAACACACACAGAAGTGCATAGTCTAACACAATCTACCACCCCCAGCCCCTGAGCAGCTCGCCCATCTCTTGGTTCTGAAACTCCAGACAGAACAACTTTATTATTAAAATCCCTAACTCATGATGTACCTCTGTTTCCACAGCTGTCCTGTTCAGTCATGCCATTTCTCTGGTCTCCCATCCTCTTCCGAAAAACATTCTCCTCTTTCCTTACAAACCGAGTGAGGAGGGGGATAGATACAACTTTAATTATGGGAAAGCCTTTTTTTTAAGTTCTGTGGCTGCTCACTCATACTGTAGTGTCGTTCCAATGATAATGAAAAAAGAGAAAGCAGAACGCACTTAGTACAGCAGCCTTTCAGGGACACGCTCGCTCCCAATTAAAGCGGCCTTTCCTACTCCACAAAGTAGAACTCGCTGGGCATTTCCACAGTATCACTAGACTAGCTCATCAAACGGCTCCTTCACACAATGATGCTTTTCTTAACACATTCCAGTTTTTTCAACATATTGCCATAGAGAGCAGTCGAAAATGGCATTGGGGACACGCTATCAGAAAAGCACTAAATAGTGGCTGGCGAGAGACACACTCACCCCTGTAAATAAAACACATTTGATCAAAAGAAAAGAAAAAGCATATTCTGAAGTATTCTGTATGGAGTCTTGGAGGGGGCAGGGCAAAGAACAATCAGATTCCACAACCCCTAGAAAAAACTCCATTGCAAGACAATGAGAGGGACTACTTTTTCTTTTCTTTTTTTTTTTTTTTTGCACTGATCTAATTATATTTATTTTTTATGTACAGTTAAGTGCATTTTTTAATTTTAAAATCACATTCTTTACTGGGGGCCCATTTTATAAGCTCAATAAGACATTCCGAGGTGTGGGTTATGGTCTGACAAGAGCATGCCCAGGTGCAAAAGGCACTCGGCGCAAGCATCTCGTGCCTTATAACGCACCTGGGGCGTGCTCTTATCAGGTCATAACCCACACCTCGTCATGCCTTATTGCTGGTTTAACTCATTCATCTCGGGGGCAGTTCAACTGGAAGGGCTAACTGCATTAATCAGAATACAGTAGAACTCCTTTGGAAGAAACAAGATTACTATGTTAAGTAATTTATTATTCTGTATGTATCATAATCCTGAGGATGAAGGGAAGGGGAACCTATACGACCAGAGTTCTCCCCAGAGCAGGATTTTGGCTCCCCTCCCAGGGGACCGGAGGATTATACCTCTCGTTATGCCTTTGTAAAAAATATGGTGGATATCCTCAATCTCGCCCTCCAGGAGATGGAGGAGGAGGAGGATGTGGAGGAAGCAGATTTCTTAATGGGGTCAGCCCCATGAAATGACTTCTGTTACCTATGCACAAATCTTTAAAAAAGGCTGTGCTGCAAATATTACAGACTCCAACTTCAATACCTGGCATTGACAAGAAAATGGATAAGAAATATCAGCTGGACAGAACCCCTTCTGAATTTTTTCTTCAGTCACTGTGATCCTGAAGGGGTGGGTCATGCAGCTGCCTGTGATAAGGTCAGGATACCCTTAGCAACCCATTCTTCAGACAAGGACTCAAGAAAAATGGATACCATGCATAGGAAGGGGTATGTGGCTGCCTCACGCATTGTTAGTCAGGTAAATTATATGGCCTAAGCTGTTCAATATCAAAAGGCACTATGGAATTCTGTCCTTGCTGTCTGACAAAGTCCAAGGTAAAGTGGCAATCGACGTGCAAGGAACTGCAAGGGCAGACCTTTTGCAACCAAATATCAGTTCCACATGGCTGTGGACACTAATGATGCTCAACCAGACTGATGACTTTATCTGTCTCCCTCAGGAGATTTGCTTGGCTAAGAGCTACCAAACTAACCTTGGACTCTAAAGCTAAGGCTATGGATTTTCTCTGTGAAAAAAAACTCCCTATTTGGTGACAAAACTGACACCCATATGAAAAATGTGGAGGAATACAAGGTCACCTATAGAAGTAATTCAAAAGAAAAGCCTTCACCTCTTATAGGGCCCAATATAGGGGCAGAAGGGGTAGAGGATCCTATCCTAGACCTTTTTTCCAACCACAGGCTTCACAGGTCTACCAGCAGCTGAGAGATTATTTCAGAGGGAGGGGCAGAAGGGCCATGAGACTGTCTTCTCCTGCACCACAAACCTAGGCTCAGCCCACACAGAATCCCTGACAGGCTGTTACAGGTTGCCCCACAACCACCATCACCGCCACTATCGGTGGGTGGCAGACTGGCTCACTACCTCCAGGTCTGGCTTGCCAGACCAACAGACAAGTGGGTCCTGGAGGTAATGAGTCAGGGACTGTCACTCAGCTTCAAAACACTTTCCAAGCTGAGAGCAAGAACCTTTGCCCCAGTCACCTCTGCAGACAGAACCCTCCTGAAGGCAGAGGTAAAACACTTCCTATCGATCAAAGCAGTGAAAGCAGTGCCCCTAAGTGGGGCTATCTGGGAACAAGTGACCACCAAACAGTGTAGTTCATTATAAACTCAGCTGCAGAGTCCAGCCATACAAAAGTGAGGGTACTGAAGTTCAGGAGGGCTGACTTTATCGAAATGGGAGAGTGCATCAGAAAAGCACTAGCAAACAGGCAGGAAGGATGGGTGGAGCAACAATGGGGAAACATCAAAACTGCCGTCACAGAAGCAGCAAGCCTTTCTGTGAAGCAAATAAATCAAAATGTAAGACAAAAATTCTATGGTTCTCAAAGTACGTGGCAGGGAAGGTTTAGGAGAAAAATATAGCATTTAGGAAATATAAGGAAACACAGAAGGAGCAGGACAGAGAACTGTACCAATTAAGGCAGAAGGAAGCAGGAAAGGCAGTCAGAATAGCAAAGGCCCAAACTGAGGAAAAGATAGCCAACTTGGTTAAGAAAGGGGATAAAACCTTTTATAGGTTCATTAGGGAGCGCAGAAAGACAAAGGGAGGGATAGTGAGGCTGCATAAAGGGGACAGTGGGTGGGCAGAGAGGGACAGTGAAAAAGCAGGGATACTGAATACTTCTGCTCAGTATTCACAAAAGAAGAGGAGGGTAGCATCTTTCAGAAAAAGAGATGTGCAAGAACAAGGGGGCACAATTTGAAGATAGAGGGGGGGACAGCTCAGAGGTAATGTGAGGAAGTATTTTTTCACAGAGAGGGTTGTGGATGCATGGAACAGCCTCCCTAAGGAGGTCATAGAGTCAAGAACAGTGGGGGAATTCAAGAATGCATGGGACAGACATAAGGCAGTCCTAGTGGGGGGTAGGAGGAAGTAAGCTGTTGGTTAACTAGGATCTGCAGCTTATCTGTTAGGTAGGAAAATGGGCAGACTAGGTGGGCCAAGCGGTCCTTATCTGCCGTCAAATTCTATGTTTCTATGAGGGGGAGGTACCTAATCCAATCGATAGAAGCACCCTGGGTGGTGGGGTTGATTTCAGTCCTTCACAGAAGAAAGGGTTCTGAAAGAACTCCTAAAACTTAAGGTGGACAAAGCAATGGGGCCTGATGGGATTCATCCCAGAATTCTAAAAGAACTAAGGGTAGAACTAGTGACACCACTGACTACCCTCTAACAAATCATGGGAGGATGGGGTGGCACCCGAGGACTGGAGGAGGGCAGATGTGATTCACCCCAGAATTCCAAATAAATTAGGAGGAGAACTAGTAACACCACTGACTATCCTTTTTAACAAATCATGGGAGGATGGTGTAGTACCTGAGGACTGGAGGGGGGTGGATGCGATTCCCCTTCACAAAAGTGGGAGCAAGACAGAGGCAGGAAACTACAGACCTGTTAGTTTGACCTCTGTGATAGGGAAAATGATGGACTCACTTCTGAAGGAAAGAATTGTTGAGTACCTAGAGGCCAGTGGGGGATAAGACCCAAGGCAGAATGGCTTCACAGCGGGACAGCCATGTTAGACGACTATAACAGATTTCTGGGTAACAGAACAGATGACTGGGTAACCAAAGTAGTAGAACAGGGAGGGGCTGTGGACATGGCCTATCTAGACTTTAGCAAGGCATTTGACACAGTCCCACACAAAAGATTAATAAAGAAATTAGCCAGCCTGGGAGTAGGTCCCAGGGTGGTTGCTGGTTAAAACTTTAGCTGGACAGCAAGACACAGAAGGTAATAGTAAATGGAGTGCACTCTGAAGACAGTGGGGTAACTAGTGGGGTATCGCAGGGTTCAGTACGGGGTCCAGTCCTTTTTAATGTCTTTATAAGTGAAATTGCAGAGGGACTGGAAGGAGAAGTATGCCGCCTTGCAGATGACACAAAGATCTGCAACAGGGTTGATACATGGGGGGGATGGGGTGAAAGGATGAGAAGGGAGTTGGCAAGGTTGGAGGAATGGTCAGAAGTATGGCAACTTGGATTCAGTGCAAAGTAATGCACCTGGGAAACAAAAACCCAGGGGAAGAGTACACAGTGGGGGAAAGGAGTAGTAACAACAGCAAAAATGGAAAGGGACCTTGGGGTAATCATATCAGATGACCTTAAGGTTAGCAAACAATGTGAGAAGGCAGCAGGGAGGGTTGGGGGGATAATAGGATGTATAGGGAGAGGCATCACCAGTAGAAAACAGGAAGTTGTTCTCCCTCTGTTCAGACAGTTGGTGAGACCCCATCTGAAGTACTGCATCCAGTTCTGGAGACCTCATTTCCACAAGTACAGACAGGATGGAGGCAGTCCACAGGAGAGCAACTAAAATGCTGCAGAGTCTGCACCAGAAGCCTGTGCTGGTTTCATGATTACCTTATGGATAGGCATCAGCAGGTCAAGGCCAAAGGAGAGCTTTCCACCCTCAAACCGTTAAAAAGAAGTGTCCCACAGGGCTTCATTCCGGGGCCACTTCTAGTTGCTATTTACATCAACAGTATAGACGTCGGCATTAAAGAGGCAAATATTCACCTGTTCGCAGATGATAAGGTGCTTTATCTAAGCCGTACATCACCTGAAGCTGCCTGTGGAGACTTGCAAACCAATTTCAGTCTGCTACAATACCAGCTCCTTAGCAAAAAACTGCTACTTAACGCCAAGAAAACAAAAACGATGCTATTCTCACCTGTTAATCATATGGCATCCCCTGCCATTGCTGATACTTGCCCCCCATCTCTACTTTATTAGGGGAAAACTTGGAATTTGTAACGAAGTTCAAATATCTGGGCATCTGGCTAGACTACAGACTCTCCTTTGCAGAACATTTGGAGGATTTGCTGAACAAACTGAGGCAGGGGCTTTGTCTCTTCTTTAGGATAAACTGTCTACTAACCACAGAGGCCAAGAGACAGCTAGTTCAGTCCACATTCCTCTCCTTAATTGACTATGCTGACTTCATTTATATCCAATGCGCTGCCTCATACCTTGGAAAATTGGACATGCTGTATCACACAGCCCTGCGTTTCATTACTGGCCTCCCCTTCTCTACCCAACACTGCTTCTTATATGCAGCTGTGGGGTGGACCTCTCTACAATATAGGCGTAATAGAGATGCGGCTTTTTGGACATTCAGAGCTATCACTGACAAACCTCTGCAGTACTTTGCTGATTGTCTGCCTCCAAGTATGATAAGAAACTATGCTTTAAGAAGCTGCTCTCCGATTTCTCTGAAAGTGCCAAGGGCCTGCACATGATTTGGGAGAGCGGCCATAGGCTTCGTACTGCCATCGCTCTGGAATAAGCTTCAGAAATCATTGAAATTAAGAACCCCTGTCAGTCTTGCTGTGTTCAAGACCTTGTATGCCAAAACTGTTACAGAAGTATGCAGTTGCTTCCATCGCACCTAGCTCGCTTGTTGTCTGCCTCCTGTTAACCCCCATTGTCTTCCATAAACTTCATTTCTGCCCACATCGATCCCCTAATTAATTATGAACCCTGCATCCTTAGTCCCCCTTCTACCCTTGTCCATTCTTACATGTCCCCAGCCTGTTAACCTACTGTAACTTTCCCTGTACCATTCCCAACCTTGTCTACCTTACTTCCTTTACCCCATGCTTTTTCGCTATGCATGAGGTTTTGTTAATTTGATAATGCGTCTTCTTTTTATGCAGCTCCCTTCTTACCGACCCCCAATTTTTCCCTGAATGTGTTATGAATTTACAAAGGAATGTCATATCATGTATATGAATGCTAAACCTTTACCTATTATTGTTTACTCTGCTCTGTACTTATGTATATATACACTGATTGTTTTCTTGCCTGTGCATAAATACCTTGTAAATGAGCTTGCTCAATGGTGTTCGCCTGGATAAATAAAGATTTGATTAATTGATGGACTGATTGAAGGAGAGACTAAAGGAGCTTAATATGTATACCCTTGAGGAAAGGAGGGAGAGGGGGGACATGATAGAAACGTTTAAGTACCTGAATGGAATCAACAAAGTCCAAGAGGGTACTAAATGAGAAAAAGACCGAAGTAGAAAGGTCAGCGGGGGATGCTGCAACAGAAGGTAAAGCCATCAAAAAATGGAGAGCAATGAGTACCAATGCCCGTAGTCTGAGTAACAAGCTTCCTGAATTAGTGGCCTTGATGGAGGAGGAACATCTGGATATCATGGCAGTCACAGAAACATGGTACACACAAAACCATGACTGGGACGTAAACATACCAGGATACACTATCTACAGGAGGGACAGGGAGGGTAAAAGAGGAGGAGGTGGCTCTTTACATAAGGGAAGGAATCAAAGCAACAGAACAAAAGGGAAAACAGGGAGGAGAAGAAGCACTGTGGGTAAATTTGGAGACCGGCAATGGCACCACAATCCGCACAGGGGTTGTATACAGACCCCCTTCTCAGGGGGAGGAAATGGACAAGGAAATGATAGAAAGTATACTTAAAATGGCAGAAAAAGGGGAGATATTGCTGATGGGTGATCTGAATATGCCAAATGTTAACTGGAGTGCAGTTGCAGCAACCACTTCAAAGTGGGTTATTCTAGATGCCCTACAGGGCATCACCTTAGACAACTAGTATTGGAGCCCACTCGAGGAGGGGCAATCTTAGACCTGGTTCTCTCAAATGGAGATGAAGAGAGGATCACAAATGTAGAAGTGGGTAGCCATCTGGGAACTAGCGACCATTGAACAGTATGGTTCACAATAAACACAGCAATAGAGTCAAGTCATACAAAAGGCAAAGTACTGGACTTTAGGAGGGCTGACTTTGCCAAAATGGGTGAGTGCCTAAGGAATGCACTAGCAAATGGGCAAGAAGGAGGGTGGAAGAACAATGAGGAATAATAAAAGTGCCATCACAGAGGTAACAAGCCTTTGTGTGAAGCAAATAAACAAACGAAACGATGTAAGAAACCACTATGGTTCTCAAAGGAAGTGGCAGTGAAGGTTCAAGAAAAGAAAGCATTCAGGAAGTACAAGGAATCACAGAAGGAGCAGGACAGAGAACTGTATCAGTTAAAGCAAAGGAAGCTGGGAAGGCAATCAGAACAGCAAAGGCCCAAACCAAGGAAAAGATAGCCAACTCGGTTAAGTAAGGGGATAAAACCTTTTATAGGTACATCAGGGAGCAAAGGAAGACCAAGGGAGGGATAGTGAGGCTTAATAAAGGGGAGGGAGGGTGGACAGAGGGTGACTGTGAAAAGGCAAAGATACTAAAGAAATATTTGTGCTCAGTATTTACAAAGGAAGAGGGGGAGGTACCTAAAACAAACAGTAGAAACACTCTGGATACAGAAGTTGATACCAGCCCATTTACAGAAGAACAGGTTCTGAAAGAACTCTTAAAACTGAAGGTGGACAAAGCAATGGGGCCTGATGGGATTCATCCCAGAATTCTAAAAGAACTAAGGGTAGAACTAGTGACACCACTGACTACCCTCTTCAACAAATCATGGGAGGATGGGGTGGCACCGAGGGACTGGAGGAGGGCAGATGTGATTCCCCTTCACAAAAGTGGGAGCAAGGCAGAAGCAGGAAACTACAGACCTGTTAGTTTAACCTCAGTGGTAGGGAAAATGATGGAATCACTTCTGAAGGAAAAAAATGTCGATTATCTAGAGGCCAGAGGGGCACAGGACCCAAGGCAGCATGGATTCACAGCAGGAAGGTCATGCCAGACGAATCTGATAGATTTCTTTGACTGGATGACCAAAGTAGTAGATCAGGGAGGGGCTGTAGACATGGCCTACCTAGACTTTAGCAAGGCATTTGACACAGTCCCGCACAAAAGATTAATATACAAGTTAGCCAGCCTGGGAGTGGGTCCCAAGATGACAGCCTGGATAAAGAATTGGCTGGAGAATAGGACACAGAGAGTAATTGTAAATGGAGTCCACTCTGAAGAAAGTGGGGTTGCTAGTGGGGTACCGCAAGGTTCAGTATTAGGACCAGTCCTCTTCAATGTCTTTATAAGCGACATTGCAGAGGGACTGGAAGGAAAAGTATGTCTTTTTGCAGATGACACAAAGATCTGCAACAGAGTTGATGCACAAGGTGGGGTGGAAAGGATGAGAAGGGACTTGGCAAGGTTAGAGGAATGATGAAATGTATGGCAGCTTAGATTCAATGCTAAGAAGTGCAAGGTAAAGCACCTGGGAAACAAAAACCCAGGGGAAGAGTACACAATGGGGGGTGAGATACTAACAACAACAAAAATGGAAAGGGACCTGGGGGTAGTCATATCAGATGACCTAAAGGTGGGCAAGCAATGTGAGAGGGCAGCAAGGAGGGCTGGGGGGATACTGGGATGCATAGGGAGAGGCATCACCAGTAGAAAACAGGAAGTTATTATCCCTCTGTACAGACAGCTGGTCAGACCCCATCTGGAGTATTGCGTGCAGTTCTGGAGACCCAATCTCATAAAGACATAGACATAATGGAAGCTGTCCAGAGGAGGCAGCAAAATGGTGCAGGGTCTGCACGGAAGACATATGAAGAGAGACTAAAGGATCTTAATATGTATAGCCTCGAGGAAAGGAGTTGGGGGGACATGACAGAAACTTTCAAGTACCTCAAGGGACTTGACTTAAAGTCCAAGAGGGTAGCATCTTTCAAAACAAGAGGTGTGCAAGAACAAGGGGGCATAATTTGAAGATAGAGGGGGGTCGGCTCAGAGGTAATTTAAGGAAGTATTTTTTCACAAAGGGGGTTGTGGATGCATGGAATGGCCTTCCAGAGGAGGTTGTGGAGTCAAAAACAGTGGTGGAATTCAAGCATGCATGGGACAGTCATAAGGCAATTCTAGGGGGTTGGGGCAGAAAGAAGTAGGCTGCTGGTTAACTAGGATCTGCAGCTTATCCATTAGGTAGGGAAATGGGCAGACTGGGTGGGCCAAGCGGTCCTTATCTGCCATCAAATTCTATGTTTCTATGTTTATCTTTCACAAAAAGAGATGTGCAAGAACAAGGGGACACAATTTGAAGATAGATGGGAGAAGGCTCATGGGCAATGTGAGGAAGTATTTTTTCACAGAGAGGGTGGTGGACTCATGGAAGTGCCTTCCTGAGGAAATTATGGGTTCTAAAACTGTGGGAGAATTCAAGAATGCATGGGACAGACATACGGCAGTTCTTGTGGGGGTAGGAAGAAATAGGTTGTTGGTTAACTAAGATCTGCGGCTTATACAGAAGGTAGGGAAATGGGCAGACTGGGTGGGCCAAGCTATCTTTATCTGCCATCAGAGTCTATGTTTCTGTGTTGCTAAACCAAGGGGGCAAAGGCTTCCATTCTAGATACTTCCTTACCAAAATAAAAATTGGGACTGGCGACCTATCCTGGATCTAAGGCTTCTAAAAAAACACATTCAGAAGCCAAAGTTCAAAATGGTGACTCTTAATAATCATTCCCATTCCCACTCTGCAAAAAAGGGAATTTGTTTTTGCTCTGTATCTGCAAAACAAGGTGGTGCAAGTCAGGACAGACAATACCACAACCATGTCTTGCATCAACAAACAAGAATGAACCAGGTACACCCCACTTTGCACAGAGGCAATGAAACTGTGGTCACTGGCATAATCCATGCAGGTATCTCTGTCAGCCATTTACCTTCCAGGAAAGGACAATGTACTAACATATTCTTTCAGCAGAATCAGTCAGGACCACCATGAGTGGTCACTGAAACTTCATATCCTCAGTGCAGTTTTCAGAAGATGGGCCAATCCAGAGGTGAATCTTTTCACCTCTGTGGAAAATCATCAATTGGCCCTGTACTGCTGCAGGCCTCCCCACAGGGGTACAGTTCCACTGAAAGCAGTGGCCTTGGATTAGACAGAGAAGTTTATGTATGCCTTCCCTCCCTTCCCAATGATACTCAGTGCCCTAGTAAAATGAAGGTCCCAACCAACTACAGTGATACTGGTGGCACCAGATTGGGCGAGGCAGTACTGGTTCTCATTCCTGTTGACCCTGTCAGTGGCCCCTCCAATTCACTTGCCCAGAAGGAGGCACAACCTACTGACTGCCTCCCTGGGCAGAATCCTGTATCCCTGCCTCAGGTCACTGAGGCTCAAGGCTTGGTTCTTGAGGACTTAAGTGTTTTCTGGCCTCAAGCAGTCACAGAAAGCCTTCCATTGGCTCAACCTCCTTTACCCTCCTCTGAGGGAACCCGTCCCGATCTGGAATCTAAACATCTGCATTGTCAAGCAGATGGAACCACCATTCAAGCCCACAGCAACTGCAGACTTGAAATATGTCACAGGGAAAACTATGTTCTTGGTGGCTATCATCTCTGCCTGGAGGATCAGTGAGCTGCAAGCCCTGTGTACAGATGTAAACTACATTTCATTTCACATTCATAAGGTGGTCCTAGGGACCAATAGGAAATTTCTCCCCAAAGTGGTGTCTGATTTTCACCTGACTCAGACTGTAACTCTTTCTGTTTTCTTTACAGAGAACTGCAGTTCTCCTGAAAGGAAACTTCACTGCCTTGATGTCAAGAGGGCACTTAGCCATTACATTGACAAAATCAAGGCATACAAAACAGGACAGACACAGCTCTTGCTCACTTATTGAGAAGTGGACAAGGGTAGAGCCACCACAAAATGTACAATTGCTCAATGGGTAGTGGCATGTATACAGTTTTGTTACAGTAAAGTTGGCAAACAAGCACCCTTGGGCCTGAGGGCACATTCCACCAGGAGTTCGACTGCTTAAATTCTAGTTTCAAGGGATATCCCACTATTGGAAATCTGCAAAGCAGCTACGTGAAAAATAGTGCATACTTTCACAAAGCACTACAGCCTGGATCTACAATCCAGAAGTGATGCCAGGTTTGGCTCAGCAGTTCTGCAGAACCTGTTCTCCAAACAGGTTCTGTGCCCAACTTCCAAAGGTACTGCTTGGAAGTCTGCATCAGTTTAATCATAACAAGTGATTCCTGGGGTTAGAAGAAAAATTACTCATCAGAGTAATCTTGTTTCTTCAAAAGAATCACTCATTATGATTAAAACACCCACCCTGCTTTCCCTACTGAAACCTTTAAAAGAAAAAGGGAAAGTAGGGGGACTTTTACATCTCTGCTTCAGTGTTATATATAGGCCAGGTTAGAGACTCACCTTTAAAGCGGTTTGTTTCCTTTTGGTCTCATTTAGGCCTCTCTTGGGGGGTCTGTGATTTAGCGAGGGGGTGCACAGGAATTTGTTTCCTTATAATATAAAGCTTAGCTAGGGGGTCTTATGCCCAGTTAGGCTCCATAAGAATCTGAAACACTCAGAGTGCAGCAGTTGGTAGGTCGGGTTTGAAATTGGCACATGCCGAAGAGTGTTCTGTCATTTATATAGTATTCCATCTCCCTGGGCAGTTCAGCACACGAGGCTGACTGCATCAGTTTAGTCATGATGAGTGATCCCTTTGAAGAAACAAGAATACTATGTGAGTAATTTGTTCTTATGGCTCACCTTGCTCCTCTGCTCCCATGAAATGAGCATCTCCTAATGCCTGCGGGTTTCTGTTTGTGCCCCCACACTTCACTGACACATCCCCGTGTCTATATTTGTACCAGAGATCCCCCCGTTGGGTTCCTGTGTGTGCTTAAGCCCAATCTGAACTTAAATCCTTGTTCATGAGCCTCCGGCATTTCTCTCGTGCCACCGGTGCTCGCACATGCGCAAAATGTACTTTGATCTCTCAACATGCTCAATATGCGGTGGGATGGGAGATACTTGTGAAGTCCCGGTACCCCTCTTCTCCTCACTGGGGACTGGTAACTGAAGAAAAAATAATGTTGATAGATGCAAAGAAATCTTCAAGCAACTTCACACTGGGTTTTTCAAAACCAAATTCTTTTTATTTTGCTTGATAGTATGCCCCAACGTTTCACACCATTTCAAAGTGCTTTTTCAAAGGGCTTTTTTCATTTATCTGAAATCATAAAATACATGTTTTAATGTTAAGATACTTTTTAAATGTATATTTTTGAATTTTTTATCTTAACTATTTTTTCCATTCTTTTCCTTCTAGAACAAAAATATTTACCAAGCTGTCTTTGCAAGAATTTCACATTTCATCGGTTATTGAAAAGTAAAATAAAGTGTCGGCATACTAACATAACATACTAAAATGCCAGCAGAATAGGCCTAACGGTCTCTCGAGTCTGCTCAATTTTCAGCACCTGCACTGAGGGTCGATTTTGATGCATCCTCCTCCCCCTTAGGTTATACTATCCCCAGTCCCAGATGTTCCACCTGTACTGGGCCTAGTCAGATATACTCTCCCCCTGTACCTGTCCCATCCCCATTTAAACCCATCCACAGTCTCCACCTCTACCAGCTCCCTGGGCAGTGCATTCCATGGCTTCACTGCCCTTTCAGTGAAATAACATCTCCTCTTCTCCCCTCTGAGCCTGCCCCCTTCCAGCTTACATCCGTGACCTTTCATTGCCCCGCCCTCCTTCCTTTGTAGCACCCTGACTGGGCCCCCTTTATTGATCCCTTTCATGTACTTAAAGACCTCTATCATGTCCCCCCGTCCCTCCTCCAGGGTGTACATGTCGAGCTCCTTGAGCCTCTCCTCATAGGTCCTCTCCCCCAGGCCCCAGATCATTTTGGTTGCCCTCCTTTGGACCCTCTCTAGGAGTGTAATGTCCCTTTTTAAATGTGGTCTCCAAAACTGCACACAATACTCGAGGTGTGGCCTAACCAAGCAGTTGTACAATAGAAGGATCACTTCTGCCTGTCTGGAGGTAATCCCCCTGGCGATGCATCCCAGCATCCTATTTGCTCTTGCTGCTGCCCTCCTACAGATCTCCGAGTTGTTCATTTTGACATCTACCTCCACTCCCAGGTCCCTCTCACCGTCCATGACTTGAAACATGTCTCCTCCCAGGGTACACCCCTGGCCTGGATTTCTAACTCCCAGGTGCAGAACCTTGCACTTTCCCACATTGAATTTTAGTTTCCATTTTCCCCGACCACCTTTCCAGAGCCTCTAGGTCCTCCTGCAAGGCCACCCTGCCCTCCTCCTCCTCCTCCTCCACCACTGCACCTAGCTTTGAGTCATCTGCAAAGAGACTGATCTCACTCCTGATGCCTGAGACATAGGCATTGAACAGGAGTAGCCCCAGAACTGACCCCTGGGGAACCCCACTAGTAACCCACCTTGGGGATGAGGCCAACCCTCCAACCACCACCTTCTGAGTACGCTCAGAGAGCCAATTTTCCTATCCATCTTAACAACTGTCTCCCTACCCCCATTTCCTTCAGCTTAGCCAGCAGGTCACTTTGGGGGTACTGAATCAAATGCCTTGCTAAAGTCCAGAAAGAGGACGTCCAGTGGCCTACTCTGGTCCAGGGCCCTTGTCACCCAGTCATAGAACTCAACAAGGTTTGTCTGGCAGGATCTTCCTGTGATAAAGCTATGCTGCCTATCGTCCAAGTACCCAGCTTGCTCCAGTAACCCCCCTAGCCTTTCCTTGACAAATACCCTCCAGCACCTTGCCGACCACTGATGTCAGGCCAACAGGCCTGTAATTTCCTGACTCCTCTCTTGATCCCCCCTTGTGGCTCGGCACAACATGGGCCACCCTCCAGTCTTGGGGTACCCACAACAGGCTTCAGAGTGATGTTGAAAAGCTCCACTAGAGGGACTGCCAGGACATCCGCCAGTTCCCTCAGCACCCTGGGATGTGTCTTATCTGCCCCAGGTGCGTTCTCTGTCCTAAATCAGTAGGCATCTTTTGAAAAAAGAAAAAAAAACATGAAACACAAGATGAAAAACCATTAGTTTGCATTAAAACACCTTTAAGTATATATGCTATAACTAATTTGTTTCTTTAAAATACCTGCATTTTTATGTTGCTTGTACGCATGTGCAAGAAACATAGTGCCATCATCGGAGATTTCAGAGGTGTGTCAACCCCTCCTCCAATTCAGTCAGTGTGTTGGCAGGCGTGGCCCCTGTAAGCCAATGCATTCTGGAGCTGTCTATGACACGCTCCAAAATGCAGTGGCATACAGTTGAAAGGGGGAGCTATGCTTGAGTGAGCAGCGATAAGATAAGGCTGCTCACGCGCAGCTTCCCCCCCACCACAGACAGAAGCCCACACAGGCGTGCGGCGCCCCGCGCGCACTGTAGCGGACGGGGTGCCTCCGTCGTCTGTGCTCGTTCCCCGCCTCCCCAAACCCTTCTGAAATGCCACGCTGGGTGCCCACCCCAGCGTGGCAAAATCACTGAAGCCGTGCGGGTGCCCAATCCCCGTCGGCTGAGCCACCAACCATCCTTGTGCCACGCTGAGGCCCACCCAAGCGTGGCAAATATCCACGTCGTCCGTTTTTTCCCCGTAAAAACGGTCCCCGCGTAATCTCCCGCCCCCTCCACAACCCACCCACCCACCGCACCCAGCTTCCCCACACCCCTCACCCCATACTTACCTCCGGGCTCGTGTGATCTTCGGTGGACCGGGACCACGTCTGCACTCTTCAAAGCTGACTGCAAACTGAGAAAATGTCGGTAAGCTGTATAATGGGCTAGATAGGGGGGTTTCAACTTTGTTGCATATCTCAGGCATTTTGAGGAATTTTTGCACCAAATTTTCAACATGGGGTTTTGAGACCCCTTCTCGTGATTGATGTCACGGTCATGGTGTTATTCGGGCCCAAAGGGTGATTTCGCAGTCACTGCGCAGTCACTGCATGAAATCACCCTGCAGGCCTGAATAACGCCATGACAGTGACATCATTCATGAGAAAGGGTCCCAAAAACCCCATGTTGAAAATTTGATGCCAAAATTCCAAAAAATGACTGTTTTACAAGCGTGCATTACGCAGTTCCTACGCAGGCTCGTAAGTTCGCGAATTTTCAATATTTTCACTCCAGATTTTCAACATTGCCATTTTACCACACCTTCTTATGAGCAGTACAGCTGTCATTTTTCACATCTCACCCAAAATGTGTTTCCGCCCATGTAGCACACAGTGGTGCAGTCGGTGTGCGAGATCAATGTACGGGACAAATTAAGAAAATCACAGTGACAATGTTCATGAGGTGAGGTGTTAAAATGGCCAAGTTGAAAATTTATGTGGAAAAATTCCAAAAAATGACTGTTTTATGAGTGTGCGTTGTACAGTTCCTATGCACGCTTGTAAGTTCGTGAATTTTTGATATTTTCACTCCAGATTTCCAACATTGCCATTTTACCACATCTTCTTATGAGTAGTACAGCTGTCATTTTTCACATCTCACCCAAAACGTGTTTCCGCCCATACAGCTTACAATGAGCGCAGTCAGTGTGCTAAAATCAATGTGCGGATAAATTAAAAATCAGTGACACTGTTCATGAGCAAATGTCTTAAAATGGCTATGTTAAAAATTTGGTGAAAAAATTCCAAAAATGACTGTTTCTACGAGCATGCGATGTACAGTTCACCACACGCTTCGTAAGTTGCGAATTTTCAATATTTTCACTCCAGATTTTCAACATTGCATTTTTATCACACCTTCTTATGAGTAGTAGCTGTCATTTTTCACATCTCACCCAAAGCGTGTTTCCATATATGGCGCACAATGCGGTCGTGTCGCGAAATCAATGTCACGGGACAAATTAAGAAAATCACAGTGGCGCTACTCATGAGCAGAGGTCTTAAAATGGCTATGTTGAAAATTTGGTGAAAAATTCCCTTCAGATGTTCTGCAATATTACTAATGAAGACATTGAACAGAACTGGCCCCAGGACCGATCCCTGCAGCACCCCACTGGTCGCCCCCTCTCTCTGGACTGCATACCATTTACCACCACTCTCTGCCTCCCGTCTGTTAGCCAGTTTCTAACCCAGTTTACCACCCTTTCCCCCCCATGTCCAGCCTACCCAGCTAGTTTATCAGCCTCCTATATGGGTTGGTGTCAAAGGCTTTGCTGAAATCAAGGTAAGCGTTGTCCACTGCCCCACCCTGATTCACTTCCTTTGTCACCCAGTCAAATAAATCAACCAGATTTATCTGACATGATGACCCCACTGTGAATCCATGTTGTCTATGGTCCTGGGTTCCCATGGCATCTAGATGCCCCACTATCCTTTCTTTAAGCAATGTCTCCGTGATCTTCCCCACTACTGAGGTGAGGCTGAATGGCCTATTGTTCCCTGCCTCCTCCCTGCTGCCGGACTTGTGTAGAGGGACCGCATGTGCCCTCCTCCAATTCACTCATGTTGAATGACTCAGTGAACATGGCTGCCAGAGGTACTGCTATCTCCCTTCGCAGTTCTGTTAATATCCTTGGGCGTATGCCATCTGGTTCCATCGCTTTGTCTACCTTCAATTTAGTGAGCTCCTGCAGGACTCTTTTGCCTTTGGATGGACTATTGTCCACCTCTTCACCCCCTTGGCAACTGCTGTGGCCCTTGCCCCTCCCACTCTTCTGTTAATACTGAACGGAAAGACACAGTGGATGTCTTGGGAGGAAGGCATGAAACTGTCACTTCCAAATACCTAAACAGCACATACAAGCAAGCAACATTCGGCATTGACAAATGCTTGTTATACTAGTGACTTTCGAATGTATTCTTAATTCTCAGTTTGTATAACAGTTGCTTTCTTGCTATACAATCACACACACAGGAAAAAAAGGAAATCACAAGGCAGTCTTTACCTTCAAATAAAAACTAAAATTCATTATGTTTAAAATAGTACTGATACTGTTATGTTGCTTACTGAGTTAGTAATAATACATTTCAGTTTCTATCTATCTACATCATACAAAACATGTTAGCACAACACTATTTGCTGCTTTAAGGTTGCTCATCTTAACCAGGCTTTCACTGGCACAACACTGAGTGCAAATTAGTCACAAAAATCTACAAACCAGGCATGTTAACATTCAGTATGTATGCTTAATATTGAAAATGCCCTAAATGAGCTTCACATACCCATATATCTCAGCCATCATCAAATCTCTACAGTGTTCAGAAACACTGTTTGTTTGAATGATTCCTGTAAATCATTGTAAAACTGTGTATCTGTAGACACTTTTGTATAACTTCTTTGAGTCTCTGTTATAATAACAGTAGTCAAAACGTGCTTACTTTAGTTGTTCTAGGTGAGTCTGGTTTAATGGCCACTCTCCTCATGCAAGAACAAGAAGCAAAGGAGTACTTGATAGTGCCGGCTCCTTGTTCACTTCGAAATCTCTAAGTCACATGACTGGGATTTCAGTATGTAGTCTCATGAGATTGGTATAGTTTACTGTTGCTAAGCACTGCGTGTAGAGCCAGATGGCTGTAGATAGCCCTTTTTGCTGTGTTATTGTCAGTTTTCAAACATGTCTTTATTGTTTCTTTAAGGATGCAGTAGTTTCATATTTTGTACGCTGCACCAACATTTACTCAATGGTATTTTACTAAGCTCCCTGTAAATAAATTTTACTCTTGACAAATGAATAACCAATTTTGGGAGTTCTAATATTTTTAAGCCTGTATATACTATAGGTTTTTATTATTAAGATTTTGTCTTGTCTGTAGTGCGGCAGTACAATATTATGGTTCTGTCTTTATAAGGTAAGTGAAGTTTTCACTCAGCTGCTTTTGCAGCTCCGTAGTTCCTGCTTATGTTGTTTAAAATCTAACTTTGTCAGACAATCCATGAGGTCTGGAAAGCTAAGCACCTCTTGAGCCCAATCGACCTACCAGCCACTAAAATTTTAAAAGGGCCCATACACAAAAAGGGGCATGGTGTGTTGCTAAGCAACATAACCTGGGTGGTCGAGCAGGCTCATTATGTGCTACCATGTATTTACGGATGTACTATAGGAGATACTATATCTTTTTGGCAAACATCCTGTTTTAAATCTTTATTGTTGAATTTCATGAACGAGTGAAACGGGTGACTGAACTGTGTCAAGAATTAATGCGAACGTTCTTCAAGATGGTATATTAGGTCTGTCGGCCATCTCCTGTAACAACTCAAATATATGTATAGTGCTCATTTCAGTTATAAGAGCCTTCTGCACAGTTGTAAACATTAAAGTGACATAGAAACATAGAAACATAGACCTTGACGGCAGATAAGGACCGCTTGGCCCACCTAGTCTGCCCATTTCCCTACCTACAGGATAAGCTGCAAATCCTAGTTAACCAACAGCCTATTTCTTCCTACCCCCCACAAAAATTGCCTTATGTCTGTCCCATGCATTCTTGAATTCTCCCACAGTGTTAGACCCCACAGCCTCCTCAGGAAGACTGTTCCATGCATCCACCACCCTCTCTGTGAAAAAATAATTCCTCACATTGCTCCTGAACAGCCCCCCCCATCTTCAAATTGTGTCCTGTTGTTCTTGCACATCTCTTTTTCTGAAAGATGCTACCCTCTTGGACTTTGTTGATTCCACTGAGGTTCTTAAAAGTTTCTACCATGTCCCCCCTTTCCTCAAGGGTATACATATTAAGCTCCTTTAGTCTCTCCTCATATGGCTTCTCTTGTAGACCCTGCACCATTTTAGTTTCCCTCCTCTGGACTGCCTCTATCCTGTCTATGTTCTTGCAGAGATAGGGTCTCCAGAACTGGATGCAGTACTCCAGATGGGGTCTCACCAACCGTCTGTACAGAGGGATAACAACTTTCTGTTTTCTGCTGGTGATGCCTCTCCCTATACATCCCAGTATCCCCAAGCCCACCCTATTGCCTTCTCACGTTGCTTGCCAACCTTAAGGTCATCTGATATGATTACCCCCAGGTCCCTTTCCATTTTTGTTCTTGTTACTACCTCCCCCCCATTGTGTAATCTTCCCCGTGGTTTTTGTTTCCCAGGTGCATTATTTTGCACTTCTTTGCACTGAATCCAAGCTGCCGTACTTCTGACCATTCCTCCAGCCTTGCCAAGTCCTTTCTCATCCTTTCCACACCTCCTTGTGTATCATCCCTGTTGCAGATCATTGTGTCATCTGCAAAGAAGCATACTTTTCCTTCCAGTCCCTCTGCAATGTCACTTATAAAGACATTAAAAAGGACTGGACCCAGTACTGAACCCTCACGGCACCCCACTAGTAACCCCTCTTTCTTCAGAGTGGACTTCATTTACAATTACCTTCTGTGTCCTGTAGTCCAGCCAATGTTTTACCCAGGCTACCACCCTGGGACCCACTCCCAGGCTGCTTAATTTGACTATTAATCTTTTGTGTGGGACTGTGTCAAATGCCTTGCTAAAGTCGAGGTAGGCCATGTCCACAGCCCCTCCCTGGTCTACTACTTTGGTCACCCAGTCAAAGAGCTCAGTTAGATTTGTCTGACATGACCTTCCCGCTGTGAACCCCTGCTGCCTTGGGTCCTGTGCCCCACTGGCCTCTAGGTACTGTTGGGCAGACTGCATGGGCCTTGTGGTCCTTATCTGCCATCAACTTCTATGTTTCTATGTACTCAACAATTCTTTCCTTCAAAAGTGGTTCCATCACTTTCCCTACCACAGAGGTCAAACTGACAGGTCTGTAGTTTCATGCCTCTGTCCTGGTCCCACTTTTGTGAAGGGGAATCACATCTGCCTTCCTCCAGTCCTCAGGTACCACACCATCCTCCCATGATTTGTTAAAAAGGATAGTCAGTGGTTTCACTAGTTCTCCCCTTAATTCTTTTAGAATTCTGGGCTGAATTCCGTCAGGCCCCATTGCTTTGTCCACCTTCAGTTTTAGGAGTTCTTTCAGAACCCTTTCTTCTGTGAAAGGACTTGGATCGACCCACCTATCCAGAGTGCTTCTGTTAATTGGATTAGGCACCTCCCCCTCCTCCTCTTTTGTGAATACTGAGCAGAAATATTCATTCAGTATCCCTGCTTCTTCACTGTCCCTCTCTGCCTGCCCACCATCCATTCTATTCAGCCTCACTATCCCTCCCTTTGTCTTTCTACGTTCCCTGATATACCTATAAAAGGTTTTATTCCTCTTCTTAACTGAGTTGTCTATCTTTTCCTCAGTTTGGGCCTTTGCTATTCTGACTACCCTCCCTGCTTCCTTCTGCCTTAACTTGTACAGCTCTCTGTTCTGCTCCTTCTGTGTTTCCTTATACTTCCTGAATGCTATTTTTTTCTCCGACCTTCCCTGCCACCTCTTTTGAGAACGATAGTGGCTTTTTCTTTCATTTTGATTTGTTTATTTGCTTCACACAAAGGTTTGTTGCCTCTGTGATGGCAGTTTTGATGTTTCCCCATTGTTGGTCCACCCCTCCTTCTAGCCTATTTGCTAGTGCTTTTCTAAGGCACTCTCCCATCTTGCTAAAGTCAGCCCCCCCTGAAGTCCAGCACCCTCACTTTTGTATGGCTTGATTCTGTAGCTGAGTTTATTGTGAACCACACTGTTTGGTGATCACTTGTTCCCAGATGGCTACCCACTTCTAGATCTGAGACCCTCTCACTGTCCCCATTTGAAAGTATGAGGTCTAAGATTTCTCCCTCATGAGTGGGTTCCAAAAATAGCTGTCTGAGGCATGCCACCTGTAGAGCATCGAGAATGGCCCTGCTCTTGGATGTGGCTGCAGCAAATCTGCTCCAGTTAACATCTGGCATATTCAGGTTTCCCATCAACAGTATCTCCCCTTTCTCTGCCATCCTAAGAATGCCTTCTATCATATCCTTGTCTATTCCCTCCCCCTGACATGGTGGTCTGTATACAACCCCTGTGTGGATTGTGGTGCCAATTCCAGCTCTAAGGCGACCCACAGTGCCTCCTCTCCTCCCTGTTTGTTCTTTTGTTCAGTTGCTTTTATCCCTTACCTTAAATACAGAGCTACTCCCCCTCCTTTCTCCCCTCCCCATCTCTCCTGTAGGTTGTGTACCCTTGTATGTTAACATCCCAGTCATGGTTTTCTGTGTACCATGTTTCTGTGACTGCTACGATATCCAGGCATCCCTCTTCCGTCAAAGCCACCAGTTCAGGGAGCTTGTTGCCCAGACTATGTGCATTGGTACTCATTATCCTCCATTTCCTGATGGCGTTACCCCTTTTTGCCCCATCCCTGTCCTTATTGCCTTTGTCACTTTATCCATTTACCCCTGCCCTTCTCCCCATCGACATCTGTAACTTGGTGTTTACCTCACTTACTACCCTGACTTTTTTTTGGTGGGGCTAGGATTTCCCTACGGCTTTCCAGTGCCTCCCCCCTTGGCTAGTTTAAATGCTTGCCAATGAAGCATTTAAACCTATCACCTAGGATCCTGGTTCCCCTCCTAGACATGCAGACCATCACTCCAATATAGGCCTGCATCACTCCAGGTGGACCCCCAGTCCCCAGTGAAGCCAAATCCCTGAGCTCTGCATCTGTTTTACAACCACTGATTGAATCCCATGGTTTGGAGCACCCTAGCCTCACCTATGCCATAGACAGGCAGCACCTCCGAGAAGGTTACCATGCGTGCTGCTTGTCTAAGGCCCCTCCCCAACTCCACAAACTCTTCCTGCACTGCTCTGATCCCTTTCTTAGCCAGGTCATTTGTCCCTAGGTGGACAATGACATCCAGCTCCCTCCCCTGTGCAGCTGCTCTGGCGATCCTGAGGATTCGCTCCCTGTCCGTCCAAGCCATGGTGCAAGGAAGGTATCTTACCTCCCTCTCCCCTTCCTGCCCCAGTTCTACCTTCCTAACAATGGAGTCCCCCGTCAGGAGTTGTTTCCTTCCCCTGTGGGGTCCCATGCCACCCTCCTGTGGGTCTCCTTTGTGGAGGGTCCCAGCATCCTCCTTGGTCTCCACTGTGGGTGCTTCCTTAGAGGAACCACACTTTGCCAGAATGGCATATGAAGTGTGGAGAGGTACAACTGGTGGGATGTGCCTCTGTTCCACCACCCTCACCCTCCGTGAGCCCACTGTGGTCCAACCGCTCCTCTTTCTTGGCAACCTCTGAGGCAACAGCAGTGGCCCTGGTGGTCCCTGGATGGGAAAGGAGGTCCCAGAAATCCTGACCAACTCAGCCTGGAGATGAGCAACCTCCTCCTTCAGCCAGACAGGTGCCTGAAGATGGGACAACACCGCAACCTCCAGAATGTCTCCCGGAAGACTACTGCTCCACAGCCACTGCACTGCACTACTCCCATCATTCCTTATTTCTGGCCCCTTCACTGTTGTTTGGAATACTTACTCTTTCCTCTGTTTTTTTTTTCTCCCTACTTAGTTACTGCCTCTGTGCCCTTTAAGCACCTGATCTTCCTGTTCTAAGACAAAAAGATCCTATATTTCTCAGTAGTCCCCTTACTTGCTCAGAGGCACACCTCCAGCAGCTGGGGGTGGGGGGGCAGAGAGTTACTCTTGTTCTTCTTGGATGGTGAGTCTTTGGTGGCTCTGTGACCACTCACTTCTTCTTTTTACCATCTGAGGAATATCGCCCGGGTGAAACACCTGGTTCCTCCAGGTGATCTTCCAACATTGGTCCATGCCTTTGTCACTACCCGTGTTGATTACTGCAAATCCCTCTGTAACCCCTAGATGGCGCTATCCCAGGGGCTACTACCCCTGCCTGATTTGCCACTAACAGGTTGAGGGGCCTGGATCCAATGGCGGGTGCCTCCACCCAGAGGTCAGGGTTTGCAATAGTTAAACTAACTTGGTCACAGCCCTCTGGGACACTGCAACCCCCCTTTCTTCCCACTAGTGGCCCACACAATATATCAGAATTACCTTCACAGTATACACTTGCCCCAGGTCTGGTTCCGGCACTGGGACCTCCTGTGAAATGAGATACAGTGCAACAATCACAGTACAGTACTTTAACATAGACAAATACCTCAGGCAGTATAACTTTGCTGAAACAAGCAGCTCTGATTTATTTAGGGGGATATAACAAGGACAGGGGGAAATCAGGTTAATTAGCTTATCACTCTAATAATCTAACATACTAACATACTATTTGCCAGCAGATTAGGCCTTATGGTCTATCAAGTCTGCTCGAACCTAGATCCTTAGTTGGGTGCCGACACCCTTCCATCCCTTGTGCTCCAGAAACCCCTATCATCCATCCCCACCCCCCCGGGACAGGCCATCATCTGATACATCCACTTTCTGCGTCTGTCCCACCCTTTCTTAAAGCTCTCCACTGTGGATCTCTGAACCAGCTCACCAGGCAAAGCATTCCAAGGGTCCACCACCCTCTCAGTGAAAAACCTCCTCCTCCTTTCCCCCCTCACCCTTCCACCTTCCAACTTCAAACCATGCCCTCTGGTGATGCCTCCCTGCTTTAGTCTAAAGATCCCCTCCATGTTTACCCTATTTATTCCCTTGAGGTACTTGAAGACCTCAATCATGTCCCCCCTGTCTCTCCTCTCCTCCAATGAAAACAGGCAGAGCTCCTCAAGATCTACCTATGGCTCTGTGCACAGGCCTATCCCTATCAGTTACTGTCCCTGGGTACCCAAGCCCTAGTGTCTAGTCCAAACCGTGGCAGCTGGTAGGGGCCCTTTCACACAGAGAAAAGGAGAATTAAACAGTCAGCAGTACAGTAATTCCATTTGGATTTAATGTGGCAATTCAACAGGGAGCGACCCTGAATTAGTACTCACGACCTCCAAATAAGATAGGGTCCTTCAATGTTAGCAGGGCTCACTTGAGGTACACAAACCTCTTCACACATCCATATAAAGAAAGCACTAACCAGGCAGGCTGCATCTGTATCCAGTCGCAATTACTGCACAATACCCGGAGAACACACAGCAGATTCAGTTCCTGACAGACCGAGTGCAATTTTCAGCAATTCCTCCAGTCTTCTACAGGGTGAGCCTGGTTTCTCCTCTTGGAGATCCTTTGATTCTTTTCACAGGACGGATTCAGTCCTAACAAGCTGTTACACAAACTGCAGACGGAACTCTGGGCCTTACACGTTTTTGACTAAAACTGCACACTGAAAAGCACAGGGCTCCTTCCTTCTTCACTGCCAAAGCTCAACTGAAACTCCAACCGACAAACCGGCACTTCCTTTGAGTTCCTACCAGTTCTTGACTGGATTGGCTGTCACTCACAATAGACTGCTGCTGTTGGTCCAAAAAGGCACTGAAGTCTAAACTACATCTCCCAGAGTCACTGCCCATACAATCCTCTTGTGGCTGGCTCAGATTATGAGTCAAGTTCTGATTCGTCCAAGGCACCATTTTAGAGCTAGCTTACCCACACTGATTGGTCCAGTTCAGCAGTTCAAAACTAGAATGGGGAACTAGCAGACACAGTTCTGACTGCAAAGAAAGCAGGTTAGACAAAATGTAATTTCATTATTACTCTAAATAATTTCTGGCAAACAGTTACATCTTTCAGATAGGTTCCTTTGCACTCCTAGTGACTGCAAAATGAAGTGAATTGGCAGCAGCTCGAGTGGTACTCAGAGAACACACAGTCCCCCATACAAACTAATTATGTCTGCAAGCAGACAGCTCTTAAAGAGACAGTACCAGAGGCTCTAAAACACTCACTGATAAATGGCTTAAATGCCAAACACCATTCAGGCTTGGAGCATTCAAGCAAGCTCCTGGAAGTCTTTTGGGAACCCCCATTTGCAGGGGGGTTACACCCTTCCTGGCCTGGGAAAGCTTGACGTCCGCGTCAAGCAAGTACCCCCATAAGTTTCAACTGCAACCATATACATTTGCATTAGGCTCGCACATGTAATCATCAGTCAATATATCATTTTACCAAGAACACATTTCTGAAACATTGCAGTACGTCACTCTTTACACAGTATTACATACACATTGTACCATAACTCAAGTTATTACCTCTTGTACATGAAACCTGAAGAGGGCCCTTCCTATCAGTTACCTTGGGGCTGGATGGGGCAAGGGCACCATACTAGAGGGCAACACAAGTAACTTGGAGTTAGCACTGATGCTCAGTTTGGGCAATGAGCTCGGGACACATACACTCCTTTATGGACAACATTGAGAGGCAAGTCCACAGGCCTCCCAAGTGAATCATAACTGAGGTGCACCACAGGCTTTACAGCTCGACCAGTCTTTCTAGGGGGAACTGTTATAGTCTCTGCACTCTGAGCCTCATTTTCAGCATTGTCCTCACTTGTCAGGGAGTCTCCATGGGGTAGAGAGGCTAGAACTTGGGCACTTTCAGCTCCAGGAGTTACAGTTTCTGAGTCCACAACATTTGGCTCGCATGGAAGCTTTGGACACTGGCAGTGGACTGTCAGGGCACTCAAAATACTCTTCTTGTTCGGTGTATCACCAGTCTGCCCCAATCTATCATTTCCTCCCTGAAGCTCAAACAGTTCAACCATGCACAATGATTCCATTTCATCTGATCTGATGCTTTGCACTTCACTTTCTGGAGCATTGGCTCCAGGGATGAAGCTGGGGGCTTAGACAGTCCAGAAGGCCCAGCTTTGTCTCCAGTATTGACTAGGGATTGCCCGAAACAATTGACTCAGTTAGTAAGAAGGATAGTATTCAAAGTCACTCTCACTTTCTTCCGATATGGACTGACAGTCATGCTCAACTGGACTTGTGGAGGGAACACTTTAACTTTGCTTCTGTAGGTGCAGACTTTCTTGATCTTTTCTTAGCAGTAGCTCTAGTCACTGGTCCAGAGGGGCATCTTCTAGGGGCTCAGACTCAATTAAGATTTGTCCAATGGGCAGTAAATGATTTCTATGCATTGTTTTTACATCTTTTGAATTATTCTCAGGCCTTACTTTGTACACTGGCAGATCATCTAGTTTGCCCACTACAATGTGAGGGAGATGGTACCATCTGTCAGCAATCTTGTGCTTGCCATGCAGTCCCAGATTTCTTAGCAATACCGATCTCCTCCTGGAGTTCCTGTGCTTTCACCTTTTTATCATACCTTTCTTTGTTGGCCAGATTTCTTTTGGCAGCCATGGTTTGAGCCAGTTAGTACGCATGAGTTAGCTGGGCCTTTAACTTTTGCACATACTGTAAATAGTTGTCAGCTTGAACCCCATCAGGAGAGACCCCAAAACACACATCTACTGGTAGTCGAGCTTCTCTTCCAAACATCAGGCGGTAGGGGAGAATCAGTGGCATCACTTTTGGTGCAGTTATAAGCATGTACCAGGGTGCTAATTTGTTGGCTCTATCTAGGCTTGTCCTTTGGGTGCGAGTGCCTAGCATATCTAGCAAAGTCACGGTTGAAGCGTTCAGGCTGTGGGTCCCCTGGGGGTGGTAAGGAGTGGTTCTGGACTTTCGCACTCCCCACAGAAAGCATCTCTTTGATCAGACGACTCTCAAAGTCTCTCCTTGATCAGAATGGATTCTTTGTGGAGCTCCATAGTGAACAAAAGTTTTCTACAAGTACTTTGCCACAGTGGATGCTTTCTGGTCTTTGGTGGGAAAGCTTGGGCATATCTCGTGAAATCGTCAGTGACCACCAGCACATTACTGATATTTCTTTGATCTGACTCCAAACTCAGAAAATCAATACAGACCAGCTCCATGGGTGCACTGGTGGTGATGTTAACAAGGGGCAGCCCTCTGGGCAAAGCTTTCCTCTGTAAGCAGCACTACAAGTTCGAATGTGTTGCTCCACATCAGCCCCATCTTAGGCCAATAGAATCTGGATCTCACCAAGTCAAGTGTTCTGTCTATACCAAGGTGCCCCATGTGGTTGTGCAAGGACCTCAGTACTGAGTCTCAAAAGGCAGTGGGCAGCACTAGTTGTTGTTTGTCTACTTGTCCCCTCTGTCTACTGTTTCTCTGTATAACAGTTTATTGATCAGTTTCAACTTAGGACCTTCTTTGTATAACAGTGCAGTTCTCAAATCAGTGGGCGTAATTTGGACACATCTTTTCCTGCATAGAGGGCTTCTAAAGCTGCTTTGATCATGGGATCGCGGATTGAGCCCGCCGAATACTGTCATTGTCCAGCTGAGGCAGTGCACCAATGTCTATTGCAGAAAAGTGGCAATAAGCAGCAGGTATGCAATTCTCAGAGGGTCCCAAGCAATCCACCATGCAGTCCACTCCGTCCGTGGACATTGTTCCTCCCTGTCAAACTTCGGCAGAGTGCCGAATGTCAGGTTCTGCCAATCGGACCCCTCATTCTGGGAACAGGCCTCGGGAGAGAGCATCAGCATCTATGTGGTTCAGACCTGCTCGGTATTCGAGAGCATAGTCATATGTAGATAATGCAGAAAGCCACCTATGGCCAGTGGCATCCAACAGCTGAGGTCTGCACATAGGTCAAGGATTATTGTCAGTTTTACTAGTATTTTAGCCCCATACAAGTACTCATGGAATTGGTCAACAATAGCCCACTTCAAAGCTAGGAACTCTAACTTATGTACAGGATAGTTCTTTTCGGATAGGGTCAGGCTTCTACTGGCAAAGGCCACTGGTCTCAGGCCATTCTCGTGCTCTTGGTACAACACAGCCCCCAACCCTTGCAAGCTAGCATCAGTGTGCAGGATGTAAGGTTTTCTTGGATCGGCATAGGCCAGCACTGGAGCATGGGTAAGCTGATATATGATCTCATGAAAAGCAGTCTCACAATCAGGAGTCCAGCGGGCCCCAAATACTTCACCGGATGAAAATACACTCTTTCAGTCTTGAGGGCGCTGACTTTTGGTATTTTTGTGGGTTGGGATACCCTTGAGTAAGGTTAAGTAAAGGCGGATCACTCTTGAATAGTCCTTGATGAGCGCCCGATAATAACAGAATCCCAGGAATCTTTGCAGTTCTTTTAGATTTTTGGGCTGTGGCCCAGGTGGTCAAGGCCTCAACTTTACTTGGGTCGGTCTCTATTCCCTCGGTAGATACTATGTGTCCCACATACTTTACTGATGTTTGAAAATTGACACTTATCAATGGACAGTTTAAGGCCAAAAGTCCTCCAGTCGGTCCAATACCTTAAATAATCTGCTCTCATGTTCCTCCAGTGAGCTGCCAAACGCAATAACATCATCGAGGTATACCAGGCACTCTAGTAAGTTCATGTCCCCCACTGCACGCTCCATCAATCGTTGAAAAGTGGCTGGGGCACCTGAAATCATGAGGCATCCTCCTTGAATTCATAGAAGCCAAGCGGACAGATAAAGGCCGTCTTCTCCACAGGTCCTCTGGGGCCATCGGGATCTGGTAGTACCCACTGCGGAGATCCAGCACAGGAACCACTTGCTCCCGTTTAGGCAGTCCAAAGCATCCTGAATGCGGGGCATTGTGTACTGATCAGGGATAGTCCCCGGTTTAAGGTGCGATAATCCACACACATCCTTACTGTTCCATTCTTTTCCTCACTACCACAATGGGGAAGCATAAGGGCTTCTGGTTCTTGTATTACACCAGCAGCTAACATCTCTTGCAGATGCCGTCTCACATCATCTATGTCAGCAGGTGCAGGCGTCGAGACCTCTCACGAAATGGTCTTCGTCATGCAGCGGATATTGTGCTCAGCTCCTTGCCGCATCCACATCCCATTCCTTTAAAGAAAACACCTGTTCTCTCTGGGCAAGCTTCTCACTGATCCTCACTTTCCATTCAGCTGGCAGCGGGAGTCGCCAAATCAAACAAGTCAGGCGTTACTCTGTCATTCTTCCTTGAGCTCTTGCTGCTGGTAGCACTGCAGTGTCTGCACAATGCACATTAGCCAGGATGCAACCTCTGTTTACTCGAATGTCTCTTTCAGACACATTATGAACTTGGACCATTACCCTTCTGGCATAAGCATGGGCTCTAGCGGGCAAAATACTTAAGCTTGACCAGCAGTTCCTCTGGCAATTTTCCATCGCCTGGTGCATCCAACATTAATATTTTATTCTTAACATCCTTTCTGATACGGACCTCTCCTGTAAGGTACACTGGGCATTTGGCGCCAGGATCAGAGACTCAGGATCCTTCTTCCACACAATTCCGACCGGTTCCTCTGGTTCTGTTTTTCAGCATCTCTCTGTGCCTCATAGGCCTTCTTAATTAAAGCGGAACTCTTAAAGCTCTACTAGTCTTTGACCCCTGTTTTCATAACACAACTGTGCCAGCCTTCCGAACATATGAGCATTTGTTCCAATCAACAAAGGGACACCATCATACAGTCCAGTGGGGGACACACTAAGGCTAGGGTCTCTACTTGTTCGGCCACTCCAGCCACGGAGGTGGGGAAAGACAACCAAATTCGGATATACCGGAATAAGGGTGAGGCCTTCTCACTTAACCCCATACATGCAGTCCTTCTAATGGTTGTAAGAGTGCGTCTGACAATGCTTCTGATACCAATCCTGGAACATAATTGTCACTTGGAGCCACTGTCTAATACAGCTCTTGTAGACACTCCATTCACCTTTACAGTGGTCTCCATGGAGGGACCCACTATTCTGGACCAGTCTGGAGGCGGTAGTGAGGGCCTGGGCAACTGACCTTGCCACAAAGGGCGTGAATTAGCATTTTGGTGCCCTCACTGGGATCATGTCGTGCACCTCTTAACCACTGATTTCTTCTCCAAGCTCTCCTTGTAGCCTATATGCAACTTTGTCAGTGTCTTTTGGGGACTGGCATTCCCTTTCATGTGCCCATCTTTCCCACAATTATAGCAAAACATACTTTCTGGAGTTTGAGCTGGCCGAGCGCCACACTGGGAGCAGAGGCGGGGTATTACTAACTGGAAACCGGTGCCATCTCTGTCTCTAGCGTGATAAGCATTTGGAGACATCTCGTCAGTTTCTCCACTTCCATGGTCAAGGAATTGAGTTTGGGCTGTTATCAGCAGGAGATACATGGGTGGGTACCCCCACCCCATAGCAGATGCAGTCGGATATAGGTCAGGGCCCGTGCTTGCAGGCGTGGCCTTCACAAAGGACTGTTTTGAATTCCCGGATCTCTCTCAACAGTTAGCCCCATTGTGGCATATCTTTTCCTTGTCAGAGCACTCATTGACTGTCAACCTCTGCCCTGACTTCACTTGATGGGTCACCCTCAGTCACTCGGGTCGTAGCCACAGCTGTTGGTGCAGGTACCTCGAGGTCGCTTTTCTCAACTCCTCAATTTCTCTCATTAACTCATCATAGGAGGGTGGGGATTCCAGTCGATTTGCCAGGCGTAACTGAAGCAACAGCAGTTCTGAGAAGGGGCAGACTTAAGGATTCTGTCCAGTCTGGTTCGGTCCAGTTCAATCGCTGGCAAACTACCCTTTCTGAGGCATTCTTGCAACAATTTTTCCAGCCGAGAGACATACACAGACAACAACTCCCTTGGTACTGTTGTGCATTCTTACTCTCCACCATAGGTCCTCATCAGAATCTGGGCTCCCATACACATTCTCCAAGGCCTCAAGATAGGCCTGTGCAGTTGCTTCAGGGTTACTGGCCCGTTTAGCACAGATGGTAGCCAGGGCAGGACCTCAGGCTCTCACTAACCCTCTTCGCTTTTAGCCTTCCAGCATTGCCATTCTAGCACTGGGGCAACATAGTCTATCAGGTCTCCCAGTCATCCTCCCTTGGGGGGTGGGGAGGTGCCAGAAAGATCCTCAACCTTCGGTAAGAGTCGTGACTAATGGCAGGTGCAGAAATAGGAGTCTGCATTGGTTCAGCCACCATTACGGGCACTGGAGCAGGAGAGGTGTTGGGGAGGAACACCCCAGGTGGCAAGAATAGTTTCTTCAAGTCCTCCACAGTTTTCCCTCTCCAGCAACCATTCAGCAAATTTCTCCTCAAAAGTTTCAGATAGTGGTGGGGCTGATTCCCCAGGTCTTCTGTCCTTAGTTATCACTCTCCAAGCAGTGAGGGCTCCCTCTGGGGTAATGGTCTGTGGCACTTTGGAGCTATCTATGGGATCCTTAAACTCTACTAGGGCCAGGAAAGTGTGGGTGAGCAGATTAGCATGCCGACCCACCACCACAGGGTTTTGTAAACCTTCCACCTTGGAAAGTACTCCCTGCACAGTGTCCGTATTGATACCAGGGGATGTCCAGGATAAGCATAGCATTTTGGGGTCAATCTCCTCCCCAGTACACCACTCCACCAGCCGGTGCACAGCCACTCTGTCAGGGTACCCATTTTTTCTTAACAGTGGTTTGTAAATATGGCCACTAGAGGACACACAATCCCAGCGGTGAGCCTCCAAGATGTAACCCCAGATGGCGCTATCCCAGGGGCTACTACCCTGCCTGATTTGCCACTAACAGGTTGAGGGGCCTGGATCCAATCGGGTGCCTCCACCCAGAGGTCAGGGTTTGCAATAGTTAAACTAACTTGGTCACAGCCCTCTGGGACACTGCAACCCCTTTCTTCCCACTAGTGGCCCACAATATATCAAATTACCTTCACAGTATACACTTACCCCCAGGTCTGGTTCCGGCACTGGGACCTCCTGAGAAATGAGATACAGTGCAACAATCACAGTACAGTACTTTAACAGACAAATACCTCAGGCAGTATAACTTTGCTGAAACAAGCAGCTCTGATTTATTTAGGGGGATATAACAAGGACAGGGGGAAATCAGGTTAATTAGCTTATCACTCTAATAATCTACCTATGGCTCTGTGCACAGGCCTATCCCTATCAGTTACTGTCCCTGGGTACCCAAGCCCTAGTGGCTAGTCCAAACCGTGGCAGCTGGTAGGGGCCCTTTCACACAGAGAAAAGAGAATTAAACAGTCAGCAGTACAGTAATTCCATTTGGATTTAATGTGGCAATTCAACAGGAGCGACCCTGAATTAGTACTCACGACCTCCAAATAAGATAGGGTCCTTCAATGTCAGCAGGGCTCACTTGAGGTACACAAACCTCTTCACACATCCATATAAAGAAAGCACTATACCAGGCAGGCTGCATCTGTATCCCGATGCAATTACTGCACAATACCGGGAGAACACACAGCAGATTCAGTTCCTGACAGACCGAGTGCAATTTTCAGCAATTCCTCCAGTCTTCTACAGGGTGAGCCTGGTTTCTACTCTTCAGAGATCCTTTGATTCTTTTCACAGGACAGTTCAGTCCTAACAAGCTGTTACACAAACTGCAGACCGGAACTCTGGGCCTTACACGTTTTTGACTAAAACTGCACACTGAAAAGCACAAGGGCTCCTTCCTTCTTCACTGCCAAAGCTCAACTGAAACTCCAACCGACAAAACTGGCACTTCCTTTGAGTTCCTCCCAGTTCTTGACTGGATTGGCTGTCACTCACAATAGACTGCTGCTGTTGGTCCAAAAGGCACTGAAGTCTAAACTACATCTCCCAGAGTCACTGCCCATACAATCCTCTTGTGGCTGGCTCAGATTATGAGTCAAGTTCTGATTCGTCCAAGGCACCATTTTAGAGCTAGCTTACCCACACTGATTGGTCCAGTTCAGCAGTTCAAAACTAGAATGGGGAACTAGCAGACACAGTTCTGACTGCAAAGAAAGCAGGTTAGACAAACTGTAATTTCATTATTACTCTAAATAATTTCTGGCAAACAGTTACATCTTTCAGATAGGTTCCTTTGCACTCTAGTGACTGCAAAATGAAGTGAATTGGCAGCAGCTCGAGTGGTACTCAGAGAAGCACACAGTCCCCCATACAAACTAATTATGTCTGCAAGCAGACAGCTCTTAAAGAGACAGTACCAGAGGCTCTAAAACACTCACTGATAAATGGCTTAAATGCCAAACACCATTCAGGCTTGGAGCATTCAAGCAAGCTCCTGGAAGTCTTTTGGGAACCCCCATTTGCAGGGGGGTTACACCTCTACCTAGGGCTACCTGGGGTTGATATCCGCCACCTGCAGCTGGTGCAGAACGCGGTGGCCAGGCTTTTGACTAGGACTTCTAGAACCAGTCATATTACACCTGTGCTCTGCGAAGTGCACTGGCTGCCTGTTTGGTGGCAGATCACCTTTAAGGTTGGTTTACTAACCTTTAAAGCCCTACATGATCAGGGACCCGGTTACCTGAAAGATATCCTGGTACCCTACTGCCCCCTTCGTCCTCTCCGTTCTGCCAACAAGGGATTGCTGGAGATTCCCAGGGTTCGATTAAAGACATCAGGATCTCATGCCTTCGCTTTTTCAGTGCCAACCCTGTGAAATTCTCTACCTCATTGGTTGAGAGAATGCCCAACTGTTGATAGATTCAAAATGGAGTTGAAGACTTATTTACTTAGTTTAGCTTTTCCTAGTTACGGATGATTTGTTTTGATGCTTGTTTTAAAATTTTATCTTTATGTGTATTGTTTTTATGTACAGCGCCTTGGTTTTGAAAGGCGCTATAAAAATAAAGATGATTTGATTTGATTTCTTGCTCCCAAACAGGAAGTTCCTGCTGTCAGTCAAATCCTGTGCCTATAAAAGTAGAACTGGTTTAGGGTGGAGGGGAGGAAAGAAGGGCAATATAGTCCCAGTAGAGAAGTTTAGTTATACCAGCAGCTCCTTCCTCCTGGTGTTCTCTGACAATTCTCTGGCAGAAGCTATCAAGCGCAGTGTTTAAATATGGCTTTAACTTGGCTTCCTTCTAGCTAAGCCATTCCTCCTACTTAACAGATCTTTCCACACTTAGTTAAATTGCACAGATAACAATCCCCTTCAGCCACCTGAGATTAACATCTAGATAACTGCTCAGATAATTCACTTCAGCCAACTCTGACAAACACGCTAACTTTTTTTTTTTACCCTAAATTGAAGGTCCCAGTAGTAGAGTTCTGCTTCTTAAGTCCCAGTAAATTGAAGGTCCCAGTAGTAGAGTTGTGCTTCTTTAGTCCCAGTAAAGAAGTCCAGTCACAGCAGCAGCTCCTTGTCCTGGTGTTCTCTGACAATTCTCTGGCAGACGCTATCTAGGGCAGTGTTTAGATATGGCTTTAACTTGGCTTCCTTCTAGCTAAGCCACTCCCCCTACTTAACAGATCTTTCCACACTTAGTTAAATTACACAGATAACAATCCCCTTCAGCCACCTGAGATTAACACCTAGATAACTGCTCAGATAATTCACTTCAGCCAACTCAAATTCACTAACTTTTTTTTTTCACCCTAAATTGAAGGTCCCAGTAGTAGAGTTCTACTTCTTAAGTCCCAGTATTTTGAAGGTTCCAGTAGTAGAGTTCTGCTTCTTTAGTCCCAGTAGAGAAGTCCAGTCACAACAGCAACTCCTTGTCCTGGTGTTCTCTGACTATGACTAAGACTAAGACTATGTAAAGTGTTGGGGGAGTGGATGTATAATCCTCATTTCAGTTGTTAGATTCTTATGCATAATCATAAACCTTAAAGTGGCAGACTATGTGACGGACTGGGGGGGAGGTTGAGAGGAAAAAAAAACTAACATTCAGGTTTTGTTTTAACTCAGACAGTATTGTGCTTATTATATTATAGTAGAATTTGAACTATAATGGTATAGTCTTCCTATGTCCTGACCTTAACTCTGCCATGCTGCTATATGGTGTTAGTGCCAACAAGCAGGCCAATTTGTATCGGGTGGCCCCCTTTTGCCCGACAACCTGACGGCAAAACACGGAAAATGACCACTACAGAGACAGTCACTGTGATGGTCCGTTTCCGTGTTTCGCTTTCCCCCAGTGTCCTGCCCCCTCCCTGGACCAACTCTGTCCTGGAGTTGAGAATCCTAAAGTCCGGGGGGTGCAGGAGGCAGAGCCCCCCACAGAAAACACTGGTGGCTTGGGAGGCACAATACCTGCATCGGCATTGTGCCATCGCTGTGCGGTAGGTCGACAGGTTTACTGTCGACCTAACTTGGTGCTTCCATTTGTATCAGTATTCATTCCTATAGTGCTGTCCAATTATTGCATTAAGAAAATCCATTTCATCTCACATCTGTCCAATCTGTTCTGCTAGACACCCCCTTTTTTTGGTGGGTAAACAACTTCTGATCCCCAAAACTGCAGTGAAGCCCCACTATGTCCTGCTTGATTAAATAAGTAAGTAAGTTTTTATTTATATAAGGCATCCTTCCAAAGCTCAGGGTGCCTTTACACTTAGAACATTAAAAATGCACCACACATCATAAAACATATTAAAAGACATCTATATAAATTTGAACTCAGTATGTTCCTGAGAAGGCCTGGTTAAACAAATATGTCTTCAAACAATTTTTAAAACCTTCTATGGTCTGGCTATCTCGTATCTGGTGAGGTAGAGAATTCCACAGGGTAGGAGCCATAAAGGCAAAAGATCTTCCTCCTGATGTTTTAAGGGATACCCTGGGAATCTCTAGCAATCCTTCACCAGAGAAACGGAGTGAGTGGGAGGGACATTAAGGGTGCAGGAGCTCTTTCAGGTAGTAGGGACCCTGCTCGTGTAGGGCCTTATAGGTCAGCAAAGCGACCTTGAAGGTAATCCGTCACTGTATTGGCAATCAGTGCAAATCAGGCAGCACAGGTGTAATATGACTAGACCTAGAGGTTCCAGTCAGCAACCTGGCTGTCGCGTTCTGCACTAGTTGCAAGTGGCGGATATCTACCCCCGGTAGCCCTAGGTAGTGGGCATTGCAATAATCAAGATGACTGGTGACAAAGGCATGGACCAAGGTCGGAAGATCTTCGGGCGGAACCAGATGCTTCACCCGGGCTATGTTCCTAAGATGGCAGTAGGACGATTTGACTACAGATGAAACCTGTGCCCTCAGGGTCAGACCTTCGTCAAAAACAATGCCCAGGTTCCGCACCTGGCCAGAGGCAATAAGCGGGATCCCACCAAGACTTAATCCTGATGGTTTTCCCGCCCATGTTCCTATCATCCTATAACCAGGGTCCACAACCAATACCTCAGTTTTTTTCCGAGTTCAGCTGAAGCCAAATGGCACTCTTTCAGCTCCGGGTCTCCAGTAGGCAGTTATTAAACACCGTAATGGAATCTAATTCCTGATCGTGTACAAAGGACATGCACAGTTGAGAATCATTAGCATAGCAATGAAAATTCAATCTGTACCGACTTATAATGTCCCCTAACGGAAGCAAAAACACTGCTAATAACATGGGGGACAGCACCAAGCCCTGTGGAACCCCATAGGGTAGTCCATGAGGGGCCGAGGAATAGATTCCTGACACCACTCACTGAGACCTACCCTCAAGGAAGGACTTAAACCAATTGTGGACTGCCCCCCTCAGTCCACAGAAAAACCACAGACACTTTAGCAGCACCCCATGATCCACAGTGTCAAACACTGCTGAGATCAAGGAGAACCAAGATTGAACTGGCTGTCTGATCTCTCGCCGTCAGGAGGTCATTAAGTACCCTCACCAGGGCCGTTTCAGTGCTATGCCTTTTTCTGAAGCTAGACTGGAAAGGATCATAGATATTGTGGTTGGTCAAATGATCCTGCAGGTGCAGTGCGACCACCTTCTCGATAACTTTTCCAACAAAGAGTAAGTTCGAGAATGGTCTGTAGTTAGCTGGGCAGTCGGGGTCAAGGGAGTTTTTTTAAGGGGGTGAACTACTGTCTCATTTAAGGGATCTGGAAAGATCCCTCTCTCCAGTGAAACTCCCACTGTCCCATTGAGGACCGGGCCGATGACTTCTACACACCCCGCTAGTAGGCGTGTAGGGCCCAGGTCCAAACTACAGTAAGTTGGCCGCAGAATCTGGATTATCCTCACTATATCCATGACTACTGGTTGGCTAAAGGTGGACCAGGTCAACTGGATATTAGTACTACCCGGTTGATTAATGCAAGTGTAATCACCAGCCAGTGTGGGGGGATGTTATTTTTTGTTTTATTAGCACTGTGCGGCACCTCCATATTGTAACCCACTACCTGGCTGCCTGGGTTTGAGGAGAAAACTGTTGCTCAGCATTTTGGCTAGGTTTGACTTCTAGTGAGGGGCACTCAAGTAACTCTGGACACAGGAAGCAATAACTGCAATGTCCAAATCAGGAATGGGATTGTAGAGTGTGGCTTTTATTCACAACAGAACAAGAAAGCATAGATGGACCCCCACAGGGCTACACTCCAGGTAATGCAGATATACGGAGCCCAGAACATATCTTCTCACACACTGTTACCCTCAGGTTCAGAAACACAATGGGCTCTCAGCCTGAACTTGTACTTTTCTCTTGATTTCCCTGGCATGGTACATCCAGACAGCAGTCGGACTACTTTCCATATGGCATGGACCTGTAGTGGTGGCTCCCTCTACCACCCATGAGCACTTCCTGGCTCCATAAAGGGATAATCTTCATCACTAATCCCACGTCTGGGTACTTTCCATGAACACTGGCCAAGTGCCTGGAAGAAAGCAATAGGTGCCCAAACTGAACCTGTAGAGGTAAATCTGGTTACTCCAGATGGGGCTCCCACCTCTTGCTCCCAAATCTATACCCGGCCATTCATTTGGAATCAACTCCTTTCTTGAAACACACTGTTGTAGAATGCTGTCTTGAAATGTATATCACACTGAACACTCTACTCTTCAAAATCTGATGTCCTGGCTTATAATGATCTCAGAGTGGCTATGTCCATCCCTGTAGACCCCCACTGTACAGATTACATTTTTAGCCACCCACAACTGTAGTACTGTATTTGGCTGTCCTTCCTTGACCTCACAGTAACAGATACTATACACACTGTCTGGTGAAAACATTGGCTCTATTTCAGAGCAGACTCACCCTGGTTTGCAGGTACTGACAGGCTTCTAGCAAAGCTACGTCTTGTGCCTCAGCATACAACTCGATACAACATACGACAGGCAGCTTTCCCTCTTCAGCAGGGCCAGGGGATTGCCCCTGAAGTTGCTGGCTTCTCTTCCCCCCCTCCCTCCTGGGATGGGGCACTGGAACAAACTGGGGAATGATCTCTACCACTAGACCAATTTCTTCTGTGTCTCTATCTAGGACGAGAACACACACCCTCTACCTCTGAGTAGCTTTATAGCAGAGCTTAACCTGAGGGGCTGCCACTGCAGCACACCTCCTTCACTCTCTGACTCTCTGAGTCTCCCTGCAGACTGCCATAGACTGACTTCAAACCTCCCAATGTTCTAATTAACTCCCAGCTACAACATTCCAATGTGGCTTATGCTGCTACGAAAATTTTATATGATGTCATCCCTCCAGCTCAGCTGAAACTGAGGACAGAGTGAGACAGTGTGAAATCCATTTAACTGGTGTTTCACAGGCTGCCATTCCCTGCCTGCCACTAGATCTAAGTGGGATTCTTGTAACCCCAGGTGACAGGGGGGTTACACAAGGACCAATGGGAAGACACTGGCTGATCTCATTTCTGGTGGTGGACATCTTATCAGAAAAGAACTGCACAAACTCCTCACACTGTTTTTATGACAATGCTCGACCAGAGTGAAGACAGGTTGGATTGCACAGTCTGTCCACAGTCCAGAAGAGCTGGGCTGGTCTGTTCTTTGCTGTAGCAATTTCCCTGGACAGGAATTTTGCCTTCTTAAAGGAAATGGCTGATTGATAGACATCATAATGGTCCATCAATCTAAGTCTGTCCACCTCTAGATGAGTTTTCCGCCAGTGTCTTTCCAACCTTCGCCCCTGCCTCTTTAATTCATGGATCTCCCCATTAAACCATGGGGCACCCAGATGAGAGGTAAGAGGGTGAACACGAGAAGGAGCAATTATATCCAGTGCCTCAGTAGCAGTCTTGTTATAGGCTGACACAAGAGGCCCTGGGTCAATGCTATCCCCTTGAATTCCCGAGAAGTCCAGTACCACCTAGGCCTTCTGAGGTAACTCCTCTTATAGGGCAGAACTGTACCAACTCCCTTGAGGCAGGCCTATTTTGGGGGGCTGCGAAACTGAATCTCAGGAGGTGATGGTCAGACCATCCGACGGGCTCCACCTCCACATTGGAAGTCTCTATCCCCAGATGAAACACCAAGTTCAATGAGTGTCCTTTATCATGGGTTGCAGTGGTAATAACCCATGTCAAGCCCAAGGAATCAATCAATTGGAGGAGGTTCTGTCCAAACAGCGAGAGTTCATCATCGACCCAGGCGTTGAAATCTCCCAAGATCAACCATCTGGGAGACTCAGATATCTTGTTGGCGATGAAGTCTGCAACCTCCTTCAGGAAATCCCTCCCATCACCTAGTGGATGGTAAATGAGAAGGATCCTGTAGCCAACACCTGCACCCATTATACACTCAAAGGCGTTGGTAGCCTCAACTGGGACCTCCATGATACCCAGTTCCTGTCTAAAACAGACAGCAATCCCCCCCCAACCCGACGATCCTCTCTCAGGCGGTGAATCATCGAGGACCCGACTGGAATCGCAGACTCCAAAATTGGGCCAGCACTTCCATCTAGCCAGGTCTTGGTGATACATGCCAGGTCCACAGATGCCACAAGATCAGCAATAACTGCTGTTTTATTTTTCATTGACCTGGCATTACTTAACACCACCTGAAAGGGACTGGAATCCAGGGATGACCCCACTTCCTGCCTGATAAAATCAGATCCCTTGGGTATGGGCACAAGACAGGGAGAACCTCGTTCCTGTGTCCATTTCGCTCCAGGGCGTCTCCTGGTCTTCACTATCCCAATCCGTCCGCTCCCTTTCCATCCCCCTCGAGAGTTCCAGGATCTTCTATTCTATCTGCTTCCTCATACCCTTAAAATACCATGGGCACAACATCTAAAATAAATAGATGGAAGTGATGGATAATCAAATGGACGGAGACCCCTTAGTCTCGAGGGGGAATACTGCTTGACCGCACTCCTACTTCCCCAGCACATAACTCAGGTGTTATAAAGTTCTCAATATTTTGAGAACTATACATTAAAGTGTATGGCTACTTGTGATTCCTGAGCATGTCTCCCTTGTGTTCTTGTATCCTAGTTTTTAATTGTCTGGTTGTTTGCCCTACGTAAATCTTATTGCAAGTGCATTGCAAAACATACATTGCCCATTGTGTTTGACAGTTAATGGGCTGTCTAATGTCAAATGATTTGTATGTGGGTGTTTGAAAGCAGTTTTTCTGCTGGTATGTCAGCAGACATAGCACCTGCCACATGGTGTCATCCCTGGCTGCAAAGGGCCTAACAATAATTGTTGCCCTGGTTTTAGTGTTGTGAAAACTGAGATTTTACTAGCTTGTCTTTTATTGTTGGGACTTTTTTGGCTACCACTATCGAGTTTGGGGCTAGTGCTGGAATTTGATGATTTTCTGTGCTGACTAAATAACAATGTTCGTGAATGATCGTTTTTATTTCTGGCATTTTGTGGGAATACTTTGTTGCAAATACCAGTTTGTCACACTCAGTAGCTTGTCCTTTCTCTTCAAATAGATACTGTCTGTTTTTGGTTTGTATTTTTTGTTCAGCCTGTCTTTAACTTTTTTTTACCATAGCCCGTTTTGAAATCATTGTATCGTGTCCTGTTGTGCTGTTTGAAAATCTTCCTCTGTGGAGCTATTTCTTTTAACTCGCAATAATTGAGAGTGTGGTATGCTTTTTTTTAAGTTTGGGTTTGTGGAAACTGTTTCCGTGTAATAATGTATTTCTGTTTGTTGGTTTCTGATACAAAGTAGTCAGCAACTTGCTCTCTTTTTTGATGATCGTAATGTCTAAATAGGGAATTTGGTTTGTGTTAAAGTCCATGGTAAATTTTTATTATGGACTGGAACTGAACAAAGACTGCATGGATTTCATGAATATATGAACCTCATTAATATTAGCTTGAAATTTACCATGGAATTTAACACTAACCAAATTCCCCATTTCATGAATATTAATGAGCCCCTCATACATATTAATGTTTTTTTGTTCCTACCCCAAGGGAACTGTATGCTTTGGCAGCTGCTGCGAGGATGCAGCTGTATAAAAATGTAGTAAAATATGGCAGCAGCCACCTGCAAGGACACTAAAGGGACTATTGCATTACAGGGGAAGTAAATAAAATGTAAATACTTGCTGCACCAGTTAACACTGGGACTCAGATATAATGCTTGCCTGCTGCAAAGGGGGTTATAAAATATTGGCAGCAGCGACAGGCTTGGAACTGAAACAAAATGTTTAATCTGTGCAGTGATCAAGAGAGCACACAAGAGGCTTTTGGACTCTGGGGCAAGAAAGCTAAAAAAATAATCATTTTGGCCGCACTAGGACTTTTATTTGGGATTGTGCAGGATCTGCCAAGGAACTGTGGCCCAGATATTCAAACTGCACCCAAAAAGTGTGCAACAGCAGGAGCAAGCGCAAGTCCACTGCGCCCATGCACAAGAAGTGTGATATTCAAAAACTGAGCAGGCCAAGATGCGCCTATGGCCGATGACTGAATATCGCACCACCTGCGCCATAGCGCAACTAGGGAGGTGAAGCTGAGCATATCTGATGCGCCATAGTGCAACAAGGGATGTTCAGCTGAGCAGTCCAGATGCGCCATAGTGCAACCAGGGACACCCCCAGCATCAGGGCAGCAATGCAACAGCACAACCAGGGATGCAGCGGCCCACCACCCATGCCACAGATGGGCAGAGGAACACACAGCAGAACAGACATCATCCCCCCACAACCCATGCACTGCACAACTGGGGGAAGGCTGGAATAACCACTGCCCCATGGATACCAGCAACCAACCCACAGCTGGGCCATGGTGCCCCATCACACCCCCTGGCAAGCTGTGACCGGCACACAAAGATGGCTGACCACCCCGTACCACACCATCCCACAAATGCAGAGCACACCCTGCACCATGATCCCCGTACACCCTGCCCAGGAGTAGCACCCAACAGTGCAGGACAGCCCATGCATGCCACCACCCCCACTGTGACAATGCAACCCTGTGCACCATGGAGCCATGCAAGGCAGCTCCGCCATGGACACCCTGCAGTGGGCAGCAGCAGACAGTGATGCAACAGATGCATACACAGTGCCGCCCTGCACATCCCCCCCGAGTTACAGCTGAGAGACCGACCATGCGTCAGCAAATGAGGTACCCCACATGTGACAGGGCATGCCCCGGACCCCACCTCCAACGGTGCAGCACCCTGCACACCCTCCCAAGGACACATCCCGTCCCAGCACTGGTCACAACAGCCACCACTGACACACCAGCAGACTGTTCATATCACAGACATGCAAGGGTGTCAGCTGCACAGGCCATGGATGGTCAGACAGGGGTGCCATGCACACAGTGCAGGCCCCATGGACCACTGCACACAGGCATCCAGTGCACAGAGTACAACACACAAACCACAGACAGTGACTAATCCCCCTGCCCATACCATAGGTGGTTCACCTCTGCACACACATACACACACACACACACACACACACACACACACATACATCGTCCATGTGTGCACCACCCCTGACGCCATGCACACCACTGCAGCTGAGCACCCGTAGCCCGCTGCAAATCAGAGACCACCACAGTTGTCATAACAAAACAAATGTATTTAAAACCAGAAATACAAAAACTATATACAACTATATACAATTTTTTTTTGCAGCATTCATATGGCCTCAAAATTATGCATTTTAATGTATTAAGCTTAACATCTAAATTTCATGAGGTGGAGTCATGGATTAGTTTATATAATCCGGATGTTCTGGCACTGACTGAAACCTGGTTAACCTTACCTGTTCTTGATACTGAACTTTGTATACCTGCTTATAAACTTTTAGAAAGGATTGTGTCACTGGTAGAGGGTGGGGTTTGTTTTATGTTAAGGAATATTTAATGGTAAATGAGACCACTATATTTAACAGTAATTTGGAATATTGTGAACATATTACTATTCAGTTATTGTTGGGATTACATCAAAAATTAACTATTTGTTGTGTATATCTTCCATCTAATGGTAGCAAATCAGGCTTACAAGAACTTGTAAATGCTTTGAATACTGGGGTTTCTACAGAGTTAATACTACTGGGGATTTTAATTTAAATTGGATGGGTTCAGATATAACAAAGTTAAACTACGGTCTTGTCTCAGTCTGGTTTACAACAAATTATTACTTTGCCCACTCGACACAATAATAGATCAGGAAATCACACATTGCTGGACTGGATATTAACAAATAGACCTATTAATATGATAAAATGTGGTTTGACCTCTGATTCGTTAAGTGATCATCATCCAGTCTTCTGTATTTGGAAACATGGGGACTGAAGAAGTCTAAGCCAATTATAAGGATTTCGAGATCTTTTCTAAATTTGATGTACATTCTTTTGTACAGAGTTGGGTAAAATAGATTGGTCTTTTTATATTCCATCCTGATGTGGATTCTGCATTGCATTTTTCATTACTGAGTTTACACATGTTTTGGACCAGTTAGCTCCTTGTTAAAAGAAGGGTCCGAGGAAAACTTATGGGTGGTTAACACCTCCTTTGATTAAACTTATGAGACAACGAGACAAGGCCTGGAAAGCGTATAAAATGAACCATTCTGCTTCTGGTTATCATGTATAGGACTTTAAGGAACCAATGTAAGGCTAAGATAAGGAAGGCTAAAACAGACTATATTCGTCATAAACAATGTGAAGGGTTATCTAACGCTACTACTTTTTGGAAAACAATTAACAATTTCATAAGGCCTAATGTTTGTCAACCAGGTTCAATGAGGTTGAACGGTGACTTGTTGTCTTGTCCATTGAAGATAGCTAACGAGTTTAATTTGAAATTTACTGCATTGCCTGATTCCTTTAGTGACCAGTCCAAGGTGAACTACTTGGGATTGACTGAAGATTTTACAGTTAATCCTAAACTGTAAGTGACTACTACTCCGAAGGAGGTAGAGAATTCTCGTTGTATTAAGAGGGACAGCTCAGCTGGTTCTGATGGCTTATGTCCTAGTTTATTGCGGATGCTGCCTCAGTTATAGCACTTCCAGTTAGTATTATTTTCAACTTGTCTTTTGTTACAGGTACTATACCTATTATATGGAAACATACTTGGTCACTCCTATATTTAAATCTGGTTCACAACATGAGTTTTGTAACTACAGACCTATTTCTATCTTGTCTGCTTTAGCTAAAGTTCAGGGAAAGAATAGTTTATAATCAGTTGATTGGGTATGTGGATCGCTTTGGATTATTGTCTCAGAACCAACATGGTTTTAGAAAGGGAAGGAGTACTGAGACTGCCTTGGTCGAGTTCACTAACGCGGTACTTAATGGCATGGATAAAGGGTGTCTGACGGGTGCCGTGTTCGTGGACTTGACCAAGGCATTCGACTCAGTTGATCACCAATTGTTGATTTCTAGACTTGAGTCATTGGGAGTTGGTGAGTCTTTCTTGGACTGGACGAGGGATTATTTAACAAATAGGTTTCAAAGGGTTAAATATAGGGTGCTGTATCAGACTCTGTAATGGTTAAGTGTGGGGTTCCACAAGGTTCTATTTTAGGGCCACTTTTGTTTTCATTGTTTTTGATCAACTAGTAAGTGTGATTAATAATGCTTCTCTAACACTTACGCTGACGATGCAGTAATTTATACGCAGGGTTTGTCAGTTGGAGATCTAGGTGTTTCTTTAACAGAGGAAATGTGCAATTTTCAGTCTTCACTTATGGCCTGTAAATTACTCTTAAACAAATCTAAGACAAAGGTGATGGTTTTGGTACCCCACCTAGACTGAGATCTGAGGTTGGTACTTTGGAAGTTAAATCTCTTGATGGATTACTGTTTGACTATGTTGATACATTTCAATATCTTGGGGTATTACTAGATTCTCATCTAAGTTATGAATCTCATTTTTTGAGGGTTACCTCAAGAATACATTGTAGATTAGATTCTTTGTACAGAATCCGTTCATTTCTTATTCCTGAGTCTAGGCTGGTTATTTCAAATTGCTGCTTACTTCCTATTGTGAACTATGCAGCTATGATTACTGACACTGCTTCTGCGACAGTGATTTCAAAGAAATCCACTTTACTTCACTTGATAGCTAAGTTTGCTTTAAATTGTTCTAAGTCATCTCATCATTGTGTGATTTTGAAAGAAATGGGCTGGTTACCGGTTTCATTAAATTTCCAATACTGTGTGGCCAAGTTCATATATAAAGTTATGGACTCTGGAATTCCACATAGTATTTCAAAGTTTTTGAGACCATATATTGATGGTCATTATTCTAGACATAGGTCAGACAGTAGGTTTCTCGAGATTCCTTTTATGAAATCTAAAAGTGGACAAAGATCCTTTGCTTATATTGCTCCATTTATTTGGAATGAAATTCTCAAGCTATTAGGTGGTTGTGTTCTGTCAAAAGTTTGCCGATGCATTAAGGATGTATTTCGAATCTCAATTTAATTGTAACTGTTTTTTATGAATTTTTTTTTATGAATTTTATACGTAACAAAGACATTTTTGTCTGCAATTTGCTGCATTGTATATGTATGTTTGATTATGTATTGTCTGTATGCAATATATGTGGGTTGCACCTGTAAAAGGAACTTGTTTCCAGTGTGCTTACCCGTTAAGCGAATAAACAAACAATGGGGGGGAAGGGCCACATACCAGGTGGGGGTGGGTAAGCAGTAGGGGTGAACATATGGGAGAGGGAAGAAGGGGTGTGAGGGTGGGTCCTGGGGGGAAGGTATGATTAGGGGCATGGAGTGATCATCATCTGCCCCGGTCCTCCTCCACGTGGCGCCGATGTCACCTCCTCCTCCTCACCCCATGGCGGTCCATTCTCTGCAGGAGCTCCAGAGTCACCCTCACCACCTGGACAGCTCCTGCAGTCCTTGCTCCAGCGTCTGGAGTCACCGTCCACCTAGGACGAGGGAGCAGAGTCAATAAGTGTGACTGTCCAGCCCCCTGAAGCTCACCCATTGTGCATGGCATACAGCCATGTGCCACACCCCTGTGATGGTGTGCGACCACCCACAGTGACCATGTCCACAAGACCTGCCTACCCAGGCAGCCACAGCCATGTGGACCACTGCACACACCCACCGCCCACGTCCTGCACAGCACCACCGTGGCCATAAAGTGACTTGGCTATGCGGTGTGAAGGCAGTGGCACAGCCATGTGCCCGGTGCACGCATGGACCACCATTGATGCACTCCTGGACATGCAGTGCCACTGGACAGTGCTGACTGTAACAAGTTGCGTGCATGGCAGTGGTGTCAGTAGATGGTGGCCATGCCCCGCTGCCCGCCCAATTATACAGCATGCAATAGTAATCATGGATGTAAGGCATTCACTATCATCAGGGTGGTCCATGCGCCGCTGACCACCATCACCTCTCCTGGCTTGCTGCTCCTCCAGACGGTGCCTCCGGTCTATGGCCTGCTGGCGTCCTGCGGGTCCTAAGGTGCAAAACATGGAGAGAGGAACATCAGTACAATCCTGTAGCAATTTCCTCCCACCCCCATGTGTGTGCAATCTCACTCAGCCAGACCCACCCACCCCACACCCCGATAACACCACCACGGCCAACACTGGACGGCCCCCCCCCATGTGCCAGACACATGCAACTGTGATACCCGTATGGACGATAAAAGTGTATGGATGTTGCACCTACCTGGCCGTGGCACCATGCCCCTCCTGGCACCTGCCCACAGGCGGGCAAGCAGGTCCTGGTCCCTCCGCCTCAGGTCTCCATATCGGTGGTGGCACTGCCCTGCCATCCGCCCCATACCGGTGGCCTCCTCCAGGGTGTCGGCTACCTCCTACCACACCTGACTCCTGGCCCTGTCCAGGGGTGCCTCCCCAAATAAAGGCCCAACATGTGGCTCCACAATGGCAACAAGGTTTGCCAGCTCCACCTGGCTCCACTGCACAGCACATTTCTGTGCCATCTCTGCTGCTCAGTTCAGTCAAAATGGCGCTCTGCAGTGCGGTCCTGCCACGTGCAGATGCTGCATGGTACAGCACTACCATTCCCTATCGTGCTGTCACTGAACAGCATGATAGTGGTGCACCCATGCCTGACGCATGGCGTCTAGGGGGCAAAGCTCGGGCACAGGGTCAAGGGTCTCTGGCGCAAGGACAGCCACAGCGTGATTGGAACCCAATGTGTGTAGCATGATTGGGTGCCTGTGTGCCACCTCCTGTAGTGGCCTACCACGCTGTTGCCCCAGTGCACCTACGACGCCCCAGTGCCACAGCGCCATATAGGTGAATAGCGCTGTAGCACCACTGGCACAATGGTGGTCATGCCCTGCATTGCCTCCTGTGCACAGCATGTCAGCAGCGTGGCAGGCGCCTGCATCATCAACCCGGGCATGTGCAGTTAGGTGTGTACTGCGCATGTCACAGAACTGCGCCCTTGGCTCAGCACGTTCAACACAATTGGGCAAAGCGCAACAGCATGATATTCAGCCGGCATATGCAAATCAGCTACTCAGCCATTCAATGGTGCAGTCACTGCATTTGCATCCACTTAAAGATGCGCCTCACCTCATTTGCATGGACTGCGCTATAAAAGTGTGACATTGGGCTGCACTGGCCATAGTCGGTTACTGCAGTCTATTGTGGTGAGTTGCATGCTGTTTGGGAGTGTGGACTGTGGATTTTGGGACATGCATGGGACTGCACAGTCACAGGTAACACCTGTCATTCTCACAGGCTGAATCATGACCAAGCATGTTGTGGAGGAAGAGGAACAGAGTTGTGGGAGAAAGAGGAGGCCGAATTTCACTAAGGCCGAGACAGATGCCTTGTTTGAGGCTTACCTAGAACAGGAGCTGCGTCTCAGCGGATGCCAGGGAACACCACAGGCCCGTGCTGCTGCATAGGAGGAGGTGGCACGTGCTCTAAACCTGCATGGTAGCCACCAGCGCTCCATGCAGGAGTGCAAGAAGAAGATGGGCACAGACAAGCGGAGGATTAAGGAGAAGGTGGCTGCCATCAGGGCAGCACAGTCTGCGACAGGTGGGGGACAACTGGAGGTGCTACGCCAGACCCCACAGGAGGAGCGGGTTGCTGGCAGCATGCAGCGTTGCACCATTGAGGGTGTTCCGGGTGGTGAAATCCAGATGGGTGGTAGCCCGTCACTGCATGGTAGGTCATGGTCTGTCTATTGGGGGGGGAGCAGGGTAGGTCACATGCAGTAATGCAACTTTGTTTTCTGTTACAGCTCCTGAGCATCTGCATGGGTCAGTGGTGGTGAGCTTCTCCACTGAGGCCGGTCACATGGAGATGGAGGAGAGCCCATCCACCTCCAAAGGAATACATGGCTCAGGGCAACAGTGGGCCCACCTGGACGTCCAGACTGATGTTGGTGGAGCAAGTGCGGAGGAGGCCCTGCCCATGTCCCAGCCTGCCAGCGTCCACAGATGCCAGCATGCTGAGACTCCGGTTGGTGCCGGATCCATCACCGATGATGATGTCGCTAACGTCATGGGCAGTGACATGTGTGTGCCACAGGATGGCCACACAGCAGGTTACATCGTGGCCATGGCTGTGGGTGGTGCCGCCGTGGAGGCCTGTGTGTTATCACAGTTCCAGCCTGTGCCTGTCGGCACCAGTGGGGCAGCACTGGTGTGTGTACAGGACAGTGGGACTGTTGCAGCCACTGCGGCAGCACCATTGAGCCCTGGGGAGCAGCAGCCAGAGGGGTGGCATCAGCAGTCAGCCAATGGGCATGGGGGTACAGTGTCAGGGGGCGGCATCAGTGCACCACCTGTGGACATGCCCAGGCCTGGCCCTGGTGTGCAGCGCCCACCCTCAAGAGGTGATGAGCATCAGGGCCGCGAACACCCTGAGGGACAGCATGCCGATCAGGCAGACGACCTCTTGGATGAGCACAACCACATACTGCAAGCATCAGTCAATCAGCAGATGTGGCTTGTGACAGCGGTGGATGCACTGAGTGCAGCTCTGCACCAGGCAGAGGAGCGTCACAGCTGAGACACCGCTCTGCTCCTGGCAGGGATGGACTGGTTGCGGGAGGATGTGACCGCTGCCATTGACAGGCAGACACAGGCATTCACTGCTGTCATGGCCACATTTGGCACACAGTTATGTGCCCATGCGTCGCAGACACCACGCAGTGCACTGTCTACTCCCCGTTCCCGGCGTCATGCAACACCATCCTTGTCGACACTGGGTTCATCTGTGGGCATCCCAAGCATGCCTGGCGCAGGCATGTTCGGTGTGCTGCAGACCCCTGCACGAGCATGGTCGTGTTCATGCAGTGGAACCCTGGGGGACCATCGGTGCCAACCCATGAGGCCAGTGGTCAGCCTGTCACTGCTGGCGGGGCCGCCCACGAATTTGTGGCAGCCATGGCACTGTGGCGTGTGACTGACCTGTCTCCCAGCATGGCTACCGTCTGATGCTGCCTTGTGTGCACTGTGTCATTCAGCGGGCAATGCACGGGTGGGTACCCGGCCCTGCACGCACACACACAGTCCATCTGCACACCCTTCCGGCTGCTGTCCTCAGTTACATGTGCATGATGATGCCTGCATTGCACTGTATGCCACTGTGCAATGGTGCCCAGTGTTTGACACACGCATAATGACAGGCAGTGGGCGTGGTGGTCTGTGGACATGTGTGTGGCTAGGGGTGGCATTCTGGGTCAGCGTGCCTCCTACCCTTTGTGCATGTCTGGTGAGGTGTGTGTGTGTGTGTGTGTGTGTGTGTGTGTCTGACTGCGTGCCATGTTAGACCTCGCCCATCCCTGGCGGTGTATGTGGTTCCATGCCCAGCCACTTCTCTTGATGGCATGCACCCCTGGTGTGTGTCCATGCGTGTTTGTGGGTTATGCCTTTGCCACTGGTGGTTGCACATGGCCCCATGACTTACCTGGATTGGCTGAAGACTCCTGCGTGATGGTTTCCCGGTGCAGCTGTGCCAGCCAGAGCAGTCGGGAGTCCCGTCGCTCAAGGGGGGGCTGTCCATCACCATTGTCACTGGCGTCCTCATCGTCCCCATCGCTGTCCCCCTCTTCGACCTGTATGGCTATCCCACATTTGTTGGCCATGTTGTGCAGGATGCAACAGGCCAGGAACAGCCCACAGGACTTTGAGGGGCTGTGCTGTAGGGCACCGCTGGAGGTGTCCAGGCAATGGAAACGTGCCTTCAGCATACCAAACACCCGCTCGATGACATTACGTGTGGTGGCATATGCCTCATTGTAGCGTTGCTGTGATGGGGTCGCGGGCCGGCGGTATGATGTGAGCAGCCAGGGATGGAGTGGGTATCCACTGTCATCTGTGTGTAGAGGGTGGAGGCTAGTTTGGGGATCAGCATCACCCTGCCCTGGGCCATGTAGGCCACTACCCATGTCACCTCTGACCATGCCCCACCCAAGCCCTAAGTTTGTCCTTGTGGTTTGCATACTCACCCCCTTAGTGGCCAGTGGGGATGTCCACACTCTTGAATCTATGGCACAGTGCCAACTGGTGCCAGATGAGGGCATCGTGTGCCCCCCAGGGTGTGTGGCACAGACATTGATTATGCGCCCCCTGGCATCACACACCACCTGGCAGTTGATGCTAGCATAGGCCTTCCGATTAATATATGCGGCCCCCTCGGGGCCAGGTGGTGTGCGGATGGCCACATGGGTGCAGTCTATTGCCCCTAGCACGCCAGGCATACGTGCTACCCTGTGGAACTTCTGTATGTTTTCTGTGCGCTCCGCCGGTGTGCTGGGGAAATGGATGTACTCCACAGCATGTGGCAGCAGTGTGCTGAGGAATTGGGTGAGGTGGCGTGACGTGGCTGGCTGGGTTATGCCTGTGGTGTCCCCTGTTGGTCTCTGGAAGGTACCCGTGGCGGGCAAGCACATGCAAGCTGTCACTTTAGTCTCCACTGATAGAGCATGGCTCCGTTGTTTGGGTGCCTGCATCACATCACTGCACAGCTCACAGAGCCGCCTCAGAATTGCCCAATTCAGGTGGTACCGACCCACGATCTCAGTATCACTGTACAGCTCGAAGCTGGTGTGGGCTCGGTACTCCCGTTGGGGGCATACCGCTGACGGGCCCTTCCAAGGCCGCACCCCCCTGCTGCCCACCTTCTCACCACCCTCATTACTGCCTCCATCTGGATGGTGGCACTGGCCATGTCCCTGGCTTGTGTTCACCCCCCCCCAGCAGCTGTTTCTGTGTTCCCCCCGCTGTCCTGGCTGCTACTTCCCCTGCACCAGGAACATATAAATGTGGTGACCTCTGTGCTGTGTGGCACTTCCCCCTTCTGCACTGGCTGTGTCTCCCCACACCTTCCCTGTGCCTCTCTGTTCAGGGTGCCCTTTCCCTGGCCTGCCCTGTGTGTCCCTCCTGCCCTCTTTGTGCAGCTATGGTTCAGCCTCATGTGCCTTCCCTGTAGTGTTCTTGCACCTCTCCCTTGGCTCCTTTTTATTTTGGCTCATTTCTGCTATAGCACAACTTCCGCTTGCTCCCCTATTGCGTACGGCGCATGTTGTTGAATATCGCACTGCGCCATTTATGCATGGTTCCTCCGCCTTCAGCTGCACATACATTCATTATCATTGTGTTATCGCTCAGTGTGATTTGAGGGGCGCAACTGCCTCCCACTGAATATCGCAGAATGGCGCATTTTCGGACTTGCGCTGGTGCAACCCTATTGCGCATGGCGCAACCCTTTTGAATATCTGGGCCTGTGTGTATTAGCAGCCATGACAGTGCAGCAGTAGCCATTCGGAAGGCAAGGATTTTCAGCCAGGACTTGTGAAACTTTTTGCCAGAACTCATGGAACGTAGCAAAGTGCTTGTGGGAGATCTGTACAGCTCTACGTTCAAGCCCCAAAAACAGGAAGCCTATAGTGCATCAAGTGGAGGTAATTAATATTCATTTTCTAGACTGATAGCAGGATCAGCCAATCATTGTGGGAGCAGCAAACAGCCTCAGTCAATAGGGAGCCTCAGAAAAGTTCCATAGAAGACAATGTTTTTTGACTGTGCGAGTACTTCGAGCATGAGCTCACCTCAGGGATGGGGGCTTATGCCTTCAGCAGAGCAAAATGGGCCTAGTGATCCACTGCAAGCCCACCTCAGGGGAGGGGGTTTCTCCTTCTTCCAAAGAGAGAACAAGTGGCTGCCATCAGTTAAAGTCATTAGCCTGGGGGTTGCCAGAGGATGTCCTCCAGGACTAGCCAGAGCCTTTCCATGTTGAGGGAAAACGTGGGCCAGTAACCTGATGAAGACATCTGTGAGAGAGCTGAACCTGCCTAAGCAGTGAGAGTGCTGATGAATCCAGAAACCTTGAAAGGAGAAATGCAATTTCTGCGAGACACCTGAGGGAGTAAATTGCAACTGCCAAGCACAACTTTAAGGGAAGCTTTGAATGGCAGCAAAGCCCCAAAGATAGAATGTGACTGTTTGTCTACTCTCTATGCCTGATCAGTGCTCAAAGAAGGTGGGCATCCACTGACTGCATGACCGTGTATGGTCCAGTACAGTTATATATAAATAATCTGATCTGTAAATTGCCTACATGACTGGAAGGGGAGTACTTGGAGCTGGGGCTCTTCCTAACTTTCCCTGGGAGGTCCAGTATTTTGTTCATTGGAGCTACAAGTGCCAGAGAAGGTCACAAGGGACTACATGTTATACTGTTGAGCCTAGAGAACTACAAAAAATGTTTTCTGCCAAGTGCAAGTGTTTGGCTTAAACTAAGAGCTTAGAGAGCTGCCATAAACCGTTTTGCCAATTGTTGCCAGTGTTGTGTCGAAAGAGTTTGCTACATCTGTTTGCTAACTAGCAAAGTCTGCAAAAAGGTACTGAGCCTTGCCACAAGCTCAAGCCAGTTAAAGTAATTGTAAATGGTAGTGAGGTAAGTCTTGGGCTCAGTCCAGTGCTAATTCGTGGTCGAGTGGTGAAAAGTCAAGTTTCAAGCATTGCCTGTCCTTGTGCAACAGATGCAGTTGAAGCTCCGGACGATGTCGAATACACATGACTACCCCATAAATGTACTGAATGTAAATGTACTGGATGCAGACTTAAAGAGCACAGATGTGTTGAATGTGAAAGACTGAGTTACTCAGACCGGCTTGTCTGATTACAGAGGTGATTTCAGCCCAGAAGATGGGCCCAGCCTTTAGAATGTTAAAGTATTGGTTTCCCACTGCAAGAGCAAAAAAGACGTTTGCTGTCAATATCAGGGGCTGTCTGTCAGTTTTGCCAGAATTTTATCCTTTGGGGATAGAGCCTACCTGCTGAAGGCACTTACTCCTGACTTGTCTAAGCCTATGAAGACGTCTAACTGTAAGTAATGCAGGGTCAGCACTTCACCACCGTGGAAGAGACTTGTAATTAGTTCAAAGTTGGTAAATTCTGCAAGCAGTATTTAATGTGAGTTTAAGGATTCAACCCAATAATAATCTCCTTACTTCCTTAAGGGCCCCAACTAGCCGGCCAACGTATAGCTGCACAGTCCATCAGGCCTGCACCATTTTAAGAACTATAATTACTGGGTACCCAGGTTTTGTAGGATTGTGGGGTCTTCTACATAGTGAGAACTGGTACCCATGTGGGCACTCATGATTAATGTAAAAGCAATGTAGCAGCTAGCTAGATAGTCAGGGACCTGAATATATCAGAGGTTAGGGAAAATGTGATTAAAATCTAATTAAAAATGCAACATGATTATTGTGATTATTGCAAGTAAAACCAATCAAACCAATGCCAGTCTCATAACTAGTATAACCTCTACTCCAATTCACCCACCATAGCCCTCCCTAAGTAAATAAACTTATTGTTGTTTTTGTATAATCCTGTCTTGTAAGCATATTATTAATGTGAAGTCATAAAATGCCAAACATGCTGAAATGTGGGTTTTTAGCTGTTGGGTCATGCTTGGGGTTGCATTGTAGTAGTGTGAGTGAATGTACAGTAGCTTCCCAGAGGGCTGAATTAGCTAAACATTAGACCCACTTAAAGGGAAACTCTGAGTTGAGGTACTGTGCAATGTACTATATTAGGAACAAATAAGTTTAAAGTTATTAGATCACGTGATGCCTCGGTCTGTGTAGCTGCATGCTTGAGCGCTCACACTGTTCCCTCCTCTAACCCCGATAAAATCTTCTGTTTTTACCTTAAATTGTCTGATATCGGGTGGTATTAGTGTACTGCAGCCCTAAAGTGTACATCAGAAGCAAATTTTAGAGGAATTGCTTTACCATGGAGGCGGAAATGCGATCAGCTACGCCGCACCATTCTCTGCCTATCACGCCTGAAAAAGCTGCAAAGAAAGTGAAGGCCCAAACTGCACTGGCAACCCAATGACTAACTACAACCACAGAGACTATTCCTTTGTCCCTGGAGTGATTTCTTGAAGAATTTCCTCCCTTTAGGGACGAAGTACGATTGCTGACGGAGGAAGCAAAAGCGGTGACCAGCAAAATAGATGACCTGGCACAACGCACCGGAGACTGCGAGGTACGCATTGTATCTTTAGAGAAGAAGCTAGAGAAAGTCAACCCAGCTGTGGCACTTGTTGGGCAACGAGTTGTTAAATTAGAAGCCATGGTCAAAGATCTTGAGGGCAGAAGATGTTGCAACAACGTGGTGGTTATTGGGCTCCTGGAGCATGAGGAAGGCTCCAACGCTGTCCTGTTTGCCCAAAAGCTGGTACAAAAAATAGCAGGCCCCTCTCCCTTTAGCCCTGAATACATTATGGAGAGGGCTCACCACCAGGGGCTCAGCCCAGAACATTTATTTTCAAGTTCCTTAATTTTGCTGGCAAAACTTAAAGAGTTGAAAGAAGTGCTGTGGGAAGGCTCCCCAAGTGATATCACCTAAGACCTCCCTCCATCAGTGCACCATAAAAGGGCTGAGTATCATAGTGTGGTGACCACGGTACTTGCTGCGAATATCCGCTTTCGAATGCTGTACCTTGCCAATCTTCAGGTATCCATAGATAGGAAATTGATCCCTCTGGAAGACCCGAAATCTGCAGAGGTGGAATTAAAGAAGCTCCTTCTGAATCTTTTCCGAGATGGGCGAGATCCTAATCGGGAATCATGGGGTGATATGTCTCAGTATGTTTAACATGATTATGGTGACTGTTTGTGCAGCCTTGTACAGGAATTTCTGGGGGAAGTTGTTGTGCAGTTCGGTTTCTATATTGTTGCAATTTTTGATGAACTGGGGGAACTTGCACCATGTGGACATTACTTACTAAACATAGTTAATTTGGATTTTCTGGAACTCAGGAACTTTATTTTCCATGGGGCCTATGAACTTGGAGTCTCAAGACATATGACACACTCAGAATGTAGTGCAAATGAAGTGACTTTTCAGACAATCTGAAGGGCAAAATAACTGTTTATTTGCATTGTCTCCTTTTCATTTACTTTGTGTTGAGCTGCCCTATATTTACCAATTTTAAGTTAATCCTGAGGGTCTCCTGGTAAGGTACTGCTGAGGGCTTGTAATATTGCCTTCGCACGAGTCACTTTCCTTGATTGGGCTAGTCAATGGCATGCTTGTGCCAAAATGAAATAGGAGGGATTCCGGACATTCTGGCAGCAGTGCTGGCTATTTTGTGAGCTTCCTCACCTTTCTAGGTTAAATATCCCCTACTAGGATAATTTAGCACCAGGTCTTATAGTGGTTGGTGTTAACAGGGGGTGGACCCCTTGCACACATCAGGGTGGCTGGAATAAGGGCATTTTACAATAAGAAGTGTATAGGCCTCCCCTACGCTACTAATTTTTATTTTGTTTTGGTAATAGGTGTCATGTGCACATGCAGTTGTAGGGGAAGACATTATATCTGGGGTTGGCAGTATTAGGGGATTATGTTGAACACAGGTAAACAAGGGGGAAGAGGAGGGGAATAGGGGGAAAAGGAGAGCTGCCCAGTGGTAGGAGTCATGCACTGTAAAGTTCAAGAGAGGGGGGTGGCGGGTCCTCCTTTCGGGTCCCTAGTGAGTTATTTGACTGGAAAGGAGAAGAAATCTGGGGAGTGGACCCCGTGGGGAGGGAGGGGTCATTGGGATAGAGAACGAATATTATCTGGACTGGGGGGGTAGTGGACCTTTTGCAAGAGGGATGGGGAGGTGGGGGTACAGCTTGGCACAGGGGATTTTGAGTATATTATGCAACAGGATGTATGGATTCAACTGGTCTTGATATTCTTACTGGATGGGAATGGCTGGCGTTAAAATATTTGTATTTTGGAATGTACGTGGGCTCCGCTCCAAAATAAAATGTTACCAGGTGTTGAAACACATTAGCTTGTTTAAAGGAGGCCTTATGTTCCTCCAAGAGACCCATCTTTTGGAATCAGTGGGGATCGTCCTCCGGAGGCAATATGTAGGCCAAGTCTTCAACGCTGGGGACAGCACCCAGAGTCGAGCGGTAGCCATCTTAATGGCCAGGAATATATCTTTCAAGTCTGAACAGATTATCGGGGACCCACGGGGGCGCTATGTATTTGTAAAAGGTACTTTGGAGAGAACTTCCATAGTCTTAGGTTGTGTATATGGACCCAATAATGATTCTCCACTATTCTTCACTAAATTATTGCAGGCCCTGGCTCCTTTTATAACCTATCCATGCATTATAGGGGTAGGACTGGAACTTACCCGTTTCATCCTATTTAGATAAATTGGACCCCAAAAGGTTGGGCCTCTCTCCAGCGCAATATGCAATTAGAGAGTCGGTAGACCTCCTGGGACTGGAGAATGCCATACCCCACCTTAAAAGAGTTTGCCTTCCGGTCCAGTGTGCATGGTTCCTCCTCCCGAATAGATTATTTCTTAATTAGCCAGTGACTCCTGTGCGGTGTTGTGTCCATGGGGATAACTCCCAGGGAGATCTCTGATCACTCAGTGGTATTCTGTGATCTGATACTAACACCGGATACGACACATGACTCGCTGTGGAAACTGAATAACCAGCTCCTCAAAGAGTCTAAAATTGTGGATGTTATTACATAAGAAACTGAGGAGTATAACAGGGTAAATCTGAATTCCACAAGGCCAGACCTTGAGTGGGGAACTCTAAAGTGTGTATTGCGGGGTATGTTCATTAAGGTGGCATCTCGTAGGAAGAGAGAAAGGCAGCAAAAAGTCCTCGCCTTATTATCCAGAATACGTACTTTGGAGACCTTGCTTTCCTCTGCTACATCTAAGGCAGATAGTGAACTATTGGTGGGATTGGTAGATCAATATAGCTCACTCCTTCAAGAGAAAGTTGAATATGCTATCTTAAAAACAGGGGTGAATTATATTGACCAAGGGGAGAAAGCAGGTCATCTCCTGGTGCTCAGATTAAAAAAGGCAGAATCCTCCCGAATAGTTCAGAGTATTAGATCCCAGTAAACAGGGGTTCTTTGCCTTGCCCCCAAAGAAATTACCGCTGAATTTGTGGGATACTATGAGGAACTCTACAAGTCTGTGCCTAATAGGCCTACTCCTGGAGTGGTGGAGCAACACCTTCATCTACTTGCCCTCCCGACTCTCACCCCAACTCAGCAGGATTTGTTAGTGGCCCCCATTTTAGAGACGGAAATTCAATTTGCCATATCTTCGTTGACAGCAGATAAAGCTCTGGGCCCGGATGGGTATTCTCCCAACTTTTATAAAGTTTTTAGCAAACAAGTGGCCCCTGGTTAAGCCGTCTATTTGAGTGGATTCTAAGAGGGAACCCACTGGATAGTTCCCTGCTAGAGGCTACTATAATTGTATTGCAGATGCCTGATAAGGACCCCGAGTTGACAAGCAGCTACCATCCAATTTCATTACTGAGTTGTGACATCAAAATTTTAGTGAAGCTTCTTGTTAACAGACTAAAGGGGGTACTTCCAGACATTATTCACTCGGACCAAGTGGGCTTCATGCAAGGGTGCCAGTCGATGGACCACTTCAGGAAATTAGCACATGTCTTCTCTGTGATCAGAGACTCTGATATACCAGCTGGTCTGCTGTCTCTGGACGCAGAGAAGGTGTTTGATCGTGTAGATTGGCAATTCCTGTTTTTAACCATGGGTAAGTTTGGCCTTCTGGCTAAATTTGTTGGTTGGATTGTATCCTTGTATCAAAACCTCTAGGCTAGAATATACTGCAATGGGATCCATTCCTTTCAGAAAGATTTTTCCTGTGCTCAGGAACTAGACAGAGATGCCCTCTCTCTCTCCTACTCTTCAACATCTACTTGGAACCATTACTATTTAGGTTACGGGCTAATGAGGGTGTACAAGGGATCCCCATAGGAAATCATTTGTTTACATTATCTGCTTATGCTGATGATGTGATTCTTCACCTGATTCGTCCAGCTAAATCTTTTCCCATTGCTTTGTCTATATCTCAGAATTCGGAGTTGTCTCTAATTACAAAATTAACTTAAAGCAGCAGTGCAACGAAAATAGTTATTCCAAAAAGCTAATTTTCTGCTATGGTTATAAAAAAGTATTGTCAGAACTGTTGATTTGGGTTTTCTGGATTCTTCCTATGCTGTGTACTGTACATCTGCATTTTTGTCTGGACTCTTATCCTCTTCGGGTTCTCAATATTATTTCTATTCAAAAATGAGGAGGACATCTTTTTTTCTTGAGAAATAATTACTTTAAAACTTTCATAAAATTCTTAAATGATAATGAAAACTGAATGTTTCACCACCAAAATAAAATGAAAGATATCTGGCATCAATTAGGAAAAAAAAAAAGGTGGGGTAAAATTTTAACCCATTTTCATTGCACTGCTGCTTTAAATAAGGCTCCTGTTTTTCCCCTGAATCACTGATTTCATAAACGTGATATCTCCTCTATGGGTGTACAGTGGAGCTTTAAGAGTATAAAGTACCTGGGCCTGATGTTGTCTAGAAACGAGGGTTTAATGAAGAAGTTGAATTTTGACTCTCTTTTGGATACTATTCGACAAGATTTCAAAAGGTGGCAATCTCTTCCTATTTCTCTCTGGGGGAGGATCAGTATAATCAAAATTAATATATTGCCTAGAATATTTTACCTCCTTAATATGTTAAATTTATGGTTGCTCCGAATATGGTTTAAGAAATTGTGTGCCCTTATTTCTTCCTTTACATGGGGGGGGGACTTGAAATTGACAACATCCACAAAGTCTGGGGGTCTTAAACTCCCACACTTTGGACTGTATTACTGAGTGAGTCAGGAGAACCAATATTTAAGATGGTTTATACCCCAGGAAGAGATTGCCCGCTACTTATACATACCGGAGTGGTTAAGCCTGGAAAGAGAGATAATTGCCACTCTGAATATTGCCAAAGAGGCTCTCCTGTACATCCCTAGGAGGAGTATTCCTCCTGCCTTGTGTAATTCTTCCATGTCACTATCCCTTCGGGCACATAGCCAGCTTTATACATTCCTTAATATCTGAATGTCAAAGATCCCAGGCAACCAATAGTAGGCAATCCGAATCTGCAGATTGAGGCTAAAATTATTTCCCTGCATTGGCTTCCCTTGATTAATAATGCCCGGGAGGAGGATATGTTTGCCGAGGGCTCTTGTATGGACTCGGGTACTATCATGGCATTATATTCTATTGACAGGAAACAGATATTTAAAGTCTGGCAGCTGAGACACCTTCTGATACAAAAGTTTCAGGGCATAGGGAACTTGAATGATAGCTGTACCTGGTTGGATTCCTTGATTCCAGTATGTGGAAACCCCCATGCAGTTTCCCAAATTTACTCCTGTCTATGAACAAATAAATTGACACACGCAGTGGGGTTCCTAGGTACTAGAATTCTTGTTTTCCAAATTCTTTAGAGAACTGGGAATCCATCTGCTTAGATTCTTTCAGATATGTTTCTCATGATAGACTGAAGCTTACACTGTACCGAATACTGAATGATATGTATTGGATTCCCATTAAACTTAAAAGAATAGGAAAATCACCAGATGCTTTTTGGTTTAGGTGTAAAAGTGCTGAAGGGGACCTTGTTCACATATTCTGGGATTGCCGTTTAATTAAGAATTGATGGGATTTAATCAAGGCTAGGGTGGATCTCCTATTGGGCATGGAGGATTTATTTACACCTGAGATCTGTCTCTTGGGGGATATCTCTAAGATTCCAGTTAGGATTCATAGGTACCATATAGCCATGATATGATATATCACTTACCCTTAAAAAATGTATCTTACATCACTGGCTGGATGCTCATGACATCACTTATGATGAATGGCTGCGGGACCTTATATTTAATCTCCACAATGAACAAATGAAAGCTAGTCTTGGTGGCGCCCTCTCCCATTATAGGAAAATATGGGAATGTCTTCACACCCTATACCTTCTTCAGACTGGGGCTTCACCATAGTAAGGAATCCAAGTTTATGAGGTTTTTAGCTATATCCATATTACTACACCACTCTCGTATGATAGTTGTATATATGTCCTGTCTACCACATTAGCTGCTCCCCATGGGGGGATGTGCCAAGCTGGGGGTGGGATGAGGGAGGAGGGAGTGGGGCTTTAGCATGGAGTTGATGTTTACATTGTATACAGTTGTTTTTTACCAATTTTAAGTTAATCCTGAGGGGCTCCTGGTAGGGTACTGCTGAGGGCTCATAATAGTGCCTTCGCACAAGTCACTTACCAGATTGGGCTAGTCAATGGCATGCTTGTGCCAAAATGAAACAGGAGGGATTCTGGACATTCTGGCAGTATGTTTGTATGGTTTAGGTGTAAAAGTGCTGAAGGGGACCTTGTTCACATATTCTGGGATTGCCGTTTAATTAAGAATTTATGGGATTTAATCAAGGCTAGGGTGGATCCCCTATTGGGCATGGAGGTCTCATACTCTGGCCTGTGTTTGTATACAGTAATGCTGCCTGTACCTTCATGTTAAAGCATTTATGGTAAAATTCAATAAACTTGGAATAAAAAAAAGTTTAAAGTTTTGTTTAGGAACCAAGACCCCTCAACCTACATCCCAGGTAGTAGCCCTTGGTATAGTGCAGCCTGGAAGTTACACATATGTGATCACACTGTCACTAGTGGCTTGGACCTGACTACCAGGCAGTCTGTTAGCCACAGCCCAGAGATTCTGCTAGCTGACCTGACTGATTAGCAGACTTAATGCTTACAATACAACTGCCAAGAAAAAATAAGTTTATAATAGTAATTTCTCAGTAGCACTGGACCCACTGACTAGACTGGCTTGTTTGTGTGGCCCAATGCCCAAGTTAAGGGATCTGACAAAGACTATAATTTATATTGGTCAGGCAGCTGCCGCAGTCATGCATAGGAAAAAAAATATGATACTTGACTAAATTAAGTCCGGTCTCAGACTGATGTGGTTTTTCTATTTTTTTAAAGCCAGGTGACCAGCTCAAGAGATGTTGCTGCTGACACAACTCAGCCTCTAAATAGTAGTATGAAGGGTTGACTCAAATAATTTTTATCTCAACACTGTATGTTAGAAGCAAGTCGACAGTTCAGCTGTTGCACCCCAGTACTTCAGTCCATGACTCCAGCTCCCTAAGTCCACACACTAACTGTACTGTCTGTTTTGACTCCAAATAACTACCCCCTTCAAAAGTATTCAGACTAGTTTGTGCACAAGAATCCCTAACAAGATACATAGGGAGCAAGGGATCCAAGTCTATATTTTGCCTGCCAACAAGCAAGCCACAGTAATCAGCCATGTCCATTCACTCCAAGAGGTGTCTCGAAGTGTTGGCGCAGCAGTAAAATCCCGACACGTGCAGATCAGACATAGACCACCTGATCACACTTTGTCATACATGTGATTTCCTGTGGCTGATCTCACAATGGGCTGACTCCATGAGGTGCATCTCTTGAGCTCAACAGCTCGACAGTGAAACACAAAAAAAGACCACTACAGCGATAGTTGCTGTAATGGTCTGTTTTCATGTTTCATTTTCTCACGGTGTTCCACCCCCTCCCAGTACAACTTCGACCTGGAGTTGATAATCTAAAATACTGGGAGGTGTGGGGGACATAGCATCCCACAGAAAACACTTGTGTTTTCAACGGCACAATACAGGTGTCGGTAATGTGCTGTCGCTGTGTGGGAGGTCAGCATTTTCACTGTCGACCTCCCTTAGTGCTTCCAACTCCATGAGACTGCTGTAGTAATGCCTACCTGACTGACGCTGCCATTCAAATCATGGAAGTTCCCAAAGCCCTGCAATCCCTCCCCACATTTTCTGGACCCTGCCCTGTGTTTCTTAGACATCGGAGCTTCCGATGAACATTCCCTATCCCTAGTACGTTCATGAGGACTCTTGATAGGAAAGCGTGCTTTGTGGGATGGGTGGAACAACATGGAACACTGAAGCAACTGCACATGTGCAGCAGCAGGAACAGTACAGCAAGACCATTGGACTGTACAAGGCTGTGCAGTTCAAGTCTTGCTGCTGCTTAGATGCATCCCAGATCTCGGACTAGAGGATTTTTCTCATCCCCTGGTTGTGTAAAGTTAGGATCCAACTGCAAAAATAGGGTTGAAAGCCATATTTCTTTATTGCTGAGTGCATGTATAGCCATTCCACTGAGCTGAAGGCCTTGCAGAAATTAACTGCCATGGCCACCAGAGGAGATGAACTTAGCACTGCCTGACATTTAAGGTGAAGAAGTGGTAACCAGCACACACATTTAGAGCGAAGCGCTGTAATGGATGGCCAGCACAGGAAGACTAGCAAAGTTCCAAATAAATAGTGCAACTTGTTCAGAAAAAATAATCCATGGCAAGTAATTATCCAAAGCAAAATTGCTTGTTTTATTCTCACTAAAGTAGTGAACCCCTTGTGCCTCGGCTGTATGCCTTCCAATGGTGTGTGAACCATACAAACAGTGCCTTTTAAAGTCCTCAAATCCTATAATGTTATACAAACTTACATTTTTTTCTGTCTGTATGTCTATTTGATCACTTTTATGCTGTAATTTTTAATAAATAAACATTTCATTACCTAAATTTATTTAAGGCAGAAAGACTTGCTCTGTGTTATGGGAAAAACCCTCTAATATTATTGTATAATATTTGTATTATACATAAATGTTTTGTGTATGACATTTCAGTGTGTGAGGGATTTGGCCTTTAACTTTGAAGGTGTCACTGGCTGAAACCACAGGATGTAATTAAACAGACCAGGAGGAACCATTTAATTGACATCCTTCCAGAGGGATAGTTTATAGTTTATGGTGCAAATTAGAGTAGCCGTAGTTAGGGAAGAGTATGGTTTCCAACTATAGCAAGCACACAGCAGACTACCTGAAGCAGTTGTGCAAGGAGAGAGGAGTCCTGCATGAGGGGAGAGCCAACAAGCAGAACCTCGTGGAGGCTCTGATAGCTGCAGATGCCCAGAGCCTCGAGTCTCAGTCTGTGACTATAAAGGACCAAACCTTGGGAGTGGAGGGGCCAGTGGCCAGTGCAATGTCCAGATCCTATGAGGAAGACAGCAGGGCCAGTGCCAGCCAAGGGCCACAGCAGCAGGGTAAGGTCGCCAGCATTCCAGAGCCAGAAGCCATCAAGCTGCATATGGAATTGCAGAGGGTGGACCTGGAGTTCGAACAGCAGAAGCGGGAATTCATGAACTGGAGAAGCAATGACTCCAAACATCAGCACCACCGCAGGTAAGTGGCCTGGGTTTAACTGGAACTACAGAACTGGGTTACAAATTAAATTCCAAACTGATAGCTGAGTTTAAAGGAGTGGAGGATATGGATGCCTTTTTAAATTATTTTAAAAAAGTATGCATTCAGGCAAATATTCCTAGAAAGTCCTGGAACTTTCAGCTATCCCTGCTACTTGCCGGGAAAGCTTGGGATGCATTTGGTCAAATGGACAATGAGGACAGTAATGATTACAGCAAACTTAAAGCTGCTCTTTTATAAAAGTATGAATTAACTGCAGAAGCATACAGAGCTAAATTCCGTAAGCTCAGGAGAAGCCCTGACATAAGCTACGAGGAGCTAGTCGTGAAAGAAAATCAGTTTTTAAAACGTTGGTGGGAAAGAATTGAAGCAAACTCTAGATAAAACTGAAAATGCTGTATTGTTAGAGCAGCTTTTTTGGGCATGCCCAGCAAAGCTGAAAACCTGGTTGGAGGACCGAGATCCAAAAACAGTGTAAGAGGCTGCGGAACTCTCGGACTGCTATGCCAAGAGCAGACCTGCTCTGAGAACTAAAAGGGTGGGCGTGGCAGTGCAGAAAGGGAAAAGTGCACCTTCAGGGCAGCTAAAACCCTCACTGTCTCTACCGAAACCAGGTAACCCCAGGTTTCAAAGGAAAGATTTATCTGAGAAGAAAAATGAATGTGGGGTTTGCAAAGAAACTGATTATATTGCCAGACAGTGTCCCAAAAGGACAAGCAGTACACAAAATGGTGCTTGAAAAGAAGTGGGTCGCTTGTGTGTCCCTGGCAACATGCCAATAAACATGAGGGAACTCATGCACCCAGTCACTGTGAATGGTGTACAGACACAAGGGTTAAGAGACACAGGGGCATTCCTGACTTTTGTAAAAGGGGATCTGGAAGAGCCTGGTCAGCTTGTACCCAATCAGTTTGTGACTGTACAGGGGACCACCGGGGAGGAGAAAACACTGCCACTCACTAGGCTGGGGTGAGACAGGGGGAACTGTGCAACAGGTTGCTGTAGCTGAAACTTTAGTGGTTGAAGTAATTCTCGGCAATAATCTCAAAAAGGGAATGGTGTATGTAGTTACCTGTAGCTAAGCGGCAAGGGAAATTGTAGTTCCCTGGACCCTGTAGAAGCCCCAGTAGAAACCACTGCGAGGCTGGTTCCCCAGCCTGGGTCTCCTGATATGGAGACTAAGGAAAGGGAGGTAGAAATTTCTTTGGTAGCAGTTAATCAAACTGCTATGGAATGTTACTCTGAGGAAGGGGGGGTGACCCATTGTCAGAGGGTTAGGGATTGCAGTGTTCCTGAGTTCCCTGGTGGTAGAGCTAGGGACCCTAGTTCAGAGACTGAAGGGGACCTGTCCCATGCCTTGGGAATGCGCAAGGAGTTTGCAGCTGCTCAGAAAAGTGACTCTAGTCTAGAGAAGTCAAGCATCCAAATCCAGCTCTCCCCCTTCACCCTCGACCCCAGCAAAACCCCAGAAGAAGGATGGCAGACTTATTTACAAACTTAGGAAAACCAAGATCTAGAAGAAATGCGGTACGCATAAAATATAAGGGAAGCCTTGAATCTTCACCTGATAGGGTGTACGTGGCATGAAAACTTTTAAAAGAATATATGCATTTCCAGGCAATATACATTTTTGCTTTGATTCACATATCAGGAGATATCATTTTTGATATCAGCTTAACACGCCAGTCCATCTTGACAAATTCTGGGCTAAGTTTTCTTACTTGAAACAAACTCCTGTGTGGGCTCCCTTTGTGGCCATTCCTCTGACAAGGCCATCAGTGGAATTCATAACCATATTATTCCGAACTGAGAATGTGCATGTATCTGCCATCTTATACTGGGTGAAGCAGCGAGCAGATGTTATGGACAGACTGGCTCCGATTATTGACAGTAAAAGTATATGGACTGGAGGTTGGAAAATTAAAGTTACAGATGACGGAGGAGGGCCAGATGCATCTTCCTAGTTGCTTTTATTCAGGATTAGATAGAGGTTTTTGTTTTTATCCAGGCCAGCCCAAAACATGCCATAGATGTGGGTCCTTCTCACATCTCAGCAATGCATGTGAGGCACAAATCTGCAGTTTTTGCCAACAAATGGGACATCCAAGTAACCAGTGTCAAAACCCTCCAAAATGTAACTTATGTCACAATCATGGCCACTTATTTCTACAACGCCCTTGGGCAGTGCATAACAAGGGTTCCTTTTGGGATCGAGACATCATAGTGCATGCAACACAGGAAAAACAGTTGGGTCAACAACAGTACTTAAGCTCTGGGAAAGAGCCAGAAGCAACAGTGGGCCAGCCTGAAATTTCCCATGAAGTTATAGTAGATGTCACTACCAATCATTGTACTCAGGATCAGCAGCCCGAAGAGGATACAAATATCCAGCAGGTTATGGTGGAGATTGTAGATGAATAGACAGTGACTTCTACTGTGGTAAACCAGCTTAAGGAGATGCCACCCCCCCACCCCTTTTGGAAGAAGGCTTCCAACTTGTAACAGGGAAATGAAGGTCTGCTAGGAATAACCCTAAACTAAAGTTACCCCAAATAGAATTCATTGTGGATTCAAACAAATATGCAGCTCTGAAAGATTCAGTAGAGGAGGAGGAGGACTCTGAGGCCTCTTCGGTTGCCTCATCTCAGAAAGAAACCTCGGACATGGAAGGAGATGAAGGGGACAGGCTTAAAGTACAAAAACGAACCAGGAAGAAACCATCTTGAATACCTCCTTCCCCCCGGGTTAATTCTTAATGCCCAGTTCTTCTGAGGATTGTATCACAGTTCATTCCTTAAATGTTAATAGTATAATAAATTACAAACGTAGGTGTATTACTTTTCAGGCTTTATAGGACACGCAGGCAGATATCTGCCTTTTGCAAGATACTAGGCTTTGCTCAGGGGCAGATATTTACCAGGCAAAAAAAACAAGGGTGGAGGGTACATCTATTTGGTTCATGGGGAAGGAGGCGTGCTCAGGTGTAGGTATACTTTTTAAAGGCTTTATACAGCTGTCTAAAATAATAGAGATAGGGCCAGGGAGAGCATTATTTATTGATATTACCTACCAGGCACAGGATCTCCAGGTTGGAGTGGTGTACGCACCACAGACCAAGAAAGCTAAGGTGCAGTTGTTCCAGTCCCTCCAACCTTATTTACATACACACTGAAAACTCATTTTAGGGGGTGATTTCAATTACCCATTGGATCTAAAATACCAACATGTTAAAATAAATTCTAAACACAGCAGAACTACGGGATACCTCAAGAACCTTGCATAACACAGGGGGACACACATATTACAGGGCTTCCTTGTACTCAAGGATTGATTATGTATTTGTGTCTAAGCAGTGGTCAATACAGTTTGAGGCTACCTTTTCCTCAGCTTCATCAGATCATTTTAGTTTGGAGATAAGTTTGGATCAATTGCATAGGAATAATATAGGTCCTGATTACTGGCATTTGAATAACACTCTGTTAACTGACCCCAACATTGTATATAAGGTAAAAGAACATCTTTTGGCCAGAGCTATATTGGTGGCTTGGTATGATTCGGTTAGTGACTGGTGGATGGAAGAGAAAGTGTTCCTCTGTCAAGTCATTTCAGAAATGGGGGAGGCAGAAAGGGAAATCTTCCTATTTTTCATACTTGAAGCTCAGAAAGTGACTTTACCAATTAATTACTGCACAGAATATGGACTATATAGACCATTCCATGCAGATCCAGGCTATAAAAAAAGATATGCAAACTTACTTGTATTCAAAATCAAAATCCTTTCAGATGGAACAATCTGCAGGAATTCAAGGTACAAAGGCATCATTGGACATATTTAAGGATTGCCAATCACGGGTGGGGAAAAAAAATTGGGATGCAGTTAAGGATAAAGCAGATGTGGTACACTCTGATTTTCACAAGATAATAGAAATAATACAGTTACATTTACCTTCCTCGTTTGGAACTTCACTCTGGACTGAGGATAAGTTAGGACAGTTTTTAGCAGACTTTGAAAGTCCGATAACTCATCCAAGTGAAACCTCAAAATTGACAACCCCGATATCTGAGGATGAAATTCATACTGCTATGAAAAAGTTAAAATCAAATACAGCCACTGGACTTGATGAATTAGGCCCAAAATGTTATACAACATTTCAGAACAACCTTATTCCCTATTGGTAGAAACATTTAATGATATTTTATGTAACTTGGATATGCCCGACTCTATGGGAAAAGCTGTGTTGATTTTATTATATAAAAAGGGGATAGGTTGGATATGAATAATTGGAGACCTATCTCATTATTAAATGTGGATTTAAAATTTCTTTTGATTATTTTAAGCAACCATCTTAGTGGGGTAGCTCAATTAGTTATTTCACCCTTTCAAAATTGTGCAATCCCAGGATGCACAATGAAGGATTATTTGATTTGCTTAAGAGAGGTTTTTGCAAAAAGACATTTGGGGTTACTGCAGGGGTAAGTTGTTACACTGGACCAAGAAAAGGCTTTTGATCAGGTGTCACATACCATATTGTTTCAGATCTTAGCCTTTTATGGTATCCCCCAACAGTTTATTACATGTTTACAGTTATTGTATAGCTCAGCACACTTTCACCTGCTCCTGAATGGTACAGTTGGTCACTGAATTCAGCTTAGGAGAGAGGTGTGGCAGGGGTGCCCCTTGAGGCCCCTGCTGCACATCTTTTATATTGATATTTTGGTGAAACACTTTGAGTACTCTCAGCAAATTGTAGGCATGAGACTCTTTCCACGTACTGTGCCTATCAAGGTACTGGCATATGCAGAAGATCTCTGACTTTTTTTAAATTCCCAAGTAGAAGGGGAGATAGCACATAAGGTATTTGTAGATTATCCAGTGGCAACAGGAGCTAGTATCCATTTTCATAAAAGCCAAGCCCTGATAGTCAGTCAAGTAGCACTTACAGACCAAATTTGTGGAGTGCCTCTGTCTCAAGAAGCAGTTATACTAGGCATCAAATTCGGTCCTAGGGAAATAGAGAAAGTAAATTGGGAATCTAGATTAACATTATGTTACGCACGGATTAGGGCATGGCAAGGTCTACAAGTTACTAAACTTAAAAGAGTTTATCTGATTAAAACTTTTATGATTCCACTCTTATTATCTGTGGGATCTATATTCCCTTTACCTGACACATTGGATTCCAGATTATATAGTGTTTTTTTTTAGCGTTATTTGGGGGAGTAGGTTGAATCCGATTAAACGTACCATAACATACAGGTCTATTGCACAGGGTGGTATAGGTATGATCCATCCATTGGTATTTTTTCATTTCATCTTCTGGTATGAGAACTTACTCCCCAGCCTCAAACAAGGGACACAGATTTGGATGACCTGGGGGCAGGAATGGCTGAAAAGGATTCTGCCAATCTGGTCCCTAAATAAGTGGACCTTTAAGTTACAGAATACAGGTATTCCTACTTACATGGGCTTAGCTTTGCAAAAAATTAGAAATTGGAAGATTACCATAATGGATTTAACGTCCCTCCCAAGACAGCTGATGTACCAACAAATAGTGTTAACTCATTTTACAGAACCATTTTCCTTTCCAAAGGGGACTCCTCGGGGGTGGAGGTTACAACACGACAGTTACTGGATGTTATAATCCCCAAGTGTTTATGGGAAACTACATGGTTAGCATGTCATGGAAGGCTGGGGGTAAGAAACAACCATAAACACAAGAAAGTAGAAAAAAGGTATTGCCTTAGAGACACATGCAACATGATCTTGGAATCACAAGAGAACCTTTTTTTTGAATGTCCTTTTGTTGTTTCCTTTTAGAAATTAAGCTTTATGATTCAGGATCAGACTTTTTCAACTATGTCATACAAGGTTTTAGTTTTAGGTATATATAATGGCCCCTGGAAGAAATAGGCTGTCAGTACCCTTAGGTTGATCTGTGGGATTTTGAAATACCACATTTGGCAAGCTAAGTGCCATTGGGTATTGCAAAAACAGCATATCTCTCAGCAAAAGCGTGTTAGAATTATATTAGGACAAGCGAAATATAGTTATGATTTAGATAAAAAAACTGAACCATGATCAGCAAATAGAGGCATTATGGAAACACTGTTTGGGGTGGATAAAATAGGTTGAAAAAAAAAAAGAGAAAAAGACAAAAAAAGGAGGGAGGGAAAGTCATATATCTGGACGAATTGGAGAGCTGGGATCCAATTCCAGTAGGTCCTTTGAGTTTGTAAAGTGGAGTCTACAGATATGGAACTTCACATAGTAAGGAGACTCTGTCTAAATGTAGGTAGCTAAAACTGAGAGGTTTCAAAAACTAGTAGTTTAGATTGATATAATTTATATATATTTGTACTCCAGTTAGAAATTATTTCTATAGGAGTTAGCCCCCTGAATCATCTTAGAGATGTTTTAAAAATGATTGCCCCCTAGTATTGTTCGATTTTCTCACAATACAAAACTTCCTTTACTCTGTTAGTAGGGGGACCCCTTGACCATCTGTGTCAGGATGGCCAGTCCAGAGAAGTCGCTGGTGAGGATGGACATGGAGAAGACAGGGGAACAGGCCTCCTCCCCTGTTTCAACAATGCAAGGGGCCGTTGAAGAAGCTGTAGCTGTAGCTGTAGCAGACTTTTAATGAGAAGATGAAAATTTGGAAAATGGTTCGCCTTTGCTCGAGTCCCTAGATAATGACGATCCATCCCTCTCGCAGAATCCGATACAAGGTTAAGTCAGTTTGCAGTCAACAATGAGTAAAACTGACTCTAAAACCTCAGATATACAGCAAAGATTACTGGACTTGCAACAGGCAAAAGAATTGTGCATGCAAACAGTGCAGAGGATTGCTATGGAGCTAGCAGATTTGGTAGCGAGTCCTGCTTTTGAAAAGCCAATGGAAAATGCTGACAGTATGAGTCATCAGCGTGACGCACTTGCATGAAAAGAAACCACAGGCTTGTAGGCCTCTCAGCCCTTGCATGACGCAACTCCCAAAAACATGGAACGCATTGATGCTGCAGTGACTGGCAACAAAGATGGAAACAATGCCATGTGCAAAGAGCCACAGACTTCAGTTTCTGTGGGCAGTTTTTCCACAAAGCAGAAATGGCTGGGCACGGGAAAACAAAACCACAAGTTAAAACACTGTCTATAAGTGACTATAACTCAAGAGAGTGTTGTAGTGGATCAGGATAGAGTCTTCTCATTTCCAGGAAAGTAAAACACAGTAGGATGGAACACGTACCTTGGCTGAACCCAACTTGTGATCAGACTCTCTTCCTCCTCATAATGATGCTATAGTGGAAGGGAATTGATCCCTTCCTGAGCAAGGTTTAGAAAACACTGATGGATTCAAGGTTCAAATGGACAATGGGTCCCAGACCCAAAAGACAGTACTTTTCAAGCTTGTGTTGCGGCAGTCTCAATTAAGGTAGCCACCGCTACAACACAGAGCTCCAACGAACCCCTGGGTAAATAGACTTCTTATTCTATTATTGATAATAATACAGTTAATATTGAAGAACCTGTGTTAGAACCTATTGTTGAACTAGACCCTTTAGGGGATACATTTTTAAGAATGGGCCCATCAAGGCAGGCACTTCAGCAGGAAGCAGGGGCAGGAGATAAACATCCTTTATCTAAACTTTCAGATTTATTCCACAACAATAAGGCGGAGCCAGCACCCAGGTGGAATTCGATAAGACTACTGTATGGGGGGGGCCTAAAAAATCCCTCTGATCACGTACTTATGACCAAGAGTACTACTAAAAGAGGCAATTAAATTTTTTTCTTCAGAAGTATTCACTCTATTTAACACAGGAAATTCTAATTGCGATATTAGTTTCAAAATGGTTTCTAGTTTGGATAGATTTTGGGCACAATATCAGTGTCAAAAAAATAATCCGGTTTGGATTCCGTTCCAGGCCATCCCATTGATGAAACAGTTAGTTAAAACAATTAAAGTGTTTTTTTAAAAACAAGGGAGTGAATGTGGAAGGTATTTTATTTTGATTAAGGCAGCGTTGTGAGGTGCTTGGAGAACCAGTTCCCACATTAGATGGTGAACAAATTTGGGATGGTAGGTGGAAAATTAAGGTTAAGCTGTTCACCACAAATTCTGGCCCAGTACACCTCCCAAGTTCTTTCTGTCTGGAAGAGACTGAGGAACATTATTGTACCCTGGACAACCTTGGCCATGTTTTAAGTGCAGGTCTCATGCTCACATTACTTCTGCATGTGATACTGTTTGATATAGTCACTGTTTAGAGTACGGTCACCTAGCAACTGCTTGCTTGAATTTATTTAATGTCATCTTTGCAAGCAGACTGGGCATGCCTATGGGAAATGTCCTTGGGCATTGCACAACAGATAGGAGTGCCCATCCCATGAAGGTCAGTATTGCCCAGCAGCTAACAACAAAATCATGGGCTGGGCAACAGTGTGGGATGGTCCAGAGATCCTTGGAAACTACAGTAGTTGAGGTTTCAGAAGAAGTGCAACAAAAGCAGGATCAGGGAAACCTAGTTCAGTCCCCAAATGATTTAGAGCCAGAACCAGAGGTGGCTTTAGTAACATCACCCGAGACTACTCATTTCCAGGAGACCATGCTCCCCCCACCAGAAAATCCCATTTACATTGCTAGTCACACAAAAAAACTCCCCGGGGAGAGGAAACTTGTTAAGCTGCAAAAAGAGGAAGCTCAGAAGGCAGGGAAGGGAGTAGGACCCTGGAAGACTAGTAACTCCTATGCAGCCCTAGCGCAGCACAGATCAGGTGGGGATACAGGAGATGATGAGACAGATACTTCCTCCATAGCCTCAACAACTGATTTAGAGGAAGAAAGAGATGAGGACGCTATAGCTAAAAGAACCCGTCAGAGCAGGTTATTTAAAATTCCATGAAGCTGAGTTTAATAAAAGGAGCCAGCAGTAGGTGGCCACTTTTTCTTGTTCTACTGATGCAGATGCTTACATTTTATACATTACATGTTAAACAGTATTAAGAGTGAGAAGAAAAGAGCAGGGCTGTTTCTTTCTCTATCTGAAAACAGACAGGACATTATCTGTCTTTAAGACACACATCTTGAAACGCACTTTGAACTGCAGTAGGCATCCAAACTGTGGACAACAGGCCCTTCCTTTTGGTCAGTAGGTGAAGACTCTTGTGATAGTCGGGATTCTGTTGGGGAATCCTTCCTTAAAGGTTACTCACTTAGTTGACATACGCCCGGGGAGAGCATTACTCTTTGATATTTCCTATTTCTCCGAAAGGTTTAGAATTATTTCAGTATAAACAGCCCCCAAACAAAAGCTGGCAGAATGACACTTTTTAAATTAATTCAGTCATATCTACACTCCTCTTGTCTGATAGTATGGCTTGGAGACTGTAATTATGGATTGCATCAATCAGATAGAGGGTTACAAACCTCCAGACTTTATTGTGACACCAATGCACTTCAAAGTATAGTTAGTACAGCAGGACTACACATGTATTTCATATCACAGGAGGCATCACATACTTTAGAGGTCAGCTTAAAACACGAATTGACTTCATTTTTGCTTCTATAGTTCTAAAAATAGTAGAGGTTATCAACAGTGGCTAATGAATTCACAGACCATGTTGCGATTAGAATTAAAGCTTCCTGGCAGAACACACCAAGGTGCAGAAAGAATTTTTGGAAACTAAACAAATCTCTGTTAGCAACCCAAACACCTTATGAGGGTGAAGAAAGGAATGGTCAGCTTGGTTATCTGTAGCAGAATTCTACGAGGACATTTTAGAATGGTGGGAAGATTCAAAAAGGACATGGCATTTTTGATTTCAAAATAAAGCTCAGTATGTCGCTAACGCTAAATACCAGAAATATCTTAAGTTAAGGTATCAGCTTCAACATTTAATTTCCCGAGCAGAAATTACTAAGTTTGGCTATTCTCTTCAAATTCAGAATTTAAAAACTCAGTAGATATACAGTACAGTATAACTGGGCTAAAACATTGTCACAAGAGCTAAGATTCAGGACTCAGATACAAAAGGGCTCCTGAGACCCATTCAGATATACAAACATAGAATTTGATGGCAGATAAGGACCGCTTGGCCCACCTAGTCTGCCCATTTCCCGACCTGATGAATACGCTGCAGATTCAACTTAACCAACGGTTTACTTCCTCCGACCCCCACCCATAGAATTGCCTCATGTCTTTCCCATGCATTCTTAAATTCTCCCACTGTTCTTGACTCCACAACCTCCTCAGGAAGGCTGTTCCATGCATCCACCACCCTGTTTGTGAAAAAATACTTTCTAACATTACCTCTGAACCGTCCCTCCTCTATCTTCAAATTGTGCCCCCTTGTTCTTGCACATCTCTTTTTCTGAAAGATGCTGCCTTCTTGGACTTTGTTAATTCTCTTGAGGTACTTGAAAGTTTCTACCATGTCCCCCTCTCCCTCCTTTCCTCGAGGCTGTACATATTAAGCTGCTTTAGTCTCTCTTCATATATCTTCTGGTGCAGACCCTGCACCATTTTGGTTGCCCTCCTTTGAACAGCCTCCACTCTGTCTACATCTTTGTGGAGATGGGGTCTCCAGAACTGCACGCAGTATGCAAAGAAAATAAAGTTGAGGTCCAGCATAGAGTTATAATGGAACTTAAGGACTCAACTGGTCATACCCAAACTGACCTAGGAGGAATGCTGAAGATCTTAGAAAAACATGCCCAGTTCCTCTATGGCGCTGCTCTTTATTTTCACGATATTAGAGAATACCTTTTGACTTTACCTCTTCCTCAAGTTACAACTACAGAGGCACAGCAATTGGTAGAACCAGCTGCAACAGAGGAAGCTGACTACTCTATATAGCAGTTAAAGGCAGATTCCACCCCCGGGTCAGATGGACTTCGTGCAGGATTTTATAGATCCTTTAAAACTGAATTAGCCCCTGCGTTAATGACCCTTTCTAATCACATGCTTTCTACATGTGCATTTACACCTTCTATGAATTAAGCTGTTTTGATATTTCTATATAAAAAAGGGGATAGAACCAATATTGGCAATTGGCATCCTATCAGCCTGTTTAATACCAATTTAAAAATTTTAAGTAAAATCTTACTGGCCTGGCTAACTAGAGTAGCCAGAATGTTAATAAGCCCAGAGCAAGCTTATACTTTCCCAGGAAGATGGCAACAGGATAATTTAATAATCTTAAGGGAGTTAGTCAGGAAAGGGGAGGTAGGGAATATGGAAGGCTATGTCTTAGGGTTGGACCAAGAAAAAGCCTTTGATAGATTGTCCCATGAGTATTTATTTAGCACTCTATTGGCCTACAGAATACCTCAGCACTTTGTAAGTTGGCTTCAGTGACTGTATCAGGCAGCAACAGTCCCCCCTCGTATTAACGGGTGGTGTGTGCAGAAATTGTTAGTACATAAAGGAGTGTGACAAGGGTGCCCCCGAGTCCACTCCTATATATTTTTGGAATAGATATAGTTATCAGGAAAGTTCTGGTAGATCAGCAGATTCAGGGATTGACATTAACATTAGGGGGGGCCCCCAGTTTAAAATATTAGCCAATGCCGATGATCTGGTTTTAATAGTGGATCATAACGCACCAGAACAAAAACTAGTTGAAACTGCAGAATTTCCTGAAGTATTCAGGCTCCAGAATAAATCTGGCCAAGAGTAAAGGGTTTCTGTTAGGAAAGACTCCTCTTCTAGCAACTGGGGTATTGGCTGGGATACAGATTGACACAGAATCCATATGGATCGTTGGTGTGGAGTTTGGGCCTGGTACTATGGTAGTAAGAAATTGGGACATTTGTATAAACAAAACCAGTAGGTTTATTTATTTATTGAAGTACATAGGAATTACAACCCTTTGAGTCATAGACTTGTTTTCAAAGGCTCCACGTCACAGATACAATAGGTAGATTAGACAAAGGAACAGTAAGATAATTGAGTACAGTAAGGTAACATACTGGTGGGTGGATGCCTATACAAGCAGAAGCTAGGCTGGAGTTGAAACAACATGATACAGTTTGGTACAGAGTAAGACAATAAATGCAAAGTAATTTGGAAAAAGAAAAATCAAAAATCTGTCTGAAGTCAGGCAGGTGTGCGAAATACATACAGAATAAAGTAGCTTGCCTATACAAGTGTTAGCTAAGTAGAGGTTGCTTCACAGTTCCAGTCACATAAACGGTGTTACCTCCAGGGAGGTATTGCCAGATACTTATGACAAACACTGCAATCTTTAGCTTATCTAGATGTACATTCAGCCAGAGGCCTCAGCAGAGGGTTAGTAACAAGCTGGAAATGGCGGCAGATTTCCAAAAAGAAATGAGTAGTTTTAATCAGGAAATTATTGATTCCTATTTTTTTGTAACTTAGTTATATTTTTCCACCCCCTTTGTCCCGCATTACATATTTATATAGTATTTTCTTAAGAGGTTTTTTGGGGTCACATCTAATCTCTATTAAGATGGACATTAATTATCGACCACTTTCAGAGGGTGGAGTAAATATGGTTCACCCAATTGCTTTTTCTTTAGTATATTTATTTGTTGAAATTTAGCTGTGGTCTTAAAACCAGGATATCAAATCTGGAAACCAGTAGTTAATAATTGGTTACAAACTAGTGTAGGTCCTTGGACAGAAAAAAAAAACCTAGACAGCTGTCTAAATCAATTCTCCCCATATGGTTTAGAGAGCATTAAGAATGCAGTGAAATGGAATATCACTCCCGCAATGGTACAAACTCTAGACAGGAAAACTAGTTATATAGCAGAATTTGGAAGCAGAATGTACATCAGACATCATTTTCCCTTTATGTCCGGAACCACGCTTTAATAAAGTGTTGGCTCATCTGACAAACCCTAGGATGCCAGCATTTGTGTAGGATAGTGATTTTGTTAGGTAATTATGTGTGGGTGGGGGTGAAAGGTAATAACAAACATAGCAGGTAGCAGACAGATATTGTCCTTGTCTAACAGGTGTACAGATCCTAGAAACACAGGCTCACCTCTTTCTAGAATGTTCATATGCAAAATAATTTTGGATTTACAGTACCTAGGCACTGAATGGGTAGAGTCATGGTGTACTTCTCTCACATATTCAGAAGTAGTTTATGGTCCAGGAGAGAGCAGTTGGGCTAAGTAGTCAGATAAAAACAATTTATGTACAGTATATTAGCAGTTATTTGGTATTACCTTTGGCAGTCCCAATGTCTGTGGGTGCTACAGCAGCAAAAAGAGGTGTTCTATGCAGAATTATTGGGGAATATTAGAAGACCTTACTCTGGATTCAGCATACGGACATGAAGAGGTTTACTCTTGAAAAAGCCCAAGGTTTGTGGGCACAGTGTATCTATTGGACTGCATAAGAATATGGAATACTTTTTGTTTAAAGTGAAAAGAGGAGATACATTTTATATATATATATATATTATGATACTACACATTGTATTTAGTTTGATGCTATAATTTTTCTTGGTGTTGTGTTTGTAATGCAGTTCTTCTATTCCAATAAAAATTATCCTACTCTTTTTAATAAGTGCCATGGGATCTTTAACATCCACCTGAACTACCACCAGTCCAGGCAGATGGGACCTCAGTTTAATATCTCATCTGAAAGTCAGCACCTCCAAAGCACTGAACCCCCTCCCATGCTGCACTACAGTGTCAGTATTGGGATATTAACCCAAGTTCAGATGTGGGAACTGAACCCACAGCCCTCTGATCTCCCAACCTCAGAGGCAAGTGTCCTACCTGCTGAGCCAGTGACACTGTTGATCAAGGATGGGCAGGTGCGGGTCACAGAAAATATCCACCAAAACCTAAAACATGGTATTTCCCCCTTTTTTTTAACAAAATACCCACAAGTGGGAAAGCCCCCCTCTGGCAGATAAAGCTGTACATTATTCCGTCAGGCACACTACTATCCATATTAAAGGGACCTTAGCCTTAGTAGATTCACATGACAAGCAAGTGGATTCTCTGTGCAGAAGAGTGCTCACCTCCAACTGCAGAAGCCACCACACCTCCTGTGGCTCATTTATTGTTGCCAGAGCCTAAAACTTGTGGGTTATGACCCTGGGAAGCACTGTTCCCCCAGACTCAGAGGGGGCGAGCATTTTGCAGTTGGTATACATGGCCTCCACCTTCAAGGATGCTAAGGTGAAGAATTTACCTACGTCAGCTTGCTTCACTTATCACATCACTAAACAGGCTTCAAAGATTGAGCTGTTTAACTTAGTCTTTCACAGAAGCTTGTTATTTTGTTCTGGCCTGCTTAATATTCTGAAGGATATGAGGATAAATGGGCCACATTTCACTGTCAAAACAACAGGAAAAAGCTGATTCTACTCCAAAAGGTCAAGAAGGCAGCCGACAGAGGCCATATTGAGGGGGGGGTTCATCCCTTTTACAATTATAGAAGCCAGAGAAATAAAGAATCCTATTCTGGATTCAGAAGCAATAGTAATAGAATAGCCTTTGCCTGAAGATGCAACAGAGGTCCAGGGTGAAAAGCAGGTACCTCACAAAGAGGATACACAGGCCTATCTCTGCTTCCCTTCCCATGGTTGAAGTCTGCACAATTTTGTACAAGATAGGCCCAGATAGCATTGGATCTTGAGTTCTGGAAATTCTGACTTTTGGTTATACAACAGAGTTCTCAACCGATCCCTCAAAGGGGCATTTTCTGCCATCCCTGGTACCAAAGACCCCATGAAGAGGCAAGCGGTATTGCAGACACTGAACTACCGCACACAGATCAGGGTGATTGTTCTAGTGGCTTCTAGTGAGCAAGGTCAGGGATTTTCTCAATTTATTTTGTACAGTAGTTCCCTAGATGTCGGGGGGGGGGGTCATGCCTATTCTGGATCTGAAACACCTAAACAAGTTAGCTCGCCACACAACCTTCAGGATGGAGTCCCTATGTTCAATCATCTGGGCTGTCCAGTTGGGATAAAATCTAGCATCCATAATTCTGAGGGATGCATGTCTCCACATTCCCAATCTCATCAGAGGTTCCTCAGTTTCACGGTCCTGGGACAACATTTCCAGGATAGGTTGCTCCCGTTTGGAGTAGTAAAAGCCCCCAGGGATTTCTTGAAGGTGCTGTTAGTCCTGGTTGCTCATCTCTGGCAGGAGGGAAATTATGTCTATCCCTACCTGCATAATCTGCTCATTTGAGCACTGTCTATGCCATTAGCGAGGAAGCCAGTGACCAGGACTGTGGATGTTTTGGAGTACCATGGCTGGGTGGTGAATTGGGAAAAGCACTCTCGAGTCATCACAGATCCTGCAACACCCAGGAGTGGAGTTCAGGAGGGATGAGGGGAAGGTTTTGCCAACCAGGAAGGTGACCCTGTTGAGAGATGTTCAGGGCCGAAGAGACAATTGTTGGCTTCGGCTCACAGCCTTCTGCTGATATTGGGCCTCATGATACCAATGACAGAACTGGTCTCATGGGCTTACCTTCACATGTGGACCCTACAGATAAAGTTGTTGTCCACCTGGGTTCTGACATCTGAGGACTGTCAGCTGAGGATCCCAGTTTCACCCTTCTTACAGCAGCCTCTGACTTTGTGGGTGAGGTCTAATAGTCTGAGCAAAGGGTATCCCTTGGAAGTCCCCACAGAGCTGATTCTGAAAACCAGTGTCAGCTTATCAGGTTGGGAGGCAGTGCTGGAAGACATTCCCATTCGGGGACTTGGTAAGTGTAGGAACAGCCCCTACACATAAACATTCTGAAGATAAAGGCAGGGGTGCTCAAATCAGAACTTTTAGGACTTGCCCAGTCATGACTGTAGCTGAATTTTTACTTGCTCCTATTCATTACAATGAAATTAGCTCTCTGTACTTGCCCTTCAAGGAAATGTACTTGCCCCAGACAGGGGGCAATAAGATTTGCACACTGCTGGATAAGGGCTGTGTGCCTCACTGTCCCACATTTTCAAAGTTGGTTGTATTCAAAAGCCATGAAAATAAGATCAGACAATGCTGTCATGGTGGTGTATATAAATAATCAAGGGGGCACAAAGAGCAGAGAGAGATGCTAAAAGAAGCCACCCATCTCCTGCTGTGGACAGAGGAGAACCTTCTCTCTCTCTCTCTCTCTCTCTCTCTCTCTCTCTCTATCTCTCTCTCTCAGTAGTTCACATAGTGGGGCAGTTGAACATTCAGGCTGATTGGCTAAGCTGCAAGAATGTCTATTCAGGGGAGTGGATATTAGGTGTTTGACATTTATTTGTCAAAGATTCAGCCATCAACAGATTGACCTGTTTGCCTGTAGCCGGAATGCACAAGTACAATGGTTCTTCAGTTGCTTGTCCACAGGTGGAGGCAGAGAACGCATTGTCACAAGCATGGAATTTCGGCAGAGGATACATCTTTCCTCCTGTTCCCTCCTCACCAAGGTGATTCAAAAAATAAGGCACTTAAGAGAAAGCTTTCTTCTGACAGCTCCAGTGCAGCTCAAAGGCCCATGGTTCTCGGACTTAGTGAACCTATCTCAATGTGCACCATTTCACTTTTTGGTATGGGGGGGACCTTCTCTCCCAAGGTCCTATTCGGCATCTAAATCCAAGAGTGATACAGCTCGCGAACTGACCCCTGAAAGGAGGAAATTCCTTAAACAAAGTTTCTCTAAGCAGGTAGTGAACACCCTAATGGCTGCCAGACAGAGTTCCACTTTGGCAGCTTATGCTCGCATGTGCACCAGCTTTACTTCCTGGGCTAGAGGAAAAGATATCCAGCCTTCAAAAGCCATAGTTCTGCAGATTTTAGGTTTTCTGCCAAAAGAAATGGATAAAGGTTTGGCCTTGGTCACCTTGAGAGGTCAGGTTTTGGCCCATGCAGCCTCCTTGGGATCATATTTTGGGGCTAACTGGGAGGTTATTCATGTTCTGCAGGCCGTCAGCAGGAGCTAACCTCAGTTCTGCGAAAGTTCCTCAATGGGATCTGTCTCTGGTTTTAAATACTTTTTGTAAGGAACCTTTCAAAATGCTTTTGTTGGTTCCTTTGGATGTGCTGTCTTACAAGGTGTGTTTTTTAGTTGTTACATTATGTGCTCAGCCATGATTGGTGAGCTCCAGGCTTTGTCCCACAAAGAACCATACCTCTTCATGCACAAGAACAAGGCGGTAATCAGAAGAGTTCCATCGTTTATTCTGAAGGTCCCTACAGCCTCACATGTGAACCAGGAAACCTGTCTCCCATCTTTTTGTCCACAACCTACTCACCGAAAGGAGGAGTTGCATAAGTTAAATTTGCGATGGGCCATTAGGACATACTGTACCTTAGATGGACTGCTGAGTTCTAGAAATTGGATAGATTGGTTGTTCTTTGTGGAGTGGTCAAAAGAGCAAAAAGCCTCCAAGGCCATCCTGACTAGGTAGAGGAAGGCATGCATTGCCAAGGCTTATGTTCCAGAAAAGAAAAGGCCTCTGGCTCTCATCAAGGCTCACTCCACTGGGGGATGGCCACCTTCTAAAGCAGAGAAAGGTGAGGCATTTATCTTAGAACTGTGCAAGGCAGCTACCTGGTCCTCTGTCCACACATTCACCAAGCACTACAGATTAGATTTTCAAAGTCACAATCGCATCCAGCATCCTTCTCCTTACATTGACCTATGCTGCCCGTCATACAGGGCATGGCAAAGCAAGAGGTCAACCGGATGCAGATACTGTACAACAAAATAGCCTGTTTGCTACTAAGTATCATGCCAGAAGCCACCACTGTGATACGCTTGCCCAGTTATAATGGCCTTCACTGGATACATGTTTCTAATACCCCCTGCTCTGCCTGACCTTTAAGATACTCCGCCCATCCGCTCCACCCAGCCTTGCAGGGGCCATCGCCATCACGCACAGTACCAGGAGCCTATGGACTTCTGGTCACACTCTACTGGAAGTTCCTAGAGTCATTTTTAATATGGGTGGCAAGTCATTCTCCTACATCGCCCCCTCCCTGTGGAACAAACTTCCACCAGTAGTGCAGGAAGCCTCCTCAATTATGAATTTCTGCACCCGATTTAAGACCCATATGCTTGAAGCCAGCACTCACCATTGTCATGGCACCTGATACCCCCCCCCGCCTACTAATCCAGTGTCTCACATAGGAAACCTTAGCATAAGCAACCTTAGCACTTGCACGGTCTCTAATCATTTCAACATCTATAGTACTAGCCTAGGCTACACCCACTACCCCAAGCATACCCTAATGTAATGTAAAATTATATATACGATTGCAACCTGCAAGATCACTGTCCGAACCTTGTAATCAACTGCCTTTTCTCTGTATCTTACTTTGTAATGTAACTCCTGGGTCGCCCCTGAAAAGGGGACCTTCGGGGCTCAGTGGGCCTACCCAGTCATCAACATTTAATAAATAAAAGTTCTGCTGATGTGGCCTTTGGTCTCAGAGTTTATAGATGGCAGTTAACAGGTAAATTACCTCCTGTTGGTGTTGATGTCTGTGACAATATTCTCACAACCTAGTTTTTCTTGGGTACTGCTTCTTAGAACCCATTAGTAAAGAATTCCATTGACAATGTGGAGTGCTACAGAAAGAAGTAGTTTCTTCATAAGTACCATAATTTTGTTTATTGTTAGCTCCTACGTTGTCAATGGGGCCCACCCGGGCACCTTGCTCCTGCAGGAGAATATTGTCTTGTATACCAGCACTGGAGTGTTCATTATTTTGTCATAAAAATCTGATTGTAAGTCTCTCTGGATATCTTTCTATAGTTTACTCGCTGTGATCATAATTATATAGATAAAAAAAATAAATGAGAGCAGTTCTGCATATGAATGTTGGTTACTACTAGCACACAGATTTATTTATTTTATTTGATCAATCCATAATACACCTTTGAGCTAAAAGCTCAGTTACAAAGGTTCCTTATCAAGATAAAATTGCTGTTACATGGCATTGAACAGTAAGAGTACATTCAGTAGCTCCAATGCTGCCTAGTCACGGAGAGGTACATCACCTTACACTGGAGGAGTACAGTCAGCTGCACTAAATGGAGCTTAGTCACGGAGAGTTACATCACCTTACACTGGTGGAGTACAATCAGCTGCACTAAATGGAGCCTAGTCACGGAGAGGTACATCACCTTATACTGGTGGAGTACAATAAGCTGCAGTAAATGGAGCCTAGTCACGGAGAGGTACATCACCTTATACTGGTGAAGTACAATAAGCTGCAGTAAATGGAGCCTAGTCACAGAGAGTTACATCACCTTATACTGGTGGAGTACAATCAGCTGCAGTAAATGGAGCCTAGTCACGGAGAGGTACATCACCTTATACTGGTGAAGTACAATCAGCTGCAGTAAATGGAGCCTAGTCACGGAGAGTTACATCACCCTATACTGGTGAAGTACAATAAGCTGCAGTAAATGGAGCCTAGTCACGGAGCGGTACATCACCTTATACTGGTGGAGTACAGTCAGCTGCAGTAAATGGAGCCTAGTCACGGAGAGGTACATCACCTTATACTGGTGGAGTACAATAAGCTGCACTAAATGTAGCCTAGTCACGGAGAGGTACATCACCTTATACTGGTGGAGTACAGTCAGCTGCACTAAATGGAGCCTAGTCACGGAGAGGTACATCACCTCACGCTGGTGGAGTACAATAAGCTGCAGTAAATGGAGCCTAGCCACGGAGAGGTACATCACCTTATACTGGTAGAGTACAGTCAGCTGCAGTAAATGGAGCCTAGTCACGGAGAGGTACATCACCTTACACTGGTGGAGTACAATAAGCTGCACTAAATGTAGCCTAGTCACGGAGAGGTACATCACCTTACACTGGTGGAGTACAATAAGCTGCACTAAATGTAGCCTAGTCACGGAAAGGTACATCACCTTACACTGGTGGAGTACAATAAGCTGCAGTAAATGGAGCCTAGCCACGGAGAGGTACATCACCTTATACTGGTGGAGTACAGTCAGCTGCAGTAAATGGAGCCTAGTCACGGAGAGTTACATCACCTTATACTGGTGGAGTACAATAAGCTGCAGTAAATGGAGCCTAATCACGGAGAGTTACATCACCTTACACTGGAGGAGTACATTCAGCTGCACTAAATGGAGCTTAGTCACGGAGAGGTACATCACCTTACACTGGTGGAGTACAATCAGTTGCACTAAATGGAGCCTAGTCACGGAGAGGTACATCACCTTACACTGGTGGAGTACAGTCAGCTGCACTAAATGGAGCCTAGTCACGGAGAGGTACATCACCTTATACTGGTGGAGTACAGTCAGCTGCACTAAATGGAACCTAGTCACGGAGAGGTACATCACGTTATACTGGTGGAGTACAGTCAGCTGCACTAAATGGAGCTTAGTCACGGAGAGGTACATCACCTTACACTGGTGGAGTACAATCAGTTGCACTAAATGGAGCCTAGTCACGGAGAGGTACATCACCTTACACTGGTGGAGTACAATCAGTTGCACTAAATGGAGCCTAGTCACGGAGAGGTACATCACCTTATACTGGTGGAGTACAGTCAGCTGCAGTAAATGGAGCCTAGTTACGGAGAGGTACATCACCTTACACTGGTGGAGTACAGTCAGCTGCACTAAATGGAGCCTAGTCACGGAGAGGTACATCACCTTACACTGGTGGACTACAGTCAGCTGCAATAAATGGAGCCTAGTAACGGAGAGGTACATCACCTTATACTGGTGGAGTACAATAAGCTGCACTAAATGGAGCCTACTCACGGAGAGGTACATCACCTTATACTGGTGGAGCACAATAAGCTGCAGTAAATGGAGCCTAGTCACGGAGAGGTACATCACCTTATACTGGTGGAGCACAATAAGCTGCAGTAAATGGAGCCTAGTCACGGAGAGTTACATCACCTTACACTGGTGGAGTACAATAAGCTGCAGTAAATGGAGCCTAGTCACGGAGAGGTACATCACCTTACACTGGTGGAGTACAATAAGCTGCAGTAAATGGAGCTTAGTCACGGAGAGTTACATCACCTTACACTGGTGGAGCACAATAAGCTGCAGTAAATGGAGCTTAGTCACGGAGATTTACATCACCTTACACTGGTGGAGTACAATAAGCTGCAATAAATGGAGCCTAGTCATGGAGAGGTACATCACCTTACACTGGTGGAGTACAATAAGCTGCTGTAAATGGAGCCTAATCACGGAGAGTTACATCACCTTACACTGGAGGAGTACATTCAGCTGCACTAAATGGAGCTTAGTCACGGAGAGGTACATCACCTCACACTGGTGGAGTACAATCAGCTGCACTAAATGGAGCCTAGTCACGGAGAGGTACATCACCTTATACTGGTGGAGTACAGTCAGCTGCACTAAATGGAGCTTAGTCACGGAGAGTTACATCACCTTACACTGGTGGAGTACAATCAGTTGCACTAAATGGAGCCTAGTCACGGAGAGTTACATCACCTTATACTGGTGGAGTACAGTCAGCTGCAGTAAATGGAGCCTAGTCACGGAGAGGTACATCACCTTACACTGGTGGAGTACAGTCAGCTGCACTAAATGGAGCCTAGTCACGGAGAGGTACATCACCTTACACTGGTGGAGTACAGTCAGCTGCACTAAATGGAGCCTAGTCACGGAGAGGTACATCACCTTACACTGGTGGACTACAGTCAGCTGCAATAAATGGAGCCTAGTAACGGAGAGGTACATCACCTTATACTGGTGGAGTACAATAAGCTGCACTAAATGGAGCCTAGTCACGGAGAGGTACATCACCTTACACTGGTGGAGTACAATAAGCTGCTGTAAATGGAGCTTAGTCACGGAGAGGTACATCACCTTACACTGGTGGAGTACAATAAGCTGCACTAAATGGAGCCTAGTCATGGAGAGGTACATCACCTTATACTGGTGGAGTACAATAAGCTGCAGTAAATGGAGCTTAGTCACGGAGAGTTACATCACCTTACACTGGTGGAGTACAATAAGCTGCAGTAAATGGAGCCTAGTCACGGAGAGGTACATCACCTTACACTGGTGGAGTACAATAAGCTGCAGTAAATGGAGCCTAGTCACGGAGAGGTACATCACCTTATACTGGTGGAGCACAATAAGCTGCAGTAAATGGAGCCTAGTCACGGAGAGTTACATCACCTTACACTGGTGGAGTACAATAAGCTGCAATAAATGGAGCCTAGTCGCGGAGAGGTACATCACCTTACACTGGTGGAGTACAATAAGCTGCTGTAAATGGAGCTTAGTCACGGAGAGGTACATCACCTCACACTGGTGGAGTACAATAAGCTGCACTAAATGGAGCCTAGTCATGGAGAGGTACATCACCTTATACTGGTGGAGTACAGTCAGCTGCAGGAAATGGAGCTTAGTCACGGAGAGTTACATCACCTTACACTGGTGGAGTACAGTCAGCTGCACTAAATGGAGCTTAGTCACAGAGAGTTACATCACCTTACACTGGAGGAGTACAGTCAGCTGCACTAAATGGAGCTTAGTCACAGAGAGTTACATCACCTTACACTGGTGGAGTACAGTCAATTGCACTAAATGGAGCCTAGTCACGGAGAGTTACATCACCTTATACTGGTGGAGTACAGTCAGCTGCAGTAAATGGAGCCTAGTCACGGAGAGTTACATCACCTTACACTGGTGGAGTACAATAAGCTGCAGTAAATGGAGCCTAATCACGGAGAGTTACATCACCTTACACTGGAGGAGTACATTCAGCTGCACTAAATGGAGCTTAGTCACGGAGAGGTACATCACCTTACACTGGTGGAGTACAATCAGCTGCACTAAATGGAGCCTAGTCACGGAGAGGTACATCACCTTATACTGGTGGAGTACAGTCAGCTGCACTAAATGGAGCTTAGTCACGGAGAGTTACATCACCTTACACTGGTGGAGTACAATCAGTTGCACTAAATGGAGCCTAGTCACGGAGAGTTACATCACCTTATACTGGTGGAGTACAGTCAGCTGCAGTAAATGGAGCCTAGTCACGGAGAGGTACATCACCTTACACTGGTGGAGTACAGTCAGCTGCACTAAATGGCTTGAAGTCACGGAGAGGTACATCACCTACACTGGTGGACTACAGTCAGCTGCACTAAATGGAGCCTAGTCACGGAGAGGCACATCACTTACACTGGTGGACTACAGTCAGCTGCACTAAATGGAGCCTAGTAACGGAGAGGTACATCACCTTACACTGGTGGAGTACAATAAGCTGCACTAAATGGAGCCTAGTAACGGAGAGGTACATCACCTTATACTGGTGGAGCACAATAAGCTGCAGTAAATGGAGCCTAGTCACGGAGAGGTACATCACCTTACACTGGTGGAGTACAATAAGCTGCAGTAAATGGAGCCTAGTCACGGAGAGGTACATCACCTTAAACTGGTGGAGTACAATAAGCTGCAGTAAATGGAGCTTAGTCACGGAGAGTTACATCACCTTACACTGGTGGAGCACAATAAGCTGCAGTAAATGGAGCTTAGTCACGGAGATTTACATCACCTTACACTGGTGGAGTACAATAAGCTGCAATAAATGGAGCCTAGTCACGGAGAGGTACACATCACCTACACTGGTGGAGTGCACAATAAGCTGTTAATGGAGCTTAGTCACGGAGAGTTACATCACCTTACACTGGTGGAGTACAATAAGCTGCACTAAATGGAGCCTAGTCATGGAGAGGTACATCACCTATACTGGTGGAGTACAGTCAGCTGCAGAAATGGAGCCTAGTCACGGAGAGTACATCACCACACTGGTGGAGTACAATAAGCTGCAGTAATGGAGCCTAGTCACAGAGAGGTACATCACCATACTGGTGAGTACAATAAGCTGCACTAAATGTAGCCTAGCCACAGAGAGGTACATCACCTTATACTGGTGGAGTACAGTCAGCTGCAGTAAATGAAGCCTAGTCACGGAGAGTTACATCACCTTATACTGGTGGAGTACAATAAGCTGCAGTAATTGGAGCCTAGTCATCGAGAGTTTACATCACCTTACACTGGAGGAGTACAGTGGGGCTGCACTAAATGGAGCTTAGTCAGAGAGTTACATCACCTTACACTGGTGGAGTACAGTCATTGCAGTAAATGGAGCTAGTCAATGGAGAGGTACATCACTCACACTGGTGGAGTACAGTCAGCTGCAGTAAATGGAGCCTAGTCACGGAGAGTTACATCACCTTATACTGGTGGAGTACAATAAGCTGCACTAAATGTAGCCTAGTCACGGAGAGGTACATCACCTTATACTGGTGGAGTACAGTCAGCTGCACTAAATGGAGCCTAGTCACGGAGGTACATCACCCACACTGGTGGAGTACAATAAGCTGCAGTAATGGAGCCTAGCCACTGGAGAGGTACATCACCTTACACTGGTGGAGTACAGTCAGCTGCAGTAAATGGAGCCTAGTCACGGAGAGTTACATCACCTTATACTGGTGGAGTACAATAAGCTGCAGTAAATGGAGCCTAGTCACGGAGAGTTACATCATCTTATACTGGTGGAGTACAATCAGCTGCAGTAAATGGAGCCTAGTCACGGAGAGGTACATCACCTTATACTGGTGGAGTACAATCAGCTGCAGTAAATGGAGCTTAGTCACGGAGAGGTACATCACCCTATACTGGTGAAGTACAATCAGCTGCAGTAAATGGAGCCTAGTCACGGAGAGGTACATCACCTTATACTGGTGGAGTACAGTCAGCTGCAGTAAATGGAGCCTAGTCACGGAGAGGTACATCACCTTATACTGGTAGAGTACAGTCAGCTGCAGTAAATGAAGCCTAGTCACGGAGAGGTACATCACCTTACACTGGTGGAGTACAATAAGCTGCACTAAATGTAGCCTAGTCACGGAGAGGTACATCACCCACACTGGTGGAGTACAATAAGCTGTACTAAAATGTAGCCTAGTCACGGAGAGGTACATCACCTTATACTGGTGGAGTACAGTCAGCTGCAGTAAATGGAGCCTAGTCACGGAGAGGTACATCACCCACACTGGTGGAGTACAATAAGCTGTGGAAATGGAGCCTAGCCACGGAGAGGTACATCACCTATACTGGTGAGTACAGTCAGCTGCAGTAAATGGAGCCTAGTCACGGAGAGTTACATCACCTTATACTGGTGGAGTACAATAAGCTGCAGTAAATGGAGCCTAATCACGGAGAGTTACATCACCTTACACTGGAGGAGTACATTCAGCTGCACTAAATGGAGCTTAGTCACGAGAGGTACATCACCTACACTGTGGAGTACAATCAGCTGCACTAAATGGAGCCTAGTCAATGAGAGGTACATCACCTTATACTGGTGGAGTACCAGTCAGCTGCACTAAATGGAGCTTGTCCCGGAGAGTTACATCACCTTACACTGGTGGAGTACAATCAGTTGTACTAATGGAGCCTAGTCACGGAGAGTTACATCACCTTATACTGGTGGAGTACAGTCAGCTGCAGTAAATGGAGCCTGGTCCTGAGAGGTACATCACCTTGCACTGGTGGAGTACAATAAGCTGCAGTAAATGGAGCCTAGTCACGGAGGCGGTACATCACCCACTGGTGGACTACAGTCAGCTGCACTAAATGGAGCCTAGTCAGGAGAGGTACATCACCTTACACTGGTGGACTACAGTCAGCTGCATAAATGGAGCCCAGTAACGGAGAGGTACATCACCTTATACTGGTGGAGTACAATAGCGCACTAAATGGAGCTCTAGTCACGGAGAGGTACATCACCTTATACTGGTGGGAGCACAATAAGCTGCATAATGGAGCCTAGTCACGGAGAGGCACATCACCTATACTGGTGGAGCACAATAAGCTGCAGTAAATGGAGCCTAGTCACGGAGAGTTACATCACCTTACACTGGTGGAGCACAATAAGCTGCAGTAAATGGAGCCTAGTCACGGAGAGGTACATCACCTTACACTGGTGGAGTACAATAAGCTGCAGTAAATGGAGCTTAGTCACGGAGAGTTACATCACCTTACACTGGTGGAGTACAATAGCTGCAGTAATGGAGCTTAGTCACGGAGATTTACATCACCTTACACTGGTGGAGTACAATAAGCTGCAATAAATGGAGCCTAGTCACGGAGAGGTACATCACCTTACACTGGTGGAGTACAATAAGCTGCTGTAAATGGAGCTTAGTCACAGAGAGTTACATCACCTTACACTGGTGGAGTACAATAAGCTGCACTAAATGGAGCCTAGTCACTGGAGAGGTACATCACCTTATACTGGTGGAGTACAGTCAGCTGCAGGAAATGGAGCCTAGTCATGGAGAGGTACATCACCTTATACTGGTGGAGTACAATAAGCTGCAGTAAATGGAGCCTAGTCACAGAGAGGTACATCACCTTACACTGGTGGAGTAAAATAAGCTGCACTAAATGTAGCCTAGCCACAGAGAGGTACATCACCTTATACTGGTGGAGTACAGTCAGCTGCAGTAAATGAAGCCTAGCCACAGAGAGGTACATCACCTTATACTGGTGGAGTACAGTCAGCTGCAGTAAATGAAGCCTAGTCACGGAGAGTTACATCACCTTATACTGGTGGAGTACAATAAGCTGCAGTAATTGGAGCCTAGTCACGGAGAGTTACATCACCTTACACTGGAGGAGTACAGTCAGCTGCACTAAATGGAGCTTAGTCACGGAGAGTTACATCACCTTACACTGGTGGAGTACAGTCAGCTGCAGTAAATGGAGCCTAGTCACGGAGAGGTACATCACCTTACACTGGTGGAGTACAGTCAGCTGCAGTAAATGGAGCCTAGTCACGGAGAGTTACATCACCTTATACTGGTGGAGTACAATAAGCTGCACTAAATGGAGCCTAGTCACGGAGAGGTACATCACCTTATACTGGTGGAGTACAGTCAGCTGCACTAAATGGAGCCTAGTCAAGGAGAGGTACATCACTCACACTGGTGGAGTACAATAAGCTGCAGTAAATGGAGCCTAGCCACTGAGGAGGTACATCACCTATACTGGTGGAGTACAGTCAGCTGCAGTAAATGGAGCCTAGTCACGGAGAGTTACATCACCTTATACTGGTGGAGTACAATAAGCTGTAAATGGAGCCTAGTCCAGAGAGTTACATCATCTTATACTGGTGGAGTACAATCAGCTGCAGTAAATGGAGCCTAGTCACGGAGAGGTACATCACCTTTTACTGGTGGAGTACAATCAGCTGCAGTAAATGGAGCCTAGTCACGGAGAGGTACATCACCCTATACTGGTGAAGTGCAATCAGCTGCAGTAAATGGAGCCTAGTCACGGAGAGGTACATCACCTTATACTGGTGGAGTACAGTCAGCTGCAGTAAATGGAGCCTAGTCACGGAGAGGTACATCACCTTATACTGGTAGAGTACAGTCAGCTGCAGTAAATGGAGCCTAGTCACGGAGAGGTACATCACCTTACACTGGTGGAGTACAATAAGCTGCACTAAATGTAGCCTAGTCACGGAGAGGTACATCACCTTACACTGGTGGAGTACAATAAGCTGCACTAAATGTAGCCTAGTCACGGAGAGGTACATCACCTTATACTGGTGGAGTACAGTCAGCTGCAGTAAATGGAGCCTAGTCACGGAGAGGTACATCACCTTACACTGGTGGAGTACAATAAGCTGCAGTCAATGGGAGCCAGCCATGAGAGGTACATCACCTATACTGGTGGAGTACAGTCAGCTGCAGTAAATGGAGCCTAGTCACGGAGAGTTACATCACCTTATACTGGTGGAGTACAATAAGCTGCAGTAAATGGAGCCTAATCACGGAGAGTTACATCACCTTACACTGGAGGAGTACATTCAGCTGCACTAAATGGAGCTTAGTCACGGAGAGGTACATCACCTTACACTGGTGGAGTACAATCAGCTGCACTAAATGGAGCCTAGTCACGGAGAGGTACATCACCTTATACTGGTGGAGTACAGTCAGCTGCACTAAATGGAGCTTAGTCCCGGAGAGTTACATCACCTTACACTGGTGGAGTACAATCAGTTGCACTAAATGGAGCCTAGTCACGGAGAGTTACATCACCTTATACTGGTGGAGTACAGTCAGCTGCAGTAAATGGAGCCTAGTCACAGAGAGGTACATCACCTTACACTGGTGGAGTACAATAAGCTGCAGTAAATGGAGCCTAGTCACGGAGAGGTACATCACCTTACACTGGTGGACTACAGTCAGCTGCACTAAATGGAGCCTAGTCACGGAGAGGTACATCACCTTACACTGGTGGACTACAGTCAGCTGCAATAAATGGAGCCTAGTAACGGAGAGGTACATCACCTTATACTGGTGGAGTACAATAAGCTGCACTAAATGGAGCCTAGTCACGGAGAGGTACATCAACTTATACTGGTGGAGCACAATAAGCTGCAGTAAATGGAGCCTAGTCACGGAGAGGTACATCACCTTATACTGGTGGAGCACAATAAGCTGCAGTAAATGGAGCCTAGTCACGGAGAATTACATCACCTTACACTGGTGGAGTACAATAAGCTGCAGTAAATGGAGCCTAGTCACGGAGAGGTACATCACCTTACACTGGTGGAGTACAGTCAGCTGCTCTAAATGGAGCCTAGTCACAGAGAGGTACATCATCTTACACTGGTGGAGTACAATCAGCTGCACTAAATGGAGCCTAGTCACGGAGAGGTACATCACCTTATACTGGTGGAGTACAATAAGCTGCAGTAAATGGAGCCTAGTCACGGAGAGTTACATCACCTTATACTGGTGGAGTACAGTCAGCTGCACTAAATGGAGTCTAGTCGCAGGAAGTACATCAGCTTATACTGGTGGAGTACAGTCAGCTGCTCTAAATGAAGCCTAGTCACGGAGGATTCACCTTATACTGGTGGAGTACAGTCAGCTGCACTAAATGGAGCCTAGTCATGGAGAGGTACATCTCCTTACACAGGTGGAGTACAGTCAGCTGCACTAAATGGAGCCTAGTCACGGAGAGGTACATCACCTTATACTGGTGGAGTACAAACAGCTGCAGTAAATGGAGCCTAGTCACGGAGAGGTACATCACCTTATACTGGTGGGGTACAATAAGCTGCAGTAAATGAAGCCTAGTCACGGAGAGTTACATCACCTTATACTGGTGGGGTACAATAAGCTGCACTAAATGTAGCCTAGTCATGGAGCGTTACATCACCTTATACTGGTGGAGTACAGTCAGCTGCACTAAATGGAGCCTAGTCACGGAGAGGTATATCACCTTATACTGGTGGAGTACAGTCAGCTGCACTAAATGGAGCCTAGTCACGGAGAGGTACATCACCTTATACTGGTGGAGTACAATCAGCTGCATTAAATGGAGCCTAGTCACGGAGAGTTACATCACCTTATACTGGTGGAGTACAATCAGCTGCAGTAAATGGAGCCTAGTCACGGAGAGGTACATCACCTTACACTGGTGGAGTACAATCAGCTGCAGTAAATGGAGCCTAGTCATGGAGAGTTACATCACCTTATACTGGTGGAGTACAATCAGCTGCACTAAATGCAGCCTAGTCACGGAGAGGTACATCACCTTATACTGGTGGAGTACAATCAGCTGCACTAAATGCAGCCTAGTCACGGAGAGGTACATCACCTTATACTGGAGGAGTACTGTCAGCTGCAGTAAATGGAGCCTAGTCACGGAGAAGTACATCACCTTACACTGGAGGAGTACAGTCAGCTGCTCTAAATGGAGCCTAGTCACGGAGAGTTACATCACCTTATACTGGTGGAGTACAATCAGCTGCAGTAAATGGAGCCTAGTCACGGAGAGGTACATCACCTTATACTGGTGGAGTACAATCAGCTGCAGTAAATGGAGCCTAGTCACGGAGAGGTACATCACCTTATACTGGTGGAGTACAATAAGCTGCAGCAAATGGAGCCTAGTCACGGAGAGTTACATCACCTTATACTGGTGGAGTACAATAAGCTGCACTAAATGTAGCCTAGTCACAGAGCGTTACATCAGCTTATACTGGTGGAGTACAGCCAGCTGCACTAAATGGAGCCTAGTCACGGAGAGGTATATCACCTTATCCTGGTGGAGTACAGTCAGCTGCACTAAATAGAGCCTAGTCACGGAGAGGTACATCACCGTATACTGGTGGAGTACAATCAGCTGCATTAAATGGAGCCTAGTCACAGTGAGTTACATCACCTTATACTGGAGGAGTACTGTCAGCTGCTCTAAATGGAGCCTAGTCACGGAGAGGTACATCTCCTTACACAGGTGGAGTATAGTCAGCTGCACTAAATGGAGCCTAGTCATGGAGAGGTACATCACCTTACACTGGTGGAGTACAGTCAGCTGCTCTAAATGGAGTCTAGTCACGGAGAGTTACATCACCTTATACTGGTGGAGTACAGTCAGCTGCACTAAATGGAGCCTAGTCACGAAGAGGTACATCACCTTATACTGGTGGAGTACAGTCAGCTGCAGTAAATGGAGCCTAGTCACGGAGAGTTACATCACCTTATACTGGTGGAGTACAGTCAGCTGCACTAAATGCAGCCTAGTCACGGAGAGGTACATCACCTTATACTGGTGGAGTACAATAATCTGCAGTAAATGGAGCCTAGTCACGGAGAGGTACATCACCTTATACTGGTGGAGTACTGTCAGCTGCAGTAAATGGAGCCTAGTCACGGAGAGTTACATCACCTTATACTGGTGGAGTACAGTCAGCTGCAGTAAATGGAGCCTAGTCACGGAGAGGTACATCACCTTATACTGGTGGAGTACAATCAGCTGCAGTAAATGGAGCCTAGTCACGGAGAGGTACATCACCTTACACTGGTGGAGTACAATCAGCTGTAGTAAATGGAGCCTAGTCACGGAGAGTTACATCACCTTATACTGGTGGAGTACAATCAGCTGCAGTAAATGCAGCCTAGTCACGGAGAGGTACATCACCTTATACTGATGGAGTACAATCAGCTGCAGTAAATGGAGCCTAGTCACGGAGAGGTACATCACCTTATACTGGTGGAGTACAATAAGCTGCAGTAAATGGAGCCTAGTCACGGAGAGTTACATCACCTTATGCTGGTGGAGTACAGTCAGCTGCACTAAATGGAGTCTAGTCACGGAGAGGTACATCAGCTTATACTGGTGGAGTACAGTCAGCTGCTCTAAATGAAGCCTAGTCACGGAGAGTTACGTCACCTTATACTGGTGGAGTACAGTCAGCTGCACTAAATGGAGCCTAGTCATGGAGAGGTACATCTCCTTACACAGGTGGAATACAGTCAGCTGCACTAAATGGAGCCTAGTCATGGAGAGGTACATCACCTTACACTGGTGGAGTACAGTCAGCTGCCGTAAATGGAGCCTAGTCACGGAGAGGTACATCACCTTACACTGGTGGAGTACTGTCAGCTGCAGTAAATGGAGCCTAGTCATGGAGAGGTACATCACCTTGTACTGGTGGAGTACAGTTAGCTGCACTAAATGCAGCCTAGTCACGGAGAGGTACATCTCCTTACACTGGTGGAGTACAGTCAACTGCAGTAAATGGAGCCTAGTCCTTGAGTTTTACAGGGTATACAATGGACAAAACTAAAACAACAGGGTGCAGTGACACAGAATCCACAGTGCACATGATATCTATAAGACATAGCTTTGAGTGGGTCTCCAGTTAGGTCAGACAGCACTCACAACTGCAGTTTGATAAGAGCCTTTTTTTTTTTTATGTTTGATTGCATGCATGTGCAAGCAACATAGTGGCACCATACAAGTTTTTGTAGGTGTGGCACCCCCCACTTTCAATGGCCTGCTCCTTTCTGCAGGAGTAGCTCCACCACACTAATGACTGTCTGAACTGTCTATGACAGCAGTTCACAGATGCAGTGGCATACAGTTGAATGCAAATGACCACTACAATCAGCGATGGTAATGTGTAGGCAATTTGCATACTGCCGTGCCATCAGCAGGATGCAAATTGCCTACACGTCACCACCGCTTATTGTAGCAGTCGATTTATGCACTCCCCCCATTTGTTGTTGCCGAGAGGGTGAAAAATTCCCCTTGGCTCATGCACACTTCCCTCCCTCATCCAAGCATACTGTATGTCCGATGGGGGTGCTCAATCCCCGTTGGCTCCAGTGCTCACCCCAAAAAACTTCCAGCTGCCACACTGGGAGCCTACCCCAGAATGGCAAAAGTCCAATGTCTTTATGTGCCCCCCACACTATATGGCCAGTGGGGGCCTAATCCCCCATTGGCTCCAATGCCCCACCAAACAAACCTCCAGGTGCCATGTTGGGAGCAGCTGTCAAGGGTCTCATGCAGGTAGCTGGTAAACTCTATTAGAGCAGTGATAGTGCTGTGTTGCTTCCTACCACTGTGTGTTTGAGGGTACTGAATGTTGTATTTCCTGAGGTAGTCCATGAACTGATCATAAACAGTTCTTTCCAGGTCCTCAGATAACAGGGAAAGTATGGATATAGGTCTGTAGCTGGTGACTATTGTGGGGTTGCCACTTTTGTGTGCTGGAGTCACTAGTGCTGTTTTCCATGTCCCTGGGAATAGGAAGTATCGTAGTGAGAAACTGAATAACTTGGTAAGTGTGAGGGCAGCTAGTTTCATGCCAATTGTATCATTCAATACCCAACCTTGTTTTCCCCAGTACCCGTTTTACATATTATTTTTTGTTTCCGGTACAGTGACGGGCCTGAAGTAGAATGAGGGGTTGCCGAGGTTACTTGACATGGATGAAGTTGGTGTGTTTACTTGGGGGTAGTGGAGTCTTCCCCAAGGAGTGTATTAAGGGTGAGGATGGTGCTGGGATTAACAAGTACTTTATTAAACGTGTTTGCTATTGCAATTTAACAAGTTCGAATTTGATGATAACTAAGGGTGTCTTCTTTACTAGAGGTGAAGGCTCACACTGTTTGCAGTCTTTTCCCAGTGTTGTTTACTTGTCTGTTTGCTTTAATTCCTTTGACAAGTCTGTTCTAATTGATTCAATGCTGCAAAAATCTGCTGTACCATTAGAGAAATAGAAGGTGAGCTTCATTTTCTTACCTCCACCATCTGACAAGGTTGGTGACTATTTACTGTATTTTATTCTGGCTAAATTCCTATTTATGTAGGCAGCTGATATGCATCTTTTTGTGTCAAGACAACCAGTAAGATATGTGCGGATGTATTTTTTTTCCATAGAGGCACTGTATGTACAATAGTAACTGGAAGGTTACTGCTGTCCAGAATGTTCAGGCACACAGGATTCTGTTCTGATTACAGCCTTGGGCTGTGCCATTTTGCCTAGTAGGGGGGTCACACAACCCATCAGTATTGAATCTCATTGACAATGTAGGCGCTAACAGAAAAGGAAATTACAGTATGAAGAAATGTCCTTTTTGCTCAGTTCTGAACCCTTTGTTTCATATCACTTAATGTTTCACTTATGTATTGTAACTACTCACTGTTCCCAGTATCTTTTGCACCTGTTTTTGTTTTACCTTGTTTGTGCAGTCCATGTGGCCTGGATCATGTCAGCTAATGGTTCCTGGTAGCAGTACAGCCACCCGGTTAATAACTACCTCACCGGAAGCACATTTCCTCATTAATTCTGTTTGGATCCTTAGGTGAACGCAATGATGTAAATCATTACTCTAATAATAGTTTCATACATTACATATGTGATTGTACTTTAGCCAGTAAACCGCCTTGAAAACTTTTTCAGGTGCATCAGAAAAATGCGAATCCAAAACTCCAGAGGACATCTTTAATGGCTTACGTTACTGTGCAAGCAGCTGTCACAATTTTGGTTAACCCCTTATTCAAATGCCAACCTAACTACACAATGACAGTTTAAAAAAAAAACCTTTGAGCACTTTGTCTCCCTCCAGCTATCTCGTCTCACATTGCATGTGGATGTGTTATTTTCCCTAGACCAGGGCTCAAACGCAGGATGCATTAAAAACTGAAACACTGGTTTAGCGGCATGAAGCACATTTGCTTTCCTACTGATTGTGCAGTAGACAGTGCTCTAGATAATACTGACATTCAAGAGTAATGGGCGCATCGTGTTTTACATTACGTGAGTAGAATTTAGTGTCTGTGGAACATTTTAAGCATTTTAAGGTTTGGGATGAGTATCAGTACTTATCTAAATATTGAGTATCTCTTAAAAACAGGTGCATAAGATAGGCCAGTACTCACCTTATCTGGAGCACTGCCAGTAGACATAGTTCACAGCCAGATCCCTTTAGCAAAGGTCAGGGTTATTATCACTGTTTAATCCTTTGTGTTTATTTCAAACTCCCCAGACCTAGATATAGGCACTACAATGACTACACTGCATCCTTACATTCCTCCTCTGATGAAGAAGATAAAAATTATTGTGAGACAGACATGGACACAAGTGAAAGCCGAGAACCATCCAGGTAACTGAGAATTGTGTAAGATTGTTTTAATGTGTTTATTTGTACCTAATGTGTGCTAAAATATGGTAAATCTTATTGTATCCTAAGCCATCTCTGGCATTTTTGTGTTGCTTGCACGCAAGTGCAAGAAACACACTGCATCAGCAGTTAGGGAGCATGCCACAATGCGTCAAGAAATTCGGTCACGTCACCATGCAGTCAGCTGTTTTGGTGCATTACAGGCTACCAAAACAGCTGATTGCGTCGTGTTCCCATGGTGACTGCTTCTTCGTCGGCCTCTCACAGTCCCCAGGAAGCCTATGGAAAGCTGCTGACCACCATTCAGTGTGCCTTCCTGGTTAAACATTTCAATAAATAAAAGAAAAAAGCCGACGGGTTGCCCAATCCCCTTGTTGGCACGACCCCCTAACCAGTTCATTTGCTGACCTGGTAGCCCAATCCCTGTCAGCATAATGCACCCTCTCATGGCTCATGCGTCCCTCCCAGCACACTGTATGGCCGACAGGGTGCCCAATCCCCCATCGGCTACACTTCCCTCCTCAAACAAACTTCCATCTGCCACGCTGGGAACCCACCCCAGCGTGGCAAAAGTCTCCTTGGCCAATGGGGGTGCTCAGTCCCCCGTCGGCTCCACTGCCCCCGAACAAACTGCCTGGTGCCACGCTGGGAGCCCAGCACGATGACCTTCGGTAGACCGGGAGCATGTCTGCACTCTTCAAAGCTGACCGCGAACTGAAGAAATGCTGGTAACCTGTATAATGGCATAAATGTTTTTTTTTCAACTTTGGTGCATATCTCGGCTATTTTGGAGAATTCTTTCACCAAATTTTCAACATGGGGTTCTTGAGACCCCACCTCATGAACTCAGTCACTGTCATTTTGTTGTTCGGTCCCAAAAGGTGATTTTGTGGTTACTGCGTGGAACCACCTTTGGGACCGATTAACGAAACAACAGTGTCACAGTTCCTGAAGTAGGCCCCCCAAAACCCTATGTTGAAAATATGGTGAAAAAATTCCCCAAAATGGCTGTTTTACGAGTGTGCATTGCGCATTTCCTTCGCACGCTCATAACTTCGAGCATTTTAATATTTTCACTCCAGATTTTCCACATTTTCTTATGAACAGTACAGCTATCATTTTTCACATCTCACCTGAAATATGTTTTTGCATATGGAGCACACAATGGCACAGTCGGTGTGCGAAATCAATGTTCAGGACAGATTAAGAATATTACAGGGTTCATGTAGGCCCCAAAAACTCTATGTTGTAAGTTTGGTGAAAAAATTCCCCAAAATGACTGTTTTATTAACGTGTGTTGTGCAGTTCATACGCACGGTCATAACTTCGAGCATTTTTAATATCTTTACTCCAGATTTTCAGCATTGACATTTTACCACACCTCCTTATGAACAGGACAACTGTCATTTTTTACATCTCACCTGAAATGTGTTTTTGCACATGTAGTGCACAGTTGTGTGGTCAGTGTGCGAAATCAATATTCAGGATAGATTAAGAAAATCACAGTGACACCGTTGATGAGCAGAGGTCTTAAACTGGCTATGTTGAAAATTTGGTAACAAAAGTCCATAAAGTGACTGTGTTATGAGCGTGCATTGTGCAGTTTCCACGCACCCTTTTAACTTCACGAATTCGTAATCTTTTTAGTCCAGATTTTCAACATTGGCATTTTTCCACACCTCTATTTCTGCACAGGGGTTGTATACAGACCCTTGTCTCGGGGGGGGGGGAGGAAATGGACAAGGAAATGATAGAAGGCATCCTTGGGATGGCAGAGAAAGGGGAGATATTGCTGATGGGGGACCTGAATATGCCAGATGTCAACTGGAGCACCTTTGCTGCAGCCACATCCAAGAGATAGCTAGTTTTGGAACACACTTGGGAGGGAGCAATCTTAGACCTGGTATTCTCAAATGGGGACGGAGAGAGGATCTCTGATCTTGAAGTGGATGGCCATCTGGGAACAAGTGATTACCAAACATTGTGATTCATGATAAACTTAGCTGTAGAGTCAAGCCACACAAAAGTGAAGATACTGGACTTCAGGAGGGCTGATTTTGTCAAAATGGGAGCATGCCTCAGAAAAGCACTAGCAAACAGGCAAGAAGGTGGGGGTGGAGCAACAATGGGGAAACATCAAAACTGCCATCACTGAGGCAACAAGCCATTGCGTGAAGCAAATAAACAAATCAAAATGAAAGAAAAAAATCACTATGGTTCTCAAAAGAAGTAGTGGGGAAGGTAAGGGAGAAAAAGATAGCATTCAGGAAGTATAAGGAAACACAGAAGGAACAGGACAGAGAACTGTACCAGTTAAAGCAGAAGGAAGTGAGGAAGGCAGTCAGAATAGCAAAGGCCCAAATTGAGGAAAAGATAGCCAACTCGGTTAAGAAGGGGGATAAAACCTTTTATAGGTACATTAGGGAGTGCAGAAAGACTAAGGCAGGGATACTGAGGCTGAATAAAGAGGAAGGTGGTTGGGCAGAGAGCGACAGTGAAAAAGCAGGGATACTGAACGAATACTTCTGCTCAGTATTCACAGTGGAAAAGCAGGGAGAGATACCTAATCCAGTCAATAGAAGCACTCTGGATAGGAGGGTTGATATTAGTCCTTTCACAGAAGGAAGGGTTTTGAAAGAACTCTTAAAACTGAAGGTGAATAAAGCAATGGGGCCTGATGGGATTCACCCCAGAATTCTTAAAGAACTAAATGAAGAACTAGTAACATCACTGACTACCCTTTTTAATAAATCATGGGAGGACAGTGTGGTACCTGAGGACTGGAGGAGGATGGATGTGAGTCCCCTTCACAAAAGTGGGAGCAAGGCAGAGGCAGGAAACTACAGACCTGTCAGTTTGACCTCAGTGGTAGGGAAAATCATGGAATCACTTCTGAAGGAAATAACTGTTCATTACCTAGAGGCCAGTGGGGCACAGGACCCAAGGCAGCATGGATTCACAGCAGAAAGGTCATGACAGACAAATCTAATTGATTTCTTTGACTGGGTGACCAAAGTAGTAGACCAGTGAGGGGCTGTGGACATGGTCTGCCTAGACGTTAGCAAGGCATTTGACACAGTCCCGCACAAAAGATTAATAAACAAATTAGTCAGCCTGGGAGTGGGTCCCAGGGTGGTAGTCTGAGTAAAACACTGACTGGACAACAGGACACAGTGGGTAATAGTAAATGGAGTCCACAGTGAAGAAAGAGGGGTTACTAGTGGGGTACCGCAGGGTTCAGTACTGGACCGGTCCTTTTTAATGTCTTTATAAGTGACATTGCAGAGGGACTGGAAGGGAAAGTATGTCTCTTTGCAGATGACACAAAGATCTGCAACAGGGTTGATAAGCAAGGTGGAGTGGAAAGGACGAAAAGGGACTTGGCAACGTTGGAGGAATGGTCAAATGTATTGCAGCTTAAATTCAATGCAAAAAAGTGCAAAGCAATGCATCTGGGAAACAAAAACCCAGGGGAATAGTACACAATGGGGGGAGATACTGACAACAATAAAAATGGAAAGAGACCTGGGGATAGTCATATCAGATGACCTAAAGGTGGGCCAGCAATGTGAGAAGGCAGTAAGGAGGGTTGGGGGATACTGGGATGCATAGGGAGAGGCATCACCAGTAGAAAACAGGAAGTTGTTGGTGAAACCACATCTGGAGTACTATGTACAGTTCTGGAGACCCCATCTCCTCAAAGACATAGACAAGGTGGAGGCTGTCCAGAGGAGGGCAACCAAAATGGTGCAGGGTCTGCACCATAAGACATATGATGAAAGACTAAAGGAGCTTAGATGTATAGCTTCGAGGAAAGGAGGGAGAGAGGGGACATGACAGAAACTTTCAAATACCTCAAGGGAATCAACAAAGTCCAAGAGGGTAGCATCTTTCAGAAAAAGAGATGTGCAAGAACAAGGGGGTATAATTTGAAGATAGAGGAGGACAGCTCAGAGGTAAGGAAGTATTTCTTCACAGAGATGGTTGTAGATGCATGGAACGGCCTTCCTGAGGAGGTCTTATAGTCAAAAACAGTGGGGGAATTCAAGAATGCATGGGACAGACATAGGGCAATTCTAGTGGGGGGTAGGAGGAAGTAGGCTGTTGGTTAACTAGGATCTGCAGTTTATCCGTTAGGTAGGGAAATGGGCAGACTAGGTGAGCCAAGCGGTCCTTATCTGCCATCAAATTCTATGTTTCTATGTATATGAACAGTACAGCTGTCATTTTTCCAACACTGGCGCAGAATAGCATGGTCTCTGCGGGAAGTCAGTGTTCGGGATAGAGTAAGAAAATCACAGGGACACTGTTCATGAGTGGAGGTCCCAAAATGCATATGTTGAAAATGTGCTGTAAAAAATTCCCAAACTAATTTCATTACAGGTTTGCATTGCGTAGTTTCTACGCACACTCTTGACTTCACCAGCTTTTTTATGTTTTCACTCCAGATTTTCAACATTGCTATTTTTTACACCTCCCCATGAACAGTACAGTAGTAAATTTTTCGCATCCTGTTTGAAATGTGTTTTCGCACCTGTGACGCCAAATAGCGCAGTTGCTGTGCAAAGTCACCTTTTGGCTAACGAACTGATAGTGTCACTGTTCATGCAGTGGGATCACAAAAAGCCCATGTTGAAAAGTTGGAGTAAAAATACCAAGAAATGCCCAGGGTGTTAGGTTTTCGACCATAATGCCCTACCCTGTAGGGATTGACAGGCGTCAGGGGTGTGACTTGGGATTGTCGACAGTAATGCTCATGCCATTCCACCCCTACTCTGTAGCCAGTTGCAGGCATCGAGGTGCACCTTGGACCCTTTGGCCTCAGAGTTCATCCCATTCTCCTGTACTGCACCCATTTCAGTGTATTTCCTTATGGAATTAGGTGAGTGTAAAGCCTGAACACTTCAAAGCACACCTCAACACTTGTAAGTGTCTGTAGGGTAGGGTGAGGTGAAATGTCATGACCATTATAGGTGACAACTCAAAGGCACACCCCAATGCCTGCCCATCTCTACAGGTGGGGGTGGAGTTGGCGTCAGTTCAATACTTCACTGCCATTCCTATACTGCATCTGTCTAACTCCTGCGCTTCCACTACTAATGACAGCAAGCAACACTTGGCACTGACAAATGCTTGTTTATTTTTGAAAAAGTATACATGTTATCCACTTAACTTTTCAGCTAACTGGGATTTAGTGCACTATCCTTACTCTGGCAGTTTAGCTGGAGACAGTGGAATTATCAGAATGCCTTCAAGCTAAGCTTGTTCCACCACTCAGATGGTATGTCCTTCGGCTACGCCTCGTGACTTCAGATTCTTCTGCAGGAAGGAACAGGTCTCCTGCTTCACAGCTCTGCATGCATAGTAGGGATTCCAGTTTTCAAGCACTTTTCTTGGCAAACTTTAAATTTTAATTTTAATTTCAACTCCTTATTAGTATACTGGACTTCTGTTTTTGCTCTGTTGGCAAAAATCATAGTGGATCGACAAAAACCCAGTTGTAAATTCTGCATGAGTTGCAGGTGAAAGATTTTGGCCACAGACAAACGTGACATGTATATTCACTGCATGGATGAAGAAAACAGCATTTCAGACTGTGCTCAGTGTCATGCAATGTTGCCATCATTGCTTGAAGAATGAAAGGCTTTCTTGTATCAGTAGTTAGAATTGAATGGCCTTCAGACACTGTGTCCAGCCAAGATCAGCACAGACGATGAGCCCATCCCATCACTGTTGCCTATTCCTCCGTCATCACAAGCTGACCCACTGACTGAGCCACAGCTGACAGCAGTCTGCAGTCCTTGGGCCTACCTATGAGTCAAGCCTTTCATTTCGTTAATCAGTTCTGAAAGGTGATTCCATGCAGTGACCGAGAAATCACCTTTTGGGACAGAATAACGCCATGACAGTGGCTGAATTCATGAGAAGGGGTCCCAGTAACACTGAGTTGAAAATCTGGTGCCAAAATTCCCAAAAATGCTTTAGATATGCACCAAAGTTGGAAACACCCTACTTATGCCATTATACAGCTTACCGGCATTTCTTCAGTTTGCGGTTGGCTTTGAAGAGTACAGACATGTTCCCGGTCCACCGAAGACTGTCGCGCCAGGCTCCATAGATAAGTATAGGGTGATGGGGGGGGTGTTGGGAGGTAGGGTGTGCAGTGGGTGGGGGCAGGTTGGAGGAGGGAATGAAGACTGGCGTGGGACCGGTTCCTTTCTTTCAGGGAGAAATAAAAACCAGAAAGATGTCGCGGGAAGTTTTTTTTTTTCAGGCTTGCTTTCAGCATACTGGGTGGGCTCCAGTGCATTACCTGCCTTTTGGGGAGGGGGGATTTAAGTTGATGGGGACTGGGCCTCTTGTCAACAATGAATAACTGTTTGGGGGGGCATGATGCTGAGGGGGATAGGGCACGCCCTCTGCACACAACAAATGAGGGAGGGGGTTACGTTATGTTGACGGGGAATGGGCTCCCCATCTGCAAATTAACTGGGTCAGGGGCATGCCAATAGGGGGAATGGCCACCTCGTCAGCTTTCATGGGGCTGTGAGGCAGTGGCAAGCCGCCGCCATGTTTACAAAAGTGTTATGCTAGGCAAGGTACCGCCCTGCAATGACAGGTCGCTACCTCATTGCAGTGGAATGGCTGATGCTGTAATGATGAGTCAGCCCCTCATTGCAGCAGTAAAATTGTTTCAACTTGGTGCCACTTTTGGAAACCAATGTCGTCAGCACAGTGTGCCTGCATTGGTCTACTAGTGCCAAGCCCCCAAATGTAGTGCCACTGTTGGCTGCCACAGTGCTGCACCTCCACAACCCGCTTCTCTCCTAAGCTGCTGCAGAATGTTTCTTGCGCATGTGCACAAGCAAATATAAAAAGAAAAATAGCACTTCTGGACAAGTCTTAACATTCAGAAAAAGACAAATATATAGCCTTGCAGCCATGAGCCAGGATGATACAAAAGAGGAGAGTTTTAACATTGCGCACTCTATCTGAGGTTAAAGCATCCTGCCCAAATAACATCTTTAGACCCTAAGCAAATGCCATTCTCCCACACTTAACCCCTAAGGAGGCACTCCATATAAACAACTCTTACTAGAGCTCAGTTGTAACCATTTCTAACCATTTAACACATTTATAATAGTTCATTTAGAACAAAGCTTTATATAAACTGACATTTGTTTAAACTATTACTAGGCATTGAGGAGAACCAGTTTCCGGAAGAGAGAACATGACGAGAAAGAGGAACATTCCCAAACTTTTTATAACTGGACCTTACATTAAATTCCTCCCCACTCAGGACCATTATATTCCAATAAATATTTAAACTCAAAAAATAATGTTGCAATAAATATCCCATGTCCATAGGGGGTCAAATGTTCAGACCCATTCCAACAGAACAACAAATATTGTGCGATATTTCCCCCTCTTCTCCTCCTCCCCTTTCCAATCATTAACCGTTCCTGAACCAATCATCAGTCAGGTATATGATCCTTATCCGAATCAGAGGATTCTCCCTGAACAGCAAATTGTTTTTTTTGGATTTTGTCCATTAATTTTGCTGCCTCAAAGAATTGGTAAGTCTTACCTCCATACAATATTTGAAGACTTGCCGGCATGAGGAAGATATGATGTATGTCCAACTCCCGAAGTCTTTCTCGGATCCTGTCAAAGACCTTGCACCTCATACACGTAGCATAACTTAATTCTGGACAAATATGAATCCAGGAGTCTTGCCAAATGATTAGGCTCATACTCTTAGTGTACTACAGGATCAAGTCCCATTCCTGAGAAGACCACAGCTCCAATGTGATTGTCCAAGGGATCGGTGCTCTGATATTTGATCGCAGCTTACTGCCACACGAAGTGATGTGGTAAGCCTTCATTATGATGAACTCCATTTGCAGCTTGAGCACATCAGGCAACCATTTTTGAAGACATGCTGCCAGTTGGTCTCCTTCGTCTCCTCCGGTAAGCCTAATAGATGGACATGTGTAGCTCTAACTGAATTTTCAAGGTTTACAGGATGCCACCGCAAGAGCCCATTTTCTTTTGCCACACCAGTTGCGATTGCCAGTGCCTTGTCTGCATGTTCCATTGCTCCTTTGAGGTCCTCCTCGAGCTTTCCGACCTTTGAGTTCAGCAGTTTAAGGTCAGTGCCAAAGTTTTCCATTTTACGATCCAGGCTCTGGATAGCTCAAAGCAGTGCAGCGTTTGCTTGTTGAGGACCCTCTAGCTCAGATACACTGGTCTGAGAGTCTTGATTACCACTCGGTGTAGACTCTTTCGAGCAGGCCCGCTGTAGATACTCCTGATTTGTTTGTGCGACCCATTATCATTTGTCTGGTTACCAGAGCCCTCCAAGTTCAGTATCAAAATGCAGATAAAAAGCTGCTCTTCAGTCTGGTACCAGTTTTTGTTAGATATGTGACCAGAAAAAATGAGAATTTATTAGATACTGAGTGCCGCCTGTGGAGGGAGAAGCTGTTCACAGCTCAGCTGCTGGCCACGCCCTCCTGGCTCATTGTTTTCTGTGTTCCATTTCCAGATTCTAAGTGGAAAACACATGTTCTAAGTTGTATAAATGGTGTTCTTTTTACGTGAAATTAATATTTATCCCCAAATAGCAAGTTATTTACCCAATTTATTCACCACTGGTGTGGTATATATCTGTTTATCTGAGTAACTGTGTACATAAATTTAATTTATGTACAGTGCTTATGTCATCAGCCATTTATCCACACAGTGCTTATGTCATCGGCTATTTATCTATACAGTGCTTCTGGCAGTATAACCTAGAGGTCAGAGTAACAAGCTATGAATGAGCTTGGTACATCCAGCAGACCAGACCTGTGTTTGATTCTTATAACCTCCACTTGCATACTGTGTGACTCTGAGCAACTCACTTAACCACCCAGTGCTCACAGGTCATCCCTGAAAACAGGCACTTGCGCCTAGTGGGCCTTACCCGGTTACCAAAGACTAAATATAGAATAATGTATATGTACCAGTGCATTACTGGTGAGTAATACCATTGAGAGGCTCTGTACATGTAGGAACCTCAATAACGGATGAGACGTTAAACCGAGGTCCCATCTGCCTGGATTGGTGGTAGTTCAGGTGGATGTTAAAGATCCCATGGCACTTATTGAAAAGAGTAGGGGAATTTCCCCGGTGTCCTGGCCAAATTTCCCTCGTTCACTAAAAATACCACCAACAGCTTAATCTGGTTCAAGGTCAGTTGGCATTCATCTGTATCCCCCTCCCCTGGGTCGTGCCTGAAAATAGGCAGGATTTGTCTAGTGCACTTACCCGGTCAACAAAAACTAAATAAGTGAAAAAATAAATAACGAAGATCAAGAGGGTCCCATGCCCATAACCTTGAGATGGTGCGACTCATCAATGATGCACCAGTACATATATGTTATTTTTTTTTAATATATGGATCAAGTTTGGAAAGTTTTGTCACAGTATAAGAGCAGTGAAAAACTTAACAGCACTAACTGCAATGTAGGCAGAGGTGGTTTCAGTTCAGGGTCCTGGGCGATGAGTCGGGAGAAGGCAATTGCAGCCCGGTGCTAAAGATAGTAATGTTGCTCATTGTAAATAGCGAAATGTAGGTTGCCAAGTCATCAATGATGGAAAACTGGACTGCACAACAAAGTACAGTCCCAACCCGTTTATCCAAACCCATAGGGGGACATCCGATTTGTTTAGATATGCGAGAGGTCGGATAAACGGGTGCGCTCACAATATAAAGCACTGTGCATTACTTAATGCACACGAAAGCAGTTATAGTACTGTATTAACAAATCAACACAAAGGCAGTTTAATGTTTGTGGATCACATCTTTATTAAGTGCAGTAGAAGAAAACAAAAAGTATGCTAAAAAAGGCATTAAACTATATAACGATCATAACTTTATGGCACACCAGAAAAAACATAACAGAAGTTTGCTTTAAAGAATCAAATTTTTTTCTAGCAGCTCACTGTCTTAGCTGCCATAGTAGCATGACCTGTACCGGATCACAGTCTACCTGGCTGTCCATGTAACAGGAAGCATTTGTGAAAGCAATTGACTGCCTCTGAATGAGTTGGCAGTAGTGGAGTTGCCTCGTCCACTTCTGAGTCATTTTCAGCTTCTGACTTGGACTGTGAAGACCTCGACACAAGGTTAAGGATCCATCATCTGAAAGCTCCTCTTGACCCTGTTACTCTTTGTCTGAACTGAGCCATCTCAGCACTTCTTCTATAGATGGAGGGTAAGACAGTGTAGCAGTGAGTTCTGTAATCTAAGCCGCTGAGATGCTGCTGTCAGGAAAGTCGGGGAGATCAGGGGTGTCAGAAACAGTTGGATCATCATGAGCTGTTTTAATCCCCAATTTCTTCCATGATTTTGTATTGACTCAGGACACAATGAATCTCATGCCTCAGCGGACATGTACACCGCATCCTTAAGTGTGATACTCCTCATGATGTCACCCAATGAGGACTGGGTATTGTCCTCAGTCAAAACGGTCTGCAGCAACTTTTTTCTGTAGCACCTTTTAAAAATCTCAAGCACTCTCTAGTCACAGCGTTGCAGCTTGGATGTTGTATTGGCAGGTAGAAAGGAATACTTGATTACCCCATCCCATGTTTGGACATCAGGAATGTTGGGGTGTGCTAACGAGTTGTCAACCAGGAGTAAAGCTTTGATTGGAAACCCTTTGGACCGCAGGTACAGCTTCACCTGTGGCACAAAGCTGTCATTAAACTAATGAGTGAAAATTTATGCCTGTCTTCCAGGCGCTACGCTGTGCCTTGTACTGCACAGACAAAGTCTGCATATTGAAGTGCTTGAAGCACCGTGGCACCACTGATTTACCCATCACAACCAATTTTAATTTATGACCAGCTGCATTAACACAGCCAAGCACAGAAACACTGTCTTTCTGCTTTTTAAACCCTGGGCATCTCTCTGTCTCTCTGCACCATGGACTAGTGTTCTCTCAGGAAGTCCTCTCCAATACAGACCTGTCTCGTCTGCATTGAAGACTTACTCCAGTAACAACCCCACAGCCTTGATAGTGCCTAGCAGCTTCACAATGAAGAGCTCAATGGACTTGTCAGTGGCACTTAGTTGCTCCCCGCACAATTTCAGTTGCCGTATGCCATGCCAGCGCTTGAAGCGACTTAACCAACACTCGCTAGCACAGAACTGTTCTGAACTCCCATGGTGCTGGTGATACTGGAGTGCCTTCTCCTTCAAAATTGACCCTGATATCGGGGTTCCTTTTTCCCATTCCTGTTGGAACCACAGGTACAGAGCAGCATCACGCTGCTCATCCTTGCAAGCCCTCATGTTTTTCTGTTTCTCAGATCCTATTTTATTTATTGATTTATTGAAGAGAAATCGGAATTACAATCCTTTGATTCATTGACTCCTTTGCAAAGTCTCCATGTCCATACAAGAAAGCTTAAAACATTACATTAAACAGAATTATAAATAGATAATACAGCTCAGTGGTATGTACATTGTTGGGAAACAGCATCCAGGATCTTAGAGAAGACTCTAGGTCATAGTTGTGAAATATGTCAGGTTACAGTTTCAAAGGGTCATTAACTTTGCCGTGTCCATGCTGCTGGTGAAATCAGGAAGCTTGTTTTTTGCAGACTTGATATCGCTAATGGTAGACTTTCCCATGCCATACTCATCTGCCAGGGCTACTGCCCGCTTGCCACTCTTCAGCCTCCCCACAATCCGTATTTTTTGTGCTTCACTACTGGCTTCCATTTTCCTGAAGGGGATTCCATTCTTGAACTACAGTATATTACTTCTGATTCAGTGAGCCGAGTGCATCATTTGTGAGCTGTTCACAGCAGCTGCACTTAATTGACAGTGATCCACACTAAACAATTAGAACTGTGGGGGACATGATTGGTGTTTGTTAGAAAGGGAGTGTTGGATTAAGGGAGGGCTGGATAATCAGGAGGGGACTGTACAGAGAAACAAAATGCTGTGACTAGCATCGAGAACTTCTCTCTCTAAATGAGTGAGAGAGATGTCATGTTTTCTGCACTGTTCTGTTCACCCACACACACAGAAAAAGGGGCTAATTGGAAGGTACATTTTACAAGACATTGGGGGGGGGAACTAGTGCTTGCGCTGTTCTGTTTTGCTGATAATACTATCGTTCAGGTTCTGAACAATAGTATTACAGGACATGAACGATAGTATTAGAGCTCCTGAAATGTACTGTTATGATTCTGGAAGTGATACTATTATCAAGACTTTTTCATATGCTTTAGTAGCATGTTAAATCATATATCCATATAGTAAAATAAATGTCATATAGAAAGTTTGGCTTAAGTAGCAGTTTTAACCATATTCAAATGTGAATAACTTTAAAACGAAAATGATAGCATAGTACTGTGAGCATAAAAGTTGTTCAGCACATAAATATCTGTAAAATGAGTGGTGTTTCATTGATTGAAACCTTTTAGATTTTTTGATAATTAACAGAAAACAGCAGACTTTTGTTTTTCATTTTTTCAGCAAACAAATGTAAATAGCTTTAAAATGAAAAATGATAGCATGGTACTGTGAGCACATAGTTTATTCAGCACAGAAATATCTACAAAATAAGCATTTGTCAATGCTAAATGTTGTCTTGCTGGCATTGGTATTAGTAGTGCAAGAGTTAGAGAGATGCATAATAGTAATGGCAGTAAAGTATGGAACCGACGTCAACCCTGCCCCACCCTGCAGAGACTGCCAGGCATTGAGAGTGCCTTTGAGTTGTTGGCCATAACGCTCATGCCATTTCACCTCACCCTACCCTGCAGACTCTGACAAGTGTCACATTGTGCCTTGGGGTCATTGGGCGTTACGCTCACCCCATTGCATAAGAAAGTATGTTGAAATGGGTGCAGTATTGGAGAATGGGGTGAACTTTGGAGCTGAAGAGTCCAAGGCACACCTTGATACCTGTCAGTGGCTGCAGGGTGGGGGTAGGGGTGGAATGGCAAGAGCATTACAGCCAGCAATCCAAAGGCAGACATCTAATGCCTGTCAGTCTGTACAGTATGGGACATTATGGTTAGAAACCCTAACACCCCAGGCGTTTGTTAGTATTTGCACTCCAGATTTTCAACATCACCTTTTTGTGACCCCACCTCATGAAAGCATTTGGAACCTGTGCTCATGAACAGTGGCATTAAGATTTTGTTAAACTGTCCCGAACATTGATTTCCCACAGCGACCCCACCATTCTGCTCCAGATGTGCGGAAACACAGTTTGGGCAAGATGTGAAAAATGACAGCTGCACCATTCATAACGACGTGTAAAGAGATGGCAGTGTTGAACGTCTGGAGTGTAAATATTAAAAAATCTCGAAGTCATGCACGTGTATAGAAACTGCACAATGCACACTCGTAACACAGTCATTTTCTGGAATTCTTTCACCAAATTTTCAACACAGGCATTTTGAGACCTCTGCTCATGAACAATGTCACTATGATTTTCTTAATCTGTCCCAAATGTTGATTTCCCACAGCAACTGTGCCATTGTGTGCCAGATGTGCAAAACCACATTTTGGGCAGGCTGTGAAAAATGACAGCTGTACTGTTCATAAGGAGGTGTATAAAAATGGTAATGTTGAAAATCTGGAGTGAAAAATATAAAAAATTCTCAAAATTATAAGCGTTTGTGTAAACTGCGAAATGCACGCTCATAACACAATCATTTTTTTGGAATTTTGTCACAAATTTGCAACATAGGCTTTTTGGGATCCCCATCATGAACAGTGGCACTGTCATTTTGTTAATCGGTCCCAAAAGGTGATTCTGCACAGTGACCATGAAATCACTTTTTGGGACCGAATAACAACATGAGAGTAACTGAATTCATGAGGTAGAGCTGCAAGAACCCCATGTTTTTTTTGTTTGTTTGTTTTTTTACTTTATTTGCCTCCAGTCATGGCACCGTGGAACCTCTCTCAGGCATTCTTAGTCCTGAGTCCTGCCTGCCTAAGGCCCCTGATCTGTGCCTCCTCTCCCCCAACCCCGCAGCCAGTACTCCCAGTTTAACCCTCCCGGGGTTGGTTGCCCCTCCTCTTAGGTGTTGTTGCAAGTCAGACTCTGGCTGCAGGGCAGGGATCTGCTGGAGGAACTGAAAGGCCATTCGGGATTGGCCCGGTGAAGAGCATGGGGGACAGGTGCCATCGCCTATCCACGGCGCCGTGTTTTTTTCTTTTTCTGTGCATTACCCCCATCCCCCCTTGCATGGTGCACATCGATGCACTGGCTCACGGCAACCTGCTGGCATTGGCCACGCTACTTACGTGCTTGCTAGGCATATTGCAGTGCCCTGGTCTCCAACCGGGGGTCGCTGGTACTGTATGCCGGAGCAACCGCGCCTTTCATTCCCGGGAAAGAGAGCACCATGAGGGCCTCATCCTCAACCCTTCCCCTGCCAACCTCCAGTGCCCAAGCTCGCTCCCAAACCCGGGTTGCCAGCATAGCGAGGTATGGCGTCCAGCACCTCAACCCTCAGTGCCACTGGGCTGGCTAAAGAACCCTATGTTGAAAATGTGATGCCAAAATTCACAAAAATGGCTGAGATATCCACCTAAGTTAAAAATAACCCATTTATGCCATTATACAGTTTACCAGCATTTCTTCAGTTCACTTTCAGTTTGAAGAGAGCAGATGTCTTCCCGGTCCACCCAAGATCATTGTGCCTGGCTCCGGAGATAAGTATGGGGTGAGAGGTGTGTGGGGAGGTAGGGTGTGTGCAGAGGGTGGTGCAGGTTGGGGAGGGGCACTGGATACAATGAGGGACCATTTTCTACTTTTCAGGAAAAAAATTAAAACATTGTAGGAAGGTTTTCTTTCTTTTTTTTTTGCAGGTAGATTTGGTTCACTGGGGTGGGCTCCCAATGTGTCACCTGAGTGTTTTTTTTCAGGAGAGGGACTGGAGCCAACAGGGATTGGGCCCCCTGTTGGCAAAGTAAAAATGGGTCTGTGTCAGGGGGCACATGATGCCGAGGGAGACTGGGCACCCCCCTTGGCAGATGAATGATGTTGGAAAGGGACATTATGTTTATGAGGATTGGGCTCCCCTGTTGGCAAATTGACTGGGAGGGGGATGCTGACAGGGTGGTTGGGCACCCCTGACGTTGGCTTTCAGGTGGCACTGTAGGAGGCAGATGGCAACAACCACTGTCATATTCACTTGAAATGTTACACCAGGCAAGGCATGCCCTGCAATGAGGGGGAGCCCCCTTATTGCAGTGGCAAAATAGTTTCAAGCTGGTGGCACGCTTTTTAACTGCTGTCATAGACAGCGTACACATTTACTAGTGCCACAGACACAAGTCCCCAAAAGCAGTGGCTGCACTGGCCACAACAGGACTGCACCTCCAAAACCTGCTATTCCAAGTTATCTCAATATGTTGCTCGCTCATGCGCAAGACAACATACTGAGTGATGTTTCATTTATAGATACTTTTGTTTTTTCATAATTAGCAAAAAACAGAAAAATTCAATTTTTGTGCACTTTTTCATCAAACAAATGTGTAACCCGCTGCAAATGGGGGTTCCCAAAAGACTTCCAGGAGCTTGCTTGAATGTTCCGAGCCTGAATGGTGTTTGGCGTTTAAGCCATTTATCTGTGAGTGTTTTAGAGCCTCTGGTACTGTCTCTTTAAGAGCTGCCTGCTTGCAGATATAATTAGTTTGTATGGGGGACTGTGTGTTTCTCTGCTTGAGTACCACTCAAGCTGCTGCTCACTCCATTTTGCAGTCACTAGAGTGCAAGGGAACCTATCTAAAGATGTAACTGTTTGCCAGAAATCATTTAGAGTAATAATGAAAATACAGTTTGTCTAACCTGCTTTCTTTGCAGTCAGAACTGTGTTTGCCTAGTTCCCATTCTAGTTTTGAACTGCCGAACTGGACCAATCAGTGTGGGTTAAGGAGCTCTAAAATGGTGCCTTGGACGAATCAGAACTTGACTCGTAATCTGAGCCAGCCACAAGAGGATTGTATGGGCAGTGACTCTGGGAGATGTAGTTTGGACTTCGCGCCTTTTTGGACCAACAGGGCAGTCTATTGTGAGTGACAGCCAATCCAGCCAAGAACTGGGAGGAACTCAAAGGAAGTGCCCGGTTTTTGTCTACTGGAGTTTCAGTTGAGCTCTGGCAGTGAAGAGAAGGAGCCCTGTGCTTTTTCAGTGTGCAGTTTTAGTCGGAAACATGTGTAAGGCTCAAGTTCGGTCTGCAGCTTGTGTAACTGCTTGTTAGAACTGAATCCGTCCTGTGAAGAGAGAATCAAAGGATATCTGAAGAGAAACCAGGATCACCCTAGTAGAGACTGGAGAAATTGCTGAATTGCGCTCGGTCTGTCAGGAACTGAATCTGCTGTGTGTTCTCCGGGTATTGTGCAGTAATTGCGATTGGGATAGAAAGCAGCCTACCTGGTATAGTACTTTCTTTTTACCATATAAATGTGTGAGGAGGCTTGTGTAGCTCAAGTGAATCCTGCTGCCATTAAAGTACGTTTGCCTGTTACTGTTTACCATATAAATGTGTGAGGAGGCTTTGTAGCTCAAGTGAATCCTGCTGCCATTAAAGGACTTTTGCCTGTTACTGTTTACCATATAAATGTGTGAGGAGGCTTGTAGCTCAAGTGAATCCTGCTGCCATTAAAGGAATTTTGCCTGTTACTGTTTACCATATAAATGTGTGAGGAGGCTTGTAGCTCAAGTGAATCCTGCTGCCATTAAAGGACGTTTGCCTGTTGCAGTTTGTCATATAAATGTGTGAGGAGTCTCGTGGAGCTCAAGAGTAGCCCTGCTCACATTGAAGGACCCTATCTTGTTTGGAGGTCTGAGTACTAATTCAGGGTCACCCCTGTTGAATTGCCACATTGAATCCAAATGGAATTACTGTACTGCTGACTGTTTAACTAATTTTCTTTTCTCTGTGTAAAGGGCCCTACCAGCTGCCACGGTTTGGACTAGCCACTAGGGCTTGGGTACCCAGGGACAGTAACTGGTAGGGATAGGCCTGTGCACAGAGCCATAGGTAGATGAGTAAAGTGATAAGCTAATTAACCTGATTTCCCCCTATCCTTGTTATATCCCCCTAAATAAATCAGAGCTGCTTGTTTCAGCAAAGTTATACTGCCTGAGGTATTTGTCTATGTTAAAGTATTGTACTGTGATTGTTGCACTGTATCTTCTTATTTTACAGGGGGTCCCAGTGCCTGAACCAGTCCTGGGGGTAAGTGTATACTGTGAAGGTAATTCTGATATACTGTGTGGGCCACTAGTAGGAAGAAAGGGGGGTTGCAGTGTCCCAGAGTGCTGTGACCAAGTTAGTTTAACTATTGCAAACCCTGACCTCTGGGTGGAGGCACCCGCCATCGGATCCAGGCCCCTCAACCTGTTAGTGGCAAATCAGACAGGGGTAGTAGCCCCTGGGATAGCGCCATCTAGGGGTTACAAATGCAAATAACTTAAAAACAAAAAATAATAGTATGGTACTTTGAGCACAAAAGTTGTTCAGCATAAACATAATTACAAAATGAGCGGTGTTTCATTTCTAGATTCTTTTTAGGTTTTCTATAATTAGCAAAAGAAATGGCAGAAAATTAAGTTTTTATATACTTTTTTGACAAACAAATGCTCCCTACAAAAGCAAAAACAAAAGAATTGCTTAAATGGGATATGCCATGGAAAACTCGTGTAATAAATGATTTACCTGCACTCGGGCACTGTACGCCACTCAAGAGGTTACCCAAGGTCAAACTGCTCTTGTGCAGACAAATCATTTATTACACTTGCTTCCATTGCATATCCCTTACATGATATATATATATATATATATATATGTGTGTGTGTGTATATATATATATATATATATACACTAATAATAATAATATTTATTTGTACCGCGCCTTTTCTAAAACCAAGGCACTTTAACAAACGATTCCAAATAAAACAATATTAATAAAACACACATACAATAAATACTAGTTCATAAAATCCAATAAAATTACATCAAGTCAAATATACTTGATACCACAGATGGGTCTTCAGGGCCTGTTTCAATTCCTCCATAGATGCACACCCTGAAGCGGACAGGGTAGAGAATTCCAAAGTGCTGGGGCCATGAACATAAAAGCATGGGCCCCGGAAGATTTTAAAGAAACCCTTGGAATCTCAAGCAACCCCTCACCCGATGAGCATAGCGATCATCTAGGGCAGTAAGGTACCAGAAGCTCTTTCAGGTAGTCTGGGCCAAGTCCATGTAGGGCTTTATAAGTCAGAAGTCCAACTTTAAAGGTGATCCGCCACGTACTGGCAGCCAGTGCAGTTCGCGTAGCACCAGGGAAGTTTGACAGGTACATGGAGTACCCATCAATAACTGGGCCACAGCATTCTGCACTATCTGTAAGCAGCAGATATCAACCCCTGGTAGCCCAAGATAAAGGGAGTTGCAATAATCAAGGTGCAAGGTCACAAAGGCGTGGACCAATGTAGACAGATCACCAGAAGGAACAAGGTGTTTAATCCTGGAGCTGTTCCTCAGATGATAAAAGGAAGATTTGATGACCACTGACACCTGCGAACATAGTGTCAGCCCATCATCATATATCACCCCAGATTTTGACCTGTTCAGAAGAGCTGGGAGCCACCAAGAAAAGTCCTGAAGGCAAACCAGCTCTCCTCCTCTCTATCCAGCAACCCAGGTCCACAACCAACACCTCCATCTTCTCCAAGTTCAACTTCAGCCAACTTAAATCCATCCAGTTCTGGATTTCAGTGAGGCAGTTGTTATACATCGAGAGAGCTCTATCCTGGTTGGGTGCAAAATATAGGTTGAGCTGGGTATCATCAGCATAGCAGTGAAACCTTTGCCCATACCTTCTTACAGTGTCTCCAAGGGGCAGCATGTACACTGCAAACAACATGGGGGACAACACCGAACCCTGAGGTACTCCACGTGACAGAGAGACTGGGCCGGAGGAATTAATCCCCGACACTACCCTCTGAGTTCTGCCAGTGAGGAAGAATCTAAACCAACTGAGGACTGTACTAGACAGGCCACAGATGGACTTCTGGCATTTGAGAAGAATCCCATGGTTCACAGTGTCAAACACTGAAGAGAGATCAAGAAGAACCAAGGTGGAACGGCTCTTCTCATCTCTCGCCATCAGGAGATCATTAAACACCTGAACCAGCGCAGTCTCTGTACTACGCCTCTTTCAAAAACCAGACTGGAATGGTTCATAGATGTCATGGATGGTCAAATGGTTCTCCAGCTGTATGGCCACTACTTTCTCAATCACCTTCCCCACAAAGGAAAGGTTAGAGATTGGTCTGTAGTTTGCATGGCAGTCTGGGTCCAAAGAAGCTTTCTTCAAGAGGGGTGTTACCACCGCCTCCTTCAGAGAGCTAGGAAACTCACCCATCTCCAAGGAGCACCAGACTATCCATGTTAGGACTGGGCCAATGGTTTCCCAACAACCCTTAATTAGTTAAATTGGGCCCAGGTCCAAACTACAGCATGTAGGGCGCATACCCTGGACAATCCACATGGCATCAGTGAGCTCTGGTCGGTCAAAGGAACTCCAGGAGAGCTGGAGGTTAGTGACCAAGTGCCAATCTATAGCTTCTTTCATAGAAGGTGCTAGTCAAAGTGCCGCCTGATGTCAGCCACCTTAGCCACAAAAGAAATGAGCAAGCTCTTCACACTCTACTTGTGAAAAAGCTCTTCAAACCTGCAGGCTGGCTGGGTTACACAGTCTGTCTACAGTTCAAAAGAGCTGTGCTGATCGGTTTGGAGCAGCCACAATCTCCCCAGACAGGAACTCTGCCTTTTATGGTAGATTGCGGAATGATAGATTTGGTAATGTTCCATCAATCTAAGATGGTCAGCATAAAGGGTGGATCTCCACCAGCAATGTTCTAATCTTCGTCCTTGTTGCTGCATCTCCCTTAAGGTCCTATCAAACCGTGGGGACTGAGGGCAATGGGTGAGAGGACAAACGTAGACAGGAGCAATGATATCCAGACCAGAGGAGATGGCCTTATTATAAGACAGCACCAAGGTTTCTGGGTCATTGCTCACTCCAGAAAACTCCGATAAGTCAAGCACTTCCACCAGGCCCTCAGAGCTTATATCTCGCAACGGGCGGTACCTGACCATCTCCACAGGGTAAACCTATGAAGGAGTGCAAAAACTGAACCCCACGATGTAGTGATTTGACCATCTGACTGATTCCACCCCAAATTGAAGGCATCGATCCCTAGGAGAAAGACTAAGTCAAGGAGTGACTGCCTTTATAGTGTGCAGAAGTAACAACTTGTGCAAGGCCCAAAGATGTCATCAGTTGGAGGAAGTGTTGTCCAAATTGTGAGAGTTCATCATCAATCCAGGCATTGAAGTCGCCCAGGACCATCAACCTGTTTGACTCGAACACCATGTCGATCATGAAGTCCGCAACTTCCTGTAGGAAACACTTCTCATCACCTGGTGGACCTTAAATGACAGCGATCCTTCAACCCACACCCATCACTACAGTACACTCGAATGACTCTGCCTCTTCAACTGGTACACTCGTGAGGCCCAGCTCAGTCTTAAAACAGACCGCTACCCTCTACCGCCCCCCCTTGATGTCCAACCTTGAGCGGTGCAACACCGAGTACCCAGCTGGAATAGTGTGCTCTAATATGGGGCCTGCATTCTCATCCAGCCAGGTCTCAGTAATGCATGCCAGATCCACAGACCCAACAAGATGTGCAATAACTGCAGTCTTATTTTTGATGGGTCTGCCATTACACAACACCGCTCTGGTAGGACAGGCCTCTGGAGCTGCTCGGGCTACCTGCCCACCAATATTGGTGGTGCCCTTGGGTATGGAAACTAGGCATGGAGGACCACGCTCCAGATTCCCAGGGCATCTTCTGGGTCTCACTACATGAATATGATGGCCTGCTCATTTGACCTCCGGTGTGCTTGCCTCCCAACCCTCCCTCCTCCCCAGAGCAATACCCAGCGCTCTACAGCGCTGTGTAGGTGATGACTGTAATGGGGGTAGAAAGGATGGAGGGCACGAAAGGCAGAGGATGAATAACACGTGACTGTAGATATATATGGGATATATGATGGGCAGAGTGTGCTATGGAAAATATTCTCACTCCTGCGGAGTGAGTTCTGGATACTCATGAGTGCCGAAGGCATGAGTGAGAGTATCCAGAGTTCACTGTGCAGGAGTGAGAATGTTTTCAATAGCACAAGACTTCCCATCAAGTATTCCATTTATATATGAAGGGTGTGAGTGACTGTGCAGTATGTTTTCTACTTGTTTGTGTTTTTTGCCGTTTCTGACTGTGTAGTTTTTGTTATTTTTAGTAGGTAGTTTCAATTTAGCAATCTGCTCTCCTGATTTGAAAACATTTTGCCATTTGAGTTTGGTTAAAATGGTGACTGCTATATTTTTCTATGTCGTGTTAAGTGCTCGGTTGCTTTTTGCGTGAATGGACTTTGTTTACTGCTCTGCTTCTTTCTGTGTAAAATGCAATGCTGGAATTCAGCTTCAGGAACAGGTGAAGAAAAGAGCAGCAGGAGTTGATGGCCTTTGCACTGGTATGTTAATGTGAAATTTTACATTTATCACACAGAAGTGGAAATAAATGGATTTATCACACTCATTTATCACTTACCCCTATTGTATATGTGTGTATTTTTTTCCCTGACTCAAGAATCTTTGCCTTGTATTCTGTTGCAGTCCTAGATACTGTCATACTGTATATTTCTCTGGTGTCTAGTTGCACCCCCAGCCCCCACCCTCTGATCCCCATTTCCTGTCTCCTTTCCTTTTTCTTTTGGTTAAATCTTTTTCCTTATAATATTGTGAGCATTTAATTGTAACTTAAAAAGTATCATGAGAGTCGAAAATGTGTTTAGGTCTTGGGCCCACTCATTCAACTTATTCTGAGGCCCTGCTGCATAACCTCCTCCACTTTGTGGATTTCCTCCTCTTGACGGTAGCAATGAGACATTACCGGGAGACGGGTATTGAGAGGGGATGCAGGGGCATGTTTTTATTTTATTTAAATCTCGGATTACAAATACCTTTGGGCTTGAGGCAGCTAATTTACAAAGGTTCCACATCAAAGGAAAGGGTTACAATAAGGTTAGGAGGTATAGACAACAATCATGGTATCAACAGAGGTACAGACAACGTTCATGGTATCACTGGAGCACAGCAAGTCAATTGATAAATAAGTGGGAACAGTGCTACACACTCAAGATCACAAGCAAGCATAGAAAACCATAAGGTACATTTGAAACAACATTGCTAATCAGAGGTGGGGGGAGGGGAAGAGTAAGGAAGGGGTAGGGGAGATGAAAGGGCAGAGTCCAGATAGAGAAGGAAAAGAAAATATGTCAGCCAGAGGCCTTGTCATAGGGTGAGAGGGAGGGAGGCTAAGTGGGAGAAGGGGTAAAAGAGAGGAAAATGAGGGCGGATGAAGGGAAAGAAGAAAATGAGAGTGGGACCAGAGGCCTGACAGGTCCAGGAAGGGGGTCAGTGGGATAAGAGCAAGGAGGGGTGAGGTAAGGAGGAGGTGGCAGGGGAAGGGAAATTGTTCTGTCAGAGAGGTGAAACGAAACAGGAAGCCAAGTAAGAGCCTCAGAGAGGAAAAAGTGGTATAAGGGTGTTTGCAGAAGTGGAAACTAGATGTAACAATCACAAGTGCTTTCGGTTAGGAGATGCTGACAAAGCATAAGTTTAAATTGGGACAGACTAGAAAGACTGCTCAGTTGGTTACTTAGATTATTGAACCACAGGTCGTCTATGTATTGAAAGGATCGCTGGTATTGAGCAGTCCAACAGTAGGGTACTAGAAGGAGGTCAGAAACTGAGGTACCTGTGTGTTGGGTCTTAGTGGATTTGTTTAGCAGGCAACCAATGCTCAGGGGTGGTAATCCAAGTAGAGCTATTTTGGACAGGAGGCAGGTTTGATATTTGATCCTGTTACTTAGTTGGAGCCAGCCAGATTGAGCATATAACTCCATAGGTATGAGTGAGGCGCGCAGCACCCATAGCTAACCTACATAGAAACATAGACTTTGAGGGTAGATAAGGACCGCTTGGCCGACCTAGTCTGCCCATTTCCCTACCTAGAGGATAAGCTGCAGATCCTATTTGACCAACAGCCTATTTCTTCCTACCCCCCACAAAAATTGCCTTATGTCTGTCCCATGCATTCTTGAATTCTCCCCCAGTTTTAGACCCCACAGCCTCCTTGGGAAGGCTGTTCCTTGAGTCTACCACCCTCTCTGTGAAGAAATGCTTCCTCACATTGCCCCTGGGCCGTCCACCCTCTATCTTCAAATTGTGTCCCCTTGTTCTTGCACATTTCTTTTTCTGAAAGATGCTACCCTCTTGGACTTTGTTGATTCTACTGACGTACTTAAACGTTTCTATCATGCCCCCCCTCTCCCTCCTTTCCTCAAGGGTATACATATTAAGCTCCTTTAGTCTCTCCTCATATGGCTTCTCTTGCAAACCATGCACCATTTAAGTTGCCCTCCTCTGAACTGCCTCCATCCTGTCTATGTCCTTGCAGAGATGGGGTCTCCAGAACTGGACGCAGTACTCCAGATGGGGTCTCACTAACTGTCTGTACAGGGGGATAACAACTTCCTGTTTTCTGCTGGTGATGCCTCTCCCTATACATCCCAGTATCCCCCCAGCCCTCCCTACCGCCTTCTCACGTTGCTTGCCAACCTTAAGGTCATCTGATATGATTACCCCCAGGTCCCTTTCCATTTTTGTTGTTGTTACTATCTCCCCCCCCATTGTGTAATCTTCCTTTGGGGTTTTGCTTCCCAGGTGCATTACTTTGCACTTCTTTGCACTGAATACAAACCTACAGGCTTTGTTCAGCACCACTGTGAGTTGTTTAAGAGATTTGGAGGTTGCAGCACAGTATATGATTAGACCATAATCAATGATCTAGAGGACTGAGCTGTGAACTGCAACCTTCAGGGCTTCTCGGGTAAGACTTTGTCTGTGTCTGAAGAGGAGCCCAATTCTGGTATTAACATTTTTGACAACATTTTCAATGTGAGGCACAAAGGTAAGGTGACTATCCAGGGTAAGACCTAGGTATTTGAAAAGCTGAGTTTGTTCAAGAGCGTCTCCGTGGTTGTTGGTGATAGTGAGTTGATGGGCTTTAAACTTATTCTGAGAGGACAAAAACAGCAGGACTTTAGTTTTTTTTTGTAGTTTAGCAGTAGTTTGTGATTATTAAACCATCTCTCTGCTTCTGTGAAGCCTTGTTGAAGATCGTTTTCAAGAGTGTTGGGATCCAGGTGGCTAGTAAAGAAGGCCACGTCATCTGTGTAGAGGAGAGTACACTGGTTGCAGACAGCTGGAAGGTCGTTCAGGAAAATACTGAACAATAAGGGACACAGGATTGAGCCTTGAGGTAACCCTGATCAGACAGCCCTCTGCTCCAAAACTACATTTGATATCCTCACCCTCTGCAATCTATCACGGAGGTAGCTTCCAAACCATTTCAGGGTTTTTGGGGCAAGACCAGTTTTAGAGAGTTTGCCAAGCAACAGTGTGTGATTCACAGTGTCAAAGGCTTTTGTTAGGTCAACAAAGGCTGCACCTACAATCTTGCCTTGATCGATGGCCTGTTGTATGAAGCTTGTGAATTCTAATAATGTTGTGGTAGTACTGTGCCCTTCTAAAGCCATGTTGTGGGCACTGGATGGAGTATGTATCCATCATAAGGAGCAGTACAGATGAGTATGAATAGATAGGCCACTAACAGCAAAGGACGATGGCATATTTATAAGGTAGAAAAAGAAATGGGCAGACTGGATGAGCCTTGAGGTCCTTATCTGCGCCAACTTCTATATGTTTCTATGTGTCCAGCTAAGCACAAAGCTGGCTGGTAACACCGATTCTAGGTACCTTGGAGAGTAGAGGGAGAATGGATATAGGCCTATAGTTACTCTGTAAGGAACGATCACGTTTAGCACTGCAGTTATGATTGCCGCTTTCCAGGCATCAGGAAATTGCCCAGTGTAAGAGTGAGGTTTAGAATCTTAGTTATAGATAGGAGAACTTCATCTAGGGTAAGGGTGATAAGCTTAAGGTTTAGTCCATCACTACTGTGTCTTGCATTTCTTAGTACCTTAGCTAGTCGTTTTCTAACCAGCTTGCATGATACCCTTTTAAAATAAAAGGGGTGCTCAGGACTGTTTTCATCACTGTGGCTTGTGTAGAGGGCATCATCATCATCGAAAAAGTCAGGTGGGAGAACACAGTTCAAATTGGTAAAAGCATTGTTAAAGGCATTAGCAATTTCCAGAGGGTCAGCAGTAGGGGTCCCATTTATGTTTAGCATTGTAGGCTATACTTAAGCTTTTTGCCAGTGACATCACTTATATTAGACCAGAACCTTCCGCTTATCACCCCAGGAGTTGGTGCACGATCTCCTATGGTACTTTGTCTTTGCTCACGTAGTCCACTCCGCAGTTGTTTCTAGCAGCTTTATAGACTTGTAGATCCTGCTGCTTACCAGTGGCTTTTACACAGTGCCAGAGATGGTCCAGAAACTTCATGAGGGAAAGCAGCTCAGGAGTGATCCAGGGGTTAACCGTGCCAGAGACCTTGATCTTTTTGAGAGGGGCATGCGTATCACAAGCAGTGTTTGTAAACCCTTATAAAGTGACAGAGGGCTACATTAACATCATTGGTTGAGTCCAGGGTGTTCCAAGTTTGGTCATGAAGCTGTTGTTTTAGGAGGTCCAGGTGGCCCCTTCTGAGAAACCTTCTGTAGATCGTTTGGGGAGGGGGGAATAAGGAATTTATTAGTCCAACTGCATGTGATTGGGGAATGGTCACTGATGGAGTCGGGGTGCACAATTACATTGGAAAGGCGGTTAGGTTGGTTACAAATTACCCAGTCGAGGGTGGTGCTAGTTCCTGTTTTATAGTTTATCCTAGTGGTTGTATTAACAAGTTGAGTTAGGTGAAGGGCTGTTATTGCGTCCTTTAGTGAGTTACTCGCAGGTGACAGCCGGTTTATGTTATTATCTCTCATGATAATTGTCTCCGTGAGGTGATTTTGTGAGCGGAGATGGTCAAGAAGATGGAGGAGACCAGTGGCTAGGTGTTTGGGAGGTATGTAGACTGAGAGTACTAATATTGTTTTATGGTGAGCCCCCAACAGCATTTTTATCACCAGTGCCTGGGTATTGCCACTGAGATCAACTGGTGGCATAGCATACCTCTTTAGGGAATTTTTTAGAAATATAGTGCATCCACCCCCACGTCTGGTCAGCCTGTCCAGCCTGAATATAGTGTATCCAGGTAGAACTCCTGCAGACTCTGGTATTTTGGGAGTCATCCATGTCTCAACGACAGATAGTATGTCAGGGTTGTGATGAGTTACCAAGACTTTCAGGATGTCAGTTTTGCTTAAAAGGCTACAGATATAAATTGTGGCCAATTTAAGGGTACCTTGTTTAGGGCACGCATTGTAGGTGGGAGGTGCTTCAGTACCTGGATTAGGATGAATGTTTCCAGATAGCAGAAGTAGCATAAGGGCTATCCTGAGTAGGAGTTCTCTTCAAGCCTTGGAGAAACATTTAATCTTCATGAGAACACAGCAAGGTTTTGTCTTTTCCCTGTATAAAATGAGGATGGTGTGGTCCTTAAGGACACATTGACGGGGATGTGATCCACCAGGGGGCCAAATCATTATAGTGGGCAGTATCATTGAGGTAGACCAAGGTCCTGTATTAATAGTGGAAAAGTTCCCAGATGAGCAACCTATGTTGACGGGAAGGTTTTTCAAGATTTCAGTACTGGGTGAATAAACCTAACTATGGCTTGTCTTGCTTGTGGAGTGGGCAAAGACAGAAATATGAGAATGGAAAGACACTAGTAACAGTTTAAAATTTGGGGACATGGTTATTAGAGAGGAGCAGGAGTGGCAGCTGTGTACATTTAAGATGAGACAGGCCAGAGTACAGAAAAAAAATTAAAATAAAATAGTCCATGTTGATCAGTATGCAGCCGATGGTAGAGGAGGACATGAGAAATGGGCGGGAACTGCACATATTTAATAGCCAGGTTGGTGATGTGGTCTCTACGGCACAGTGGTAGGGTGACGAACTATGGTTTGTTAGGGTGTAATAATCTGCTTTAGGGAAGAAGGGCCCAGGACAAGAAGTGCTTAGGGGATAGCTGTGGGAAGAGGAATGCAACTTCCGAGAGTTGTTGCCCTCTAGTGGCTTTGAGGTATACTTTACAAATGGAAAAGTAGATACTTCTTAAAAAAAAAAAAGCTAGGAATGGCGTTACGTCTAACCAGAGCTCAGCAGCAGTAGTAGTGTAGCCAAATGGCCTCAAAGGCAAAAAGTGTCAAGTTCAGTCCTGTTGGTAGCTGTGGGCTGCTCTTCAGAATTTGTATCTGATTGTGTGTGGCAGAGTACTGCCTATACAGGGGAGGTGAACAGTATTAGGGTGGTTTGGAATAGGAGGCCCCCTGGAGCTAGATGGAGCCTTGAGAGGGGCCCAGTATGTTTGGTTCCTGTCCCCAGGGATCCCATTGAATCATGCAGGCAGGTAGCTAGAGGACCTGTAGTCCCCACTAGTCCCCTTCGGGAGGTGCTGTGCAATGCCAGGTCAGTGAGGAACAAAACCGCTTATTATGGTGGGACTTGATCTCTTCAATCAGCCTGGCTTGCATTAATGAGACTTGGTTGGGGAAAATGCTGGGCCAGTACTGGAAGCATGGGATCATCCTGTACTGTGGTGCAATTGCTCAAGTAGGGAACATGGGGGAGGAGGACCATCTGTTTTAGATCCAGCCTGAACTACTCTGTGTACCCACTGGCTGTGCCTCAGTGTTTCAGTGTGTGGGGTTTTAGGTACAGGTTGTAGGATTCCCCTTATTTCCTGTCCTCTGGATGATTGGTGGGATTTCTGCAGGAGGTAGCAGATTTCATGGCCGATAGGGTGTTGGAGTCCTGTAGATGGTTAATTCTGGGGATTTCTTTTTTTTTTTTTTTTAATTTACAGTTTGTAGGTTCTTTGTGCCCACCCCCATTCTTGAGCGTGATTGTGTGTGTGAGGCATGTGCATGCTGCAGTCTGAACCAATTTGCCACCTCCTCTCACCTCTGCTGTCACCATACCTCCACCCAGTGGCAGCAGAACTACATGGGGTGACAACCTTTTCCTGAGAGCAGTGCTGCCATTAGGCTGCTTGATCCTGCTTCTCTCTCCCCCACCTCCGTGCAGGCACCCCAACAACCTGAAGGTCATCCCTGAACCTGATCACCGCACTGCAGGAGGTAAGGCATAGTGCCTCAGCCTTCTGCACCACCGAGATGGCAAGTTCTGGGGATATCAATCCTAGATTGATGACAAATCCTTGCTTTTTGGTTACAACTTCTTCCAAACAATGACATGTGATCTGATTGTCCCCAGAAAGACTTTTGGTAGTAGCAGATTTTTCCGGCATGCATTCTGCATGTGTGATTGGCACGTGTGAGGTGGTGGTGGCTTATAATGGGGCCATTGCCAAGGCACTCTGTGCCATCACACTGGTCCGTATATGACCCAGGTCCTCTCATCTGAGACCCCCATGGTTTGACGGGGCTCTCAGGGAGAGTTTGGTGGAGGACCCAGTCCATGGAGGACAGACTGACCATGAGAGATCATTACAATGATTATCAGGGGGCAATCAATCATCACGAGTGAGAGTTCCTGTCTAGGGAGTTTACTGCTGTGAAGAACAGACCAGCTCAGCTATTTTGAACTGTGGATAGACTGCTATGTCCAGTCTGTCTACATCTGAAAGAGCATTTTCAGTCACATTGTGGAAGAGTTTACTGTTTTTCTCAGACAGGGTGTCCTCCATTCAGGCAGGGATCTCCCAGCAGGATATAATTTGTTCCCCAGTGATTAACCTGTCCAAGAAGAGGCAATTCTACTGCTTGAGGGGAGTTTCAGCAGTTGAAGTAGTTGAGGTTGTTGAGGATTTTGAAGCCTACCCACGTGGCTTTGAACTGGACCCTAACAAGACCCGTCTCCTAGTGGGAGTGGCGAGGCCATTGATCCAGAGTTTACCAGGATAGTCCAGTGTCTGCTTTCCGGAGGGGGGTGCTTCTCCAATGTCTTGAAGGAGGCATTGGTGAAGCCTCTTCTGAAGAAATTATCACTCAGCCCTCAAATTCTGGTGAATTATATGCATATTTCCAACCTCCCATTCTTAGGGAAGGTTGTCAAGAAAGTGGTGGCCCTGCATGTCAAGGCATATGTCTTGGCCTATGACATCTATGAGCCTTTTCAGTCTGGTTTCAGAGCTAGGCATAGCACAGAGACTGCACTAGACTGAATACAAAATGACCTCCTCAAGGCAAGGGATAGAAGAGACCGATGAATTCTCGTCCTCCTAGATCTCTCAACAGTGTGTGACACCATGGATCACATCGCGCTACTGGATCTCCTTAGAGTGTATGATAGACTCACTGGAATAATCATTAAATGGTTTGAGTCCTATCTCACTGACAGGAGGCAGCAAGTGGTGATGGGACATTTCTCTTTCTCCTCAAAGCCACTGTGGTGCCTCAAGGTTCGATCCTTTCACCAATGCTGTTCATGCTCTACATGCTGCCCCTAGGGGAGCTCATTAGACAGTACAGTCTGGGTTTCCACTGCTAGGCAGATGACACCCAGCTGGATATGTCATTTATCCCTGGAACTGAGGTGCTGTTGAAATTGTTGTAAGTAAATGCCTGGCCGAGATTTAGGACTGGATGTCCTTAAACTGGCTGGAAGCTGAACCTCAACAAAATAGAGATACTGGTTATTTAGCCTGGTCAATGGCATGATGGGGATGCCACCAGAGTGGTAGCAGGTTTGGTTCTGGGATCCTCTGCTGATGGCTTCCCAGGGTGAAGAATTGGTCATCATCCTGATGACAGGCTTACTCTTGAAGCTCAGGTGTCATCTGCTTGTCAATAGTGGGTTTTATCATTTAAGGAATGTTGCTGAATTAAACCCCTGATTCCACCAGAAGACTTGCCATCACTAGTACATGCCTTTCTGGCATCCAGGCGGGACTACTGTAACACTCTGTACTTTGGAGTCAATGGCGGGATCCTCTGCCGACTGTAGCTAGTGCAGAACTTGGCTGCCAGGCTGCTGGCAGGCCTGCCAAGGTCCTGCCATGTGACCCTGGTCCTGTGAGGGCTATGCTGGCTGCCTGTGAGGTGGAGGATCATCTTCAAGTAGGCTTGCTCACCTACAGTATAAGGTCCTATGCAGCCTGGACCCTGGTTACCTGTCTAACTTCCTTAATTCAGTCATCCCCGTATGTTCCCTTTGCACCTCCACCGAGGGCCTCCTGGCGGTTCTGAGAGTCTGGCTGAAAACCTCGGAAAATTGCTCCTTTGAGGTGGCCAGCCTGGCCCTCTGGGCACTCACTGCCAAAATCTTTGACAGAGGGCCTGGGTGGAGACGCTTAAACAAGGCCTGAAGACCTATATTTTTATAAGGAATTCCTGATATTTTATACTGATTTTGTTTAAAGAGCTAGTGTAAGGTACCGATTTTGAGTACCGTGAGTACTAGAGCAATCTAGATGGCTAGTGTGGTGCTGTCATTCCTGTAAATTATCAAACAACTCTGACTTGTTGCTCCTTGAATGTTCTGGTCTTGAGTGTTTTTGTTACCGAGGAGAAAGGATTGAAGTCGCACTTGTGCCTGTTACGTGGCAGGAGGAAAGTTGTCAATCGAAGTCTGTAACATTTAAAGCAGCAGTACATATCAACAGCTAGGGGATCCATTAACGTTTGTGATACCCTAAGTATGTGATAAACATCCTTTGTACATTGTGAAAGCTTGTCTTCTGTTACAGATTCAGTTATTGACCTTTTCTTTTAATAATGTCACTTACAAGAGCTGAGAAGGTAGCTCAAACCTTTGAAGCAGGGACGGAATAAACAAATGTGTAAACGAGTCTGTTGTTGATGTTCCATCTGAACCACAGTGATTGCCTGGATTCATATTCTTTATTATTTTTCTGTTTCTGTGCATGTCGTTTGAATAGTGATCTTTGTTGTGACAGCAATAGATTACAGTTTTTTTTAAAGTCATCCTGTCACAGGCAGCGCAGTAAAACTGTCACTACTGTACTGTGTGCTGCCGAAAGAACAGGCTAGAGGTGTGTAAGAAATCATTTTCCAAACTCTGTTTTTGATATTCAAAGTGTGAGTGAATGTGTTGGTCTCCTACTTGTTGTTGAGATGTGGTATGGTAGATTAGAAGGTTCACCTCTGAGCCCTGTGGCTAAATAATTTGAACAAGGGATGGTGCATCTGATGGGTATGGTGGAGTTGGGGGGAAGGGTTTTCCGGCTCTTGAGTGGTGGGGTGGCTGGATGGACTTCACTCACCATCATGTGATGTGGACCGATCTAGGGATAATGTGGCTGTTTTCTGAGTCTGGTGTCGAATTAGATGAGTAGCGGTCACTGAGCATGGTGTGTGTGTGGTTTGGGTGGGGTGGAGGAGCTGCGGAGAATGTCTGCCACTAAGCATGGGAAGGTTGCATCTACTGCCTTCACGACCAGGAGATGTGTTTCGTGGGATGAGCATCTCTTCAGCATTTTTACTTTTACCTTGTGACCAGTACTGTCCTACTAATGGAAGAAAACAAACTAAAAAAAGAAAACCACCTAAAGTGAACAAAATGAGGCTGAAACTAAACCGCAGATACAAGCAGTGTAATGCGCCTCTGAAAGCAACCCACATGAAGCATGCAAGGTAATGGTAACCACTACAATACTTCAAAACAGCGGAAAAAGAAAAGAAAAACAAAACAGAAAAGGTTTCAGTCTTTTAAACTGCCTGTGACACCATAGGACACAACATTTTCACTTGTGAAGAGACAAAGGTGACAGCACACCATCTAGATATGCAGACTACATGCTGTGTCAGTGAAAGTACAGAAACTGACAGTTTACAGCATGAGACGGCAGCGCCAACAGATGATACAATTAATAATGAATGACACGGTACTGCACCACGCCATACTCACTACCCTCAAATCTAAATGGTGGAGTAGACTCTGAAATACCCCCATTTCAAAACAAACATGAAACACACACAAAGAGAACCTCACTTTCTTTAGGGGACCAAGATAAAAGATATAGGACTACACTAATGCAGACAAGGAAAACTAAAGCCGTCCAATGGCTTATTTACACCTAGCTCTTGTTACTGCTTTAGTGACTGTAATTATAAGGTATGGATAGTGTCTATTAATCCTGTCTTCAAGTCAGTTAACCTGATAATTATTGGCCTGCAATTTTGCATTAAGAGTCAACTGATATTTGTCGTAATATGGCATTCATGTGCTATGTCGATCAAAGTGCATGGCTTCCTCATTGGCTCTCGTTTTCTAGGTCGGCAGTCTGAACAGTTCTGAAAACATGGCAGCTCTGTCTTTCCTTTACCGAGTAGCTGCCACAAACAGACTTGTCACTCCCTGTAATTTTCCGCCACATTTCCTACTCTATCTGGTCAATCCTACCTAACATGGTAAAATAAAAAAATGTTATCTGGTTGATCCTGCAGTTCATTCGCTTTGGACACAGGATGACAAATGCAAGCAGGAACGGGTCCTGGGATTACTGACGCGATCCTCACTGGAAACTGTAAGTTAAAAAAATAAAGAGCAAAAACAAAATGCCCATTCTAGACAGGGAGGGACAGGAAGATACAGACTGTGTGTGTGTGTGTGTGTGTGTGTGTGTGTGTGTGTATGACAGAAGTCAGGCTGCAAAAAAATTGCTAATCAGCAATTATAAAAAAATAAAAGATGGGGAAGTGTGTGATATGAGAATTTAATCCACATTCATGGTGTGAGGTGCTTTAATAAATCCCTTATGTTTCACATTTAATGTCTTTATAGGATACATTGCAGAGGGTCTGGAAGGAAAAGTATGTCTCTTTGCAGATGACACAAAGAACTGCAACAGAGTTGATACACATGGGGGGGCTGGAAAGGATGAGAAGGGTTTGACAAGGTTGGAGGAATGGTCAGACGTATGGAACTTAGATTCAATGCAAAGAAGTGCAAGTAATGCACCTGGGAAACAAAACCCAGGTGAAGAGTACACATTGGGGAGGGGTTACTAACAACAACAAAATGGAAAAAGACCTGGGGATAATCATATCAGATGACCTTAAGGTATGCAAGCAACGTGAGAAGGCAGTAAGGGGAGCTGGGGGGATACTGGAATGCATAGGGGCGGTATCACAAGTAGAAAACAGGAGGTGCTTATCCTCTGTGACAGACAGTTGGTGAGACCCCATCTAGAGTAATGTGTGCAGTTTGGAGACCTCATCTGCACAAAGAGATAAACAGGAAGGAGGCGGTCCACAGGAGGGCAACAAAATGGTGCAGGTCTGCATCAGAAACGTCTGATGAAGAGCAACTAAGAGAACTTAATATGTATACCCTTGAGGAAAAGGAGGGACGGGGACACACGATAGAAACTTTCAAGTACCTCAATGGAATCAACAAAGTCCAAGTAGGTAGCATTTTCAGAAAATAAGATGTGCAAGAACAAGGGGTATAATTCAAAGATAGAGGGGACAGCTCTAGGGGCAACATGAGGAAATATTTTTCATGGAGAGTGGTGGACGATGGAATCGCCTTCTCTGAGGAGGTGTGGGTCAAAAAACAGTGGGGAATTCAAGAATGCATGGGACAGACATAAGGCAATTATAGTTGGGGGTAGGAGGAAGTAGGTTTTTGTAAACTTGAATCTTCAGCTTATCCAATAGGTAGGAAAATGGGCAGATTGGGTGGGCCAAGCGGTCTTATCTGCTGTCAAAGTCTATGTTTATGCAGTATCCCACACCTCAGGTGTGCATTACATTCTCATATCACACACTTCTCCATCCTTTATTCTCTATTTAATCCCACTGTTATGACATCAGTATGTGGTAAACTTTGCTTAACTGTTATAATGATGGGATTACAGGACAGAATGTCACCACTTGTCAAAATTCTTGGAAAGGAAAGGTGACCTGCTGTTTGGATATTTATTCAAAACACACACATTCCATTCAGTTACAGACCCGCCTCAATGTAGATCGTAATGGCTAATTTCAGCATTTCAGTTGCTCAGCATTCAAACCAAGAGGCATTCAAAGCTGAGCAGGAGAACAAATGCACATTAAATAAAATGTATTGTCTTCCCCACAGTGGCTAGTTTTCCATACATTATAAAATACATGCCTGAGTACGGTGGTCAACCACGGACGTAATCACCTCTCGCAGTTGACATGACAACTGCAAACCTCTCAAGCTCCACTGTCAAGGATTATTTGGTTATCCTGGCAACTGCTTGAGGTGATTACTTCGTGGGTAACCACTGTTACTGAGGCATTATCCTCTATGTTTTAAGCTGCCTAGAGCACTGTTTTATCTGTAATGTCACTGAGAGCTCCGAGTTTGAGCGCCAGATGTAAATAAATCTTTACTTTACTTACTTTTGTTTCTCTGGTGTCTAGTAGCACTCCCCACCTGCCGATTGCTCTCCCCATTGTCATGTTATTCCCTGGTGTCTAGTGGTAACCCCACTCCACCTGTCAGTGGTGTCCCAGTACCTGAATAAAGAAACCATCCTCAGTGTTTTTTTTAACATAAAATGGTCCTCACTGATCAGACCCCTGCACCCCTACTTCCCAGTCAGCACCCTGCAACCCACACACCCCCAGTACACCCCCCACACACATGCTTTCTCTCACCTGAACAGCTCCCATGTCAAGATTTACTCTCCGATCGATAAGTGTATTTCAATGGAGTTTTCAACTTTGAGGCACATCTTGGCCAGTTTTGTATATTTTTACATCAGATTTTCAACATGGCCTTTTGGGGACCCCACCTCATGGACAATGTCACTAGTATTTTTCAGATCTGTCCCAAAAGGCGATTTTACATTTGCTTGAGGGACATGATTGTTCAAGAGTTGGGGTTATAAGAAGACTATGTTGCAAATTTGGTGGCAACATATTTAACAAGCATTTGTCAATGTAGAATGTTTGCTTGCTGGCATTGGCAGTGGTAGTGTAGAAGTTACAGAGCTGCGTAATAGGAATGGCAGTGAAGTATTGAACTGAAGCCAACCCCACCACCACCCTGCAGAGAGTGGACAGGTATTGGGTGTGCGCTTGGTCGCTAGGCATAACGGCCATGCCATTTCACCACACCCCACCCTGCAGACACTGACAAGTGTCACGTGTTCCTTAAATCTTTGCCCTTATGCGCACCCCATTTCATTAGAAATACGTGTGAGATGGGTGCGCTATAGGAGAATGGGGTGAACTTTGGGGTCAAGAGTCCAAGGCATACCTCGATGCTTCTCACTGGCTGCAGGTGTGGAATGGTATGAGCATTACAGGCAAGAATCCCAAGTCACACCCCTGATGCCTGTCATTCTCTACAGGGTTTGACGTTATGGTTGGAAACCCTAATACCTCAGGCATTCGTAGGTATTTTCACTCCAAATTTTCAACATGTTTTTTTTGTGACCCCACCTCATGAACAGGGGAATATCAGTTTGTTAGCCGAAGCTGCTTATGCACAGCGATTACGGCATTTAGCAATATAGGTGCAAAACATTCGAACAGAATGTAAAAATGACAGCTGTACTGTTCATGGGGAGGTGTAAAAATGGCAATGTTGCAAATCTGTAGTAAAATATTTAAAAAATGGTGAAGTCACTACGCATATAGAACTCAGCAACGACACCTTAAATATAATTAGGTTGAGGATTTTTACAGCAGATTGTCAACTCAGGCATTTTGGTGCCTCCGATCATGAACAGTGTCACTGTGATTTTCTTTATCTGTGCCGAACAATGATTTCCCACAGCGACTACGATCTCTGCACTGAAAGTGTGAAAACACACTCAGCCATGTTGTGAAAAATGATAGCTGTACTGTTCATAAGGAAGTGTGGAAAATGCCACTGGTGAAAATCTAGACTGAAAATATTACAAAGTCATGAACTATGAGGGTGCGTGGAAACTGCACAATGCTCACTCGTAACACAGTCATTTTATGGACTTTTTTCACCAAATTTTCAACATAGCCATTTTAAGACCTCTGCTCATGAACAGTGTAACTGTGATTTTCTTAATCTGTCCTAAACATTGCTTTCAGCACCAACAGCACCATTTGTGCTACGTAATGAAAACATTTTGGGCGACATCATGAAAAATGGCAGCTGTACTGTTCATAAGGAAGTGTAATAAAATGGCAATGTTGAAAATCTGGAGTGAAAATATTATTTCAAGCTCTACGAGCATGCATAGGAACTGCGCAGTAACGCCTCGTAAACAGTCATTTTTAGGAATTTTTCACCAAATTTCAACATAGCCATTTTAAGACCTCTGCTCATGAACAGTGTCACTGTGATTTTCTTAATTGTCCTGTACATTGATTTCCTTTACCGACCGCGCCATTGTGTGCTACATGAGGAAATGCGTTTTTGGGTGAGATGTGAAAATGCAGCCGTAGCCTACTCATAAGAAAGTGTGGTAAAATGGCAATGTTGAAAATCTGGAGTGAAAATATTGAAAATTCGTAACTTACGAGCGCAGAGAGAACTGTACAATGCACGCCATAAAACAGTCATTCTTTGAATTTTTTCACTAAATTTCAACATAGCCATTTTAAGACCTCAGCTCATGAACAGTGTCACTGTGATTTTCTTAGTTTGTCCCTTACATTGATCTCACACACCGACTGCGCCATTGTGCGCTACATGGGCGGAAACACGTTTTGGGTGAGATGTGAAAAATGACAGCTGTACTACTCATAAGAAGGTGTGGTAAAATGGGCAGTGTTGAAAATCTGGAGTGAAAATATTGAAAATTCGCGAACTTATGAGCCTGCGAGGAATCGCGTAACGACGTCAGAACAGTATTTTTGAATTTTGCATCAGATTAATATGGTTTTGGGATTCTTCCTTACGAATGATGTCATTGTCATGCATTATTCAGGTTTCCGAAAGGTGATTTCCGCATAACCGCGTAAATCACCCTTCGGGCCCGAATAACGCCATGACAGTGACATCATTCATGAGAAGGGGTCCCAAAACCCTCATGTTGAAAATTTGGTAAAATTCCAAAATGCCTGAGATATGCAACAAAGTTGAAAAACCCTATCTAGCCCATTATACAGCTTACCGGCATTTCCTCAGTTCATGGTCGGCTTTGAAGAGTGCAGACATGTTCCCGGTCCACCAAAGACTGTCGCGCGGACTCGAGTAGAATGAGGGTGAAGTGTGGGAGAGCAGGGTACAGTGGGTGGGTGCAGGTTGTGGGAGGGCTGGGAGAAGCGCCATGGGACCGTTTTATTTTGCAGGTAAAAAAAAACAGACGAGCGGACGTTTGCCATGCTGGGGTGTGCTCCCAGCGTGCACAAGGATGTCTGGGAGGGCGTGGAGCTGACGGGGGATTGGGCACCCCTGTTGCCATATGATCAGTTGCCACACTGGGGTGGGCTCCCAGCATGGCACCCAGTACTCGGGGGGTGAGGACAGTAAGAGCCCGGCGGGGATTGGGCACCCCTTGGCTGTTCTATGAGTTGCCATGCTGGGGTGAGCACCCAGCGTGGCATGGAAAAAACTTTGTGGGGGCGCTGAAAGCGACGGGGATTGGGCACCCCCGTCGGCTATACGTGTGTGTGGGGAGGGCAGCATGCAGTATGCATGCATTTCTGTGTGTGTGTGTGCGTGTGTGTGTGTGTGTAGGGGGAGCTGCACATGAGGAGGCGATATCTTATCGCTGCTCACTGAAGCGTAGCTCCCACTTTCAACTGTATGCCACTGCATTTTGGAGCTTGTCATAGACAGCTCCAGCAGGCATTGGCTTACAGGGGCCGCGCCTGCCAACACACTGACTGAATTGGAAGAGGGGGTGACACACCTCCGAAATCTCGGATGATGGCGTGCAAGCAAACATAAAAATGGCAAAGTTATGTGTATCTGTTTACATTTAACTATGCTTGCTTGTAACTTCAGGAATTTTAAATATTTTCACCCCAGGTTTTCAGCACAGCCTTGGAGTTCTCCAGCCTAATGCTTATCACCTTCCATCATTAAAGAAGCTGAGATGTATACAGTGTCTGAGAATGGGACGAGCATTAGGCTGGAGAACTAGGACACCCCATGCCTGGTTTGCTGCCTGCATGGTGGGGTTGGGAGTATTAGGGTCAAATCCTAGCACCACATTTCCCTACTTTTGTTGCTTTAACCCTAACTGATGCATTAACGGAGTTTTTTAAAGAATGTGTATGGCAACTCCTTGAAAAGAGGTTACTGATAGTGCCCCAAAATGTATATTTAAAATTTATTGTATTTAAAAGCCATGCCTAATTCATTAATATACCATTTAAAAACATTTAGTGTATGGAGGCGCGTTGTTCAGTATGGATTTCAGTGTGTCCCAAAACATTGTTCTGCTGCAGCAGTGATGTCTGTAGTGCAGCAGAATGACTTTTCGTTCTGCTGCACTAGCCACATAATACTGGCATGAGCGCGAGGTTTAAAACAGTCATAAAACAGAGTCATCTGCCACATGGCATCTGTAAATACAAATGAGAAACCAGACGTTTTCAAAAGCAGTGATCCATCAAGTAAAAAATTACTAGTGAGCATTGTCATTGTTTCCACATACCTCTGAATAGCAATGTCCACCACTGTTCTAGCCATGCCTCCCTCGGACCACCAACAATTTATTTTGCTTCCGCTTCCTTGTCATCTTGCCCAATGTGTGCGTGTGGGGGGAGGAGCGGGGGTTGGAGCAGTATCCATAAATGGCAGAAGTATCCGGCTTGCGTGTCTGTCACTGTCAAAATGTGAGTAGTCACCTCCTTTTTTGTGGTCCTAGTCTTAATGGGTTTTTTCCCCCATCTCCATAGTTTCTTTCTGTAGGAGTCGTACTGCTGCCTTAAAAGTTTAAATACTGGTATTGAGTGATCTTTCTTCTCAAATGTAAAATACAATCTCTGCTCCATACACTATATAGAAAAGTGTATCACCACAATGAACAACAAGGCTCTTCTCCACCTTATGATTACTATAGCGACTGTTAGACCTCGAGCTGCACTCTCGAGGTCAACAGTCACCACAGTAACTACTTAAAACAGCTTGAGAGGTTTACAGTTGTCATGTCAACTGTGAGTGGTGATATGTCTGTGGTTGGCCACCATTACTCGGCATGTATTTCATAGTGTATGGAAAAACTAGCCACTGTGGGTGAAAAATAATTTCTTTCTTCAATAAGCATTTGTTCCTGCTCAGTTATAAATGCCTCAGATTTGAATGTTGAGCAACTTAAGTGCTGAAATTAGCCATTGTGATCTGTACTGCAGTGGGTCTGTAACTGTCTGAATGAAATGTGTGTGTTTTGAATGAATGTCCAAGCAGCAGATCACCTTTCCTTTCCAACAATGTTGACAGGTGCTGACATTCTATTCTGTAATCCCATCATAATGACATGGTTAAGCAAGGTTTACAGCATTCTGATGTCATAATGAACCCCTAGGTGGCGCTATCCCAGGGCTACTACCCCTGCCTGATTTGCCACTAACAGGTTGAGGGGCCTGGATTGATGGTGGGTGCCTCCACCCAGAAGTCAGGGTTTGCAATAGCTAAACTAACTTGATCCACAGTCCTCTGGGACACTGCAACCCCTTCTTCCCACTAGTGGCCCACACAATACATCAGAATTACCTTCACAGTATACACTTACCCCCAGGATTGGTTCGGTCAGTGTGACTCCTGGGACTCCCTGTAAAACAAGATGATACAGTGCAAAAACCACAGTACAATACTTTAACATAGACGAATACCTCAGGCAGTGTAACTTTGCTGAAACAAACAGATCTGATTTATTTAGGGGATATAACAAGGACAGGGGAAATCAGTTAATAAGTTTAAATGCATTAATAATCACAGTACTGTGTACATATTTCAGAATCCCAAATGTCACTCTTACTGGGTACCCAGGCAATAAGAGCTAGCCTATCTGGTGCAGCTGGTTGGGGCCCTGAAGATGTAAAATGCATGCACAATACCCAAACTGTAATCCGGAGCCAGTAGGCTCAGTTCTTGGAGAAAGAAAGGAAAAGTAATCCGATGGAACACTTGTATTAGATGATGGCAGGGAGCTACCCTGACTTGTACTCACAAATTCGATGCTGAAACTGAATGGAAGGCAGATTGTCCTGGATTGCCAGGAGGAGCAGACCATGTGGACAAGGTCCTTGTGACTGGACCCCACAGCAGTTCAGAGCAAATGGATGTAGTCTGATTAAACTGGGGTTTACTTGCAGCTTCATGCACTCAATTCACTGTACAGGGGATTTGAAACATGAGTCCCCACAAGCACTACACACATTTATATGGAAAAAGAAAGTACTATACCAGGCAGGCTGCTTCTCTATCCCGATCGCAATTACTGTACAATACCGGAGAACACACAGCAGATTCAGTTCCTGACAGACTGAGCGCAATTCAGCAATTTCTCCAGTCTTCTACAGGGTGAGCCTGGTTTCTACTCTTCAGATCTCCTTTGATTCTCTTCACAGGATGGATTCAGTCCGAACAAGCAGTTGCACAAGCTGCAGACCGAATCTTGGGGCCTTACACACGTTTCCCGACTAAAACTGCGCACCGAAGGAGCACAGGGCTCCTTTCCTCTTCACTGCCAGAGCTAAACTGAAACTCCAGAAGACAAAACAGGGCACCTCCTTTAAGTTCCTCCAGTTATTGCTGGATTGGCTGTCACTCACAATAGCCTCCCCCTGTTGGTGCAAAAAGGCGGCGAAGTCCAAACTACATTTCCCAGAGTCACTGCCCATACAATCCTCTTGTGGCTGGCTCAGATTATGAGTCTAAGTTCTGATTCGTCCACAGGCACCATTTTAGAGCTCCCTTAACCCACACTGATTGGTCCAGTTCAGCAGTTCAAAACTAGAATGGGGAACTAGGCAAACACAGTTCTGATTGCAAAGAAAAGCAGGTTAGACAAACTGTATTTTCATTATTACTCTTAATGATTTCTGGCAAACAGTTACATCTTTCAGATAGGTTCCCTTTGCACTCCTAGTGACTACAGAAACAGAGTGAATTGGCAGCAGCTCAAGTGGGACTCAAGCAGAGAAACACACAGGCCCCCCCATACAAACTAATTATGTCTGCAAGCAGACAGCTCTTAAAGAGACAGTACCAGAGGCTCTAAAAACACTCCCAGATAAATGGCTTAAACGCCAACACCATTCAAGCTCTGAGCATTCAAGCAAGCTCCTGGAAGTCTTTTGGAGACCCCCATTTGCAGGGGTTACAGTAACAATCGGATTATCAGGTTATAAACTGATTGAAAATGGGTTAATAGACACTGTCCATACATTATGTAAACAATAAGGTATGAAGGGTGTGTGTTTAAAACATATTTACAGCACAGTCAGGGGCATAGTAAGCCATGAGGCCGATTGACGAGTGACTTCAGCTGCTGGACGTGCTGTAAAATATGTTTTACACACATCCCTAAATGCCTTATTGAGCTTATAAAATTGGCTTCCTTCTTTTTTTTCCACTTTTTACTATTTGGAAAACCATGGAGACTTCCAGTGATGGCATTATCTGAATGACTGGTCTTTAGTGGACTCTCTAACACTCACCTACCAAACCTTCCTTTGCATGATAAAGGTGAAAACATTTTAACAAGATGTCAACAAGAAAGAAAGAGGGGTCACTGATCGAGCCGATCCCGCTTCAAAACGGTGCACATCCAGCAAGATCCCAGAAGACTGTCTCAAGAGGAGAGGCTAGTAGGAGCCCCTCACTATCGGGCAATGAAAAACCAAAGCCAGACATGGATCAAGAGACTGAGCGTCCCTCTCGTTCAAGATTTGAGACTTTGCTTGGCGAGCTCAGAGAATTTAGAGCTGAGACCAAGCAAGAGTTTGCTGCCTTACATAATCATATCCAGGAGGTAGAAGTCAAAGCAGTTACAGTGGGAAAGAAAATTACAACTATAGAGCACGATGCAATCTGCCTCCAGATGGCAGTCAATTATTTGGCCACATACCAAGAATCCATTCAGAATAAATTAATTGATTTAGAAGCTCGCTCAAGATGAGATAATATGCAGCCTACATTAGGAGTCAGAGACGGGTCTCACGGAAAATGTCTTGGAGGATTTAATGAAAGATGTCTTGGACCTACCCCTGGACTTTCATTTCAGAGTCGAGCGAGCACATGGGGCACTCGCACCAAAGCCCAGGGACCCCACAGCAAGACCTTGCTCAGTAGTTCTCAAGCTATCCAGTTACAAAGACAAAGAGATTGCTGAAAACAGTCTGGCTAAGAAAGTGGTCAAGTACAACTTGGCATGCCCTCTTGAAATTGCCAAATGAAGAGCTGCTTATTCACCTGTGTTGAGAGTGCTCAGAGAGAACAAAATCAGATTCCAAACGCTGTACTCTTCCTGCTTGAGGGTACATTGGAACTCGGGCATAAGAATTTATGAGTCTCCTGCTAAAATACTGCCGGAACTGAAAAGTAAGGACTGGGTGCCTGACATGGACCAAAATACAGGGAAGACTACCTGTGCAATGCTTCCGGAGTGGCGCATAGCCGAGAGGCATCCCCTTAAGAAGGCTACACGAGCTATGGCACCTAAAACCTTAGAAGATGTGAAATCTTTATTACAAAAAATGAAAACACCAGCTTCCGAACTGAGCAATGCCAGCTTAGCAGAGAACCACACTTGAGAGAAAGGTGAGCGAGACTTTGATAAAATCTATTGCAGAGGAGGGCCGTCCCTTTTCCCTCTGAATCCTCCATATGGCCATCAGTTGTCATGGATTTGAAAATACTTTTCTTTTGCCTGATGGACTGGAAGGGCATTGTGCAGAATTAAAAGAGCAATTGCAGGCCCATTAGGAAAAGTCTGGACATGATTCAAAAACTGTGTTGCTTTTTAAAATCTAACCAAGTTATTTCTGTTTGACTTTTCCCAGATTCCCCTAAGATTTGAGTTTGTGCTGACTTGCAGTGTGGCACTGTGAGCCCATAAAGATTATAGCAGGAGGTTCCACTGTTATAATGTTGTTAGTGGAGAGAAGGAAGGTTTGAAGGGGTGCAGATGTAAACCAGTGAATATAAAGTAAAAATGGTTGAACCAAGTATAACTGGCCATAAGAGTGTAACCTTAAAATACAATTACTCAGTTCTTTTCTTGCTTCTTCCTCACTTAAACCTGGAAAGGATCCTCCGAGAGGATTCTTATACCAACGGAGTTGTAGGTTCCTTTTCTTCAGCAAGGTGAGAGGTAAAAGAGGTTCAGCCTGCCTCTTTCTTTCTTTAAATAAAAGGTGGAATTCCTATGCATTTTGGGTGATGGCCTATTACAGCCTTCTTGTAAGACTAAGCCCCACCTGGGTTTGGGGCTGGGGGACCAGGACCGACTAGCAGCCCAACACCTCCCACCTGAATGGAGGGCAACAACTTACTACCTCCTCGGGATGTCAGGGAATCAAACAAATGGTTCCCTACTTTGGGGATCAACATGTAAATAGTTTCTTGTTGGGTGAGGGGTTCAGGTGTTTATGCTAAGTGATTCATTGCTTATTTCATAAATATTATGTGTGTATGAAGTTTTGCCACTAATGTCGGAATCTTAGACCTTGGATGCCCACTTCATTTTCAGATGTGTATAAGGGTTGGGCAGGGAGAGGACCTATCAGCTTATAGGCAGCCATGGAAACTATTGAATAAATTGGAGACCGCAGTCAGGGAGGCCTCAGGCAGGCTATGGCTCAACAAGCTGAAGAAATATTGCTGACAAACGGAAAATTAAGATCCTCTCCCAAAATATCAATGGTCTTAACAACCCAGTTAAAAGGCACCAGGTGTTATCCTCCCTTAAAAAACAAAAACACACCTAAATGAAGTTAAACATGACACATACCTCTAAACTGTCACACATTATGAGGTACGGCACTCATTTTACCTCTCAGAAACCCTTTGTCCATCATGGGGAAGGTGATATTCCACATTCCCCACTGAGACTTTAAAGCAGAAATTCATAATTATCTATTATGCTCAGTTATCAAAAACATTATGAACATTAGTACACTGATAGCTATAGTGTTCTGAGCTTGCAGTGCCATGTTAGAAGATATACATAGATACATAGATACATAGACAGTGTCGGCAGATAAGGGCCTATGGCCCACCCAGTCTGCCCATTTGAGCTTGTAAGTTCAGTTTATGTTTTCCTAGAAGTCTGTTGCCCCTTACCCCTGACCTCCAGAATTCCTTTATGTCTATCCCATGCATTCTTAAATCCCGTGATTGTTTCAGCCCCCACCACTTCCTCTGGCAGGGTGTTCCACTTGTCCACCACCCGTTCTGTGAAGAAATTCTTCCTCATGTTTCCTCTGAATCGTCCTCCCTCCAACTTCATCCCATGCCCTCTAGTCCTGGTACATCTTTTTAGCTTAAAATAGTGTATTCCTGCACCCTGTTCCTCCCTGTGAGATACTTGTATGTCTCTATCATATCCCCTCTCTCCTCCTCTCCTCCAGGAGTACATGTTCAGTTCCTTCAACCTGTCTTCATAGGACTTGTGATGCAATCCATGCACCATCTTTGTTGCCCTCCTCTGAACCTTCTCTACCCTGTCTATGTCCTTACGTAGGTATGGTCTCCAGAACTGTACAATGTACTCCAGGTGGGGCCTCACTAGTTGTCTTGTATGGTGGAATTATGACCTCCCTTTTCCTGCTGGTGATGCCCTGCCTCTACATCCCAGCATCCTATTTGCTTTACCTGCTGCCTTGTCACACTGTTTCTCTACCTTGAGGTCATCAGGATGATAACCCAAGATCCCTTTCCTGTTTGGTGCATGCTATATCCTCACCCCCCAACTGATATATTGTGCCAGGGTTTTTGTGCCCCATATGCATTATCTTGCACTTCTTTGCATTGAATTTCAACTGCCAAACCCCTGACCATTCTTCAAGTTTCTGCAGGTCCCTTCTCATTCTGTCTACACCCTCTGGTGTGTCTACTCTGTTACAGAGCTTTGTGTCATCAGCGAACAGTGAAATTCTGCCTTCTAGGTCCTGCGCAATGTCACTGATGAAGATGTTGAATAGGACTGGGCCCAGCACTGATCCCTGTGGTACCCCACTGGTCACTCTTCCCTCTGTGGAGTGACAGCCATTTACCACCACCCTCTGTGTCCTGCCACCCAGCCAGTTATCTACCCACCACACTACTGTCCTGCCCACACCCATATTCCCCAGTCTGTGCAATAGTCTTCTATGTGGCACAGTGTCAAAGGCATTGCTGAAGTCCAGATAGGCCATGTCCACTGTCCTCCCCTGATCCACCTCCCTAGTCACCCAGTCAAAAAATTCAACGAGGTTGGTCTGACATGACCTCCCCCTGGTGAAACCATGCTGCCTTGGGTCCTGTAGTCCATTGACAACCAGATGTTCCACCAATCTCTCCTTCAGTAGTGCTTCCATGATCTTCCCCACTACCGAGGTGAGGCTGCCTGGTCTGTAGTTCCCTGCTTCCTCTTTGTTCCCACTTTTGTATAAGGGGACTACATCTGCTGTCCTCCAGTCTTTGGGTACCTCCCCTGTTTCCAGTGATCGGCTAAACAGGATAGCCAGAGGTTCAGCCACCACCTCTCTTAGTTCTTTAAGGACCCTGGGGTGCACCCCATCTGGCCCCATTGCTTTATCAACTCTTGTTACTTCCAGTTCCTTCAGGATCCTTTCTCGTGTAAAGGGACTTGTGTCCATTTCTGCACCATTCTCACCCCTTGTATTCCCTTCAGACCCATTACCCTTCTCTTCCTCAGTAAAGAGTGAGCAGAAATACCTGTTCAATATGTCAGCTTTACTGTTGTCATCCTTCACGCAGCCCCCATCCTCTCCCTTCAGTCTCACTATCCCTCCCTTTGTCTTTCTTTTTTCACTTATGTACCTGTAATAGGTTTTGTCCCTCTACCCACTGATTTTGCAATCTGTTCTTCTGTGTGAGCTTTGGCTTCCTTACTGGCCTCCCTACCTCCCTTTGCTTCTCCTGGTACTTCTCCTATCCCGTCTGCCTGTGTCTTTTGTATAGCTGCTGAATGAAATCTTTTGGCTTTCACTTTCTTTGCTACCTCTTTGGAAACCATAATGGTCTCCTCTTTCTTTACCCTCTTGCTAACCTGCTTAATGCATAATTCTGTTGTTCTTGTAATCCCCATTTTAAATACTGCCCACTGTTCCTCAACCCCTGATTCCTGTCCCATTCCCCTTAATGCCTCTTTCAAGTAACTCCCCATTTTCCCAAAGTCTGCCCCCCTAAAATCCAGGATACGTGTTTTTGTGTGGTTTGGTTCTGCTCCTTCTGTGATTTCAAACCACAATGACTGGTGGTCACTGTTCCCCAGGTGCTCCCCACTGTTACCATCACCTGTCCCTGTTTGTGAGCACAAGGTCCAGTATTGCCTTCTGCCACAGTTGGTTCCATGACCAGTTGCTTAAGGAAAGCACCCTGAAGGGAGTCCAGGATAAATCTGCTCCTAGTTGATGCTGCTGCTGGGATGCTCCAGTCCACGTCTGGAATATTGAAGTCTCCAACCAGTACTACCTCACCCTTGTCTGCCATTCTTTGGATGGCTAGCATCAACTCCCTATCTGTTTCTTCCTCCTGGGCTGGTGGTCTATAGACCACACCTGTGCGGATGGCTGTCCCCATTTTCCTTTCCAGCTTAACCCACAGTATCTCTCCCCCATTTTGTTCCTCCTGGATCTCTGTGGCCCTTATGTCATTTTTCACATACAGTGCCACTCCTCCTCCCTTCCTGTCTGCTCTGTCTCTTCTGAATATGTTGTAGCCAGGTATGGCCATCTCCCAGTCATGGTTATCATTACACCAGGTTTCAGTGATGGCTACAATGTCCAGGTCTGACTGCACCATGACAGCTATGTGATATGGCACACATTTTGCTCATTTGTCACACATCGTGTCACACATTTTGGTGAAGAAAGGTTGAGAGGTATGCATGACAAACTTTGCAAGTTTGGGTTTGCCCAGATTATAGCCTCCTCCTATAGGAAGAGCAAAAGGAGGGATGCTGCAGAGCTCATTCCATATCATACCCAATTCCAGATGTCTACCACATACATAGACCTTGATGGAACGTTAGCAATAGTAGGGGGTAAGCTCGAGGGACACCAGATACCAGTGGCCTCAGTCTATATACCTCCAGGGGCAAAGGCCACTGAGGTCTCATATCTGCTACAAAAGATAACTGAGGTCCAGAGGGGTGTCCTAATCGTAGGCATAGACATAACTCTAACCCTGGAACAGGGGGATACCTCTTGGGCCCCACCGGGCAAGAAAACAGCAGCTCAGAGGGTGATTGGGAGGTACTTACAGGGGGTGCAGTGGGCGGATGCATGGTGCTTGCTGCATCCAAAACAGAGAGTATACCATTACTCCGTGGCACATGGGTCATACTCATACATAGATTATGTCCTGATTTCTGGGGAACATCAGTATCAGGTTATGGACTGCAGCCACAGCCCACATTTCTTCTCTGACCACTCTCTACTGACCCTTTCACCGGAGTGGGGCTCGGAGAGAGGCTAGACCCTCTGGAAAAATAACTATGTATTAAATATTAAGGAGTTTACAGACATGATTAAGGACTGCATTCCTCAGATTATAAGAGAAAATGATTGCCCAGAAATATCAAATCTACCATGTGGGGCATTATTCAAACAGTCTTACGAGGGGGGGGAAGGATATTATAAAGTATGCAGCAAATTACAAGAAATAGCAATTACACCAACTGCAACAGCAACATGCAGCAGGAAATAGGGGGGTATACCCAGTACTACAGATTACTAGGCAACAATTACAGAAACGTTTGGATATTAAAACAGAGCAGGCACTGCAACACCTCCAGCAGAAATATTATGAAAGTGGCCGTAGGGTCACGCGGTTGCTGGCCCACAGGCTAAGACAAAGGTATCCCAAACCTCCATTAACCGAATCAAAAACAAGTCCTCCAACCAGACGGCCTATGCTCCAAGACGGATCATGCAGGTCTTTCAAAAGCACTATCAGGAGCTGTACATTGTGGTCCACCAGGTGGAGGGATCGAAGATTGCCTCCTACCTAAAGAAATTAAAACTCCCTGTGCTGTCACGGCAGAGGAAGCAGAAGTTGGATTCCCTTGTCTCTCTGGTAGAGCTAGATTTGGCCATATCAGGCTTAAAAACAGGGAACAGCCTGGGGCCTGATGGCTACACTGTAGCCTTTTACAAGGGATTTAGACACGAGATGGGAGAAGCCCTTTGGGGCACTTGCAAAGAGGTGCAGGAAGGCGAGAAGCTCCCGGACACTTGGAATTTTGCAGTTATTACTCGTATACTTAAACCCAATATGTGCTTCCTATAGGCCCATATCAGTGCTGAATACTGATTACAAGCTGTTTGCCACAATCATGGCTAGACACCTGCAAAAAATCTTGCCCCAGATAGTGGATTTGGACCAAACAGGGTTTGTTCCGGGGAGACAAATGCAAGATAACATCAAGCGCACCTTGCGCTTGATCCACCATGCTGCCTGGTCAGGGGCCCCATTCTTTTTGCTGAGCTTGGATGTGGAGAAGGTGTTCGACCGGGTGGCATGGCCCTTGCTTAGTGTGGCCCTTGAAAGATTTGACTTTCCAAGTTCCTTTAGTAAAATTATAAATAAAATATATCCTGCACCTAGGGCCTACATTAAAATTACTGGCAGGGTATCTTCCCCAATACCACTAGGGAGAGGCACAAGACAGGGGTGTCCTCTGTCCTCTCTCCTGTTTGCATTGTACATAGAACCTCTGGTTCAGGCTTTGAGACAGGAGGAGGGGATAAGGGGACTAGACTTAGGGGGAATGGTACATAAATTAGCCCTCTATGCTGACAACCTGTTGGTCTACTTAAGGGATCCTGAGAATTCTTTCAACATACTTTGGGAAAAATTAATGGAATTTAGTCAGCTGGCAGGCTACAAGGTAAATACAGCTAAAACAGAAGTACTTCTACTCCATTACGCCCCGTCTAAAAGACTTTGGGCAATTTATCCTTTTAATTGGAATCTGAAGCAGTTGAAATACCTAGGTGTTCATCTGGGTACAGAGGAAGAAACATTGTTTAGCCTGAATTTTACACCACTGCTGAAAAGGCTGAAACTAGATTTAGTAAAAGGTGCACTGGTCCTAATCCCCCTTATACAGAGTCTAGAGGCTGTCTGGATGGTGCTTCTGCCTAGGTTTTTTTTTTTTACCCAGACCCTCTTGGTAGTCTTTCCTCTGGCCTATTTAAATGGATTAAACAGAATGTAACCCCTAGGTGGCGCTATCCCAAGGACTACTATCCCTGCCTGCTTAACTACTAACAGGTTGAGGTGCCTGGATCTGATGGTGGGTGTCTCCACCCAGAGGTCGGGGTTAAGACAGTCTGATATGACTTGGTCACAGCCCTCTGGGTCACTGCAATCCCCCTTTCTTCCCACTAGTGGCCCACACAAATCACTCACAGTACCCTTGCTATATACACTTACCCCCAGTATTGGTTCAATCAGCTTGACTCTGGGGACCCCCTGTAAAGTAAGATGCAGTTATACGATAACCACTGTACAGTAATTCAACATAGACACACAGTTCAAGCAGTGTAACTTTGCTAAACAACCAAATCTGATTTATGTAGGGGATAGTAACAAGGACAGGGGGAAATCAGTTTAATTGATTCAATCCCATTAATAATCACAGTTCTGTGCACATATTTCATAGTCCCAAATGTCACTCTTACTGGGTACCCAGGCAATAAGAGGCTAGCCTATTTGGTGCAGCTGGTTGGGGCCCTGAGGGTGGAAAATGCATGCATAATATCCACTTTGTAATCTGGAGTTGGTAGGCTCAGTTAGTGAAGAAAGAAAGGAAAAATAATCAGATGGAACACTTGCAATTAGATGATGGCAGGGAGCTACGCTGATTTGTACTCACAAATTCAATGCTGAAACTGAATGGAAGGCAGATTGTCCTGATTGCCAGGAGGAGCAGACCATGTGGACAAGGTCCTTGTGACTGGACCCCACGGCAGTTCAGAGCAAATGGATGTAGTCTGGATTAAGCTGGGGTTTACTTCCAGCTTCGGGCACTCAATTCACTGTACAGGGGATTTGAAATGTGATTCCCCACAAGCACTATACACATTTATATGTAAAAGGAAAGTACTATACCAGGCAGGCTGCTTCTCTATCCCGATCGCAGTTACTGCACAATACCCGGGAGAACACACAGCAGATTCAGTTGCTGACAGACTGAGTGCGATTCAGCAGTTTCTCCAGTCTTCTACAGGGTGAGCCTGGTTTCCTCACTTCTGGTGCTTCTCTCTCTCCCCTTACAACTCTGATTCATTCCACACTGGCACTCACAAACAGTTGTAGGCCGAACTTCAGGGCCCCCCACGAGCTTCCCGCGCAAAAACTCAACAGCACAGGAGCCTGAGCTCCTGCCTCTTCACAGTCACAACTCATCTGGTCTTTCCAGTAGACAGAGCCGGCATTTCCTTTGAGTACCTCCCAGTTCAGTTTGCTGGTTTGGCTGTCACTCACAGTAAAATCCCCTGTTGGTGGAAAAAGGCACCAAGTCAAAACTACATTTCCCAGAGTCACTGCCCTTACAATCCCTTAAAGTAGGCTCCAGAGGAGAGTCCAAGTTCTGATTCGCCCAGAGCAGGCTCCATTTTAAAGGATCCCACCATGATTGTGCAATTCAGCAGTTCAGAATCAGCATGAGGGAGCTACTTTGCACTGTCCTTGCTACAAGAAAGCAGGTTAAATCAAATTGCATTGTCATTATTACTCTAACAGGTTACAAGCAAACAATTACATCTTTGAAGAGTGCTCCTTCTGCCCACTTAGCGATGGCAGAGGCTCTAAAAGCACTCACAGATAAATGGCTTAAATGCCAAACACCATTCAGGCTTGGAGCATTCAAGCAAGTTCCTGGAAGACTTTTTGGGAACCCCCATTTGTAGGAGGGTTACAAGAAGAATAAATAAGTACATTTGGGGCCTCCAGAAGTGTAGGATTAGGCTATCGATCCTTCAATTACGAAAGAAGGAGGGGGGGCCTGGCACTCCCTAACCTAAGAGCAGATTATCGGGCAGCTCAACTCAGAACAGCTTTCTGTTGGCTGCGTAGCTCATATGGAGCAATGTGGAAGGTGCTGGAGACTGGGGTAGAGAGTTAACTGCAGAACAACACAATGCTTTTAACCAGTGGGAACATTTCTTGCCCTGAGGGAATAGATAATCCCTACACAAAAGTTACAGTACAGAACTGGTACACGATACTTAATGATAGGAGGCTGCGGAAGTGGTGCTCCCTTCTGATATCCTTACTATAGGCAGATAAATTCATCCCAGCTAAATTAGACCCGGGCTTTAAAAGATGGAAGAAGGAGGGGTTACATTTAGTGTGGCATTTCATCCAGGAGGGAGACTTTTGTCCCCTGCAAGACTTAGTAGATAAATACAAAATTAAAGACTGACAGATTCAGATATTTTCAAACTAGGGATTATATTAAAACCCTCTGTAGAGATTTATGGAAAGAACCCCCGCCTCCTTCAATCTATGTCTTATTCAGAACTGCTGTAGAGGGAAAGGTTTCCCTAGACCATATGATATCACATCTGTAAGGATATGTTAGCCTTTAGCGGAGATTCAACCCAAACTATAAGAGCAGCCTGGATTAGGGATTTAGGGGTACAGATCCCGGAGGAATTATGGACACAATACCTAACCAAAATACACTGGGGAGTGGGGGCGATTAGTTGGAAGGAATATGCATGGAAGATGTGTGTATGGTATTTCAGAACCCTAGCAGTGCAGTGTAAATTCTCCCATAACAGATCACCGGTTTGTTGGAGGGTCTGTGCTCACTCAGCAGCTGCACTATCACACATGATGTGGGACTGCCCAGTTTTAACTCCCTTTAGTCAAGACCTGCAGTGAGCCTTATACGAGATTTTTACCCCTGACCTGACTTTGTCCCCTCAGATGCATTTTTCCATGGACTTTCCCAAGCCCCTTAGAGCTCCGACAGTGAGCAAACTGCTCAGGATCTCCATCCTGGTAGCCCAGAAAGTGATGACCAGGAATTGGCTTTCCCTCCAGCCTGTCAATATAGAACGCTGGCATGATATCACGATAAGAATATATCGTATGGAATGCCTTACAGCCACTATACATAAGGTTCAAGACAAATTTGAGCTTATGTGGAGCAGATGGGTTCTTTTAATTTCTAACCTGAGACAAGATTTTGTACCTTGAAACAGTATGAATGTCAGCAGGCATATGAAGATAACTAGGGGTGGCTTATTACCCATAATGAGATCTGTCTTCAAACAACACGAAGTCTTGCTGTATTCTGACTATTGTAGTGATCTCCAACCTTTGAACTGCCCTGGAGAGGAAAGAGTTAACTTTCCATGCTAAGCATGGAACGCTGAGCTTGAGCTCGGTTGAAGCCTCTGTCTGCTGTTGTTTGAACCCAACTGCCAGATTCTTTACTTCGCCTCACTGAACAGTCACTCCGGAGACTTCTCCTTCGCTCGGTTCAGAAAAAGTAGGTTAAAGTGTCGTTTTTCTCTCGGTTTCAGCTGAATTTCTACAATTTAACCTGTCGGTTAAGTCTCTGTCTGTGGTACTGTGAGTACTAGATAGGTTTTCTTTATTAGTTTTCTGTGTGGAACTTGTAAACATTGGATCGGTTCGGTTTGAACCGATCAGGTTTGTAGAAAAGTCTTTTTTGATTTATTAGAGTGTGGTAACCGGTCCGTATCGGTTAAAAAAAAAACGGATTTCATTATGTTTTTTTCCAAGATCCGTAACACGGTCAGGAACCGATAGGGGTGTCTTGCCTGGCGGATTGCCAAAAAAAGGGTAAGTTTTAGTTAGGACTGGCCATGTCTGAGAAACCCAAGAAAAAAAACTGGCCCACTGGGTTTGAACACTGTAGTATGTGGGGGGAAGCCTTTGCTAAGGCTGATCCCCACACCACCTGTGTTTATTATCTAGGGTTTGACCACCTCGATTCAGACTGCCAGATTTGCAAAAGTTTTCCCAAAGCTACCCTGGATAAGAGAGTATGTAGACTGAGGGAAAGGGAGGCCGTGAAGTCCGCTGACCCGGATGGCCAGCCCGGTTCGGTTCCGGCCGAACCAGAAGGAGTGCCCTCTGACCAGGGTGAAACTTCTTAGGGCAATAGGAGAACTGACTCTGAGGAGTCGGTTCCAGTTAAAAGAAAAAGAAGGGATAAGTCAGCCGGTTCGGATCCACAAGTTCGTTCTCCGACTGCTGATGAAATAGCCAAAGCGATAAGGATTGTTCAGTCGCTAACTTCGGTTCCAACTGAACCGCACCATCGGGTTAGGGTTCAGTTCGATCGGTTCCTCCGGTTTTGGACTATAATTTATAAGAATTTTATGAACCAGAGGAGGAGGAGGAGGGAGAGTAAGAAGATAGTGATGGTGATTATGAAAGTCTGGATGTGCCCCTTGACCCGTACATCTCCGAGATAGACCTTCAGGTGTTTCTCCCTAGGCTTTCTGAGTCCCTTCCCACTTTATGTTCTACAAAAGTGGCTGAAACCCTCCAGCTTCCTATGGAAGAAGCAATAGAGGATCAGGAGGAGCCTGATTCGTTGAGATGATGGACATCCCGAGTCCAGGAGATTGTCTATTCCCTCCATAAGTCTTTTTGGGAAACAGACATTTAAGATTTTGAAAACTCCTAATTCCATACCTCCTGTGGACAGAAGAATGGACAAGATGTTTACTCTTTCAGGCTCAGATAGGAGTTCCTTTCCCAGCAATGCAGCCATGTTGGGAACTGCAGGCTGCTGCCTGTGATAAGGCAAATATACCCTTGGCTTCACACACACCAGATAAGGACTCCAGGAGGATTGATGCCATGGCAAAGAAACAGTACATGGCAGCATCTTTGGGACTCAGGCAGGCTAATTATATGGCCTACACAGCTAGATACCAGAAGTCCAGGTGGGACACTGTGATGGCTCTAGCTAAACAGGCCCTTGACCAGCTTGCCAAGGAGCTGGAGCAGGTGGCTGCAGATGGGACTGAGGCATCCAAGGTGCAATTTCTTGCTGCTGTGGACTACAATGATGTTTCATCTAGAGTCATGGCTACATCTGTGGCTCTTTCAAGGATGGCTTGGCTCAGATGTACTAGCCTGTCACAGGATACCCAGACTAAGGCCATGGGTTTTCCTGTCATTGGTAATTCTCTGTTTGGGGAGCAGACAGAGAACTACATGAAGAAAATGGACGAGTACAGGACCACCTACAGGAGTGCTTAGGCCAAAGAAAGGCAAGCCACTCCCCAGAGGCAACATTCCAAGGGCAGGGGTAGGCCTTTTCATAGGCCTTTTTACCAAGCCCAGGCTTCCTCTTCTGCCTTTGCTCAGAGGGGTTTTTAGAGGGAGAGGCAGGCGGGTATGAGCAGGCCTGCTCCCACCCCTCAGCCTAAAGCCCCTGCCAAGCAGGCACCCTGATGGTCTTCCCAGGCTGATTCTCCACTACCTGTAGGGGGCAGGCTGGTTTACTTTGTCCAGGACTGGAAGTCTTTAACATCAGACAAATGGGTCCTGGAAGTAGTAAGCCAGGGACTGGTTCTCAGCTTCAAAAAATTTCCCAAGATGAGAACCAGACCTTTTCCACCTGCAAATCCTTCAGAGGCCCTTGCCCTAGAGGCACAGGTCTCTTCCCTCTTGGCTCTCAGAGCCACAGAAAGGGTTCCATCCCTACACAGGGGAAAGGGATTGTACTCCAGGTACTTCCTAACCCCCCCCCAAAAGACAGGAGAATGGCGGCCCATCCTGGATCTGAGATTTTTTAAACAAGCACCTTTTAAAGCCAAAATTCAAAATGGTGACTCTGGGAATAATTCTGCTCTCTCTAAAACCAGGGGACTGGCTAGTCTCTCTGGACCTCAAGGATGCCTACTTTCACATTCCCATCAGGTGCTCCCACAGAAAGTACCTAGGTTCGAGTTGCCCTCAGGCCACTATCAATTCAGAGTAATGCCCTTTGGCCTAACATCAGCCCCAAGGGTGTTCACAAAATGCCTGACAGTAGTGGTTGCTTTCCTAAGGAGAAAAAAAGATCTCAATTTTTCCATACCTGGACGACTGGCTCATAGTGGGTCAGTCTCCAGACCAAGTCAAGTCACATCTCCAGATAGCTCAGCAACTGCTCACTTCCTTAGGATTCCTCCTAAATCTTTCAAAGTCAGTTCTGGAGCCAGTACAGCTCCTCACCTTTATAGGGGTGGAACTGGATACAATAAAGGCAAGAGCCTTCCTTCCCTTGGACAGGGCAAGGACCCATATGAAACTGTCCTCTTCATTCACCTTTCAGGTGTCTCGACCAGCAAGGCACTTTCTGCAGCTCCTGGGCCACATGGCAGCCTCTACGGCAGTGGACCAGGGGGCAATATTTCAGATGAGGGACATTCAGTTCCACTTAAGAGCCTTCTGGTCCCAGAGAAAGGATTCCCTGACCAAACTAGTCCCAGTGACTCGAACTTAAATGGGCAGACTGAGTGGGCCAAGCGGTCCTTATCTGCCCTCAAATTCTATGTTTCTATGAACCCTGATCCAGACTTTGCAGTGGTGGCAGGATCAGGACATCTAGGCAAGGAGTTCTTTGTCACTCAATCTCATTCTCTAATCCTTACCACAGATGCCTCCCTCTTGGGCTGGGGAGCCCACTTGAGGGATCTGACCACCCAAGGGCTGTGGTCACCTCAAGAATCTCTGCTTCACATCAGTCTCTTGGAACTCAGAGCAGTGTTTCTGGCACTGTAAGTTTTTTCCAAGTCTGTCCAGAACAAAGTAGTCCAGATCAGAACAGATAATACCACCACAGTGTGGTACATCAACAAGCAAGGGGGCACTCTGTCTACAGCCTTGTGCACAGAAGCAATGCAGTTGTGGTCTCTGGCCTATTCCCTGCAGACTTCTCTGATAGCAGTGCACCTCCCAGGGAAGGCAATGTCCTGGCAGATGCTCTCAGCAGGATATCTCAGAGCCATCACAAATGGTCCCTAGATCCCCTAGTTTTGAAGGTGATTTTCCAGATGGAGCACTCCACAGATAGATCTTTTGCAGCCCCAGACAATCACCAACTCCCCTTTTTCTGCAGACCCCCAGTATTGGGCTCAGTCCCCTGGATGCTGTAGTTCTCAATTGGGAAGGGAAGTTTTGCATGCCCCTTCCCTCTCCTGTTCTAGGTACTAGTGAAAATCAGGTCTCAACCCTGCAAAGTGCTTCTGATTGCTCCAGACTGGGCCAGACAGCCCTGGTACCCACTGTTGCTGTCCTTAGCAGTCCACCTTCCCCTGTCTCTTCCCAGGAATTACAACCTGTTGACATCCTGTCAGGGGAGGGTTCGGTATCCAAATCTCAAATCTCTCAATCTCAAGGCCTGGCCCTTGAAGAGTTAGAGTTTGCTTATCTGCACCTCTCTCAAGGTGTTTTGGATATTCTAAAGGCTTCTTGAAAGCCTTCCACCAGAAAGACTTAAAACTCCAAACAGAAAAGGTTCACTATTTGGTGCTCTGGTAAGCATATTCCTCCAGAATCTGCTGGGTTGCCTACAGTCCTGGACTATAAGGTTCATCTCAATGGCTTGGGACTCAGACCAGCTACACTTATAGTACATTTAGCAGCTGTTTCTGCTTTTTTGTCAGTAGGTAAGGCCTCTTCTCTTTCAGCTCATCCTGTATTTTGTAAATTCTTCAAGGGATTGTTGCACACCATTCCTCCCTTCAGGGAACCTGCTCCTGCTTGGGATCTAAATGTTTGCATTGCTCAGCTTATGCAACCCCCTTTTGAGCCTTTGTCCTCAGTAGAGCTTAAGTACTTGACTTGGAAAACTATGTTCTTGGTAGCCATTACTTCTGCAGACGATCAGTGAGTTACAGGCCCTGTCAGTGGAGCCTGATTTGATCTCTTTTCGTAGAGACAAGGTGGTCCTAAGAACTAATAGGAAGTTTTTGCCTAAGGTGGTCTCAGATTTCTACCTTAACCAGTCTATGTCTCTTCCTGTTTTCTTCACTGACCATTCCTTCTCTGGAGAGGGGAGGCTGCACAGCCTAGACGTGAAAAGGGCCCTTAGCTACTACATAGAGCGCACCAAGGGTCACAGGTTTGACTCCCTCCAGTTGTTCCTCACTTATGGTGAGGTCGGTAAGGGAAAACCTGCCACTAAAAGATCTATTGCCAGGTGGATTGTCTCTTGCATACAATTCTGCTATGAAAACTTGAGTAGAATCCCACCCGCAGACCTGAGGGCTCACTCTACTAGAGCTACAGCTGCTTCCCTGGCTGCTGCCATGGATATTCCTGTCTTAGAGATTTGTCAAGCAGCCACCTGGAAAACAGTCCATACTTTTACCAAGCATTACTCTCTGGATACCCAGACCAGGAGTGATGCTTGGTTTGGCACAGCAGTACTTCAGAGCGTGTTCCCAAAGTAGGTTCTGTCTCTCCTCCATGGAGGTACTGCATGGTAGTCTGCAGATAGTCAGAATACAGCAAGACTTCATGTTGTTTGAAGGGAAAATTACCCACCTTAGTAATGTTGTTTCTTCTAATGGAGTCTTGCTGTATTCTGACCTCCCCCCCCCCGCCTCCCCTTCCCTCTCAGAACCTGTTTTTTGTGATGTGGGTGGGCAGGAGCAGTGTTGGCACCTAGAGGTGCCCCTTTTCTCACCCTCTTTAGTTTTGGGTGTGTGTTGTGTTTTGTTTTTGGGTTTCCTGTCTTGAGTCTTTGCTTTGAAACCAAAAAACCCTTTTATTAAATTTAGTTGCCAGTTGGCTAGTGTGAATTTACAGTTTCCACACAGGACGCCCAGTGAGTATAGCTCGTAAAGATCTGGCGGTTGGGGTTCAAACAACAGCAGACAGAGGCTTCAACTGAGCTCGAGCTCAGTGTTCCATGCTTTGCATGGAAAGTTAACTCTTTCCTCTCTGGGGCAGTTCAAAGGTTGGAGATCACTGCAATAGTCAGAATACAGCAAGACTCTATTAGAAGAGACAACATTACTAAGGTGAGTAATTTTTTTCTTTTTACCTATGGTCATCTCTTAATTTAATGCATTGCTGTATAATTATCAGATATTGATTTATAGATAATTAACTCTGCCATATGGACGTAATGGACTCCTTAAATGGACTTTTCTTTCTTACAGATTGCACTGATTGGTGGCAAATAATCTTGCTTTGTTTTTATATGTGTATATTTTCTATATTTGTAACTGGAAAATATTTATATAAATAAAAAAAAAGATTTCCAAGAGCCTGGCCCTTTTCTGTCATGGACCGCCCTGCTCCTCCTTATTCTTTCTGGGAACGTACAGCCCAACCCCGGTCCACTTTGCACATCTAACCTTCACCCTAGCAAACAAGGGTATCTCACTGTAGCCTCCATTAACATTCTGAGCCTGTTACCCAAAATCAGTGACCTTCAAGTCTGGGTGTCACAACACGCGACCGATATACTAACCCTTAATGAAACCTGGCTCACACTGAAGGTTCTGGACAAAATGTCATCTCCATCCCAGCCTATGTTCTCTTTAGACTTGATGGCATTGGTAAACAAAGTGGTAGTTGTGCTGTTTTACCTGAGGGATACCCTTAAAGGACAAGCTGTTCTTCTAACACCCCCTGTTAAACACTAGCATTTAACTCATAAATGCTAGCCGTCAAAATACTGTTTGGCAAACAAGGGAAATCACTTGCCAACATTTCCATTTATATCCCCCCTCGTGACCAGGTGTCCGGCTTCCAAATGGTCACTAATTACCTTGAAATCCTTCCACACCATACTGAAACAGTGGTCATGGGTGACTTTAATGTCAACTGGCTGGCCCCTGATGCAGACCCTTAGAAAGATGCTATCATAGCAATAGACATCGCCCAGATGGTATCCATTCCCACAAACATCAACTATAGAACTAGTTCCAGCTTACTCCTGGACTTGGTTCTCACCGCTCACCCCAACAGAATCTTAAACACCCACGTCTTACCTGACTCCTTGAGTGATCACTCCCAATTATTTGCCATTGGTCTAACATGACACCGAAAACAAAAGCCACATTCTTTCACCAGCGTCTGCTAAATAAAAAGCAAGATCCCACAATTCCTGGCCTCCCTCTCACAAATTGAATGGTCCCCCCTAGACTGTATGGACTGTATTGACTCTGCCCTCAAATACTTTTTATTGCGCTTTCATAGACGTCGACAGCATGGGTGTTTGGGCACCCACAAAGTTCAAATAGGCACCCTCAAAATTACCCCCCGCCAGTTGCCGAGTCAGTCGCTTGATTGCTGGTTTCTATTCAGACGGGAAGGAGCCCTGACATCCTCAGGAAGGCTCTGGAGTCTCCAAGGCTCTGATGCGTGAATCATTCAGGCTCCTGACTCTCCTTTGCTTCCCACAATGAGTCAGGAGTGAGTCATCGGACAAAGAAGACCGACCATCACCGAGTGCAAGAAGAGAGACGTGACCTGCAAGCAGACGGTCACGTGTCTTCATGCGGCTTGGCTGTCAGCTCATCTAGTGGTGTGCAGTGCTGTTGTTTCTTCATTGTTGGCTGAGCAGGGCTGTAGACCTGTAGTCTGGAGTGGGAGTGAGCGAGCGAGAGAGCAGTCGCAGCATGGCAATGAGGAAGAGAGCAAGTCGGCAAGGGAGTCGGTGCAGGCTGCAGTGCAGAGCCTGCAACAGAAAGAAATTAAAGAACAGAATCGGATTTTAGTTAACTTTCGGGAGTCGGGACGTGCATGCTGTTGCTGTCTGGGAGAGTGAGGCAAGGGATTCGTCTGGGAGGAGGCCGAGGGACTGTCTGAGCCCGAGGCAGCCATGAGGGTGCAATCACTTTGGCAGCTTGTCCCATTTTGTGTGTCAGAGAGCAGGCCGAAGAGAGGGAGGGAGGGAGCCACTGAGTGGAAATCACGGACATGGAGACTAAGACGGTCCAAGGGGGAGAGAGAGAGTAGTTTACTTGACTCTCATCGAGTCCTCTGAGTGGGTGGCTTAATTTGAGACAAGACTGTCTCTTCCTCCTCTTCCCCTTCAAAAAAAAAAAAAAAATTCTGAGCTGAGCCTGAGACTAGTCTAAGAGGACTGCAGAAGTGAGAAAAAAGAGAAGAGAGAACTGTCTGCTGCTGTGGGAGAGTAGCTAGCAGCAGCTACAGCTAGCTTAGTTAGATTAGGCAGATCAGTCAGGCAGCAGTGTACAGTTAAGTATCTCCAGAATCCCCCTCAACAAAAAGAAATAGTGATTTGAGGAAGAGTACGAGGACTGGGGACTGGAGAAGTGTGAGTGACTAAGTGAGAGAGAAAAAAGAGAAGTATAAATAGTAATACAAACTTACTAGTTACAACAAGTTCAACAACAGATGCTGATTGACTGGCTGTTGTTAACTTTCATCTCCTCCTGCTCCTGAGCACCCCAGATTCTGGCCACCCCATTCCTTCCTTTGTTCCTTTCCTCCACTTATTTGAACTTCTACTATTTTTGTGATTTGTAGGGACTGGAAATAGGAAAAAAATTGTCTGAAAGAGAAGGTTTTTGTTAATATTTATTTTAAAGATTAAATAAAATCTCAGAATCAAATTCGGGTGACGGACTGCTACTAGAGAGTGTGTGGGGTAACATAACACTCAGCCAGATAGACAAACTTAGTCAGTAATGGTTAGGGCGGTGGTCACAACTTCGTAACTTATGCCAGTGCCAGGCCAGCATAAGTTAAAATCTCAATGTGAGAGACTAGTGTGTGGTGTTAACACTCTGAGTCAAACCAGAATGACACATACTAGTGCTTCTGCCAGTGCTATGCCAGCATAAGCATTTTCTTTTATTACTTAAAAAATCCAGAGTGTGACTGGGCTTAACAGGTGACCCCCTAGTCCTTCATAGACTACTAGTGTGTTTTAAAATTTGAGAGCAAACTTGTTGTCTTTAGTTCTGACTGTGAGGCTGTAAGTGTGACCTATATGCATTTAGTACTGCACTCACATACCACAATCCTCTGTCCTGTCCGTACCAGCAGTGTCTGACCAACTGAAAGCCAATGAAATACAAATAAAATATTGAAGTCAGCTCTGCTGTCTGTGTATGCCTGTGTGAACTGTGAGGGTGAGCAGCTGAGACTTTTCTTGCCTGTCACAATCCTCCTGTCCTGTCCGCACCACCAGTGTCTGACCAGCTGAAAGCCAACAAAATACAAATAAAATATTAAAGTCAGCTCTGCTGTCTGTGCCTGTGAACTGTGTGAGGGGTGAGCAGCTGAGACTTATCTAACCTGTCACAGTCCTCCTGTCCTGTCCGTGCAGTCTATACGAGAGTCTGGCTGTCCAAAAAACAAGAAAAAAATTAAAACAAAATCAGACTGTTATATTTAAGAGGGGTTTTTGTGTCAAAAACAAAGTACTGTCAACTGGTTGTCTAGTGCTACTCTGACCTCTGCTGACTCTCTGTAATAATCACATTCTGTCCAGACCAGCAACTAACAGTGTAACCTATTAACACAAAAACACACATTGTAAGGTAAAATGGACAAGTTTATTAAAAAACGGGGCTAAACAAAGTGAGGCAAGCAGCACTACAGCGGTGCGAACAAGTGATGTAGCAAGTTGTGAGACTGAAGCTGAGGAAACAGCAGCTGCACAAGTTCATGTTGCTAGGGTTGTGGATTTGGTCAGTGTTGAGGAGCCATGTAGTAGCGGCAGCACTCTGCAAAACAAAAACCAAGACAGGAATCATTAGTAGTCTCCAACAAAAAAAGGAAGAACTTTTCAAGAAAGGTGGATTGACCATTTCAAATGGTTCCTGTACGATTCAAATCAGAAAAGGCCTTCTGTTCAGTATGTAAAGAGGCAAAGAGGAAAACTGCTCACATTTTCTACAAAACCTGATGAAGCATTCACAGTTACTGGTTATAGTGCATGGCATAAGACAATAGAAAGTTTTGAATCCCATGAGAAAGTGGTTGTCACAGTGAGGCAGTTATGAAAACACAGGTCAAGCAAAATGTATACAGCATTATATCTGATGCCAGTAGGCAGCGAGCAGTAGATGCAAGGATTGCACTTTTGAAAATGATGACATCTTTAAGATTATTGGCCCAACAGGGGCTTGCTATACGGGGCCATACAGGTGAGAGTTCAAATTACATGCAAGTGCTAAAAGTGCAAGCCACTGATTGTCCACAGTTGCAGCAGTGGTTGTTAAGGCATAGCTACAGGTGGTCATCTCATGACATAATGAATGAAATGCTGGACATTATGGGACAAGATGTGCAAAACAATCATTTCCAAAATCAAAGCAGCTCAGTATTTTGCTGTAATGATGGGTGAGACAACAGACATTATTGTTCATGAGCAAGTCTCAAAATGTTTTCAATTTGTCAGTGAGGATTTCAGAATTGAAGAAGCACTTTTAGGAGTTCATGAAACACCAGCTGTACTGTAGATGCTGGTACACTGTTCAGTATCCTGAAAGATGTTCTGTCACATTTTGACTTGGATATATATCAATGCCGGGGTCAGTGTTATGACGGCGCTGCTACTCTGGCTAGGATTCATTCTGGAGTGCAGGCTAGCCGAAATGCTGTGGAGCCTAGGGCCCTTCTCGTACATTGTTTGGCACATTCTTTGAACCTTGTAGTACAAGACTGCATCAGCAAAATACAAGAATGTCGAGACATGCTAAATCAGTTACGGGAACTGATAACATTCATTAGAGAGTCTCAAAATGGCTAACTTTTTGGAAAACATACAAAGCAGTATGGAAACACTAGGCCTGGCTGTTTACAACCATTTGCTCCAAACAAGGTGGACAGAAAGGCAAATAGTTTAAATTCAATTCTAGAAAACTATTTAGTGTTATTGGAATTTCTGGACAGTATGTCCTCAGAGAATACTTAGAGTGTGGAGCAATAGCAGCAGGGTTCTTGGCATAGCTACGACCATTTAAGGGGTTTTTCTTCTTGAGTCTTCTTTAAAAGTTTTCTCACTATGACAGTGTAAACACAGCCTCTTCAAGCAACCTCTCTTCAATTTCTAAAAGCTAATGGTATGATTCAAACTCTTCTTGATACTATACAACAATACAGAGGGCAGTTTGACAACTTCTGGAGTACAGTGGAAGGAAAAGCTGAGGAACTGCATTTAGATGAACCAGTTCTTCCGCACCAACGCAAAGTTCCTCGGCGTATAGAGGATGGCTCTCAATCAATTACTGATGCATCCCCAAAAGACCACTTCAGGAGAATATTTTTCCAAGTGCTTGATCTGATTATTGTTTCACTCAAAGATAGATTTCAGACTCCAGCTCAGAAGCTCATGTTAGATGCAGAAAAATCTGTGATAGGACAAGGGCCAGTAGATCCCATATCTAATTTTTATGGCAATGACTTAGATGCAGGGCATCTGCAACTAGACCGGGACATGTTCATTGACATTGCAAAAGCTAGCAGGAAAACTGTTGCTTCACTGCAAGATGTGTACTGTGTCATCACAGAAAAACAATCCATTCATGATTTACTGCCAGAGTTTGTAAAATTTATTCAGATCTTACTGGCAGTACCAGTATCAACTTGAACAACTGAGCGTTCTTTTTTGGGACTAAGGAGACTGAAAACATACTTCTTAGATCAACAGTGTCACAGAGACACTTAAATAGTGTGGCTCTGCTTCACATTCATCAGGAACACACTGATACAATAGACATGGACAAAATTGCTGATGAGTTTATTGGGAGAGCAACAGTTCACAAGAACGCTTTCTATATGGTCAAATAATGTGTAATCATTCATGGCATTTGCAGTTATGTTTACTGTTGAAAATCATCAGTAACTGTCTAACAACTTACAATTACTCCTGCTTTTGACCTGGCTAGTCCTAAAAAATTCTAATGTATCGACTTTAAAATAAATAAATAAATAACATGCTAAGTGAACCCTTCAAGCATCTGGTGGCATCAAAGAGCCCTTCAGGGCGCTCTTCCATATCTTCTTGCAGCACCTGGAGGTATCAAAGAGCCCTCCAAGGGAAGAGTGCCATGGAGGGCTCTTTGATGCCCCTAGGTGCTCTAAGGGTGCCCTTTGTGATTTTAAGGTACAGTATCACCACTCCACAGGGTGCAGGAGTGCCCTCTTTGTTGTCTTCATGTGCTGCAAGAAGACATGGAAGTTCCTTATCTTTCTGCAGCACCTGGTGGAGGTAAACTAAAATCTTAAAAGGCATCCTTTTACAGCACCTGAATGCACCAAAGAGCCCTCCAGGGCACTCTTACACCCTGAGTAGTGGTGGCACTGTATCCTAAATTCACAAAGGGCATCCTTAGAGCACCTGGGAGCATCAACGAGCCCTCCATGGCACTCTTCCCTTGGAGGGCTCTTTGATGCCTCCAGGTTCTGCAAGAAGAAATTTAAGAGTGCCCCGAAGAGCTCTTTGATACCTCCAGATGCTGCAAGTAGACATGGAAGGAAGAGTGCCCTGGATGGTCCTTTCATACCCCCAGGTGCTCTAAGGGTGTCCTTTGTGATTTTAGGTTGCAGACAATGCCACCACTCCATAGGGTGCAAGAGTGCACTGGAGGACTCTTTGATGTCTCCAGGTACTAAAAGGATGCCCTTTGTGATTTTAGTTTGCCTCCATTCGGTGTTAAAAAAATACAAGGCTCTTCCATGTCTTCTTGCAGCACCTGGAGGCATCAATGAGCCCTCTAGGGCACCTTTGCACCCTGTGGAGTGGTGGCACTGTCTGCAACCTAAAATCGCAAAGGACATCCTTAGAGCACCTGGGGGCATGAAAGGGCCCTACAGGCACTCTTCTGTGTCTTCTTGCAGCACATGGAGGCATCAAAGAGCCCTCCAAGCCAGGGAAGAGTGCCATAAAGGGCTCTGTAATGCCCTGGTGCTCTAAGGATGTCCTTTGTGATTACAAGGTACAGCACCACCACCACTGAACATGGTGCAAGAGTGCCCTAGAGGGCTCTTTGTTGCCTCCAGGTGCTACAAGAAGACATAGGAAAGTGTCCTGGAGGGCCCATTTATGCCCCTAGATGCTCTAAGGATGTCCTTTATGATTTTAGGCTGCAGACAGTGCCACTACCCCACAGGGTGCAAGAATACCCTGGAGGGCTGTTTGATGCCTCCAGCTGCTAAAAGGATGCCCTTTGAGATTTTAGTTTACCTCCACCAGGTGCTGCAGAAAGATAAGGAACTTCCATGTCTTCTTGCAGTACATGAAGACAACAAAGAGCCCTCCAAGGCACTGTTGCACCCTTTGGAGTGGTGGCACTGTAACCATCACTAAAGGCATCCTTAAAACATGTGAGGTCATCAAAGAGCCCACCACCCAGGCACTCTTCCATGGGTCCTTAACTGGAGGCATCTAAGAGCCTTTCGGGGTACACTTGCATACTGTTGAGTGGTGGCGCTGCAACCTAACATCAGTACTCTGACATGCTTGCAAAACTGAGAGCATGACAGATCCCTCCAGGACACTCTCCTATTGATCTTAGCACCTGCTCAGGCATCAAATAGCCCCCAGTGGCATCCTGACATCCTCTACATTGGAGTAGCTGTGATGGTAGCATTCTCATTCCAAAATGTATGAAAATAGCCCCCAAAATGCACCAGAAAGCATGAAAAACCCTATAGCTTCTGGGGGCCTAGGCGGCCCACAGACCCCCAGCCTTTTATTAGGACTCTGAGCACCCATAAACTTCTTAAAAACCTGGTGCCCCTGAGTGCCTTAATGAAGTGTGTGACAAGTTTGCCCCTCTGAAGAATAAAAAACTCAGGAGTCACTCTAGCCCCGCATCACCACTACCCTACTATCCCTAATGAAAAATAGAGACAGCCTCTGGCACCACACAATGGCCATTGGACACCAAGCTGACCTTCAGCTCTATAAGGCTGTCAGGAACAAGTGTACCTTGGGGGTATGGAGAGCCAAGCAAGAATACTACAGAAGCAAGTTCTCAAACTCCTGGGGGAATATGAGACTTTTTTTGGAAAAATATCAAAACACTGACAGGGAAACCAAATAAATCCCCACCTTCCTTGCTAGTGGTAAAGTATACTATTATACAGGACCATAAGCTGCTCGCAGATACCTTTAATGTCACTTTTATTAATAAAATGTTTTATTATATATACAAACGAATACCTTACATATAAATAAATCAGTGTACAATCATGAGTCATTTACATCTGAACTATTAAATATACAGCATAATAAAGAACCGATAAACTTTTATTACAATACATTACTAAATATCTATAGTATATAGCTATCTCCTTCTCCTTCAGATTCTCCTCTTTTTACTTCAGAAGAATATCCCCAGCTAAATCTAGAAAGCACCTCCAAAAGGTGCTGAGGAAGTCCAGATTCAGCAGTGACACTCTGGATCTTAGATGTCTCTCCCTCTCACTCAGTGTTGTCTTACCCCCCTCCCCCACCAAAGTGTTAAATCTCTCTCTTTCTCTCCAACAGTTTCCCCAGCTGTGGAAATCTGCTATCATCACACCTATACACAGAAGTGGTGACAGATCCCTACAAAATAATTACTGTACCATCTCAATCCTTCCCCTGCTTTCTTTCAAAAGCCCTCAAGTGCACTGTCGCTGACCAACTCTTGGAATACTAGGACAAGCATAACATCCAGTGTCTGTAGCAGCATGGCTTTAGAAAGCACATAGTACAACCACTACCCTATTGGAGCTCACTACCCACATTCACAAGGCCCTGGACTTTAGCCACCTACTTGGTGCAGTGTATATAGGTCTAATCAAGGCCATTGACACCGTTTAATCATCAGCTTGTACTGCACTCCCCCCCATCCTTTCCGCCTCAGTCACTAACTGGTTTGAAAGATACCTGCATGGAAGGCATCAATAAGTCAAGATTGGGGACTCCCTCTCTGACTGCCTCCCTGTGTTTTCGGGGCTTTCCCAAGGCTCCATCCTTGGGCCACTACTATACAACCTTTTTATCAACACTCTCCCTATAGCCTGCAACAACAGTATGATCCTAATACGTAGATGGTGTCATCCTGTTTTCCACTCACACTGGCCCAGTCTTTCTGTCTTGTGACCTATAGTCAAATTTTACCCCTGCAGAATCATGGTTTGATGAGCACAAATTGCTGATGAACTGTAAAAAAACAAATCAATGTTGTTTGCAAATGCACCAAAATAAACATAAAAGTTTAACTATCTTGAACAAATGACTCCTTTCACTTGAACAAATTCCTGAGTTCAGATACCTTGATGTTGCACTTGACAGTCCACTCACCTGCAGTATGCATGTTCAACTTATTGCCAAAACCGTTAACTCAAGAATAGGTATGCTTTACCATCATCGCCGCTTCCTTAATAATGAGGCATTGCACGTAGCCGTACCCAGCTCAGTTCTCTCCATAATTGACTATGAACTAATTTTCTATGGGACAGCCACTGACACCACCCTAAAATGAATAAAAGTTTCATTTAATAAGTGTTTCCATCTGGTGACAGGTGCCGAGAAAAAAATGCACACTTGTCGACTTTATAAATAATCAAACTGGCTCCATCTTCAATGGAGGATAGCATACCAAACCTGACTTCTTGCCAAAAAAATTTGCCTCGGCCTTACCCCTGCTCCAACATGCAACCTTATGTTACCCACACCTTTCAAATGGTGCATTCGCGGTGCTAACAAATCCCCTTTCATGGTACCCTTCTGCCATACATTGCAAGCCCAGCGTACCTTCTATGCAAGGTCCCAACTCTGGTGAATGGACTTCCTCCAGGGGTTGCTGGTGAGACAGGATTAGGCCCCTTCAAGTGCCAACACCTCATTAATCTCAGCAGCAATGACTGTACCTGCAAGGATGTCCCAGCTTTCCTTCTCTGCTAGCCTTATTAAACCCCTCATCCTTCTCTCTACACAACCCGCCCCTTCCCCCACGTCTCCATCCTATTTTCCCTTTCCCGTGCCCACCCACTTCTTCCTTTCCTCGCCCTGCTTCTCCACTATTTACGTCCCATTCCACTCCTACCTCTCCTCCACCCTCTATACTCTTCTAACCTTCCTTCCATTGCTCGCTGCCCTCGACTTCTCCTTCCCCTCCCTGTTCTTGCCTGCCTCTCCGCCCACCTCCCCGCCCATCCTCCACCTTACTATCACTTTTTTTTTGTAGACTTTATTTATGCGCCTTACTGACAGAACATCTCTCAGGTTCCCATTCTCAGTTCCCACGGCTCCATCGCCCACCTGAACCATTCTCCGGATACTGCATCGGTCTCAGGATTTCAGGCTCTCCTGATCCCACAGAGAGGCCACAGAATCCCCAAGGGGAGAATTAGAGAGACAGCCAACACTGGACGAGTGGCTGGGGGCTACTGATGGTTGCAGTTGCCTCCCCAATGATGGGGGTATTTTCTTGGGTTTTTCAACCCTGGAGTGTGGACATGCAATGACGTCCTGCTCAGTGTGTGCATACTCCCGTGCACACTCGAAAGACGTAAGTCGCAGCTCAATCCCCTGCATTCTGCCAGCCGAGCACTGCAATCCACCAGCCACTGCCAGAGGCTGCTAGTGCACTGGCATGCAAGAGACCCCCCCGCAGAAGGAGAGCAGTCCTTGGGATGCTCAATCCTTCCCCCTTCCCACCAACCCCTGATGACCTGTGTTCATTCCTGAACCTGGGTCACTGGCATGGTGCGAGGTGTGGTATCCAGCGCCTCAACCCTAAGTGCCACTGGGCCGGCTTTGCTTTCACTCCTATCCTTCCTTTTCTGCTCTTGACCCCTACCACCCCCTCTTCCTTGCCTCCCTTATCACCCCACCCCTACCCCTTCCACCTTCTCACATGTCTAACTTATTTTTCTCTTGCAAGTGACTGCACCACCCCTTTCTTCCATGCCTCTCATGCCTCCTTGCCCATGGCCCCTTCTGCACTTTTTCTACCTTCATAACATTTATGACAAAGTCTCTCTTATGACCGCAACTGCCCTCATCACCCCTCCCGTCCCTTCCCATTAGCTAACAATTTTTTCCTCCACGGCTTCTCTTACTGTCCATTGCCCTGTGAAATCATCTTACTATCTGTAATGTTTGTTACTGCCCCAGTTAGTTTCTACTATGAACGATTCAAGATGTACTTGTGATTGTTGTTATTCACTGTTTTGTTCTTGCTGAGCCCTGATGTGTTACACCTTGATTGTTACATGACTCAGAACCTTTGTAAATGAATCTCTGGTTCAAAGGTATTTGCAATCCTGGTACTAAATAAATAAACAAATATCCGGAGCACGAAAAGAAAACTGTTTTCACTAAACATTTTGTGTCGCCCATATAGATTTTTCCGTAGGCTAAAATGGGACATTAAAAACTTGCATAACCTTGGAGTGGATTAATATTTTTTCACCAAATCTTCAAAAGGCATGACCTTGATCCATGACACATGCACAAATACAGATTTGAAGCCAGATAGACACACTGTTCGTTCTCTGTAGCCTGACATAGAATTGCACTAAATTTGAGGATTTTTCACATTTGAGACACTCCACAACTTGCCAACCATACAACAAACCACATCGAAACTTTCCAGATCCAGAGCTCCATGGAAGGACACTGTGCATGCAAATTCTCAGGCAAATTGGATAAATGGTTGCAAAGTTATTGAAGTACAAGACTTTGGGTTTAACATAGAAGTGGCCATTCAACCCTAACTATACCTGCCTTCCTGGACAGGTATAATATACAGTATATATATATATATATATATATATATATATATATATATATTTATAATATAAGTGCAAACTGGGACCAGTCCCACACTTGGGTGTGGAGCTCTTAGTGCTCACCGTTCCCCTTTAATAAATGTTCACTACTTGGCCACTGGTCAGCACTTTTATGTCCTACACAAAGTGTTGTATTGGAACAGGAAAGGTTGCATCACAACCATTGTCAACAAATTGCCCTGGCTGGAGATATCCAAACTAGATCAGGTTACTATAAATTACTGGTGGCTGCAATATTTAGAGACACAAAGCACATCTTCTTGACCTGTAAGGACACTACTTCTTTATTCAGCTGTGAGCTGTGTGAGAAATTCTATATTGCACTTACAAATTCTATATTGCTCTTTGTGCTCACAACAAAGGGAGGTGAACCTTACAATTGTCTTTGGTTTGTAGCAGAAGTTCTGCAGGTGGAGGCTACTTCTAACTGAAAGGTGAAATAAGGAACTTAGAATTATCAGGAAAAGACAGCCTTTCAAGCAACAGAGGGAGGTGGATCTAGCTTTACGTTTGTTACAATTCTTAAGATTTTCAGTGCAGGAAGAGTTTAAAGCACAGCTGACTTATTTGGGGCTGACTGCTTTCAGAGCACAAACCACCAGGCTGTTTTGGGGCTGGGGAGGTTTACCTGTGTCTGACTTGGATGTCTGGATTTTTCTCTGTTTCATTAGCAGGGTATTTTCCTTGTCAAATTGTTATGTAGGGCATCTTGCTGACAGGAAGGCACTCATCGCAGCGGTGGGTCAGAGCTTTTAGCTGATTGTTTTGTGATGGCACAGTTTAGGCCCAACCCCTTCCCACCCCTCACCCTCACCCCGGAAAAGGTTCCTTTATATCTGGGGTTCTGACATCATTTCCTCAAGAGTGCAAGGTGCATATCACTGTCATATTCTTTCTAGCACACTGCACTGACAATATAAGCATACACATTGTATAATATATGTATTTCTATATAACAAACCAATCACACACACACAAACACACAAAAAAAAGTAGATAAACATGTGGGGAGTAGTGAAATGTAATGGTTGTGGGGCAGCAGTCTTCTGGGAGTCTTTCTGGAGGCTGAGATGCTGCCCTATTTGCAGACAAGTCTCTGCCCTGAGGGAGGAAGTTGCCCATCTTCAGGCCACACTGGACAGTAGTAAGGGAACCTTCCTCCAGGCCACACTGGACGGTAGGAAGGGAACCTCCCCCATCCAGGGAGCACCAGAGCCACTACCACTACCTCTGAGGTTGCCAAGAAAGCACAGCAGTTGGACCACAGTGGGCTCAGGGAAGGTGAGGATGGTGGAACAGAGGCACACCCTGTCAGTTGTTCCACTCCACAATACATACACCATTCTGGGGGAGCATAGCTCCCCTATTGATGCACCCACAGAGGAGACTAAGGAGGCTGAGGACAACTGTCACAAGGGAGGCCCACAGGAAGGAGGCAGAGGACACCACAAGGAAAGGAAGCAGCTCCTGGTGGGGACTCAATTATTAGGGGATAGAACTGGGGAGCAGGAAAACTGAAGTAAGGTGCCTGCCTGGTGCCATGGCTTGAGGGACAGGAGCGCATCCTCAGGATCACGAGAACAGCTGCATGGGAGTTCGAGCTGGACGTCATTGTCCACCCACGGACAAATGACTTGGCTCATCATGAGATTAGAGCAGTGCAGAAGGATTTTGTAGAATTGGGGAGGGGCCTAAGACAAGTAGCACACACAGTATCCTTCTCTGAGGTGCTGCCTGTCAATGGCATGAGTAAGGCAAGGATACTTTGCACCATGCAGTTTAATGAATGGTTGAAAAATGGTGTGGAGCACAGGGTTTGGCTTCACTGGGGACTGGGGTTCCACCTGAGGGACACCAGCCTATACTGGCAGGATGGTCTGCATCTGTCCAGGAAGAACAAGTCTTTTGAGCAATCGGTTTAAATGCTTCATTGACAAGCTTTTAAACTAGTCAAGGGGGGAGGCACTGATAAGCAGCAGGAAAATCCCAGCCTCTCCCTACAAAACAGGGTACTAAATGAGAAAAAGACCGAGGTAAAAAGGTCAGTGGGGGATGCTGCAAAAGAAGGTAAAGCCATCAAAAAATGGAGAGCAATGAGTACCAATGCCCATAGTCTGAGTTATAAGCTTCCTGAATTAGTGGCCTTGATGGAGGAGGAACATCTGGATATCATGGCAGTCACAGAAACATAGTACACACAAAACCATGACTGGGACGTAAACATACCAGGATACACTATCTACAGGAGGGACAGGGAGGGTAAAAGAGGAGGAGTAGTAGCTCTTTACATAAGGGAAGGAATCAAAGCAACAGAACAAAAGGGTAAACAGGGAGGACAAGAAGCACTGTGGGTAAATTTGAGACCGCAATGGCACCACAATCCACACAGGGTTAGACAGACCTTCTCAGGGGAGGGAGGACAAGGAAATGATATAAAGTATACTTAGAATGGCAGAAAAAGGGAGATATTGCTGATGGGTGATCTGAATATGCCAGATGTTAACTGGAGTGCAGTTGCAGCAGCCACTTCGAAGAGTGGGGTTATTCTAGATGCCCTACAGGGGGCATGCCTTAGACAACTAGTATTGGAGCCCACTTGAGAGGGAGCAATCTTAGACCTGGTTCTCTCAAATGGAGATGAAGAGAGGATCACAGATGTAGAAGTGGGTAGCCATCTGGGAACTAGCGACCATCGAACAGTATGGTTCACAGTAAACACAGCAATAGAGGCAAGCCATACAAAGGCAAAAGTACTGGACTTTAGGAGGGCTGACTTTGCCAAAATGGGTGAGTGCCTAAGGAATGCACTAGCAAATGGGCAGGAAGGAGGGGTGGAAGAACAATGGGGAATAATAAAAACTGCCATCACAGAGGTAACAAGCCTTTGTGTGAAGCAAATAAACAAAATGAAATGATGTAAGAAACCACTATGGTTCTCAAAGGAAGTGGCAGTGAAGGTGCAAGAGAAAAATAAAGCATTCAGGAAGTACAAGGAATCACAGAAGGAGCAGGACAGAGAACTGTATCAGTTAAAGCAGAAGGAAGCTGGGAAGGCAGTCAGAACAGCAAAGGCCCAAACCGAGGAAAATATAGCCAACTCAGTTAAGGAGGAAAGAATTGTCGAGTATCTAGAGGCCAGAGGGGCACAGGACCCAAGGCAGCATGGATTCACAGTGGGAAGGTCATGCCAGACAAATCTGATAGATTTCTTTGACTGGGTGACCAAAGTAGTAGATCAGGGAGGGGCTGTGGACATGGCCTACCTAGACTTTAGCAAGGCATTTGACACAGTCCCACACAAAAGATTAATATACAGGTTAGCCAGCCTGGGAGTGGGTCCCAAGATGACAGCCTGGGTAAAGAATTGGCTGGAGAATAGGACACGGAAAGTAATAGTAAATGGAGTCCACTCTGAAGAAAGGGGGGTTACTAGTGGGGTATCGCAGGGTTCACTATTAGGACTGGTCTTCTTCAATGTCTTCATAAGCGACATTGCAGAGGGACTGGAAGGAAAAGTATGACTCTTTGCAGATGACATAAAGATCTGCAACAGAGTTGATGCACAAGGTGGGGTGGAAAGGATGAGAAGGGACTTGGCAAGGTTAGAGGAATGGTCAAATGTATGTCAGCTTAGATTCAATGCTAAGAAGTGCAAGGTAATGCACCTGGGAAACAAAACCCAGAGGAAGAGTACACATGGGGGTAAGATACTAACAACAACAAAAATGGAAAGGGACTGGGGTAGTCATATCAGATGACCTAAATGTGGGCAAGCAATGTGAGAGGGCAGCAAGGAGGGTTGGGGGATACTGGGATGCATAGGAGAGGCATCACCAGTAGAAAACAGGAAGTTATTATCCTCTGTACAGACAGCTGGTGAGACCCCATCTGGAGTACTCAGTGCAGTTTTGAGACCCAGTCTCCGCAAAGACATAGACAGGATGGAAGCTGTCCAGAGGAGGGCAACTAAAATGGTGCAGGGTCTGCACTGGAAGACATATGAAGAGAGACTTAAGGAGCTTAATATGTATAGCCTCAAGGAAAGGAGGGAGAGGGGGACATGATAGAAACTTTCAAGTACCTCAAGGGAATCAACAAAGTCCAAGAGGGTAGCATCTTTCAAAAAAAGAGGTGTGCAAGAACAAGGGGGCACAATTTGAAGATGGGGCGGGTGGCTCAGAGGTAATTTAAGGAAGTATTTTTTCACAGAGAGGGTTGTGGATGCATGGAATGGCCTTCCGAAGCAGGTTGTGGAGTCAAAAACAGTGGTGGAATTCAAGCATGCATGGGACAGTCATAAGGCAATTCTAGGGGGTGGGGGTAGAAAGAAGTAGGCTGCTGGTTAACTAGGATCTGCAGCTTATCCATTAGGTAGGGAAATGGGCAGACTGGGTGGGCCAAGCGGTCCTTATCTGCCGTCAAATTCTATGTTTCTATGTTACACAGTTTAGTCCTTTCCTGTCCTGGTTAAAGCTGCACTACGTGTGTGCACAATGCTGTAGTACATCCCAGCCTGCACTGTTTTTATAACATACTTATTTCTTTATTAGATGCTCTGCAATGAAATTGAGGAAACAAAGCTTCACAGAAGTTCATAACGATCAGCTGAAAAACGCTGATCCGCTGCTTCTAGATAGATCAGTAAGTCTTCTCCTTCCTCCTATCAGTTTATTTCCTGTGGCAATAGCTCAATTCAGTGGCTCTAATATTTATATATATATATATATTTTTTTTTTAGGTAAAGTTTACCAACATAGCTGGACTGTCTTCTACCATCGATGCATTAGTAGATATGATCATTTTTCCAAGATTGCATCCGTATTTATGCAAAAGATACCAAATTCAACATCCAAGGTAAGACTGCATGATATTAACATTGTCAGTATAGCCTATAGGTTAATGAACTGTGTATGAGCACAGTACATCCAACAGACCTGGGTTTAATTCCCACAACCTCCAGTTGCATGCTGTGTGACTCTGAGCAAGTCACTTAAACACCTCAGTGCTCACAGGTTGCTGTTGAAAACAGGTACTTGTGGTTAGTGAACCTTGCCTGGCTACCAAAAGAATAAAATTAATGAGGAGACCCTGCTCTAGACTTTAGTATATATTTTATTTAAATTAATATGTGAAAATGATATCTAAAGGTTTTCTTTCATTTGATTTTAGCTTATAGTATATTTGTCCTCTCCAAAATCCTGCCACACAAATGGGCTCACTGCAAATCTTACGTCAAGAAGGCTCTTCCAGTGGGTAATAACCTTGAGGACTGGGCCACCAAGCGCTAGGACCACACAGAAAATGTTTAACTAGCAGTGTATAGCGGGGAACTGCCCCTGGTGTCAGTAGCATCACATAACCTGTGTTTGGTCCAATGCTATATGAGGGGAGGTCCCCATGCCTGTTCCCCAGTTCTTCCATCAGCCTGCGCACATCAGACCTCGTGGAACGCTGCTACAGTTCGACTGTCATTTTTGATAAGCATTTCAATTTTTTTCTTGTTTTTTTAATAGAGTATCTGTCGTCAGATTGCATGTCTTCTCCAACTCTTTTTGATTTGCATTAAAACAAGTGTGCCCGTAGTAAGCAACTCCCAGAGATGGACACCCACACTTTGTGCCTCCTGTGTCTGGGACCCAACCATGACACCGAGGCCTGTGCGGCCTGCAAGAAATTCAACCTGGCCACACAGAAACAGGCAGCAGACACTGGAAGCCCACCCCTTGAAGACCAATCTGGCATCTATGGAGAAAGAGCTGCAGGAGATGCAAAGTGCCTCTACATCTCTGGGAATTGCTTTGGTGCCCCAATGGCCAAAGAAGAAGGACAAGGAGAGATGCCGGGACTGGGATCGGTCTTCTTCCTGGTTGTGAATCCCTCTGAGAACTGCAGCCAACAAGAGGCCTTCCTCATCAAAAGGAAGTGCCTCTCCAGCCAAGACTGTTCCAGGAACAGAGTAGGCTGAGCCCCACTAAACTGGTCATGGTTTACATGGGCTTCTCTGAGGATCTGGAGGCTTCTACCATCCTTTGGCCCATAAACACCCCTGGGTCTTAGCTGTTTGGCACAGCTGCTAAGTCTGCCTTCAGATCCTCTGATGGCTGTACAGTTCCAGCTGATAGCCGCTCATTGTTCCCTCTAAGGGCGCAGAGCTGTTGCGTCCCATTCAGGCCCTATCAACAGGCCTGACGATTGTCTGACATACCAGTGCCTAATGCTTCTTCTGCTGCAGGCCCCAGAGGGTATTCTTTCAGGTTTCCTAATTCCCTCCTCCAACTTCTGCTATCTCCCTAGAACCAGAGGAGGAGGTGGTGGAGCAGCCCACTGGTCCTTCGGGCACACCAGTGCCAAACCACCCATCGCTGGATCTTTCTTCAGGGTGCCTGAGCTGCCCCCTGTGAGACTGCTTTCTGGGCTGCCTTTACCCCAGAATCTGACAGGTCACTTGGTGGTCCTTCTGGACCCGTGCCGGTTCCTCCCCAGGCAGGCCCACAGCCTGACCTGACATTGCCTGGCCCCTCTGGGGCTTCTGCTGGGCCTCTGTCAGACCCTTTGGCACTGCCGTGGGGGCCCCTACTTGGCCTTTTGTTACCAGGTTACTCAGCACCACAGTACCCTTCCCCAGGGTGTCTGCTGCAGTATCCAGTGCTGCAGTACTTGACGCCGGGGTACCCTACACTGGGGTTTCCCACACCAGGATACTCTTTGCTGGGTTATCCACCCAGCAATCCAATGCCAGTCCTTCCCACACTGGGCTACCTGACACTGCACTACCCCAAGCCAGGTTATCTGCCATCAGGCTATGCTCCCTTCTACCAGTCGCCTCCTCTGCCAAATGCAGTAGGTGGGTTTCGAGGCATTCTTTGATTCCTGGTGGGTAAGAACCATGTCTCGGCTAGTTTTGGAGTTGGACTGGCATCCATTTGTACCTGCTTCCATGCTGGTCCACCCCTCTCCTACTCCATGGTCACCATCACCGGTGGAGTCCTGTCCATCCATGGTGGGCAACACAGTGGAGGCCTACTGGACCGAAGGCCATAGTGGGGCTCCACCTGAACTTTGAAAGGAGGATCTTACTTCAAGAGGGCTCTTGCAGTAGGCAATTACTTATAGGACTGAAGCCAGCAGGCGTCAGGACCCCACGGAAAAGTTTCTAGCTAGCAGTCTCTGGCTGGGGACCACCCCCCCATGTCAGGTGACCGATGTCATGCAACGTCAGTTTAAAGGGGCAGTCCCCCATGCCTGTCTTCCAGTTCTTTCCCACCGTTAGCTCATGTTATCACGTCATGGTTGCGTTCACTACTTCATTGGTCTATCGGTATTTTTACTGTTAAATTTGTCGAATTTTATTAATTTTTTCATCAGTTTCTTCAGCTACCATGTATGTCATCCCCTATTCCATCTGAGCACAAGAACAAGTGTGATTCCTGTGGTGCCCAGCTTCTGCACAAGGACACGCTGAGTGCCTTTTTTGCCTAGGCCCCGACCACCCCATGGAGAAGTGCCAGCACTGCCAGCAATTCAATGCCACCACCCACAAGCGGTGGCAGCAGTCCCTGGAGGCCCACCTTTTGAAAACAGATGTCCTCCATGGAAAAGGAGCTGAAAAAACTTAGGCAGGCCTCTACTTCCCCTGGGGGCCATTGCAAGAAGAAGCATCGGGACCGGGACTCCTCTACTACGGTTGCTGCGACTTCGGTCAGGTTCACAGTGCTGAAGGTAACATCCCCTCCGGGGGACCATTCCACAACGGGTGTCTTGGAAGCTTCCAAGGCGACATTGACCCTCCCGTCAGGCCCCGCAGGAGCCTCTGGGTAAAAGGAGGCTGCCACTCCTGGTAAGCCCCCCACTGTGCGGCCTTTCAGTCTGAGCGGCCCCGGTAAGCCAGACATCGGCTCCTCTGACACCCACCTGGGAAAGGCCGATAAGACACCCAACCCTTCCAAAGTGCCTGCCAAGACCGCCCCTCCTTTGTGGTCTTCGACGAGCGTAGGGTCTGATAAGTCAGATGCCAGCTGCTCCGATGTCTGTCCGGATCCCGCCGGTAAGCTGGACATCAGCCCCTCTGACAGCCGCATGGCATTAGAGCTGATGCCGGACCCTTCGGATCTATCCATCGTCCCGGGCTCACTGCAACGCTCAATGCACTCCGAGGCTCCAGTGTCTCCCTTGTTGGATCCTGTTGATGTTAACCCCCCTTCCCCGGGTGACACAGAGGGTGTAGGCACACTGCTGTCAGGTATTTTTACCACTGGGCCAGATGAACTGACGTCCGACCCTTGGATACCCGGTTCTGATACCAGCCTACCCGACGCCAGGCAACATCCCCTTGCCAGAAGCCGTCCCTTCGCCGGGTCCATTGCCTGCCGGGCCTCCCGTTCTAGGCCTGCCCACTGGGCCGTTCCCAGGGCATTTTGCTCTGTCAGAGCCCCTGGTGCCTGGGTACCCAACTCTGTCATATCTGACACCATCCTACCCGGGGCAGCAGTATCCGACACCGCAGTACCTAACGCCAGCCTACCCGATGCCACAGTACCAAGTGCCCCAGTACCCAACGCTGGGCTTCCCACTGTCGGGTTATGGATACTCACCATACAGATATCCCCAGTATCCATACCACCCTCCTCCTCCTCTTCCACTGCCCCCCTCAGCTGCCGGTGGATTTGAAGGCGACTCTGGCTTCCTGGTGGACTGAGGCCAAGGCTTAGCTCACCAAGGAAATAGAGAGCCATCTTCTGACACCGGACCCGGTTCCAGACTCCCGTCATCAAAGGCAAGAGACTCCCTTCCCATCCCCGGACACCAAAGGCAAGCCCTCCAGTTCCTGGGCAGGGGAGGACATGCTTCCCAGAGGGTTACCTAAGGGGTCCATTCCTGCCCCCCCGCCGGGAGGGGTCTTCCTCTTCTTCTTCATCCTCTTCAGAGACCTCGGACGACTCCGATGGGTGCTCCGACCTGGACGACGAGGCCCGCACTCCAGACAAGCCCAGGCCTAGGACTCCTCCAACGTCCCCTCCGGAGGATCCTTCCTTCCTGGAGTTGCTGCATAAGATCAGGCTGTTAATCAGTGGCAATCTTTGGAGCCAGATCCACAGTGGAAAAAACTCGCTGCACACCTGGATCTGCCCAAGACTGCTCCAACTCTGATTCCACCCTGGATCGAGCCTCATGCAGACCTAGTTTCCACAATTTGGAAACAACTGTCAGCATTAGCCCCTCTTCCAAGGAAGGCAGATAGGCTATACCAGGCTCTGAAGGGTGTCAATTCTCAGAATTCACACCCTAAAGTTGAGTCGGTCGTGATTAGCACCGCACACGGCTGTATGGCTAACCCCAAGCATTTGAGCTCGTCACCACCTGACAAGGAATCCTGCCTTCTGGACCAGTAAGGGAAGAAGGTCTACGCTTCTTCCACTCTGGGAATCAGGGCCCTGAACTATGTTGCTCACATGGGGGATTACCAGAAGGTGATCCTTAGTGAGGTGGAAGCTAAATTGGACTCTCTTCCTGAGTCTCAGACTCAGCAGGAAGTGGCAGATCTGGTCCGGTCTGCGCATTCAGCCATTCGGCACATACTTTGTGCCACATATGATGCAGTGGATGCTGCGGGTCAGAGCTCGGCTTTCATCATGGGTTTGTGGCATTATGCCTGGCTCCCGGTGTCAGGTTTGGTTCCAGAGGTGCAGTCTGCTATCCAAAACGCACCCTTCATGGGTTCGGTGCTGTTCGGTGGCAATGTCAAGGACATCATCACCAACCTGCAAGAGAAGGGTACTGCACTAAAGTTTGTTGACTCTATGTACAGGCCCCCTCAGGGTCAACGTTGCCCATTTTGCATACATTCTCAGCCCAAAGCGAAACCTCAGGGCAATCGGGCCAACAAAAGTCAGGCCCCTCCGGTTGCCAACCCCCCGCCCATAAAAGCAGCGGGAGCTTCAGCCGTGATGCTGCCCCACACCTCCTGACCCTCTCTTCTCCCACAGCCTCTGGGCCTCCCAGAGGAACCAGTAGGAGGGTGATTCTCCTTCCACCTACCGGGCTGGGAGAGGATCACTTCCGACACTTGGGTGCTCCAGCTGATAGCAGAAGGACACTCAATAGAGTTTCTTCAGATACCGCAGAGAAACCGCCCCCCCCCCCAGGTCATCTTACTCCCTGGAACATCATCTTCTGGTTCGGGAAGAAATATCCTCCTTTCTTCTGAAGGCAGCGATAGAATCCATCCCATCCCATCTTCAGGGGACTGGTTACTACTTCCATTTCTTCCTGGTCCCAAAGAAATCAGGAGATGTGAGGCCTATTCTGGACCTCAGCACCCTGAACCTGTTCGTGGACTACAAGCAGTTCAGAATGCTCTCTTTGCAGAGTCTTCTTCCCCTCCTTCGTCCGGGACAGTGGCTGTGTGCTCTGGACATGCAGGATACCTACCTGCATATCCCTGTTCACCCCACCGCAAATATCTTCACTTTTCGTTCCAGGGGGACCACTAACAGTTCAAGGACTGCCCATTTGGTCTTTCCTCAGTGCCTCGAGTGTCCACCAAATGCCTTTCTGTGGTAGCGGCCTACCTGCATACCCAGGGAGTTCAAGTTTTCCCGTACTTGGACGACTGGCTCCTGGCAGCCCCATCCAGGGAGGAGCTCCTGCACTTCCTTTCCCTTACCCTGCAGGTTTTCACCAGCCTGGGTATTACCATCAAACAAGCCAAGTCCCATCTGATCCCGTCCCAGAGGCTCCAGTTCATCGGGGTGATCCTTGACACGACCTCCATCATGGCATTCCTGCTACTGGACAGGGTGACCACTCTGCAGGCTCATGTCAGCCTGTTGTCCAGTCGCAGGTGGGTCAGCACCAAGTCAGTCCTTCACCTACTCGGGCTCATAGTGGCTGCTATTCTGACAGTTCCTCGTGCTCGGCTCCACATGAGAATCTCTCAGTGAACACTTCGGTCTCAGTGGGATCAATTGGTGGATGACCTAGATTGAGAGGGCCTGGTCTCCAATCCTATGGTTCGGGACTTGCAATGGTGGATGGTTCAGAAGAACCTTTGCTGAGGAGTTACCTTCTGTCTCTGTCTCTCTCTCTCTCTCCCCCCTCCCAAACGTTGACAACAGACGCCTCGGGTGAGGGTTGGGGCGCCCACCTGGGGTCTCCCAAGACCCAGGCCTCCTGGTCAAAGCTCGAACAGACTCTTCACATAAATGTGCTCAAGCTCAGGGCCATGCTATATGCTCTTCAAGCTCTGCATCTGTATCTGCTTCCCGGTCATCTGGCTGTCCAGACAGACAACATAGGCGTAGTCTGGTACATCAACAAACAAGGAGGAATCCATTCCTACCCACTTTGCAGGGCGACGATGTGAGTTTGGGATTAGGCAGTGCAACACAACCTTCACCTCACGGCAGTTCACTTTCCGGGTGTTGAAAACATGTTGGCAGGTCACCTCAGTCGGTTGTCTGCCCAGGCTCATGAGTGGGAACTGGATCAGGGGGTAGCAGACAGTATCTTCCTACACTGGGGAACACCTCAGGTAGACCTGTTTGCATCTCCTCACAATGCAAAACTTCTCACCTTCTGCTTGCTCACTCCAGGGCGAGGCATTTTTGTGAGAGATGCTCTGTCTCTAGACTGGAAGAGCAGATTCGTCTATGCCCCCGATTCCCTCGATTCCGAGGGTCCTACACAAACTCAGCTCAGAAGGAGCTTGCATGATCCTGATCGCTCCTTTCTGGCCCAGGCAAGTTTGGTTCTCTCTTCTGCAACAGTATTCGGAGGAACCTCCTCTTTCTCTTCCTCTGTCGCAAATTTTGCTGACCCAGGATCAGGGGACCCTGGTCCATCCAGGCCTCAGATCCCTTCAGTTGCATGCATGGCTCCTGTAGATATAGCTCAAGCCTGATTCGAGGTTTCCCCGCTGGTGGCTGAGATTCTGATGGAGGCCAGAAAGTCCTCCACTAGATCTACATATGCCATGAAATGGAAACGGTTCTGTATTTGGGCCTCTTCCAAAGATTTCGAGCCATTCTCTTGCCCTGTTGGGAGGCTTCTGGACTACATGCGCCATCTCTTTGATCTGGGTCTCAGTCATTCCTCTCTGAAAGTTCACATGGAGGCCATCTCTGCTTACCATGTTCCTTTCGGGGACAGAACTTTTGTGCAGTTGGAAGTCTCTAAGACTTTTATTAGAGGAGTTCTCCACTTGAGACCCCTTTTTGTATTCCTGCCCCTCCTTGGGATCTAAATTTCATTTTTGGGAAGCTTGCTCTGCCTCCTTTCAAGCCCGCAGCCTCTGCAGACCTAAAGTTGCTTTCCCGGAAGACTCTCCTTCCTAGTGGCCATTACTTCTGCTCGAAGGATTTTCGAGCTTCAGACCTTGATGAGCAAAATCCCGTATTTGATTTTTCACAAGGAACGTGTGGCTCTACGTATCAACCCTAAGTTTCTCCCTAAGGCGGTAGCGGAATCTACGCTGAATGAATCCATGGAACTGCCTGCTTTCTTTACATAACACTCCAATCAAGGGGAGTACCTCTTGCATACTTTGGATGTTCATCAAATTCTGAGATACTACACCACCAGGACGAAGGATCTCAGAAAGACTGATCAACTGTTTGTCTCTTGTGCTCGAAAAAGAGAAGGCAATGCTGTCTCCAAGCAATGCCTATCTAAATGGTTGACTCATTGTATCACTTTCTGTTATGACAAGTATCACAAGACCCTGCCAAGTTAAGTCAGGGGCCATTCCACCAGGGGTGTCACTGCCTCTGCAGCTTGTTTCAAGAATGTGTCAGCGGCAGACATCTGTGCAGCTGCAACTTGGACTTCTTTCCATACCTTTATGAAACACTACAGTTTGAAACATAGAAACATAGAATTTGACAGCAGATAAGGACCACTTGGCCCACTTAGTCTGCCCATTTTCCTACCTAACAGATAAGCTGCAGATCCTAGTTAACCAACAGCTTACTTCCTCCAGTTTGGATATTGCCTCTCGCCATAGAGCTGGCTTTGGGATGACTGTTCTACTAGGTTTTCTTTCTTAAGACCTTCACAGCCAGAGGATCTACATTTGAGTTGTTTCCTCCTCCCATGTGCTTCTCCTTGTTCCAGACTGCTTGGGACTCAGTCCTATATGTAATTACCTACTGCAAGAACCTTCTCAAAGTAAGATAGTACAGTTATGTAAGAACTTAACATAACAGTAGATCTTCGAGAGAGGCTCTTACAGTAGGCAATACCTTCCCGCCCTCTATCCCCCTTAGCTTTTTCAGCTTCTTTTCCAGGAAGGGAAATATCTGCTTCTCACTCGTCTTGCCTTTTTGGCCCTTGGTGGAAAAAAATGGAAGGCGGGTGTGGGAGACCGCCCCTTTATACTGTAGTTGCATGATGTCAGTCACCTGACGTGGGGGTGGTCCCCTGCCAGAGACTGCTAGCTAGAAATTTTTCTGTGGGGTCCTGACACCTGCTGGCTTCATTCCTATATGTAATTACCCTACTGCAAGAGTCTCTCTCGAAGATCCACTGTTACAGTAAGTTCTTACGTAACTGTACTTTCCTTTACACAGGACTGCAACTTCCTGATGTGAGCCCCTCATTGGACTCTAAAATTTGATTCATCCTCATCCACAGGATATGAAATTCCTCCTCCAGAGACCCTCAACCCTAGAAAACCCCCAAGTCTCCCCCTGAGGAGCCATCTTTTTCAGAGATACTCAAAGATTCAGGACGCTAATGGGTGGAGAACTGAGGATCAAGCCCCTTAGCGCAAGAGATTGATGGAACACCTTGGCCTTCCTGAGATGTCCCCACTTCTCATTCTACTCTGGGTCAGACCTAACAAAGACTTGGTGGCCATTATCTGGCAGCAACCTTCATTGGTTCCCACCATTGCAGAAAAGGCAGACAGAGTTAATCTTTATCAGAGTGCAAGGACCTCCTAAGTTCCCAACCCAAGGTAGATTCAGTGGTCATTAATTCAGCTCACAACCGTACTGCAAAAATTAAGTAAATGACTTCCTCTCATCCTGACAAGATGTAGAGACAACTGGACCAGTCTGAGTGAAAGATCTGATCATCTTCCACTTTGGCCACATGGGCACTAACTTATCTGAGCCACATGGAACTCTGCCAGAAGACTATGGTAGTGCAACTCATATCTAACTTTGAGTCCCTACCTGATTCTAAGGTCAAGAAGGAAATAGCACAAACTGTTAAAACAGCAAAGTTTACCTGCCACCATGCTATGAGGGCTATTTACAATGCCATAGACACCTCAACTTACAGTACTGCTTCAGCGGTGTGCTTACAAAGATATGCATGGTTGCAGGTCTCAGAATTCTCCCAAGATATCCAGAACTATATCTTGTATGCCCCCTTCCAGGGGTACTTTTTTTGGAGAAGATGTGAAGGGTACACTTACAGAACTGCAAGATAGTGACAAAACCTTGCATTCTGTTCACTCACTGTACCGGTCTAATCCTAGGCGGAAACAGTTTTCACATCAACAGTGACACCAAAGCAGACAGCAGCCTGCCCAATGCCAGACCAAACATTGAACCACTCCTACTACTGCCCTCCCCCAGCCAAATCCCAAAGAGATTCAGGGATGGCTCACCCACGCCCTCCCACCACCTCTTGACTTACGGCTTGCCCCCCCCTTTCCTCCACTGAATCCTGAAGAGCCAACAGGTGACAGGTTTTCCCCACATCTAGTAAGATGGGAGACAATCACAGCAGACTTGTGGGTCCTTCAGTTTTTAGCTCAAGGTCACACAATAATGTTGCTAGGGAGGCCTCTGGAAAACCCTCCAGGTCCCTCTCACTACCCAAAAAGTCACATTCCTCTAATTTAAGAAGTGATTGAGGCTCTACTCGACAGATTTGCCATAGAGCCCATTCCACAGGGCCAGAGTGGAAGGGGATATGACTCTCACTTCTTCCTGGTCCCCAAAAGAACGGGAGACCTTTAGCCAATCTTGGACCTCAGCATGCTCGATCTGTATGTAGAGATTCCGCATATTAGCTTTCCTGGGCCTGTTAACAGTGCTTCAGCAGGGACAGTGGCTTTGCATGCTGGACATGCAGAATGCCTACCTGCATATTTCAGTTTTCTCTGAACACCACTGCTTCCTCAGGTTTGTCTGTAAGGAGGAACACTTCCAGTTCAAAGCCCTCCCCTTTGGCCTGTCCTTGGCACCTAGAGTTTTTACCAAGTGTCTTAGTGGTTGTGGCAGTGAAGCTGCACCAGCAGGTCTACTGTTTTCACATACCTCGATGACTGACTTCTGTCAGCACCATCGATAGACAGACTGATAGCTTCCCTTTCAGCTACTCTGGACCTGTTAGAACCTTGGATATTGCAGTGAACTATCTCAAGTCACATGTTATACTGTTTCAATGCCTGCAGTTTATCAGAGCGGTTTTGAACACATCTCAGGGTCAAGCCTTCCTTCCCTTGGACAGAGTGGAAGCATTGCAGCAGCAGGCCAGGTATGTAGCATTGAGCTGCTGGGTACCAGCCAGGGTCATTTTTTGCCTCTTAAGTATAATGACGGTGACCATCCCTACAGTCCAGTTAGTGTGGCTTCTTATGTTGGTGACCTAAGGGACAATACAGGTACAGTGGGAATATCAGAGATCCGATGATCTGGACAGCAGAGTCCTGGTCTCCAGTCCTCTGTGAAGGATAGAAACATAGAATTTTATGGCAGAGAAGGACTGCTTGGCCCACCCAGTATGCCTGTTTCCCTACCTAATGGATAAGCTGCTGATCTTAGTTAACCAACAGCCTTCTTCTTCTTCCTACCCCAAACCCCCAGAATTGCGTTGCGTCTGTCCCATGCATTCTTGAATTCCCCCACTGTTTTTGACTCCACAACCTCCTCAGGAAGGCCGTTCCATGCATCCACAACACTCTCCATGAAAAAAATACTTCCTCACATTACCTCTGAGCCATCTCCCTTCTATCTTCAGATTGTGCCCCCTTGTTCTTGCACATCTCTTTTTCTGAAAGATGCTACCCTCTTGGACTTTGTTGATTCCCTTGAGGTACTTCAAAGTTTCTATCATGACCCCCCCCTCCGTCCCTCCTTTCATCAAGGGTATACATCTTGAGCTCCTTAAGTCTCTCTTTATGTGTCTTCTGGTGCAGACCCTGTACAATTTTAGTGCCCTCCTCTGGACTGCCTACATCCTGTCTATGTTCTTGTTGAAATTAGGTCTCCAGAACTGCACGCAGTACTCCAGATGGGGACTCACCAGCTGTCTGTACAGAGGAATAACAACTTCCTGTTTTCTGCTGGTTATGCCTCTCCCTATACATCCCAGTATCCCTCCTTACTGCCCTCTCACATTGTTTGCCCACCTTTAGGTCACCTGATATGACTACCCCCAGGCCCCTTTCCATTTTTGTTGTTGTTAGTATCTCACCCCCCCATACTGTACTCTTCCCCTGGGATTTTGTTTCCAAGGTGCTTTGCTTTGCACTTCTTAGCGTGGAATCTAAACTGCCATACATTTGACCATTCCTCCAACCTTGCCAAGTCACTTCTCATATTTTCCACCCCACCTTGTGTATAAACTCTGTTGCAGATATTTGTGTTGTCTGCAAAGAGACATACTTTTCCTTCCAGTTCCTCTGCAATGTCACTTATAAAGACATTGAAGAGGACCGGTCCTAGAACTGAACCCTGTGGTACCCCACTAGTAATCCCCCTTTCTTCAGAGTGCACTTCATTTACTATTACCCTCTGTGTCCATTTCTCCAGCCAATTTTTTTACCAAGGCTACCATCTTGGGACACACTCCCAGGCTGGCTAACTTGTATATTAATCTTATGTGTGGGACTGTGTCAAATATCCTGCTAAAATCTAAGTAGGCCATGTCCACAACCCCTCCCTGATGTCCCTTTGTTTGTCTTGTTCAGTGGAGGCAAACCCCATAACTTTTTGGATTTGGAGCATCATATCCGAAAAAGATGGGTCATCAGGTGGTGACATGGCCTATGCGGGTTGTACCAAGTCCTCATCAAAAGAGGACCCTATAGAATACGGTGAGTCCGGTTCCTGATATTCTATGTCAGAGAAGTCCTCATCATAAATGTCCTCTGAAAGTTCCCCCAATATATCTGGTTCGTTTTCCAAATAATACTCCTCTGAGGGGGTGAGGAAGGGGAGGCTTCCAGATCGGAGCAAAGTCTCTTAGAAGACAGTGGAGCAACAAGGTCAGAGGTGCGGATTTTTCGGGTGGAGGACCATACCCCCAGTGATTGCAATATAGTATTAATGATATGTTCCATATTAGGGACCTGAGATGGTGGTAAGTCCACAGTCTGAGGTTGGGGACTCATCATAATAGGTGTTATTGTGGACAAGGGGCATTGTGGAGGATCAGGCCACGCCCCTGGAAAATACAGCCCTGGGTCCTTTGGTCAGAGACTTACCCCTGTATGATGGATTTTGTGAAGGGGGGGTTGAAGAAGGGCAAATGAGGCCAGTTTGCCACTACCAGGGGTGAGTTTTAACCCTGTAGTTTGAGAAATGAGGCCCTCATAGGAGTAAAGGGGTGGAAACACAGCCCTTGCCTGTTGGGTGATGGGACCCCTGGTGCTGATGTCAGTATAGTCACCTCCGTTGACAGAGGAAAAGCACTAGAGCATCTTGTTTTATGAGTAAAAACATGCTCCGTCAATGGGGGAGTGAAGCCTGTTGACTAAGGAGCATGAAAAAGTTGCTCTGTCAACGGGGGAGGCACTCCTGTCGACGAGGGAGTCAAAAACATGTGCTCCGTCAACAGGGAAAACAGCCCCGTTGATGAGAAGTGCTCCGCAATGTGCTCTGTCGATGGGAGAGTGTTTCTCATAGATAAGAAATGTGTTTTAGATGCTGTTGTCTATGGGAGAGTGTTCTTCATCGATGACAGATGCCCAGTCGACTGTGTAGGTTTGGAAGAACTCACCATCAACATACGGCATGGAAGGGATTGACATGATTTTTCCTTATCCCTTTTTGTGCCAGACTGGGACCCAGTGGGTGTGTATCTCTTGGGATAAGCCCCTTGGGTCTCAAATAAAGCCAGTTGTTCCTCCATTAAGTAGGTTTGAATTTAGTGTAGACTTTTTGGTTGCAAGATTAAATTCCTGGCAAAAAGAACAGTTAATGGTGTCATATGGGGGCCAGATACCTCAGGCAATACAAGTGATTATCAAATTTATAAATTATCATGCCACAAGGGCAGGAATGAAATAAAGCTTGTTTTTCCTTTGAAGGTCCTTCTTTAGACATTCGTTTGTTCACCGTTTGTTCTCAATGTCTGCTACACAGAAGACTGATCTAGCTGCTGTGCGAGTTGAAGCCAGTGGAAAAGTGAACAAAGGATACCAGGGACCACCCACACTTATAGGCAGAGCAAGGAAATTATGTCATGTGTGGGTGGACCCTGGTGAAAGACTGCTAGAAGAAGCTGCTGTGTGACAGCGACCTCTGCTGGAACCTCCCAAGAGTAATATCCTACTGCAAGAGAACATTTCTGTTGACGATCTACTGTTATAGGTGAATGAAGTACAGTTACGTAAGAACTTACTCTAACAGTAGATTTTACTTCGAGAGAGTTCCTTCAGTAGGTCATCACATATAGGACTGGCGCCACCTGGCGTTGGGCCGCATGGCAGACTTTTCTAGCAGTACCTGATGGGGGACCACCCACTCAACATCACATGACTGACATCAGCGTGACTGTATATAGTGGGCGGTCCCCACAACCGCCCTTCAGTTCTTTCCCACCGTTGCCGCGTGTCAGTCACATGGCAGACTTCCATATAGCGATCGTCGTGAAAGTGTTCCGCTTTGGAATATCCTTTGCTATTTTTTCTATATTTTCGTGTTCTGTTATTACATAGAAACATAGACTTTGATGGCAGATAAGGACCGCTTGGCCCATCTAGTCTGCCCATTTCCCTACCTACAGGATAGGCTGCAGATCCTAGTTAACCAACAGCCTATTTCTTCCTACCCCCACAAGAATTGCCTTATGTCTGTCCCATGCATTCTTGAATTCTCCCACAGTTTTAGACCCCACAACCTCCTCAGGAAGGCTGTTCCATGCATACACTACCCTCTCTGTGAAATAATACTTCCTCACATTGCCCCTGAACCATCCTCCTTCTATCTTTAAATTGTGTCCATTGTTCTTGCAAGTCTCTTTTTCTGAAAGATGCTACCCTTTTGGACTTTGTTGATTCCACTGAGGTACTTAAAAGTTTCTATCATGTCCCCCCTCTCCCTTCTTTCCTCAAGGGTATACATATTAAGCTTCTTTAGTCTCTCCTCATACGGCTTCTCTTGCAGACCCTGCACCATTTTAGTTGCCCTACTCTGGACTACCTCTATCCTGTCTATGTCCTTGCGGAGATGGGGTCTCCAGAGCTGGACACAGTACTCGAGATGGGGTCTCACCAACTGTCTGTACAGAGGGATAACAACTTCCTGTTTTCTGCTGCTGATGCCTCTCCCTATACATCCCAGTATACCCCCAGCCCTCCCTACTGCCTTCTCACATTGCTTTCTAACCTTAAGGTCATCTGATATGATTACCCCCAGGTCCCTTTCCTTTTTGTTGTTGTTACTACCTCCCCACCCATTGTGTATTCTTCCCCCTGGCTTCTTGTTTCCCAGGTGCATTATTTTGCACTTCTCACTGAATCTAGCTGCCATACTTCTGACCATTCCTCCAACCTTCCAGGTCCCTTTTCATCCTTTCCACGCCTCCTTGTGTATCAACCCTGTTGCAGATCTTTGTGTCATCTGCAAAAGGCATACTTTCCTTCCAGTCCCTCTGCAATGTCACTGATGAAGACATTAAAGGGCTGGACCAATACTGAACCCTGCGGTACCCCACTAGTAACTCCTCTTTCTTCAGAGTGGACTCCATTTACAATTACCTTCTGTGTCCTGTTGTGCAGCCAATGTTTTACCCAGGCTACCACTCTGGGACCCACTCCAGGCTGGTTAATTTGACTATTAATCTTTTGTGTGGGACTGTGTCAAATGCCTTGCTAAAGTCTAGGAAGGCCATGTCCACAGCCCTCCTGGTCTCTACTCTTGGTCACCCAGTCAAAGAAATCTATTAGATTCGTCCTGACATGACCTTCCCGCTGTGAACCCATGCTGCCTTGGGTCCTGTGCCCACTGGCCTCTAGGTACTCAACTATTCTTTCCTTTAGAAGTGACTCCATCACTTTCCCTACCACAGAGGTCAGACTGACAGGTCTGTAGTTTCCTGCCTCTGTCTTGATCCCACTTTTGTGAAGGGGAATCACATCTGCCTTCCTCCAGTCCTCGGGTACCACACCATCCTCCCATGATTTATTAAAAAGAGTAGCCAGTGGTTTCACTAGTTCCTCCCTTAATTCTTTTAGAATTCTGGGGTGAATTCCATCAGGACCCATTGCTTTGTCCACCTTCAGTTTTAGGAGTTCTTGCAGAACCCTTTCTTCTGTGAAAGGACTGGGATCGACCCCCTATCAAGAGTGCTTCTGTTAACTGGATTAGGCACTTCCTCCTCTTTTGTGAATACTGAGCAGAAATATTTGTTCAGTATCCCTGCTTTTCACTGTCCCCTCTGCCCACCCACCGTTCATTCTATTCAGCCTCACTATCCCTCCCTTTGTCTTTCTACGCCGCTGATGTACCTATAAAGGTTTTATCCCTTCTTAACTGAGTTGGCTATCTTTTCCTCAGTTTGGGCCTTTGCTATTCTGACTTCCCTTCCTGCTTCCTTCTGCCTTAACTGGTACAGCTCTCTGTCCAGCTCCTTCTGTGTTTCCTTATACTTCCGGAATGCTGTCTTTTTCTTCCTGACTTTCACAGCCACCTCTTTTGAGAACCATAGTGTCTTTTTCTTTCGTTTTGATTTGTTTATTTGCTTCACACAAAGGCTTGTTGCCTCTGTGATGGCAGTTTTGATGATTCCCCATTGTTGCTCTACACCTCCTTCTAGCCTGTTTGCTAGTGCTTTTCTGAGGCACTCTCCCATCTTGCCAAAGTCAGCCCTCCTAAAGTCCAGTACCCTCACTTTTGTATGGCCTGACTCTGTAGCTGAGTTTAATGTGAACCACACTGTTTGATGGTCACTTGTCCCCAGATGGCAACCCACTTCTAGATCTGAGATCCTCTCACTGCCCCCATTTGAGAGTACTATGTCTAAGATTGCTCCCTCATGAGTGGGTTCTGAAACTAGCTGTCTAAGGCCTGCCACCTGTAGGGCATCAAGAATGGCCCTGCTCTTGGATGTGGCTGCAGCAAATGTGCTCCAGTTAACATCTGACATATTCAGGTTTCCCATCAACAGTATCTCCCCTTTCTCTCTGCCATTCTAAGAATGCCTTCTATCATATCCTTGTCCATTCCCTCCCCCCTGACATGGGGGTCTGTACACAACTGCTGTGCAGATTGTGGTGCCCCTTTCCAGTCTCCAAGGTGACCCACAGTGCCTCCTCTCCTCCCTGTTTACTCTTTTGTTCAGTTGCTTTTATCCCTTCCTTTACATAGAGAGCTAGTCCTCCCCCTCTTCTCCCCTGCCTGTCTCTCCTGTAGGTTATGTACCCTGGTATGTTAACATCCCAGTCATGGTTCTCTGTGTACCATGTTTCTGTGACTGCTACGATATCCAGGCATCCCTCTTCCATCAAGGCCACCAGCTCAGGGAGCTTGTTGCCCAGACTACGGGCATTGGTACTCATTGCCTTCCATTTCCTGATGGCCTTACTCCCTTTTGCCCCATCCTTGTCCTTCTTGTCTTTGTCACTTTCTCCATTTACCCCTGCCCTTCTCCCTATCGACACCTCTATGTTGGTGTTTGCCGCACTTACTACCGTGTTTATTTGGGGGGAGCTAGGATTTCTCTGCTCCTTTCCAGTGACTCCCCCCCTTGGCTAGTTTAAAAGCTTGCCAATGAAGCATTTAAACCTATCACCTAGGATCCTGGTTCCCCTCCCAGACAGATGCAGCCCATCATGCCAGTATAGGCTTGCATCACTCCAGGTGGACCCCCAGTCCCCAATGAAGCCAAATCCCTGAGCTCCACACCAGTTTTTCAACCACTGATTGAATCTCATGGTGTGGAACACCCTAGCCTCTCCTATGCCATAGATGGGCAGCACCTCCAAGAAGGTTACCGTGCGTGCTACTTGACTAAGGCCCCTCCCCAATTCCACAAACTCTTCCTGCACTTCTCTAATCCCTTTCTTAGCCAGGTCATTTGCCCTTGGGTGGCCCGTGACATCCAGCTCCCTCCCTTGTGCAGCTGCTCCAGCAATCCTGAGATTCGCGCCCTATCCTCAAGCCATGGCACCAGGCAGGCACCTTACCTCCCTCCCCCCTTCCTCCCCCAGTTCTACCTTCCTAACAATGGAGTTCCCCACCAGGAGTTGGTTCCTTCCCCTGCAGGGTCCCCTGCCACCCTCCTGTGGGTCTCCTTTGTGGAGGTTCCCAGCATCTTCCTTGGTCTCCACTGCGGGTGCCTCCATAGAGGAACCACCCTTTGCCAGAATGGCATAGGAATTATGGAGAGGTACAACTGGAGGGATGTGCTTCTGTTCCACCACCCTCACCCTCCCTGAGCCCACTGTGGTCCAACCGCTCCTCTTTCTTAGCAACCTCTGAGGCAATGGCAGTGGCACTGGTGGTCTCTGGATGGAAGAGGAGGTCCCACAAATCCTGGCCAACTCAGACTGGAGATGAGCAACCTCCTCCCTCAGCCCAGAGAGGTGCCTGCAGATGGGACAACACCGCATCCTCCAGAACATCTCCCGGAAGACTGCTGCTCCACAGCCACTGCACTGCACCACTCAATCATGTCTTATTTCTGGCCCTTAACTGTTTGCAATCCTTACTCTTTCCTCTGTTTTTTTTCTCTCTCCTTACTTTCTGCCTGTGTGCCCTTTAAGCTCCTGATTGTCCTGTTCTGAGACAAGAATATCCTATATTTCTCAGTAGACCACTTACTTGCTCAGAGGCAGACCTCCAGCAACTAGAGGGGGCCGGAGAGCTACTCTTGCCCTTCTAGGATGGTGAGTCTTTGGTGGTTCTGTGATCACTCACTTCCTGCTCCCAAACAGGAAGTTTCTGTTGTCAGTCAAATCCTGTGCCTATAAAAATAGAACTAGCTTTTTGGGTGAGAGGGAAGGAGGGCAATATAGTCTCAGTACAGAAGTTCAGTCACACAGCATTCCTTTCTCCTGGTGTCTTCTGCCAAGCTATTAGCAGAATCTTTCTAAGGCAGTCTTTAAATGTAGCTTCCTTCTAGCTAAGCCACTCCCCCTACTTACTAGATCTTTCTACAAGTAATTTAAACCTCACAGCTATTAAGTCCTTTCAATCACCTGAGATTTACACCTAGATAACTGTTCAGATACCTATTCAGTTCAGTTAACCCAGACAAACACACACTTTATGTTTTGTTTTGTTAGTTTTTTTTACCCTAAATTAAAGGTCTAAGTACAAAAGTTCTTCTTCTTTAGTCCCAGTACAGAAGTTCAGTCACACAGCAGTCCTTTCTTCTGGTGTCTTCTGCCAAGCTATTAATGTCTTCTCCCAAGAAGAAGTGCTCGTCCTGTGGCACGCAGATCCTGCGTAAAGACAGTCGCCTCAAGTGTGTCCTCTGTTTAGGCCCGGATCATCCAGTCTCCTTCTGCCCTGAGTGCCAGACCTTTAACCAGGCCACAAAAAAGAGGAGACAGCAGGCTTTGGAGGCCCATCTGCTAAAAGCCCACCTGGCTTCCCTCGAGAAGAAAATGGATCAACTTAGAGATGCTTCGTCTGGAAAATCTTCTCCTTCAAAAAAGCATAAGAAGAAATTTAAGGAGCGGGAGTGCTCCGCGGATGACGCCAGCCCCTCGAAGAGCAAGGCCGAGCCACTGCCCAGAAAATTGGATGATAAGTCTGGCAAATCCATGGTGGATCAGTCAGCCATCAGCTCCTTCGAAGACCACAGCGCCTTGGCTGATAAGTCAGCCCCCAGCTCCTCCGGGGACCGTGCGGCAGCCGGTAAGTCAATTACCCAGGCTGTGGGTACTCGTCCGGCTCCGGTCGATAAGCTGGATGGAGGCTCCTCCCCCACCAGCCCAACTCCACCCACTAAGTCGGCCATCCCTGATGACCGCACGGGTACGGATCCCCCATCTGGGCCTGACGGCACCTCACCCGACATCCGGAGGAACCAGAGGGAGAAAGTCACTCTCCTCCTTCTTCGCCCGTACCCTCCAATTCCCTGGTAGGTATGTCCGGCGATGAGAACAGAGAGCCCCTTAACTGTGTCGACACTTCGGGGTCTGCTCCACTTTCCCCTTTTGGGGTCAAGGAGAAGGAGGCTTCTCCTCGGCCAGCAGGCCTTACTGTGGAGGCCCCTCCTCCACCTTCCAGCAGGATTCTGGTGCCCCCTCCGACGCTGGTTATTCTGACGACAATCCCGCAGCCAGGACCAGTTGACTGGCCTCTGCCTGTGGCCCCAACACCGGATGAGGTCCCAATGCCAGGGCCCCTTCGTCTGGGTCTGACACCGGCCCCTCCGATGCCAGATCCCCTTCCGGCACTGGATCGGTTGTTGCCAGTTCTGATATGGTTCCTCTGACATGGGCTGTCCTGACGTCAGACCCTTAACCAATTTATACAATGATGGATCTGACGTGGGTACCCCCGATGCCAGATCTGATGATGGGGATTTGTACCAGACCCCGAACTGTCCCGCATTACCCACTTGGGTATCCTGGGGACCACTACCCGGGGGGGGGTCTCGCTCCAGACTGGAGTCATTACAGGCAGTTCTACCCTGAATTCAATCCCTACTTGAATGTTCAGGGATTCCAGGGTTATTACCCACCACCAGTTATCCCTCCTTCTCCTCCTCCTTCCCTTCAGCCTCTGCCTACTCCACCACCCCCTCCTCCTCTTTCGGTCACCTGGATTTCAAGACTCTAATCCAGTCTTGGTGGTTGGGGGCTTGGTCAGAGTTGGTCTTGGACCTGGAGACTAGGCTCCCACAACCGCAGTCTCTCAGGTCTCTTTTCTCGAGAAGTTCTTCCATTGCCACTGTCCATATCTCGGGGAAGACTCGGCAGGACATTTCCCTTCTGGATAGTAGACATTGTCCTGTTGAGGAGGCGGACTACGATAGTTCAGAGGGGGAGGGCAGTTCTTCAGAGTAGGTCCCAGAGGACCATGAGGAGATGAAAGGCAAGGTCCCCCAAAGATTCCACCAGAGGACCCTCTTGAGGGCCATCAAGGATTACTTCGACTAGGAGTTGGAGGAACAGGACCCTATGAGACAGAGGCTTGCGGAGCATCTCGACCTAGAGTCTCTGTCTCCTGTTCCCATTCCTTCCTGGATGGCACCTCACCAAGACCTCACCCCTAACCGTCTGGCAGATGCTTCATTCTATCCTGGCTGTCCCCAAATCCCCAAATGGGTGGATAGGCTTTACCGGGTGCCGAAGGATGCCCCTTTCTCAAAGGCTCATCCCAAGGCTGACTCTGTGGACATCTGTGTGGCTCATGATCGCTCTGCAACACCAAAGCACATGAGCACCACTCCTCCGGACAATGAGTCGAGGCAGATGGACCAGTTCGGGAAAAAAGATGTACTCGTTGGCCACATGCACTCTTCGGTCCCTCAGTTACAGTACATGGCCCACATGGTGTCCCATCAGAAGGCTAGCCTGCCAGGCTGGAAGCGTGAGTCCAATTCATGGACCCCTTGCCTTTGAAGGAGGAATTTGCCAAGGATCTCCACCTCTCCAAAGTTTCCTGTAGGCACGCCTTATGCGCTACTTACGACTCCATCAACTCAGTGGCTTATACCTCGGCAACTGCCATAGTCCTCAGACAGCATTCCTGGCTTTGCCTTTCCAGACTCACAAACGAGGTCCAGTTGGCGATTCAGGATGCCCCTTTCAGGGGCTCGGTACTTTTTGGTGGGGACAGCCAAAGACATTATCACAGACCTACAGGACAAGGGCATTGCCCTTAGGTCTGTGAGGTCTATGTACTGATCAGGTTCCCAGCAGCAGCAGCAGCAGCCCTTTTGGAAAAGGACCTGGAGGCAGAGAAAGAACGCCCCAGTGCGCCGCCATGGGAAGCGTAAGGCCATGGGTACAGCCACCCCTCCTGCATCCAAAAATCAGAGACATTCAGGAGGTTCTCCCTACGAATGCCCCACCACTTCTTGACTCCCCAGCCCCACTGCCTCCTCCGTCTCACGATGGTGAGCAGGTGGGGGGGGTTGCCCACCATGCGCAGGAGTGGAGGGCCATCACCTCTGACAAATGGGTCCTGCAATTAATGTCTCTCGGACACACCATAGAATTTCTGGAAATCCCTCCGGAAACTCTACCACAGAAGTCCTCCTACTTTCGGGACCAGGCCCTCCTAGTTTGCGAGAAGGTAAACTCACTCTTGCTCAAAGAAGCAATAGAGCACATCCCCTTCAGGCAAAGGGATTTTACTCCCACTTTTTCCTGGTTCCAAAAAAGACGGGACTTCAGACCCATACTTGACCTAAGTCAGTTAAATCAGTTTGTCCAGTACAAAAAATGTTGAATGCTGACACTCCAGAGCCTACTCCCTCTCCTCATGGAGAACCACTAGGTCTGCACCGTGGATATGTAGGATGCCTACCTGCACATTCCCATCTTCCCCAGCCACCGCCATTTCCTGTGCTTTCATTTCCAAGGGGAACACTTCCAGGTCTGGGTGCTCCCTTTTGGTCTGTCTTTGGCATCACAGGTTTTTACCAAGTGCCTGGCAGTGGTCAAGGTGTTTTTACACCACAGGGGTATTGAGATCTTCCCTTTCCTGGATGATTGGTTGATTTCAGCCCCATCCAGGGATTACTTGTTGGAGGCTCTCACCCTTACCCTAGACCTTTTCAGAGGGCTAGGGGTCATGGTCAGTGTTCCCAAGTCATCCCTTATCCCTGCCAAGAGACTTCGGTTCATTGCAGCAGTCCTGGATATGGTCCAGTGCAGAGCCTTCCTACTCCAGACATGGTGGAGACCCTTATCTGTCAGGCCTCCAAAATGGCCTCCCACAGGACCATCCCAGCTCAGGAGGTCCTGCGCCTTCTGGGCCTGATGGCGGCCTCTATCACAACCATTCCCCTAGCAAGACTAGTCATTACAGGTGCAGTGGGATCAGCTCCTGGATGACCTGGACCATTTGGTCCTGGTCTCCTCAGTGGTTCAGAAAAGAATTGCAGTGGTGGATGGATTCTCGCGATCTTTCTTTGGGACTTCCCTTTCCGAGCCCTGTACCAGTAGCTACCCTCACCACGGATGCCTTGAATATGGGGTGGGGAGCTCATCTCAAGGAGTACCAAGCCCAGGGACTATGGTCCAGCTTGGAGACTTCTTTGCACATCAATGTTCTGGAGTTGAGGGTGGTCCTGTACGCCTTTCAGGCCTTTCTAACCCTCCTTCCAAAGGGATCACTGCTAATCCAAATGGACAATATGTCGGTAGTTTGGTATATCAACAAACAAGGAGGAACCCAATCGTACCCCCTGTGCAGGGAGGCGACGTGGGTGTGGAACTGGGCAGTCCAGCACCATCTGTCCCTTGTGGCCATGCACGTTCCAGGTGTTCTCAATGTCCTGGTGGACAGTCTTAGCAGATCTCGGACCCTAGCTCACGAGTGGGAATTGCATCAGGAAGTGGCAGAATCCATCTTCCAATGTCGGGGGCATCCAGAAATCGACCTCTTCTCCTCCCAATCCAACGCAAAACTTCCCAGCTTTTGCCTGCTCGTTCCAGAGCACGGTGCTTTCTGGAGTGACGCACTGTCTCTATCTTGGACAGGGACATTTTTGTACGCCTTCCCTCTGTTTCCTATTCTGTAGAGGGTCCTCTTCAAGCTTCGGGCGGAGAAGGCAAGTATGATCCTCATCGCTCCTCTCTGGCCGAGACAGATCTGGTTCCCACTGCTGCAGCAGCTTGCCAGGGAATTACCAGTTCCACTTCCAGTGACTTACGACTGTCTGACCCAGGATCAAGGTCGAATGGTGCAGCCGGGGCTCAGGACCCTGTATTTCCATGCGTGGCTTCTGCAGACATCGCAATCTGCCATTTCGGGGTTTTCTCTAGGGTTGTTCAAGTCCTCATTGAGGCCAGAAAACCTTCTACCCATTCCACTTATGCCATGAAGTGAAAGCAGTTTTCCATTTGGGTGACCGCTAAGGGCTGGAACCCCTTCTCGTGCTCAGCCCCACAAGTCATAGAATACCTCCTTCACTTATCAGACTCTGGTCTGTCCTGCTCTTCCTTAAAGGTCCATATCTCAGCTACTTCAGTGTACCATGAGCTACTGGATTGTAAACCCATGGCTCAGTTGGAAGTCTCAAAAACCTTTCTGAAGGGGATTCTCCATCTGACCCCCCCCCCCATCCGCAGCCCAACTCTGCCTTGGGACTTGAGCTTTTCCAGAATTAAATTCACCCTTCCTCCTATCGAGACAGCTATGAGCTGTGATTTGTGCTTCCTATCCTGGAAGGCACTTTTTCTTGTGGCTGTCACATCAGCCCGAAGGATTTCGGAGCTTCACGCTCTGGTCTGCAAGGAGCCCTGTTTGATTTTTCATAGGGACCGGGCGGTCTCAGAACTCATCCAAAGTTTCTTCCCAAGGTGGTGTCAGATGCCATGCTGAATCAATCAATAGAGCTTTCGGTGTATTACCCATCCCCCTCTAACAGAGGTGAGGCACTCCTTAATACAATGGATGTCCATAGGATTCTCTGGTGCTACACCCACTAGACCAAAGAGTTCTGCTCTTGTGACCAGTTGTTTGTTTCCTTTGCCCCAAGATCGAAGGGCAAACCAGTTTCTAAGTAGGGCCTGTCCTAATGGTTAGGCAACTGCATTAGATTATGTTACCAGAAGTACGAAAAGCCTCTGCTGAGTTCCATCAGAGATCATTCTACCAGGGGCATGGCTGCCTCTGTGACGTTCCTATAGAACATTTCTGTGGTCGACATTTGTGCTGCTGCTATTTGGAGTTCTGTGCATACCTTTACCAAACATTACAGTCTGAACATTGCTTATAAGCAGAGGGCTGGCTTTGACCTAGCCATCCTGCAGGGCCTTCTGTCCTAGACTGGGTCTTCTCTGGACCTCAGTTTTTTCTGCTGGAGCTTGTTTTCCTCCTCCCTAGTTTCTCTCAGTCTCTCCTTGGAGGGACTGCTTGGGACTCTGTCCTATATGTGATGACCTATTGAAGGAACCCTCTTGAATTGAGATAGTACAGTTATGTAGAAACTTACCATAACAGTAGATTTTTGAGAGAGGTTCCTTCAGTAGGTCATATTTTTCCCTTCCTCCTTCCCTTCATTTTGTGTTTTACAGGAACTCCAAATCCAGTTCGCTCCTGCTATCAGGCCTTTTCCTGGCTCCGGCCGGAGAACTGGAGGGTGGACTTGGGGACCATCCACTATATACAGTCACGCTGATGTCAGTCACGTGACGTTGGATGGGCAGTCCCCCATCAGGTATTGCTAGAAAAGTCTGTCATGTGGCCTGACGCCAGGTGGCCCCAGTCCTATATATGATGACCTACTGAAGGAACCTCTCTCGAAGATTTACTGTTACGGTAAGTTTCTACGTAACTGTACTATCTTAGAGAACAGCTATTGTAGCAGGTTGTGGACAACCTATGCCGAGGTGTTCCACTCCAGTCCCCGCTCTGCTCCAGACCCTGACCACGGGTGCTACCAGGCAGGGTTAAGGAGTCCATCTAGGAGACAATAGAACTCAGGGTTCCTGGTCTCAGTGAGAGCTCTGTCTACACATCAGTGTTCTAGGAATGAGGGCTGTACTCTATGCTGTCCAGGCTTTCCAGACCCTCCTCCTTCTGGGCATTCTTCTTTTCCAATTGGACAATATGTACATGGTATGATACATCAACAAGCAAGGAGGCACGTAGTCATATTCTCTATGCAGGAAAGCACTGCGTGTGTAGAACTGGACTGTCCAGCACCACCTACACCTTACAGCGGTGCACATCCCAGGCATCAAGAATGCCCTAACAGATACCCTCAGCTGGACACATGCAAAAGCCCACAAATGGGAACTAAAAAACTCAGGCCATGCTTTTTAGGTCCCTGGCCAAGACAAAGGCCTCCCCTGCCCCACTGAGTATTACTGGTATTGATGGTACTCCTGTTCTAATCACTGACTCCATCAAATACCTTGGGGTGACACTTGACCCCCAGCTTGACCTTGGGCATCATATCCAAAATGTATGCAGAGCTGTCAACTGCAAACTGGGTCTGGCCTACAGAGCGAAGAACAATCTTACCTCTGCTGCTCACCTTGCACTGGCCAGAGGTGTGTTTCTCCCTTCTCTCTGCTATGGACTCATCCTGTTTGCATGAACCTCCAAAGTTCACCTCTCTAGGTGGAACATAGCCTATAATAACAGCTGCCACTTTGCACTTGCTACCCCTTGCCTCACCCCACCACTGTGACCTGTAAAACGAACTTGACTGGCTCTCCCCACCCAACCACATGAATTTTGTCTTGGGCAGCTTAACAGGCAAGGTTCTCAGAACTGCTCCCCCGCCCAGGACTGGCTGAGCTCCTCAAACCGGCTGCCTTTTCTTACTCCCTTTGGTCACTGGGCCCTGCTGTTCTCAAAGTTCCTGCCACTCAATTGCAAATGGGGGAGAGGGATTTTGCTTCATGTACTCCCAGAGTATGGAACTCCTTTCCCACCCAGGTCCGCTCCTCCCCTTCCCACTCATGCCTTTGGAGCTCCCTGTGGAATTACTTGAAGATCTTCTCTGCGTGTGGTTGTCCTAAACTGCCATAAGTCACCTTGGTCCCCTGCACTGGACTTACATGTCCTTCTTTTGGTACCCTTGTGCAGGTCTTGGTGATGCATCCTGCTTGCTTGGGTTCTGCTCTGTATGTAATGTATTTACTCTCTGTTCCAGGTGATGCTTTGACTGTGGCTCTGCTTCTGGGGCTCTGAGCTGTATAGAATTGTATAATACACTGTTCTTAGCCTTGGTGACTCTATATATATATTCTTTGTTTCTATTCTGACTGTGTTTACTGACTGCTTGTGTTATGTTCACCTGCTTCTGTGTAATACCTAACTTGTATCAAGTTGTCCTCTGTATGAACTTGCATTTCATTGAATTCTCCCAGGTCGTACCTGAGAATAGGCAAATGTCTTGTCTAGTGTACTTACCTGGTCAACAAAAGCTAAATAAATAAATAAATCTTCAACTTTATGGGTCATCCAGACTTAGATCAGTTTGTTTCCCCATCCAGTGCAAAACTACCTAGTTTCTGCTCTCTTGTTCCCGGGCATGGTGTTTTTTGGCAAGACGCACTGTCTCTTTGCTGGACAGGGAGGTTCTTGTATGCCTTCCCTTCCTTCCCTCTTTTTCAGAGAGTCCTGGTGAAGCTACTGGTAGAAGGGGCCCACATGATCTTGATCACCCATTATTGGCCTCGCCAAATTTGGTTTCTTCTGCTTCATCAGTTGGCAGTGGAGCCTCTGGTTTCTCTGTCTCTGCCAAGACCTTCTGACCCAGGAACCAGGCAGACTGTTTTTTCCTGGACTCAAGTCCCTACACCTTCATGCTTGGCACCTTTTGACATAGCTGCCTCACAATTCCGAGTCTTTTCCATGGTTCGTCAAGTTTTTGTGTAGACCTGAAAACATTCCACGAGAATCACTTACGGTATGAAATGGAAGTGCTTTTCCATTTGGGCAGCCTATAAAGGTTGGAATCCATTTTGCTGCCCTGTTCTACAGGTCATAGAGTACCTGTTGCACCTGTCTGACCATGGTCTCAGCTATTCTTCGCTGAAGGTCTATTTGTCTGCCATTTCTGCCTACCACACTGGTGGATAGCAAAACCGTGGCTGTGTTGGAAGTCCCCTATACCTTTCTGAGAGGAATACTTCACTTCAAAACCACCGGTGAGAAATCTGGTCTCTCTCTGGGATCTTAACTTTATTCTAAAGAAGCTAACTCTCCCTCCCTTTGAACTGGTCACAAATTGCGACTTGTGCTACCTATCCTGGAAAGGAGCAACTACAATCACCGCTCCAACTAAGAATCTGTGCCCTGAACACAATGAACATCCAGAGAAAGCAAATCTGGCACCAGAATTCCAAGTCAAAAATAAGACTTAGAGCCATTCAGCTCGGCGCACAATCAGTCCCTCAACTGGTTTCACTTAGAGAGCATCAGGAGGATCTGACATCACCAAACCCAACACCATTTATAAAGACTCAGTTTTAAAGACACAGTCTCGAAATATAGTAAAATAAAGCAGGGCATCTGCAACTAATAATACCGTTTTTTACAAGGTATAACATAAACGCAATGTATATACACATCATTAAATAGTGCCAGAAATATACACATTATATTAGAACATTGCTAAAAAGTATTAAAAGTATCCTGGAAAGCACTGTTTCTAGCTGCTATTACTGCCACTTGAAGGATTTCTGAGCTTCAGGTCCTGATGTACAAGGAGTCTTACCTAATTTTTTCACAGTGCCTGGGTGACTCTGCATACAAACCCTAAATTCCTACCTAAACAAGTTTTGGAGTTTACTTTGAATCAGACTATACACTTAAAGTAACAGTGTATTACCCTGAGCATTCCAATCAAGGGGAGACAATTCTTCAGACCTTAGATGTGCACAGAATGTTGTGTTACTACACTAATCCGACAAAGCCACTCCATAGGATGCATCAGTTTTTTGTTTCCTTTGTGCCCAAAAGAGAGGGAGTGGCAGTTTCCAAACAGTGTCTGTCCAAATGGCTGACAAATTGCATTTTGTTTTATCAGAAGTATAACAAGCCAGTTCTGTGTCATAACGGTGAAAGTGTAAAGGCGATCGCCACTATGCAGAAGTCAAGAGTGACAGAAATTTATTGTTGTACGGCAAAAGGGCAAAAGGGTGCCAAGGACTTTGCTTTTTAATGTTTTCTGCAGGGGGATGCGCCCCCCCTGCTCTCCCCATGGGGGGGCTTCGCCTCCCATAACCTGCCATTACTGAAGGATTCTCAACTCCAGGGAGGTGCATGTCAGGGATGGTGAAAACAAAAACAAAAAAAAAAAGTTTGGGCCAGGCGCAACGAAAACACACCAGCACCCGAACCCAGTACCTTGCAGACCAGCGCGGCAACCCACTGTGACAACACCCTCATATCCTAGCTATCGTGCCTGCTCCCACCCCTGTGATGCATTACAAGTTGTGACATCCTGTTGCTATAGAGTTGCCTACCCCCCCCCAGTCCGGCCCCCCTACCCTCCTGTCATCGTCCCTGAAATGCGCTGGGGAGTGGGTCGCTTTTAATGTAGGTGCCCATTCTCCAGCATTCTTATCACAGGATACCTAACAAGTCTCTTCCAGGGGAAGTTAAAGGGCAAACAACCAGAGGCATGGATGCATTTATTGCCTGTTTCCAGAATGTCTCTGCCACAGAGATTTATGTGGCAGCTACCTGGAGCTCTGTCCACACTTTCACTAAACATTACAGAGTAATTAATAATGAGGGGTAATTTACCGTACTTTTGAATTATCCCTGTATCTATCAGTTGTGTTGTGATGCAATTGTCTCTCAGGTCAACACTGAAAAAGGGACTGCATGGTCTCAGTTGGCCTGCAGAGGCTGCAACATTTGGCAGTATCCATATTTTGTTTGAGGCCATCCCCCCTGGATCCAGGAAGAGGCTGGGGAGAACAGAAGGTGATCCCGAGGGGGAGTTAGGGAGAGTCCAGTGATTTGACACAGGGACCACCAAGGCCTTCCACAAGAGAAAGAGGGTCACATCCTGTGGGAGGAGAGGAGAAAGAGGATTTCTTGAACTGTAGCCAGCAGTCCTTCCTCTTTCTCCTTTCACCCTTATAGGATCAAGACACCTAGGACCCCGGGCAGAACATCAAGGTAAGGGCCTAGTAGGCCTAAGGGGTTATCCTGTAGGCCTAGAGTACTCTGCCCAGGGGCTGGAGTTGGGTCAGGGCCTGGAGGGGGGAGAGGCCTCTCTCTGATCTGGCCAGTCTGGCAGGAAAGTAAATACATAAAAAAAGAGAAGAACAAAAGTAGATGTTTTGTAGTTTTCACTAGGCTCCCAGTGGAGTGCTGCTTAACCCAGGGTCTAGGGCTGACAGTGGGTCCATGCTCTTTGCAGGCTCATCTCTGAGCTGTCAGCTCACCCCCCCCAACCCTGGCTCCTCAACTTGAATAATTCAGCATCCTCATGCTTCCCTCGGCAGCCGGCGCAGCATCATGGATGTTAAAAAAAAAATAGTCATAATTGAGAGAGTCTCCGTTGTCTCCTACCTTTGCTCATGGCTTCGGGATTGAGTCGTCCCCTGGCTGGCCTGGATAGGCTTAAGCTGCACATTGCTCCTCTGGTCACTGAGTCAGCTGGGGGGGGCACAGTACTTCCCTGGAGGTGAGGAGGGGGAGGTCATGGGTCGAGGGTCTGCCTGCAGAACTGTATCCCAAGGACCAGCTTAGCTGCATCCTGGCGGTCATCTGGGGGTTGTGGGGGGAGGTATTTTCAGGGTACAGAGAGCGAGCAGTGGCCCCTGGGGGGCTAGCACCACGCTGCGGCCAATAGAGGATGCTCCCGGAAGCTTTGGAGCAGTCCGCTAGTGGGGGCCGGGGACTGTGGGGGGGGATTATGCATTTGGGGCGAGCTTTCCTTACCACTAGAGCCCTTCATCACGTGGTGCAGGGGGCTCCTCCTTCAGACAGTGGGGGTGACTCAACAGGCTCTGTATTTCTCACGTTGTTTTCATGAGAACATGGTGGCCCTTCTAGCTGGGACCTTACCTCATGGTTGACCACATAGGCTGTTCCCACATTGCATCAACTGCTATGAGAGCAGTAGCAGCGATCTTCCCTAGGGCACCACGGGGTCACCCACAGCTGGGGCCTTCATTAGATAGGCACAATGTATAGCTGAGGAGGGGCAGGTATAATCCGGTTGGTTTGGCTTCTTCTGGTCTCCCTGTGAGTCCCCTGAGGCTGGTGACAGCATATTCTGGTGGTCTGGGTGGGGAGAGAGTGTTGACCAGAGGGGGCTGGGCAGGAACAAGGGACATGTTCTCCTGGGATTCTCCGGGTCTCCCATTGGAATGGTTCCTCTTTTTAAATTTACAAAAAAAAAAAAAAGGTTTTCTTTCTTTGCTTTAACAATATGCATACAAACTTTTAAGCTTATCCACAGCATGCTGTCCACAAAGGAATACCTCAGAGGAAAGGGGCAAAGCCAGATTTGGCCTGCTGCTGTAGGAGTTAGGGGAGGGGAGAACAGTAGTGCTGAGGGTATTGTGCCACCCACCCATAATGTTGGCCAGGACCCCTTTAAATCAGTCTGTTTGTGTGGCGATGGCGCCCCCAGGCTTTCGGTTGCTGGAGGCCTTGCTGCAGAGAGGGGTGGGGGTGCAGGTGGGTACGGCCCCGACGCCGGGGGAGATAACCTGCCATAGCCCAAATGTGGGTAGCACTCGGTTTTGCCTTGCTAACTGCTATCTTGGGTTAGGAGGGTTCTCAGTGTTTTTCAGGTACCATGGCTTTGCGTTAGAGAACCCCATTGGCTAAAGCCACAGAAGGACTGGAAGTCCAGCTGTGAGAGCTGTACAAGAAAAAGGGAGCTGCATGGTTGGAAGCAAGCTTGCATGGGCTGGAGGGCCCATCGACATCGTCAGCCAGGCAGGGTGCGCCACCTCAGAAATTAAGTTTAACTAAGGGGAAGGTGGAGCCTCCGGTTAAGGTGCCCAGGATACCAGCGAGAGGTAAGCAGGGTACTGAGGTAAGTACACTGAGTGATGTTGAGGTCCAGCAGGGGCTCGAAGTGGTGTTAAGGGATATAAGGGAAGAGTCAGAGAGGCCTGAGAGCACAGGGGATGAAGCGGTCTCATCAACCCAGAGGCAGCGTACTGCCAGTGGGGACAGGGGATGGGGGTCCTCTCCTGCCAACGGAGTGGAGTGGGGGGGGGCTGAGGCCAAATTGGACAAGCTGCTAGACCTCATGTTGGCATTAGTAGAGAAGGTGGGGCAAAGGAGGTGGACACACGGACGGCAGCCTTGGGGGCCTCATCAACACAAGAGGCCACTCCCCAGCCTTCTAGCTTGTATACAAGCCTGGACAAGCAGTTGGGGTCCCATCCTATGGACAAGGTCAGGCAACAAATCAGGTATAGGGAGTATGTGGACATGTTCTCTCTATTGAACAGACTGGTGGAGCGGGATGACATAAAAAAAGAAAAGTGGGAGGAGGCAGATAAAAAAACCTCCAAAAGTGCCCCGCTCCTTCGGAAATTGGATAGTGGCTTTCTCCATCTATGCAGGCACTATCCTACAGGTGGAGAAGGACCATGGCCTGGGGCTGTACATGTACTAGAACAGGATCACTCTCATGCACTGTAGGAAGAGGGGTGGCATGGCTAGAGTATGATGAGGAGTTTAGAAGGTGGAGACAGGAAGACAGGTCCCTGAGGTGGGAAACTGTTGACATTACCCTGTCAGTCAATGTCATGTATGGAGGGGGAGTGGTGCATGCTGACAGCGGCTTGCCACATTGGCCAGCACCATCACAAAAACCCGTAGAGGGCACAGGGGGTGGACAGGCTTGCTATGCCTACAACCATGACAAGTGTGCCAAGGCCATGTGCTGCTTTCGACACCTATGCATGGTATGTGGGTGGCAGCTTCCCTTTGTCCAGTGTGTATAACCATGGCCCATAAGAGGGGGATTCAGGGGAATGGCTAAAAAGATGGGGAAGCAGCAAAGTAACAAACCTGCCTACTGCAGTAAGGTTGGACAGGATTGGTCAGTGGCTGGCCCAATACCTAGACAGGGAGGCAGCCAACCTGCTCAGTGAGGGTTTCACTGTGGGCTTCAGGCTCCAATACGAGGGCCCCAGGGGTACCAGGAGGCAGAGAACTTGAAATTTGCACAGGACTACCCACAGGTAGTCCATGAGAAACTGGAGAAAGAGCGGCAGCTGGGGAGGATTAATAGGCCATTTGCCATCCCACCGAGTGTAGCACTGACGGTATCCATCGGACTAGTGCCAAAGAAGATGCCCAGGGAATACAGGATGATAAATCGTCTGTCTTACCTGGAGGGTGACTACGTGAATTACCATATTGACCCATGGCATACAGTGGTACAATATGCATTATTTGACAAGGCAGCGCAGGTGGTGCATGAGGCGGGGCTTCAGGCACTCCTGACGAAGGTGGACATTGAGTCCATGTTCAGGTTGCTCCCCATTCATCCAGAGGACTGGGAACTGCTGGGCATGAAGTTTGAGGGTCAGTACTACATCAACAACTGCATGCCCATGGGGTGTTCCATAGCATGTGCAGTCTTCGAGACATTTAGCCATTTCTTTCACTAGGTAATGGAGAAGAAAGTGGAGAACAAGTTGGTGGTCCACTACCTCGAAGACTTTCTGTTTGTTGGGACGGAAGGGGAGGAAGGCTGTGAAAAGACATTGACCACAATTATGGCCATCTGTCAGGACTTTGAGGTCCCCTTAGCCCCCAGTAAAGTAGAGGCCTCAACTAGGGCCCTGGTGTTCCTGGGGATCGAGATTGACACTGTTAACAGGCTCTGCCTCTTGTCTCCGGATAAAGTGGAGGTGTTCAGACACCTGGTCGACTCCATGGAGGGGGCCAAGAACATAATCTTGAGGCAGTTGAAACAGCTATTGGAGCACCTCCGCTTTGCTTGCCATGATATCTCTATGGAGTGCACTTTCTTGTGACGCATGGCTAAGTTGGGGGGAAGGTGCACCAGACCACATTACAGGTTGCATGTCACAGAGGGTTTCCAAGAGGACCTACGAGTATGGAAGGTCTTCCTGAAGCACTTCAATGGAGTGGCACTGTGGCAGACTGACAGCGAGGAGCACAAGCTTCAGCTGTTCACAGACACGGCGGGGGGGGGGGCATTAGGGTTTGGGGCATATTTCCAAGGGGAGTGGTGTGTGGAAAAATGGCTTCTGGAATGGGAGGTATTTGTCAATGTCACCCTGTTGGAATTTTTTCCTATAATGGTTGCCCTGTTCTTATGGGTGGGTGTAGCTGAGGGACCGCAGGGTTCTCTTTAGGTCAAATAATATGGGGGTGTTGCACATTATTAACGGGCAGTTGGGCTGAAGGGCCCGATGGGGGACTTGATGTGCATCATTGCCCTAAAATGCTTACTCTTGAACATCTCTTTTAAGGCCGTTCACATATCAGGGATTAATAACCGAATTGTGGACACTGTGTCTCGTTCACGCTGGCAACAGTTTTGGGAGCTGGCTCCAGCAGCAGAGTAGGAGCCATGGGCTGTACTCCCCTTCTTGTGGAGGGTAGTGACATCTCGACTTGGAAATGTGTAGATAACTCCATTGCACTGAGGACAAGGGGAGTATTTTTTTCAGCCTTTCTATTGACTCCAGGAGCACATTCCTTTCTCCTGTCCCACCTTCATAGATTTACGACTGGAGAACTGGATGGTGGGTGTGGGAACTGCCCCTTTTATAGTGTCAGACCCGATGCAGATCATGTGACATTGGGGGTGGTCCCCTGTTATGCACTACTAACTAAAAGTTTTCCATGTGATCCTAGCACCTAGCAGCTCAGTCCTTAAGGTTTTTACCCACTGCAAGAGCCTCTCTCAAAAATCTGTTGTTACAGTAAATTGTTATGTAACTAACTGCACTTTACCTCATTCTCACCCGGTTTGGGGGGGTGGTAGCATGCATTGCCCCAGGTGATGGTGATCTTCTTCCAGGATATCTCCTTTATAGAGCCACACCTTTGGTGCCATTGTGGCAAGCAGATGGGAGTACAAGGGGTGAGAATGGTGCAGAAATGGACACAAGTCCCTTTACACGAGAAAGGGTCCTGAAGGAACTGGAAGTAATAAGAGTTGATAAAGCAATGGGGCCAGATGGGGCGCACCCCAGGGTCCTTAAAGAACTAAGAGAGGTGGTGGCTGAACCTCTGGCTATCCTGTTTAGCCGATCACTGGAAACAGGGGAGGTACCCAAAGACTGGAGGACATCAGATGTAGTCCCCTTATACAAAAGTGGGAACAAAGAGGAAGCAGGGAACTACAGACCAGTCAGCCTCACCTCGGTAGTGGGAAAGATTATGGAAGCACTACTGAAGGAGAGATTGGTGGAACATCTGGTTGTCAATGGACCACAGGACCCAAGGCAACATGTTCTCACCAGGGGAGGTCATGTCAGACCAACCTCATTGAATTTTTGATTGGGTGACTAGGGAGGTGGATCGGGAGGGCAGTGGACATGGCCTATCTGGACTTCAGCAAGGCCTTTGACACTGTGCCACATGAAGACTATTACACAAACTGGGGAATATGGGTGTGGGCAGGACAGTAGTGTGGTGGGTGAGGTAACTGGCTTTGTGGCAGGACACAGAGGGTGGTGGTAAATGGCTGTCACTCCACAGAGGGAAGAGTGACCAGTGGGGTACCACAGGGATCAGTGCTGGGACCGGTCCTATTCAACATCTTCATCAATGACATGGCGCAGGACCTAGAAGGCAGAATTTCACTGTTCGCTGATGACACAAAGCTCTGTAAGAGTAGACACACCAGAGGGTGTAGACAGAATGAGAAGCGACCTGCAGAAACTTGAAGAATGGTCAGGGGTTTGGCAGTTGAAATTCAATGCAAAGAACTGCAAGATAATGCATATGGGGCACAAAAACCCTGGCACAATATATCAGTTGGGGGGTGAGGATATAGCATGCACCAAGCAGGAAAGGGATCTTGGGGTTATCATCTCTGATGACCTCAAGGTAGGGAAACAGTGTGACAAGGCAGCAGGTAAAGCAAATAGGATGCTGGGATGTATTGGCAGGGGCATCACCAGCAGGAAAAGGGAGGTCATAATTCCGCTATACGAGACACTAGTGAGGCCCCACCTGGAGTACAGTGTACAGTTCTGGAGACCATACCTAAGGACATAGACAGGGTAGAGAAGGTTCAGAGGAGGGCAACAAAGATGGTGCATGGATTGCATCACAAGTCCTATGAAGACAGGTTGAAGGAACTGAACATGTACTCCCTGGAGGAGAGGAGGGAGAGAGGGGATATGATAGAGACATACAAGTATCTTACAGGGAGGAACAGGGTGCAGGAAAACACTATTTTTAAGCGAAAAAGATGTTCCAGGACTAGAGGGCATGGGATGAAGTTGGAGGGGGGACGATTCAGAGGAAACATGAGAAAGAACTTCTTCACAGAACGGGTGGTGGACAAGTGGAACACCCTGCCAGAGGAAGTGGTGGGGGCTGAAACAATCACGGGATTTAAGAATGCATGGGATAGACATAAAAGAATTCTGGAGGTCAGGGGTAAGGTGCAACAGACTTCTAGGAAAACAAACTGAACTTACAAGCTCAAATGGGCAGACTGGGTGGGCCATAGGCCCTTATCTGCCGACACTGTCTATGTATCTATGTAATATCTTGATAATGAGATACCTAGTGGAAGTCATAGCTGAGACTCAAGTCTCTTGTGCATTGGCTGGCCTGGGAATTCTCATGCTGCATCACGGCTGCTCAAGCCCTTCGCCATTTCATCCAGGTCATTATTTTCCAGAGAAGGGCCTCTGTTCTTATTGCTTAAATTTGTTTATTTAAAAATTGGTAACTGGGAAAGGCACTGAGAGCTGAGGCTCGTTTCCAGGCGTGATCGGGGGACAGGGTAAACAGAGGAAACCCCAAATGAACACAGTGTACAAACAAGGTGCTAGGTCGTGGTTACAGAACAGAAATACAACAATTTAAGGCAATTAATTACATACTTAATAAAACAAAAGTTCTTAACAAATTACAATATATACATAAATAGTAAAAACCAATTCCATTCAAATATTGAGGTACTCATTAACTGGAGTAAATACGATACATAAAGACATAAGCACCACAGGCTGACATTAGATAGTATGTGAGTAAGAGATCAGGAGCTCTTCGCAAGACTGTCCTAACTTACGGTCTTTCAGCAGGGACCCCAGGAATTACATTTCTGCTCATGTGACTACTTTTTAGCAAACTGATTTGAACCAGTTGGAAAGCAGTGTGGTCTAGTTGTTGGAGCACAGATCCAAGAACTGGTAGAATCTCCCATCTTCTCTGAGGCTATCTCTTTCATCAGGTCACCCCTTTGGAACATACAGCTGCAAGGCATTAGGACTATATGGAAACTTTTGTAAGCAGCCAGCCAGGGGCCACCTAGGGCGATATCAGACGTTAGCATGCACATAAATGTGGTGGTACCAGGTCAATACCGCACATGAAATAGATCATGGCATTACCTGCACTGTGTAGAATGCACTTGTGATTTCTTTTTTTTGTAAATCTCATCTTTATAAGTTTTCCAACATATATACACAAATACAAACATTTGACAGGTCTGTAGCAATTCAGTTCATATGAGTAACAACATAAGGATTAGACGAACAATTAATATTAGATAGCTTAAACATAGAAATACAGATAGGGTGCAGTCCTTCCACTCCTTCTTGATTCAGAGACCAATACCTCAACACAGTGGTTCTCGATGGAATCCCCTGGCTCATTATCAGTTCATTAGCCTGTTTTACAGGAGAGATCATATATTTGGTGGTAGAGGATGTAATTCATTATTTCCTATTTTTCTAACTTTTATATTTATTTAAATCTTCATTTTAATTTTATACTTCCCCTTGCTCTTTCCTCTGGCATGTTCATTTGATTCCATGAATACCTTTTGAGTTCTTCAGGTCTTGGAGGTTTCTTAACTTGAGTATCCCCAACCCAGCTCTCATACCCATCCTGTCCTCCTATTCCAATTGCTCCTTTTTCTGGGTACTTCCAAGGCACTTGCCTCAAGGTGAAGTGACCCTGCCTTCCACCCTCTGTGTAGCCCACTGGAGGTCAGCACATTCAAGTTTATCTTTAAATGCCCCCGGGGCTCTCCCTAGGGGATAAATGTCTCATCATGTAGCATGTAATACATCTGCCTGTGAGACCACCTGCAGGCAAATCTCTCGGCCCTTCCATTCAAATTGTGGGGGATTCGTTCTAACTGATATATCTGTTTGGTTATGCCCCACCAGTCTTGTATTGTAGGAATTTTGTTAGTTAACCACAGCTTGGTAATCTATTTTTTTAGCTGCCTTTAGGAGGATATGTATAAGATACCTAGTGCTCGGTTCCTGTATTCTTTGGGGAGAACAAGGAAGAGGTACATTTCCTTGGTTAATTGGAGTTGGGGGCCAAACAACTCCCTCAGGTATTCCTTTAGCTTTTCAAAGAAGGGTTTGAGAGCCGGACAGGAGTCAGGACCACATAACATGCATGTGTATGGCCCTAGTCTCTCCATATTGTCGCCAACAGGCTGCCATGTCAATTGGTGAGTAGTGCCTAGTCACTACAGGGGTTCAAAAATATCTGATGAGATTCTTCCACGCATATTCGCACTACTGGTGCAAGCTGGTGACTCGAGCAGCATAGCCAAAGGCTCTTTGCCAGTCTTCTTGTGTGAGAGGGCTGCCACTCTCCTCCTGCCACTGTAAGCATATATTTTCTGTGTTTGTTTTCCTGGTAGAGTTCAGGGCCCCGTAGTGCACCGAAACCAGTCAAGGGCTGTCCGGGGGTTGTGTTTATTTGGAGCTGAACAACCAGCCATGCAGGGCACCTGTCTGGCATTCAGGTTGCCATTGGTAGGTCCTGACTGAAGTGTTTCAGCTGTAAGTACCTGTAAAAGTCCCGGCACGGTAGATTTAATTGCCTCTGTATAGAGTCGAAGGACCAAAGCACTCCACTCCTTGCGTCATTATCTGCGGGAGGTATCTCAGTCCATGTCTCTCCCACTCCTGAAAACCATGGTCCATTCTATTTGGGAGGAAGTCACTTAGGCTTGCAATTGGGCTAATTAAGGCCAGAAATAGGGTCAATGACTATGCTCTTTTAATGGTCTGCCAGGTCCTCCAGCCATGTCTCAGCCAGGGGTCCAAGGAGGCTGGGGGGCCTGGTTCAGCCTCCAGTCAGTACAAGGTCTGGAAATAGTCTTCATCTGGTATAAGGAATTGTTATATTTGCATCCAGTGCGGCCTGGTTGTCTTATTCTGTCTAGCCATTAAGTGGGTTAATATAGCTGCAAAGTAATATAATTGCAGGTCCAGAAGGGAGAGCTCTCCATCACGGCGAGGAAGAGACAGCACCTTCAGCTGGACTCAGGGTCTGTGACCAGCCCATATAAACTTTGAGATGAGGTGGTTCCATTCCCCCAAGGTTTTCTTTCCTATGAAGATGAAGACATTCTGGAATAAATATAAGGCCCTAGACAGGGTGATCATTCGCTGTAAGTCTATTCTCCTACTAAGGCTCAGTGGCAGTGTGGCCCATGCCACCAGGTCTGCCTTTAATTGTGCTGTAAAGGGGACATAGTTATTTTATAGGCTTCTTCATGTTTCTGGGAAATGTATACTCCCAGATATTTTAATTTTGCTAGGTTCCAGCGGCAGGGTATAATGTTTTGGATGTGTGGTGAGGGAGACTACTGAAAGGTGATTATCTCTGTTTTTGTTAGGTTCAATTTACATCCCGAGACATGGATAAATTTCTCAAGAGCTTGCTTTATGACTGGGAGAGTTTGTTCAAGGTTTGAGAGGTATAGTAGGACGTCATCAGCATACAGCGCTATATGATGTTCTGAGTCTCCCATTGTCACCCCTGTAATATTGTTAGCCTCCTTAATATATTGAGCAAGGGGATCAATAAAGGTCGCAAACAGAAGGGAGGACAGATGGCAACCCTGCCTAGTCCCTCTCTTCAGGTGGAAGTATTCATAGTGGTGGCCCCCCACCTTAATGCATACGTGAGGGGATGCATAAATATTCTGTAGGACTGTTATTAGGGGTTTAGGGAAGCCTTATTTATCAAGGACCTTATATAGTAAGTGCCAAGCTACCCTGTCGAATGCTTTTTCAGTGTCGAGGCTGATTAGAACCGATGGGGCATCTGTCGATTGCATTTTATAAGTGATGTGGAGGGTACACTTGATATTATCTGTTGTGGAGCTTTTTCTCACAAAACCTGTCTGGTCCTGATCTATAAATTGGGGCATAACTTGATCCAGGCATTGGGCTAATATATGCATAAACAGTTTATAGTCTGTGTTCAGGACCGAAATAGATCTATATGAGCTACAAAGCTGTAGATTTTTACCTGGTTTCCGTATCACCGAGATGGTTGCACATGACCAGGATAGTGGTGGGGGTTCACCTTCCAGGATTGAGTTGAATAAAATGAAGAGCCTAGGGATTGTTCGCTGCATCATAGCTTTATAAAACTCATTCCCATATCCATCCGGGCCTGGTGCTTTTAGGGGTTTTTGCTATGGAAATCGCAGCTGCTATCTCATGGTCAGCTATAAGGGAGATCAGTGCTTCACCCTGGTCCATGGATAGTTGGGGCAATGTTATCCCTTTCAGGTATTCCATGATTTGATGTTCCGCAGGTGTATACTCTGGGGTATAGAGGGTGGAGTAATATTTAGTAAATGCTTCTGTGATTTCATGCAGTTTAGTTAGAGGTTGGCCCCCCATAGGATGCCTAAGTGTAGTGACCACTGACGCCTTTTTCTATCTGCGCACCTGATAGGCCAGCAGTCTGGAGGCCCTGGGTCCTACATCATAATACCTGTGCCTCAGGAATGTCAAAGCAATTTCGGTCTGTTGTAATGCTAGGCGGGTCAATCTCTGCTTTGGTTTTCTGAAGCTGAGGCAACACCGAAGAGTCTCCCATCTTGTGTGCCATTTGAAGAAAATGGAGAGTCTCTTCCAATCTGGTCCTGCACTCTCTATGCTACTTGTTTAGTTCCGTTGTGTGTTGTATGATGTGGCACCAGAGAACCGCTTTTATACTATCCCAATGTATTGCTGGGGGTATGTCAGCCGGAGGGTTAAACTCCAGGATCTCGGCCATTTTATCCGAGATAAACTCCCACAATTGCTCAGAGTGTAAGTAATACAGGTTAAGCCTCCAGCGAGTGTTTTTAGCTTGGAGGCCCATTTCACAGGTTGAGATTAAAACGGTGTGATCAGAGAGTGTGGTGTCACCCAGTTGAGCATTCCTGAGCTGGTCTAGATTTTCAATCTGTTTATAAGTTTGGTCTATGCGCAAGTTTGTCCGATGTACTGCAGAGTAATGTGTGTAATTCCTAGTTCGTGGATGTAGATGTCTCCATACATCAGCCCATCTCACTTCAACAGTAAACCTCCTAAAAAATGTTTGTGCTGGTGACTACCTTGGTGCTCACAGACTAGAAGAATCCAATGAGGGGTTCTGTGTCATGTTAAAATCACCTGCAAGCAGGAGAGTTCCCTTGTGTTTTGCAGAATCCTGTCCAGGAGCATTCTCAGCTGGGGAACAAGCAACACGGGGGAATACATGTTGGCCAGAGTAACTTTTACACCATTTAGTGTGCCCTCTGCATCTTCCAGAGTACATTCATGCTGAAATGGAGTGCCCACTGGTGTTATTATAGCCACCCTGCGTCGTCTAACCCTCCCGCTTGACGAGCTATATAAAGTTCCCCCGCTGAGTCTAGCCAGTTTAAGATGTTCCTCAGCACTTAGATGCATCTCCTGGAGGTATAGCAAGTCTGCCCTGCTCTTACGCAGGTATGCCAGGACTTGTGACATCTTAATTTGGTGATGTTATCCCGTTTATGTTCAAGGAGAGCAGCTTTACATGGGGATTAGCCATAATTACCTTCGGTTGGTCTCGCTGTCCGGGGTGACCCTGCATATTTGCCAGGATGTGTAAAACCTAAATCCTTATGCGATGTACCTGTCTTTTCTATCACAACACATTCACTAATTTGAAAAAAACAGTAACAAATATTCAGGAACAACACAAACATTGACAAGCATAACCTGACCTGTGACGAGTCCAACTCGGTACTCAACACTGGGAGTGGTGAACTATTACTTCCAATTGTGGGAATCTGATCCAGATTCTGTGGTAAGAAAATATCCTTACTATGAGGCTCATCATCCAGTGTGATGCCTCCGACACTTATAGTGTCTAATAGGGTAAAAGGAAAGGGGAAAGGTGCAATGACTCTGATGGTACGTCGGAACCACCTTGTTTTAAAGCTGTAATCTAACGATGAGTGAAATGCCCATTTAAATCAAGGGTTCTACTAGCCTATCCACTGTTAGTTCAGTTAAGGAAGTGGGGTCCCCTGTGAGCTACCAAAAGAGCTCGGTGGGGGAGAGAGAAGGCCCAGAGAGTGAGATGGATAGAAAGGAGAAGGACTGTGGTCCTGTTCTCCCACCTGGACCCATCAATCAGTTCCCCTCTTCTGGGATAAGCTGCAGCTCTCAAAAAACCCTCTCAACCCAAAAGACACTGTCATTCATGTTCACCTGTCCTTGGCAAAGGGGTATATGGCTAGTGGGAATACAGCCAGTTCTCTGACCCTCTGGCGCACCAACTCTTTGAGTCAAGTGGGCTAGTTCCACCACCACCCAACTGAGTAAGTGACAGGTCGTGTCCCCAAGGCCAACCAGCACTCCTACAGATTGCATCATTGGTGCTGCCCAGGGCACAGGCCTCCCCCCATAACTCTTGGATCACCAGGGCAGGATGTCCCGACTCCACCACGCTCCAGAAATCGGCTACGTACCCCGATCCTGACACCTCCCCACCCCATCAGGATATCAATGCAAGGGGGAGGAAATACCTCATTTGTTTCCATAAGTGTCCTTACCAACAGCCAGAGGGAGAAAACATAATGTCCCCTCGTCACCTCCCGTCCATTCAAGCTGCAACGGCAGCCTCTCTCCCAGACCAAGGGCCATCGTGCTGCAGTGGGGAGGTCGGGATCATTCTCCGGGGCTGAGGAAATGACCCAGGCCTAGGCTCCAAGGGGCCTAGGGTTTAAATGTTGCAGGCTTCATGGAGTCTCCTCCACCCGCCACATCAATGCAGCCTGGCAGGGTCAAAGAACAATCCCGTCACTTCCTTGGGCGGCTGTACTAAAATCGGGGGGGGGGAGAAGATATCACAGCATCCTCCCATCCTTCCCCTCCGGTTTAGAGTGGCATCATGCCCCCTCCCCATTCCCAAATAACGGGCCACGCCACAGTGCTATTGTGGGGCAAAAAATTTGGAGGGTCTGATTTCCCACTGGGAACAAGGAAAGGCGGTCTTTAACTGAATTATTTGCAGGCTACCCAAAGTCTCCTCCCCCCCCAACGCCCCCCCCAAGCCCACACATCAATTTTAATTAGCATAGCATCATTAACCTCGAATTGACTTAGTGTCTCCCACCTCCCATCTCCCCCCCCCAAGGCATCGATTAGCCTAAGGTTAAACAGAACTTTTCCTCGGATTAAGAGTCTCTCCCTATAAGCGAGGGAGACTTTGCATATAACCAAAGTTCTAGAGTTCTACTTGCAGGATTCAGCCATCCGCTCCTCACTCCTCCACCCGACCAGCTCCAGAGGTTGATTGTTTGGCCTTCAGTGCTTCTACTATATTCTGGATCACTTCAGCACCCTGGTGGCATCTGGCCTCATGCTTTCTGAGGTTCCATATTTACAGAGAGAGTTTAGAGGCGATGGAACTTCCTGGGGTGGGCCTTTGTTGCTGCATTTCAGTCTTCCTATTCCTCAGTTCCTGCATTGCTGCATTTGGGTTTTCCAAGGTAAGGGAGCTATCTTCAAAAAAGACAGTAAGCTTTGCTGGGTATGGGGTTCTATAGTGGATCCCTTTAGCTTTGAGGGCTCTCAGGATTGGGATGTAGGCCTTGCGCCTGACCATTATCTCTGGTGAATAATCATTCTCAAAACAAAGTCTATCCCCAGCTAGCATTACCAAGCCCACTTTCCAGGCAGTATGAAGCACACTTTCCTTGTCCTGATACCTCAAAAAACGCACCAGAACTGTACTGGGGCTCTCCTGCAGGTGGCCTTGGACTGAGGGTTAGGTGAGCTCTATCGATTTCCAGCGTCAGTGTGGCTGGTACAGTTAGTAGCTCTCGGAGAATTTTTTGTATAAATTGCAGCATTTCAGAGCCTTTGGCCCCCTTAGGAATACCTGAGATCCGAATATTATTTTACCAGTTTCTGCTCACTGCATCCTCTGCTCTGTCTTGCAGGGCCTTAATAGTGTGGTGTAGCTGCACGATGGCCCGCTCCCTCTCCGTTACTCTGTGGTCTGTCTCCTGGGCCTGAGACTCAGCTTCATCTTTCCGCTTTTCAAGCTTGCTTATATTGGTGTGGAGCACTGTTGCGGTAGACCTCATTTCTTTATGAAAATCTCTTAGCTTGGATAACATTTGGGTCAGTTGCCTTTGCAGGATATTGATGAGTATCTTGCCACTCATCACGGTGCCTTGATGGGAGCCAGCTGAGGCCTGCGAGCCTTTGCTCTCCGAGCCATCCTCCTGCAATCCTTCAGCATCTGGCAGGTCTGGTAATCTTTTTTTTTTTGCCTTCCTCATATTGGCTGGCCCCCACTCCTTCAGGCTTCACAAGTCCCCCACTAGCCGCACTGTCCTAACCCAGCCCTCCTCTAACTCCACAAATCACAGCTGATCCCTGGGATATCCCGGCATATCTCTTTTCACCTGGCGGGTCCCCCTCCTCCGAGGGGGAAGGCAACGGGGGGAGGGGGATGACCCCAGCACACTCTACTTTAGGGCCCAGGGATGCTGCCACAGAGAAGGAGGCCCCGGGAAGGCACTGGAGGCATTCGGGGACAGAGAGCCATCATCCGGCGGCCAGCGAGTGGTATTTCCTGGTTTTCCTAGGTGCGTGACATCCGAACGTCAAGGCATTAGCCGATGTCTGTCACGCACCACCCAGCAGTGAACCCATGTTGGCCTACCCCTGGCCTCAACCAGCAGTTGCCCAACACTGGGTCGTACCCCTCCCTCCCTCCCTGGAGACAACGAGCAGTCGTGGGACACTCATGTTGTTCTTCTGCCAGCCCCTCCAGCTGTACACAAGCTCATTCCTGAACCTGAGTTGCTGCGCCAGCGCGGAAATCCAACCGCTGTGGCCGCGCGGGCCAGCGACTGGTAATCTGTTTTTAACTCTATTGTTCTCTTTTGACATGATCTACCTCCTAGTAATCTTTTCTTAAAAGTTTTTGCTTGAATAGGCAGTATTAGGAGGTTTTTAAGGTTGCTAGAGACAAAGCCTCCTGATTCAGGCTGCAGTCAGGAGCATGATGTCACTGGAAGCGCACTTGTGATTTCAACAACAAGGGTATAACAGTGGTAAGGAATTACTTCTACCCCTGTCACTGTCCCCTGTGACTGTGTACGGATCAAGTTGCCATGTGCTGGGTGCCTGACCGAGCCACTCATAGAAACATAGACTTTGGCAGCAGATAAGGACTGCTTAGCCCATCTAGTCTGCTCAGTTCCTACCTATTGGATAAACTACAGTTTCCAGTTACCCAACACTGTATCCTCCTACCTCTCACTAAAATTGCCTTATGTCTGTCCCATGCATTCTTGAATTCCCCCACTTTTTTAGACCCCACAACCTCCCCAGGATGGTGGTTCTGCGTCCACCACTCTGTGTGAAAGTATTTCCTTATGTTGCATCTGAGTCACTCCCCCATCTTCAAATTATGGCCCCTTGGTCTTGTACATCTTTTTCAAAAGATAGTAAGTAAGTAAATCTTTATTTGTATAGTGCTTTTCCATAACCAAGGCACTTCACATTAAAATACAATACCGAACATAAATATTTACAATGAAACAATAAATGCAACAATAAATTAGAATTAAAATGCCTCTGGGAAGGCTAGGCTAAAGATATATGTGTTTAGCTCAGCTTTAAAATGATCGATGGTCAGGCACTCTCTTAACTGATGAGGAAAAGAATTTCACAGGGTAGATGCAGCAAAAGAAAAAGCATGCAGGCACCAGACGTTTTTAAACGAACCATGGGAATCTCTAGCAGTCCCTCATCAGCGGATCGGAGAGGGTGAAGGGGGGCAGTAGGGAGTCAGGAGATCTTGCAGGAAGCTGGGTCCCTGATCGTGTAGGGCTTTAAAGGTTAGCAAGCCAAACTTGAAGGTGATCCTCCACTGAACAGGCAGCCAGTGCAGATCGCAGAGCTCAGGCTTAATATGACTAGCCCTTGATGTACCAGTCAATAGTCTGGCTGCCGCGTTCTGCACTAGCTGCAGGTGGCAGATAGCAACCCCAGGAAGCCTTAGATAGATGGCTTTGCAGTAGTTAAGGCGGGTGGTGATGAAGGCATGGACTAATATTGGGAGGTCATCCAGGGGAACCAGATGTTTAACCCAAGCAATATTCCTCATTTAGATGATCAAATAAAGGACTTAAACATGGCAGACACCTGAGAATTCAGGGTCAAGCCATCATCAGGAATAATGCCCAGGTTACGCACCAGTCTGAGATAGTGAGCTGAGAACCATCAAGCTATAGGCCTAATGCCTAATTAACACCCAAACCTGCCCCCGGATGACCTGAGTCAACTACCAACACTTCAATCTTGCCCATATTCAGTGTCAGCCAACTAGTGCTCGTCCAGTCCTTGATCTTGGCAAGACAGTTATTTAGGACAGAGACAGACTGCATCAACCTGTTTGGGTAGAAAGGACATATACAGTTGAGTGTCATCTACTTAGCAGTGAAAACTCAAACTGTATCATAGGATGATATCTGCTAATGGCAGCATATACACTGCAAACAACATGGGTGCCAATATGGAGCCCTCTGGTACCCTGCAGGACAGGGGAAGGGTGTCAGAGAAATAGATTCCAGTGACTACCCTTTGAGACCTGTCTGTGAGGAAGGATCGAAGCCATTTGAGGACTGTACCAAAAAGCCCACTAAGGAGCTGCAGGGATTCCAAAAGCGCACCATGGTCTACAGTGTCAAATACCACAGAGAGATCAAGAAGGCCCAAGATGGTACTAGCCTTCCGATCTCTTGCTATTAGGAGGTCATTCAGTACTTGGACAAGTGCAGTCTCTGTGTTATGTCTCTTCTGAACTCTAGACTGGATAGCATCATAGACATTGTGGGTCACAAGATGATACATAGATACATAGACAGTGTCGGCAGATAAGGGCCTATGGCCCACCCAGTCTGCCCATTTAAGTCTGTAAGTTCAGTTTATGTTTTCCAAGAAGTCTGTTGCCCCTTACCCCTGACCTCTAGAATTCCTTTATGTCTATCCCATGCATTCTTAAATCCCGTGATTGTTTCAGCCCCCACCACTTCCTCTGGCAGGGTGTTCACTTGTCCACCACCCGTTCTGTGAAGACATTCTTCTCGTCCTCCCTCCAACTTCATCCCATGCCCTCTAGTCCTGGAACATCTTTTTCACTTAAAAATAGTGCATTCCTGCACCCTGTTCCTTCCTGTAAGATACTTGTATGTCTCTATCATATCCCCTCTCTCCCTCCTCTCCTCCAGGGAGTACATGTTCAGTGCCTTCAACCTGTCTTCATAGGACTTGTGATGCAATCCATGCACCATCTTTGTTGCCCTCCTCTGAACCTTCTCTCCCTGTCTATGTCCTTACATAGGTAAGGTCTCCAGAACTGCACAGTGTACTCCAGGTGGGGCCTCACTAGTGTCTTGTATGAGTGGAATTATGACCTTCCTTTTCCTGCTGGTGATGCCCCTGCCTATGCATCCCAGCATCCTATTTCCTTTACCTGCTGCCTTGTCACACTGTTTCTGCCTTGAGGTCATCAGAGATGATAACCCCAAGATCCCTTTCCTGCTTGGTGCATGCTATATCCTCACCCCAACTGATATATTGTGCCAGGGTTTTGTGCCCCATATGCATTATCTTGCACTTCCTTGCATTGAATTTCAGCTGCCAAACCCTGACCATTCTTCAAGTTTCTGCAGGTCCCTTCTCATTCTGTCTACACCTCTGGTGTGTCTACTCTGTTACAGAGCTTTGTGTCATCAGCGAACAGTGAAATTCTGCCTTCTAGGTCCTGCAATGTCACTGATGAAGATATTGAATAGTACCGTCCCAGCACTGATCCCTGTGGTACCCCTACTGGTCACTCTCTTCCTCTGTGGAGGACAGCCATTTACCACCACCCTCTGTGTCCCGCTGCCCAGCCAGTTACCGACCCACCGCACTACTGTCCTGCCCACACCCATATTCCCCAGTTTGTGCAATAGTCTTCTATGTGGCACAGTGTCAAAGGCCTTGCTGAAGTCCAGATAGGCCATGTCCACTGCCCTCCCTGATCCACCTCCCTAGTCACCCAGTCAAAAATTCAATGAGGTTGGTCTGACATGACCTTCCCTGGTGAAACCATGCTGCCTTGGGTCCTGTAGTCCTTTGACAACCAGATGTTCCACCAATCTCCTTCAGTAGTGCTTCCATGATTTTCCCCACTACTGAGGTGAGGCTGACTGGTCTGTAGTTCCCCGCTTCCTCTTTGTTCCCACTTTTGTATAAGGGGACTACATCTGCTGTCCTCCAGTCTTTGGGTACCTCCCTGTTTCTAGTGCTCGGCTAAACAGGATAGCAAGAGTTCAGCCACCACCTCTTAGTTCTTTAAGGACCTTGGGTGCCCCATCTGGCCCCATTGCTTTATCAACTCTTATTACTTCCAGTTCCTTCAGGACCCTTTTCTGTAAAGGGACTTGTATCCATTTCTGCACCATTCTCACCCTTGTACTCGTTCAGACCCATTACCTCCTCTTCCTCAGTAAAGACTGAGCAGAAATACCTGTTCAATATGTCAGTTTTACTGTTGTCATCCTCCACACAGCCCCATCCTCCCCTTCAGTCTCACTATCCCTCCCTTTGCCTTTCTTTTTTCACTTATATACCTGTAAAAGGTTTTGTCCCCTCTACCCACTGATTTTGGAATGTGTTCTTCTGTGTGAGCTTTGGCTTCCCTTACTGACCTCCCTGCCTCCCTTTGTTTCTCATGGTACTTCTTCCTATCCCCTTCTGCCTGTGTCTTTTTGTATTTCCTGAATGCAATCTTTTTGGCTTTCACTTTCTTTGCTACCTCTTTGGAAAACCATAATGGTCTCCTCTTCCTTTTCCTCTTGCTAACCTGCTTAATACATAATTCTGTTGCTCTTGTAATCCCCATTTTAAATACTTACCACTGTTCCTCAACCTCTGATTCCTGTCCCATTCCCCTTAATGCCTCTTTCAAGTATCTCCCCATTTTCCCAAAGTTTGCCCCCCTAAAATCCAAGATACGTGTTTTTGTGTGGTTTGGTTCTGCTCTTTCTGTGATTTCAAACCACAGTGACTGGTGGTCACTGTTCCCCAGGTGCTCCCCCACTGTTACCCCCATCACACTGTCCCTGTTTGTGAGCACAAGGTCCAGTATTGCCTTCTGCCGAGTTGGTTCCATGACCAGTTGCTTGAGGAAGGCACCCTGAAGGGAGTCCAAGATAAATCTGCTCCTAGTTGATGCTGCTGCTGGGATGCTCCAGTCCACGTCTGGAATATTGAAGTCTCCAACCAGTACTACCTCACCCTTGTCTGCCATCCTCTGGATGGCTAGCATCAGCTCCCTATCTGTTTCTTCCTCCTGGGCTGGTGGTCTATAGACCACACCTGTGCGGATGGCTGGCCCCATTTTCCTTTCCAGCTTAACCCACAGTATCTCTCCCCCCCATTTTGTTTGTCCTGGATCTCTGTGGCCCTTATGTCATTTTTCACAAAGAAACATAGAATTTGACGGCAGATAAGGACCGCTTGGCCCACCCAGTCTGCCCATTTCCCTACCTAATGGATAAGCTGCAGATCCTAGTTAACCAGCAGCCTACTTCTTCCTACCCCTACCCCCTAGAATTGCCTTATGACTGTCCCATGCATGCTTGAATTCCACCACTGTTTTTGACTCCACAACCTCCTCCGGAAGGCCATTCCATGCATCCACAACCCTCTCTGTGAAAAAATACTTCCTTAAATTACCTCTGAGCCACCCCGCCCATCTTCAAATTGTGCCCCCTTGTTCTTGCACACCTCTTTTTTTGAAAGATGCTACCCTCTTGGACTTTGTTGATTCCCTTGAGGTACTTGAAAGTTTCTATCATGTCCCCCCTCTCCCTCCTTTCCTTGAGGCTATACATATTAAGCTCCTTAAGTCTCTCTTCATATGTCTTCCAGTGCAGACCCTGCACCATTTTAGTTGCCCTCCTCTGGACAGCTTCCATCCTGTCTATGTCTTTGCTGAGACTGGGTCTCCAGAACTGCACGCAGTACTCCAGATGGGGTCTCACCAGCTGTCTGTACAGAGGGATAATAACTTCCTGTTTTCTACTGGTGATGCCTCTCCCTATGCATCCCAGTATCCCCCCAGCCCTCCTTGCTGCCCTCTCCACATTGCTTGCCCACATTTAGGTCATCTGATATGACTACCCCAGTGCCACTCCTCCTCCTTCCTGCCTGCCCTGTCTCTTCTGAATATGTTGTAGCCAGGTATGGCTAACTCCCAGTCGTGGTTATCATTACACCAGGTTTCAGTGATGGCACGCTGTTCTGGTCTGACTGCACCATGACAGCCTCCAGATCTTCCATCTTGTTGCTAAGGCTCCTGGCATTTGCACACATGGCTTTCCATGATTTGACTTCCCTAGACTGTTTCGCTGTTCTACTCCAGCCCTTCCTTGGTTGTCCTTTATCCCTGGTTCACCTTGCTGTCTGCCCTTCTGCTGAATTTTGCCCTATTCTGCCTATCCACCTCCTGGGTGCTAATCTCCATCTTTGTACACTGCTTTGTGAGACAGCAACCTCTGGTTCACTGGTTCCACTGTTAGCTGTGGGGGTGAGCAGTAGGTGCCCTCCTTGCTGGCCTGCCACCCCCCTTTGCTAGTTTAAATGCTTGTCAATGTAGCATTTAAACTTATCATTGAGTGCTTGAATTCCCCTCCAGGATGGATGCAGGCCGTCAGGCTTGAACAAACCTCCATCCCTCCAGGTGGGTCCCCAGTCACCAATGAATCCAAACCCTTCCTCACAGCACCAGTTCTTCAACTATGAGTTAAAATTCCTGGTGTATGCACCCCTATGCTCTCCCTTGCCTCTCACAGGTAGTACTTCTGAGAAAGTGACAGAAGTAGCTACTTGCTTGAGACCCCTTCCCAATTTCCTAAACTCTTCCTGAACTTCCTTTGGCTCCCCATTTGCCAGGTCATTAGTACCTAGGTGGATAATGACATCCAGCTCACCCTCCTGTCTTGCCTTCCCAGTGATCCCCAGGATCTTCCTTCCATCCCTCCATGCCGTGGCACCTGGTAAGCACCTCACCTCCCTGTCCTCCCCCTCCTGTGTTCCTAGCTGGATCCCTCTTATGATGGAGTCCCCCACCAGGATTTGCTTCCTTCTCCTCTGGGGTCCACTGCTCTCCCCGCTGAGGTCACCTCCTTGGCTAACCTCCACATCCTTTCCTTCCATTGCTCTGGGTACCTCTATTTGGTTGTCCCCATTTGGCAGTGTGGCATATGAGTTCTTGAGTGGAATAGGATTTGGGATGTGCCTCTGCCTGACTGCTCTAACCCTCCCTGAACCCACTGTCATCCAAGTACTCCTCTTTCTCTGCATCCTTTGAGGCAGCTGCATTGGACTGAGTGGTCTCTGGATAGGGGCGACAGTACTCCTGACCCAGTTTACTTCTGCTCTGAGTCTGGCTACCTCATCCCGCAGTCCAGAAAGATGCATGCAGATAGGGCAGCACCTCAGTGTCCAGAAGATCTGCCTGAATATGGCTGCCCCACAGCCACTGCATTGCACCACTCCCCACATTATACTGCAATTATACTGCTATTCCACTACTTGTCTGCTACTGAAGCTCTCCTAGTTCCCTTTTATTAATTTACTGTCCCAAAAATCCTGCCACTGTTCCTCTATAATATTTGAAAATACATACACTTCTATCTCACCTCTTTATCCTTACCATCAAAAGGTAACTCACAATCACAATAATCTACCTTCTACTAATACAGATTCTATTACAGAATCAGAGCACAATGCAAGAAACATCTGCAACTTAGCAACAACAAACAGGTGACAACATACCAAGTTGATGTAGCTTTTTTAAAATAGAAAAAAAAATGTAATCGTTTAAACCAATAGAAATCAGCAGTTCCGAAAGCACCTTGAACTACAAGAAAGAACACAGTACCACACCTCTGCCACAATAACTAAACAGTTCTAAAACATTGGAGAAAGAAGAGAGAAATCAGAGACTGAGCAAAAAGATACAATGTACTATAAAGTATTAGGCAATAGGTATACTCAGCTGTTTAACAAAGAAAATAAAGTATCTACCAAAACAGCCAGGATACCCACAAATGACACTTAGGTTCTTAATATCAGACACCACCAAAGGCACATGATCGTCCAGTTGCAATGCAGCTACTTTTTCAGTAACTTTACCCACAAAAGGCAGGTTAGAAACAGGTTGGTAGTTAGCTAGACAGTCTGGATTCAAGGAGGGTTTTTTAAGGCGTGGTTGTATGACCACCTCCTTGAGGGCATCAGGAAAGACCCCCATCTCCAAGGATCTCCTGACAATTTCAGCTAGGATCGGGCAGATAACATCTACACAATGCACTGTTAGGGGGATAGGGCCCAGGTCCAAACTATAATTAGTTGGGTGCAGAGCCTGGATGATCTTCACAATGTCCATGAATTCTGGCTGGCTAAAGTCTGTCCAGGCAGACCGAGTGCTCGCCACCTCCCACTGACCTCCACAATCCCTCATTGGGAGAGACGGGCCGGTACCTGACCTGATGCTGGCAACCTTATCTGCAAAGAATTGAGCAATCTTCTCACATTTAGCCTGAGAAAATGGTCCCCCAGGCTAGAGACAGATTGGATTGCACAATCTGTTGACAATCTGGAAGAGCTGAGCCGGTCGATGCTGTGCAGCAGAAATCTCCTTGGACAGGAATTCTGCCTTCTTAGGGGTGATTTCTGATTGATAGCCCTTATAATGTCCCATCTTGGACTTTGTTGATTGCCTTGAGGTACTTAAAAGTTTATATCATGTCCCCCTCTCCCTCCTTTCTTCAAGGGCTTACATATTAAGCTCTATTAGTCTCTCTTCATATAGCTTCTGTTGCAGACCCTGCATCATTTTAGTTGCCCTCTTTCTGGACTGCCTCCGTCCTCTCTATATCCCTGTGGAGACGGGGTCTCCAGAACTGTCACAGTACTCCAAACGGGGTCTCACCAATTGACTGTACAGAGGGATAACAACTTCCTGTTATCTACTGGTTACAGTTCCTCCTATATATCCCAGTGTAACCCCCCTACAAATGGGGGTTTCCAAAACGTCTTCCTTGAGCTTGCCTAAATGCTCACTGCCAGGCTGGTGTCCTGCGTGTTTTAGCAGTTTAAATGTGATTATCAGAGCCTGAATAGCCTCTGTGTACTGTCTCTTTAAGAGCTGTCTAATTGCAGCATATGTAATCTGAGAAGGAGCTCTGTTGAAAGATGTAACTATTTACTGAAAATCATTTAGAGTGATAATGATAATGTAGTTTGTCTAACCTGCTTTGTTTATAGCAAGGACGGTTTTGTTTGTCTCCACTATCTTGGTCCTGGACTGCAAATTGGACCAATCAGTACTAGTGGGACCTAAAATGTAGCTGGACTACAGGAGCTTTCGAATCCAAAATCTGTAGGAACTGTAGTTTGAACTTTCTATGCCATTTTTGCAACCGAAGGGGGAGCTCTTGCTTTGACTGACAGCCAAATCAGCCAACCAAATCTTTTGGATCTTTGGGAAGTCCCAGGCTGCTAGCAGTTTTCAGTTAGTTCTGAGCTGGGAAGTGAAATGAGAAGAGCTCAAGTGATTCTGGGCAGCAATCCTGAGTGGATTCGCATGGGAAAATTTTGAAAAGGCTAAGTTTTTGGCCTGCATGTCAGTGTGCTGCTCCTGAGAGGGAGAGAAGAGAATTATTTTGGACTAAATCCAAGTTTGTGTGACTAAAGTAAGCTACTGAAGTGGGCCAGGCTCAGAATGAAGAAGACCGAAGATTTTGCTGAATGCAATCGGCCTGTCAGGAGTTCCAGCTACCTCTAAGCTCCCGGTGTGTGCAGAGACTTTGCGATTGTGACTGGGGAGCACTTTGCCTGGTACAGTAGAATTCCCTAACGTGTAAATGTGCTATGAGCTGCTAGTGGGTCGTGAGTTAGTCCCCCACTGTGTGAACTGTGTTCTGCTTGCTGGAAGCTGTATCCTGCCCAGAATGGACTGCATCTGAATTTGTTTCCATGCGGTCTGGGCCTTGCCAGACTGGCCCATCCAGACTACCCACTGCACAGAGAAGCCATCAACGAGAGACCTGCTTGAGGATCAGCCCCCTGCTCCACGCTTGAACAGGAACGACGCCTCTGCCACTCATGTGGGCCCTGCTTCTCCTGGCATTCCAGATCAACCACCTGCAGTCTCGATTTTCGTCCAGCCTTTGTCCAGTCTTTGGTATCGTGAGTAAATACCAGGGTAGCTCCCTTCAACAACAGCTTAATCTGAGTGTGTCATCTGATTGTCTTGTTGTTTCGTTTCCTTCACGAACTGACCCCTCTGGCTCCGGATTACAAATATTGTGTACTGTGCATGTTGTGTTTTCCATCACAGGGCCCCAACCAGCTGCAACCCCGGGGCAATGGTCCTGGCTAGCCCATCTCTTCTCCACCTGGGTACCCAGAGGTGGACTGTGTGGGGGGACTCAAAGCGCATGCATAACTGCTTGATTGATATAACCTTTAAGCTAATTAACCTGATTTTTCCCCTCCCTTGTTCAAGTCCCCTGAATAAATCAGATCTAACTTTTTCTGCATGTAATCTGACTGTGGTTCCAGTTTGTGCTCAAAGTACTGTACTGTTGCTATTTGCTGTGCATAACCTTGTTTTACAGGGGGTTCCCAGGGTCGAGTCAGAGGAACCAGCCCTGGTGGTAAGTGCAAACAGTGTGGGTACTTGTGTGGTGTACCAGGGGTATTGCAAAAGTGATTATTGTACAGTGTTCAGGCCACTAGAGGGGAAAAAGGGGGGTTACAGTATCCCAAAGGGCTGTGCCCAGGTTAGGCTTGACCACTACCAACCCAGATCTCTGGGTGGAGGCACCCGTTTTAGAACTCAGGCCCCTTAACCTGCTACTAGCTAAACAGGCAGGGGTAGTAGCCCTTGGGATAGCTCCACCTAGGGGTTACATCTTGGAGACTCACTGCTGGGATTTTGTGTCTTCTAGTGGCCAAATTTGTGAATTGCTGTTAAAAATAAATGGCTACCCTAACAGAAGTGGCTGTACACCAGTTGGTGGGGTGGTGTACTGGGCAGGAGATCGACCCCCAAAATTCTGTACTTATCCTGGATATTCCCCTTGGTACCAATAAGGATACTGTAGAGGGAGTACTTTCCAAGGTTGAATGTTTACAAAACCCTGTGGTGGTGGGTTGACAGGCTAATCTGCTCGCCCAAAGCTTCATGGCGTTAGTAGAGTGTAAAGATCCAGTAGACAGTTCCAAAGTGCCACAGACTATCATCCCCGAAGGAGCCCTCACTGCCTGGAAAGTGATAACTAAAGACAGTAAAGACCCCAGGGAGAATGAGCCTCCACACTATCTGAGACATTTGAGGAGAAATTTGCTAAGTTGTTACTGGAGGAAGGGAAAACTGTGGAGGACTTAAAGAAACTATTCCTGCCACCTGGGGGTGTTCCTCCCCCAACACCCCCTGCCGCTCCAGCCCCATTATTGCCCCTCCTGTGCCCATGTCAATGCTGGCTCCTATGTCTGTAGCTGCCATTAATCATGACTCTTACCAAAGGTTGAGAATCTTCTTGATGAAAGGAGGGACAGGGGGAACATGATAGAAACTTTTAAGTACCTCAAGAAAATCAACAAAGTGTTGGAGGGTAGCATCTTTCAGAAAAAGAGATGTGTAAGAACCAAGGGGGCACAATTTAAAGTCAGAGGGGGGACGGTTCAGGGGTAATGTGAGGAAATTCTTTTTCACAGAGAGAGAGTGGTGGACGCATGGAACTGCCTTCCTGGAGAGGTTGTGGGGTCTAAAACAGTGGGGGAATTCAAACATACATGGGACAGACATAAGACAGTTATAGTGGGGGGTTGCAGGAAGTAGGCTGTTGGTTAACTAGAATCTGCAGCTTTTCCAATAGGTAGGGAAATGGGCAGACTAGGTGGGCCAAGTGGTCCTTATCTGCCGTCAAAGTCTATGTTGCTTCGGCACCCTTCCCACCCCCCCAAGGGGAGGATGATTGGGAGACCTGGATAGATTGTGTTGCCCCTTTGGTACCTGAATGGCAGTGTGCTGGAGGCTGAGAAATGGAAAAGGATCGTAGAAAGTTTGAGGGGTCCCGCCCTAGAGGCCATTAAATTTCTGAGGTCCGCAAACCCTGATGTATCTGTCCAGAAGTACCTATCTGCACTCAAAGGCAATTTTGGGATCATTGAGTCAGGGGAGGACTTGATGTAGAAATTTCAAGGTACAAAACAATGGCCAGGGGAAAGTTTGTCTGCATGTGTTACTCATCTGGAAAGAGCGCTGCAGAAGACTTACCGAAAAGGTGGGGTAGCTGCCAGTGATTTAAACCATGAGGTTGGAGCACATAGTGCAACATGCAAAGCATTCTAAATTGCAGCTCCTTCAATTAAGGCTCCCAGACAGAAGGGGTAACCCACCGGACTATTGTGACTTGAAAAAAGAACTCCGGGAGGTTGAAATGAAGAGGGAGATTGTAATTCTGGGTTGAGCACAGCCCAACTGATCACGGCATTGGAAGGCCCTTCCGAAGTGGGGACCAATGAGGATGTGCTGCCATGGGATGAACTGCTGAGGGAATTCATGGAAACAAAAAACAGTCTCTTTATGAAGGCTGCTCCTGCAAGTACAGGCACCGACCCTTATCCAACTGCATCTGCTATGGGGTGGGGGTGTTCACCCAGGCATCTCCAGCTGACAGGAGCTCGAAACTCAATGTCTTGACTATGAAAGTAAGAGAACTGATGAGATGTTTCCAAATGCTCACCACACAGCAGACAGAGATGGCACCAAGGTTTTCATTTGGTGGTACTACCGCCCTAGCTCTCAGTGTGATGCCTCAGCCACCCCAAATCCCAGAAAACATATTTTGCCATAATTGTGGGAAGGATGGGCACATGAAGAGAGAATGCTGGTCCACAAAAGACCTAGATAAAGTTTTGCACAAGCTTCAAGGAGAGCTTTGGAGAATGAATCAGCGGTCGAGGAGTGCCCAAAATGACCACAGTGAGGGTTCAGGAAATAGTAACTCAAATCCCTTTGTGGCTAAATCATCTGTCCAGGCCCCTGCTGCTGTCCCTCCAGACTGGTCCAAAATAGTGGGCCCTTCAATGGAGACTACCGTGGCTGTGAATGGTATTCCTACTCAGGCTGTGCTGGACAGTGGGTCGTAAGTGACCATTGTATTTAAGGACTGGTATGACAAACACTTATCTGCTGTGCCCTTACAATCCCTGGGAGGCCTACATATGTGGGGGCTGAGCAAGTCTTATCCCTACCTAGGATATGTCCGCCTCTGATTGTCATTTCCTGCAGCTGTAATTGGTGTACAGGAGCAAGTTGAGACACTGGCCTTAGTGTGTCCCCCTACTGGACTGTATGATGGGGTTCCCCTGTTAATTGGGACCAATGCCCATATATTTGGGAGAATGGCACAACTCTGTCGTGAGAAACAAGGGCGATGGACTGGGAGGGCCCTAAGAATTCCCACTCTAAGCAAGAGGACCTATGATTTGCAACAGAACCCCAAAGGGGGTGGACCAGGATGAACCGGTAGGGGTCATGTGGAAGAAGGACCCTGATTCAATGGTACTGGTCCCTAACGCCCAGTGTAGCATTCAAGGGGAGGTCCGCCTCCGCAAAGATGTCAAGAACAAAATACTGATGTTGGAAGTGCCAGGCGATAGAAAATTGCTGGAAGGATTATTGGTTAAGCCCAGCATCATGCCTGCTTGTGCTCATGCCCATGCACGATGAGTGATGGTCCAGATTCATAATGTGTCAGATCTGGAGATCTGGGTGAACAGAGGATGCACCCTAGCTACGGTACACTGTGCAGACACTGCAGTGTTGCCTAGCAACAAGCACCCTGGCAAGACAGATAGAGTGACTCCCCATTACCAGCTAAATGGAAGACTAGAATTAGCCAGAAACTTGTCCAAAGAGGTCAAGTGTTTTTGTTGAAGGAATGAAACGTGGGATGTGTCCAGGGTGTGGAGCATCACATACGTCTGCATTATGGATGGCCATTTCGAGAGAGGTCTCGACGCCTAGCCCCTGCAGACATAGACGATGTGAGAAGACGCTTGCAGGAAATGCTTGTGGCTGGTGTGATACAAGAATCCAGGAGCCCATATGCTTCTCCCATTGTGGTTGTGCATAAGAAGAATGGAACAGTATGAATGTGTGTGGATTATCGGACCCTCAACAGGCGGACCATCCCTGATCAATACACCATGCCCTGTATACAAGATGCTCTGGATTGTTTGAATGGGAGCAAATGGTTCTCGGTGTTGGATCATCGCGTGGATATTTACCAGATTCCGATGGCTCCGAAGGACTGTGAGAAGACAGCCTTCATCTGTCTTTTCGGGTTCTACGAATTCCTGTGAATGCCACAGGAGATATCGGGTGCCTCCGCCACCTTCCAGCGACTGAAGGAACGAAAAGTGGGAGACATGAATTTGCTGGAATGCCTGGTGTACTTGGACTATGTCATTGTGTTTGGGAGCTCCCTAGAGGAACATGAGTCGACTGTTCAAAGTACTAGACCGACTGAAAGATTTCATCCTTAAGCTGTCCATTGACAAGTACCAGTTTTTCCAAACCTCTGTGAAGTATGTGGTGCACATAGTGTTTACAGAGGGGATAGAGACTGATCCTAGTAAAGTTGAAGCTTTGACTACTTGGCCCTAGCCCCACAATTTGAAAGAACTACAACATTTCCTGGGATTCTGAGGCTACTGCCGCCAGTTCATAAAGGACTATTCCAAAGTGATTCAGCCACTCTTGAATCTTACCCAGGGTTACTCTCCTACCAATTGGAAATACAAAAAAGGGTCCGTCAAAGAACCAGACAAAGCATATTTCCACCTAGGTGAACTTTTCAGGTCCTATTGGATGCCTGACTGTGAAGCAGCTTTCCATGAAGTCATATACCAGCTCACCCCTGCCCCCATCCTCACTTATGCTGATCCCACCAAATCCTATGTGCTGCCTACTGATGCCAGTCTGCAGGGTCTAGGAGCTGTACTGTATCAAGACCATGAGGCTGGTTTGAGACCAGTGGCATTCGCCAGTAGGAACTTGATCTCATCAGAACGAAACTACCCTGTGCACAAGTTGGCGTTCCTTGTGTTAAAATGGGCCACTGTCAACCAGTTTCATGATTACCTCTATGGGGCGAAAATATTGGTGAAGACTGACAATAACCTGTTGACCTATGAACAGACTTCAGCTAAGTTAGACGCCACAAGGCACCGGTGGCTTTCTGCGTTGTCAACATATGATTATGCTGTTGAATACAGACCACGCCTGAATCATATTGATGCTGACGCCATATCCCGGAGGCCCATTTCCAAAAGTGACTGGGTCAGGCTATCTGAACCTGACATCCGAGCATTGTGCCAAAAGTTTGATAGAAATGAACAGATGTCTACGGACACAGCGGACTGCTTAGCAGATTGCTTGGGCCCCTCTGACACCTGCATACCGGCTGCGTATTGCCACTTTTCTGCTCTAGATATTAGTGCACTACCTCAGTTTGACAGTGACAGCATGCAGTGGGCTCAGTCCTGAGATCCTATGATTCAGCCAGCACGTGACGCCCTTCGTGCAGGAAAAGATGTGTCCAAGTTGCGTTCCTCTGATCTGCGAACCACTTTATTGTTTAAAGAAGGCCCCAGGTTGAAGCTGCTTAATCAGTTGTATAGAGAGACAGTTGATCGGGGTGGCCAAATAGACAAGCAACAACTGGTCCTGCCCACAGCCTTCAAAGATTTGGTACTGTGGTCCCTCCAAAATCATATGGGCCACCTCGGTATTGACCGGACCCTTGATCTAGTGTGATCTTGATTCTACTGGCCCAGGATAGGGGCCGATGTTGAGCACCATGTAAGGACTTGTAGTCACTGCCTGCAGAGAAAAGCCCTGCCTCAGAGGGCTGCCCCCTTGTCAACATTACTACCAGCACCCCAATAAAACTAGTCTGCATAGACTTCTTGAGTTTAGAGCCTGATCAGCGAAACATTGGCAATGTGTTAGTGGTTACGGACCATTTCACATGGTATGCACAAGCTTTTCCCACCAAAGATCTCGCACGCTGCTAGACATGCTAGGCACCCTCCACCCAAAAGATAAGCATAAATGGAACCAGCAGATTAGCACATTGGTACATGCATACAATTGCACAAAGAATGATGCTACCGGGTTCTCTCCCTACCGCCTCATGTTCGGGAGAGAGGCCCGGCTGCCTGTTGATGTCTGTTTTGGGGTTTCTCCCAGTGGGGTTCGAGCTGAAGATTACCTGCAATATGTTCAAAAACTTAAAGCTCAGTTGAACCATGCCTATCAACTGGCCCAGACAATGGCTGCCAAAAGAAATCTAGCCAACAGAGAGACATGACAGAAAAGTAAAGGCTCAGGAGCTTAGGCCTGGAGACCATGTGTTGTTGCGAAATTTAGGATTGCATGGTAAACACAAAATTGCTGATCGACGGCACCATCTTCCCCATGTCATAATTGGAAAGTTGGATGATTTGCCAGTGTACAAAGTGTGCCCAGAGAATAACTTCAGAGCTGTCGAGACCATGCACCGTAATCAATTGCTACCTATTGGTCAAGTTATAATTGAGGCTGAACCCGCCGAGGTTGATTCCCCTGGACCAGTGACTCGTGCTGCTGCAAGAAAGAAACAGAGTCAGCCTGCCCCCGTGGTTGCCGATTTAAGACTTCCCCCGCAGCAGGTCCAGAATGGTAGTGACTGCCAGTCTAACTCGGATGACAGTGAGTGTGATAATGCCTATTACCCCTCATATGAACTGAGTTATTTGTTTTGTGGAAATCCTATGTTGAATTATGGGAATGAAGCTGGGTCTTCTGGACTGCCTAATGCCCTGGCATCATCCTTGGAGTCAGTACTCCCTGAAGGTGAAGTGCAAAGTAGCACGTCTGAGGATGCTGAGTCTTTGTGCATTGTGGAACTGTAAGATTTGCCTGCAGGAGAGGCTGATGGTATGAGTCTTTCTCATGACATGCCAGAACTTGAGGAACATTGAGAGTGCTGACAACCTCCCTTCAGTGCCAGAGTGTCTTCAAAAGGAGCTAGGTGTTGTAGAAACAGAGACTACAGAACAAGGGGCTGACAGTGCTCCCAGCTTGGACATTCCGTTTCATGCAGAGGCACCCCTCACAAGTGATGAAAGCTCCAAGACCATTGCTGAAAGTACAGAGACTGTGGTTGTTCACCCCAGAAAGACTGGTCGAGCTGTCCAGACAGTGGTGCACTTCAGTTACGATTCCTCTGGGAGGCCAGTGGATTTGCCTCTCAATGTAGTCCACAAAGGTGTTTATGTCTCTCAGAGCTCACTGCCCAAATTGAGCTTGACGGCCCATTCCAGGTTACTTGTTCTGCCCTCTCACCATGGTGCTCCTGCCCCATCCAGCCCCAAGTTAGCTGATAGGAAAGGGACCCCTCTTGCATTGTTTAGAGTACAAGAAGTTATTATATGATTCTGTATAGTAATGTTCAATTTACCTGTGAAATATGCATAATGTATTGTCAGAATGGAAATTGTATATTGGAGTACATTGAAATGTGTATAGTAAAGTGACAAGTTATGCCAATTAATGAATCAAATAGTACGTGTGTAGCATGCTAATGGTATAAATATCTTGTATATGTTGCATTGTCTTTTTTTTTTCTCTCCTCCGAGCTGCCAGCCACCTGTTGTATTTCGGCCTGGTCACGGGCCATGGACTTCCACTCCCCGAATTAGCCTTGAGCCCCCGATACCCGTGGCTTACCCCCCACGGTGGGGCTGTGGCACTCTCCCCTGCATGCCGCAGACATTCGGGCTAGGTCGGGGGGCTGGCCCGGGGAGCTAATTGAAGCCGTGGCGAGCTTCATTAGCGCGGCCGGTAGCTCCTTTTTCCTGTTTTCTTGGGGAGGCGGGGTTGTGCAATGACGCCAGCGTCTGCCCCACCTCCTAGGTATGCGAGTGCCGGTAGAGCAGTCTCTAGGACGCTCCTCCTCTCTCTCTCCTGGCCGCCTCCAGTGACCCTGGTCCGTTCCCGAACCCAGGTCGCCGGCGTCGCATGAGGAAATCCAACCGCTGTGCTGATGGGCCGGCCTTATATGTTGCATTTTCAATGTTATGATGGTACAGACTTGACGAGGATGCCACATTATCCTAGGCAGGGAAGGGTGTAACTCCCCTACAAATGGGGGTTCCCAAAAAGTCTTCCTTGAGCTTGCCTAAATACTCACTGCCAGGCTGGTGTCCTGCGTTTTAGCAGTTTAAATGTGATTACCAGATCCTGTGTAGCATCTGTGTACTGTCTCTTTAAGAGCTGCCTAATTGCAGTTTAAATAATCTGAGAAGGAGCTCTGTTAAAAGATGTAACTATTTACTGAAAATCATTTAGAGTGATAATGATAATGAAGTTTGTCTAACCTTCTTTCTTTGTAGCAAGGACTGTTTTGTTTGTCTCCACTATCTTGGTCCTGGACTGCAAATTGGACCAATCGGTACTGGTGGGACCTAAAATGTAGCTGGACTACAGGAGCTTTCTGAATTCAAAATCTGTAGGAACTGAAGTTTGAACTTTTTGCGCCTTTTTTGCAACCGAAGGAGGAGCTCTTGCTTTGACTGACAGCCAAATCAGCCAACCAAACCTTTTGGATCTTTGGGAAGTCCCGGGCTGCTAGCAGTTTTCAGTTAGTTCTGAGCTGGGAAGTGAAATGAGAAGAGCTCAAGTGATTCTGGGCAGCAATCCTGAGTGGATTTGCATAGGAGAATTTTGAAAAGGCTAAGTTTTTGGCCTGCATGTTGGTGTGCTGCTCCTGAGAGGGAGAGAAGAGAATTATTTTGGACTAAGTCCAAGTTTGTGTGACTAAAGCAAGCTACTGAAGTGGGCCAGGCTCAACCTGAAGAAGACCGAAGATTTTGCTGAATGCGATCGGTCTGTCAGGAGTTCCAGCTACCCCAAGCTCCTGGTTGTGTGCAGAGACTTTGCGATTGTGACTGGGGAGTGCCTTGCCTGGTACAGTAGAATTCCCTTACATGTAAATGTGCTGTGAGCTGCTAGTGGGTCATGAGTTAGTCCCCCACTGTGTGAACTGTGTTCTGCTTGCTGGAAGCTGTATCCAGCCCAAAATGGACTGCATCTGAATTTGTCTCCATGCGGTCTGGGCCTTGCCAGACTGGCCCAGCCAGACTACCCACTGCACAGAGAAGCCATCGACGAGAGAGACCTACCTGGGGATCAGCCCCCTGCTCCACGCTTGAACAGGAACGACGCCTCTGCGACTCGTGGGCCCTGCTTCTCCTGGCATTCCAGATCAACCACCTGCAGTCTTGATTTTCATCCAGCCTGTGTCCAGTCTTGGGTATCACGAGTAAATACCAGGGTAGCTCCCTGCAACAACAGCTTAATCTGAGTGTGTCATCTGATTGTCTTGTTGTTTTGTTTCCTTTATGAACTGAGCCTTCTTGTTTCTGATTACAAATATTGTGTACTGTGCATGTTGTGTTTTCCGTCACAGGGCCCCAACCAGCTGCAACCCCGGGCAATGGTCCTGGCTAGCCCATCTCTTCCCCACCTGGGTACCCAGAGGTGGACTGTGTGGGGGGGACTCAAAGTGCATGCATAACTGCTTGACAACCTTTAAGCTAATTAACCTGATTTTGCCCCTCCCTTGTTCAAGTCCCCTGAATAAATCAGATCTAACTTTTTCTGCATGTAATCTGACTGTGGTTCCAGTTTGTGCTCAAAGTACGGTACTGTTGATATTTGCTGTGCATAACCTTGTTTTACAGGGGGTCCCCAGGGTCGAGCCAGAGGAACCAGCCCTGGTGATAAGTGCAATTTAAGCAGCGTGGGTACTTGTGTGGTGTACCAGGGGTATTGTGAAAGTGATTACTATACAGTGTTCAGGTCACTAGAGGGGAAAGAAGAGAGTTACAGTGTCCCGGACGGCTGTGCCCAGGTTAGCTTGACCACTACCAACCCTGATCTCCAGGTGGAAGCACTCGTTTCAGAACTCAGGCCCCTTAAGCTGCTACTAGCCAAGCAGGCAGGGGTAGTAGCCCTTGTGATAGCGCCACCTAGGGGTTACATCAGTATCTCCCCAGCCCTCCGTACTGCTCTCTCACATTGCTTACCTACCTTAAGGTCATCTGATATGACTACTCCACCATTATGTCCCAAGTCGGTCCAGTATTCTGCAATACCGCTCACCCTCTCAGGTATTACTGCTACTCCCAGGTCCCTTTCCATTTTTGTTGTTGTTAGTACCTCACCCCCCATTGTGTACTCTTCCCCTGGATTTTTGTTTCTGAAGTGCATTACTTTGTACTTTTTTGCCGAAAATTTAAGCTGCCATATTTTTGACCATTCCTCCAATTTTGCCAAGTCCCTTCTCATTCTTTGAACCCTTTCTTGTGTATCAACCCTGTTGCAGATCGTTGTGTCATCTGCAAAGAAGCATACTTTTCCTTCCAGCCCCTCTGCAGAGTCACCAATAAAGACATTAAAGAGGACCGGTCCCAATACTGAACCCTGTGGTACCCCACTAGTAACCACCCTTTCTTCAGAGTGTACTCCATTTACTGTTACCTTCTGGGTCCTGTTGTCCAGCCAGTTTGTTACCAAGGCTACCACCCTGGGACCCACCCCCAGGCTGGCTAACTTGCATATTAATCTTTTGTGTGGGTTGTGTCAAATGCTTTGCTAAAATCTAGGTAGGCTACATCCACAGCCCCTCCCTGGTCTATTACTTTGGTTACCCAGTCAAATAACTCTATTTAAATATTGTTTTTAGCTACAATCAGGTGGTTACTAAGAAACAATATCCTTGGCATAGTGTTCTAGTATAGATAGAACACTGGAAGTAGCAGCCTATGTAAGCAGTAATACCTGAGAGGGTGAGCGGTATTGCAGAATACTGGACCGACTTGGGACATAATGGTGGAGGGCCTTATAACCTCTGGAAGGTCCAGTATTCTGCAGTTTTGCCCACCTTGGAGGGTATTATTGGACTTAGAAAATGGGTACTGTAAAAAAAAAAAGTTTAATAACATTTTTTTTTATGTTAAACATTAGTATAGCATAAGTTTTGTAATAAAACAGTCACCCCACCTTTATTAGAATGTGTATTTCTATTTTCAAATGAGCTAAGCAGTTTTGTTCCAGATGAACATCAGTAGTTGTGCCTTGGAGGTACTTGTCTTGGCTAACCCCCCGCCAAAAATCACTCAGTAGCAGAAAAACAGTTTCTGGGGGCAGCCTAGGAGCTTTAGTTTCCTTCTGTTCCTGTATGACTGTAACTGTAGTCACTGTCCCCGATGCTTTGCCTCCTGTCTCCCTCTAAGACACATATACTTTGTTGCCAATGTTTCATTCTTACGTGAGATTGCGCGGTTGAACAACTGAAAGGTAATGGCATGTGGTGTCAGGGGTTACGTGCTGTAGCTGATGCAGATTCTGGGTCAGTCACGGAACCGGGAGAGAGTGCAGAGTGTATCCTGGGTGAAATATGAGACATGCTAGTGCTACAACTTAACTGAAAAATTACTGGGTTTTTTTCATTGTGACAGAATTGTACAGTAGCACCTTCAGCTGTGGGTTTGAAGTAGGAGCGCGATGAGGTAATTGTGGACATGGACTCGGGCTGCAGGAGTTAGAGGTAAGGACAAGGGGATATAGTGGAGACTCACTGGACAAGGTGACAAGGTGTTGCTTTGTTTGAAACTGAGCAGACGAGAGGAGCTTATAGAAATGTTTTAGCAAGCCGAGATGAGTGAGGAAAACAGTTTGTGTGAATTACTTTTTGTCGCAGTTCAACTGATACAGTCGTGTGCTGCCCTTTTGAAAACCCTACTGTGCCGACTGCTTGTTACGTGAAGCCAATTGGACTGACGGCTTGAAGAGCTTCCTTTTTCTTTCATGCTTTTTTGAAATGTGGGCTATTTCCTAGTGGATATGTTACACTAAAATAAGAGACAGAACAGCAGTGTGTGTGTGTGGGGGGAGGCTGACATAACTCGGTCGATGCTTGAAAAAAATGGTGGCTGGTTCATTATTAAATTCGGGGTGCCCAATGATCTGCTAAGTAATGGGGCACCCCAAATTGGTACTTGTTTTTTGCCAGGCATCTAGTGAAAAATAAATGCATGCCTGGCATGGCCTTTCAACCAATCAGCATGCATTATTTTTCAAGCCCATTTTCTATTGAGTTCTAGATTATTGAGATTGTTGTTACATTTTGCTGGTAAAGTAAGATAGGAATTTATGTATTTTTGAATTTTATAGTTATGTTGTAGTTATGTATAACTGGAGGCTAGAAGAAGCTGGGCTGGGAGGATGTGGGGTAATAGGTATATGTATGGGAAGCAGGAGAGTGGTAAACTGCAATAGCTGTGGGGCAGCAGTCTTTCTGGGGGTGATGTGGAGTAAAGGGGGATGTCCTGTGTGTAGGGCCCTGGAACTGCTAAGGGGTGATAAGGCTGCTCAGATGGCAGCAGGGGAGGATGGTGTGGGAAGTCAGAAGAGCAAAGCAGTGGCGGGAAAGGCAGAGGGGTGATGCCCAGGGGAGTGACGGCATCAGGCAGGGGATGGGAGTGGGGAGGAGCACCCAATATACAGCAGTATCTCTTCCTCAGAGGAATAGGGATCCCAAGGTGGAAGAATGGAAAGTAGTAAGGGGAAGGGGTTGGAATGTGAAAGTAGCATCAGGGTCAACAAATTCTAAAGAGGTGCCTTTATTGAATAGATTTACACCACTGTCATGGAGGGAGGGGCAGCAGGAGGTCAGGTAGGAGGTCAGATTGAGCTAGGTTTGAGAGCAGGAGTTCAGGGGAGGGGGAACGGAAATAATCAGGGTAGGCAAGGAAGAATATGCAGGCAGAGCAGAGCGGAGGAAGGCGGGAGGGAGATAAAAGGAATGGAAGAGGGGAAGGAAAACTAAAAGCAGATAGAAGGGGAGGGGCAGATTCGGAAATGGAAAAACATTTATGGAAATAAACTGTGGATGTGTAGATAAGTTTACCAGGGTGCAGAGGTAGCAGTTAGGTGGGGAAGCAGCTAGCACTGAAGGTAAGAAAAGAAGGATGGGGAGCATAGATGCAGGAGATGGAAGTGTGACAATCATAGGGGACTCCATAATTATGGGTATTCACTGGGGAAGGAAAGGGGACTCAAATGCAAGCAGGAGGGTGGTTTGTATGCCAAGGATGACAGCAGGGAAGATGTGCCCAACAATAAGGGAAATAATAAGGGAGGTTAGAGGAAAATGTGATTTAGTTACTGAGGAAATCAGAAAATACCTTTGAGTCAAAGACTCATTTACAAAGGTTCCACGTCTCAGAAAAACAGTATAGATTTTATATAATAATTCAAATGGAGACAGAATTCAGCAAAGAAGACCATGACACAGTGAAGGCTAACAATCAGGAACTAGGGTAGTTAGTACAGTCGGAGATAAGTGGTAAGGCTCGTGAATGTAACTTGGGACTAAAAGCCTGGGGAGGCAGACCAGTGTCTTTGGTCAGCTAGAGGGGGAGAGGATAGGGGTTAAGTGACACTCGCAAGTATTTGAGGCCTGGAGGTGATCCCCAAGATGGGCTTTGAAAGGGCCAATTCTCTTTTCATTTACAAGCCAGGTAGGAAGGCTATTCACGAAGGAGGGGCTCTAAAGCAAAAGGACCTTTGGAATTGTGAGGTACGGCAAGTTTTTTTTTTTTCAAGTTCAAGTTTATTGCAGGAAAACTCCGTTGAGCAAGCTCATTCACAAGGAGGTCATGGGACATTCATTCATTCACAATAAGGTCCTGAGACAGACGTAGAATCAAAAAAGTTAAGAGATTACATAATAATACACAATATACATAAGGAGCTCAGCTCCCTGGGTACACAAAGTTCATAATGTGAGGTGAAACTGTTTATAAGACAAAACATTACATACATTAGGATTTCCTCAAAGAAATTGAAGTTCCTGGAGAAAGTAACAGTAATTACATAACAATAACTAGTATGTTAATAGGTATTCCACCTAAGACACTGAAAGTAGCTCGAGACAGAGCTAATGAAGTGGGGAGATGGAACCTGAGGTATCGTGGGGTCATTAAATTGGTACCCCAGGGATAATATTCAGTTTAAAAACAGTTACAGGTGTCTTTTAGTTTAGCCATGGCTAGCTTTTTGAAAAGGTTAACAGGGACAATACTGGGTAATTTCAGTGAGGATTGTAATTGATTCCAAATTGTTGGCAGGGAACATGATATAGCGTGTTTTCCAAAGGAAGTACCGGTCCTAGGTACATCGAGAAGGAGAAGGTCTGTCTTCCTAAGGGAGTAAACACTGTGTGCTATGTGTATCAAAGAGGATAGATATTGCGGTAGTTTGTTCAGAAGAAGTTTTAAAGTCCAGGTGCCGGCATGGACTGTCCGTCTAATGGTGAGCGAGGGCCAGCCAACTAAGGCATATAGATCACAGTGATGAGTTAGGGGAAGGGAGTTGGTGATAAATCAGAGGGAGCGGTGGTAGAGAACATCTAACTTATGGAGACTAGTAGAAGCTGAAGAGTTGTAGATTATATCACTGTAATCAAGAAGGGGAAGGAAAGTGGCCTGAACCAATCTGGTTCTGATTTCCACGGGAAAGAAAGATCTATTACAGAAAAAAAAAGCCTAACCTGGCTTTAAGCCTTTTAGCCAAGTCATTGAGGTGATCATTGAAGGAAAGCCTATTATCGAGCCAGAAACCGAGATATCTGAACTTTGAAACTATTTCCAAGTGCTCGCCTAAGGAAGTATTTATAAAGTCATTAGGTGGAGCGAGAGTAGTAGAGTGGGAGGAGCATGGTCGGAGGATCATAGCTTTCATTTTTTTGGTATTAAGGAGTAACTTAGCATTAATTAGGTTTTTTTCTAGTTGTGCAAAGTCTGCTTGAAGGGTGCCCCTAACTCCTTCCAGTATGGGCCCAGATGCGTACAAGACTGTATCATCTGCAAAGAAATGTAACTGGGACTTGGTAATCTGATGATCAAGGTTGTTTATATATAAGGAAAAGAGGACGGGGCCTAAGATAGATCCCTGGGGGACTCCCTTTACAGTAGGTAAGGAGGACGAAAACAAATCTCCTGATTTAACTTTCTGTGTCCTGCCTGTCAGGTAGCTATTGAACCATTGGGTTGTGGATGGAGTAAAGCCAAGGTTGGTAAGGCTGTGAACTAATAGATTATGGTCTACTGTATCAAAAGCTTTGCGTAGATCCAAGAATACTACTCCAGTAGTTTTCTTAGAATCCATTGCAGAGACCCAGTCATTACTAACCTTAGCTAGAGCTGAGGCAGGATGGAACCAAGAGGAGCGGCTTGGCAGAACATCGAGTGTGCTTGAGATTCTGGGCAGGGTGGACAATGGGGACGAGCCAGAGGGGGAGAGAAGCCGAGGGTATTTTTTTTAGCCATGAGGCAGATATGAAACTAGATCCTATTGTCGAGATTGAGCCAGTTGGTGGAGTTATAGAGGGAGCAAGTGTGAGTGAGACGATCACATCCCAGTAAGAGGTGCTTTATTTAGGGAGAGATGCAGGCGGCATAGGGCAGAGGTGTTAGCAGCGCTATAAATAAGTATGCCATAGTCAAGCAGGGAGAGGACAGAGGAGGAGGAGACGGTGAGCCTAAGTGCATCTGGGGTAAGGCAGTGCTTGAAGTGATACAGTAACCCCAGCCTAACATTGAGGGCTTTAGACAAGAGATGGATATGTTGGTGGAAGTTGAGTGCAGGGTCTAGTGTTATACCAGGTATTTGAAGGAGTCGACTAGCTCCAAGGGGGTCCCATTGGCAGTAAGAACTTGAGGGCACAGAGCCTTCCGGGTGTTACGTGGATGACAGAAAAGCATAAATTTAGTCTTTTTATAGTTGAGAATAAGGCGCTGTGAAGAGAACCAATTTTCAGCACAGCTAAAGGCAGATTGGATGAAACAATGGAGTTGAGAGGGGTCGGGGTCGGAGGAGAATAGGACAGCATCGTCTGCATACAGTAACAAGTTGCCAGGGCAGGCCAAGGGGAGGGAGGTAAGGAAGAGGCTAAACAGTAGGGGTCCTAGTATTGACCCTGTGGGACACCTGAGAGGACAGGCAGTCTTTCGGATAAGGTGTTACCAATTTTGACCTGCTGGAAACGGTTGGAGAGGGAATCAGAGAACCAACCAAGGGCATCCTGGGAGAAACTGATGTTGGATAGAGTAGATAGGAGGAGAGAGTGGTTGATGGTGTCAAACGCTTTAGTGAGGTCGATAACAGCGCCAGTGATATGACCACTGTCTAGGGTGGAATGGATGTGTGTAGTAAACTGGAGGAGGGCAGTGGTAGTACTGTGGCCTTTCCAAAAGCCATGCTGTTGTTTGCAGAGTAGGTTGTGTTTGTTCAGATGGTCAGTGAGCTGATCAGAGACAATCCGCTGTAGTGCCTTGGATAGGGGAGGAAGGATGGAAATAGGGCGGTAGTTATTGGTGATAGCACGGTTCCCGCTTTTAAATATAGGGGTGATGGAGGCTGATTTCCACCTAGTAGGAAATATACCCTGACATTGGGAGCGGTTCAGTATATGGGTGAGGAGGTAGAGAACCTCATGCAAGGTGAGCCACAATAGTTTCAGGTCTAGGGTATTACTTCTGTAACTGGAGCGACTTACGGCCTTTTTAAGGTGTGGTACAGCAGACTTGGGTGTAATGCAGCATAGGTGAAAGGGGGGGGATGTAGCGGGTGAAGGGGAGCTGTCCAAGGGATGGTCAAAGAAATTGGGGGGGAGAACGTTTTCAAGGTTTGTGAAGGTGTTGTTGAAAGCAGCAGCTATACGGGTAGGATCAGTCGTCATGCACCCGACGACCATTATTTGGTTAGGGACAGGGTTGGAGTCTTTTCCGTAAATAACCTTGATATTGTTCCAGAATTTGTGTCCTGAGCCCCAGGTAGCGGTTAATGAGGATTTATAATACTCAGCTTTTGCCTTTCGTAGGGCCCACGTACATTTGTTCCAGGTCTCTCTGTACTTTTGTCTATCAGCGGGCCGGCCAGTCTCATTGGAGAGGTGCCACAGTAAGTTTGTAGTCCACATAAGGGCCAGGATGTGGTCAGAAATCCAAGGTACCGGGTTGCTTTGACCATTCTTTTGGTAGTAGGGGCATATTTGACGCATGTGGAGTTGAATGAGGATGAAAAGGTCCAGGGCCCTATCAGGATCGAGGGTGTACATTATGAAGGATCAATCCATATATCTGAGGTGGGAGTTCAGAAGGGCAAGTTTGCCAGGGCCGAGTTTGCATTGCAAGGATTTTTTGGGAGGAGATCTGGGTGCCTTGCTGGTCCAGGAGCAGAGAACAGGGGAGTGGTCACTGAGAGCATTTGGGAGAACAGTTTTGCTTATGATTTTTTGGGGGCGATTGGTGAACACAAGGTCTAGCAGGGAGGATGACCAGTAAGCTGGTTTAGGCATGTGGGTGAAGTGACTAATTGAGTAAGGTCTAGGGCAGTGGCAGCATCAGCTAGAGGCTCGGTGGACTTATGTAACCAATTAATATTAAAGTCCCCGAGAATGAGTTTTTCCGTACTGGATGGGAGGGTTGACAGGTAGGACAATACTGAGTGGAAGGTCAACTTCTGGTCTCTGGGAGGAATGTACACGGCTGTGATAAGAAGGGGGGTTTGGGAGCATCCCAAAGTGAGTTTAAGAGTAAGGGTCTGGGGTCCTGGAATCAGCTGAGAGATAGGGAGCAACTGCCCACGTAACGTGTCCATGGAGTAAATGGTGCAGCCGCCCCCACGCTTACCCAACCGGTCAGTGTGTAATGTATTGTAACCAGATAGTGTTATTGTCGAGTCAGGAGTCCGAGGGGAGAGCCAGGTTTCACCCACAGCTATAACATCGGGCTGATGTTGCTGTACCCAACCCTGGAAGGCATCCCACTTTTTTAGTAGACTGCATACATTAAGGGTGGCAATACGCAGCCCGCCAGCAGGGGGGTGAGTTGGTGCTGGGGAAGTAGGAGGTCCAGGGTTTGGGTGTATATTTCCTGACATGAGAAGGAGGAGAAGGAAGAGGAACCTAGAGACTGGGTTCCAGTGCAACCTTTTGTGGAAACAGGACTTTGGTGCTAAGTGCCCTTTTGGGACAGAGAAGGTAGGAATGGGGAGGTTTAGTATAATAGGGGTAGCAAGCAGGAGGAGTTGATGTGAGCAGCAGGGAGATTGAGTCAGGGGTTGCGGGAAGTATGGTGCCCAGGTGTAGCATGGTAAGCATAGGGTGATCCCACGAGATCGGCTTTCATTAGAGCATATAGAGGGAGAGTAGGCCATAGGATGGACTCAGTTGCAAAACCATAGGTAGTAGATATGTTATTTGTATTAATCACAGGGGTAAGTGAAGAGAGAAGTAGATCATTATGGATTAAAGATACAGGGTAGACATTATGTATATGCGTATGTAAGGATAGCAGAGTGCACAGCAGCAGAATTAAAGTGACCATCTTTATTGTTAATTGGAGGTCAGTGGACAATTAGGCACCAGTATTTGCTGTGGCAGGAATAAGCAACCACTGGTGCTAAGAGTGTTAAAGAGGACAAAAGGTGTGTACAGTTGGAATAGTTCAGAGGCAGTGTGGAGGGAGAGAAAAAATACAGAGAGTAGAATAGGAAGGAGGTAGAGGCCCTCTGGTGGTGGAGAGAGATTAGCTGCAAAGGGGAAAGTGGGCTGATAGGCTCAGCGCACTCCACGTGATCTCGCCAATAAATACAAGGGTTCACCATGGGTGGTGGCGGGGGCGGTGGGGCAAACAAAGGCAGAGAGAGGGAAAGCCTCCTTGTGCTCTGACAGCGCCGTCCGTACCTTGAATCAGGGAGATACAGTTGGGGGAGGGCTTCTTCTGTGTAGCCCTCGCGACCTCCTGGCGGTCCCGGTGCTTGGAAACTGTGGAACAAGATGGAAACAAGCATTTGTCAATGCCGAATGTTTGCTTGCTGGCATTGGCATTGGTAGTGTAGGAGTTACAGAGCTGCATAATAAGAATGGCAGTGAAGTATTGAACTGAAGCCAACCCCACCACCACCCTGCAGAGACTGACAGGCATTGGGGTGTGCCTTTGGGACATCAGGCATAACGGCCACGCCATTTCACCACACCCTACTCTGCAGACACTGACAAGTGTCATAGTGTACCTTGAGGTCTTTGGCCCTTATGCTCACCCCATTCCATCAGGAAATACGGTGAGATGGGTCCTGGTATAGGAGAATGGGGTGAACTTTGGGGCCGAAGAGTCCAAGGCACACCTCGATGCCTCTCACTGGCTGCAGGGTGTGGAATGGTATGAGTATTACAGGCAAGAATCACAAGTCACACCGCTGATGCCTATCAATCTCTACAAGGTGGGGCCTTATGATCGGAAACCCTAATGCCTCAGGCGTTCGCTGGCATTTTCACTCCAATTTTTCAACATGGGTTTTTTTGTAACCCCACCTTATGAAGAGTGGCAATGTCAGTTTGTTAGCTGAAAGCTGATTTCGCACAGTGACTACGCCATTTGGCACCACAGGTGCGAAAACACATTTCAAACAGGATGTGAAAAATGACAGCTGTACTGTTCATAGGGAGGTACCAAAAAATGGCAATGTTGAAATTCTGCAGTGAAAATATTAAAAAACTGGTGAAGTCACGAGCGTGCACAGAAAATGCGCAACACACATGCCTAATGCAATAATGCAATTAGTTTGGGGATTTTTTACAGCAGATTGTCAGCACAGGGATTTTGGAACCTCTGCTCATGAACAGTGTCACTGTGATTTCCCACAGCGACCACACTGCGCTGGAAGTGCGAAAACACATTTCAGCCATGGTGTGAAAAATGACAGCTGTACTTTTCATAAGGAAGTGTGGAAAAATGTCAGTGGTGAAAATGTGAACTGAAAATATTAGAAAGCCATGAAGTTACGAGGCTGCGTGGAAACTGCGCAATGGTCGCTCGTAACACAGTCATTTTATGGGCTTTTTCACCAAATTTTTAACATAGCCATTTTAATACCTCTGCTCATGAACAGTGTCACTGGGATTTTTTTAATCTGTCCCGAACATTGATTTTGCACACTGACTGCGCCATTGTGCGCTACATGTGCGGAAACACATTTTGGGTGAGATGTGAGAAATGACAACTGTACTGCTCATAAGGAGGTGTGGTAAAATGGCAATGTTGAAAATCTGGAGTGAACATATTGAAAATTCGCGAACTTACACACGTGTGTAGGAACAGCGCAATGCATGCTCGTAAAATAGTCATTTGGGGACATTCAATTTTCAACATTGGGTTTTTAAGGGCCTACCTCATGAACTGTGACACTGTCGTTTCATAAATCGGTCCTGAAAGATGGTTCTACACAGTGACCACGAAATCACCTTTCGGGGCCGATTAACACCATGACAGTGATAGAATTCATAAGGTGGGGTCCAAAAAACCCCAAGTTGAAAATTTGGCGCCAAAATTCAAAAAAATGCCTGAGATATGCATTAAAGTTGAAAAAAAAACTATTTATTGCATTATACAGCTTTCCAGCATTTCCTCAGTTCACGGTCGGCTTTGAAGAGTGCAGACTGTTCCCGGTCCACCGAAGATCGTCGTGTTGAGCTCCGGAGGTAAGTATGGAGTGAGGTAGGGGTGTGGGGAGGTTGGTTGCACAGAGGGTGGGGGGAGATTTGGTCAGGTCACTCAGCGAAGGAAGGTTTTTTTCTTTCAGGTTTCTATTTTTTTTTTAAACTTAGACGACGTGGGATGTTTGACGTGCTGGGGTGGGCTCTCAGCATGGCACAAGGAAGGCTGTTTGGGGGGTCTGTGGAGCCGATGGGGATTGGGCACCTCCATCGGCCATACTGTCATGATGTGTTGCCACACTGGGGTGGGCTCCCAGCGTGGCACCCTGTAGTCTCTGGGAGGGCAGTGGAGCCGACGGTGGATTGGGCACCCCCGTCGGCTATACGATGTGTTGCCACGCTGGGGTGGGCACCCAGCATGGTATCTGGAACTCTGTTGGGGGGGAATGCAGCACAGCCAACGGGGGATTGGGCACTCCTATCGGCTATACAGTGTGTGCGTGGGGGGGAAGCATGAGCACGCAGCATGCATGCATGTGGGGGGGAGCGTGCATGAGCAGGCGATATCTTATCGCTGCTCACTGATGCGTAGCTCTCCCTTTCAACTGTACGGCACTGCATTTTCAGATCATGGCACAATGTTTCTTGCACATGCGTGCAAGCAAACATAAAAAGGACTTCAATTTATGCAATTCAAGCAGGGTAAGACTGGCTGGCGTGGGGATTGGCGCCCTATAAATCGATTCTAACAGGGCTGCCTAATGAATACAACAAGGCTACTTAATGAAATGCAGATAGAGAGAGGGGTTTCTTAAACAGGGGAAGATTTTTGGGCAGGTTTAGCAATTGTGGCCTACAGTTCATCATAGCTGCTTAGGCAGTGCAGAGCAAATAAGTTCATTTATTTTTTTTAAATAAATGAGTTGCCTGTGCTAAGCTGTTTTGTCCCACCAATTAGCTATTCGCTAAGTATTTCACAGAATCACAACTATTTCACCGATTACAACAAGGCAGTGCAGGGGAACACATGAGATACTATTGAAGTAATAAGCTACCACCTGCAGTAGCAGTTGAAACAGCCTACTATAAGAAAAGCAGAGAAACGCTTCTACATTCTACTTTAAAGCTATGCACAGAAACCTATGTTTTCATGTGAAATGGTAAAAAATCAAATGCTGAAAAAACTATCAGTGGGCCTATGACGACAAGTATTGCTATTACTTTAAATTAATTAATTAAGGGCTTGCATTCAATCCTGCTGTCAGTCCTGACATAATGAAAAAATGGCGCCAAATTCGAACAAAGGCCGAGAGCCTCCTCGCGCTCCAACAGCGCCGTCCGTACCTTGAATCGGGGAGATGCAGCTGGGGAAAGGCTTCTTCCATGTAGCCCTCGTAACCTCCTCGCGGTCCCGGTGCTTGGGAAACTTGAATCGGGGAGATGCAGTTGGGGAGGGCTTCTTCCTTATAGCCCTCACAACCAGAACCAATGATCTTGCTGGGGAGGAGGCTGAGATAGTGCAAAGTAGATTCAGGGAGTTAGGGAAGATCTGCTGGGAGGACGGAAGTTCACTGGCCTTCTCAGAGGTGATCCCAGTGCCAAGGGACAGCACCACTAGGAAAAGAAGAATAGAGGGTTTTAATGACTGTTTAATTAGTATTTTGGAAAGACCTTTGAGCATGAGCTCTTTTACAAAGGTTCCACGTCAGGGTGGACAATAAGACAATACACATATTCAGTGGTTACAGAGGCCTGATCATTAGGCATCAAAGAGCGATTACATGGCTATTAGACAAATAGGAGAAAAAAAAACTGAGCAGTTGTAATTGAATAATAAGCTATTTCTAATCGGTTGCCCTAGGTAGCACACCCCTGGAAACCTCCAACTGTTGATAGACTATGGCAGAGTAACTGCATAGGGTTTAACGCTATTCCAGATGGCAAGAGGCTGGGTGACAGTGAAACAAAGGGGATTGGAGTTTGAAACCAACCGCAGAGAGCAAGAGGTGGGGGATAGTGGAACGGGAGGGGGCTGTGATGGGGGAGCAGCTCTAGAGGCTTTGTCGGGTATGGTGTGTATGTGGGGGTGGGTTTGGGAAGGACAGTACCAAGTGCATTTAACGAGGACTGATAGCTCACTTAAGCCCTTGGCTAGGCTGGAATGGAGGCAGGGTTCTCTAGGTAGCCATGCTGGGTGTTACGTGGGGGGTAGGCCTGTCTATCAAGTGGAGCCTGAGAAGCAGGTGCATTTTGAGTTGGACATTAGGTGCTGTTTGAGGCCTACTTTGAATTGAGATAGGCTGTTTGTTTGTAATTTCATCGGGAGTTCATTTATCCAGAGGGGGGCCCGATAGGAGAAAGCACGCTGCCCTAGTGAGGTTTGACGGAATGGTATGGACAGTGCTCCATTCTTTCTCTGTCTGGTGATGTGTGTTGAGAAAGAAGCCTTGAGCAGGTTTCCTATACAGGGTGTGGTTTTTATGAGGAGTGTCTTCTTTCCCAGGAGGCAAGTTTGGTATTTGATCCTGTCTTTTAGGTGAAGCCAGTTTGTACGCTCATACAGGGTGCAAGTATGAGTGTAGTGATCTGCACACAGGGTGAGGCGGCATGCTTATTTAGTGCAATTTGGACCCTTTTGAGCTCTGTATCAGTAACAGCTCCATAGACCACCAGCTCGTAGTCTATCAGGGAGAGTATGGAGCTGGAGACTGAGATTCGGAGTGTTTCCGGGGTGAGGGATTTCTTATACCTATAGAGGACCCCGATCTTTGTGTTTCCCACTTTGACAAGGGAGTCTACATGGTGCGTATAAGTGAGAGAGTCATCGACTGGCTGAGGAAACGGTGCAGGGAGAAGAGGTTCATCTGTATTGGGGACTGGGAGGAGACCTGGTCAAACAAAACACTCTTTTCACCAGACAGGCTACACCTCAGTAGGGAGGGTTTGAGGGTGCCCAGGGACAAACTGGGGGAATACATGACCACTACACTTAATTTAAACTACTGAGGGGAGGCAGTGGGCATGCAGGCCCACAGACTCCGATAGGAGGTGGTCAGTGAACCTCCCACTCGCAGTAATGGAAGAGGTCTGGAAGGAGACGGTGGAAGGGGCCAAAACACAGCTAGCAAAGAGTGGAGGGGTGAGGAACACACAACAAGGACATGTGGAGAGGTGCACACAGAAGGAATAAATATGAATAAAAGAAAAGAGGAAGGAGTAGGTAGGTCAGACTCTAGGTGGAGGGTGGTGTCTCTGAATGCGTGGAGTCTTGGAAACAAGATGAACAACATGCAGGCATTGTTAGCAGACAGGAGGGTGGACATAGCTGCAGTAAGCGAGACTTGGGCAACATCACACCATGACTGCGACCTTGCGACCCATAGATATAAACTATACAGAAGGGTCAGGGTAGTCGGGAAGGGGAAGGGAGGCAGTTTATGTCAGGGTGGGAATAACTTGCACAAGGCAGAAGTCAGAGGAAGAGGAGGTGGAGGCATTATGGGTTCATTTAAGGTCTAATAGAGGGAGTAAAGTGAGGTTGGGGGTGGTTTACAGACTACCCAGTCAAGATGAGAGGGACAAGGAACTGATCTCACACATGTTGGAAGCTGCGGGGAAAGGAGAGGTGGTAATTGTGGGGGACTTCAACCTGCCCAAGGTGGACTGGAGCATACCATCCACAACATGTGCTAAGAGTCATGTGATCCTGGAAGGATTGCAAAGTGGATTCCTAACTCAGGGCATCACTGAACCAACAAGAGTTGAGGCAATTCATGATCTGGTGCTCACAAATGGGGAGCATGTACCGGATATAATTCAGGGAGCCACTGGGTGAAAGTGATCATTGCACAGTGTGGTTCCATTTGGATATGGGCAAGGAAAGCATCTGGACTAAGACCAAAATCTTGGATTTCAGGAGGGTGGACTTCAAGAAAATGGGCAAGGTGCTAAGGAACCATCAGGTGGGCATCAGAGCAGATATGGGGGTCCGTCATTCAGGAAGGAATACTGGGTGCCAAAGATGAGTGAGTGCATTAGGCTCAGAGGGAAGAATACAAGGGCCAACACACCCAGCTGGTTCAGTTTTGAGGTTGCCAAGGCAGTAAGGGAAAAGAGGTTGGCCTAGAGAAACTTCAGGAAGACCAAGAGAGAGGTGGATAGGGAAAATTACCTAAGGTTGGCTGGTGAGGCAAGCAAGTAAGTCTGGTGAGCAAAGGCACAGAAGGAGCTGCAGATAACTGAAGGAATTAAGAAAGGGGAGTTGGCTTTCTTTCACTATTGTAACGCCTCCCCATTTGGGGTCTTACCTGTCGTGCCTCCGGGTACCTCCTGCTGTCTCCCGGTGTCTGCCCATCTGTCACGGCACTCTGCCATTTCTCCCAGTGTCCTGTCTAATTGATCTCTGCGGGGCTCAGCATCTATCTTGTGAGTGGTCAGCATGTTTGCAGAGCCACTGCTCACACATTCAAGGAGGCACCCTGCATTTCTAGACTGCCGTTGCAGTCAAAAAGCTTTTGTGTCTCCTCCAGTTCCCGATGCCTTATCTAAGTTAAGTAGGCACTGGGGACACAAAATGTGTCCCCCAGGTCGCACCGTGAGACGAGCAGCTTGTTGTTCAGTGTGCCCTCCTGGTGAAACATTTCAATAAATAAATAACAAAATAAAAGGGAGGAAATGTTTTATTTTAAATAAATAAACAAACCGGTAGCCACTGTGAGCGCTGCCTCCAGGGCACCAGAGCTAGGGGAAGGGTCAAGGGGCAAATGTCAGGGCACAAAGAAGCCCTCATGAATATTTATGAGCTGCTGTGTGGTTGCTGGAGGTTGTTTGTTTCAGGAGCTGCAACTTTCTGGGGAAATAAATTATTTTTATAAAAGTGGACTCTTTCGCACAAGAACTTTTGGGGCTATGTGCTTATGGGGAGATTAAATTAAAGTTACTCCTGGCTGCAGCAGAACTTTACTTGTGAGGACAGTAAAATAGACTGCTCCAGAGACTGCCTGCAGTCACCATTTTTTAAAAACCAATTTAGAGCCCGGAATAGACCAAGGGGCTTCTGGGGATTTACCAGAGACTTGTGGGAGGTGAACTGGGACAATTTCTAGGCACCAAAAGATCAGCCAATAATCACCTGGGAACTGTTTGAGACAGATTTGACAGCCAGTAAGATCTCAGGAAATTTGCCCCATATAAAAGGGGTCTCTTGCTAAAAAAGGTCAGATCTGAAGCAAGAGCCTGAGAGCTAGTGTGTGTGTGTCTCTGGGGTGCCTGCCAGCTCTCAGAGGTCAGGCTTACCTCGCCTGGACTGTTTTTGGCCATTAGTCCATGGGTTCACATTGATCCAGCCTGCGTAGCTGCTGTCTGCAGCTGCAGGTCATCTGATTCCATAATCCTGAGAAAAGAAGATCAGCGTGCATCCTGCCTGGAAGGACCAGAAAGGACCAAATTGCCTTTACATATAAATGTGTGTGAGCTGTTCTACATGTTGCGTGGCTGATTAGTTACAAAACTTTCTTGTGTTGCATGTTTTCTCTGCCTGCTTTACGTTGTTCTGCCAGCTTGAAGACCAGTTTTGTTGACGTGGACCATGAGGGACTTTATCTTCAGCTGTATCCAACTGTGTCTACAGGTCTTATTTCATTGGAGAACTGCCTGGTCTGGGGTAGGGTAAGTAAACACAGCATAGCTCCCTGCAACAAAATCCAAATTAAAGTGCGTCATCTGATTTAATTGTTTAATTTTCACAAACTGAGCCCTCCGGCTCTGGAATACAAATTGTGGGTTAAAGTGCATGTTGTGTTATCTTTCTCATAAGGGCCTCAACAACAGCTGCAATGTCGGCCTACCCCGGGCAACCCTTCAGGCTAGCCAGTAAATCCAACTGGATAGCCAGAGTGTGTGTGACTGTCATAGAGGGACTCTAAGAGGCATGCATGCTTAACCTGATTGAATCTGAAAAAGAATTAAGCACCAGATTACTGCCCCCTCCCTTGTTCAAACCCCTTCAATAAATTGGACCTGAATTGCTTTGCACTTCAACTGGTTGTGGTGTACCTCTGTGTAAAATGTACCGTGATATTGCTGTCTATTGCTACAGGCCTTATTTTATGGGGGTCTCCAGGGCCGAGCCAGTTGATCCAGCCCTGGTGGTAAGTGCAAAAAGTGTGGGGTTGATATTGCATTCCAGTGTTAACTGCAGCTGTGTATTCACTGAACAGTTTAGGCCACTAGAGGGAAAAAAGGGGGCTATCAGTGTCCCTGATGGCTGTACCAGAGTAGCTACACCACCGGTAACCCTGTCCTCTTGATGGAGGCGCCCATTCACAGAGCCCAGGCTCCTCAACCTGCACTTAGTCATGCAGACAGGGGTAGTATCCCTTTAGTTAGTGCCACCTAGGGGTTATATCTTGGAGGCACCACTGAGATTAGCACCAAAATCGAGAATTACTGTTAAGAATTAATGGCTACCCCGGTAGAAATGGGTGTGCACCAGTTGGTGGGGTGGTGTGTTGGGCATGAGAATGACCCCAACAATGCTGTGCTTATACTGGATATGCCCTGGGCACCGGTAAGGACACAGAAGAAGGGGCACTTTCTGGAGCTGAATGTTTGAAAAATACTGAAGTGGTGGGTCAACAGGTTGATTTAACTGCCCAAATGCTTATGGCCTTGGTGGAGTGGAGTGACCCCATGGAGAGCACTAAAGTGCCACAGACTATTGTCCCAGTAGGAGTCCCAGTCACATGGAGGGCAATAACTAAAGACAGTAAAGACCCCGGGGAGGATGAACTCCCACCATTGTCTGGGACTTTTGAGGAGAAGTTTACTAAGTGGCTACTGGAGGAGGGGAGGGCCGTAGAGGACTTTAAGAAATTATTCTTGCCACCAGGGGTGTTCCTTCTTCAATACCTCCTCCCACTCCAGTACCTGTTTCTGCCCTGGCTCCTGTGCCCACACCCATGCCGGCACCCATCTTGGTGCCTGTTGTTAGTCTTGACACATACCGCAAGTTGAGAATGTTTTCAGGTACCCTCCCCACTCCACAGGGGGAGGATGACTGGGAAACCTGGATTGACTACGTTGCTCCCTTGGTGCCCGAGTGGCTGTGTGCGGAGACCAAGAAGTGAAAAAGGATCATAGAAAGTATGAGGGGTTCTGCCCTGGAAACCATTAGATTTGAGGTCCACAAATCCTGATGCATCTGTTCAGAAGTACCTGTCGGCACTTGAAGGCAATTTTGGAAGCACTGAGTCTGGGGAGACTTTGATGTGGAAATCCAAAGGTACCAAACAATGGCAAGGGTAATGTTTGTCTGCATATGTTACCCGCCTAGAGAGGGCTCTTCAAAGGGCTTACCAGAAGGGTGGGGTAGCCACCAGTGATTTGAACTGGGTAAGACTGGACCACATACTGCAACACACTAAGCATTCTAAATGGCAGATTATCCAGTTAAGGCTTTAGGATAGGAGAAACAACCCATCTGACTACTGTGACCTGATAAAGGAACTCAGGGAGGTAGAAGATGAGGGTGGAGAGTCTAGTAATGTGGTGGGCGCGGCCCAAGTGACCACAGCTCAGGAAGGCCTTTCTGAGTTTGAGACCGCTGAGAGTGTCTCACCCTCGGCTGAGCGGTGGAGAGAGACAAGGTGTTGAAGGAAGTCAAAAAAGTACAAACGGGTGTCTGTATAGAAGTCTGCCACAGCAACAAAGGCCTGAATTTCTCTCAGGATGTGACTGCTGTGGGGGTGGGAGTGACTTCCCTGGCACCCCCTGCAGGGGGCAGCTCCAGTGCAGACATCAGAGAATTGACTGCCACTGTAAGGGAACTTTTAAAACATGTTGCACCACCCTCACCACTGCAAGCAGACATGGGACTCCAATCTCATGCCATTGCTCCAGTCCCCCATGCAATGTTTTCACCAAGGATGACCCAGGAGTCTATCATTTGTCACAACTGTGGGAAGGATGGCCATATGAAAAGAGAGTGCAGGTCTCAGAAAGACTTAGAAAAAGTGGTAAACAGGCTTCGGGGGAGCTTTGGAAAGCAAATCAGTGGCCAAGGAGTGCCCAAAACAACCGCAGAGAAAGTTCAGGAAATCCTTACTCAAACTTCTTTGTGGCCAACTCGTCTGTCCAGGCCCCTACTATTGTCCCTCCCAACTAATCCAAATTGGTATGCCCTTCCATGGATACTACAGTGTGTATAGAAGGGATTCCAGCTCATGCTGTGCTAGATAGCTTTGTGGTGTCATAGTTGCCTTAGCCAAAGAAGTTCTTCAATATCATGCCCCTCCCCCCCAGGCTGGGGCAGACATGCAACAAGCAGAAGTCGTTTGAATTGATGATGACCATGACCGTCATTATCGGACTGGAGAAGGATGCAGATAAAATCTGTGAAAAAGTAACCAAATAATAAACCATTAATGAGACCTACTTGCAAATATGCCCCCTTCCCTAAACAAAATTTACCTTCATTGGCTTGACGGTATTCCATTTCCTGTTCTAACGGCAACATTTCTCATCAAGCACGGGAATGTGCACACCAGCAGTATGTGATCTGTGATACAAAACAATACAACGAGCACATGTATATATATGTCAACCCCCACTTATAAAATACATATATATTCATGGCAAAAAACTCAGTTTAATGCATCAGTTAGGGTTGTTCCACAGCGACAAAAGTGAGGAAATTCGGTGTTAGGGTTGAAAGCCCCCCGTTGCACCCCTCATCCTGCCCCCCAACCGGCATCAGGGTGTACGTTGGGGTTGTCGGCCCTAACTCTCACCCTCACATGTAAACAAGCTGAGGTATAGGAGAATGGGGTGAGAGTTAGGACTGATGACCCCAACGCACACCCCTGATGCCGGGTTGGGGTGTGCTGGGCTGCAAGGGGCTTCAACCCTAACACCAAATTTCCTCACTTTTGTCGCTGTGGAACAACCCTAACTGATGCATTAAATGGAGTTTTTTGCCATGAATTTCCCTTCTTTTTGAGAATGAGGACTATAAATAGTGAATGGAATGTGGTGGTGTGAGAGTGGGCCCTTCCCACCGTGTGATTTTTTTGTGACATAGTAACGGTAACTGCAATGGAAATGCAAGCGCTAATGGTTACGCACATGGTGATGCAAATGAAAATGGTAAAGCAAACGTTAATAGAAATACAAGCACAAAGTGATGCCAAAGCAAACAGTGACACAAACGGAGATGCGAGCGCATATGGAAATGCAACTGGTAACATGCACGGTCATAGTACTGCTATTGTAAATGCAAATGGTAACTGTAACAGCAACAGTGATGCCAAAGGAAACAGAAACAGAAATGGAAACACAAGCACATATGGAAACGCAAAGCGTAACACACATGGTCACGGTACCACAGTTGCAAACACAGATGGTAATGGTAACAGCAAAAATAATGCCAAAGGAAACAGAAATGCAAATGCAAGCGCATACGGAAACGCAAACTGTAATGTACACGGTCACGGTACCACAGTTGTAAACGCAAATGGTAACGATAACAGCAACAATAATGCCAAAGGAAACAGAAACAAAAATGCAAACACTAGTGCGTCCGGAAACGCAAACTGTAACATGCTCGATCGCAAATGGTAATGGTAACAGCAAAAATAACACCAAAGGAAACAGAAACAGAAGCACGAACACAAGTGCTTACGGAAATGCAAACTGTAATGTGCATGGTCATGGTACCGCAATTTTAAACACAAATGGTAACGGTAAGAGCAACAGTGATGCCAAATGAAAGACAAACAGAAAAGCAAACGGAAGGGCGGCCACAAACACAAATGAAAATGTGCACAATGATGCAAATGTAAACACAAAGACAAACAGAAGTGGTAACGCAAATGGTAACAGGAATGCAAATGCAAGGGCAAACGAAAATGCAAAGGGTAGCGCACATGGTGGTGTACACAGGGACGGTAATGCAAACGGGTACGGAAACGCAAGCGGGAATGGTAAGAGTAAGAGTAACAGTAACGGAAGCGCATACCCTGGTTTTCCCCAACAGCTGCATAGACAAACACAGTGAGTACAAAGAATGTACAGTATGCATAATAATTGGGCTTGGAGCAGAAAATGAGTTGGAATACTAAATTGCTTATATCTCAGGAACTGTACGATGTAGAAAAAAAATTTAAATTTTGTATGAATTATGACTTTCCTGCCTAGTTTTGCACTTAGCCTCCAGTCAGGGGGCTAAGCATTTTTCCGACGAAAAGTCTGTATCTCACACCGTTTCCAAGATACGGGCCCCGAAAGGCACAGCGGACATCATAATGTTATCCTATGGGGAAAAAATTTGAAATTCGGAGAGCCGTATATTTGCCGCCCTGTAATATTTTTTCACCAAACCACCAAAGGGCACATCTGGGGGATGTGGGCTCACTTGCCTCCAAATTTTAGCCCAAAAGACAAAACCGTTCTCTTTTGCAGCACGGTGGCAAACAATTCCTGTCATTTTGGCTATAGTTTTGCAAAGTAGTGTCATTAATTTGCGACACTTTCGTAAAAAAAATCATGAAAGTGTCACAGGTGTGACGCTACTTTGCGACACTACTTTTCCCAAAAAATTGAAAAACATATTTCTTGGGTGTTTTACCCCAAAATAAAGACATGCCTAGCATCATCAGGGCTCGACTAGGTAAACACAAAAATAATTGTGTCCCTAGATGGTCCCAATTTAAATGCCAAGCATTTCTGTGATCAGTAACTGAAAAAAAAAATGGCTGACTCACGACATTACAGGGGTCATTTGCGACCCTAAAAACTGCATTTGCAACACTATCAAACATTTTGTTAACTTTTCCCATTGACTATAATGGGAAACTTGTTATTTGAATAACTTTTCAACCGTTCAGTATTTTTTCAAGAAATCTTCAAAAGGCACACAGGGCACCTGGCCGCACGTTCCCTGAAGTTTTTGGACTGGTCACGCAAACCATGCAAAGAATGCACAAAAAAAGTAAATGCGCCCGGAATGTCGCTTAATAACTCTGCAGCTGTGTATCTGACCGATACAAAAGTTGGCACATCCCAAGATCTACGGTTATGCCCAGTGCCTGTCAAATTTCAGGCAAATCCATTGAATGGTGGCAAAGTTATTAAGGTGCAAAGTTTCACCATTTAACCTTAAATGGGGTACTCAACCCTAACTATGGTTGCACTATCATGCTACCATAAAATATATATGTGTGTGTATATATATATATACATATATATATATATATATATATACACACACATACTGTATATATATATGTATTTACTCAAGTCTACTTTATTTTGTATAGCGCCTTTCAAAACCAAGGCGCTTTACATAAAACATATACATACTAATAAAAATTTTAAAACAACATTAAAATATGATAGCCATAATTAAACAAATGATAAACTAAATAAATATGTTTTCAAACCAGTTTTAAAACTATCGACGGTTGGGCATTCTCTCAACCAGTGAGGTAGAGAATTCCACAGGGTTGGTGCTGAAAAAGCAAAAGCAGGAGATCCTGATGTCTTTAATCGAACTCTGGGAATGTCTAGCAATCCCTCGTTGGCGGAGCGGAGAGGACGGAGGGGGCAGTAGGGAATCGGGAGATCTTTCAGGTAACTGGGTCCCTGGTCATGTAGGGCTTTAAAGGTTAGTAAACCAACCTTAAAGGTGATCCGCCACCTAACAGGCAACCAGTGCAGTTCGTGGAGCACAGGTGTAATATGACTGGTTCTAAAAGTACCAAGTCAAAGGCCTGGCCGCCATGTTCTGCACCAGCTGCAGGCGGTGGATATCAACCCCAGGTAGCCCTAGGTAAAGGGAGTTGCAGTAATCAGGACGGGTAGTGACAATAGCATGGACCAATGTTGGAAGATCACCCGGCGGAACCAGGTGTTTCACCCGGGCGATATTCCTCAGATGGTAAAAAGAGGATATGACGACAGCTGACACCTAAGACTTTAGGGTCAAACCACCATCAAAAATAACACCCAGATTTCACACCTAATCGGAGGTAGGGAGCAACATACCAGCAAGTAACAAGCCTGATGGTTGTCCAGCTCCCAAACCCACCCCTGGATGACTTGGGTCCACTACCAATACCTCAGTCTTGTCCGGATTCAGTCTCAGCCAGCTGGAACTCATCCAAAGTCGGATCTCAGCAAGGCAATTATTTAGCACGGAGAGTGCATCATCCTGGCCGGGCAGAAAGGACAGATATATATATATATATATATATATCAACTCACCAAGGCTACTATTAGTGTACACACAAAGGGCACCCTTCCATCTGGTTGAGGTGATCGCATCGCTTTCGCAGCACACTTTGGACAAGCAATAGTTCTCACACTGTCATCATTTGTGACGGAACACTGAATGGTCATTCATGTCATGTTATCCCTCCTTCACATGGTTTGGCAAGACACTGTGCATCATGACATCATCACAACTTGGGAATTTTCTGGAAACAAGACAGTTGCATTTTGGGGATGCAGAAAAATTCTGGGGACTCTGTGTGACCACTGCGCATGAGTTACTGTGCAATAAATTCTGGGAGACTTTGCATGTGGTGTACTGCTCCCATTTCACTTCGTCAGCACTTGGGAATTTTCTGGACACAAGACAGTTGCATTTTAGGGGATGCAGAAAAATTCTGGGGACTCTGTGTGACCACTATGCATGAGTGACTGCGCAATAAATTTTGGGGGACTTTGCAAGTGGTGTACTGCTCCCATTTCACTTCATCAGCACTTGGGAATTTTCTGGACACAAGACAGTTGCATTTTGTGTGTTGTGAGCATATAACGTCATAATTAAATTATAAATTAAAGCAGCAGTGCAACAGTCTGATGAATATTTTGACCTATACTTTTTTATGATATTTTATATTGCCAGACACTTACCTCCTGACCTGTATGATACCCTTCTTTTCACAGTTTGTGTCTGCTTTAGTACTTTTTCTCATGTCTGAAACATAAAAAGGAGCACTCCTTTTGATATGGCTCGGATCAAGTTTTCATCAGTATTTGCAGCTGTTTTTGAACATATATTGTTCTGCGAGGTTAGTAAACACTGCCTGCTGTATTATTGTTAATTTTAGTCGCAATAGAAGTGATATATAAACAACTGATGGACAAAACCAGCAGAAAATACTGATGAAGACCTGGTCTGCACCATATTAAAAGGAGCGCTCCTTTTATTATTTCAGACATAGAAAAAAAGTACTAAAGCAGACTTAAATACTGGAAAGAATGGTATCATACAACAAGTCAGGAGGTAAGTAAAGTGGCAATGTAAAATAGCTTAAAAAGTATAAGTCAAAATTTTCACAAGATTGTTACACTTCTGCTTTAATGTCTATTTCCCAAGAAGAAAAATTTCTGGAGCCTCAGTAATGTTTGCTTTGTGTCAGGACTCGTAAAGTGTTTATCAAAAAGCAGCACTGAGCAGTGCAAGTATGCTTTGCTAAACTGCATGTGTGCCGTCAGTGTTCTTTCCTTTGTGTGCAGACATTGTCCAGCTTCATGCAAACATATATATGGTGTGATTTGTTGCAGTATGTAAAGAATAAAGGTAAGAAAGAATATACAAAGTATATTTTATTTGTACCATCTGCACCAGTGGAGTAAGTGATATGATATTTTTTCAGAGGTCTCGGACCACTGTGCACCTCAGTCATTCACAGACTTTGCACACATGACTTTGCAAAGATAATAGCACAAAAAAAATGCATGCTCTCCTAAAAGTCATGTGTGCAATATGTGACTAAGATGCACTCTGGCCAGACACCTCTGAAAAAATATCATATCACTTAGTCCGCTGTTGCTGATGGTGACAATAAAATATACGCTATATATTCTTATCTCTATTCTTTATACCATAAATAAACACTGCAAAAAGTCAGCACATATATGTTTGCAAGAAGCTGGGCAATGTCTGAAGTCACACACACACAGGAATGAAACAACACTGACTGCACACATGCAGTTTAGCACATTAAACTTGCACTGCTCAGGCCTGCTTTTCTACAACCACTCCACAACAAAAAGTAAACATTACTGAAGCACCAGATTTTAATAATAGGGCAATAAGGATCATGTATGTACGTATGTGTATGTATGTATGTATGTGTATGTATATATTTAAACTACTACTGTGGCCTTCCCCCTCTCTATTATTAAACAAAAGACAAAACACTACAGTGGTTGGGGGGGCCGTATGCTGCAGAGAAAAGCTAAATGGGGATCCCCTGCTGGTCCAGCAGCAGATGAAGAATCGACACAATACATAGAAACATAGACTTTGACAGAAGATAAGGACCGCTTGGCCCACCTAGTCTGCCCATTTACCTACCTAGAGGATAAGCTGCAGATCCTATTTACCCAACAGCCTGTTTCTTCCTACCCCTCCACAAAAACTGCCTTATGTCTGTCCCATGCATTCTTGAATTCACCCACTGTTTTAGACCCCACAACCTCCTCAGGAAGGCTGCTCCATGCATTCACCACCCTCTCTGTGAAAAAAAACTTCCTCCCATTTCCCTTGAGCCGGCCTCCCATTATCTTTAAATTGTGTCCTCTTGTTCTTGCACATCTCTTTTTCTGAAAGATGCTACCTTCTTGGACTTTGTTGATTCCACTGAGGTACTTAAACCTTTCTATCATGTCCCCCCTCTCCCTCCTTTCCTCAAGGGTATACATGTTAAGCTCCTTTAGTCTCTCCTCGTATGACTTCTCTTGCAGACCTGCACCATTTTAGTTAACCTCCTCTGAACTGCTTCCATCTTGTCTATGTCCTTGCGGAGATGGGGTCTCCAGAACTGGATGCAGTACTCCAGATGGGGTCTCACCAACTGTCTGTACAGGGGGATAACAACTTCCTGTTTTCTGCTGGTGATGCCTCTCCCTATACATCCCAGTATCCCTCAGCCCTCCCTACTGCTTTCTCACATTGCTTGCCAACCTCAAGGCCAACTGGTATTATTACCCCCAGGTCCCTTTCCATTTTTGTTGTTGTTACTACCTCCCCCCATTGTGTAATTTTCCCCTGGGTTTTTGTTTCCCAGGTGCATTATTTTGCACTTCTTTGCATTGAATCCAAGCTGCCATACTTCTGACCATTCCTCCAATCTTGCCAAGTCCCTTCTCATCCTTTCCATGCCTCCCTGTGTATCAACCCTGTTGCAGATCTTTGTGTCATCTGCAAAGAGGCATACTTTTCCTTCCAGTCCCTCTGCAATGTCACTTATAAAGACATTAAAAGGACTGGACCCAGTACTGAACTCTACGGTATTCTGACTAGTAACCACTGTCTTCAGAGTGGACTCCATTTACAATTACTTTCTGTGTCCTGTTGTCCAGCCAATGTTTTTCCCAGGCTACCACCCTGGGACCCACTCCCAGGCTGGTTAGTTTGACTATGAATCTTTTGTTTGGGACTGTGTCAAATGCTTTGCTAAAGTCCAGGTAGACCATGTCCACAGCCCTTCCCTGGTCTACTACTTTGGTCACCCTGTCAAAGAAATCAATTAGATTCATCTGACATGACCTTCCCTCTGTGCCCCACTGACCTCTAGGTACTCAACAATTCTTTCCTTCAGAAGTGCTTCCATCACTTTCCCTACCACAGAGGTCAAACTGACAGGTCTGTAGTTTCCTGCCTGTCTTGGTCCCACTTTTGTGAAGGGGAATCACATCTGCCATCCTCCAGTCCTCATGTACCACACCATCCTCCCATGATTTGTTAAAAAGGGTAGTCAGTGGTGTCACTAGTTCTCTGCTTAATTCTTTTAGAATTCTGTGGTGAATTCCATCTGGCCCCATTGCTTAGTCCACCTTCAGTTTTAGGAGTTTTTTTAGAACCCTTTCTTCTGTGAAAGGACTGGGATTGACCCTCCTATCCAGAGTGCTTCTGTTAATTGGATTAGGCACCTCCCCACCTCCTCTTTTGTGAATACTGAACAGAAGCAATAATTCAGTATCCCTGCTTTTTCACTGTCCCTCTCTGCCCACCCACCATCTAATCTATTCAGCCTCACTATCTCTCTCCCAATCTGTAAGTGGTGTCGCTTTATCTGCTCCAGCTGCTGCTGGACAGCACCCTTCCTCTCATTATTTTCTTCCACTGCAGCCCATAAAAGTGCAATGTCTGCCTTAATTGCAGGCATTGTGGGGTCCACTGGTGGTGGTACACCAGGTAGTGATGGTGGTGCTGGTGGCTGTGGTGGTGGAGAAGCTGCTGCTGTGGCCCTCCTCTTGCTGCAGCAATGCACAACAGCAGCACCCTCTGCCACTGCCACAGAAGAGCCAACAGGTGGAGGACTGACCCATTCTGTGGCAGCTTGCCACTCCACCATGTCGTGGTTCAATATATGGGTGCACTGGCCCCCAGTCCCAAGATGTGTCCCTGGGGGTCATGGCTCACCTCCACCCCACAAAGTCAGCATATGACAAGGCTGTTGTCCCCCTCCAACACAGTTGAAAAACTGCCAAACTGGGGAGCTGTGGGGGGGACCTGAAATGGGAGGGGCAGGTGCAGTGCCATCAGCCTGGTCATGGTGGGACTCATCCTGCTGCACTGGAGGCAGTGCTGCTGGAGCTTCTGCAGCTGCCACTGGTAGTGGTGGACTTGGTGGTCATGGTGGCGGTGCTGGTGCTGCTGCTTCCAAAGGGGGAGGGACCAAAGACTTTTGAGCAGTCCAACACCACCAGGCCACCCCCCCACACTTGTGCACTCCTCCCCTTCTGCCAGCAATGCTGCCACGTGGTTCCACTGCCCCCAGCACAGTCCCACACATTCCCTCCAAATCCTGACTTGGACAGTTCACATCCTGTCCCTGCTTCATTTCAAAAGAATCCCTCCTTCCCTCTCCAACTACCAACACCAGCGACTTCACACACACTACACAAGACAGGCGCACACACACACACACACACACACACCAACAACAAAACAGAACTGTTGTCCCTATGAGATGTAAGAAAATCCAGAACAACTCCCTATCACCCCCAAGGAGATCCACAACCGGAAAGATTCAACAGGGCTGTGCTGGATTTGCTGGGCACCTTGCAGCCTCAAGATAAGCCAAAGTGGAGTCAGCAGATAAGTGCATTCATACATGCTTATAACTGTACCCAAAACAATGTCACTGGGCTTTCACTGTGCCACCTTATGTTTGGCAGAGAAGCCTTCCCTCCTGATTGATGTCTGTTTTGGAGTGTCCCCATTGGTGTTAGATCAGACAACTATCTGCAGTATGTAAAAAACCTAAAAGCTCAGCTTGACCATGCCTTTCAGCTTGCAAACACCATGGCTGCAAAAAGAAACCTGACTAATAAAACCTGGTGTGACTAACGTGTAAAAGCCCCAAAGCCCCCCAGTTACTTATTTCTATAAATCCACTCACTTTTAGAAATGATTTTCAGTGACTTGTATGCTGATGAAAGAACCCTCTAAACTTACAATGCCTGCTGCTTTGGCCTTGACCACAACATGAAGGCTTGCAAGATGTGCCAGGGGTTCCATTTCACAACCAGTTGATGCGGAAAGGTGGCTTTGGAGAAATTTCTACTTCAAAAGACCATAGCTAGAATGGAGAAGCAGGTCCAAGAAAAATCTGCATTGCTGACCCCATCAACAGATTTGCGGTCATCGAAGCTCTGACAGAAGTCTTCAGGAAGTCTTAAACACAAGCAGTGGGACAAGGACAAGACTTTGCCAGCCAGGCTGGGCCATTGGTGCCGAGGTTTAAAGCACTGGATGCCACACCGTGTGCCACACCGGTGACCTGGGTTCGGGCCGCTGGGGGTTAGCAAGAGAGGGAGAGGACTGAGCATCCATTGGACTGCTCTCCTCTTCCGGGGAGGGTAACAGGTTCCGTAGTGCATGTCAGTGGCCCCTGATGGAGATTGGGGGCACTGTAGATAGTGATACTAGTACAGGGGAGGAGCGGTTGAGGGCATCAGCACGTACAGTACCATGCATTGACACCATTGTGTGACTGCGCTCCTTGACGTAACAAAAGAAGAATCCCTGTCAGTAGGGATAGGCGATGGCACCATGAACCCAGGAGCCACACTCCAATGTGGGGCACCTCTCCTTACCCAGACCCCCCATCCAGCTGGCACATTAAATTCTAGATAGAGCCTCCATAGGAGGATAGGACAGCCCTACCTCAAAGAGTTCAGAGCCGGTGGGGGGGTCTGCCAGGTCAGATGGGTTAGGACTGTGTGCATCAGGTGGGGGGTAGAGCTCTGGCTATGTGGCTGCTGGAAAGTGTTCCCACAGGCGGAGCAGAAATAAAGTTAACAAAAAAAAAAGTCTTTACCAGCCAGATCTATGTTGCCCCTATGGACTACAGGTATGACCTCTGCTACAATGAAGTCTGCTTCAGCAGAGACGCTGCCCCCCCATAGATCGTTGGCCAAACACATAAGGGCTTGTCATGGGCACTACTGGTCTGAATATAGCCGGTATGTTGCCATTGTTGATGAGGATCATTGACCACTCCTCTCGCAGCCACCAGCCAAAATGACACTAAAGGTCAAGCAGCCCTAATCACCTTTTCAGATAAAAGACATCTACTACCTGGCCTCCCTTTTCGCAGTGGCCTATTGACAGAGTTTTCAGCAACTGCCCCACTGATGCTATAACAGAGATGTGGAAAAAGGGAAAAAAGGAGGGGTAGCAAATTTTGTGAGTGAGAGGATAAGCTGCCAGGGAGGGGGGGTAGGGTAGGGCAGATGCATTATGGATACACTTCCAGGATTTGAGGAACAGGAAACTAAGGATGGCGGTGTTACATTGACCACCGTCTCAGGCAGGGGACTTGCACAGGGAAGTAGTGGGACAGAGAAGATGGGTCAGTGGGAAAAGTAACACTGTAGTCATGGGGGACTTCAATCTTCCATGGATAGATAAGCACCCTAGCCACCTCGAGCATTAAGGAGCAGATCCTCCTGGAGGCTTTCCAGGACAGCTTCCTGGTATAGATGGTAAACAAGCCAACTAGGTAAGGTAACATTCTGGACCTAGTGCTGACTAATGGTGACTTTGTCAGGGAGCTGGGGGTGGAGGATCCACTGTGAGGCAAAGACCACCACATGGTGTGGTTCTCACTTAACATGGGCAAGGAAGTGACAGGATCAGGGACCAGGGCATTGGACTTTAAGCCAGCCAACTTTGGTAGGATGGGGGAGATAGTGGCCAGGCACCTAACTAGCATCCACCTGCACATGGATACAAAGGAGAAATGGGAAGGTTATTAGGCTAGGTCTCACAGAAGCTACTAGCTCTTATACCCTACCACTAGCTCTTATCCCTCGCACACCCCTGTACATGCCTTGATCCACTTTTAAACCCCCTCAACCTCCAGCTGTTTCCTGCCATAATTTACTCTACATTACCTCCCCTGGCCTCAATGTACCTTCCCTTTCCCTTACTAGGTGAATCTAGCAACCTCTCTTTATACTGAGCCTCGCCTTGCAGTCCATGATGGTGGATCCTGCCCTACCAAGTATTTGCCCATGCCTTTCTGTGCTGCTTTATGAATGTTTACTGTATTCTCTGCTGTGACCAATTGCTAACATTCCTGATTACCTTGCTGTGTTATATCTGTTAATGTAAAAATATGTGCAAATCAATGTATGGAATTAAACTGATAATTGGATCACTTTTGTTTAGAAAATATTTAGTATTACTGTTGAAATGTGTATTAATTGTATTTTGTCATGACTTGAAAAAGGTAGAGGTTACTTGAGTGCAAATGTTGAGCCTTTTGCAAAAAAGGGACCTCAGGAAGCACAGTGTTCTAGCAATTCCTGAAATTTACAAAAAAACAGGATACTTGCTAAGGATAGCAGATGAAAAGAGTTATGAATAAAGATACTTAGTTATTCACTTAGACCAAGTGGCTCTGCATGCAAATCCTAAGTTCTTACCAATGGGTGTTTCTTTTTTTTTTGTCGGTATTATTTCTCTCCTGGCCCAGTTGGCTTGATCTACTAGGCAACCTCTGTCTCCACCCATTGTTCATCCCTGCACCTCCTATTCCAACCATCGCTGCTTACCCCTATGGTGGGGAGGCGGGGAGTCCCTCATCGTCTCTGCCAGGACCGGATCCGGTATGAGCGGCGAAGTCCAGAGGTACGCAGTTAACAAACAGCTATCAAACCGTACATCAGGCCACTGTTTTCCCTAGTTTTCTTCCCACAGAGAGGAGGTGTGCAGGACATCAGTGAAGGCAGAGCACATGCATCTGCATGTGCTCATCCAGGTGTCTGCCTCCTCTCTGCTTCTCCCAATGGTAGCATCAGTGCAGTGCCCCCCCCCCAGCGCCACCAGGGGCCAGTCATGCTCCGAATACTGGCCATCCCCCTCCTTCCTGGAGAACGAGAGCAGTCCCTTGAATGCTCAATCCCTGTTCTCCACTGCCAAGCCCTGACAACCCATGCTTATTCCTGAACACGGGTCACCGGCATGATGTGAGGTAAGGCGTCCAGTGCATCAGCCCTCAGCACCACTGGGCCGGCCTACCTGTGGCTATTTCTGAGTTTACATTGAATCAGACTATTCAACTACCAACGTAATACCCTGAGTACTCTAATCAGAGGGAGGCAGTTCTGCACACCCTAGATGTTCACAGAGTTCTGCGCAACTATACAAAGCAGATAGTCAGTCCACAAAATGGATCAGCTTTCTATTTGTGCCCAAGAGAGAGGGCGCTGCTATTTCTAAGCAATGTTTATCAAAATGATTGGCAAACTGCATTGTGTTCTGTTACCAGAAGTACAACAAACACTTGCCGAGGGATGTCAGAGGGCATTCTACCAGAGGCATGGCTGTATTTGCTGCTTGCTTCAAAAATGTGTCTGCTGTTGACATTTGTATGCAGCAACCACTTGGAGCTTCAGCCACACTTTAACAAAACACTGCAGTCTGGACATGGCCTCTAAGCACACGTCCGACTTTGGACTAGCTGTCCTTCAGCACCCCTTTCATGATTTCTTCCTGCATCTCTGCAGATCTTTCCTGCCTCCCGTGCTTCAGACTTGTCTGATTTACATTGCTTGGGACTCAGTCCCAATGGTTAATACTGCAAGACCACTCTCAAAGTAAGATAGTACAATTCCGTAAGAACTTACTGTAACAATAGATCTTCAAGAGAGGCTCTTGCTGTAGGTAACTCCCTCCGACCCACCTTCCCCCAGCTACTTCTTACTTTACTTACACTCAAGGAGCCCATTCCTTTCTCCTGTCACTTTGTTCTGCGGGTTCTTGCAGGAGAACTGGAGAGCGAGCTGGTGACAGCCCACTATATAGGGTCACGCTGGCATGTGACATCAGTGGGCGGTTCCCTGCCAGACACTGACAGCTAAAGTTTTCCATGTGGTCCTGATGCCAGGTGTGCAGTCCTAATGGTTAATACTTACTGCAAGAGCGTCTCTTGAAGATCTACAGTTATGGTAAGTTCTTGTATAGCTATACTTTTCTAGCGGTATGGAGTTTACATCCACACAACCCACCTGATCTCTGGCAGGTGACAACCAAATCTGTGCTTCCAGCATATGATATTTAACATTCAGGGTCAGAGCTGGAGGATAACATCACATGGGTGGTGTGAGGAGTTTAGCTTGATGGAGTCTAATGACACTGTCTTTGGCCGAGTGCCACAGTATGGATGTGAACTTTATACTACTGGCAGAATTGTGGTTACAGGTGAGTAATCTATATTTATCTTGTCACTATTCTTTCTGATTATTCTTTCTAATTAATGTTTTCATCTGAAATACCACTGTCCTGCCATCCTCGCCTCATAAGATAGATTCTTTAGTATTTTAGTTTCTAAGTTATACTGTAAGGGTTTTATCCTGCTTGTTTAAGAATATTAATATTTAATATATATATTTAAAACATTGCTTTTATCATAATGATAGTAAATTTCAAGCTTCAGTAAAGGATCTGGCAGTTGAGGCACTGTGGTTTTGTGATCAGTGCTGGGTTTGGTTCAACTACCTGAATGTTTCCATGGTTGGGAGCATGCGTAGGCTATCTGCTTAAAGTTGTAGTAAAATAAGACAAGCATTTGTCAATGCTGAATGTTTGCTTGCTTGCTGGCATCAGCAGTAGAAGTGTAGGAGTTAGAGAGATGCAGAGTAGGAATGGCAGTGAAATAATGAACTAACGTCAACCCCCACCCCTACCATGCAGAGACTGGCATGCATTGGGGTGTGCCTTTGAGTCGGCCATAATCCTCATGCCATTCCACCTCATCCCATCCTGCAGACAGTGATAGGCGTCATGGTGTGCCTGGGGGTCTTCATCTCTTACGCTCATCCCATTCCAAAGGAAATAATGTGAGATGGGCACAGTATAGGAGAATGGGGTGAACATTAGGGCCAAAGATCCCAAGGCACACCTTAATGCCAGTGAGTGGCTGCAGGGTGGGGGTGGAATGGTGTGAGCATTATGGCTGAGACCCGAAAGCCACACCCTCGATGCCTGTCATTCTGTACAGGGTGGGCGTTAACAGTTGGGCACCCTAACGCCCCAGGCGTTTGTTGGTATTTCAGCGTAGGCTTTTTGGCACCTCCCCTCATGGAAAGTGGCACTGAGATTTCATTAATCTGTTCTAAAGCTTGAATTTGCACAGCAACTGCACCATTCTGCGCCACAGGTGCAAAAACGCTTTTTGGGCAGCATGCAAAAAAATGACAGCTGCACTGTTCATAAGGAGGTGTGCAAGATGAGCAATGTTGAAAATTTTGAGTGCTAATATTACAAATTTGTAAAGTTACGAGTGTGCGTGGAAACTGCGCAATACATGCTCATAACATAGTAATTTTGTGGGCTTTTGTCACCAAATTTTCAACATAGACATTTTAGGACCTCTACTCATGAACAGTTTCACTGTCATTTTCTTAAGCTGTCACAAACCCTGATTTTCTGCAGTGACCATACTATTCTGTGCCAGAAGTGCTAAAACACATTTCGTCCAGGATGTGAAAAATGACAGCTGTACTGTTCATAAGGAGGTGTGGAAAACGCCAATGTTAAAAATCTGGAGTGAAAATATTACCAATTCGTGAAGTTACGAGTGTACATGGGAACTTCACAATGTAAACTCATAACATAGTCATTTTATGGGGTTTTGTTACCAGATTTTCAACATAGACATTTTAGGACCTCTGCTCATGAACAGTGTCACTATGATTTTCTTAATCTGTCCCGAACACTGAATTCCCAGAGTGACCACGCTATTCTGCGCCAGAAGTGCGAAAACAGATTTCAGCCAGGATGTAAAAAATGACAGCTGTACTGTTAATAAGGAGGTGTGAAAAAATGCCAGTGTTGATAATCTGGAGTAAAAATATTTAAAATTCGTGAAGTTACAAGGGTTCATGGAAACTGCACAATGCATGCTTGTAACAGCCATTTTATGGACTTTTGTCACCAAATTTTCAACATAGGCATTTTGGACCTCTGCTCATAAACAGTATGGCTGTGATTTTCATAATCTGTCCTGAACACTGATTTCCCACAGCAACCACACTCTTCTGTACCAGAAGTGCGAAAAAGCATTTCGGCCAGGATGTAAAAAAATGACAGCTGTACTGTTCATAAGGAGGTGTGACAAAATGCAAGTGTTGAAAATCTGGAGTGAAAATCTTACAAATTTGCAAACGTATGAGTGTGTGTGGAAACTGTGCAATGCACACTCATAACACAGTCATTTTTTGCAGTTTTTTCACCAACTTTGCAACATAGGCTATTTGAGAGCCTACCTCATGAACTGTGACACTGTTGTTTCATTAATCAGTCCCGAAAGGTAATTCCATGTAGTGACCACAAAATCAGCTTTCAGGACCAAATAATGCCATGACAGTGACTGAACTCATGAGGAGGGGTCCCAAGAACACCATGTTGAAAAGTTGGTGCTAAAATTCGAAAAAATGGCCAAGATATCCACATAAGTTGAAAAAACCTATTTATGCCATTATACAGTTTACCAGCATTTCTTCAGTTCGTGGTCAACTTTGAAGAGTGCAGACGTGTTCCCCGTCCACTGAAGACCATCATGCCAAGCTCCAGAGGTAAGTATGGGGTGTGGGGGTGGGATGCATGAGCCGATGGCTGCAGGTTGGGAGAGCTGCAAGATTCAACGAAGGATGTTTTTGTAAGTTTTCTTTCTTTAGAAAAAAAGATGACAGGACTTTGGCATGCTGGGTGGGCTCCCAGAGTGCCGCCTGGATGTTGTTGGGGAGGAGAATACAGGAGTACCTTACAGTGTGCAGGGGGAAAGGAGTGCATGAGTACACTGGGGTGGGCTCTGAGTGCCACCTGGATGTTTGTTGGGGGAGGAGAAAACAGGAGTACCTTACAGTGTGCTGGGGGAGGAGCACATGAGTACACTGGCCAGTGCTCTCAGTGTGCTGCCTGGGTGCTTGTTGTGGGGTGGGCTGGTTAATGGGGATTGGACACCCCTGTCATCCATACAGTGTGCTTGTTGGGGGGGAGTGCATGAGCTGAGGGGGATTGGGCACCCCCTCAGCACACAACAAGTGGGGGGAAGGGTGCATCATGCCAATGGGGATTGGGCTACCTCATTGGCAAATAACCTGGGGAGGGGGTATGCTGACAGGGAGACTGGGCACCTCTGTCAGCTTCACCAGGGACTGTGAGAAGCAGCGGCTGTCCGTCAGCTTTGTGGGGACTGTGAGAGACCGATGGAGAAACTGTTGCCATGTTTGTTGAAAGGGGACCCCAGCCAATGCAGTTGTAATTGGCTGCTGCTGCAGTCAGAGACCGCCCCACAAACACAGCTGATTGTTCAGTGACGAGGCATTCCCTTACTGCAGCGGTCAATTTCTTTGAGCATAGTGGCATGCTCATTAACTGCTGTCATTGACAGAATGCTCCTCTATTGGTGCAGCAGAGACCAGCCCCAAAACGGACTGCTGCCATTCGCCACAACATTGCCACGCCTCCACAACCCACTACTCCAGCAAGCTGTCGCAATATGTTTCTTGCGCATGCACGGAAGCAAACACAACAAGCATTTGTCAATGCCAAATGTTTGCTTGCTGGCATTGGCATTGGTGGGGTGTGCCTTTGGGTCTTCAGGCATAACGGCCACGCCATTTCACCACACCCTACCCTGCAGACACCGACCAGTGTCACAGTGTGCCTTGGGTCTTTGGCCCCTATGCTCACCCCGTTCCATCAGGAAATACGGTGAGAAGAGTGCAGTATAGGAGAATGGGGTGAACTTTGGGGCTGAAGAGTCCAAGGCACACCTCAATGCCTCTCACTGGCTGCAGGGTGTGGGTGGGGGTGGAATGGTATGAGCATTACAGGCGACAATCCCAAGTCACACCCTGATGCCTGTCAGTCTCTACAGGGTGGGGCGTTATGGTCGGAAACCCTAATGCCTCAGGCGGTCATTGGTATTTTCACTCCAAATTTTCAACATGGTTTTTTTGTGACTACCACCTTATGAACAGTGGCAATATCAGTTTGTTAGTCGAAAGCTGATTTTGCACAGTGACTACGGCATTTGGCACCACAGGTGCGAAAACACATTTCGAACAGGATGCAAAAAATGACAGCTGTACTGTTCATGTGGAGGACTGAAAAAGGGCAATGTTGAAAATCTGCACTGAAAATAGTAAAAAAAACTGGTGAAGTCACCAGCATGCATAGAAACTGCGCAATGTACACCCTTAATGTAATTAGTTTGGGGATTTTTTACAGCAGATTGTCAACACAGGCATTTTGGGATCTCTGCTCATGAACAGTGTCACTGTCATTTTCTTAATCTGTCCCTAACAGTGATTTCCCACAGCGACCATGCATTTCTGCACAGAAAGTGTGAAAACACATTTTGGCCATGTTGTGAAAAATTACAGCTGTACTGTTCATAAGGTAGTGTGGAAAAATGCCAGTGGTGAAAATCTGGACTGAAAATATTACAAATTCATGAACTTACGAGGGTGCGTGGAAACAGTGCAATGCTCGCTTGTAACACAGTCATTTTATGGACTTTTGTCACCAAATTTTCAATGTAGCCATTTTAAGACCTCTGCTTATGAACAGTGTCACTGTGATTTTCTTAATCTGTCCCAAACATTGATTTCGTACACGACTAGCCATTGTGCTTGTCCTTGTGAAACACATTTTGGGAGATGTGAAAATGACAGCTTTACTGCTCATAAGGAGGTGTGGTAAAATGCAGTGTTGAAAATCTGGAGAGCAAATATTAAAAATTCGCGAACTTATGAGCGTGTGTAGGAACTGCGCAACGCACGCTCATAAAACAGTCATTTTTGGGAATTTTTTCCCCAAATTTTCAACATAGGGTTTGTGGGGGCCTACCTTATGAACTGTGACACTGTTGTTTCGTACATTAGTCCTGAAAGGTGGTTTCGCGCAGTGACAGCGAAATCACATTTGGACTGAATAACAAAATGACAGTGCCAGAATTCATGAGGTGGGGTCCCAAAATCCCATATTGAAAATTTGGTGAACAGATCGACGCGCCACACTGGGGTGGCTCACAGCGGCACCTGGAAGGCCGTTTGGGGGGCAATGGAGCTGACGGGGATTGGGCCCCCTGGTCTTACAGGATTGTTGCCATGCTGGGTGGGCTCCCAGCTGGCACCTAAAACTCTGTGGTGTGGGGAGCCAGCAGCCAGAGTTGGGATTGGACACCCCGCTGGCCATACTGTGTGTGTGTGGGAGCGCATGGGCACACTGGGTGGGCTCCCAGCGTGCTACTTGTTGGGGAGAGGGCTGTCTATGACAGCTCTTTCACTACGGTGCTGGCGTGTGGGCACTTTGCATATCTGCGACAGTTGCAAATTACCTACACTGCTCGTTCTTTCTTTCAACTGTACACGCTGATGTTACAAGCGCTGTCATAGACAGCTCTTACATTCATTGGTGTGGTGGCGCCACGCCTGCAAAATGCAACAGGGCATTGGAAGTAGGGAGGCTCACCTACGAATTCTCATTTGGTGGCACTGTTTCTTGCACATGCATGCAAGCAAACATAAAAATGATTTAGAAGAACTCCAGTTGCAAAGTAAGTAAGTTTTGCTTCTCCCTTTAGTGGGAAATATCTAATCATAGATGTTGAAGTGGGAGTTTTAATGTGATTGGATGATTCTAGTTTCTCGAGCTGGAATTTTTATTTATTTATTCAAGTCTCGGTTTACAAGCTGTGATCTAGAAGCTAATTTACAAAGATTCCACGTCAGAAAGAAAATCAAGCAAGTAAGATACATACAGTATAGTGAATCAGGTTAACAGCAATATCAAACATTAGAAAAGTGAGGTTACAATCAGTCAAGGCAGGTTATTTATTTATTTAGTTCGCTTTTGTTAACCAGGTAAGTACACTAGACAAAACATTTGCCTATTTTCAGGTACGACCTGGGACAGCACAAGGAAATATGACATAGGACAACATGATACACTTTAGGCAGTTACACAGAGTCAGGGAAAACAGAAGCACCACATAGTCAGTGGGTAAACACAAATGTTTCGAAGTTCCGAACATCGTTATGGAAGAGAGTTATACAAATCAATTAGTAGGCATCCATGTTCAGACAAGGAGGTTCCATATTATGGTAATAAAATTCATACACAGTAGTTTAGGGGGACTGACTAATATCTGACAAATATATGGAGTTGAGGCAGATATAGGAGAGGCTCGGGAAGTCATGTAGCTAGGTGTATCGAGGAGTGGGGAGAGAGAAATAGAGAATGGGAGCAATTCAAGGCTGGGAATTCTGGAGAGACACAAATTCCCACTGTTAATGGAGATAGGGTGGGAGGTAGAGGAGGTATTGGTGGGGATGGGGTGGAAGGAGAGGTGGGAGGGTCTAAAAGGGTGGTATGGTGGGGAGCAGATTAGGTGGTAAGAAAGCAGGGGGACAGAAATAGGCAAACAGGGATAGAGTGCTTAGTAGTAGGCCATAGGGTTAAGTGCTGGGGCAGTATGTTTGGCAGTCAGGCCGTGGACCTTACTTCTTGGGAGTGCAAGCAGGTCTTTTTATTATTATATTAGTGTTTGTTAACTGGGTAAGGCCCACTAGGCACAAGTCTCTGTTTTTAGGAGCGACCTGGGAGCACTGGGCATTTAAATGATTTGCTCAGAATTGCATAGAATACAAGTGGAGGTTGTGAGAATCAAATCTAGGTCTGGTCTGCTGGATGTACCAAGCTCACTTACAGCTTGTTACTCTAACCTCTAGGCTATGGAATGTGTTTTGTTCTGTGTGAGTATTCTGTGTGAGAATCTTCGATTCTAGAGAAAATGTGCCTTAGCATTGTTTTTTGTATATTCCCTTTTTCATAGAGGCATTTTGTTTCATGGTGCCCCTGGAACTGGAAAGACCCTTGTTGCCAGGGCACTTGCCAATGAGTGCAACGAAAGACTTGGAGAAAATAAAGTTGCATTTTTCTCAAGGAAATGTACAGACTATCTAAACAAACGTGCTGGAGTATCAGAATGGCAGCTTCAGTTGCTGTTTGATCAGGTAACTTTAAATATTTGTCTTCCTTCTGTTTGAAGTGACTATATTTAAATTAGATGTATATCTATTTACAGTCTTTTCATCAATGTATGTTTAGGCAATAATGCATGATAGGATGTGCGTTGTGCTGGGATAACGTCACGCCTTGTGTGGTTGTGTGCGAGTGTGTCCAACAGCAAGGCGTGATGTTATCCCAGCACAGTACACACCCCGGAGTGCACTATTGCTATTGTACAATGGCTCATTTGTAAAAAGAAACAACAAAATGATGAAAAGGTACTTTACAAGTAGATTTTTTCATCATTTTTTGAATGGGTAGGGTTACTTTATGAAAAAGTAGGGCCGATTTAGCCAACAGGTGGAGTTGATATGCTATTTTGAGTGGATGAAGAGTTCCTGTGTCTTCCCCTTTTGTTGTTGTTGTTGGGTAGTGTTTTATTGGTCCAGTCTTGTTGCCTGATGTGGGACAGTCTTTTCATCAATGTATGTTTAGGCAATAATGCATGACAGGGTGTGCGTTGTGCTGGGATAACGTCACGCCTTGTGTGGTTGTGTGCGAGTGTGTCCAACAGCAAGACGTGATGTTATCCCAGCACAGCCCACACCCCAGAGTGCACTATTGCTATTATACAATGGCTCATTTGTAAAAACAAACAACAAAATGATGAAAAAGTACTTTACAAGTAGATTTTTTCATCATTTTTTGAATGGATAGTGTTACTTTATGAAAAAGTAGGGCTGATTTAGCCAGCAGGTGGAGTTGATATGCTTTTTTGAGTGGGTGTAGAGTTCTTATGTCTTCCCCTTTTGTTGTTGTTGTTGGGTAGTGTTTTATTGATCCAGTCTTGTTGCCTGACGTGGGACTGGTTCAAGTTAATTTGTTCAGAATTTCTTTATTTTTGGTCCTTTGTAAAAAAAAGAACGGAACCACAGAGGAGTTAGGGAACTGAGATGTCACTTCCGAGTTGTTTTGGCCAACATATGCAGCGAAGACAGATACTTTCTGTAGTGTGCCATAGGAACAGTGAGTGTGATTTGTTGATTTATTTATTGATTAGTTTTTTTCAAGGTGACCCTAACCACTACAGCCATTTGAGGAGGTGAGCGTGGTCTGTCTAGTGAGGAAGTGGGGCAGTCTGAAAGGGCTTGTACTGCAGGCAGCTGATGTGGAAACTGAAATGCCATCTAAGAAGAAGGTTTTTTTTTTTTTCACTTAAAAGATTGTTTCTGTTTGGGGGTATAGTGTGGGTGGGGGAGGTAGGAGGTTCTTTAAGTGTGTGTGGTGATGGCAGCAAGCAAGTTGGGAAGAATGATGGTAAATTTGATGCTGGAGGTCGCAGTAAGCAAGTGAAAAAGGACACTGATGGTATGTTGGTCTGTCAAGGGGGCATTAATGCAGCGGGCTCTGTGAAGAGATTTTTAAGAGAACCCAACTGCGGTGATTTGCATGCTGGGACTAGATCTGTGATGTTGTACTGGGATAACATCATGGGTCCAGTCACAGAGTAACAAATCAGAGGCCAGCATTCTTCCATGCCATTGTATAATTTGGAGCACTGTACATCTGAAACATTGCTTTGTTTTTTGTAGGCCTATTCAAAGCGTCCTGCAATTATTTTCTTGGATAACATAGATGCCATTGCTTCACTTCATGGAGCGGATCCTATTCTCAAGTAAGATTATTGCTTTACTTTTTTTGTGCAAATGGCAGAAAGCAGATTCATATAGTATATTGTGTATGCGGTACCTAATCTGTATATACTGTAAATATTGCTCCGTTAATGCTTCACTTATTGTACATTGTAAATGCTCTCTTTATTGTACTATCTGTAAATGCTCCGTTATTGTCTCCCTTTACCCCTTTCCGCCAGTACACATCTGAAAATGAGCTGCTATTCAGCTCAGTGTGTCTTTTCTAGTAGAACATTTGAAATCAATAAATGTAGAGAATACTGGATGGGTCAAAGAACAAACACGAGCTGCACCGAGTAATTGAGACTGGTGCTAAACTATGTATGGTACAATAACAAAAAATGGATTAAGCACCCAGTCCAGAGCAGAATATATATAAATACTTTATATTTTTATTAGTTCAAAACTGTTGGCTGTACACCAGATTGGTAATAGGGCCAAAAAATTGTGTCTTACGTTTCGACTGGCAACTGCCTGTGTTCATCAGAGATAAAGTCCATGTGCAGTAACAAATATTATAGAATGGGGTATGAAAATCCTATAACCTCATTGGTCAAAACACATCACATGACCATGGTACATTTAAGCAATAAGGCACGACAGGGTGTGGTATATCGTGGGATATCGTCATGCCTCGGGTGGTTGGGCACGAGGCCGCAGGCCGAGTGCGTCCAACGACCAGTAACGATATCCCGGCTCCTCTACGCCCTGGAAATGCCACTAATATAATAATTTCAAGTAATGGTTTTATAAATAAAAGATTAAAAAAAAGACACCCTTTAAACCTGTTAAAAAAGCTTTTTTGGTAGTGTAGGAATACATTTAAAAAAAAATAGTTCTAGAAGACAGCAGGTGGCGCTGTTGTAGTTGGAGCTGACAGAAAAGGTAATAGTATTGTGATGGTGTGACCTGTGAACTGTGCATCAGTATTTTTGTCTGCCCCCCCAGATGATCATGGTAATGAGATTCTGAAGAGAAAATTAAGCCAATTACCAATATAGGTGGATTAGGAAGCAGTGGGATTGAGAGGACAAGTGTGCCTTTTTGAATATGCGCGTGCCTACGAGACATGGGATGGGAACGGTCGTCTGCTCGGTGTTGCTTGTGAGCGGCAGTAGGTTGGTTTTGTGTGCTTAAGTATGTCTTTACTGTTGTCCGTCTGAATGTTGTGGGCCCTGGAGACAGCAGGCAATATCACTGATTGAGTGTAAACAGAGTTTTATTTTTATTTTTTTAACGCGGTCAAGTACAAGTTTAACTCGCTCTGTAGCGGGGGAGATTGAGAACAGTGCGCGGTCAGTGAGGAGGCTGGTGACCGGAGGTTTTCTGAGGCCGTGATGATGTAGCCCAATATCATCATGGCTTCGAAACCCTCTCGGCCAATCAGCTTGCTCCATTTACAATCGCCGGTTCATAATCTGCAATAACCCACACCCTGCTGTGCTTTATTGCTTAATGTTATAGGTACAACACCACATGCAAATGTACATACTCAAAACTACAATTAATTGACAACACATAGAGAAGCATTCCTGCTTAGTAGATTGTTATGTAAAATTGGAAAGCCCACCACTTAAACAAATGTTTGATCTAACCAGTATTCAAATACTATGACTGTGGGCTCCTTGTCATTATTTAGTAAACTGTCACATCTAAGCAATAGAGATAATGAGCCCTCATCAGTCTATCACCACATCTTGCTGCTGTATTACAGCATATCAAAAATATATTTTTGAGGATTTAACAGGTATATTGCACACTCTGGCCTGGATATTCAGACTGCGCCTGACAGTGGCGCAAGAGTGGGTGCAGAGCAACTTGGATGCGCCAGGGCCAGGACCAGGTAATATTCAATGGTGATGTGCCATGGTGCAGCAGCGTTGAATATGGCACGGACCACACATGGCACAGTGGCACTGCGCCGGTGCAAGCCACAGATAGGGAGCACGGGGATGCACCAGTGCAAATGCAGTTGTGCTGGGTGCATCACCCATGATATTCAGCAGAGGACATGCAAATGAGGCCATTTGCATGTCATTATGGCCCCATTTGCATGCCTTGCACAGGGCAGCCAGTGAATTGCACCTGGCGCCCTGCACAGAATGACATGTGCAGAGAATGTCCCTGAGAATCCCCCACCCCATAGCCGTGATCGCAGTACATTGCCATAGGACAAACCCTGGTAGTCTAGTGGTATGCCCCTCCAACCATTTCCCTGACCGCCGGTGAATGTACATTAATCCATTCCCTGGTAGTCTTGTGGTACCCCCCCCCCCGTTTCCATGATCACTGGTAAAAGTACCCTAAAATATTCCTTGGTAGTCTAGTAGTACCTCCCTGCCCCTAGCCCCGATCGTGGTAAATCACAGTACAAAACTCCCCTGGTAATCCAGTGGCACCCCCACCCTCCCACCCACAGGACCCCTTGCCATCCTGCTCCCCCACTGTCATCATCAGACAGCTGCAACCCACCACATACTGCCTGGCCACCCACCAAATGACAGATACAGTATGGGCTTGCAGAATATACTGTAGTAGACAGTCCCTAATATGTGAATGACTTCATTCACATATTTGGGACTGTCTAGTACAGTATGCCCTGCAAGCCCATACTGTACCTGTCATTCAGGCGGCATGTGGGCAGGTTGCAGCCGCCCACCCATGATGGGGAGGGGAAACGGGTGGACAAGTGATCCTGTGTTGGTGGAGGGGTGGAGAGCTACTGATCACCAGGAGTTTTTACTGCGCTTCACCGCGATCGGGGCTAGGGGCGGGGGGTTCCCACTGTGATACTTGGACAGCTGGTTCTGATTAATCTATGCTTTTTGTAATATAAAAATGTGTTATTGAGTGTCTCTCATGAGGCATGCTGAGATAGCCTGTGGGTTAACTCACCCCCCCAGGTTTAAGATGAAAGCCAAGAGATAATTACAGGCTAGAAGAGACTTAAAATTAAGGATCTCCTGTTTATGTGACTAATTTGCAGCTTGCCAGCTGCCAAGATAGATCATAAACTTTTATGACGTTCAGAGGAAACACAGTTAATTTCACATGGTGATTCAAAGCATGTTGCACCTCCGTGAGATCTGGCAGAGAGTCATAACAAGTCCTTTGATGTCTTAGAAAGGGGAAGCTGCTCATAAGACCAAAGAAAGTCATTTAAAAAAAAAGAGTTTTGCTGAGGTCACAGAATTTTAATTTACCTTCTGAATAAGATATCCTGTTGGTATGATTTTTTTATATTCTGAAAGGGAGGAGCTAGGTGACCTCACATAAAGAGATTGGCAAAGCCAGTTTTTAAACAGTATTCTGTTTTCCAATTAGATCCACATGTTTGGGCTCTCTTGACAGCAGCATCTGTCTATCAGCACTATTAGAAGAGATGCATTAAATATACAAGTCTAACTGTCTGGTGGTAGGAATTTTGTACTTTTTTTAACCCTTGTTCTTTTAAATGATTGTATGTTTTTGTAATATATGATTCTGTATTTACATTTTACATTTTTTTATCTATTTTAAGTAAACCTCTGCTTTAGAGACTACTTGGTGTGCCTTTGAAATTCTTTTTATTGACAAGTGAAGCATACATGGTTAAAGTTGACACTGCACATAGCTTACTGGTTTTACAAAACAGGGAAAAGGTAAGAGTTTATTCTGAGGTCTTTAATAGAGTTTTTAAGGGTTCATTTTGTATGCCTGGTTAGGTGCCCATAGGCGAAAGATATCTGGCCCCCCCCGAACAGCAGAATTATCAAACCTGTACATTGAGTACGCTAGCAAGAGGCTTGCAGTTTGAATCCCTCCAGAACTTGAGACCAAAGTTTGATTTGAACCCACAAAACAGACAGGAGGGTTACCCTGTTCTGTTAACTGTTCACAAGACTGCACTCAGAGGTTGGTACTGTGGGAGCAGAGGGCCTGACCTGATGAGTTGGTTTGTGACACCCACTATACTACTAGGGAATGTTTAGGGTACTTTTACCAGCGAACAGGGAAACGGAGGGATGGGGGGTACCACTAGACTACCAGGGAATGGATTAAAGTACATTTACCAGCGATTGGGGTAACAGGAGGGAGGGGGGTACCACTAGACCACCAAGAAAGGTCTTTTATGGCGATTAACGGTGATTGCGGCATTGGGGGTGAGGGGGTACCACTAGACCACCAGGGAGATATGGGTGCTTGCGGATGGTGTTCTGGGTGGGCGGGTGGCCACCCATGGCTGGCGGTTGCTGTGTTGCACCCTGCAATACAGCAGCCCACCTGTGGGTGGCCAGGAGTTGTTCCCAATATTCACAGGCTCAACTTTGAGCCCCCCTATGTGGCGCAATGCAGGGTTGTGCCAGAATATGCACCGCACATCCCAGGCTGAATATCGGGATGTGGCGCATATGCATGGGCATGCTCCCTGCATCTGCGCCACATATATTTACATTGCTCCCCGGTGCATCGGGATTTGCACTGCGCCAGGTAGTCTTTTTAATATCCCACCAGGGTGCAAAGTCGAGTTGCGCCGGTGCAATTCTGTTGCGCCATGCACAACCTCTTTGAATATCCAGGCCTATGGCTATATCCTGTCCAAGGACATATACATTTTAACTTAACAATAAGCTCTTTGTGCTTAAAATTTCTTTATTTATTTAGTTTTTAACTGGGTAGGTGCACTAGCCATGAAAAGACTATTTTCAGGCACGACCCGGGAGAGTACAGCAATCAAAGACAGGTACATAGCGTGAGTACAATGAAATTACAATAGCATAGGTCAAAACAGTTAGTAGTAATGAATACATGCAGCCAGGACAATAACAATCAATGCAATTCACATAGAATTGTTAGGCAGAGAAAACCTACACAGTCTAGGAAGAGATACCACAACGTAGCAACAAAGAGATATTGTTCAACTTAGTCACAACAATGAAGATTCAAATAGGGTGTATATGGAATAAGTCACACATTCATTTCTGTTTCTTTTTTTAGCCTGTATTCAAACCTGGTCCCCCACATTTTATTAAAAACACATGTATTTCACCTTTAGAGCAACACTTACTGCCTTTTAATCAAATACAAATGTGGGAGTGCCAGTATTCAAGTTCCCAACCACTGAAGTGGGTAACTGTTATTTATAAAAAAGCTTTCAGATCAGTATTGGCATTTAGTCCCAGCCCTTCTCTGGATCTCAGGACAAAGCTCCAGAGATCCAGTGTTGATATAAATGCTAAATACATGTGTTTTGAATAAAATATGAGGGACCAGTTTTGAATACAGGATTAAATAGCAACAGAAATGAATGTGCACCTTAGATGTGACAATTTACTAAATAACGACAAGAAGCCCACAGTCACAGTATTTGAATACTGGTTAGAACCAACATTTGTTCAAGTGGTGAGCTTCCCAATTGCACATAACATGCTGCTAAATAGGAATGCTTCTCTATATGTTGTCAATTAATTGTTGTTTTAAGCAGCACCTATGTACATTGCACGTGACATTGTACCTAAAAAAATGTTTGTTACTGCACATGCACTTTATCTCTGATGAAGCCAGGCAGTTGCCAGGTGAAACGTAAGATGTAATTTTGTGGCCCTGTTACCAATCTGGTGTACAGTCAACAGTTTTGCATGAATAAAAATATGAAAAATTTATACTATGCTCTGCTCTGGACTGGGTGCTTACTCCTTTTTTTGTTATTATACTGGATGGGCAACTATGCACAATAGTGTGTTCTGCCACAGAGGGGTTCTGATTCCTTCTGACTTCGAGAGTGAAGCTCGAGAGGTCCATGGGAATCAGAACCTCGAGGCAGCAGAACACACTGTGCATCGAGTGGCTCATCCTGTATTTTTTTTATAGTGTATAGTACTATGTGAAATATGTGTGTAACCCCCCACACACACAAATTGAGGTTTGCTAAAGTGTCTTCCTGGGCTCCTAAAATGCCTACTGTCGGGATGGTGTCCTGTCTGCAATAGTTCCATTTGTAAGTAAGCCTCCGTGCCTGTCTCTGTAAGCGAGCACCTATGCTGTGTTAAAAAATATGTCTGGGCTGGGTCCGAGTGATTTAGGGCTCACAACCAGCCAGGCTATCTATTATTCTGCTCCATTCTGCAGTTGCTACTTATGCAGAAGGAGCCCTTTTAAGGAAATGGATTATTTGCTCTTTATCTGTTATAATAATGACAGAAGAGTTTCTCTAACCTACTTTAAATTGCAGTTTGAGCTTTTGAATAGGAGCCACCATTTTGGTTCTGGACTTCCAGTGTGGGACCAATTGAACCTCAGGGGACCTAAAATAGAGACTGTCACCAGAGGTCTTGTGGGAAGAAAATTCTGTAGTATTTGTAGTTTTGAGGGTTGGCACTTAAATGGACCTGGAAGGGACATCCTTGCTGTGACAGACGGTTCCCTCTGCCAACCGAACGCTTTTGGATCTCAGAGGAAATACCCAGAACTGCCTGAAGCAGAAGTCAGTCAAGAGCTGGAGGCTGAAGAAAAAAACAGCTCGAACCATTGAGTAGTTGCTCCTGGGAGGAGCATAGGAGAATCAGCAGGAAGGTTCTGCTGGCCTGCCTGTTACATTCACCAGCCTTGAGTGTAAAAGTTGAGCCTTTCCGATTGCTGATTAGGACCTGCCTCAGCAGAGGAGAGAAGTGTGAAACTGGACCAAAACTTGCTCCAGAAGTGATCGGCCCACCTGACATTAGAAGACAGTCTCAGATCAAGAGGTTTGCGCAGTGAAGCTGTAATTGACAAACTTATTTTATCCAAATAGTGGCAAAGAAAAGTAAAGCAGATGTGCTGAATGTGTTTTGTGGGTTGCAATTTGGTTCCCCAAGAACCAAAGCAAATTCTGTTACGCCAGCTGGAGGCTTTTCCAACATCCAACCACAGACATTTTCTGAACTGTTTCTCCTGCCCAGGCCCTGCCATCCCAGAATGGGCTGCTACTTCTGATTCAGAAGACATCTTGACAAAAAACCCACTTGGGGATTTGGCCCTTGCTCAGCACCACCAAACAGATAGCGGCCACCCAAAAGTTGAGGGTCCCATGTGATGATAGCGATCAAAAAACAGCGATCGCTATCATCGCAAATGTATATAGCCGAAAAGCATTTTGGTGATATACAATACTCAGAAACCAGACTTCCAGTCAAATGAAGTATTTTTGTGTTGGGGCAGGGGGCTGTGCACGCACACCCTCCTTACTTAGGATTCTCAAATCCAGGGGGTTGCATGTCGGGGGGGTGAAATTCTGCGGCAAAAAAAACTGCCGCAAGCAGCAGCAAAATCAGTATCCCTGAGCAGGTCCCAAACCCAGTGCCTACTGCACCGTAGCCAAGCCACCCTTACCGCCACACCACAGGGCTGGCTCAGTTGCACCAGGCTCACCTCCCACTCTAAACCCTTCCTCCTATCCCTCCCCTTCTGGTCGCTGTAGGCGCTATACTGTCTCTGGCCCTGTGCATTAACATTGCCGGAAAAACAAAGCAGTAGATAACATCGCGTGGAACACATCATGGTCAAACAGATCGCCTGGTACAAAAGTCGCCAGGCGAAACTCCAGATTTGCACAGCCCATAGTATGTGTGTGGCCAGAGTCCCATGCAGCAGAAGCATGAGAGTGGCAGTATGCGGCATGCAGTCGTTGGGCCAGAGGCTGAGAGAGTACCCAGGAGACCAAAGGCAGCACAAGCATCCCATAGGAGAGGAAATACAACAGTGCTCAGAAATAGATGGGTATGGACGGCAGGGGCAGAGCTATGGGGGAATGTCCATGACAGTTACAGGAGCATCACACTCCATATACAAACAGGGCATTGCACGCACATCCAGGACCCAGTAAGCCAGACAGGACTACCAGTTGCACTGCAACCATATGGACACATGTGCCACGTCACATGTGGAGTACACTGTGCAGTTCTGGAGACCTTACCTACCTAAGGACATAGACAGGGTAGAGAAGGTTCAGAGGAGGGCAACAAAGATGGTACATGGATTGCATCACAAGTCCTATGAGGACAGGTTGAAGGCACTGAACATGTACTCCCTGGAGGAGAGGAGGGAGAGAGGGGGATATGATAGAGACATACAAGTATCTTACAGGGAGGAACAGGGTGCAGGAATGCACTATTTTTAAGCTAAAAAGATGTTCCAGGACTAGAGGGCATGAGATGAAGTTGGAGGGAGGACGATTCAGAGGAAACGTGAGGAAGAATTTCTTCACAGAACAGGTGGTGGACAAGTGGAACACCGTGCCAGAGGAAGTGGTGGGGGCTGAAACAATCAATGGATTTAAGAATGCATGGATAGACATAAAGGAATTCTGAGGTCAGGGGTAAGGGCAACAGACTTCCTGGAAAACATAAACTGAACTTACAAACTTAAATGGGCAGACTGGGTGGGCATAGGCCTTATCTGCCGACACTGTCTATGTATCTATGTATGTATATGTCACATCGCCCCGGTTTAGTTATGCTCTCAGTCACGGAGGAAGCCACCGATGGTTCCATGCCATTTCCATGCAATAAATTACAGCGTGGTCAATGTCAGTGTAGTAATTTCATTACCGAGCTGTACAGCTTATATTAACTTCAGCTTATGCCCATCACATTGTACAGGATACCGAGCATACTCAGTACACCTTTCCCTCAGAATTGAAAGGTGTATGCCTGTGGTTATGTGGGCGAAGAACTCCTCCCCCACATCCTACTTAACAAGCAGGCTACCGTCGCTCTGCTTACAGCAAGTCGCAATTCCTGCATGTTGGCACCGGCTCCTTTCTTCCCTTTCTGTGCCCCCCCTTCCCCTTTCCCCTGTTTTCTGCCCTTTTGTCTGCCTGGTTTGTGTTTGTGCTACTCTTTCAGCCCTCGTTTGTACCTTTGCTGCTGTGTCCTTTTGGGGATTTTCTCGCTCCTTCCAGCACCACACTGCAGTGGCGCTAGTTCATGCCATTCCCCTGCACTGCCTCCTCACAGTCAGCCTCCCGCAGCACTCCCTGTAATGCGGCTTGATGCTGCCAATGCTTCCTCCTCCACAGCTTCCTGAACTGGGACCATTCATGTTCCACGCTCCGCCAATTTGCGCCTAGCATTGCTGCCCCCTTGCTACCTTACACCGCCCCTCTGCATCATTTTAGAGTGGGTTCTCCCATGTCTTGTTGCCTGTGCAGCTGTGCCGCTTGTTGCCTTTGGTGTGCTCGTCCTGGGACTGCTCTGACATACTTTATCCTGGGAACCAGCTCCTGTGTCTGCTCAATGAACATTTTTATAGCAGCTCCTATGTTCCTGGCAGCCTGCCAGGCACATGACTATCTTACTACTGGACCATGCGAGTGACTATTTGATTTCTATCCCTTGCCATCCTAAACCTGCCAGCGCTCCTCATGCTACCGTGCTTCATATTTTTTGCCCTATATCCTGTACCAGCACTTGTTAGCTCAGAGACTGCCAAAGCATACCTCTCCCTGCAATAACTTTCACATAGCACCATGATTCTCCCTTAAATGTACCCTTGCTTGCTTAGGTTTCATGATATTCTTCATAAACTTAGAGTTATTTTTGGGCACAACCTATATAAATCACTGCATTACTTTGATAGAAACATTCCTTATCACCGTCTTTTGAGACTCACTATTCGTAGATGTATTATTGTCACAAGACGACAGTGCTACTCATTCTGACCATTCGCTATGGCTTGAAGGCCGGTGCTATGATTCTTAATGATGGGAGGTTGAGAGGTATAATACCGACCATGGTATGAGCAGGTAACGTGAACATCCATTTTTCACTGTGTGAATGCTCAGGCCTTCATGGTATGCAGTCAGTTATTCTTGCTGTCATTTACATTGCAAGGTACCCTTTCCTCACAGGTGTCTGCTGCTGTTTGGTCCCATGAATTCCTATGTCCTATTCTTATGTTGCCCAGTCTGATATGCCATGTTGTCTAGCTGGATTGAACATCTTTGGCATTTTCTGAGACATCTGTTGTGCCGAGTGGCCCTCCGTGGTGGCATTCCCCGGTCCTGCTAGTCTTCATAGAGGCTGGCTTGGCTGTTCCCTTTCCTTCCGCCGGACTTACGTGGGATCTGGCTGTTCTTCGCTGGCCACGCGGGGGCCTAGCTGCACCTGCCTTGCCCACCATTGGGCCTGGGGTTTCGACTCATTCTACCCTATACCTGCCTCACCCAGCATCGGAGCCTGGAGGTGCGACTATTCCTGCTCTACACCTGCCTTGCACAGCCATCGGCCTGGAGGTTCGCTGTTTTCTGCCTGTACTCTTCCCTCATCCAAATCAGGGCAGGGAGGTCCTGTCCTTTGCCAGACATACTTCGCTGGATCAGTTGGAGGTTTTCTGGGCTTTTGGTCTTGTGTCCAATTACTGCTCACCCACTCAGGATCAGGGGTTCAGGTGCTCCACCTTCTTCAGCTTCCCACCTTATCCAGCTTCCTCGCCTCGCCTTTCCGGACTCTCTTTGCTTTCATGACCTCACATGTTGGAACTCGGACCTCTGCTTGATGACTGACTGTGCACTCACCTAGATTCCAGATAGCCTTCTATCGATAGTTTACCCTTGATATTGACAGCTCGGCCTGGTAATTGCTCCGGATATGCTACCATCTCCTCTGTCCATTCATCATCAGTTCTGGATTCCTTTGTTCTTCTCAACCTTTGGATCTTCCTCTCTACAGGTTTCGGACTAGCCGATATTATGTATATTGCTCATTTAGGATTACTCTCCCTTAGTATGCCCAGAAGGACAGGCAGGTCAGTAGCCATGGGTCCTCAGAGGTTTCGCCCCAAGGGTTTTCCTCTCCTGCGTGCAATTGGCCAAACTCTCCGGAGATGGAGGAGGTAATCGTACCTGCATAATTATTTCTTTTGGGGGTCTTCATCCTACTCGACTAAGCAGCCTTCCTAAGGTGGGATACAGAGAAAATCCAAAACATCAAGTCATAACACGTTACTCATCAATTCAAGCATCTAAGCACTTGCTGATACTATCGAGTTCACAAGTACTACAATCACTGACTTGCTCATGCTTATGTTGAAGTATCTAAGCACTAATCATGTCATACAACGAATACCTTGCAAGCATTGTCCTACTTACTGGTCTGTCCTCTGTATCCAAGCACAACCTACATTATTCAGTTACAGTATGGAGCACAAGCACTGAGCTATGAACCACACAACAATGAACTAAGCTGCATTACTGCTTCCTGCTTTATTTTCTCCCCCTCTATGCATCACAGCTCTTTGTTCACGGAAAGCAAATCCCACAGCATCCCATTCCACCCTGCATGCAGCTTTTTAATGGGTTATTTATAGATTTCCTTTTTATGTTCTAACGGTCTATGCATCACAGCTCTTTGTTCATGCACTGTCATACCTCTGGGATCATTCACATATACCTCTGCATCATTTTAGACAGCAACAGCAAACATTTGTAATAACATGTGAACATTTGATTTATGTTGTTCACCACTTTGCGGCGCATTCACCTCTGTAGTGACGGAACATGTGCCATGGCTTCCTCTATGTAGCAATGTGAACAGGTAAATAAATCAAATGCTGCGATGCATTGGGAGTTTGAAAATAACACACAGTAAAGAACACATTTAGAAGCTGCATGCATGGTTGAACGGGATGCTGTGGAATTTGTTTCCTGTAACTGTCTTTTCAGTCAGTGGGGTAATGGCTCATCATATTGCAGTCATGGACTTTCATGTCAGCCTGGAGCACTATTGGGCAACTCAGTTTCGGAAGATTGGGGGGCATCCATTATGTGAATCGGTGTTATATCTCAAGCCATCTGTGGTAGTTTCAGCGGGGTTTTGTGCAGTATTAGTTCAGGGGGTGAGAGGAAATGCTCATGCATGCTGCAGATCACATTGTGACATCACCAGAATTCCCCAGATCAGTGTTGTAGGATGTATCACTTACGCTGTAGGAGTTGTTAGCTCTTTTGTACCATTAGCGCCCATTGCACTGCAATGTAAATTCTGTGCTGAAATGCTTGCACTGTTTTGTTTGTGCTGTATTGACATCATACCATTACTGACACACGTACCTGAGACTGCACAGGGGTCACCCACCCCTTCAGTGTGACAAACTGCAAGCAGGACTCAGAGGGCGACAGGGGGACATGCATGGACTCCCCCTTGTGCATCGCACCCATTCAGAGGTAATGGATGGGCACACCACAGGGCTTGTACTGCCTGCTCCCTACCTGCACAGATCTGTCCAGCGATACTACAACTGGGCTTTATTATTGTTTGTGATATACTGGCTGCAATATTTTGTTCTGGATAGCATCCTGGAACAAAAAAAAACTTGGTCTAATAAAAAAGGATTCTTTTTTGTGAGGGGCCAATCCATTTTTGTTAACCCACAGAGCCCCAATCTCTACCCTTGCAGGGTAGCTGATGATGATAGTGTTATAAATAACTTGTTGTTTCTACAGTCACTCATTCATAAGTGCTATCATCATGGGCTACTGGAGGTGAGTCATATAGGCCCTGCTTCCCCCTGGCAATCCAGTGCAACACCACAAGGACTTCATCTCACCTGTTCTGCATCCTGGTCGGGGTAGTGTGAGCACAGACCAGGGTAGCTCCCAGCAACAACAGCTACAATCATAGTGTGCTATTTGATTTTCTTGTTTTGGGTTCATTACAACGGACTGAGCCATACAGCTACAGCTACAGATTACAATAACTGGGGTTGTGTGCCTAAACTCTGAGAGCAAATCCTTCTAACCAGGGAGTCAGCACCGTGTATTGCTGGCAGCACATGTGTGACTATGCATGATGACACGTCCTTACCAATAACTGTTGCTGGTGCCCTAGCTTAAACTATAAAAAAGGAAACTACAAGCATGCCAGCAGATATAGGCCTATTAGTCTGTCTAGTCTGCTCGAGTGTGCAGCACCTCACTCAGACTGCAGCTGGCCCCCCTTCCTGTTCCCTTCCCATTGAGTTTGCCCATGTATCCTTCACTCCCACCCGTTGTCCCACCCCCAGCGTTTAAACCCTCCCTCTAAACCTGTCCCCCTCCCCTTTTGAAGCTGCCCACTGTCTGCAGTAATATCACCTCCTTCGGCAACACATTTCATCCTGCTACCACACTTTTGGTAATACAGTACCATTTCCCTCCTGAATCTGCCTCTCTCCAACTTCAGATTGTGCCCCCTGGTTTCCTTTCCACATTTTAATTTGAAAATTCTTACATAGATACATAGACAGTGTCGGCAGATAAGGGCCTATGGCCCACCCAGTCTGCTCATTTGAGCTTGTAAGTTCAGTTTGTTTTCCTAGAAGTCTGTTGCCCCTTACCCCTGACCTCCAGAATTCCTTTATGTCTATCCCATGCATTCTTAAATCCGTGATTGTTTCAGCTCCCACCACTTCCTCTGGCAGGGTGTTCCACTTGTCCACCACCCATTCTGTGAAGAAATTCTTCCTCACATTTCCTCTGAATCGTCCTCCTTCAACTTCCTCCATGCCCTCTAGTCCTGGAACATCTTTTTCGCTTAAAAATAGTGTATTCCTGCACCCTGTTCCTCCCTGTAAGATACTTGTATGTCTCTATCATATCCCCTCTCTCCCTCCTCTCCTCCAGGAAGTACATATTCAGTTCCTTCAACCTGTCCTCATAGGACTTGTGATGCAATCCATGTACCATCTTTGTTGCCCTCCTCTGAACCTTCTGTACCCTTTCTATGTCCTTACGTAGGTAAGGTCTCCAGAACTATACACTGTACTCCAGGTGGGGCCTCACTAGTGTCTTGTATAGTGGAATTATGACCTCCCTTTTCCTGCTGGTAATGCCCGTGCCTATGCATCCCAGCATTCTATTTGCGTTACCTGCTGCCTTGTCACACTGTTTCCCTACCTTGAGGTCATCAGAGATGATAACCCCAAGATCCCTTCCTGCTCGGTGCATGCTATATCCTCACCCCCATCTGATATATTGTGCCAGGGTTTTGTGCCCCATATGCATTACCTTGCACTTCTTTGCATTGAATTTCAACTGCAAACCCTGACCATTCTTCAAGTTTCTGCAGGTCCCTTCTTATTCTGTCTACACCCTCTGGTGTGTCTACTCTGTTACAGAGCTTTGTGTCATCAGCGAATAGTGAAATTCTGCCTTCTAGGTCTTGCGCAATGTTAATGATGAAGATGTTGAGTAGGACCGGTCCCAGCACTGATCCCTGTGGTACCCCACTGGTCACTCTTCCCTCTGTGGAGTGACAGCCATTTACCACCACCCTCTGTGTCCTGTCACCCAGTCAGTTACCTACCCACCACACTACTGTCCTGCCCACACCCATATTCCCCAGTTTGTGTAATAGTCTTCTATGTGGCACAGTGTCAAAGGCCTTGCTGAAGTCCAGATAGGCCATGTCCACTGCCCACCCCTGATCCACCTCTCTAGTCACCCAGTCAAAAAATTCAATGAGGTTGGTCTGACATGACCTCCCCCTGGTGAAACCATGCTGCCTTGGGTCCTGTAGTCCATTGACAACCAGATGTTCCACCAATCTCTCCTTCAGTAGTGCTTCCATGATCTTCCCCACTACCGTGGTGAGGCTGACTGGTCTGTAGTTCCCCGCTTTCTCTTTGTTCCCACTTTTGTATAATGGGACTACATCTGCTGTCCTCCAGTCTTTGGGTACCTCCCCTGTTTCCAGTGATCGGCTAAACAGGCTAGCCAGAGGTTTAGCCAACACCTCTCTTAGTTCTTTAAGGACCCTGAGGTGCACCCCATCTGGCCCCATTGCTTTATCAACTCTTATTACTTCCAGTTCCTTCAGGACCCTTTCTTGTGTAAAGGGACTTGTGTCCATTTCTGCACCATTCTCACCCCATGTACTCCGTTCAGACCCATTATCCTCCTCTTCCTCAGTACAGACTGAGCAGAAATACCTGTTCAGTATGTCAGCTTTACTGTTGTCATCCTCCACGAGGCCCCCATCCTCCCCCTTCGGTCTCACTATCCCTCCCTTTGCCTTTCTTTTTTCACTTATGTACCTGTAAAAGGTTTTGTCCTCTCTACTCACTGATTTTTCAATGTGTTCTTCTGTCTGAGCTTTTGCTTCCCTTACTGACCTCCCTGTCTCCCTTTGCTTCTCCTGGTACTTCTCCCTATCCCCTTCGGCCTGTGTCTTTTTGTATTGCCTGAATGCAATCTTTTTGGCTTTCACTTATTTTGCTACCTCTTTGGAAAACCATAATGGTCTCCTCTTCCTAATCTGCTTAATGCATAATTCTGTTGCTCTTGTAATCCCCATTTTAAATACTGCCCACTGTTCCTCAACCCAATTCCTGCTCCATTCCCCTTAATGCCCCTTTCAAGTATCTCCGCATTTTCCCAAAGTCTGCCCCTCTAAAATCCAGGATACATGTTTTTGTGTGGTTTGGTTCTGCTCTTTCTGTGATTTCAAACCACAATGACTGGTGGCCACTGTTCCCCAGGTGCTCCCTCACTGTTACCCCCATCACACTGTCCCTGTTTGTGAGCACAAGGTCCAGTATTGCCTTCTGCCGAGTTGGTTCCATGACCCCGTTGCTTGAGGAAAGCACCCTGGAGGGAGTCCAGGATAAATCTGCTCCTAGTTGATGCTGCTACTGAGATGCTCTAGTCCACGTCTGGAATATTGAAGTCTCCAACCAGTACTACCTTACCCTTGTCTGCCATCCTCAGGATGGCTAGCATCAGCTCCCTATCTGTTTCTTCCTCCTGGGCTGGTGGTCTATAGACCACACCTGTGCGGATGGCTGGCCCCATTTTCCTTTCCAGCTTGACCCACAGTATCTCTCCCCATTTGTTCCTCCTGGATCTCTGGCCCTTATTTCATTTTTACATACAGTGCCACTCCTCCCTTCCTACCTGCCCTGTCTCTTCTGAATATGTTGTAGCCAGGTATGGCCAACTCCCAGTCGTGGTTATCATTACACCAGGTTTCAGTGATGGCTACAATGTCCAGGTCTGACTGCACCATGACAGCCTCCAGATCTTCCATCTTGTTGCTAAGGCTCCTGGCATTTGCACACATGGCTTTCCATGATTTGACCTCCCTAGACTGTTTCACTGTTCTACTCCAGCCCCTTCCTTGGTTGTCCTTTATCCCTGGTTCTCCTTGCTGTCTGCCCTTCTGCTAAATTGTGCCCCTTTTCTGCCTATCCACCTCTTGGGTGCTAATCTCCATCTTTTGCACACTACTTTGTAGAGATAGCCACTCCTCCGGTTCACTGGTTCCACTACTAGCTGTGGGGGGTGAGCAAGTAGGTACCCTCCTTGCTGGCCTGCCACCCCCCTTTGCTAGTTTAAATGCTTGTCAATATAACATTTAGACTTATCATTGAGTGCTTGGATTTCCCTCCAGGATGGATGCAGGCCGTCAGGCTTGAACAAACCTCCATCCCTCCAGGTGGGTCCACAGTCACCAGTGAATCCAAACCCTTCCTCATAGCACCAGTTCTTCAACCATGAGTTAAAGTTCCTGATGCATGCACCCCTATGCTCTCCCTTGCCTCTCACATGTAGTACTTCTGAAAAAGTGACAGAAGTAGCTACTTGCTTGAGACCCCTCCCCAATTTCCTAAACTCTTCCTGAACTTCCTCTGGCTCTCCATTTGCCAGGTCATTAGTACCTAGGTGGATAATGACATCCAGCTCACCCTCCCGTCTTGCCTACCCAGTAATCCCCAGGATCTTCCTTCCATCCCTCCATGCCATGGCACCTGGTAGGCACCTCACCTCCCTGTCCTCCCCCTCCTGTGTTCCTAGCTGGATCCCTCCTATGATGGAGTCCCCCACCAGGATTCGCTTCCTCCTCCTCTGGGGTCCACTGCTCTCCCTGCTGAGGTCACCTCCTTGGCTAACCTCCACTTCCTTTCCTTCCACTTCTCTGGGTACCTCTGTTTGGTTGTCCCCATTTGCCAGTGTGGCATATGAGTTCTTGAGTGGAATAGGATCTGGGATGTGCCTCTGCCTGTCTGTTCTAACCCTCCCTGAGCCCACTGTCACCCAAGTGCTCCTCGTTCTCGGCATCCTTTGAGGCAGTTGAATTGGACTGGGTGGTCTCTGGATAGGGGTGATGGTACTCCTGACCCAGTTTACTTCCGCTCTGAGTCTGGCTACCTCACCCCGCAGTCCAGAGAGATGCATGCAGACAGGGCAGCACCTCAGTGTCCAGAAGGTCTGCCTGAATATCGCTGCCCCACAGCCACTGCATTGCACCACTCCCCACATTATACTGCAATTATACTGCTATTCCACTACTTGTGTGTTACTAAAGCTCTCCTAGTTCCCTTTTTATTAATTTACTGTCCTAAAAATCCTGCCACTGATTCTCAGATACTTTTCTTTTTAAAAAAAGAAAATAAACCAATAAATAAATTAGTCAAAACACTTGTCGTGCTGAGGGTGAGCTTCTTCACCCTTATGCCCCTCCTACTCCACACCCCTTACTATCCTGTGTTTAGCTCCTGTCAATCAGATTTATCAGGGCATATAATTAAGAGCTGGGGGGGGGGGCAAAAATTTGCAGCAATTAAAGACAGTAAAGAAATACACCACCACTATGTTTTAAATTTTCAACAGCCCAAAAACAATTCTAAGTAAAGACAGCAAATAAATTACAGTGTCACTAAAAGCCCACAATCTAAGTTTAAAAGAAAAATAGCAATTACCAGTTACTGTAAAGCACTGAACTGAATATGTTTTCTTCGCCTTGTGGCTTCTTCTAGTGCTTACTCTGTTCATACCCTTCAGGTACTTGAAAGTCTCAATCATATCCTCTCTCTCCCTCCTATCCTCCAAGGAATACATACTAAGGTCTCTCAGTTTCCCCTCATAAGGGTTATCTCCCAGTCCCATGATCATTTTTGTTGCCCGTTGCTGTACCCCATCCAATAGCTTGATGTCCTTTTTCAAGTAGGGGTGCTAGTACTGTACACAGTACTTTAAACGCAGCCTCACCAGGGACTTATACAGGGGCAGGATGATTTCCCCTCTCCTAGAAGTAATTCCCCTTGCAATGTACCCCAGCATTCTGTTGACCTTTGCCACTGCCTTCCTGCACTGGGCTGAGTGGTTCATTTCCCCTGTCACCGGTAAACCCATATCCTTCTCCTCCTTTGACTTGGATAACTGCACTCCCCCCTCCAACCAGTAACTATTTCTGGGGTTCCTGGCTCCCACATGCATGACTTTGCACTTCTTGGCATTGAGTCCAAGTTGCCATGTGTTATGAGATTCCTCCAGCTTTGCCAAATCCTCCTGGAGTACTGTACTGTCTTTCCCTCCATCAGCCTCTGCACAGATCTTGGCCTCAGCGTACAGTGCCTCAGTTCTGATTTTTACTTCATCGGGTACACACTGTAGTATCAGTTCTTTGTGTTCCCAGTTTGTCAGCTATCCTTGTTCTCATTTATTACTGTTCCTTCGGAATTATGGGTGTGCTAAAAAAATTTCTGCCTGTGGAATTTTGGTGAAAGTGCGAATTTTGCTTCCGCGAAAGTTTGGAAATAATTTTCAGAACTTTAGTGGAACTTCTGCCTTAAAACTCTGGAATAAATACATAAACTGCAGGTTAATTTATTAAACTCTGGGGAAAAAAAATCCTCAGAAAGGATCACTGCCATTGGTCAGATCTGAGGCTTTTTTTAACTGCAGTATAATTCATTAATGCACTCCCTCCCCTGCCACTGATCAGGGGTCCCAGTAAATAACTAAATACCTCCAATCCCTTCCTCGGACCCTCCTGGTTTCTGCTGCCCCCCCCACTAATCATGGCCTCCCAAAGCATTTTTTCCCTGATGTCTGGCAGACCCCCTTCCTATCCTGGATTCCTTAATCCACAAAGACACACCTGGCAGTCCACTGACTCATCCACCTCTATTTCCAGTATTCCTCTGTGTCTTGTAGAACTTACCATCCCTGATAAATAAATAATAATCCCAATTCCCTGGTGTGTAGTGGACCCCTACCCCCACCCTGCCAGTTCATCCGCCACCACCACCACCCCTCCCTGGCCCTGAGCAGGCTACCAGCACAACCTTCTTCTCTCCTTCACTACCAGTGGTCCACTGATTTGTGATGAATGACCGCGTGGTTGTATGAGCAGATGCTCATTTACAGACAGTTCATTAAACTGTGGATAGAATAAATTCCGGAGTTTATATGCATTTTTCCGCAGTTCACAAAAACGTCAGCAGAATACGGTGAAAATCGATGGAAACTCACAGTTTCTCCAATGGCAAACATGCCAAAAGTTCCTCAAAATTTCGCAAAAGTTCAGCAAAAGCGGAATTCACAACTTTCACCTACCCCTATTTGGAATGCTTGGATTGTCTTGCAAGTAGGGTTTCTGGTGTTGTCCTTGCAAGAAGAAAACTGCTTATACCAGTCTGCATTATGTGTATGTGACCTGCACTGAAACTAGATCCACATAGGTTGCTCATTTGTTTGTGAACAGCCCCAGGTGTACAAAGCAAGTCTTATAAATAGGAACCTGTGTACACAGAGAGTGAGTGTTGAGCTCTTTTATTTTTAAAGTGGCGCTCTGCATTTATACTGTATGTGGGGCTGCTCACTGTACTAGTGAGCCCCAGTGAAGTACACAGTAGCCTGCTCTCGGGTGATTTTTCAGGCTCCTACCACCTAATTAGAACAGTTAAAAGCTTACTCTTTTAAATTATTTTTTCCGTTGCTCCATGGCTGCTTAAGCAGCTAGCTATACCTGGGTTTTCAGTCCCCACCCTCCCCCATCAGCAGCCTTAATTAAATGCTCTTACAGCAACGCTAACCATGCCTTCCTTTGCTGTTTGGTCCATTCTTTAGGCAGCCTCTCCTTTTAAAGGGGAACTGCCTTACAACCCCAATAAGCTGCTTAAAGCTACCTTTATCCCTCAGATGCCTCACATATTCTTCACTACTAATGGTAGTCATGAAAACCCCTCTTATCTTTTACTACTTTTACCTCCTGTCTAACCTTCCCACTGAATGGTCAAACAAACACTGGCATCAGGACCTATGCAAGCTTTAGGATTCAGGCAGTGCTCTGCTACCCCAATTTGAGTTCCCATCCACATCCAAGGACACCGACCCTGCTATGTCCAGCGCTCCTTTCCCAAAACTTAGGCCTTCTGCCTACTCTCAACTACCTGTCCTCATCTCTGCAAGAGAGGTAGCTCTTGCCCTTTTTTCCTTAGGCCTCCCTGCAGGTCCTGAACATGTTACTTGGCTATCCCCTTATACCAAGTGCCAAAATGCCCATTTATTAAAAAGGACATTAAACATCCTTAGGAAGTTGCTACTCATTATTTTGTTTTGTTCAGGGAATGTTGAACTGAGTCCTGATCAACCCTTTGCATTAAGCTCTTCCTCTGACCTTTCACAGTTAAAAGGTCTAAGCTTTCTTCACATGAATGTCTGCAGCTTTCTCAAAACATTTGACCTGGCTCAAGCCTGGGAATTTCCTTTGTCTCCACACATACTGCTGATCTTGGAGACATGGCTGTCTAATCGTATCCCTGATAAAACCCTTAACATACATAGATACAACCTACTTAGGTGTGACAGGCTTACGAGAGGTGGGGGTGTTGCCATTTATATTAAGGATAAACATTAATTCTTGTTTATTAGCCAGACTTCTTTCTTTTTTTTTTCAAATTAAGTAAGCTTTATTAGAGAGAGAAAAATACATACAGATCAGTCATCTAAAGTAATATATGATACAATAAATTGTAATAAGTGGTTAAAATTGAATCCATAATTCTAAATTTTGCATGTATACCCTAAACCAACCCCTCCCAGGAAACAACAAAGAATGAAGTGAGAGTGTATGAAAAATAAGATATAATTTAAAGGAAGAAATATAGGGTATCTCATCCGACATAAACTATTTACGAAGATAAAATAGTGAGCCAGGATTCTAAGGTACCCTATCTGGTAGCATAAACAGCAATATTATTCCTTACCAAAGTCAACGTTCTTTCAAATGTTAAGATATGAAGTAGTTCTGTGTACAATTCAGAGGCTGAAGGAATATGTTGTTCCCTCTAATGTCTCAAGATTATCCTTTTAACAAAGTACTGTATTTAATGTAAAATAAAAACATTTTTTTTCCCCTTTTCAATTTCTGGTCTGTTGGACCAAAGATGCAATTATACTAAGAGAAAGATGATTTAATGCCCTAGTTCAGGGAGTATAAGCTCTATTATACTTTTCCATAAAGGTTGTACTTTAGGACAGTACCACAGAATGTGATCCAAAGTACCTTCATCCTGTTGACATATAATACAGGCAGGGGAGCCTAATATACCCCATTTGTGCAGTTTAAGGGGGGTATTGTCAGTCTCACATATGACCTTTTATTGGGTAAATTGGTAACCATCAGATTTAATATACCTACCTACAAATATTGTTCCAAATTATCTGCCATTGTTGTGTAGACAATGACATGTTTAAAGCCTTAGACCAAAAGTGAGGTGGAGAGCCAAGCTTATAGGCCCACAGTAATTGTATCTCCTTATATAAATTAGCAAGGATGTGACTTTCAGTTACTACTTTAGAGAAAGTAGTTTAAGAGGAAGAGTGGTTAATAATTCTCTTGGGATTATCTAGAATGGTGAGAAGTAACAGTCGTATATTATGATAATTTGTCCAATCTCTTACTTAAATTATATTGTTTTGTTTTTTCATATCTGAAAAAGAAATCCAGCTATTTCCTCAAAGGAATTGTAAGGGGGATTCAATACCAGAAGACAACCATCTAGCATTTTTAAGAATTTATTCATGTAACTAAACAGTTTGATAATCTAATAAGATGCTCAATTTGATAACGTAATGAAATGCCCAGGTTAGTGTAGCATGATACTAATGGTTTGCGTTGAAAATGAGGGGATCCTCTAAGGAGAGAGGGAATGGCAGGACATTCTCCACCTCCATCCAACAGCTGAGAAACTAGGGGACACTACTATGCTAACTAACAGTTATGACCTGAGGCAATGGAGGAGAGAAAATAAAAAAATGAGGAGGAAATTTCTACGGATCCAAGGCCTAGGTCGCCTTCCCTCCAGGCTTGGGATAGTTTATTTAGTGATGACTCTGCAGCTGCAATTTAGAAAACTCAATTAAAGGAAGGTGAAAAATATTCCAATTTGGAAGAAGGCTCTCAATCAAACCCTCTAGCAAGAACACCATGGAAGGTTGTGAGAAAACTCTGCAACAATATGTGCAACCAAGGTGCAGGAGAAGAGCAACAACTGCTGAGGCACTCACCTGGCCTACCCACCCTAACTCAAACCAGGTGAACCAGAGGCAGTCGTAGGGAGACTGCGGTGAAGGTGTCTTGCTAGGGAAACTAATAAGGTCAATGGCTAACCGTTATAGTGGAACACTAGAGCAAAAGGAGATCAGCGTAACCACCCTTCACCGCTAGTCTTAAATTCTATACCAGGAGCTGCTGTCACGTAGTAGGCAGCTAAAGCCATGCCTGGGGCAAGGACATTGCCAGCTATGGGCCAAGTGAGAAGGATCCCGTCCCAAGTTGGACGCACTCAAGATGTGGACTAAATGCAGAGCGAGACCATTGGCTGCAGGAACCCTGTACCAGAATAGAATGGCTGGCATGCCCCAGAAATTAATTGAAAGCTGAAAAGCTGGTGCACTGAATAAGCACGATGTGCTGAGATCGTAATGAGCATTGAGTGCTGAGACCTTGCAAGGTGGAATGCAGAATTGAGTGCAGCAGAATCCCAGAGGCTAAAGCTGAGGGGATGGCAGTAGGCATGAAGCAATGGTTTGCGTAAGTAAGGAGCAACAATTGCATAAGCAAGTGTGGACCTGCACATAGGTCAGTAAACAGAGTAGTAATAAGTGGACCTGCACGTAGGTCCGCATAACATAGGGCAATGAAACAGCACTGAATAGTGGGGCAAGCCAGCCAGGCATTTCAAAACAAAATCAAGGTGACAAACTCTGAGGATTTTCGGTGGCAAAGACAGGATTTAGAACAGAAATAATTAGCCACATTGGCCTTGACCCCCTAAACACCTCCCAGTCCCTGCCGTAGGACAAACAAGTAAGCAATGGAAGGGCTGAGAACCACTGATAAGCCTAATGGTACATACTAACATACTATTTGCCAGCAGATTAGGCCTTACAGTGTGTTGAGTCTGCTTGAACCTTAGATCCTTAGTTGGGTGCCGAGGCCCTCCCATCCCTTGTGCTCCCAAAACCCCTATCATCCATCCCCACGCCCCTGGGACAGGCCATCATCTGATACATCCACTTTCTGTGTCTGTCCCACCCTCTCTTGAAGCCCTCCACTGTGGATCTCTGAACCAGCTTGCCAGGCAGTGCATTTCAAGGGTCCACCACCCTCTCAGTGAAAAACCTCCTCCTCTTTTCCCCCCTCACCCTTCCACCTTCCAACTTCAAACCATGCCCTCTGGTGATACCTCCCTGCTTTAGTCTAAAGATCCCCTCCATGTTTACCCTATTTATTCCCTTGAGGTACTTGAAGACCTCAACCATGTCCCCCCTGTCTCTCCTCTCCTCCAATGAAAACAGGCAGAGCTCCTCAAGTCTGTCCTAGTACGTCAAATCCCCTAGCCCTCGTATCATCTTAGTTGCCCTCCTCTGTACCCTCTCCAGGAGCTGTATGTCCCTCTTCAAGTGTGGTCTCCAGTACTGTACACAGTACTCAAGGTGCGGTCTAACCAGTCCATTGTACAGCGGCAGAATCACTTCCTTGCTCCTAGAGGTGATCCCCCTTACGATGCATCCCAACTTCCTGTTTGCCTTGCTAGCCGCTGTCCTGCACTGCTCAGAGTTATTCATACATGCATCCACCATGACCCCTAGGTCTTTTTCTCCTATTGAGGCCTCAAGCGCCTCCCCTCCAAGGGTGTACCTGTGTTTAGGGTTTCCCCGACCAAGATGCAACACCTTGCACTTGGTGATATTGAAATTTAATTTCCATGTGTGAGCCCAGCTTTCCAGGGTGTCCAGGTCCCCTTGCAGGGCCAACCTCTCCTCTCCTCTTCTCCCTCAACTACTGCTCCCATCTTGGAGTCATCCGCGAAGAGACTCATTTCACACCCTATACCCTCACTGATGTCCGATATGTATGCATTAAACAGGATCGGACCCAGGACCGAGCCCTGCGGTACCCCACTACCAACCTCTCTAGGGTTTGAGAGCTCCCCACAGACCACTACTCTCTGGGTGCATCCAGCTAGCCAGTTTTCAATCCATCTGACCATCAAAGGGCCTACTCCTAACCCCATCAGCTTTCCACCAGACCATTGTGGGGACAGAGTCAAACGCCTTGCTGAAGTCCAAGAATAATACATCCACAGGCTTTCCCTGTCCAGTTCTGATGTTACCCATTCAGTAGAACTCCACAAGATTGGTTTGATATGATCTACCTGGCACAAACCCATGTTGCCGACTATCCAGACCTCCCACCTCCTCCAAGTACACCCCCAGTCGTTCCTTTAGTATACTCTCCATTAATTTTCCCACCATCGAGGTCAAATTGATAGGTCTATAGTTACCTGGTACTTCCCTCGACCCCCCCTTTATGGATTGGCACCACATGTGCCTCTTGCCAATCCCTAGGTACCCTCCCTGTCTCAAGTGACGTGTTAAAGAGCTCCGCCAGGGCTGCAGCCAGTATGTCCGCCAATTCTCATAGTACTCTCAGATGAATGCCATCTGGCCCAGGAGATTTGTCTTTCTTTACGGCCTTGAGGGCTAACCACACCCTTTTGGTGGAGACAGCATCATCCGTCCCCTCCACCTTACTGGCCTTTTTATCCTTATCCAGATGTGACACCCCTGGGGTACCTCTCCCTCCCTCTTGCTCCATTTCTGTTGCTCCCCTGATCCCACTCACTGCCACTTCTATCCCCTTCGTGCCTTGCTTTGTAGATATCCCATCCCCTCCCTAGTGAACACAGAGGCAAAGTACTCGTTAAATACCTCTGCCTGGTCCCTCACCTCTTCCACCCACCCTCCTTCTGATCTCAATCTGCTGAGATGGCCCTTAGTTTTTCTCTGCTCCCCAATGTACAGGAAGAACCCCTTTTCCCCTCCATGTATCCCCTGTACCAGCCGCTGCTCTTTACTGGATTTTGCTCCCCTCACCATACGGGTGACTTTTCTAGATGCAAGATGGTACATTTCCTTATACCTATCCTCTTGTTGTTTTATATTTTTGTAGGCCCTTCTTTTCTCTGACTGCTACCTGTACCTCACTGGACCACCAGCATGGTTTATGTGACCTGCCCTTCACGTTTCAACTTAGCGAGATCCTGACTGCCTCATGAAGTCCCCATTTTATGACCTCCCATCTCCTTTCCACACTTGTCATCGCTGTAATCCCCTTCAAGTGATCCTTGAGAATATTTCCCATGCCACAAAGTCTGCCCCTAAAGTCCACTGCTAGTGTCCTAGATCTCACCCCCATGCTTATTTGAAACCAGAAAGTATTGTGGTCGCTCCCAGTCAGGGGTCCTGTACAACCAGGTCCCTTAGCAGATCCCCACCTGCCAGAACCACGTCCAGGACATGCCCCTCCCTTGTGGGCTCCATCACGTGCTGTGTTAAGAACACATCCTGGAAGCCGTCCAGCAGCCTCTGCCTCTAGCAGTTACAAGTAAAAACAGGGAAAGCTGCGCATTTACTAGTACTTCAAATATAAGCCTTAAATAGGAGCCTCACGAATAATCTGGTACATCCACGCAGCTTCATACATTTTCAAAGAGCCGCAATCCGTGGAATTCTCTTATTACAAGATATAGTTATTCATGAAATTGCCAAACTGGCATGTTTGTTGTTAGTAGTTAAGTAAGTTTTCACAGATAACATATCTTGTAATAAGAAATTCCATGGTGCAACTCTTAATGTGGCTTCGTAGATATGCCAGATTATCTTGATAGACTCCTAGCTTTATATTTAGTACTAGTAAATCTTGTAACTCTTTTACTGTAACTACAAAGTACTGTGACCAAGAGAAGGCAATTAGGCCTATCAGTGGTCTTAGGAACAGTAAAGCGGGAGGCATGGATGTCTCTGTGGATGAATATTGTAAAGAAATTAGGGCGGCCCTTGATGAACTGTTGACAAAGTTAATAGAGGAGGTGAGAGGGGACTCACTAGCACCTGTTGTGCAGCCAACATCTGTGTCATCCCTAAACCTGCAGGAATGTGCCTCATATAGATCCATCTCATTACTAGATTGCGATAGTAGGATAATGACTAAGGTGATGGCGAAATGATTGGAGGGGATACTGATGCTTGTGGTCCATAGAGATCAGACTGGATTTGTGCAGGGCAGGCTGTCTTACCACAATGTGAGGTGCCTCCTTAACGCTGTCTGGTGGGCCTCTCGGCATCCTGGGCAGACCCTTGTGTGTCCATGGATGCCCAGAAGGCATTTGATAGAACAGAATGGTCCTGTTACAGATTAAATCTTAATAAATCCCACCTCATGATCATAGGCCAGGGAAAAGGTACCATGATACAGAATACTTGAGACCTACAAGGGGTAACTGGGCACTTGACCTACCTAGGGATCCAGGTGGGGAGAAGACCAGACACCTTATATACTCTGACTTACACACCACTTTTTCAGAATATTCTGAAGGATTTGCAGAGATGGAGAGCACTCCCTGTTTGTTGGCTAGAGCACATAAATCTAATAAAAATTAATGGAGAGCACTCCCTGTTTCCTAGAATGGGCACATAAAACTAATACAAATGATTGTCCTACCCCGCTTTATATCTGTAATGCAAATGTTACAGATTGGCCTAACAAATGAGACTCTTTAGAAAATAAAGAGGGGGATTTACTAATTTTGCTTGGAATGGACCCCCAACCCCACTCCCTGAATGAGCCTAGCTACACTGGAAAGGGCTCAGGAACAAGGAGGCTTGGGTTTCCCTGATATACAGGGCTATCATTTGGCCATGAAAGTCAGATATATTCAGGACTGGGTAAATAGAGGTCAAGAAGTGAGTTGGGTAGATCTAGCGGAGGAAGGATATCCAGGCTGACTCTTGGCATACCTGCCAAATGGAGGTTGGAGGGCCTATAAACAGACCCTGGAGCCTAATCCTTTGGTGCTGTGGGATTTGGAAGGCTGGGATAAGACTAAGGTATGATGAGAAACTACTAATGAACAGACTCTCCTAGTACTCACGGCGAGGAATCCCAACTTCTTGCCAGGGCAGGAGAACCCTGGATTTAGTCTCTGGCGGGAGAGAGGGATTTGGTGCCTGGGGGATTTATATGGTAGGGAGGGTCTCTACATGTTCCCTGATATACAAACCATACTGGAGAGCCCAAGACATCATTTCTTTCAATTTTTACAAGTATGTGCCTTTGCTAGGACACTGCAGTGTGAGACACTGGGTATCTCCAAGTTGGCAAAGGTAGAACGGGAAGTTTACGGAGCATGAAATACTGTGAAAGGCTTAATTAGTAGGCTGACTATGACAAATAGACCTCTTTTTCCAGGCCTGATGGGGTGGTTAAAACAACAATAGGAAGCAGACCTGAACATGGAGGTGGGGGGACAGTAATTGGCAACATATCATGGGCTTGCACATGGGACTATTACGACAGTGCCGTAGTAAGGCATTTTAGTGCCCTGGGCAAGAGACAAATTTTGCACCCCCTCCCAGAAAATAGCCAGGCATCTGGGGTCCGCAAGGCCCCCAGAAGCTCTGAGGTGTTTACACGATCTGTGGTGAATTTTGAGGCTTTTCTTGAAGTAAAAAACATACTTTTGCTACCTGTTCCCTAACCCTGATTTCAGGGAATATGTTGCTCCCATGGAATATGAGATGTGGGAGGCACAGGCTGGCTGGCATCAGAATATGCAGCCCCATTGTTGTGGACAAGTAGCTGACCAAGAAGGATCGTGTTAGTCAAGCAGTGCCTTTCATTATTGTGTTACTGGCCATTCTTGATGTTAAAATGAATAAAACCTAGCCCTATCATTTCAATTGGGTGCACCCCCATGTTATCCTGGCTGCCACGCCATTACGCATTGAGTGGAGGGGTGGTGGGGAATGGGGCTCTGAAAATGCATCGGGCAGCCAATGCTAAAACTAATTTATGAGTAAAATATCTGGATTATTAGCTGCACACATTATTTCTAACCTGGCTAGAACAACTGCCTCAGAGGGCAGCTACCACACCATGCGAGTGGTAGCTGCCAAAGGGTAAATTGCAAATTCACTTTAAGGGATAAAGATCCAGTGTTCTTGTAGATTTCTGCAGATACATGCAATACACATAATGAATTATGTCTAAAATCTAAATATCATGTTATGTTTTTGAAAGTTTTCTCTGAGGCATCAGTAGCTCTATAGACAAAAAAAAATGTTATGGCTGGCCCCTTGGCACAACAGTAGTGCTACCTCTTGCGATGTTGGTGATCTGAGTTTGGGAGCTAACCTGGGTTGCTGTGGGAGAGAGGAGAAGGAGGATCGAGTGTCCATGGGGAAACCCTCCTCCTCCTCCTCTTCCGAGGAGAGTAAGGCCATCGGTGCTGGTGCAATACTGCCTCATGACACATGTAAGACAACAGGTAGCAATGCACAAGTAGGAGTAAGGGGTATATGAGGAGGGGAACACCAACAGTGTTGCAATCTGTATGCTTGTGTGCATCACAGTTTGCACTCTTAGTGCTGGCATCCCACCCAGGGGGATTGGGTGCACAAGGTAAATCATTGATCACCCTGGCAAGATAATGAACTGAGTCCAGGCAACCCCTTACAGTCAGAGAGCGAGAGCAGAGCAAACACAGACAAGTCAGGCGGGTTGGTCACCTGGCTGCCAGCAGGTCAAGTTCCACTTCCAACATAGTACTAACAGTCAACTAACTTCAACTAAACTTGACTTCCCTTGGCTGCAGCTGCTTCCCCACAAGAAAACAAACAGTACATCCAGTACTTTTGTATAAATAGAATGGTAATGCGTTGCCCTCAGAGTGGACAAATGCCATCACATTCTATTTATTTATATACAAAACACAAAAGTACTGCATGTGCTTGTGTCTTTGTGTGAAAGCAGCTGCAACCAAAGCCACATTCTATTATTTAAATAAAACTAAGGAGGAGTGGTGGACAGACCACCCCGGATGAGCCAAGTGGTCCTTATCTGCTCTGAAATCTAAGTTTCTGTGTTTCAGAGGAGACACTGGCATAAAAGGAAGGAGACAATGCTGTAACTGAAATACTGAGAGGTGTAACTGGAAAGAGACACTGGTATAACAGGAAGCTGATACTGGCATAACTGTAACTGGCATGGGAAGAGAAACTGCTGTAATAACCAAGACACTGTTTAACTGTAACTAGGAGGAACTGCAGTCTTTGACTGGGTAACCAATGTAATAGACCAGGGAACGGCAGTGAATATGGCCTACCTAGACTTTAGCAAGGCATATGACCCAGTCCCACACAAAATATTAACAAACAAGTTAGCCAACCTGGGAGTGGGTCCCAGGGTTGTAGCCTGGGTGATAAGCTGGCTGGACAACAGGTCCCAGAGGGTAATAGTAAACCAAACCGAGTACATTCTGAAGAAGGGGAAGGTACCACAGGGTTCAATATTGGGACCAGTCCTCTAATGTCTTTATAGGTGACATTGCAGAGGGGCTGGAAGGAAAAGTATGCCTCTTTGCAGATGACACAAAGATCTGCAATAGGGTTGATACACAAGAAGGAGTGCAAACGACTAGAAAGGACTTGGCAAGATTGGAGGAATGGTCAAAACTATGGCAGGTTAGATTCAATGCAAAAGAGTGCAAAGTAATGCACCTGGGAAACAAAAACCCAGGGGAAGAGTACACAATGGGGGGGGGGGTATAAACAACAACACAAATGGAAAGGGACCTGGGGGTAGTCATATCAGATGACAGTCAACATAAGGTAGGTAAGCAGTGTGAGAAGGCAGTGAAAAGGGCTGAGGAGATACTTGGATGTATAGGCATCACCAGTAGAAAACTGAAAGTTGTTATCCCTCTGTACAGACAGTTGGAGAAACCCCATCTGGAGTATCGCGTCCAGTTCTGGAGACCCCATCTCCACAAGGACGTAGACAGGATGGAGACAGTCCAGAGGAGGGCAACTAAAATGGTGCAGGGTCTGCAACAGAAGTGATACGAGGAGAGACTAAAGGAGCTTAAGATGTATGCCCTTAAGGAAAGGAGGGAGAGGGGGACATGACAGAAACTTTTAAGTACCTCAAGGGAATCAACAAAGTCCAAGAGGGTAGCATCTTTCATAAAAGGAGATGTGCAAGAACAGGGAGACACAATTTGAAGATAGAGGGGGGATGGCTCAGGGGTAATGTGAGGAAGTATTTTTTCACAGAGAAGGTGGTGGATGCATGGAATGGCCTTCCTGAGGAGTTTATGGGATCAAAACCAGTGGGGGAATTAAAGAATGCATGGGACAGACAGAAGGCAATTCTTGTGGGTGGGTGGGGGGTAGGAAGAAATAGGCTATTGGTTAACTAGGATCTGCAGCTTATCCATTAGGTAGGGAAATGGGCAGACTAGGTGGGCCAAGCGGTCCTTATCTGCCATCAAAGTCTATGTTTCTATGTGTAATGGGACACTGCCACACTGGCATAAATGTGAGCAAAGACTGATATAATAGAGCAGACATTGCTAGAATTGAGACTTGACTCACTGTATCTGTTAGGCTAACAGATACAGTAAGTCAGTATACCAGTTATAGCAATACTTAGGTGACTGATACACTGGTAGGGTACACACAGGTATTGCTGGCAGATGTCTAGTAGCAACAGACCAGTAAGCAGTTAATTTAAATAGGGCAAACATTAAACAAATACAGAACTTCAACAAAGTAAGAAAAAAAATTACAAATAATAACACAAAACAGCAACAGTATGCTTATTTGCAATTAAATTTGAATTCCTGGCTAGAAACTTTTGGTTCATACTCTCTCTCTCTCTTTTTCTCAGTGCTGGACCAGCACACTTGTAACCCCTAGATGGCGCCATCCCAGGGGCTACTACCCCTGCCTGATTTGCCACTAACAGGTTGAGGGGCCTGGATCCAATGGCGGGTGCCTCCACCCAGAGGTCAGGGTTTGCAATAGTTAAACTAACTTGGTCACAGCCTCTGGGACGCTGCAACCCCCTTTCTTCCCACTAGTGGCCCACACAATATATCAGAATTACCTTCAGTATACACTTCCCCAGGTCTGGTTCCGGCACTGGGACCTCCTGTGAAATGAGATACAGTGCAACAATCACAGTACAGTACTTTAACATAGACAAATACCTCAGGCAGTATAACTTTGCTGAAACAAGCAGCTCTGATTTATTTAGGGAATATAACAAGGACAGGGGAAATCAGGTTAATTAGCTTATCACTCTAATAATCTACCTATGGCTCTGTGCACAGCCTATCCCTATCAGTTACTGTCCCTGGGCACCCAAGCCCTAGTGGCTAGTCCAAACCGTGGCAGCTGGTAGGGGCCCTTTCACACAGAGAAAAGGAGAATTAAACAGTCAGCAGTACAGTAATTCCATTTGATTTAATGTGGCAATTCAACAGGAGCGACCTGAATTAGTACTCACGACCTCCAAATAAGATAGGGTCCTTCAATGTCAGCAGGGCTCACTTGAGGTACACAAACCTCTTCACACATCCATATAAAAGAAAGCACTATACCAGGCAGGCTGCATCTGTATCCCGATCCGCATTACTGCACAATACCCGGAGAACACGAGCAGATTCAGTTCCTGACAGACCGAATGCAATTTTCAGCAATTCCTCCAGTCTTCTACAGGGTGAGCCTGGTTTCTACTCTTCAGAGATCCTTTGATTCTTTTCACAGGACGGATTCAGTCCCTAACTAGCTGTTACACAAGCTGCAGACCGAACTCTGGGCCTTAACACGTTTTTTGACTAAAACTGCACACTGAAAAGCATAGGCTCCTTCCTTCTTCACCAAAAGCTCAACTGACACTCCAACTGAAAAACCGGCACTTCCTTTGAGTTCCTCCCAGTTCTTGACTGGATTGGCTGTCACTCACAATAGACTGCTGCTGTTGGTCCAAAAAGGCACTGAAGTCTAAACTACATCTCCAGAGTCACTGCCCATACAATCCTCTTGTGGCTGGCTCAGATTATGAGTCCAAGTTCTGATTCGGCCCAAGGCACCATTTTAGAGCTAGCTTACTCCACACTGATTGGTCCAGTTCAGCAGTTCAAAACTAGAATGGGGAACTAGCAGACACAGTTCTGACTGCAAAGAAAGCAGGTTAGACAAACTGTAATTTCATTATTACTCTAAATAATTTCTGGCAAACAGTTACATCTTTCAGATAGGTTCCTTTGCACCCTAGTGACTGCAAAATGAAGTAATTGGCAGCAGTTCGAGTGGTACTCAAACAGAGAAGCACAAAGTCCCCCATACAATCTAATTATGTCTGCAAGCAGACAACTCTTAAAGAGACAGTGCCAGAGGTTCTAAAACACTCACTGATAAATGGCTTAAACGCCAAACACCATTCAGGCTTGGAGCATTCAAGCAAGCTCCTGGAAGTCTTTTGGGAACCCCATTTGCAGGGGGTTACACCTTCCTGGTTTGGGAAAGCTTGACGTCGCGCAAGCAAGTACCCATAAGTTTCAACTGCAACCAATACATTTGCATTAGGCTCTGTAACCCCTAGATGGCGCTATCCCAGGGCTACTCCCTGCCTGATTTGCTACTAACAGGTTGAGGGGCCTGGATCCAATGGCTGGTGCTTCCACCCAGAGGTCAGGGTTTGCAATAGTTAAACTAACTTGGTCACAGCCCTCTGGGACACTGCAACCCCCTTTCTTCCCACTAGTGGCCCACACAATATATCAGAATTACCTTCACAGTATACACTTACCCCCAGGTCTGGTCTCGGCACTGGGACCTCCTGTGAAATGAGATACAGTGCAACAATCACAGTACAGTACTTTAACATAGACAATACCTCAGGCAGTATAACTTTGCTGAAACAAGCAGCTCTGATTTATTTAGGGGATATAACAAGGACAGGGGAAATCAGGTTAATTAGCTTATCACCTAATAATCTACTTATGGCTCTGTGCACAGGCCTATCCCTATCAGTTACTGTCCCTGGGTACCCAAGCCCTAGTGGCTAGTCCAAACTGTGGCAGCTGGTAGGGCCCTTTCACACAGAGAAAAGGAGAATTAAACAGTCAGCAGTACAGTAATTCCATTTGGATTTAATGTGGCAATCAACAGGAGCAACCCTGAATTAGTACTCACGACCTCCAAATAAGATAGGGTCCTTCAATGTCAGCAGGGCTCACTTGAGGTACACAAACCTCTTCACACATCCATATAAAAGAAAGTACTATACCAGGCAGGCTGCATCTGTATCCCGATCGCATTACTGCACAATACCCGGAGAACACACAGCAGATTCAGTTCCTGACAGACCAGTGCAATTTTCAGCAATTCTTCCAGTCTTCTACAGGGTGAGCCTGGTTTCTACTCTTCAGAGATCCTTGATTCTTTTCACAGGACGGATTCAGTCCCAACAAGCTGTTGCACAAGCTGCAGACCGGAACTCTGGGCCTTACACACGTTTTTGACTAAACTGCACACTGAAAAGCACAGGGCTCCTTCCTTCTTCACTGCCAAAGCTCAACTGAACTCCAACTGACAAACCGGCACTTCCTTTGAGTTCCTCCCAGTTCTTGACTGATTGGTCACTCACAATAGACTGCTGCTGTTGGTCCAAAAAGGCACTGAAGTCTAAACTACATCTCCCAGAGTCACTGCCCATACAATCTCTCTGTGGCCGGCTCAGATTATGAGTCCAAGTTCTGATTCTGTCCAAGGCATCATTTTAGAGCTAGCTTACCCCACACTGATTGGTCCAGTTCAGCAGTTCAAAACTAGAATGGGGAACTAGCACACACAGTTCTGACTGCAAAGAAAGCAGGTTAGACAAACTGTAATTTCATTATTACTCTAAATAATTTCTGCAAACAGTTACATCTTTCAGATAGGTTCCTTTGCACTCCTAGTGACTGCAAAATGAAGTGAATTGGCAGCAGCTCGAGTGGTACTCAGAGAAGCACACAGTCCCCCATACAAATTAATTATGTCTGCAAGCAGACAGCTCTTAAAGAGACAGTACCAGAGGCTCTAAAACACTCACTGATAAATGGCTTAAATGCCAAACACCATTCAGGCTTGGAGCATCACAAGCTCCTGAAGTCTTTGGGAACCCCCATTTGTAGGGTTCACCTTCTGGTTTGGGAGTTTTGACGTTGGCACAAGCAAGGTTTCCCCATAAGTTTCAATTGCAACCATACATTTGCATTAGTTCGCATATGTAATCATTGTCAATATATCATTTTACCAAGAACACATTTCTGAAACATTGCAGTACGTCACTCTTATTGGTATTACACACATTGTACTATAACTCGTTATTACTTCTTGCATGAAACTCAGCGAGAGGGGCCCTTCCCCTATCAAAGTGCCCGGGGCTGGATGGGGCAAGGCACCATACTTAGAGGGCAACAAGTAACTTTGAGTTAGCACTGATGCTCAGCCTGGGCAGTGAGCTCGTGGACACATACACTCCTTTATGGACAACATTGAGAGGCAAATCCAGTGGCCTCCCAAGGGAATCATAACTGAGGTGCACCACAGGCTTTACAGCTCGACTCAGTCTTCTAGGGGAACTGTTACAGTCTCTGCACTCTGAGCCTCATTTTCAGCATTGTCCACACTTGTTGGGTGAGTCTCCATGGGGGTTGAGAGGCTAGAACTTGGGGCACTTTCAGCTCCAGGAGTTGGCAGTTTCTGAGTCCACAAATATTTGGCTCACAGCATGGAGAGCTTTCTCGGACACTGCAGGGACTGTCAGGCACCCAAAATACTCTTTCTTTCTTGTCCGGGTGTATCACCAGTCTGCCCCAATCTATCATTTTTCTCCCTGAAAGCTCAAACAGTTCAACCATGCACAATGATTCCATTTCATCTGATCTGATGTTTGCACTTCACTTCTTCTGGGAGCATTGGCTCCAGGGATGAAGTTGGGGGGCTTAGACAGTCCAGGTTCTCAGCTTTGTCTCCAGTTTTGACTAGGATTGCCCTGAAACAATTGACTCAGTTCTTAAGAAGGATAGTATTCAAAGTCACCTCTACTTTCTTCCGATATGGACTGACAGTCGTGTTTCAACTGGGACTTGTGAGGGGAACACTTTAACTTTACTTTGTAGGCAGACTTTCTTGATCTTTTCTTAGCAGCAGCTCTAGTCACTGGTCCAGAGGGGTATTTTCTAGGGGCTCAGACTCAATTAAGATTTATCCAATGGGCAGTTAATGATTTCTATGCATTGTTTTACATCTTTGAATTATTCTCGTCTTACTTTGTACACTGGCAGATCATCTAGTTTGCCCACTTACAATGTGAGGGAGATGGTGCCATCTGTCAGCAATCTTATGCCATTATGCAGTCCCAGATTTCTTAGCAACACTCGGATTCCCTCCTGAGTTCCTGTGTTTTCACCTTTTTATCATACCTTTTTTGTTGGCCAGATTTTTTTGGCAGCCAAGTGTTTGGAGCTAGTTGGTATATGAGTTGGGTTGGCCTTTAACTTTGCATATACTGTAAATAGTTGTCAGCTTGAACCCTATCAGAGAGACCCCAAAACACACATCTACTGGTAGTCAGCTTTTCCCAAACATCAGTCGGGGGAGTAAATCCAGTGCATCACTTTTTGGTGCAGTTATAAGCATGTACCAGGTGCTAATTTGTTGGCTCCATCTAGGCTTGTCTTGGGTAGGGTGCCCAGTATATCTAGCAAAGTGCGTTGAAACGCTCAGGCTGTGGGGTCCCTGTGGGGTGGTAAGGAGTGGTTCTGGACTTTCGTGACTCCCACAGAGAAAGCATCTCTTTGATCAGACAACTCTCAAAGTCTCCTTGATCAGAATGGATTCTTTGTGAGCCCTATAGTGAACAAAAAGTTTTCACAAGTATTTGGCTGTGAGTGGGATGCTTTTCTCTGTTGTGGGAAAGCTTGGGTATATATCTCGTGAAATGGTCAGTGACCACCAGCACATTACTGATATTTCTTGATCTGACCTCCAAACTTAGAAAATCAATACAGACCAGCTCCATGGTGCACGGTGGTTATGTTAACAAGGGGCAGTTCTCCTGGGGCAAAGCTTCTCTGTAAGGAGCGATTACAAGTTCGAATGTGTTGCTCCACATCAGCCCCCATCTTAGGCCAATAGAATCTGGATCTCACCAAGTCAAGTGTTCTGTCTATACCAAGGTGCCTCATGGTTGTGCAAGGACCCTAACACTGAGTCTCGAAGGCAGTCGGGCAGCACTAGTTGTTGCTTGTCTACTTGTCCTCTGTTTACTGTTTCTCTGTATAACAGTTTATTGACTGTTTCAACTTAGACCTTTTGTATAAACAGTGTAGTTCTCAAATCAGGGAGCGAATTTGACACATCTTTTCCTGCATAGAGGGCTTTTAAAGCTGCTTTGATCATGGGATCGCGATTGAGCCCGTCTCGACTGTCATTGTCCAGCTGAGGCAGTGCACCAATGTCTATTGCAGAAAAGTGGCAATACAGCAGGTATGCAATTTCAGGAGGCTCCCTAGCAATCCATTTATGCAGTCCACTGGCGCCGTGGGACATTTGTTCCTCCCTGTCAAACTTCTCCGCAGAGTGCCCAATGTCAGGTTCCTGCCAGTCGGACCCAATCATTCTGGGGAACAGGCCTCCGGAGAGAGCATCAGCATCTATGTGGTTCCAGACCTTTCTGGTATTCGTGATAAATACATGTAGATATGCAGAAAGCCACCTATGGCCAGTGGCATCCAACTTATTGAGGTCTGCACATAGGTCAAAGGATTATTGTCAGTTTTACTAGTATTTTAGCCCCATACAAGTACTCATGGAATTGGTCAACATAGCCCACTTCAAAGCTAGGAACCTAACTTATGTACAGGATAGTTCTTTTCGGATGTGGTCAGGCTTCTACTGGCAAAGGCCACTGGTCTCAGGCCATTCTTGCTCTTGGTACAACACAGCCCCCCCAACCCTTGCAAGCTAGCATCAGTGTGCAGGACGGAAGGTTTTCTGATCGGCATAGGCCAGCACTGGAGCATGGGTAAGTTGATATATGATCTCATGAAAAGCAGTCTCACAATCAGAGTTCAGCGGCCCAAATACTTCTACCCGGATGAAAATACACTCTTTTCAGTCTTGAGGGATGCTGACTTTTGTATTTTTGTGGTTGGGGGGATACCCTGAGTAAGGTTAAGTAAAGGGCGGATCACTCTTGAATAGTCCTTGATGAAGCCTTATACAACCACAGAATCCCAGGAATCTTTGCAGTTCTTTTTAGATTTTGGGCTGTGGCCAGGTGGTCAAGGCCTCAACTTTACTTGGGTCGGTCTCTCATTCCTCAGGATGTATGGTGTCCCACATACTCATCATTGACGTTTGAAAAATTGACACTTTATCAATGGACAGTTTAAGGCCAAAGTCCTCCAGTCGGTCCAATACCTTTAACAATCTGCCTCATGTTCCTCCAGTGAGCTGCCAAACACAATAACATCATCTAGGTATACCAGGCACTTAGTGTTCATGTCCCCACTGCACGCCTCCATCAATCTTGAAAAGTGGGTTAGCAATTTGAAATCCCTTTATGCATCCTCATGAATATAGAAGCCAAGCGACAGATAAAGGCTGGCTCCTTTCACGGTCCCTCTGGGGCCATCGATCTGATAGTACCCATCATGGAGATCCAGCACAGAGAACCACTTGCTCCCGTTAGGGTGTCCAAAGCATCCTGAATGCGGGCATTGTGTACTGATCAGGATAGTCCGCTGGTTTAAGGTGCGATAACCACACACATCCTTACTGTTCCATTCTTTTTCTCACTACCACAATGGGGAAGTATAAGGCTTCTGGATTCTTGTATTACACCAGCAGCTAACACTTTCTGCAGATGCTCTTCGCCTCATCATCTATGTCAGCAGGTGCCAGGCGCCAGACCTCTCACTAAAATGGTTCGTCATGCAGCCGATATTGTGCTCAGCCTGCTTGCATCCTTTCTACATCCCATTCTCTTAAAGAAAACACCTGGTCTCTGGCAAGCTTCTCACTGATCTTCACTTTCCATTCAGTTGGCAGCTGAGTCGGCTTAAATCAAATGTTTGATGCTACTCTGTCATTCTTCCTTGAACTCTTGCTGTTGGTAGCACTGCAGTGTTGCACAATGGCCATAGCTTGTGATGCAACCTCTGTTTACTTCCAATGTCTCTTCAGGACAGCTTTATGAACTTGGACCATTACCTTCTGGCATAAGCATGGCTCTAGCGGCAAAATACTAGGCTTGGACCTGTTAGTCCTCTGCAATTTTCACCGCCTATGCATCCAATATTACTATTTTATTCTTAACATCCTTCTGACACGGACCCTCTCCCTGTAAGGTACACTGGGCATTTGGCGCCAGATCAGGGACTCTGTGATCCTTTCTCCATACAATTCACTGGGTTCTCTTGGTTCTGTTTTTCAGCATCTCTGTGCCCCTCATAGGCCTTCTTCAAAGTCGAACTCTTAAAGCTCTACTTTGGGTTCTTGAACCCCTGTTTTCATAACACAACTGTGCCAGCCTTTCGAACATATATGAGCATTTGTTCCAATCAACAAAGGGACACCATCATACAGTCCAGTGGGGGACACACTAAGGCTAGGTCTCACTTGTTCGGCCACTCCAGCCACGGAGGTGGGGAAAAGACACAAGGGATATACCGAATAGGGGTAGGCCTTTCTCACTTAACCTCCCATACATGCAGTCCTTCTAATGGTTGTAAGGGCACGCCTGACAAATGCTTTGATACCAATCTTGGAACATAATTGTCACTTGGGAGCCACTGCTGTTTAATATAGTTTTGTAGACACTGCTCAATTTTACAGTGGTTCCAAGTGAGGGACCCACCATTCTGGACCAGTCTGGAGAGGCGGTAGTGGTCCTGGGCAACTGACCTTGCCACAAAAGGACGTGGAATTACATTTTGGTGCCCTCACTGGGATCATGTCGTGCACCTCTAACCACTGATTTCTCTCCGGCCTCCTTGTAGCCTATATGCAACTTTGTGTGGGTGTCTTTTGGGACTGGCATTCCCTTTTCATGTGCCCATCTTTCCCACAATTATAGCAAAACATATCTTCTGAGTTTGAGCTACCAGGCGCCTACACTGGGAGCCAGGCGGGGTATTACTAACTGGAAACCTTGGTGCCATATCTCTGTCTGCGGCGTGATAAGCATTTGGAGACATCTGCTAGTTTCTCCACTTCCATGGTCAAGGAATCGAGTTCGAGCTGTTATCAGCAGGAGATACATGTGGGTACCCCCAATTCTACAGCAGATGCAGTCGGATATATTGTGTCAGTCTGTGACCAGTAATGGGTCATAAAGGGACTGTATTTGAATTCTGGATCTCTCAAATAGTTCACTTCATTAGACATATCTTTTTCCTTTGTCAGAGCACTTCATTGGATCATGCCAACCTCTGCCCTCTGAACTTCACTTCTGATGGGTCACCCTCAGTCACTGGGTCAGAAATGAGTAGCTATTGGTGCAGGTCCCTCCTCGAGGTCGCTCTTTTCTCAACTCCTCGAATTTCTCTCATTAACTCATCATAGGAGGGTGGGGATTCCAGTCGATTGCCAGGTGTAACTGAACAACAGCAGTTCTGGAGAAGGGGCAGACTTCATGATCCTGTCCGAGTCTGGTTCGGTCCATAGTTCAATCGCTGGCAAACTACCCTTTTCTGAGGCATTCTTGCAACAATTTTTCCACGAGATACATACACAGACAACAACCCCTTGGTACTGTTGTGCATCTCTTACTCTCCACCATAGGTCCTCATCAGAATCTGGGCTCTCATACACATTCTCCAAGGCCTTCAAGATAGGCCTCGCAGTCGCTTCAGGGTTACTCTCGGGGCCCGCTTAGGCACGGATGGTAGCTAGGGCAGGACCGGAGGTTCTCACTAACCCTTCGCTCACCTTCCGAGCATTGCCATTCTAGCACTTGGGGGCAACATAGTCTCATCCAGGTCTCCCAGTCATCCTCCCTTGGGGGTGTGGGAGGGTGCCAGAGAAGATCCACAACTTCGGTAAGAGTCGTGGACTACTTGAGTGGGTGGTCAGAAATAGGAGTCTGCATTGGTTCTCAGGCCACCACTTGCAGGCACTGGAGCAGGGAGAGGGTGTTGGGGAGGAACACTCCAGGTGGCAAGAATAGTTTCTTCAAGTCCTCCACAGTTTTCCCTCTCCCAGCAACCATTCAGCAAATTTCTCCTCAAAGTTTCAGATAGTGGTGGGGGCTGATTCCCCGGGTCTTTACTGTCCTTAGTTATCACTCTCAAGCAGTGAGGCTCCTCTGGGTAATGGTCTGTGGCACTTGAGCTATCTATGGATCCTTAAACTCTACTAGGGCCAGGAAAGTGTGGGTGAGCAGATTAGCATGCCGCACCCACCACCACAGGGGTTTTGTAAACCTTCCACCTTGGAAAGTACTCCCTGCACAGTGTCCGTATTGATACCCAGGGGATGTCCAGGATAAGTTAGCATTTTGGGGTGATCTCCTCCTAGTACACCACTCCACCAGCCGGTGCACAGCCACTTCTGTCGGGGTACCCATTTTTTCTTAACAGTGGTTCAGTGAATATGGCCACTAGAGGACACACAATCCCATGTGGTGCCTCCAAGATGTAACCCCTAGATGGCGTTATCCCAGGGGCTACTACCCTGCCTGATTTGCCACTAACAGGCTGAGGGGCCTGATCCAATGAGTGGTGCCTCCACCCAGAGGTCAGGGTTTGCAATAGTTAACTAACTTGGTCACAGCCCTCTGGGACACTGCCAACCCCCTTTCTTCCCACTAGTGGCCCACACAATATATCAGAATTACCTTCACAGTATACACTTACCCCCAGGTCTGGTTCGGCACTGGGACCTCCTGTGAAATGAGATACAGTGCAACAATCACAGTACAGTACTTTAACATAAGACAACATCTCAGGCAGTATAACTTTGCTGAAACAAGCAGCTCTGATTTATTTAGGGGATATAACAAGGACAGGGGAAATCAGGTTAATTAGCTTATCACTCTAATAATCTACCTGGCTCTGTGCACAGGCCTATCCCTATCAGTTACTGTCCCTGGGTACCCAAGCCCCAGTGGCTAGTCCAAACCGTGGCAGCTGGTAGGGCCCTTTCACACAGAGAAAAGGAGAATTAAACAGTCAGCAGTACAGTAATTCCATTTGGATTTAATGTGGCAATTCAACAGGAGCAACCCTGAATTAGTACTCACGACTCCAAAATAAGATAGGGTCCTTCAATGTCAGTAGGGCTCACTTGAGGTACACAAACCTCTTCACACATCCATATAAAGAAAGTACTATACCAGGCAGGCTGCATCTGTATCCCGATCGCAATTACTGCACAATACCCGAGAACACACAGCAGATTCAGTTCCTGACAGACCGAGTGCAATTTTCAGTATTCTTCCAGTCTTCTACAGGGTGAGCCTGGTTTCTACTCTTCAGAGATCCTTTGATTCTTTTCACAGGACGGATTCAGTCCCAACAAGCTGTTACACAAGCTGCAGACCGAACTCTGGGCCTTACACACGTTTTTTGACTAAACTGCACACTGAAAAGCACAGGGCTCCTTCCTTCTTCACTGCCAAAGCTCAACTGAACTCCAACTGACGAAACCGGCACTTCCTTTGAGTTCCTCCCAGTTCTTGACTGGATTGGCTGTCACTCAGTAGACTGCTGCTGTTGGTCCAAAAGGCACTGAAGTCTAAACTACATCTCCCAGAGTCACTGCCCATACAATCTCTTGTGGCGGCTCAGATTATGAGTCCAAGTTCTGATTCGTCCAAGGCATCATTTTAGAGCTAGCTTACCCCACACTGATTGGTCCAGTTCAGCAGTTCAAAACTAGAATGGGGAACTAGCAGACACAGTTCTGACTGCAAAGAAAGCAGGTTAGACAAACTGTAATTTCATTATTACTCTAAATAATTTCTGGCAAACAGTTACATCTTTCAGATAGGTCTCTTTGCACTCCTAGTGACTGCAAAAATGAAGTGAATTGGCAGCAGCTCGAGTGGTACTCAGAGAAGCACACAGTCCCCATACAACTAATTATGTCTGCGAAGCAGACAGCTCTTAAAGAGACAGTACCAGAGGCTCTAAAACACTCACTGATAAATGGCTTAAATGCCAAACACCATTCAGGCTTGGAGCATTCAAGCAAGCTCCTGAAGTCTTTTGGGAACCCCATTTGCAGGGGGTTACACTCACATGTAATCATCAGTCAATATATCATTTTACCAAGAACACATTTCTGAAACATTGCAGTACGTCACTCTTTACACAGTATTACATACACATTGTACCATAACTCAAGTTATTACCTCTTGTACATGAAACCTGAGAGAGGGCCCTTCCCTATCAGTTACCTTGGGGCTGGATGGGGCAAGGGCACCATACTTAGAGGGCAACACAAGTAACTTGGAGTTAGCACTGATGCTCAGTTTGGGCAATGAGCTCTGGGACACATACACTCCTTTATGGACAACATTGAGAGGCAAGTCCACAGGCCTCCCAAGTGAATCATAACTGAGGTGCACCACAGGCTTTACAGCTCGACCAGTCTTTCTAGGGGGAACTGTTATAGTCTCTGCACTCTGAGCCTCATTTTCAGCATTGTCCTCACTTGTCAGGGAGTCTCCATGGGGTAGAGAGGCTAGAACTTGGGGCACTTTCAGCTCCAGGAGTTACAGTTTCTGAGTCCACAACATTTGGCTGCATGGAGAGCTTTGGACACTGGCAGTGGACTGTCAGGGCACTCAAAATACTCTTCTTGTTCGGTGTATCACCAGTCTGCCCCAATCTATCATTTTCCTCCTGAAAGCTCAAACAGTTCAACCATGCACAATGATTCCATTTCATCTGATCTGATGCTTTGCACTTCACTTTCTGGGAGCATTGGTTCCAGGGATGAAGCTGGGGCTTAGACAGTCCAGAAGGCCCAGCTTCATCTCCAGTATTGACTAGGGATTGCCCCGAAACAATTGACTCAGTTCGTAAGAAGGATAGTATTCAAAGTCACCTCACTTTCTTCCGATATGGACTGACAGTCATGCTCAACTGGGACTTGTGGAGGGAACACTTTAACTTTGCTTCTGTAGGTGCAGACTTTCTTGATCTTTTCTTAGCAGCAGCTCTAGTCACTGGTCCAGAGGGGCATCTTCTAGGGCTCAGACTCAATTAAGATTTGTCCAATGGGCAGTAATGATTTCTATGCATTGTTTTACATCTTTTGAATTATTCTCAGGCCTTACTTTGTACACTGGCAGATCATCTAGTTTGCCCACTACAATGTGAGGAGATGGTGCCATCTGTCAGCAATCTTGTGCTTGCCATGCAGTCCCAGATTTCTTAGCAATACCGATCTCCCTCCTGGAGTTCCTGTGCTTTCACCTTTTATCATACCTTTCTTTGTTGGCCAGATTTCTTTTGGCAGCCATGGTTTGAGCCAGTTGGTACGCATGAGTTAGCTGGGCCTTTAACTTTGCACATACTGTAAATAGTTGTCAGCTTGAACCCATCAGGAGAGACCCCAAAACACACATCTACTGGTAGTCGAGCTTCTCTTCCAAACATCAGGCGGTAGGGGAGAATCCAGTGGCATCACTTTGGTGCAGTTATAAGCATGTACCAGGGTGCTAATTTGTTGGCTCCATCTAGGCTTGTCCTTTGGGTGCAGGGTGCCTAGCATATCTAGCAAAGTGCTGTTGAAACGTTCAGGCTGTGGGTCCCCTGGGGTGGTAAGGAGTGGTTCTGGACTTTAGCACTCCCCACAGAGAAGCATCTCTTGATAAGACGACTCTCAAAGTCTCCCTTGATCAGAATGGATTCTTTGTGGAGCCCCATAGTGAACAAAAAGTTTTCTACAAGTACTTTGGCTACAGTGGATGCTTTCTGGTCTTTGGTGGGAAAGCTTGGGCATATCTCGTGAAATGGTCAGTGACCACCAGCACATTACTGATATTTCTTTGATCTGACTCCAAACTTAGAAAATCAATACAGACCAGCTCCATGGGTGCACTGGTGGTTATGTTAACAAGGGGCAGCCCTCTGGGGCAAAGCTTTCCTCTGTAAGCAGCGACTACAAGTTCGAATGTGTTGCTCCACATCAGCCCCATCTTAGGCCAATAGAATCTGGATCTCACCAAGTCAAGTGTTCTGTCTATACCAAGGTGCCCATGGTTGTGCAAGGACCTCAGTACTGAGTCTCGAAGGCAGTGGGCAGCACTAGTTGTTGTTTGTCTACTTGTCCCCTCTGTCTACTGTTTCTCTGTATAACAGTTTATTGATCAGTTTCAACTTAGGACCTTCTTTGTATAACAGTGCAGTTCTCAAATCAGTGGAGCGTAATTTGGACACATCTTTTCCTGCATAGAGGGCTTCTAAAGCTGCTTTGATCATGGGATCGCGGGATTGAGCCCGCCGAATACTGTCATTGTCCAGCTGAGGCAGTGCACCAATGTCTATTGAAGAAAAGTGGCAATAAGCAGCAGCAGGTATGCAATCTCAGAGGCTCCCAAGCAATCCACCATGCAGTCCATTCGTCCGTGGACATTTGTTCCTCCTGTCAAACTTCCGCAGAGTGCCCGAATGTCAGGTTCTGCCAATCGGACCCAATCATTCTGGGGAACAGGCCTCCGGAGAGAGCATCAGCATCTATGTGGTTCAGACCTGCTCGGTATTCGAGAGCATAGTCATATGTAGATAATGCAGAAAGCCACCTATGGCCAGTGGCATCCAACTTAGCTGAGGTCTGCACATAGGTCAAAGGATTATTGTCAGTTTTACTAGTATTTTAGCCCCATACAAGTACTCATGGAATTGGTCAACAATAGCCCACTTCAAAGCTAGGAACTCTAACTTATGTACAGGATAGTTCTTTTCGGATGGGGTCAGGCTTCTACTGGCAAGGCCACTGGTCTCAGGCCATTCTCGTGCTCTTGGTACAACACAGCCCCCAACCCTTGCAAGCTAGCATCAGTGTGCAGGACGTAAGGTTTTCTTGGATCGGCATAGGCCAGCACTGGAGCATGGGTAAGTTGATATATGATCTCATGAAAAGCAGTCTCACAATCAGGAGTCCAGCGGGCCCCAAATACTTCACTCGGATGAAAATACACTCTTTCAGTCTTGAGGGATGCTGACTTTTGGTATTTTTTGTGGTTGGGGATACCCTTGAGTAAGGTTAAGTAAGGAGGATCACTCTTGAATAGTCCTTGATGAAGGCCGATAATAACCACAGAATCCCAGGAATCTTTGCAGTTCTTTTAGATTTTTGGGCTGTGGCCAGGTGGTCAAGGCCTCAACTTTACTTGGTCGGTCTCTATTCCTCGGTGGATACTATGTGTCCCACATACTTTACTGATGTTTGAAAGAATTGACACTTATCAATGGACAGTTTAAGGCCAAAGTCCTCCAGTCGGTCCAATACCTTAAATAATCTGCTCTCATGTTCCTCCAGTGAGCTGCCAAATACAATAACATCATCTAGGTATACCAGGCACTCTAGTAAGTTCATGTCCCCCACTGCACGCTCCATCAATCGTTGAAAAGTGGCTGGGGCACCTGAAATCCCTTGAGGCATCCTCATGAATTCATAGAAGCCAAGTGGACAGATAAAGGCCGTCTTCTCACGGTCCTCTGGGGCCATCGGGATCTGGTAGTACCCACTGCGGAGATCCAGCACAGAGAACCACTTGCTCCCGTTTAGGCAGTCCAAAGCATCCTGAATGCGGGGCATTGTGTACTGATCAGGGATAGTCCGCCGGTTTAAGGTGCGATAATCCACACACATCCTTACTGTTCCATTCTTTTTCCTCACTACCACAATGGGGGAAGCATAAGGGCTTCTGGATTCTTGTATTACACCAGCAGCTAACATCTCTTGCAGATGCCGTCTCACATCATCTATGTCAGCAGGTGCCAGGCGTGAGACCTCTCACGAAATGGTCTTTGTCATGCAGCGGATATTGTGCTCAGCTCCTTGCACGCATCCTACATCCCATTCCTTTAAAGAAAACACCTGGTCTCTCTGGGCAAGCTTCTCACTGATCCTCACTTTCCATTCAGCTGGCAGCGGGGAGTCGCCGAAATCAAACAAGTCAGGCGTTACTCTGTCATTCTTCCTTGAACTATTGCTGCTGGGTAGCACTGCAGTGTCTGCACAATGCACATTAGCCAGGATGCAACCTCTGTTTACTCGAATGTCTCTTTCAGACACATTATGAACTTGGACCATTACCCTTCTGGCATAAGCATGGGCTCTAGCGGGCAAAATACTAGGCTTGACCAGCAGTCCCTCTGGCAATTTTCCATCGCCTGGTGCATCCAACATTAATATTTTATTCTTAACATCCTTTCTGATACGGACCTCTCCTGTAAGGTACACTGGGCATTTGGCGCCAGGATCAGAGACTCAGGATCCTTCTTCCATACAATTCCGACCGGTTCCTCTGGTTCTTGTTTTTCAGCATTTCTCTGTGCCTCATAGGCCTTCTTAATTAAAGCCGAACTCTTAAAGCTCTACTAGTCTTTGACCCCTGTTTTCATAACACAACTGTGCCAGCCTTCCGAACATATGAGCATTTGTTCCAATCAACAAAGGGACACCATCATACAGTCCAGTGGGGGACACACTAAGGCTAGGGTCTCTACTTGTTCGGCCACTCCAGCCACGGAGGTGGGGAAAGACAGCCAAATTCGGATATACCCGGAATAGGGGTAGGCCTTCTCACTTAACCCCCATACATGCAGTCCTTCTAATGGTTGTAAGGGTACGTCTGACAAATGCTTCTGATACCAATCCTGGAACATAATTGTCACTTGGGAGCCACTGTCTAATACAGCTCTTGTAGACACTACATTCACCTTTACAGTGGTCTCCATGGAGGGACCCACTATTCTGGACCAGTCTGGAGAGGCGGTAGTGGGGCCTGGGCAACTGACCTTGCCACAAAGGACGTGAATTAGCATTTTGGTGCCCTCACTGGGATCATGTCGTGCACCTCTTAACCACTGATTTCTTCTCCGAAGCTCTCCTTGTAGCCTATATGCAACTTTGTCAGTGTCTTTGGGGACTGGCATTCCCTTTCATGTGCCCATCTTTCCCACAATTATAGCAAAACATACTTTCTGGAGTTTGAGCTGGCCGGCGCCACACTGGGAGCCAGGGCAGGGGTATTACTAACTGGAAACCTGGGTGCCATCTCTGTCTGCGGGCTGATAAGCATTTGGAGACATCTCGTCAGCTTCTCCACTTCCATGGTCAAGGAATTGAGTTTGGAGCTGTTATCAGCAGGAGATACATGGTGGGTACCCCACCCCCATAGCAGATGCAGTCGGATATAGGTCAGGGCCCGTACTTGCAGGTGTGGCCTTCATAAAGGGACTGTTTTGAATTCGGATCCTCTCAACAGTTCGCCCCATTGTGGCATATCTTTTCCTTGTCAGAGCACTCATTGACTGCCAACCTCTGCCCCTGAACTTCACTTGATGGGTCCCTCAGTCACTGGTCGTAGTCGCAGCTATTGGTGCAGGTCCTCCCGAGGTCGTTTTTCTCAACTCCTCAATTTCTCTCATTAACTCATCATAGGAGGTGGGGATTCCAGTCGATCTGCCAGGCGTAACTGAAGCAACAGCAGTTCTGAGAAGGGGCAGACTTAAGGATCCTGTCCAGCCTGGTTCGGTCCAGTTCAATCGCTGGCAAACTACCTTTTCTGAGGCATTCTTGCAACAATTTTTCCAGCCGAGATACATACACAGACAACAACTCCCTTGGTACTGTTGTGCATCTCTTACTCTCCACCATAGGTCCTCATCAGAATCTGGGCTCCATACACATTCTCCAAGGCCTCAAGATAGGCCTGTGCAGTCGCTTCAGGGTTACTGGCCCGTTTGCTACGGATGGTAGCCAGGGCAGGACCTCGGAGGCTCTCACTAACCCTCTTCGCTTTTCGCCTTCCGAGCATTGCCATTCTAGCACTTGGGGCAACATAGTCTATCCAGGTCTCCCAGTCATCCTCCCTTGGGGGTGGGAGGGTGCCAGAGAAGATCCTCAACCTTCGGTAAGAGTCGTGACTAATGGCAGGTGCAGAAATAGGGTCTGCATTGGTTCAGCCTCCATTGCTGGCACTGGAGCAGAAGAGGGTGTTGGGGAGGAACACCCCAGGTGGCAGAATAGTTTCTTCAAGTCCTCCACAGTTTCCCTCTCCCAGCAACCATTCAGCAAATTTCTCCTCAAAGTTTCAGATAGTGGTGGGGCTGATTCCCCAGGTCTTTACTGTCCTTAGTTATCACTCTCCAAGCAGTGAGGGCTCCCTCTGGGGTAATGGTCTGTGGCACTTTGGAGCTATCTATGGGATCCTTAAGCTCACTAGGGCCAGGAAAGTGTGGGTGAGCAGATTAGCATGCCGACCCACCACCACAGGGTTTTGTAAACCTTCCACCTTGAAAGTACTCCTGCACAGTGTCCGTATTGATACCCAGGGGATGTCCAGGATAAGCATAGCATTTTGGGGGTCGATCTCCTCCCCAGTACACCACTCCACCAGCCGGTGCACAGCCACTTCTGTCGGGGTACCCATTTTTTCTTAACAGTGGTTCAAAATATGGCCACTAGAGGACACACAATCCCAGCGGTGAGCCTCCAAGATGTAACCCCTAGATGGCGCTATCCCAGGGGCTACTACCCCTGCCTGATTTGCCACTAACAGGTTGAGGGGCCTGGATCCAATGGCGGGTGCCTCCACCCAGAGGTCAGGGTTTGCAATAGTTAAACTAACTTGGTCACAGCCCTCTGGGACGCTGCAACCCCCCTTTCTTCCCACTAGTGGCCCACACAATATATCAGAATTACCTTCACAGTATACACTTACCCCCAGGTCTGGTTCCGGCACTGGGACCTCCTGTGAAATGAGATACAGTGCAACAATCACAGTACAGTACTTTAACATAGACAAATACTTCAGGCAGTATAACTTTGCTGAAACAAGCAGCTCTGATTTATTTAGGGAATATAACAAGGACAGGGGAAATCAGGTTAATTAGCTTATCACTCTAATAATCTACCTATGGCTCTGTGCACAGGCCTATCCCTATCAGTTACTGTCCCTGGGTACCCAAGCCCTAGTGGCTAGTCCAAACTGTGGCAGCTGGTAGGGGCCCTTTCACACAGAGAAAAGGAGAATTAAACAGTCAGCAGTACAGTAATTCCATTTGGATTTAATGTGGCAATTCAACAGGGAGCGACCCTGAATTAGTACTCACGACCTCCAAATAAGATAGGGTCCTTCAATGTCAGCAGGGCTCACTTGAGGTACACAAACCTCTTCACACATCCATATAAAAGAAAGCACTATACCAGGCAGGCTGCATCTGTATCCCGATCGCAATTACTGCACAATACCCGGGAGAACACGAAGCAGATTCAGTTCCTGACAGACCGAATGCAATTTTCAGCAATTCCTCCAGTCTTCTACAGGGTGAGCCTGGTTTCTACTCTTCAGAGATCCTTTGATTCTTTTCACAGGACGGATTCAGTCCTAACAAGCTGTTACACAAGCTGCAGACCGGAACTCTGGGCCTTACACACGTTTTTTGACTAAAACTGCACACTGAAAAAGCACAGGGCTCCTTCCTTCTTCACTGCCAAAGCTCAACTGACACTCCAACTGAAAACTGGCACTTCCTTTGAGTTCCTCCCAGTTCTTGACTGGATTGGCTGTCACCACAATAGACTGCTGCTGTTGGTCCAAAAGGCACTGAAGTCTAAACTACATCTCCCAGAGTCACTGCCCATACAATCCTCTTGTGGCTGGCTCAGATTATGAGTCCAAGTTCTGATTCTCTCAAGGCACCATTTTAGAGCTAGCTTACCCCACACTGATTGGTCCAGTTCAGCAGTTCAAAACTAGAATGGGAACTAGCAGACACAGTTCTGACTGCAAAGAAAGCAGGTTAGACAAACTGTAATTTCATTATTACTCTAAATAATTTCTGGCAAACAGTTACATCTTTCAGATAGGTTCCCTTTGCACTCTAGTGACTGCAAAATGAAGTAATTGGCAGCAGTTCGAGTGGTACTCAAACAGAGAAGCACAAAGTCCCCCCATACAAACTAATTATGTCTGCAAGCAGACAGCTCTTAAAGAGACAGTGCCAGAGGTTCTAAAAACACTCACTGATAAATGGCTTAAACGCCAAACACCATTCAGGCTTGGAGCATTCAAGCAAGCTCCTGGAAGTCTTTTGGGAACCCCCATTTGCAGGGGGGTTACACATGATTTTCCATTGGCCAGATTTTGGTGTGTTAGTTGTTGGGCGAGGTGGGGCAATTCCCCTGTGCGTTGTGTGGGGAGCCGGACCTTTTTCCTTACCTGGTGATGCTAATGAACTACAAACATGCTGATCTCCTGTATGACCATTCGCTGAGGAAGGAGGGGTGTTCTTCCCATTCTATATGTGAGGTGCTGCACCCCTCTCCCCATTTGCTAGTTTAAATATTCTGCAAAGACGTCAAACTTCTGCCCCAATGCACTGACTCCCTCCTTAGTCAGATGTAGTCCATCAAATTTAAAGAACTTTCGCTCCCAAAACTGTTGCCAGTTCCCTACAAATTTATGTCTTTTTTTCCTGGCACCAGCCCTTGAGCCACATGTTTAGCTCCCTTATCTCCCCTTCTCTGACCTTCCGTCCTTCTGCCCCCACTCCCAGACTGGCAGGTTCTCAGAGAAGGAGATGCTGGACGAAATGGATGGTAGTTTGTCACCCAGCCTGGTCAGGTATTCCTTGGTCTCCACAACTGACCGGCTGGAAGATCGTTAGTCCCTATGTGTACCAGGACGTCAACGTTTTCTCCTGCTTCCTGAAATACCATTTACTACAACACTGATCACAATAAAAATGAAAGTATGCACAAATAAAGTTGGACAACTGAAAATATGATGGTGGTGTAATTTACTGTGCACAATAGATTATACCCGAATCAGCTTTTGAGTTTTGTGGCTTTATTCACGCATCCTTTCCTGTTTTGTTCATCATAAAATGAGCGCTCTTTCACTGCTGCTCAAAATGAACCTGTATATTTTGACGCACACAGCTGTGTCCCTTGCCTTGTTTGTTGTCAGTACTGATCTAGTCATGTGTAGACAATCAGTGATACCCCAAGCAGTAACATAGCACACCCCACCCCCCCGACAAGATATGCACCTCAGATTCTGTGTGACTACATCTCTGTTGTGTTTCAGCTCGGCACTGTATTGTGAGCTGCAGACCCAGTCGGGAACCAAGCTGTATTGTGTGCTCCAAACCTGATGTGGAACTGACCATTAATCTGGGATATTCACAATAATTTAGTGCCAAAAGATGAGATTATCCACATACAGGTTGTAGCCCGTGTTGCCTGTGTTGCACTGCACCAGCGCTCCGCATGCCTCGATGTGTGACCTTTGCCCTCGATTTCCCCAGTCAAAGTGTCCATGTTACAACAATTGATAAAGATGCAGAAATACATTTTTTTTTTTATGCCTGTGTAACATCTATAGTGGTTTTCATGTTGTTATTGCAACTCCGCATGTTGTCAAAGAAAATGGTGCTGATGATTTATTTATTGAACAGTTTCACCAAGAAGGCATTTTAAGTCACTAGTCTCTTAGTGATCGTGGTCAACCTCAGGCTCAAATTGATAGGGCTGCGCACTGAAGATTTCTCTGTGTTCACTACTTGGATATTCATCAGATTCTTCGATGTGCAGACCCATTGTGGAGGCAAGACCGCTAAGTTCATGGTTCGAAACCTCAAAGGGCTACCCACTGGCAGCCATTGCGATGAGCATTGCTGTCAACTCATACTCCCAAGAGAAGAACAGAGGCTCGCTCTCCCTCCAAAGTCCTCTCCCAGTGCTCGCTGTTGTCGCACATGTGCTGTTCAGAAACGGAACCCCTCTGTGACGACACTGTAGGATGCATGTGGCCAACAGCATGAGCCGGGAATTTAGCAGCAGCTACAGAAACAGGGACAACTACTGAGATTTGCAGCATCACAGCATGCAAAAACAGGAGCAAAGGTAATGAAAAGGATTACACTGTTGCAAAGGATGCAAGAAAACAGATTTTATGCATCGTTATTAAGCAGACTGGTGAAGCTCCTGTTTAAAGGAAAACAATGGAAAAGACACAGCTTTCCTCTGATACTACAGAAGCTCTCAGTTAGTGATATCAGACAGTAACAATTTTTTTATGATTTTTTTTTTTTTTTTTATCTCCACTATTTTTCTCGCCTGCTGTGGCGATTACCGGCCGGGACATCCAGTCACCGGCCCTGCCTGCTGGGACAGCAGCAGGCACACTCACATGATGGGGGATCCAGTACAGTCGTCTGCCAACCCGCTGGAGGGCCTCCCCATACCCTCCCAAGCCAGGCCGCCCCCCGGGCGATTCCATGACAGTCCTCCTAGCACTGCAGGGCACAGCCATCAAGCTGCACGGTCGCACCCAGCCATTTTTTCCTCCTTACAGCCCGACGTGTGGACGTGCAATGACGTCGCAAGGCATAACATGCTGACATCTGCCACATTCCACAGGCTACGTTGCACCAGCCCTGCAGCCCCCCCCCCCCGGTGATCACCAGGGTGCACTGCAGAGTGGTTTAAGCCCTCAACCTTCCTCAGGATAGGAGAGCATTCCTCCAGACGCTCAATCCTATACCACCCCGACAACCAGCGTGGTGCAAGGTGTGGCATCCAGCGCCTCTGCCCTTAGTGCCACCAGGCATTTTTTTATGATTTAAAACAGCTACCCACAACTTGCACCTTCAGTTTCTGGCAGCCATGATCTCACGAGTAGCAGTGAGCTTCCTGAGATCACTTTATGCTAATATGCCTGTTTGATCTTTGCTACTAGTTGGCGGACATATTAGCATAAAGTGAGCTCAGGAAGCTCACTGCTACTCATGAAATGCTGACTGCCAGCAATAGAAAGTGAAAGATGAAGGCCATTGCTTAAAGTGATTTTGTGAGGTTTGCTATAGCAAATGGGAGTAGTAACCTGTAGGAGTTGTGATTCAGTCTCCTACCATTCAAACTGCCAAAAAGTTCTGTTTTCTCTGAAAAAAATGCTTTTAATTTCTGTGCTCTGCTTCATTTGCATAACCCACCCCTTCTCAGTGCTGCAACCCTCAGCCATGACATCATGCAAGGGAAACAAAGCTGGTTTGAAATGGAGACCTCTGTTGGTCAGTTTTGATATTGCAGATAAACCTGAACCTGTCATTCGGCCGGCGGCCAGGTGGTATGTGGGCAGGTTGCAACCGCCCACCGATGATGGGGGATGGGAGCAGGGTGGACAAGGCGTCCTGTGTGGGTGGGAAGGGTGAGGAGCTCCACTGGATCACCAGGGGAGTTTTGTACTGCAATTTACTGTGATCGGGGTTAGAGGCTGTGGAAGGGTACCATTAGACTACCAGGGAATGCTTTAGGGTACTTTTACCGGCGATTGGGGAAACGGAGGGAAGGGATACCACTAGACTACCAGGGAATGGAGTAATGTACATTCACCGGCGATTGAGGAAATGGGGGGGGGTACCACTAGACTACCAGGGTTTGTTCTATGGCAGTGTACTGCGATCACGGCTACAGGGCAGGGGATGCCCCGGGACACCCTCTGCACATGTCAGTCTATGCAGGACACCAGGCGCAATTCGCTGGCTGCCCTGCGCAAGGCATGCAAATGGAGCCATAATGACATGCAAATGACCCCATTTGTACCTTGCATATATTATGGCCTCATTTGCATGCCCTCTGCTGAATATCACGGGTGATGCGCCCAGCGCAACTGCATTTGCGCTGGCACATCCCCGTGCCCTCTATCTGTGGCTTGAGCTGGTGCAGTGTCACTGCTCCGTGCGCAGGCCATGCCATATTCAACGGTGCTGCGCCTTGGCACATCACTGTTGAATATCACCTGGTCCTGGCCCCGGCGCATCCCAGTTGTGCTGCACCCACGCTTGCGCCACTGCCAGGTGCAGTCTGAATATCTGGGCCAGAATGTATAAAGCCTGGTTTAAAATAAACATATTATGAAAGCTTTTATTGTTGAAGCCACTACAGAAATATGACTGTACTTCACAGTAAAGAAATTGGAAAACTACTTCTTATTGTACAAAAACTGCCTTACTACATATTTTTATTTATTTTATTTATTCAAGTGTTTCACCAGGAAAGCATACTGAGCAATAACTGCTCATTCCCAGATGTGTCCTGGGGGCACCAAAGTGCAGTTACACAAGCAAATACATGGGTACAATTCAGACAGTAGTACAACAGTTACACAGAATACAAGCACAATTTACATATTAGGTAGATGGCAGTAAGCAGAGACAGTGGGAACAACAGGGTGGGTAACTACAATAATCAGAATAGTATTACACATGAGAGTAGAACAAAACTATATAATAGGGAGTTTTTTGGATAAAGAAATGGAGACCTCTGTTGGTCAGTCTTGGTATTGTAAACATGTACACTACCAAAATAAGCGACTGCATTTCTTTAGTCAGTCTTGGTATTGCAAACATGTACAGTACCAAAATAAGCGACTGCATTTCTCAGCAAAGAAATACTGCAAGCTAAATATTGTATGCACAATGCCGTGTTATAAAAATAAACATATACAAGTTTCTTTGTTGAAGCCACTTCAGAAAAGTGAGACTACACCTCATAGCAAAGGAATTGGAAAACCACTTTGTATTATATTCACAATGTCTAATATTTTTTTATAAACAGCCACAGATTAAAATTGTTACATACATACTTTCCAATTGTTTAATCCTGAGTGAACCAATTGTTCAAGACACAAGTCTACTCAGACAAGAGAGTGTGTCTGCATACTACATCTTGCAGTCACCATCACCAAAATAAGGGACTGTGCCTCTGAGTAACTAACATATAAATCTACTTCACAATTTACCCAGAATGCATTGGTGCTGTATGTAAAACATTGACAGTTGCTTTGCATGACATCTTTCAGGGGATGTGGCCACACATAGAAAACTGGAGAACAGATTGCTCATAAAACAAAATGATTGACAAACTTTTTTTCACTAAAGAAATTGCAGCTTCACCAACTGAAGCATGGGTGGCAGTGGCATACTGTGTGAAAAAGGCATCTCTAAAACCTCACAAAATCACTGAAAAACAATTATAGGGAATCAAAAAATACAGTCTCAAAGCACTAAATGCAAACCTATGGTATTTTACCTATTATTGTCATGTTTTTACACTCTTGTTTGTATAACCTTTTTAATTATTGTTCATGTTTTATACACTCTTGTTTGTATAATCCTTTGTAATTGTTGTCTTCCCTCCCACTGACATGGAACCTTTGTAAACGAGCTCCCAGCTCAAAGATGTTTAATCCTAGATCTCAATAAATAAAAATAAATAAATAAATAATCAAGCATTTTTGTAGCACCTGGGTAAAGCTGTGCATTTTCCAGTGTTTCCCTTTAAGATGAGTGAGGTTCAAAATCAGTTGGGATAACTGGAGGAACTGAACAGTTTATGCACTGTGGAGGAGGGCCAATCAATGTTAGTCACCAAGTATCGGCAGTTCACCAGAGGACTGGGTGCACATGGATGAGATAAATTCAGTGATCTATGCAGGGACAGGTCAAGACAGCACTATACCCCCACAACGAAAAGAGGAACTGAGAGGATGAGGACGGATTTGAGGAGGAGCAGCGCATAGGTGGAGTAAAAGAGACCAATAGCATCACTGCAAATTGGATACCAGAGGAGAAATAGATAGCAACACACACTACCTCTTCTGGGGCAATCCTGCCTGGCTATAGAGCAGCCAGAGATTGCCATTGCACAATATTTGACTTTGGGGAAGTGCCAGGTCTCCAAGACAAGGACATCTTGCTGGAAGTTAGCCACGAGGGGCTGCAACTGATACAGTTTCAGCAGGAGGCTGCAGATGTTAAGGTGGGCAATCTGTGGTCCTTTGGGAAGCTGCATTGGTGAGAAGGAGGTGGGGCCAGGATTCAGTTTGATGTTTCATGTTACCAGAAGTTGTAAGAATACAGGAGGCTTAAATGAGCCATAATGTTACCGAACATCCACACAATACACACCACTTCTCTCTATACAATGCCACGGGATGGACATCTCTTTCTTACAGAAGACAGAGAAATGCCTCCCTCTGGACCTTCAGCGCTATCGCCAAGAAGCTGCCTCAATATATCTTGGATTGTTTACCCCTAAGCGTGATAAGTACCTATACGCTGAGAAGTGCCTTCTATATCTACCTGGCCAAGGTCGAATCACGCTTTGATAGGGCTTCCATGAGCCATATGTTACCAGTGTGTTGGAACACTCTGCAAAATAATCTTGAAACTGGCTCATAGTATCAGCATATCAACATTTAGAAAACTCTATGCTTGGTCTTTTGAGGACATCTGCAATTGTTTCTCCTGATCTCCCCCTCACTGCCTCAGTGACTTGCAGGTCACCTGTCTGATGCAATATTACATTTACTACCCTGTCTCACTGACCCCTTCCCTTCACTCTTTAACCTTTTCATACCATTCCTTTCTTGCTTTTCCTTGTGTAGCCTGCTCCCTTGTGTAGGTTTCAGTTGTCTTAAAGTAGCATTACCTCTTGTTCACATGCCTCCTATGTCCTGACCCTGGGGCATTCACCTTACCTACTCCCTCTCCTCACTTCCCTTACCTGGAGCCTGTCCTTACCCATTGCTCTGGTATCACAATTTGATACTATGACACTTGCAGGTTCCCCTGCTACCCTTCCCCTCTCTCTTTGACCTTCACAACTCCCTTCCTTTCCTTATCAGCTTCCTAACTTCCCTTGTTGCCCCCTCTCACTCATGTTTGTTCTTCTGCTTTCACCACACTAGTGTCCAGTCTTGACTATAACCTTTATTTATCTGCTCATGTGTGTATATAGTACTCAGGCACTATAACTGTCATTACCCTGTGTATTATATTTAGGCTTGACTATGTTAGCTAGTTTGCGTAAATATTGTGTGATTTCATTGTGTTCAGTGTGCTGTGTATTGTTTGTGTAGCCTGTCCAGGTCCATCTTGCAAGTGAGCTTTGCTCAATGATGTTCGCCTGGTTAAATAATTGATTGATTGATGTTGTTTGGAGGGCGAGGAAGGGGGGGGTGCAGGGAGTAGAAAGAAGTGAGGAGGATCAGGAGGGGCCAGAGAGCTTCAAGATGGAGCCAAGGAGCAGGTGAGAGATAGTACCCAGGACATCAGGATGAATGTGAAGAGTGGAGAGAGAGGAAGAAGGGATGGTGGGGAGTGAGGGAGGGGATGGAGGGGGAAGAGAGGCGGCAGTGAAGGTTGAAAGGAGAACTGGGAGATAAGGAGGGGAGGAGAGCTATGATATGCTGCATTATAGTTAATGAACCTAGATGTGGGGTATGTACACCAGGAGCATTGGCCTGGAACAGATAGGGATGCTACAGGGAGTGTAGGCCTGGCTCAGATTGGAAGGCTAGGGGCCAGTATATGCCAGGCCCAGACAGGGAGGCTGCGGGAGCATAGGCTTGACCCAGATAGGGAGGCAAAGGGGAGATGTGTTAAGCACAAAGTAAAGCCTTGTGACAGATTAAGCTAAGGGCACTAATAAGCAGTCACAAGAACAACAGTAAAGTAAACCTGAAGGTAACAAGTTATAGCAGAGCAGTAAATTGGTAGAGAATGAACTTCCAGTGACATCACCAATGTGATGGGAGATTACTCTCTAGGACTCCAAGAACCACGCATATAGTCTGTTATAATTCTGCCCCTAATTTCTTCAAAACTATGATTTTAGAACAGAGATACTGTTCTAACATGGCAACAAAGCATACTAGATATAAAAACTCGAAGGCAAGTGCATCACAAACAAAAATGAAGCAGTTTACCAAAGATGATGAGATGGAGGGCTTTGTAGCCCACTCCTGTTGCAACCGCCCACCCTCAGAATCCTCGCCAGACCTGGAGGAAGATGCGAACATACGAAATTGCCAGCAGATACAGGCCATTCAGTCTATCTAGTCTGCTTGAGTGTGCAGCACTTCAGTCCCTTAGACTGTGGCTGCCCCCACCTCCCTCTATATGCCTCCCCCATCTCCCACCCTCCCGATTTCCCTCCCTTGAATCTGTCCCACCCTCTTGAAGTTCCCAACACTCTCAATGATACAATTTCCTCTGGCAGAGCATTCCACCCTGCCACCACCCTTTCTGTGAAATAGTGGCTACGCAGTTCCCTCTTGAACCTGCCCCCTTCCAGCTTCATAGAGTGTCCCCTGGTTTCCCTTCCGCCTTTCCAATTGAACATACACCTGGTGTCTACTTTGTTCAAACATTCAGCAACTTGAACGTCTCAATCATATCCCTCCTTCCTTCTTTCCTCCAGGGTATACATATTAAGTTCTCTCTGTCTCTCCTCATATGGTCTGCCCCCCAGCCCCAAGATCATTTTTGTTGCCCTGCACTGTACCCTCTCCAATAGTTTGATGTCCTTTTTCAAGTAGGGGCACCAGAACTGCATGTAGTACTCTAGGTGCGGTCTCACCAAGGACCTGTACAGGGGCAAGATCACCTCCCCACTCCTAGAAGTAATCCCCTTTGCTATGCACCCTAGCATCCTGTTTGCCTTCACTGTTGCCTTCCTGCACTGAGCAGAGTGGTTCATTTCTCCAGTTACCAGCACTCCCAGATCCTTCTCCTTGGATTTTATTAATGGGACACCCTCCAGCCAGTAATTGTGTCCTGGGTTCTTGTCTCATAAATGCATCACTTTGCACTTCTTGCCATTGAAACCAAGCTGCCAAGTGTGAGACCATTACTTCAGTTTCATCAAATCCTCCTGAAGTACGTTTGCTCCCTCATCCCCATCTACTTTGGCACAAATCTTTGTATCATCTGCAAAAAGACTGATATTACTCTTAATCCCCACTACAATGTCGGCTATGAAAAAAAAAAACCAGTCCCAGCACTGAGCCCTGTGGTACACCACTTATTACTGCCCTGGGTTCAGATGCCTCCCCTCCCACTACTACCTTCTGCTGTCTACCCTGCAGCCAGTTCTTGACCCATCTTAACAGTTTCCTCCCTGCTCCCGGACTCAGCTTACAGATCAGCCTACTGCATGGCACCGAGTCAGAGGCCTTGCTGAAATCCAGGTAGAGGACAGCCACCGGATGTCCCCTGTCTAGTGCCCTCATAACCCAGTTGTAAAAATCAACCAAGTTCATCTGGCAGGATCTGCCTGAGACAAACCTGTGCTGCCTGCTGTCCTGGAGATTGTTATTCTCAAGAAATTGCACCAGTTTTTGCTTGAGGATTGTGTCCATCAGTTTTCCCACAACTGCAGTAAGACTTACTGGTCTGTAATTCTCTGGTTTGTCCTTGGGCCCACTCTTATGGAGAGAGGTATTGAACAGGTCTGCCAATGGCCTTACCAGGACCTCTGCCAACTCTTTCAGCACCCTGGGGTGGACTCCGTCTGGGCCAGGTGCCTTGTCCACCTTCAGGGACTTTAGGCCCTACCTCTCCCTTTCTACTGTGATTTCCCCATCCGTGGTTGCTTCTCCTCCTCCCTCTCCCATCTTGCCCTTCTTCTCAGGTACGGGCTATCCCTCTCCTTGGTGAAGACTGAACAGAAGCATTCATTATGTACCCCTGGCTGCTCAGACCCCTTTTCTACCCATCCACTTCCCCTCCTGATCCTAACAGTTTGATCTTTGCTCCTTCTCTTCTCTCTGACACATCTGAAGAAATCCTTTTCTCCTTCTTTTATCCCCTGTGCTAACCTCCATTCCCTAGCCACCTTTGCTGCCCTTACCACTTTGCTCACTTACATAGATACATAGACAGTGTCGGCAGATATGGGCCTATGGCCCACCCAGTCTGCCCATTTAAGTTTGTAAGTTCAGTTTATGTTTTCCAGGAAGTCTGTTGCCCCTTACCCCTGACCTCCAGAATTCCTTTATGTCTATCCCATGCATTCTTAAATTCCGTGATTGTTTCAGCCCCCACCACTTCCTCTGGCAGGGTGTTCCACTTGTCCACCACCCGTTCTGTGAAGAAATTCTTCCTCACGTTTCCTCTGAATCTTCCTCCCTCCAACTTCATCCCATGCCCTCTACTCCTGGAACATCTTTTTCGCTTAAAAATAGTGCATTCCTGCACCCTGTTCCTCCCTGTAAGATACTTGTATGTCTCTATCATATCCCCTCTCTCCCTCCTCTCCTCCAGGGAGTACATGTTCTCTTACACTTCTCTGGATTTCTTCACGTATTCTTCTGTCTTCCGTCGTGTTGGATCTCTTGTAGATCCTAAATGTATTTCTCTTCTCCCTCACCTTCTCCACTACCTCTCTACTCATCCAACTTGGTTTCTTGGTCCTGGCTTTCTTGCTCTGGCTTTTAACACAAGTTTTAATGGCTTCAGCCAGTCCTGTCTTGATGGCTGACCATTTTTGTTCCGTGTCCATTTCTGGGTGGATGCCTGCCATATGACTTTCCAGTATTTGTCCAATCCTGCCAAAGTCCGCCCTTTTAAAGTCCAGGACCCTAGTTTTTGTAGTGGCTACTTCGCTACCCAGACTGATTGAGAACCACTGCGGTGGTCACAGCTTGCTAGAGGTTCCTCCACCCGTACATCCTTGACCTGATCACCATCCTCCAGTACCAGGTCTAGTGTATTCCCCTCTCTCGTTGGCGCCATTACCCTCTGGGTAAGGAAGCCATCCTGGAATGCTTCCGGGAGGATCTGCACCCTGGTGCAAGTGGTTGATAGAATGCTCCAGTCCCCCAGCCCCAGTACAGTAAAATCTCCCACCACCACTATGCTCCCTTTGCCACTATACCTCCATATCTCTTCACCCAGTTCCCTGTCAATGTCCTCCTGCTGGGCTGGAGGTCTGTAAATGACCCCCAGACAGATCTTAGTCCCTTTCTGGTTGTGTAGTTGCAACCAGATTATTTCTGACCTGCCCCCCTTCCCTTCCTCCTGATTACATCTGATCCCTTCTCTAGCATAAATGGCAACCCCCCAACCTTCCCTTTATCTCTGTCCCTCTGGAATAGTTTGCACACTGGGATGGTTAGGTCCCAGTCATGGTGCCTGGTTGCCCACATCTCAGTAATGGCAGCTATGTCTACCTCCTCCTCCTCTGCCATCAATGCCTGCAACTCTGCCAACTTATTCTCCAGGCTCCTAGCATTTAGTAAAACCATTCTCCACACTGCTGATAGCCTTTCTGCTTCTTTACCCTTCACTTCAACCCCTATTTCACCTAAGCTCATATCTATCCCAGTGGTGGGTGGAGGTCCATTAGACCCCCTCTCCTGGCAATTCCAAGATCCAGTGCATCCCTCCCACCTAGTTTAAAAGATACCTCTCATTGATAAAATCCCCCAGCTTCTGCTTCTGCTTCAACACCTGTGACCCTACCCTGATGAGGTATAACCTATCCCCTGCATAAAGATCTGTGTTATCCCATGTGCTACCCCAGTCCCCCACCAAACCATAGCCCTTGGATACACACCATTCCCTCAGCCACTTGTTGAAGTCACCGATTCTTCTCTTCCTGACTTTGCTAGCCCTTGGCACTGGCAGAACATCTGAGAAGGCTACCATTGTTTCATCTTTGCTGCATAGTTTCCCCACTTCCCTGAAGCTGTCCTGTACCTCCTCTATCCTTCTCCCTTTCAGATCATTTGTTCCCAGGTGCACCACAATGTGCAGCTTCCCCTCCACCTTCCCCACATATCTGACCATATTCTGCCCCACTCTACTTGCTGTCAAGCCTAGCATGCATTCTACCCAGATGTTACTTTTTCTGGTAGCCCCCCATCTTATACCCTGAAGTATAGAATCTCTTTAATTAGGACTCGCTTGCTACTTATCCTGCTCACCCTCTTACTGACCGCTCGCCCCTGCCCCCCAACTTGTAAGGCTCTCTCACCCCCGTCCTGCCTCCCCTTTGTCTCCTCTAACCTTGCCGTATCCTCTCCCCTTGCAAATATGACCGCGGTACTGACCTCCACCTCTGAACTATTTTCTTTCTGTGGAACCTCCCCATTTCATTCATTTGTTCCTCCATCCACCACACCACCACCTCCTCTGCTGTTACTTCCCCTTGTCTTCCCTGAAATGTGACCCTCACCCACGCTGACTCCCCTTCCCTCCTCTCCCATCCTTAGCTTTCCCCGGGCTACCTGCTGCTTCCCTTGTCCTCTTGTCTCCTTGCTTTTTACTTCCCTCCAGAGAGACTGTATCTCCTTGCTGAGCCCCCCTGCCACTGTGTCTTTATGGTGTACTGCCTACTGCCTCCCTGCTGTGTAACTTTTCCCCTGTAGCGACCTCTCCCTGCTCCTTCACTGTAACTTCCTTCCTCTCTGCTTCCTGATCTTCTGGACTAGCTAACCCTGAAGATCTGTTTGCAGTGCTAATCTCCTTTTCATTGATGAGTCCAGTTCCTCTTCCCCCACGCGGATATCTTTGCTCCGACCCAATCTTAGTAATGCCCCTGTGCTGGACCCACCTCCAGTCATCACTTCCTTCCCTAGGCTGCAGCCACTTGTGCGGCCCTCCTGCTGTCCCACCTAGTTCCCCCTTATCTGTGCCTGTTATGAGCTCTTTTGACTGCCTCATTAGTTTCCCCTTCTGGTTGTGTTCCCCCATTCTGGCTCCTCCATGCCTCCAGTTCCTTTATCAACCACTCTATTTCCTGACTGAGCTGGCCCATCTGCAAACACACCCTGCAGACCCCTGCCCTCCAAGCCACTCCCAGGAATATGGCTGCTCCACATCCATGGCAACATACAAACCTTCCCATCTCCCGCCCTAATTGACTGCCCCTGTGCAACCTTTCCTCCCTTAACCTGGTCCTACCCCACTCCATGGAACCCTTCCCCCTCCTTGAACTCCCCATGTCTGTAATGGATATATGTGGCCCTCCCAGTTAGGCTCTTCCCTGTCTAACAGCGTAGCCTGCTGCCTGCTCTCCTTCCTGCTGATGCCCTGCAGATGCTACTCAAGATGCTAAACTCCTGCTTCGTGGCACTCAAGCTTTGGGGTCATTTGGTCCTCTTGAAATATAATTGGATCCCAGCCTCACTATTGACTGGTCCAAGTCACTTGGCCATCCCTCCCTCTCCTGAGTATTTACAGCCTCTCTCCCTCACTTAAATGCCCCCCTCTTCCCAGCCAAGACAAAATCATTTGTTTCAAACTTGTACTGTTTTAATCACATAGCACACATTGTCATCTTATGAAATGCTAGCTCATTCCTAAAGAAAAACAAATAGCACAGAGAAAATACCTATCTTCTAGCTCCAGCTACTTACTTCCTTCTGCTGGGTTTCACTCCAACTCAGTACTTATCTTCTAGCTCCAACTCCCTACTCCCTTCTGCTGGGCTGCACTCCAAAGATGATTTACTGCTGTCCCGAAAATCAGAAATAACTTAACCAAAAATTCTATCCTCGGTTCAAAAAAACGGAACCCTCCCTACTAGATCTTTGCCAGGATGTTTGGAACCTGGAAAAAAGTAACAGCAAATATCACAACACTATCAGAGATCTCTGAGGCAGAAGAGAGAAGATCATGTGCTGCTTTATCCACTCCAGCAAGATAGAGAAACACAAGGCAGGCTGGACGATATCGAAAACAGAACCCACCATTGCAATTTCTGCATACATGGAGTGGAGTGGCAGAGGGAGAAGAGGAGGGGTTTGTTACCCTATTGATTTGCATGGAAACATAGTCTTTGACAGCAGATAAGGACCGCTTTCCCCATGTAGTCTGCCCATTTCCTTACCTACTGGATAAGCTGCAGAGCCTAGTTAACCAACATCCCATTTCTTCCTATTCCCCACAAGAACTGCCTTATGTCTGTTCCATGCATTCTTGAATTCCCCCACTGTTTTTGACCTCACAACCTCCTCAGGAAGGCCATTCCATGCGCCCACCACCCTTTCTGTGAAAAAAGACTTCCTCACATTACCCCTGAGCTGTCCCCACCATCTTCAAATTGTGTCCCACTGTTCATGCACATCTCTTTTTCTGAAAGATGCTACCCTCTTGGACTTTGTTGATTCCCTTGAGGTACTTGAAAGTTTCTATCATGTCCCCCCCTCCCTCCTTTCCTCAAGGATATTCATATGAAGCTCCTTTAGTCTATCCTCGTATGGCTTCTGTTGCAAACCCTGCACCATTTTAGTTACATAGATACATACATAGATACATAGACAGTGTCGGCAGATAAGGGCCTATGGCCCACCCAGTCTGCCCATTTAAGTTTGTAAGTTCAGTTTATGTTTTCCAGGAAGTCTGTTGCCCCTTACCCCTGACCTCCAGAATTCCTTTATGTCTATCCCATGCATTCTTAAATCCCGTGATTGTTTCAGCCCCCACCACTTCCTCTGGCAGGGTGTTCCACTTGTCCACCACCTGCTCTGTGAAGAAATTCTTCCTCACATTTCCTCTGAATCTTCCTCCTCCAACTTCATCCCATGCCTCTAGTCCTGGAACATCTTTTCGCTTAAAATAGTGCATTCCTGCACCCTGTTCCTCCCTGTAAGATACTTGTATGTCTCTATCATATCCCTCTCTCCTCCTCCTCCAGGGAGTACATGTTCAGTGCCTTCAACCTGTCCTCATAGGACTTGTGATGCAATCCATGCACCATCTTTGTTGCCCTCCCTGAACCTTCTCTACCCTGTCTATGTCCTTACGTAGGTATGGTCTCCAGAACTGTACACTGTACTCCAGGTGGGCCTCACTAGTGTCTTGTATAGCGGAATTATGACCTCCTTTTCCTGCTGGTGATGCCCTGCCTATGCATCCCAGCATCCTATTTGCTTTACCTGCTGCCTTGTCACACTGTTTCCTTGCTTGAGGTCATCAGAGATGATAATTCCAAGATCCCTTTCCTGCTTGGTGCATGCTATATCCTCACCCCCAACTGATATATTGTGCCAGGGTTTTGTGCCCCATATGCATTATCTTGCACTTCCTTGCATTGAATTTCAACTGCCAAACCCCTGACCATTCTTCAAGTTTCTGCAGGTCCCTTCTCATTCTGTCTCACACCCTCTGGTGTGTCTACTCTGTTACAGAGCTTTGTGTCATCAGCAAACAGTGAAATTCTGCCTTCTAGGTCCTGCGCAATGTCACTGATGAAGATATTGAATAGTACCGGTCCCAGCACTGATCCCTGTGGTACCCCACTGGTCACTCTTTCCTCTGTGGAGTGACAGCCATTTACCACCACCCTCTGTGTCCTGCTGCCCAGCCAGTTACCTACCCACCGCACTACTGTCCTGCCCACACCCATATTCCCCAGTTTGTGCAATAGTCTTCTATGTGGCACAGTGTCAAAGGCCTTGCTGAAGTCCAGATAGGCCATGTCCACTGCCCTCCCCTGACCCACCTCCCTAGTCACCCAGTCAAAAAATTCAATGAGGTTGGTCTGACATGACCTTCCCCTGGTGAAACCATGCTGCCCTCCTCTGGACTATCTCCATCCTGTCTATGTCCTTGTGGAGATGGAGTCTCCAGAACTGGATGCAGAACTCCAGATGGGGTCTCACCAACTGTCTGTATATAGGGTTGCCACCTTTGGATGAAGCAAAAACCAGATCCTAAGCTCCGCCTCTAGCCCCACCCCTTTTCATGACTCATCATGCACTGTTCCTCCAATAAAAGACAACACTTAAAGCAGCAGTGAAATAAAAATGTTAAAATACTGTACTGTGCCTGTTAAAATTACTTTCCTAGGTTCTTCCTAATTATTTATTTATTGACATAGGTTACCAGATAAACATAAAGAGCTAAAAGAAATCTCATTTACAGATATGATCGGGGGTGGGGGGGCAAGGGAAATACCATACTGTAAATAGCATACAACAGTATACATGCTTTATATCTTTTTCTGCCTCCATTTCCTGTTCTTGTCCACAATACTATTTCAAAGCCAAAGAAGTGACTATACTTTTTTCTTGTGGGGAAAAAATCATTTCAAACATTTAAAAATGCCTACATTCTGTTAGAGATGAAAATGTTTATCAGCAAATGAAAGTGAAGGACAACTGGCTCTGTTACTGTTACAAAAGGTGGGGGCAGCTGTGCTTTTATGCCACTTTAAGATGCAGTGGAAAAGAGTAGGTTAAGTAAGTGCTAATGGTGTTAATGGCCATACTTTACACCTCCCAGGGTTACTGCATTCACAAACAAAAGGCTGCACTGACAATGGAACTTGTTTGTAACCTGGACATGTAGCTGAAACAATGAGTGATATGAAAAAATGTGTTTCAAAAGTATGTGAGCACTCAGAATGGCTCAAAAACCTGACCAGCACAGAGCAAAACCGGATTACCTGATAGGGACCTTGAAAACCTGATCACCAGGTAAAAAACCTTACAGGTGGCAACCCCATCTGTATAGAGTGATAAGAACTTCCTGTTTTCTACTGGTGATGCCTCTCCCTATACTTCCCAGCCCTCCTTATTGCCTTCTCACATTGCTTACCTACCTTAAAGACATCTGATATGACTACCCCCAGGTTCCTTTCCATTTGTGTTGTTGTTAAAACTGCACCCCCCCCCCAATGAGTACTCTTCCCCTGGGTTTTTGTTTCCCAGGTGCATTAGTTTGCACTTGTTTGCATCAAATCTGAGCTGCCATTTTATTGACCATTCCTCCAATCTTGCCAAGTCCCTTCTCATCCTTTACACCTCTTCTTGTGTATCAACTTTATTGCAGATCTTTGTGTCATCTGCAAAGAGGCATACTTTTCCTTCCAGCCCCTCTACAATGTCACCTACAAAGACATTAAAGAGGACTGGTCCCAATAATGAACCCTGTGGTACCCCACTAGTAACCTCCCTTTCTTCAGAATGTACTCTGTTTATTATTACCCTCTGGGTCCTATTGTCCAGCCAGCTTGTCACCCAGGCTGCCACCCTGGGAACCCCTCCCAGGCTGGCTAACTTGTTTGTTAATCTTTTGTGTGGGACTGTGTGAAATGCCTTGCCAAAATCTAGGTAGACCATATCCACTGCCCCTTCCTGGTCTATTTCATTGGTTACCCAGTCAAAGAAATCGATTGGATTCATCTGACATGACCTTACTGCTGTGAATTCATGCTGCCTTGGATCCTGTTCTCTGCTGATCTCTAAGTACTCAACAATTCTTTCTTTCCATCATTTTCCCTACCACTGAGGTCAAACTAACAGGTCTGGAGTTTCCTGCCTCTGCTTTGCTCCCACTTTTATGAAGGGGAATCACATCTGCCCTTCTCCAGTCCTCTGGTATCACACCATCTTCCCATGATTTGTTAAAAAGTGTAGTCAGTGGTGTTACGAGTTCTCTCCTTAGTAGGGTTGCCACCTTTGGATGAGGCAAAAAACGGATCCTAAGCTCCGCCCCCAGCCCCACCCCTTTTCATGACTCATCATGCATTGTTCCTCCTAGAAGTCCATTTGTTACATCAATAAAAAAGAACAATGCAGCAGTTAAATAAAAATGTTAAGATGCTGTACCGTGCTTGTTAAAGTTACTTTCCTAGGTTCTTCCTAATTATTTATTTATTTAAATTTATTGACATTGGTTAACCAAATAAACATACAGAGATAAAATAAATCTCATTTACAGATATGATCTGGGGGGAGACAAAGGAAATACTGTAAATAGCATAAAATAGTACCCATACTTTATATCTTTTTCTGGCTCCATTTCCTGTTCTTGTCCAAAGTACTGTTTCAAAGCCAAAGAAGTGACCATACTTTTTTCTTAAGGAAAACAATAATTTAAAACATTTAAAAATGGCTAAATTCTGTTAGAGATGAAAATGTTTACCAGCAAATGAAAATGGTGAACAACTGGCTCTGTTACTGTTACAAAAGGTGGGGGCGCTGTGCTGCTTTGCTACTTTAAGATGCAGTGGAAAGATTAGGCTAAGTAGGTGCTAATGGTGTTAATGGCCATACTTTACACCTCCCAGGGTGACTGCATTCACAAACAAAAGGCTACATTGACAATGGAACTTGTCTGTAACCTGGACATGTAGCTGAAACAATGAATGAATTTGTTTCAAAAGTATGTGAACACTCAAAATGGCTCAAAAACCTGACCAGCACAGAGCAAAACCGGATTACCTGATAGGGACCCTGAAAACCTGATCACCAGGTAAAAAACCTGACAGGTGGCAACCCTACTCCTTAGTTCTTGTAGAATCTCATCAAGCCTCATTGCTTTGTTCGCTTTGAGTTTTAGGAGTTCCTTCATGACCCTTTCTTCTGTGAATGGACTGGTATCGACCCCCCTGTCCAGAGTTCTTTTATTGTTTGGTTTAGGTACCTCCCCCTCTTCCTTTGTGAATACCGAGCAGAATTATTCATTCAGTATCTCTGCCTTTTCACAGTCACCCTCTGCCCCCTCCACCCCAAGCCTCACTATCCCTTTCAGTTTCTGTCAACAGTTGCTGAGATCAGTGCTCTCCATTCCCTCTGACTATGGACCGGGCCCTCCAGTCCTTAGTACTGAAGCCCACTAGCGCTACAGCCAGGCTAAGATCATGGTCCAGTTTCAGAGCAAGGAATGGATACTCAGAGAAGCATGGCAATGCTGCGATTTAAAATATCAGAATGCCAGCATATTTGTTTAGCAGGATTTCTCTCTGGCACTTCAAGCCAAATGTTAAAAGTAAGATCCATTATTACATGCAAACATACGAAGAAGCCAGCAGAGGAAGGCCGTTTCGTCTGTCAAGTCTGCTCATATTGCACGGTCCACAGCTTGAGCTAATGTCCCTGCTCTCCGTCCTCACTCCTCCCATCCTCCCTCCCCATGATCCTTACCTTCACCCTATGCCTATCCCAGCCTCTCTTAAAGCTGCCCACTGTCTTCAACGAGATGACCTCTTCAAGCAGTGTATTCCAAGTGTACACCACCCACTCCATGAAGAACTGCTTCTTGGACTCCCTCCTAAATCTCCCACTCTCCAGCTTAAGACTGTGCCCCCTCATGATATGGTTGCCACTCATCTTAAAGAGACTCTCCTTATCAATCTTATTTATCCCTTTCAAGTATTTGAAGGTCCCAATCATGTCCTCTTCTCTCTCTCTCTCTCTCCTGTCTTCCAGGGAGTACATGTTCTGTGCCCTTAACCTCTTCTCATGTGCCTTGCCCTGCTGACCAGCTGTCATCTTTGTAGCCTTCTTCTGGACCTTCTCCAGCAGGTTAATGTCCTTTTTGAGGTGTGGGCATCAGTCCTGAACTCCATACTCTAGATGCGGCCTTACCAGTGACCTGCACAAGGGCAGTATATCCTCCTGTCTCCTACTACTGATCCCCTTAGATATGCATCCTAGCATCTTGTTTGCCTTTGCTGCTGCTTTCTTGCACTGCGTGGAGTGCTTCAGGTCACTAGTGATCATCACTCCCAGGTCCTTCCCCTCCTCTGATACAGATACTCAGACTCCAGCCAGGTAATACTCTGTCTTGGGATTCTTGGCTCCAATTTGCATAACTTTGCATTTCTTGGCATTGAAGCCAAGCTGCCAGATCCTGGACCACCTCCCCAGCTTTTCTAGATCTTTCTGTAGGTCCTGTATGCCTTCAGCTGTGTTTACTGTCCCACACAGTTTGGTGTCATCTGTAAATAAGTACATTTTGCCTTTAATGCCATCTCCAATGTCATTGATGAAAACATCGAACAACGACTGTACCAGCACAGAGCCCTGTGGAACACCACTGATTACCTCTCTGGTGCCAGATAACTCTCCACACAGTCCCTCAGCCAGATCTTACTTCGAGAGGGCGCTTGCAGTAGGTAATTACATATAGGACTGACGCCAGCCAGCGGCAGGACCCCACGGAAAAATTTCTAGCTAGCAGTCCCTGGCGAAGGACCGCCCCCACGTCAGGTGACCGGCATCATACAACGTCGGTATAAAGGGGCAGTCCCGGACGCCCGCCTTCCAGTTCTTTCCCATCATTGGCTCATGCAGTGCCTCACGGTAAAGTTTGTGCTTCATCAGCCCTGCCTTATGTTGGTTTTTTACCGAAAAATAGTTATTCTTTTTCAATAGTCAGGTATATCGTCGGTGTATGTCATCCCCTACACCCTCCGAGCACAAAAACAAGTGCGACTCATGTGGCGCCCAACTGCCACACAAGGATGGCCATTCCCTGTGCCTTTTCTGCCTAGGCCCCGATCATCCGGTCGATAAGTGCCAGCATTGCCTCAACTTCAACGTGGCTACCCGTAAACGGCGCCAACAGTCCCTGGAAGCCCTCCTCCTCAAGAAAAAGATGTCCTCTATGGAAAAAGAGTTGAAAAAGTTGAGGCAGGCGTCCACTTTGCCGGAAGGACATCATAAAAAGGACAAAGAGAGGCACCAGGAGAAGTTCTCCTCTACCGCGTCTCCTGCTGGAGTTGCGGCCCAGGTAACATCCCCTCCGGGGGACCGTTCGATGGCAGCCTCCAAGGGTTTGGAGGAGACATCGGCCCGCCCGTCTGGCCCGCGCTTGAGCCTTGTGGGCACCTCTGGGTGAATGGAGGCCTCCGGGCCCGGTTCAGCCGCAGGTCTGTGGCCTACTGGTGTGGGTGACTCCTCTAAGTCGGACGTTGGCTCCTCTGACGTCTGCATGGAAAGGGTCGATAAGACACCTGACCCTTCAGGGCAGCACACGACCACTTCCCCATCGGACCGGGCCGTCCCTTCCCCTTGGCCCGCCTCCGGTGAGGGCTCCCATAAGCCGGACACCGGCGCTCGCCGGGATCTCGCCCCTAAGCCGCATGCCGGCTCCTCCGACATGCACCTGGCAATGGAACTGACAACGGACTCTCCCATGTCCATCGTACCCGGTCCCCCACAGCCTTTGCTGCCGTCTGGGGAGCCTGAGTCACCCCAGTCTGACCCCCGGGATTTCTCTCCTCCTTCCCCAGGTGACACGGGGAATCTTCCACCTCTGTAAGACCCTCCGATGGAACTGGATCTGACATTGGCCTTCGGATGCCGGGTACCTCCAACGCCGGTGGTCACGACGCGCCGGCAGGATATTCTTCCGACGGGCTCCTCCACCCCCGGCCCATTAACGCGGGCTGCCGACTGCTGACTGCCCGGGAAAGCTCCCTGCCTCCCAGGTCACCAGCTGCCTTATCCGACGCCGCTGCATCTGGACCGCAGTATCCAGCACCACAGTACCCTACACAGGTCCCTCCGGTGCCGCAGTACCCGACGCCACATTACCCGACACCGGGTTTCCAACAGCCGGGTTATGGACACTCACCTTACAGATACAACCCGTACACTTCCACCCCCACCTCCACCGCCCCCATGGCCGCTAGTGGATCTGCAGGAGACTCTGGCCTCTTGGTGGGCTGAGGCCAAGGCTCAACTCACCAAGGAGGTAGAGAGCCGCCTTACGATGATGGTGCCACCCCCGGCCCCCGTACGTCTGAGGCGGCACAGTCCTCACCCGCCTCCAGACCCAGGGCACTTCCTCTGGATCCCAAGAGGGGCAGGATACATGTTCATGGGTACCACCCAAGGAACCCGTTCCTCCCCCAGTCATGTAAGGGAGTCTTAGTCTTCTTCTGCTTCTTCTTCCCTCTCAGATTCCTTGGATTCTTCTGAAGGATGCTCTAAGAGAGACGACGAGCCCCGCTCTCCGTCTAAGCCCCGGCCGAGGACCCCTCCGAAGTTTCCTCTGGAGGATCCATCCTTTACCGAGTTGCTTAGAAAAATCCAGGAAATTCACCAGTGGTGCTCTTTGGAACCAGATCCTCAGCATCTCAAACTCGCAGAACATCTGGACCTGCCTATGACAGCTTCAACTTTAGTGCCACCCTGGATCGAGCCTCACACCCACCTTGTTACCACGATTTGGAAACAACTGTCAGGCTAGCCCCACTTCCCAGGAAGTCCAACAGGCTATACCAGGCTCCCAAGGGTGTAGACTATCTCGACTCATACCCTCGGGCCGATTCAGTTGTGATTAGTGCCGCTCATGGCCGATCGGCACATCCAAAGCATCTGAGCTCGTCTCCCCCGGATAAGGAATCTCGCCTCCTGGACCAGTATGGAAGAAAGATTTATGCCTCTTCCACACTGGGAATTCGGGCCCTGAATTACATCGCCCACACGGGGGACTACCAGAAGGCAATCGTTACCCAGGCGGAATCTAAACTGGACTCCTTACCTGACTCTCAAGTCAAACAGGAGTTAGCAGACCTCGTCCGTTCTGCTCGTTCGGCCAGTCGCCACATTCTACGGGCGACATATGATGCAGTTGACACTGCCGGGCGGAGCTCTGCTTTCGCTGTGAGTCTATGGCGTCATGCCTGGCTCCGCATGTCAGGTTTGGTCCCGGCGGTGCAATCCGCTATTCAGGAAGCACCTTTCAGGGGGTCGGTGCTTTTCAGGGGTGATGTCAAAGACATCATCACCGACTTGCAAGAGAAGGGGATGGCTCTGAAATACATGGATTCCATGTACCGTCCCATCCCAAGCAGCGCCTGCCTCTTTCGCAGAGCCTAACCGCCACAAAGCGAAACCCCAAGGAAGGCGTGGGTCACTAACTGCCAGGCCCCTGCGAGCTGCCAGGCCCCTCCCCAAAAAAGCAGCGGGTGCCTCAGCTGCGGTGCTGCCCCACACCACCTGACTCCTCTCCTCTCCCACCACCTCTGGACACACCAGAGGAACCGGTAGGAGGGAGATTTTCCCTCCACCTTCCAAGTTGGGAGAGGATAACCTCAGATTCTTGGGTGCTCCAGCTTATAGTGGAGGGGCACTCCATAGGGTTTCTTAAGAAACCACCCCGCCACCCCCCCTGAAGTCGTCCTATTCAAGGGACCATCTTCCCTTGGTCCAGGAAGAAATCTCGACCCTTCTCGCGAAGCGGGCGATAGAACCCATCCCCCTTCATCTTCGAGGGATGGGTTACTATTCTCAATTCTTCCTGGTCCCAAAGAAGACGGGAGATCTCAGACCCATTCTAGATCTCAGTTCCTTGAACCTTTATGTGGAATACAAAAGGTTCAGAATGCTCTCTCTGCAGAGCCTTCTGCCCCTTCTTCGGCCGGGTCAATGGCTTTGTGCACTGGATATGCAGGATGCATATCTGCACATTCCCAATTGCCTTTCTCACCGCAAGTATCTTCGTTTTGCATTTCAGGGGGACCACTACCAATTCAAGGCGCTCCCTTTTGGTCTTTCCTCGGCACCCCGAGTATTTACCAAATGCCTGGCTGTGGTAGCGGTCCATCTGCGTACAATGGGATTACAGGTGTTCCCTTACCTGGACGACTGGCTCCTGGTGGCCTCATCCAGGGAGGAACTCCTGCATTTTCTCTCCCTCACCCAGCAGGTTTTCACTTGCCTGGGTATTACCATCAACCATTCCAAGTCCCATCTGGACCCCTCCCAGAGGCTACAGTTCATCAGGGCTATCCTCGATACGACGATGAGCAAGGCCTTCCTGCCTCCAGACAGGGCGGCCTCCCTTCAATTCCAGATTTCCCTGCTATCAGAAAGCAGGAGGGTTCTGGCGAGGTTGGTCCTCCGTCTTCTGGGGCTCATGGTGGCCGCTATTACGATGGTCCCCCGAGCTCGACTCCACATGAGGATCGCTCAGTGGACTCTTCGCTCCCAGTGGGATCAACTTGTAAACGACCTAGATCAACCAGTTCTGATCTCCTCTCTGTTGGGTACGGGACTTGCAATGGTGGATGGTTCGAGAGAACCTTTTCTGGGGGGGTTCCCTTCTTTCATCCTCCCCCCTCCTAGACTCTGACCACAGACGCATCAGGCAAAGGTTGGGGAGCCCATCTGGGTCCTCATTGGACCCAGAGTTTATGGTCCAGACTGGAACTAGCTCTCCACATCAACGTGCTTGAGCTTCAAGCTGTGCTATATGCTCTTCAAGCCCTTCACCAATACATTCTTCCCGGCCACCTAGCCGTCCAGACGGACAACATGTGTGTGGTGTGGTACATCAACAAGCAGGGGAGGAACTCATTCCTACCCTCTATGCAGGGAAGCTATGAGGGTTTGGGATTGGGCAACTCATCACAACCTTCACCTCACGGCGATTCATGTTCCAGGAGTCGACAACACAGTGGCAGACAAGCTAAGCCACTCCTCTGCCCTGGCACACGAGTGGGAAGTGGATCAAAGGGTACTAGATGATATTTTTCAGCTTTGGGGACTCCACAGGTAGACCTCTTCACCTCCCCCCAAAATGCAAAACTTCCCAACTTTTGCTCGCTCGTTCCAGAGCGAGGCGCTTTCTGGAGTGACGCGCTGTCTCTAGACTGGAAGGACAGATTCGTCTATGCTTTTCCCCCCAATTCCTCTGATCCCATGAGTGTTGCAGAAACTATCCACAGAAGGAGCAAGAATGATTCTGATCGCTCCTTTCTGGCCCAGGCAAATCTGGTTCTCTCTTCTACAACAATACTCAGAGGTTCCTCCTCTTCCTCTATCTCGAGGTTTGCTGACCCAGGATCAGGGGACCCTGGTCCATCCAGGCCTCAAATCCCTCCAACTTCGTGCATGGCTCCTGCAGACCTAGCCCAATCCCATGTTGGCATCTCTCCAAAAGTGGCAGAGATTTTGGTGGAGGCTAGAAAACCCTCCACCAGGTCCACTGATGCCATGAAGTGGAAGAGATTTTCTATTTGGGCAGCCTCTAGGAATGTGGAGTCTTTCTCCTGTTCAGTGGCTTTTCTGCTGGAGTACTTACGTCATCTCTTCGACCTGGGTCTCAGCCACTCCTCCCTGAAGGTTCACATGGCTGCTATTTCAGCCTACCATGTTCCCTTTGCAGACAAAGCTTTCGCTCAACTGGAGGTCTCTAAGACCTTTCTCAGAGGGGTCCTTCATCTAAGGCCCCCCATCCGTACCCCTGCTCCCCCTTGGGACTTGAATTTTGTTCTCGAGAAACTTACTCTCCCTCCCTTCGAACCTGCAGCTTCTGCAGATCTGAAGTTCCTTTCATGGAAGACGCTGTCTGTGGTGGCCATTACTTCAGTTCGAAGAATTTCCGAGCTCCAGGCCCTTATGTGTAAAATCCCCTACTTGATTTTTCACAAAGAATGAGTTGCTCGTCGCATGAATCCTAAGTTTCTACCCAAAGTGGTAGCTGAGTCTACCTTAAATCAGTCCATAGAGCTACCTGCCTTTTTTACGCAGTACTCTAATCAGGGGGAATATTTACTCCATACCATGGATGTTCACCGGATTCTGAGATACTACACCGACAGGACGAAGGATCTCAGAAAGACTGATCAGTTGTTCGTCCCTTTTGCTCATAAAAGGGAAGGCAATGCTGTTTCCAAGCAATGCCTGTCGAAGTGGTTGGCTCATTGCATCACTTTCTGTTATGACAAGTACAACAAGACCCTTCCGGGTCAGGTGAGAGGTCACTCCACACGAGGAGTAGCGGCCTCTGCGGCTTGTTTCAAGAATGTGTCTGCGGCAGACATCTGAACTGCCGCCACCTGGACTTCCGTCCATACCTTTATGAAACACTACAATTTGGACATTGCCTCTTGCCGTAGAGCAGGCTTCAGGCTAGCTGTTTTGCAAGGCCTCCTGTCTTGAGGCCTGCAAGGCTACTGCTACTTTCTGGAGTAGTTTCCTCCTTCCGGTGCCTCTTATTTGTTCCAGACTGCTTGGGATTCAGTCCTATATGTAATTACCTACTGCAAGAGCCTCGGTAGAGAAACATTGCGAGAATTCACTGTAACAGTAGATCTTCTAGAGGCTCTGCAGTAGGTACCTTCCCACCCACCATCCCTCTAGGCTTTTCAGCTCCTTTTCCAGGAATGGAAACATCTGCTTCACTCTTGTCCGGGCCTTCCGAGCCTGTGGCGGGAAAGAACTGGAAGGCGGGCGTCCGGGCCCGCCCCTTTATACCGACGTCATATGACACCGGTCACCTGACGTGGGGGCGGTCCCTCGCCAGGGACTGCTAGCTAGAAATTTTTCACTGGGGTCCTGCTGCCGGCCGGCGTCAGTCCTATATGTAATTCCCTACTGCAAGAGCCTCTCTTGATGATCTACTGTTACAGTAAGTTCTTACGTAACTGTACTTTTTCCACCCAGCTCCAAAATCCACAAACTTCCTAATCACCCTTTTGTGGGGCACATAGTGAAAGGCATTGCTGAAATGAAGACAGAGGATGTCTACTACTTGGTTCCTGTGTACTCTCTTTGTGACACAGTCAAAGAAGTCGATCAGATTTGTTTGATACAGTCTCCCCTCCATGAACCCATGCTGCCTCTCATCCTGGAGACCGTGTTTCTCTACATATTTCATCAAAAAAGCATTTATTCAAAATCTGTGCAGCTTCCAATAGCCCAGAGCTTACTTGGAGTATTTTTTTATTTATTGAATAGAATCAGAATTACAATCCTTTGAGTCATAGACTCTTTTGCAAAGGCTCCACGTTAATTTTATTGATAGATGCCCGATGTACTTTAGCAAACGAAATAGTGACAACAGTATTTTTATGTTTTGTTATGTTGAGAGCCCTGGTTACTATCCCGTAACCAGGAAGAGAGACTGACTCACAGTCTGTTATTGAGCTCGTTATTTTGTTTTTAACTGCTACCAAAATACCCATTGTAGGCTCTGTTAGAGTCCTTGTTCAGGATTTAGTATTTTGGGACACATTGGGACACTTTTCTGTTTTAAATTATTTACTTTGTCTCTTGCTCAGAGCGTGATCCCATGAGAGTACTTCTGGGGGTATACACCTCTATTTAGAGAGCCCTGTTGCGAGTGGGGCACGCAGAGACATGCGCATCTGTGCTTGTCTGCTCTGTCCACTGGGGACACTGGGAACTGGGCAGACTCTACTGATGTGAAGAATAGGTGAGCACCACAAACTTTTGAATATATACTAAACTGAGTGCATTGTTGCACGATTGCCTATAAAATGGGCCAAGTTAAGGGGAAGCGAGGTAAAAATAAAAATTAAATGTGCTCCCAATGTAATATGTTTACTGAAGATGCGCCCAGTCAGGAGTTTGTTTGCAATAAATGTTTGCTGGTCAGCACACTTCAAGAAGAAATCTGCCAGCTACTTAAGAGGATAGAGACCCAAAAAAGAAATCGGGCTTCTAGAAAAGTACATTGATGAAGTAGTTTACGAAACTAGTATTAACCACACTGACTGTACTGGTAATGTCTCATCTAAAGTAATATTATCCTGTATTGAGCAGCATCCCCTATCAAGGGTACACCCCCCCCCCCACATACCTACAAACCTTACAACCTTCAACCAACACACAGTGCCCCTAGCTTTGTCAAATAAAATTGAGAGCCTTGCAGCAGAACAGGACAGTACTGCTGACACCCCTACTACTAAAGATATCATGCTACCCGATATGATTAACCCACTACCACCAAATCATAGTAGGTATGAACCAGTGAATAAACCCCCTTACCCTATTAGGGATATAGTAGTAATTGGGGAATCAGTCTTAAGGGGAGTGGACAATGTGGTATGTAAGGGTCGGAAAGCACATGTTACAGTAAGTACACTCCCCTGGGGTGTGGACTAGTGACATTGTGTACCTCCTGGATGGATTATTGGAAAATACAACAAACCCTATTGTCCTACTACACGTAGGTACCAGTGATCTCACCACATGTAACAGATATCCAGGCTGATTGTGTCAAAACTGTGCACCAGATTATAGAAAACAAGCATTTGTCAATGCCGAATGTTGCCTCGCTGGCATTGGCATTGGTAGTGCTGGAGTTAGAGATGCATAATAGGAATGGCAGTGACATATTGAAATGACGCCAACCCCACTTCCACCCTATAGAGACTGACAGACATTGGGGTGTGCCTTTGGGCCATCAGCTATAATGCTCATGCCACTGTACCTCACCCTACCCTGTAGACACTGACAAGTGTTGTGGTGTGCTTTGGGGTCTTTGGGCGTTATACTTACCCCATTCCATAAGAAAATATGCTGAGATGGGTGCGGTGTAGGAGAATGGGGTGAACTTTGTGGCCGATCACTGCAAGGCATACCAAGATGCCTGTCACTGCCTGCATGGTGGGGGTTGGGATGAGGGTGGAATGATGTGAGCATTACAGCCAATCATCCCAAGTCACACCCCTGACACCTATAAGTCTGTACAGGGTGGAGTGCTACAGTTGGAAACCCTAACACCGTAGGTGTATTTTGATATTTTCACTCCAGATTTTCAACATGAGCTGTTTGTGAGCCCACCTCATAAAAAGCGCAACTGTCAGTTTGTCAGTTGAAAGGTGGTTTTGCACAATGGCTATGCCATTTGGTGACACTGAGACGAAAACACATTTTGGGCAGTATGTGGAAAATGACAAATGTGTTGTTCATGAGGAGATGTAAAAAAAATGGCAACGCTGAAAATCTGGAGTGAAAATATGAAACGAAATTTGTGAAGTTATGAGCATGCATAGAAACTGTGCAATACATGTCCGTAACCCAATTATTTTTTAAATTTTTTAACCACATGTTTAACATAGACATTCTGGGACCTCCCCTCATGAACAGTGGCACTGTGATTTTGTTAATTTGTCCAAAACGTTGATTTCACACAGTGACCACGCCACTGTGCGCCACAGGTGCAAAAACACATTTAGGGCAGGATGTGAAAAATGACAGCTGTACTGTTCATAAGGAGGTGTGAAAAAATGCCAATGTTGAAAATCTGGCATGAAAATATTGCAAATTTGCGAAGTTACAAGGGTACGTGGAAACTGAGCAACGCACACTTTTTATGGAATTCCGTCACCAAATTTTCAACATAGGCATTTTAGGACTTCTGCTCATGAACAGTGTCACTGTCATTTCTTCAAACTGTCCTGAAAACAGATTTCATACAGCGACCACGCTATTCTGCACTGTACATGCAAAAACACATTTCGGCCAGGATACGTAAAATGACAGCTGTACTGTTCATAAGGAGGTGTGGAAAATGCTAATGTTGAAAATCTGGAGGAAAATATTACAATTCCGGGTTACGAGTGAAGGTGGAAACTGTGCAACGCACACTGTAGTACAGCTATTTTTGATGCCTCCACCACCAACATATTGAGCCCCCATGAACAGTGCACGTTCACATGATCGTCCCAGGTGATTCCCACGCAGTGACCACGAAAATCACCTTTCGCGACCGATTAATGCCACGACAGTGCCAGAATTCATGAGGAGGGGTCCCAAAAACCCTATGTTTGAAAATTTGGTGCCAAAATTCTCCATAATGCCTGAGATATGCATCAAAGTTGAAAAAAACTATTTATGCCATTATACGGCTTACCGGCATTTCCTCAGTTTGCGGTCAGCTTTCAAGAGTGCAGACATGTTCCCGGTCCACCGAAGATTATCGCTCTGGACTCCAGAGGTAAGTATGGAGTGAGGGGGTGTGGAGAGACAGGGTGCACAGAGGGTGAGTGGGGTGTGGGAGGTGGCAGGAGACTACAGAGACTGTTTTCTTTTACAGGTTTTAAAAATAAATAAAAAAGGGACTTTTTTTTTGCAGGATTTGGTATGCTGGAGGGCCCCAACATGCCATCTAAGTCTTTTTTTTGGGTGGGATGCTGTAGCCAATGGGGGATTGGGCACCCCCATCAGCACATACTGAAGGGGGGGTGGAGACATGAGCCGTGGGGGATTGGGCACTCTCCTCGGTACACAACAAAAGCGGGGAGGGACAGAGAGACATTATGCCAATGGGGAGTGGGCTCCCCTGTTGGCAAAATAAACCGGGACAGGGATAAACGCCGATGGGGATTGGGCCCCCCGTCGGCAAATAAAAATGTTGGGGGGCGCATGATGCTGAGGGGATTGGGCACCCTCAGCATACATTTTAAATGGGAGGGGGTCATTATGCAGATGGGGAGTGGGCTCCCCTGTCGGCATTGTCACAGGAGGCGGCAGTTGCTGCCGCCATGTTGCGTGGATGTCAGGAGGCATGTTGTGGTCCTGCTGCATGACAGCTTCACTCTCATTGCAGTGGACCTTTTCTTTGATCTGGTGGCCACATTATCTATGCAGGGTGTCGGCGCCTGCTACTGGCTGATTAGGGAATGAGGGACACACCTCCTGATGCGTGCCCTGCATTCGCCCAACAGTGACCACGCCTCCAAATCTGCTACTACCACAGTATGTTGGCTGCGCATGTGCAAGCCAACATAAAAATGGGGAAATTATTTGATCTGGGGTCCTACCCACTACTGAGAGACATTCGTATAGAAACTCATCTGTCCATAAACTAAACTCCTGGCTAAGACAACTGCCTTTCTGAACACATTGGATTCATGGATAATTCAGTGACATTTAGTAATATAACTTGTTATAAAGGGGACGGCTTACACCTGAAACATTTTGATACTAGAATCCAGGGGAAAAAAATTAAAGAAGTACTGCGATTCTGTTTAAACTGGAAGGGGGGAGGGCTGCCAGGAATAATAAGCACCACAGAAAACTAAACAACAACAGGTTAGATCCTAATAACCATGGCTGGAAAGGGGTTCTAATAAACGCTCGAAGCATGACCAACAAATTCGATGAATTTAAAACTCTACTGGCTTCAAATGATATCCGAATGGCCCTAGTTACCAAGACTTGGTGGGACAAGGCTGACACCTGGGAAAAAACAAACAATCCAAGGATATAATGTTTTCTCTAAAAGCAGGAAATATAGGAAAGGAGGTGGAGTGGCTATCTACCTCCATGAAACAATCAATCATAATGGATATGGGCAACATCTAATCACTTTGGATTAAGCTAGCCCCCCAGGGAGACCCCGCACTTACCATATGTCTGTTATACAGACCCCCTTCAATAACTCATGATACTGATATGCAACCTTTTAAGTTATTTTGCGAATTTAGAACCATCCAACAATATAGTGATCCTTGGAGACTTTAATCTACCTAATATTGACTGGACATTGGCAAGAGCAATTACTAAAAGGGATAGACTATATGGAAACTTTTGATCAGCTTGGGTAAGAACAATTGGTCTTACAACCTACTAGAAATGATAAAATTCTAGATATTATTCTAACTAATACTGGGGACTCCATATCTAACATCACCATGAGTGCAACCTTGGGAAAAAGTGGCCATAACATAGTCAATTTCCAAATCCTAGGCAACCATAAGAAAAGGGTCTCTGGATCAACAGAAATATTAAATTTCAACAAAGCCAAGTTTGACATTACTAAAGCAAGTCTCACTAGCTGGGATTGGCCTGAAGAATTTACCGATCTTCCTCTTGAACTAAAATGGGGTCTACTACTCGACAAACTAAAAAATCTGATTAAGGCATACATTCCAAGTACAAAAAAGTATTAGGTAACCAAAAGATTAGTACCTGTTTTGATGAGCCCCTCGACTAAGAGGCTAATCAATAGGAAAAGCAAATTGTTCAAGTGCATAAAACATGGAAAACCCCAGCTTGTCACTAAGTACTGGACTCTTGTAAAAAAAAGTTAAGACCAAAATTAAAAAAGCTAAATCACAGCATGAGATTAAATTAGCTAATCAGGTTAAAAATAATACAAAAAGCGTTCTCTCCCATATTAACCAATTAAAGGGCAGAACAAACAGCATAGGCCCATTTTTAAACGATTCAGGCTACATTGTCAATAACAAAGAAGCTGTTGTCAAAAACAAAGAAGCTGCTGATATACAGAACAAATATCTTTGTACTGCATTCACTAAAGGTAACACTGGTCTGTTAAAAGCAGCATCAACATCATCCCCAGCCAGGCAATCATTGAACCCAAAGAGGTATTCCATAGACTGAAGAATCTGGATGTGAACTAATCACCAGAGCCCGATGAAATTCATCCTAGGATTTTAAAAGAAGTAGCTGAGTTCATTTTCCTGCCCCTAACTAACATATTCCAGCATTCCATAGACACCGGAAAATTCCTCACAAGTGGAAGGTCACCACAGTAGTACCCATATTAAAAAAGGATCCTAAATCTAATCCTGTAAACTATCAGTCTAACTTCACTATTAGGTAAGATCTTAGAAAGCATCATTAAAGATCATATTCTAAAATTCCTTGAGCAATTCAAGCTAACAGGTCCTCTACAACATGAGTTCACCAAATCCAGGTCCTGCCAAACTAATCTACTAACCTTCTATGGAACTGTTAGCAGATAACTAGACCAGAGAAACTCTGTGGACATCATGTTCTTAGACTTCCCTAAGGCCTTTGACGAGCTCCCACACATAGAGCTTATTGATAGCCTGGAATCCTATCAACTATACACCATTATCCTGAACTGGATTACTGGCTGACCTGAGGGACGGAAACAGAGGGTATCCATTAGTGGTGTATTCTCTGAATGGACCTGGGTTACTAGTGGGGTATTGCAGGGGTCTGTCTTGGGCCCCTGTCTTTTAATATTTAAATCGCTTCTCTCAAAATCTATATACCTAATGTATGAATTCTGAAATTTGCTGATGACTGTCATTTGGGTACTGTGGTTAATAGCTCTTAAAATAATGCTGCTCTTGACAGAGTTCTTTCCAGGACCAATTATAGCAAATTACTTCTAAATACCAGTAAGTGCAAAGTTATGCACCTGGGTACACAGACTAATTATCATGTAGACAAGCTAGGAAATGATGATCTTTCAATAACTTGCCAAGAAAAAGATTTAGGAATAATAATTAGTCTGGCCTTGAATTTAGATCTCATTGCAGAATCCAAATTAAAAAAAGCTAATCAAATATTAAACTGTATCCTCAAACATATTTCAAGTAGGAAAAGGGAAGTTATTCTTCCACTGTACATTGGCTTGGTCAGACCACATTTGGAGTATTATGTTCAGGTTTGGTCACCTTACATCCAGGAGGACATCTCAAAGCTTGAGAGTGCCCAACGCAGCGCTACCAAGGCTATAGCTGGGATGAGTAATAAGCTCTACAGTGACAGACTTAAATTACTAAACATGTACATGCTTCACTGTAGGAGACTCAGAGGGGACATGTGCCTCCTTTTCAAAGCCACAACCAAGTCAATCCTCCAGGATGATTTCGGGATCCTACAGTACCTAGTAAAAACAGAATAAGTACTAGAAAACACAGTAAACAACTATTCCTAGCTAAATGGAATACAATGCAAAGGAAAAATTGGTTCAGTGCCAGAGTGGTTACCACATGGAACAACCTTCCAACTATAGTAGTAAATAGCCCCGATATGGACTCTTTTAAAATAAGCTTAGACCAAGCATTTAGAGATGACGAGAAATCTTGTTTTGGTTAACATTAATTGGCAAGCACCATGGACTCCCGTCCATATCTGCTTGAACTTACCTATGAAACCTTTCCTTTAGTATGGTCTCCATAAACCTGCCCACAATGGAGGTCAGATTGATTGGTCTGTAATTCCCTGGATCATCCCTGGGACTGCTTTTGTGAAGGGGCACTACATGTGCTGTTCTCCAGTCCTGTGGTACCATGCCTGACTCTAATGAACTATTAAAATAAGTCTGCCACTGGCCCTGCCAGCTCCTCAGCCAGTTCCTTTAGTACACTTGGATGTACTCTGTCCGGGCCTGGTGATTTGTCCATTGTCAATACCAGCAGACCCTCCTTCACTCACTCTATCCTCCTCTATCACTACATCTGTGCTCCCCTCCCTCCTCAGCTCCTCTTTTCCCTCCTGAAGGCACTGGTCCATCCTTCTCCCTAGTGAAGACCGAACAAAAGTATTCATTTAGTATCTCTGCTTTTCCTCCATTATCCTCCACCAACTCCACCCCTTTCTTAAGCCTAACAAACCCTTCCTTCTTGTCCCTTTTCTTAATTATATAGTGAAAGGAAGTCTTCTCTCCCTTCTTAATTCCTTCAGCTATCTGCAGCTCCTTCTTTCCCTTTGCTCGCCGGACTTCCTTACTTGCCTCACTAGCCAACCTTTGGTAATTTTCCCCATCCACCTCTCTGTTGGTCTTCCTGAATTTTCTACAGGCCAACTTCTTTTCCCATACAGCCTTGGCAACCCCAGAACTGAACTAGCTGGGAGCTTTGGCCCTTGTGTTCTTCCACCTGAATCTAACACACTCATCTGTGGCAACCAGTATTCCTTCCTTAATGATGAACCATCTTTGGTCCACCCCCATATCTGCTCTGATACCCACCAGATGGCTCCTAAGCAATTAACCCATTTTCCTGAAATCCACCCCCCCCCCGGCTGAAAGTCAAGGTATTGGCTTAGTCGGGATGCTTTCCCTGCTCATATCCAGCTGAAACCAAACTGTGCAGTGGTCACTTCCACCCAGTGGCTCCCTGACCATTATTTCCTGTACATACTCCTCATTTGTGAGTACCAGATCAAGAATTGCCTCTGCTCTTGTTGGTTCAGTGATGCTCTGAGTTAGGAACCCACTCTGCAGTACTTCCAGGATCACCAGACTCTTAGCACATGCTGTGGATGGTATGCTCCAGTCCACCTTGGGCAGGTTGAAAGAAGTAAAAGAAAAAAAGAATGTCAAAGCCCAACTCCTGTTTCTGGCCCCAATCTGGCTAAATCTAGACTCTGGCCCCAAAATGTTTTCTCACCTGGTCGAAGCCCTTACTATAACTGAAAGAATGGGACATTACCCTACCAGATTGCGAGGTGGACCTGCTGGAACATATACTGATGAAAATCGCTTGGCAAGTAGTCAGTCGGGAGCAAAAGACAAGCTCTCCAGGGGCACTTCCAAAATGCTGGCCAAAGATGCACTGCAAATCAAACAGTGTACCACAAATAAGAAGGGTAAGGACTCAGAGGCATCACCGCAGATGTCCGCAAAACATTGACAAGGCAGCAACAGAACTGGTGAGCAGTGTGGAAACCCCACACCTCCTTGTATTATCAGAGGACTTGTGCTTCTATAAGACTGAACTTTAGAGTCAGAACTGAAAACAGCATCCACCGTTTGATCATATATCCTTTCTCTTTAATGCTAGACTGAAAACCTTTGGGGGTCTTCATTTCTCCAAGGAGTGAGGGATAAAATAGATGCTGGAGTAAAGTTGTGATTATTGGTTAACTGATATGAGAAGGAGTATTGAAAATATATGAAATGCATGATATCGTTAATATTTCATATGAGACACTAGGGAAACAGAAATACATGTCTCTGGGACCAATGTAGGGAATGTGAGACTAGATTTCTATACCGTGCAAGTCTGGTGATATGGGGTTGGTGCTTATTTCCTCATCTCCATAATCCTAATTATTTTTTTTTGTTGTTGTTGAGTTTGTTTATTTGACGGCCATCAGGGAACTCTGTCAGGCATCCTTGTTGCACATGAGCTCTACTGTACCTCCTGCTTGAAGTTGCAATCTCCTGACCTCCACTTTAGCTTGACAGACCCATCCCTAGCTCTGCACCCCCAGAGTGAAGCCACTGTCTCTTCCCAGGGCACTCTATCTGGGAATGCAGTGTGTCAGCTGAGTGGCCCAGCCCAGGTGAGGATGAAGCCTCACATTGGAGTGTAGCTCTGTGGGGCAAGGTCAGTGATTTTGTCCTTAGGTTTCCCTCGAAGCTTGGTCATGCAATGGCGTTGGGGCACTGAATGCCACAACCCGCCGCAGCTCCATCCCACTTGCATGGCACCGCATTTCTGGTGCACATCCAACCACCACCAGAAGCTGCTCCTGTGCTACGCATTCCCCAAGAACCTGCCCGGGAAGACAGAGCAGTCCTCCGGATGCTTGATCTCTTCCCACCCCTGCCGACCCCTGGTGGACCGAGTCCATTTCCAAACCCAGGTCTTTGGTGTGGCGTTCAACGCCTCATCCCTCAGTGCCACTGGGATAGCTTAATCCTAATTAATAGTAAGTTAATATTCATGAGAGACATTTGGAGGAACACCACCCGAGTCACTAAGGGGAAAGCTTGTGAAATGAACCCTTATCTTTGGCAAGTCCTAGTGACAGCTCAGCCTCCCATGCTATGGATGCTTGCTCCCCGCCCCCCGAGAGAAAACTTCCTTTTTTAGCGAACATCTGGGATTTGGCAAGGAAGTTATAAAGAGTGCAGTCCTGCAATGTGGGTTGGAAGAGGTTGATCACTCCCATTTTGTACCTGCATCATTGCATGGGCCTGCAAGAGGAATTTTAAATAAAGATGTTTAGCTAGCAATTATAGCAATTAGAGCGCTGAACAACCAATTCTGTTATAACTTTAATGTGTTCTAGTAAGGCTAAAAGGAACGGCAGAGGATCTCTCCTTTGGGCATATGCTTGGACGATGGAGGGGGGAGCTACCAACCCTCACAACTGGTTAAATGTAAATGAGCAATTTAAAGACTGAATGGGTAATGAGGGGGAGAGAGAGAAATGGGGAAGGGGAGGGGAGGGGGGTAAGAAACAAGGAACAAAACAGAGGAGTGAAAACTAAGATGGGGGAATCTCACTGGACACATAAATGATACCAAGGGGAAATGCACGGGTTGATTTTAGATCATTGTAGGAGGAGGAGGAAATAATTTTACATTTGGAAATAATGTACTTCAGGGGGGCGGGACTTGGAGGGCAAATTAATTTCTCATACTTGGTGACATGGACATAACCGCATGAAAAGGGCAGTACCAAAGTGTTTCTGCTGTCAGTCTCAATTACACAGAGACAAATTATGTGTTTCCATACTGTACACTAAAAGTGGATCTAGGCTGGGCAGGAAAAAATACTTTTTTAGACCCACCTATGGAATTATCAGGAAGTGTAATTGTTAACTTAGCTCCTAACAGAGTCCCCATACAGGTGACTCATTGTTATATTTGCTTGCATGCATGTGCAAGAAACATAGTGCCATCATCCGAGTTTTCAGAGGTGTGGCAGCCCTCTTCCAATTCAGTCAGTGTGTTTGCAGGCGCGGCCGCAGTTCTCCAATGCCTGCTGGAGCTGTCTATGACAGCAGTCCAGCAGTGCAAAGATGCAGTGGCGTACAGTTGAAAGGGGGAGCTACGCTTCAGTGAGCAGCGATAAGATATCGCCTGCTCATGCGCACTCCCCCTACACACACACACGCACGCATACTGCGTGCTTGTCCCCCCCACGCACACACTGTATAGCCAACGGGTGCCCAATCCCGCCGGCAGTGCCGCGCCCCCTGCAAAAGTGTTCCACATGCCACGCTGGGTGGCCACCCCAGCGTGGCTACACATATATAGCGGACGGGGTGCCCAATCCCGCTGGCTCCACTGTCTCCCCCAGAGAGTTAGGTGCCATGCTGGGGAGCCCACCCCAGCATGGCAACAGATGCTTCGCCGACGGGTGCCCAACCCTCGGCCGGCTCCACGCCCAAAAGCTTTCTTATGCCACGCTGGGAGCCCACCCCAGTGTGGCAAATGTCCCGCCGCCTGTCCTTTCTTGAGAAAAAAAAAATTGAAATTGGAAAACGTCCTCGTGTCTCTGGCCCCACCGCACTCATCCACTGTGCACCCTGCCTCCCCACACCCCTCACCCCATACTTACCTCCAGACTCCGGCGCAACGATCTTCTGTGGACCGGGAACACGTCTGCACTCTTCAAAGCCGACCGCGAACTGAGGAAATGCCGGTAAGCTGTATAATGGGATAGATAGGGTTTTTTCAACTTTGCTGCATATCTCAGGCATTTTTTGGAATTCTTGCACCAAATTTTCAAAATGGGTTTTTTTGGGACCCCTTCTCGTGAATGCTCTCACTGTCATGGTGTTAATCGGGCCCTAAGGGTGATTTCTCAGTCACTACGCGAAATTACCTTTCAGGACCAAGTAATGAAATGACACTGGCACTGTTCATAAGGTGGGCTCTCAAAAAGCCTATGTTGAAAATTTGGTGGAAAAATTCCTAGAAATGACTGTTTTACGAGCGTCTGTGCAGTTCCTACACACGTTAAGTAAGTTCACGAATTTTCAATATTTTCACCCAGATTTTCAACATTGCCATTTTACCACACCTCCTTATGAGCAGTACAGCTGTCATTTTCACATCTTGCTCATAAACGTGTTTCCGCCCATGTAGTGCACAATGGCGCAGTCAAAGTAAATCAATGTATGGGACACATTAAGAAAATCACAGTGACACTGTTCATGAGCAGACATCTTAAAATGGCTATGTTGAAAATTTGGTGAAAAAATTCTAAAAATGACTGTTTCACAGTGTCGTTGCCCAGTTCCTACGCGCTTTCGTAAGTTGTAATTTTCAATATTTTCACTCCAGATTTTCCACATTGCCATTTTATTACACTTCCTTATGAACAGTACAATGGCCAATTTTCACGTCGCCCAAAATGTGTTTCCGCACAATGGTGCAGTTGGTGTGCGAAAGCAATGTTTGGGACAGATTAAGAAAATCACAGTTACACTGTTCATGAGCAGAGGTCTTAAAATGGCTATGTTGAAAATTTGGTTACAAAAGTCCATAAAATGACTGTGTTACGAATGAGCATTGCGCAATTTCCACGCGCCCTCGTAAGTTCATGACTTTGTAATATTTTCAGTCCAGATTTTCACCAGTGACATTTTTCCACACTTCCTTATGAACAGTACAGCTGTCATTTTTCACAACTTGGCCGAAATGTGTTTTCACACTTTCAGCGCAGAGATGCGTGGTTGCCGTGGGAAATCATTGTTCAGGACAGATAAAGAAAATCACAGTGACACTGTTCATGACTGGAGGTCCCAGAATGCCTGTGTCGACAATCTGCTGTAAAAAATCCCCAAACTAATTACATTACAGGTGTGCGTTGCACAGTTTTTATGCACGCTCGTGACTTCACCAGTTTTTTTAATATTTTTACTGCAGATTTGCAACATTGCCATTTTTTTACACCTCCCCATGAACAGTACAGCTGTCATTTTTCACATCCTGTTCGGAATGTTTTTGCACCTGTGGTGCTAAATGCCGTAGTCGCTGTGCATAAGCAGCTTTTGGCTAACAAACTGATACATAGATACATAGATACATAGATACATAGACAGTGTCAGCAGATAAGGGCCTATGGCCCACCTAGTCTGCCCATTTGAGCTTGTAAGTTCAGTTTGTTTGTTTGTTGATATTGCCACTGTTCATGAGGTGGGGTCACAAAAAAACCATGTTGAAAATTTGGAGTGAAAATACCAACGAATGCCTGAGGTATTAGGGTTTCCAACCATAACGCCCCACCCTGTAGAGAATAACAGGCATCAGGGGTGTGACTTAGGATTCTTTCCTGTAATGCTCATACCATTCCACACCCTGCAGCCAGCGAGAGGCATCGAAGTATGCCTTGGACTCTTCGGCCCCAAAGTTCACCCCATTCTCCTATACCGCACCCATCTCACCATATTTCCTGATGGAATGGGGTGCGCATAATGGCTAAAGACCCCAAGGCACACCGTGACACTTGTCAGTGTCTGCAGGGTGGGGTGTGGTGAAATGGCATGGCCGTTATGCCTGATGATCCAAAGGCACTGCCCAATGCCTGTCACTCTCTGCAGGGTGGTGGTGGGGTTGGCTTCAGTTCAGTACTTCACTGCCATTCCTATTATGCAGCTCTGTAACTTCTACACTACCACTGCCAATGCCAGCAAGCAAACATTCGGCATTGACAAATGCTTGTTTCTATTAGATATGTGGGTAGTGCCCTGTATGTTAAAGGCAGCTCAAAGTTTCTTTTTAATATTTTATTTATTATTTCAGTACACCTTTGAGTTAAACGCTTTTTAAATAGGTTCCACTTCAAGCCACAAAGTAACTTCATATTTAACAGAACAGATAATACAAGAAAACATGGGCATGGAGAGCAAACAGAAAAACAAGTACATGAATCAACACTATGCAACAGAATTACCAAAACTACACCCCTAGTGTGTTAATATACAGGACACGTATAAACAAAAAATTGAACATATATAGGAGAAATTGAATACAGACAGGGAAAGCAGAGGAGAGGTATTTAGTGGGCATGGGGGAGAAGATAAGGGGAGGTAGATATGAGAAAGGTAGGGAGAGGGAAGGTATGGGGTTTGGGTAAGGGAAGGTAGGTATGAGAAAGGTAGGGAGAGGCAGGGGAGAGGGAAGGGATAGGAGAGGGTGGGGCGAGGTTAAGGAAAGGGAGAAGAGAGTGCTATGGTTGGGCCAAAAAAGTAGAGAGAGAGAGAGTGAGAAGGGGCAGGGTTGGGAGGCTGAATGAGGAGGCAGTGAGGGGGGAGTGGAGAGAAGGATTGGAAGGGATGAGACTAATCAGCCCAGGAGGCTTTGTCAGAGAAGATGTGGAGAGGTGGATGGGGGTAAGAGAGGCAGGAAGAGGGACTGTTAGGAAGGGGTAAGGGTAGTAAAGGAGGGCGAAGTGCTGCAGTCAGGCCAGCAAGTAAGCTAACAGCATACACAGGTGCAGTGCGTCTTGCTTGACAGGTTAAGAGAAACAGTCGCAGCTGGTATCAACCACTAACTGTCTGAGCTTATGTTTCTATTACATATATGGGTATTGCCCTGTATGTTAAGGGCAGTTCAGAGTTTGTTTTTTGTTTTAAAGTCTAATCTCTGATGCTGCGCTGGCACTGAGCGGCCTAATTCCATCCCATTACATATTTGCCATATGATACATTTGGAGGGTTGGAGGGTTCCATAATACCTTGAGCTTTCTGTTATTGATGTCATTCCAATCATGGCTAATCTAACTATCTGCTCATATAATGTAAAGGGAGTTGACACCCCTATTAAGTGAGCTAGAGTGCTACAGGAATTAAAAAGACTGAACTGTGATGTAGTATATTTACAAGAAACTCAGTTGTCTTTGGGTGAACACATATACAACACTGTTCCTGGATTGGTCAGGTGGTGGCAGCCTCCCACTCTAAAGCCAAGAAAGTAGGAGTGGCGATTTTGTTAAAGAGCGGTCTAAGGATGATGATGGAGTCCTCGGAGGTAGGATTACACGGTAGATATGTGAGGGTTTCTGGGCTAATACAGGCAGGACGGTGCACTTTATCAACATATATGCACCTAACATGCACCCTGAAAAATTATTTTATGTTGTTTTTTACAAGTTAGCGGATTTACCTCAATGTCAGTTGGTGCACAGGGGGAGACTTTAACATTGCACCCTATCCAGATGGGGATAGGTCTACAGGAGCAACCTCTACAAACAGAGCTGCATCCAAATCCTTAACTTCTCTAATTAGAGAAATGGGGTTAGTAGATGTTTGGAAGGCACAATATTCAGGAGAGAATGTCTATACATTGTTTTCCCACTCTCTGCAGTCATACTTTTGTAAAGATCTTTTTTATACACATACATCAAACCTACACACTGTTTCAGGCTCTTACATTCATAATATTACCCTGTCTGATCATCCCCTGATTACACTCCACATATCCATCCCACCACAGGACAAATAATCCTTGTGGAGACTAAATGTTTCTTTACTTAACAATAAGGCCTTTGTTTAAAAATAAAAAAATATAACAAAGCATTAAAGATTTTTTGCTAATCCATCAGTCAGAGAGCTTTTCTTCATTACTTCAGTGGGATACACTCAAAGCGGTCTTACTGAGGGAAATAAGTTTTGCTTCAGCCCCCAAATAACTCTCTAAATTAACCCTTGATAGAGTTACAAATTACTTAGTCTGGCTGAAAAAACAGCATAAACTATCTCCTATGGATAACCAAGTCCTTAACGACTTAAAGCAGGTTAGAGAGGCTTTGCATTCTTTCAAAAACAAGAGAGCGGAGGGACTACTGTGATTTTTCTAATCAAATATATCATAAGGTGGGAGGCAGGGCCCCAAGATTATTAGAGTTCTGCCTCAGGAAAGCCCAGGCAGACAGATATATGCCATATCTCTAGAAAAGGGGGTACCCAGGGGAAAAATGGGAGAGACCTCGAGACATTACCTCTCAAGTTCAGCACTATTACCAAGCACTTTATTCAGAGTATAAGGCCTTGAGATAGTTCAAACCAAGACAGCTGAATTTCTAAACTCCCTTAAACTACTGACTTTACCAGAGATAGCTAGGGACAGTTTAACTACTCCCACAACTGTAGCAGAGGTACAGGCAGTTATTAAACATCTACTTATGGGTAAATCCCCAGGCCTGGATGGGCTTAGTGTGGAATTTTACAATGGACTTTGTTCCGCTGGTGCGCCCCTCCTGGCTGAGGTGTTTAACCAGTGCCTGGAGGAGGAAAAAAGACTGGACAGATACCACAGCACATGAATCTTTTTGCCCTATAACTTAACTTAATCAGGACTTAAAAATCTTCCCAAAGATACTATCACTCTGTCTTCAGAAACACATTGAACTTCTGATTCACCCAGATCAGACAGGGTTCATTCCCCATTGTCACCTTGGTAATAACATTAGGAGACTACTTAACATTGTGAATACCAAACCCCCTAACAATTTCACTAGACTAGTCATTTTTCTTGACCCTGAAAAAGCTTTTGATCATTTGATCTGGTCATACCTATTCCTGGTCTTAGAGGAAATAGACTTGGGGGGGGGGGGGCTTTTTAAAATGGGTTACACTCTTACCAGTGATCAAGGGCTCATGTCTGAGTTAATGGTACAGTTTCACAATCCTTCAATATTAGGCAGGGAACCAGACAAGGGTGCCCTCTCTCCCCACCATGATTCACTATTAGTGTGGAGCCTTTGACTCAAGCTATTAGACAAAATGAAAATATTGGGGAAATTAGAGGTTCATCACATAACTCACAAGATATCACTTCATGTGGATGACAGATTGGAGGGCCTTAAAAAAGAAACTATCAGACTTTGCATGGGCAGGTAAACGCCCAAGGGTGCGATGGGAGATACTGGTGGAGGTTAAAGAAAAGCGGAGTCTGGGACTTCACAATCTTAAAAAAGTATTACAGAGCAGCTCAGTTATTGCCCATTACTAGAATGTTGACACCAGCAAAAGGAGAGGGCTGATTAGAAATAGAAGAAAGGGCATGTTATTTTGCACCTCTGCAAGTGCTTCCATGGATGGTATCATCAGTAGATCTAAAATAAATACAAACTGGTTGGACAAAGCACACACTGGCAAAGTGGTTAAGCGATAGACAGGAGTGGGAAATAGTACAACCAGTGTGGAAGTATTTGCCTTTGTAGTTTTTGTTGGTATTTCCGTCATCCCCATGAGATCCCTGTGTTTCAAGGTGGGCCCTCCTGGGCCTGAAATACCCACATCAGTTACTGGTAGAGGACCGATTAAAAACCTTTGCTTAGCTGCTACAAACATTCTCCTTCCCTAATACAGATTTCTTTAGATATTGGCAATTTTCTTGTTATATAAAACCAAATATAGAGCTTACAACATTATCTCTGGAGTCATCGACCCCCATTTTACTAACCCATCAGAAAAGTTATTTAAGATGTACCAGGAACTGTATATCGCAGATATATAGAGTCCTTCAGAAGGCTTGGGGTGTACTGGGTAATGTATAGAGGATCATTGGCACACTGAGTTGGGGCGGATATTTCAGAGGAGAAATGGCGACAGATTTGATAGGGGATCCACAAAATAAGCAACTCTCCATCATGGCGGGAGTTCCACTGGAAAGTTGAAATTAGATTTTTTAAAACTCCAGTTATATCTCAGCAGTATGCCACCACCATGTGAGTAAATGTTGGAGAAACTGTGGTTCAGAAGGTTTGTACTATCACATTTTTTGGGACTGCCCCATGATCAATCTCTTTTGGGGAAGTGGCGAGGGTAATTACATCTATATTTAACCTGGAATCTTTATTGCAATTTGAGAATTTGATATTGGGGCTCCTGTCAAATGGGATAACTTCTCAGACAGAGAAATATTTATTTTATGTTTTACTAGCAGCTGCACTCAAGGTTATCATGCAGCACTGGCTATCTCGGGATCCCCTGTTTATAACCAATTGGTATAGCAACGTTCACCAAATCAGAAATATGGAGGCCACCACAGCTCGACTCAGGTTATCTACAGAGAAGGTCAGCTCCAGAAGGGTTCCCCAGTGTTTTGATCGGTTACTTCCAGCTTTAACACAACAGAGAGGAAGATGAAATATGATGGAACTGTACCAGTCAGATGCACTAGAATTTCATATGGGAAGAATCTGGGTTCCCAAGAACTGTTCAGAGATTGATAGGAGGGGGTTGGCATAGGCAAGGCATTATTTTCTCATGTTCTCTTTCCTTTTAGATTATAAAAGATCTGTATATAATAATTATATAAGTTAATTGACCGTTGGTAAGATTACATACAGTAATAGAAGTTTGTAGAAGAGTTATAAATCAAAGTAACTGGAAAAGAGCAAGCATTTGTCAATGCCGAATGTTGTCTTGCTGGCATTAATATTGGTAGTGCAGGAGTTGGAGATGCATAATAAGAATGGCAGTGAAGTACTGAACTGAAGCCAATGCCAACCCCACCCTGCAGAGAGTGACAGGCGTTGGGGTGTGCCTTTGGGTCATCGGCTATAATGCGCATGCCATTCTACCTCACCCTGCCCTGTAGACACTGACAAGTGTCATGGTGTGCTTTGGGGTCTTTCGTCGTTATACTTATGCCATTCCATAAGGAAATACACTGAGGTGGGTGCAGTATAGGAGAATGGGGTGAACTTTAGGGGTGAACACTCCAAGGCAGACCTCAATGCCTGTCACTGGCTGCAGTGTGGGGGTGGAATGGCATGAGAATTACAGCCAGTGATACCAAGTCACACCCCGGACACCTGTCAGTCTCTACAAGGTGGGGAGTTACAATTGGAAACCCTAACATCATAGGTGTTTGTTAGTATTTTCACTCCAAATGTTCAACATAGGCTTTTTGTTACCCCATCTCATGAAGAGCGGCACTATCAGTTTGTTAGCTTAAAGGTAGTTTTGCACAGTGGCTATGCTATTTGGTGACACAGGCATGAAAACACATTTGAGCACGATGTGAAAAATGACAACTGTATTTTTCATAATGAGGAGGTGTAAAAAAATTGCAACGTTGAACATCTGGAGTGAAAATATGAAAAATTGGTAAAGTCATGAGCATGCATAGAAACTGCGCAACACATGTCCATAACCCAATTATTTTCGGGATTTTTTTAACCACATTTTCAACATGGGCATTTTGGGATCTCCCCTCATGAACAGTGGTGCTGTGATTTTGTTAATTTGTCCCAAACATTGATTTCCCACAGCGATCATGCCATTGTGCGCCACAGGTGCGAAAACACATTTTGGGCAGGATGTGAAAAATGACAGCTGTACTATTCATAAGGAGGTGTGAAAAAATGCCAGTGTCGAAAATCTGGCATGAAGATATTGTAAATTTGCGAAGTTACAAGGGTGCATGGAAACTGCGCAATGCACACTTGTAGCACAGTCATTTTTTAGACATTCGTCACCAAATTTTCAACATAAGCATTTTAGGACCTCTGCTCATGAACATTGTCACCATCATTTCCTCAAACTGTCCCAAAAACTGATTTCACACAGCCACCGCGCTATTGTGCACCAGACATGCAAAAACACATTTCAGCCAGGATATGTAAAATGACAGCTATACTGTTCATAAGGAAGTGTGTGAAAATGCCAATTTTGAAAATCTGGAGTAAAAAATTACAAATTCAATAGTTATGAGCGTATGGAAACTGCACAATGCACACTGTAAACAGCCATTTGGGGATTTCCTTCGAATTTGCAACATAGGTTTTTGAGAGCCCCCATGAAGAGTGGCACTGTCGTTAATATTGGAGTTCCAAAGGTGATTCTCATGAGTGACCGCAAAATCACCTTTTGGGACCGAATAACACCATGGCAGTGACTGAATTGATGAGGAGGGTCCCAGTAACCCCATGTTGAAAATTTGGTGCCAGTCAGTGTCAGTGGCTCAGTAGGTAGCACACTTGCATCTGAGGCCGGGAGATCAGAGGGCTGTGGGTTCAGTTCCCACATCTGGCACTTGGGTTAATATCCCAGTACTGACACTGTAGTGCATTATGAGAGGGGTGCTGCACTTCTGAGGTACCGTCTTTTGGATGAGACATTAAACCGAGGTCCCATCTGCCTGGATTAGTGGTAGTTCGGGTGGATGTTAAAGATCCTATGGCAGTTATTGAAAAGAGTAGGCATGATTTTATTTACAATAGTGCATAAGTGAAATAATCATAAAACAGCAACTAACATAGTACATACAAAGAGAAACTAAAAAAATAACAAAGGAAACAATGAACAAGACTTAAACAGAAAAAAAAAACACTTCCCGTTCCTGAACTAACCTATTTTTTTTCACATAAACTATTTAAATTTCATTATATGAGAAAAACCCTTCCACCACATTTTAACTTTCTCTACATTATAAAGCTGCATATCTTTTAAATATACTTTTTGTAATTTATTCATTACATATAAGCAAAACCCTTCATATGTAGTTTTCTTTTGATAGATTACCCATTGGCATCTCACCTGCCATAAACAAAATCGCAGACTTGCAAAAAATACCAACAGTGTTTTATAATCATAAACTCTAAGACTTCATGGGAATATACCAATCACCGATATATCATAATTCATTTTAGATAACCATTGCAACTTCCATTTTTTTGCAGCATAGGACCATAAATGATTTGTGTAAGAACAAAATAGAAAGAAATGTTCCATTGATTCTTCATGGTTTATGCAGTCTGGATATGGGCAGTTTCTCTCCTCCTTTGCCTTATATTTTGCAGTACCTCTTGTGTTCAACCGGCCATACATAGTAAGCCATTGTACTTCCCACATATAAGGTGGCAGTCTAGGATTATTTAGTTGTTCCAAAATCCTACTATTCAAAGCTGTAGGACAGTTTTTAAAACTGGGGATTGTGGGATAAATTTGGAAGATAATAGAACTATAACTTTTTTTGAAGAGTTAATGCATATTTGGCCTTTTGTAACTTGCCATTTATATAACTTCTGAGCAGCTGGCCTAAAATAGGGTGGTATATGTATATGTGGGTTAATTTTAGGTGCACAAATGAGCTAGGCTGTCAAGTATTGCCCTAGCGTGTTCCTAAACCAATGTCCATCATCAGTCACTGGCTCTGCTAAACTTTGTTTTATTGTATATGAAAAGAAAAGAACATGGCAAAAAACTACAGGGTCGATCATTCCTAAACCTCCTTTCTCTTGAGCTAAATATGTATAGCATCTTTTAACTGGGTTTAATCTATTCCCCCATAACATTTGGAAACAATTACTATAAAGTTTAGTTTCATATTGAGATGGTAAGGTTAAAATGAGGGCTAGATACTGTAGGCATGGCATAATGAACTGCTTAAGAATTTTAATTCTTTTTTGTTTTGAAAATGTAAACTGTTTCCATCAAACAACTTTCGATTCCACCTTTTTTAATACTTGATCCCAGTTAACATCCGGGAGATTTGGGGGCCCGAACTGAATACCCAGAATAGCAAGGGGTTCCTCAGATATTTTAATATTATTATAATAAAAAGGGGCGTGATTGTTACCTCCCATCAGTAAACCTCTAGATTTAGTTATATTTAGTTTAGCATTAGAAAGTACCGAGAAAGACTAGAAAGCTTTAAAAAATTCTCCTATTTGCTCATTTTTACTAAAAAATAAACAAACATCATCAGCATATGCCTGTACAATCAAGTGATTGTTAGACTGTAGCACTTTAAATCCTTCCCATTTGGGTGATATGATTAATGCTCTTATTAGGGGTTCCAGAGAAAAAATATACAACAGAGGACTTAGTGGGCAACCTTGGCGCACCCCTGTTTTTATAACAATCCCTTTAGAAATTGTACCTTTTATTACTGGATACACTTACATAGAGTCATATAAAGATTTTATAATCTTAATTGCAGAACTAGGAATCCCAAAAAATTCTAGAGCTGTAAATAAGAATAAGTGATTTACCCTGTCAAAAGCTTTCTCTAAGTCTATAGACAGCAGACAACCTGATCTACCATTTAACAATAAAGACTCAATCAGATCTGTTATGGCTGATAAGGCTGATTGAATTCACCTATTTGGCAGCCCACAGTATTGAAACGGTGAAATTACCGTTTTAGCCATATTTTTTATTCTATTATTTAAAAGTATAGTAAATATTTTATAGTCTGAATTTAGAATTGTAATCAGTCTCCAGTTCCTAATGTTCCCTCTTGCTCCTGATTTAAAAATATATATCAGTAGTCCTTCAGCAAATGAAACAGGGATAGAATCTCCAGCCATAAATCTCTGAAACACAGTATTTAAACAAGCCATAATTTCTGAACTAAAGGTTTTATAAAATAGGTTAGAAAGACCATCCAAACCAGGAGAAATATTTATCTTTTAAATTATGGAGTATGGATTCTGTGTCCTTCAAGGAAAATGGTACCATCATGTCAGAAACCATTTTTAATCTAAAAATTGGGGGGGGGGGGATAGTTTTTTATGTCCTTTAATGAAGGGTAAATCACTGGTTGCAAAGCCTGAAAATGTGCTTCAATAATGGAGCAAATAGATTCCACATCTTCAACTCTATTGTTATTATGTTCTAAATATTCCATAGAAGAAGAGTCTTTAATAGTTTTACATAGTTCAAATGGGTCTCCAATGACTGATTTTCTTAAATGATTAGATATAAGTGCCTGCAGGGTTCTGGTCCTATTGTACTGGAGTTCTCTCATCTGTGGCTTAATATTGTCGATTTGATTCGAGAGATCCGCTCTAGATGAGTTAGCTGCTGTAATTAAATGCTGCAACTGTGTTCTAAATTTCAAATATGAGAAAAAAAATTTGAATTCCTCTGACGGGTCCCATAATTTTTGAACCAATTGTTACAATAATTTTTTGTTTCCATCCACCAAACACCTAAATCAGGGTATAAAAATGCCACAGACAATCTAGCTTTTAGGATAAGTGTTAATTAATTTTTCACTATATCCTCATGTAGAATGGAAGTGTTCAGTTTCCATCTTTTATTCTGATACCTCTTTTTAGTTGTGTTCCCAAATTCCACCTGAACAAGCAAGTGGTCCGAAAACTCCACTAGGACAGTTGTGAAAGTCTGCACTGTAATTTCTTTAGATGTTAACAAATAATCTATTATAGAACCAGTTTTCCCTTTGAAAAAGGCAACCAGGGCCTATAGTATTTAACTGATTATAAATAGTCAAACCTGCTGTCTTTATGATAGTATGAAGACAGTTAGTCAGAGTAAATTTTCTTTTTAGTTGTTCCTTTAGAATGTAGGCTGCAAGTAAAGTCCCCTCCCCAAAAAATATTTAAAGAGGTAACTAAGTAAGGTTGTACTGCCTTCATACATTCAATTCTTAAAGCCTTTGAGAATTATAAAAGTTAATGAATCTACAATTTATAGATTGCCATCTACCATCTATAATTAGGACTCTGCCTGGCACTAAGGCTATTAATTTGTATAGAACAAATTGGAAAGAATTAAAAATAATCCCAATGCCATCTGCACTGTCTCGACCGAAAGACCAATATGAAGGCCTCCAGGGCCAATCCCTTTTGAAGGAGGCTATTTGTTCCCATGAAGACATCCAAGCTTCTTGTAAGAAACACAGTGAAATGTTTTTATTGTGCAGAAGTTGAAAGACAGCTTGTCTTTTATTAATATTCAAAATACTATGCGTATTTAAAGAGCCCCAGATATTTGCAGGCATTAAGTTAGTTTATGTAAATGTAACCCCTTGTTACCCGGGGTTACTAGAATCCCAGTAAGACCTAGTGGTAGGCAGGGAAGGCAGCTTGTGAAACTCCAGTTAAATGGGTTTCACCCTGTCTCACTCTGTTCTCAGTCTCAGCTGAGACCTGAGAGATGACATCACCAATAGAACTTTCGCAGCTGCATAAGCCACATTGGAATCCGCAGCAGAAGGAGTGAGATAGAACGTTGAGAGTTTTCAAAGTCAGTTCCTGTTTACCTTCTGTAAGAGAAGGAGAGTTCCTGTTTTGCTTTCAAAGAGGAAGGAGCAGTTTCAGTTTTGCCTTCAAGTGGTGGAGACCGCTGTTCGGGTCTCAGTGCCCCTCCCTCGGGGGGAGAGTAAAGATCCCCATGTAGATTCCAGGGGCAATCACCTAATTTCTGCAGAAGAAAGAAAGCTGCCTATTTCAGTTTCAGTCTGAGTTTGGAAAGTTTGGAAGAGTTGAAATTCACCTATGGGGCACCTGCAACAAAAGGGTGAGTGTTTGCTCTAATATGAAAGGGCAAAAAATGTGTTTCTTCAGCCTGGGATATGTGAAGAATTCTAGGAATTTATTTATTTATTGAATTTTGTTGACCGGGTAGGCCCACTGGGCCCCGGAGGTCCCTTTTTCAGGGGTGACCCAGGGGTAAAGAAAATAACATACAGGTAACAGAACAGTACAAATGAATAAATGACATATTGTTTGACAGTGAAGTGAACTACTATTTGGGAGGCCTATAGGACTAGGACAAACAAATCGAGTAGTGTCAAAAGCTAGAGTGCTGTGTGAATTCAAGTAATATTGTAGAGGGGGTGTGACAGTTCATCCACCATTTAATCTACATTCAGAAGTTTCAGTTTTTCCAGAGAAATGGCCGGGTATGGGCTGTGGGAGCTGGAGGTGGGAACACCCCATCTTTAGTGTCCAGGTCCACCTCTCATTGTTTCTGCTGTGATTGCTACTTGCCTCATGTGCTTGGCCAGTGATGAGGGAAGAACCCAGATTGGAGTGCGAAAATGGGAAAATCTCTCTAGGAGTCGAGACTCTAAGTGGTGTGTGGAGCCACAACAAGTGTAAAAATTCTCTTTGTGAGATGGGAGTCAGAAGAAGTAAGAAGGAAATCTCTAGGGTCACAGACTCTAAGTGGTGTGGGAGCCACAACAAGAAAGTGGTTCATTCTTCAAATGGACGCCATTCAGGTAGCCGGCAGGGGAGCCGGGCCAGTCGGGCTGTGTACCCAAAGTGCGTGCAAGTCTGCTGTGTGCCTGGTGGGTCCAGAGCCTGAAAACAGTAGAATTGGTTCATTCTTCAAGTGGACCACCTTGTAGTTTCTAATCTGCATTACCAGTAAATGTAGCCCCATGGGGGTCCATCTATGCTTTGTTGTGTTCAGCTAGTTGTGAATAAAAGCCACACTGTAAAATCCCATTCCTGGTTCTGGACATTACAGTTATTGCTTCCTGTGTTTGGATTTACTTGGGTGCCCCTGTGCAGAGTAGCCAAACCTAGGCCCCCCTGTGCCGAGTAACCTCATCCTCCCCGAACCCAGGTCCCCACCAGGTATTGCTGCCAGCACCAACAGCATGCCACCTGTTGGTTTGGTAAAAAGGCAGGGGTGGAGGTTACATAAAAAAAAAGGAAAATCATTTTTTCCTTCTTTTTTTTTTCTTTTCTTTATAGTCCTCTATTTGGGGCCCCTAAATTATCCTGCGTAGATTTTTGTGAGTCGGAATCACCAACCTCCATTTCAGAATCACCCCAAGTGGTGAAAAGGGCGGCATAAGAATTCTGGGATTCAGTTGACTCGTCTAAGGGGAACAGATACTGTTTTAGGTTCCTACTGGACCTTCTTGGGGGTAAGGAGACCTAGAGACATGGTCACAATTTCGTTGCTGCCATATCTTCTGGTCTTTATAGCAAACAGGCTCAAACTGCTCTATGTCATGTTCTATTTTTTCAACTCCTATAGGTTTTGTTTGTGACTTGGGGGGCAGAAGGAGGAACTGAGTTAACCACTGATACAGCTTCTAAATCCTTGGGGGGGATGGGGGGGTTCCCCTTTTCCACAATTCTAGTTTCAGCCTTTTTCTCCATAGCCTCTTGGGCCTGTTGAATTATCAGGTCAGGGCTCCCACAAGAGGCCTTGTTTTTTGCTGCCCAGGGACACTCCTTGAAAGCAAGCCCATACTCCTCACAAAGGTCGCATTTTGTATGGTTGGCACATTGCATAGTTACATGTCCCACCTCCCCACAATTATCACACCTAGGTTGAGCGCAAGTACTGGAAAGATGCATTTTCGACCCACACTTATAACAAGCTGTTGGCTGACCACTATAAAAACAAACCCCTCTATCCCTTCCCAATAGAAAAGCATTGGGGATATGCTCTACCCCTTTTTCTGTCTGTCTTAGCTTAACTTTATACCTCCACCCTCCTGTCCAGAATTGTTCTGAATCTAAAATTTGTTCTGGGTCACTCAGAATATCGCATTTTTGTGACAACCAGTATGTTATGTCCTCAACATGGACCCCCTCATTCCTAAACATCACTGTAACATTTTTAATTAATGGTTTAGTTAAGGGAATTACTAAGAAGGGGGTCCATATTGTGGAAAATTTCACTTGCCCATATCTCTCCCAAAACTGGTCCAATGTATAGGCAGTACGAAAACTTATACCAAAATTGTCTTCTCCCGAGATGTTAATAAACGCTAAAACATCTCTGGGAGAAAAATGCAAAGAATCTTTTAGGAGGTATTTCCCCACATAATGCCTGTCCGGTCTATCTTCCAGACCTCCCTTATATCAAATGCGCACAGTGATACGCCAAGGCGCTGCCTCCCTTTTGGCATGAGAAAAAAGTTCTGACATTAACGGTTTGCCTGAAGACCGTTGCTCATCCTAGTTAATTGCTGTAGTAATAACAGAACCAGAAATGTTTTGTGAAGTTTGACAAGATGTAGGGGCCTGACCAGGTGTTTCCACTGAGTTACAGTCTGATACTCCTACCAAGGTTTCCTTCACCTTATTCCCCTCAGTTGGATAGCGTGTAGTACGACCAGGTTTCCACTCCGGGGACTTCAGCTGAAAATTTAGAGAAGAATCCCACGCTGAGTCGGGAGTTCAAAGCCCTGTGGTAGATTTTTCCCAACCTGCTGCCAAAAGAGTTTTCTGAGTGACCAGTTCTTATCATGCTCTTGCAATTCTGAGCCCTGTATTTTATTTATATCTGTTACTATAATGTTTTCCTCGGGAGTTGTATTTTCTAGAGCCATAGTTTTAGATTTGGTTTTTACTGTGCTAATTTGTGAGGTCACTGGTCGACAAAAACTGAATTCCGTCACTCCCTCTTGTTTATTTGCCTCCGTTTGGTATTTTATTTGATTCGGTAAACCACAAACAGATTCCTCTGTAACTTTATGCTGAAAATGCTTCTCCCGACAAGTGCACTGATGTCAGCAGGCTTTGATAGTGAAATTTAGAATCCGAGTCAGCTTTGGGAAGTGCTACAGGGGAGGTGCCTGTACTTTCCATATTTGTAGGAGCATTTAACTTTCCATTGGGCTTTAGGCACTTTATAGCTTTAGAGATTTCACTGCCAGCCATAACATAGTCGTTTGCAAATGTAGAAGAAACAGATTCAGACGTCGACTCACCCGTAGCCGGGAGGGGATTTTTGGGAGCTATTTCCTCATTCCTGCTGTCAGGTTGAACACGTGGCTTGTCAGGGGAGTCAGCTGCAGGCTCAATTAACCCTGTACAGTTGGTATAGTGTGACGTGCTCTTGGTGGTTGAATGATCCACTGCTTGCACAGCCTTAAAGGAACTCACTTGATTTTCTTTTGTATTCACCGTTGAATCGGTACAAAAAAAGTCTCTGTTGTAGAACTTGTTTCGTGGAATATCTCCTCTCCCTCCATATCCTGCATCTCGTGCAGTAAATCAGACTTTTATTGCTCAGTTAGCAGAGAAGCCTTCTCTCCCGCTACACGAACGTCCTTCACCTCCAGTGTCTCTCCTACATTGGCCATCTTTCAGCCAGATGGCACATCACCTACAAGAGAGTAGGGGTAAATTGCTTCTTTATTGAAATAAAGCATGGAAAAAAACACATCAAGAAAAACAGCAGCAAAAAGCACAAAAGGTTATACAAATCAACAAAGGAAATGAACAAAAAGCAAGTGATACACAGTTATCTTTTAACAAAAAGCATAAAAGAAAAGAAAGTAATCCGTCATTTAAATTTTATCATATGCTGAAACCCCTTCCACCAGATTTGAACTTTCCTAGTCCCATAAATCTGAGCATCTTTTAGATATACTTTATTTAATTCACAATAACATAGTGGCTGAAGCTTCAAAAGTTGGCTTTTTTTTATACAAAACCCACTGGCATCTAACTTGCCATAAAACAAAAATCTAAGACATGCTAAGAAATTTGTACAGTCGAGTATGAAATGTAGCAAGACATGGGGGTAAAGATCCCAATACTAACAATTCATAAGAAATATGTTTCAACCATGGAAGTGCCAGATAGTTGCCAAAACACCCATATAGTTTAGAGGCAAAAGAACAATGAATAAAAAATGTTCCATGGTTTCTTCTTGTGCCGTACACTCTAAATAAGGACAAAACCTTTCTTCTTCATTTTATACTTAGCTGTCCCTCAACTTGTAACCGACCATACATTATCAGCCATTGTCTCTCCCACATGTAAGGTAAGCAGGGTTATTTAATTGTGCTAACACCAGATGGGTCATAGTACCTGGGCAGTTTTAAATGCAGGGGAATGAGGATAGATTTGAGAAATAATAGTGGAATATAGTTTTGTTTGAGAATTAATAATTTGTGATTTGGACAATTGCACATATATAATTTCCTAACAATCGGTTTAAAGAAAAGGGGAGTAGAAAGAAATATTAGTTTGGAGCCAATCCAATCCATTTCGTTGAATACTTGATAGTAAGAATTTCAACCAGCTAAATTCTGGAATATTGGGGAAGTACAGTTCCAAAAAAGAAAAGCAAGAAAGGGAAGAACAGAAAACCACAGGATCTACCATCCCGACCCCTCCTTGACTTTTATCCAGGTAAGTATAATACCTTTAATGGGATTTAACCTATTTCCCCAAAAACTGAAAACTAATACTGTACAGTTTCACTTCCAGGTTAGTTGGGACAGGGTACAGAAATGCCAAATATTGTAGGCAAGGTAACAGGAATTGTTTAAAAATCTGAACTCTCTTCAGTTTCAAGAATTTATAATGTTTCCACCTCTGAACTTTATTATCCATTTTATTTAAAACTGCAAGCCAATTCTGCTCAGGTAAATTTTGGGAACCGAACAGAACCCCTAAAGTGGAAATAGGTGTTGTAGTGAATGAAATAGTTCTGTGCACAAAGGGGGTTCATGTATTCGCTCCTATTAACAACCCTTTAGATTTTTGAAAATTAATTTTATGCTTGATAAGGTCGCATACCTGTGAAATAACTTAAAGAAAACTTCCAGCTGGCCTTGTTGTTTAAAAAATAAAACAGATGTCATCCGAAAAACTTGTATATTTCTAAAGGAGTTAGAAAAGGAATGTTTGGACCCTCCCAACCAGAAACCGACTGTAAATGTCTAATAAGGGTTCTAAGGAGCAATATATAATAAAGGGCTCAGTGGACAGCCCTGCCTGACACCAGCTTTTAGGTCCAACCTTTCCAAATTTTCCTTTACTAACTGGACAGATTATTGAATTAGAATATAAATTTTGTAAAATTGTAAGAATGTTAGTATTCCTAAAAAGGCCAAGGTTTGAAAAGGAATGAATGACTAACCCTATCAAAGGCTTTTTCAAGTCTAATGATAGTATAATACCATTTTGTTTGCTGTGATGTAATATTTCAAAAATTTAATATAACAAAGTACCGAATGTATTCGTCTTTGAGAAACACCACAGAACTGAACTGGAGAAATCACTAGAGTAGCCCAAGATTGAAGTCTGTTATTAGCAGCATCAAAGATTTTATAGTCAGAATTTAACAATGTGATAGGTCTCCAGTTTTTGATCTCACTTCTATCTCCGTTTTTTAAAGATATAAACTTGTAACCCTTTTGTGAATGCAGGATATATCTGTCCTCCAGAAAGAAAGGAATTAAAAACACCAACTAAACAGGAACCAGCTCATTTGCAAAAAGTTTTGTAAAAGGCATTAGATAACCTATTCTACCCCAGGAGACACATTAGCTTTAAGTTTAGAAATAACATCCACAATTTCTTGTAAAGAAAGGGTTCAGAAGAACAGCTGCATTGAGGCATCAATGACAGGTCTGTAACACCTTTCAGAAACCCTGAAAGACGCTCAGTTTGTAAGTCTATATGAGGACTCATATTTGGAAATGTTGGAATATACTATGACTTATATCCCAAGGGTCAGTATAATACTGTGAATTACTGACTAAACAATCTAGTGTAGAATTATCTCGCACGGTTTTACACAAACCATAGGGTCCCCTATCACTGTTTTGGATGTGTAGTTGTTAATTAAGGCTTGCAGGGATCTGGCTCTATCATATTGAAACTTCCTCATCTGTAATTTAACATGCTTAATTAAAGGAGATAAATCTTCTAAAGAAGTGTTAGCTCTAGTTAATAGAGACTGTAATTTTGAACGTAATGTGAGGTAATGAAGAAAATTATCGTTCTGGGTTTTTGTCCATAAGTTCTAAACCAATCCATGCAGTCTAGTTTAGTTTCTTCCCACCAGATCCCTAAGTCCGAATATAAACATTGCAACCGATAGGCGGGCAGTTAGAATTTGAACTATAGAATGTTTGACAAAGTCATTTTGTAATGATGAGGTATTTAGTCGCCATCTACTTTGTAGGGCTTATAATTTACTGGATTTCTATTGCAATTTTAAGTAGGAGATGGTCTGAAAATTCAAAAGGCTGTCTAGAAACTGTGAAATATATATATTTTGGAGGTGAAAAGGTAATCAATAGGTACCAGTCTTCCTTTACAAAATGTATTTTTAGGGGGTTGATTCTAAAGTATTGCAGACTCTGAGGTCTGTCTCTAATAACAGATTGTAAAAGTTAGCATCACAATACATTTTTTTTTCCACTAGATCTCCTGTCAGTAAGAGAACAGTTGAAATCCCCACCCCACAGTACTGGCCTGGTAGTGAGCAGAAAGGTTGTATAGTTTTCATACACATTATTCTGGCTGTTTTTTACCTGTGGATTATAAATATTAATAAGTCTATATAGGACAGATTCAAGAAAACAGTCCACAATCAAAACCCTCCCTGAATGCAGTCTATTAATTTATGAAGTTTAAACTGGAAGGTGGAAAAAAGAATACCAATGCCGTCAGCTTTATCCTGACCAAATGACCAATATGAAGGGCCCCAAGGCCAATCCTTTTTAAAGGCAGTAACATGTTCTTTAGAGAACATCCAAGTTTCTTGTAAAAAGCAAACAGTAATTCTAGAATTATGCAACATATGAAAAATAGCCTTTCGTTTAGCTCCATTTAAAATGCTATGAACATTCAAAGAAGCCCACAGAAAACCCATATGAGTACCAAAAAAAAGAAGGAATTTATTTTATTTTTTTCTTCTTTTCTTTTTCTTTTCTTTTCCTTATAAGAACCTTGGGAGGGTTCCATGGGGTCTTGGGTAGAGATTTGGGAATCCGAATCCACAACATCCATTGCTGTATCCCCCCAAGAAGAAAGAAGAGAGAAAGGATTAGAAGTTTCCACTGAATCTGTAACTGCATCAGGTACTGATTTCACATTCCTCATGGACCTTCTAGGAGGCAGAGAGAGAGGGGTCAATTTGGGGGGTTCTACGCTCTGATCTAAAGTCTTAGCAATACCACCCGATTTCACACTTGGGACAAGCAGAGGGTCCTGCAAAGCAGAACTATTAGGCTGTACAGGCCTTGACAATGATGAAGAGGGAGGGGGGAGAACTAAATTCATTGTCACAGGAGTTAAAGGTTTTCTTACATCAAGAGGGGGTTCCCCAGGAAAAGTGGGAGGCGAATGAGAGAGTAGGTCTTCCTGTGCTTTCTGTAAAAACTGTTCAGTACAATTCCCTGATACTTTGTTTTTTGCAGCCCATGGACATGTGTTGAATGTGTGAGAACTACCCTCGCATAAATCACATTTCGTTGGGTTAGAACATTGAATTAGTGAATGCCCAACTTCGCCACAATTGTCACATCTAGGACTATCACAAACACTAGACAAATGCGTCCGTGAGCCACATTTATAGCAGGCCCTTGGCTGACCACTATAAAACAAACACCTCTATCACGGCCTAGTAAGAAGGAGTTTGGGATATGCACAAACCATGTTCATTGTGTCGTAATTTGACCTTATATTTCCATCCGCCTGTCCAAAAGCCCTCTGAGTCTAAAATAGGCTCTGGATCCCCCTGTACATCACATTTATTGGACAACCAATATGTAATATCATCCACTGACACCCCTTCATTGTGGAACATTACTGTAACAAACTTGATGGCTGGTTGAGAGAGGGGAATAATCACAAATGGGGACCAAAGGGGAGAGAACTTTACCTGGGAATAACTAATCCAAAATAATTCTAACAAGGCAGCTGATCTAAAACTGACATCTTAATTATCCTCTCCTGAAATATTGATGATGGCAAACACATCTCTAGGAGAAAAATGCAAGGATTCCTTAACTAAATGTCTCCCAACATAGTTTCTATTAGGCCTTTCAGCCATGCCCCCTGTATATCTCTCTCCCTTCCTATCCCCTGCTCCTCCCAGGCGAGGTTCCGTCGGCCACATATGCACCCCACCGCCAGCTACAAACACCATGCGAGGCGCCTAATTCTCCTGCTGCTCCTGCTCTCCGGCAATGTGAACCCAAACCCTGGGCCTGTCATCCCAGCCACGCCTCTGCCCACCGGTGGCAAAGGCCTTCAAATCGTCTTTATTAATATATGCAGTCTCCCTAAGAAAACTGCAGCCCTCCAATGTTGGGTCACCCACCACTCCCCGGATATTCTCATGCTTGCTGAAACCTGGCTCTCCTCCCTCACGCCTGACTCAGCCATCTCCCTTCCTGGTTTTGCCATTTTCAGGGCTGATAGGATGGGCAGGCGTGGAGGGGTGTGCTATCTACTGCACGCAACTCGATCCTGGGCTTGCCCTCCCCAACCCTGAGCTTAACCATGGGCGCAAGCCATTACCTTAAAAATCACACCTTACCCTGGACGCCGGTCCGCCTACCTAACTGCATGCTTATCTACCCCGGGTCTAACAAAGGCTCTCGGCCACCTCTTCCTTGACTTACCTGTCTACCTACCCCGAAAGCTGAACAGTTAATTATGGGTGACTTAATTCCAACTGGCTCAGCCCGTCGGCTGATAATTTGAAGAATGAGCTTGCAGCCCTTGACCTGTCCCAAATGGTCACTCAGCCCACTAGACTAAACAAAGTAACAGGAACTAGCTCCCTCCTGGATGTCATCCTCTCTAACCGACCTCATAAAGTAGTCTCCGTTGAAGTCCTTGCGGACTCACTCAGTGACCACTCCCCAGTCATCAGCTTCTGGTTCTCCCCCACCCTCAGCCCTGTGTACAGCAGGACCCCTCGCCGCCGTTTTCTCCCCAGAGGTCTCGCCAACCTCAAATGTCACCTCGCCCAAATCAACTGGTCCCCATTGGCCAGCGCTCCTGACATTAACTCTGCCCTAACCTACCTCACCACGGCCTTCAACCACGCCTGTGATCTGTATGCACCCCTCAACACTCATAGGGATAAAAAAACGGACTGCTGCATGGATAACTCCTGCACTGATCCAACAACTAAAAAGAGAGATAACCTCTGGCACTTAGCTAATGACTCCGGGGTTGCTGACAGGCAAGCCTACAGGGCAGCCCAAATCAATGCACCTGGACAATCAAGCAGGCTAAAGCTAAATTCCACCAGGCTGCGTTGACATCCTCCTGGGCTCGTCCAGAGCTTTCTAGGACAACATTAAAGATTTAAATGGTAAGACCCGCCCCCATCCCAGATTGTCATAAATGGGACTGTCTCGACTGACCCCACCTGTATTGCTGACTGCCTTAATAAAACCTTCACAGACTTAAGTGCGTCCTCCCGGCCCACATTTCTGACCCGGTTGCCAAACCCACCCACGCTCCCATTTCCAGGCCACAATTCCACTTCCAATGATCTCACCCCACAATGCCAAACCTTTCTTAATAAAGTCCCTCGCCTCTCAGAACCCTATCAATGACCCTCTTGACTCCAGGATACTTCGCCTCGTGCTGGATGTCATGCTTACCCCGCTGACGCTTATCATTAACAAATCCCTATGCCTCGGCCAATTCCCTAAGGCCTAGAGGCATGCTGAAGTAACCCCCATCCACAAGTCTGGGGACCATACTCTGCCTAATAACTACAGGCCCATCTCCATCCTTCCCCCCCATCCAAAGCCTTAGAAAAAATAGTAAACACACAGCTCACGGAATATCTTACTAACTACAACCTTCTATGTCCGGAGCAACACGGTTTTCGCCCTGGCCATAGCACATCCACTGCCCTTCTGGAATTCTCCCACCACATTCACTCAGCACTTGACAAAGGTCATCTTGCAGGGGCGGTTTTTATAGACCTATCCAAGGCCTTCGACACGGTGTGCCACCCTCTGCTATTAAACTCCCTTAGCATACTGGGTTTCGCAGCCGGCCCCCTGAAGTGGTTCGCAAGCTACCTACACAACAGGTCCCAAAGAGTCAAGCTAAATGGGACCCTCTCCTCCTACCTTCCTGTACACTGGTGTCCCAAGGCTCCATCCTTGCCCGACCCTTTTCAGCCTATTCCTGAACACCCTCCCCAGCTCCTGTTCCAGTAAAATATTACTCTATGCTGATGACGCTGTTATCCTTGCATCACACCCTGACCCACTCCCACTCCAAATCATGCTGCAAAGCGCCTTCCTCCAAACCGAAAAGTGGTTCAATAATCACCGCTTAGTCCTGAACCTAAAGAAAACTAAGTCCATGCTATTTTCTCATCGGCAAAACAATGCCAGGGACTTTCCCCTCCACATCACCACCAGCATGCCCCTCCCTCTGGAGCAGGTTACATCCTATAAGTACCTGGGCATCACCTTTGACTCCGGCCTTACTTTCCACGCCCACCTTATAGCTTTGTCATCTGCAATGAACTCCAGGATCGGTCTTCTCTACCGCCACAAAGACTGTCTCCCCGAACCCGCCTTAAAACTAGCCATCACCTCATCGGTATTATCGCTGGCCGACTCACGGACTCCCTGTTTACGCTGCTGCTGACGCCTCCGCCTTATCCAAAGTCCAGACCTCTATCAACAAAGCCTGTAGGCTCCTTTACCGTGCCCACAGCAGAATCCACACCTGTCTGCTATACTCCGCCACAAAAATACTCACTCTTGAGGAAAGACTGAAATATCAAACCTGCCTACTGGCCAAAAATCCATGTCAGGTCTCTGCCCTCTTGGGGTCTCTGGACCTTTGCAGCGGGCTGCCAGGTCCCTGCCAACCCGGTACGCCGCCGCAGCCACCCTCAACGTTCCCAGAGCAAGGACCTCTCGTTGCCAAAGATCTTTCCATCACCAAGCCCCGTCCTGGTTTAACTCCCTTCCTGAAACTATCTCCAAGATCCCAGGTATTGGCCGCTTCAAAATCGCCCTCTGCCAACATATTATTGACAGCCGATGTTGTAAATGCTTGTAGCTGCCCTGTGCCGGTCCCTCCTAACCCTTTCAGGCCCCTCGCCTACCGGTCTTTTAACTCTACATATTAGTTTGTGACATGTTGTTAAATTGAATAATGTATCTCTTGCTGTTTACCAATGTTAGTACCTTACACTAGTTTGTTCCAGTACAGCTTCACTGTCTGCTCTCTCCAAGTGTGTATTTTATGTATCTAACCTGTACGTCATCCCTGTCCTAACCTCACTCTACTGTTGTCTCCCCCCCCCTTTTTTGACGAGGTACCTTTGTAAACGAGTCTTTGACTCAAAGGTTGTAAAACTGATCTCAACAATAAAATAAAAAAAAAATAACATAAATATCTAATGCGCACCGCATTCCGCCTGGGAGCAGATTCACGTTTGTTTTTTGCAAATAAGTCAGATAATAAAGGTCTTTTATCAGATACAGCATTATGAGACTCTGCAGAAACATGACTAACAGTATCATTAGAGATATTATGAACCAAATCCCTAGAGTCCGAGCCCCCTTTTTCAGCAGATGGAACAGGCTTTTCTGGGTTCCACTTAGGAATGAGAGTTTATGTCAAACGAAGAATCCCAGGTTAAGTCAGCAGCCCATTCTCCGAAGGAGTTTGTTTCCACCCTACTGCCATTAAAGCTGAAGCAGGAGTCCAGTCACTCATGAGTAGAAGAGGAAGCCAAAATATCAGAGTTAGGCATAATGGGCTGAGGAACAGAACATTTAACCTGCTGCAAAGATGTAGAAGCATTCCCATATTTCGTCACCAAAAGAAAAAAACAGTTGCTTCCTCCTGTTCATTTGGCTGTTTTTGATAAATAATCTGAGCAGGGAAGAAGAAAACAAACCCTGCTTGTTTAGTCAGTATTGGAGCAGTTCCCACCACATACTTTTCCCTGGTTTCAGTTTCTTTGTTTATCTTGCTGCAGTCTGTTTTCCCCACTTCCAACAAATCCCCCAAACTATTGGAAACAAGAGCGCTTCAGTGCTAGGCAGGGAGACCCCCAACTGACCTGTTTTTTGTGCTGGAGCGGAAAGTTTTCGATCTTTGGAACTGCCATTGCTCCTGTAAACAGCAGAAACACCATTCTCAAGCTGAATCCCTTCCGTGTTCAGTAGCATGACATCATCCACAGGCAGTGCACGTCTTAAAGGCAACACCATCTATAGGTTTTGTACAAGAAAGTAGCTGAACAGACTTTAAAGGCAGCATTTTTACTTTTCAGGCTCTGTAGGGCTTACAGGAACTTTTGAATCCTCAGAAGAAGATAAGGCATCCAGAAATAACTCTGCATCTTCTAGCTCTGCTGAAGGAAAATTAACCTTTGTAGAATCCTTGTCTATGGTCTCCTTCACATCTGCAGACTGAACTTGCTGTAGCTCCTCTACAGCGTCCATCTTGGAAAGCTGACCAGCACTCCTACTGGCGGCCATGCACCATCAGAGTAGGGGAATTTCCCTGGTGTCCTGGCCAAATTTCCCTCATTCACTAAAAATACCACCAACAGTTTCATCTGGTTCAAGGTCAGTTGGCATTCATCTGTATCCCCCGGTCATGCCTGAAAATAGGCAGGATTTGTCTAGTGCACTTACCCAGTCGACAAAAAACTTAAAAAAAAAAAAAACAACTAAAAACTAAAATTACCCAAAATGGCTGAGACACGCGCCAAGCTAAAAAAACATATTTGTGCCATTATTTATTTATTTATTAATTTCTTTATTTATGTATTTGCTTTTGTTAATACAGCTTACCGGCATTTCTTCAGTTATGTGGTCGGCTATGAAGAGTGCAGACATGTTCCCGGTCCATCGAAGATCGTCATGCCGGCCTCTGGAGGTAAGTATGGGGTGAAGGGGGGTGTGGGGAGGTGGGGTGCGGAGGCTGGGAGAGAGGGCAGGGAGACCGTGAGGGACTGTTTTCTTCTTTCACAGATTTAAAAAAAAAATTGCAGGATGGACTTTGTATTTCAAGGGCATTCGGCACTCTGGGGTGGACTCCCAGCATGCCACCTGATTGTTTTACACGGGGGGGGGGATGCTGTAGCCGACAGGGGATTGGTCACTCTCGTCGACACATACCGAGGAGGGGGGACAATAGCCAAGGAGGACTGGGCATCCCTCTCAGCACACAACAAAAGCGGGGGTGGGGGGGACATTATGCAGATGGGGAGTGGGCTCTCCCATCGGCAAAATAAATGGGGAAAAAGGACCCACGCCAAGGGGGATTGGGCCCCCCGTTGGCAAAGAAAGACTGTTCGGGGGCACATGATGCCGAGGGGGATTCGGCACCCCCTCAGCATACATTTTAAATGGGAGGGGGGCATTATGCTGATGGGGGTTGGTTCCCCCATCAGCAAGTGAAGTGGGTTGGGGCAGTCTGCAGGCACTGGACAAGCACGTCGGGAGGGCGTGTTATTGTGCCACTGTATGATTGCAGTGGACCTTTTGTTAGATCTGGTTGCCACTTGATGTATGCCTCGTGTCAGCGCTTGCAGCTGCCTTATGGTGGAATGAGGGATGCACCTTCTGATGCGTGCCCTGCATTCACCCACAGTAACCGCACCTCCAAATCTGCTATTAATGCAATATGTTGGCTGGCACACACACGCAAGCCAACATAAAAAGGGACACACAAAAGATACATAGATACAAGAAATGTCAGTTTAACTTTCTTTTTAATTCAGCATTGCAGTTTTTCTTTTTTGTTCCAATGAAATTATTTATGGTTCTGTGGACTTCTGATAAACTTTTGAACTTCCCCATTTTGAAAAGTTCCATTACAATCTGATGACGTGGACTGTACAGATAATCTGGACCTAGAAAAGAATACATGGACACTTTAACTAAATGCTAATTCATTTTCTCTTTTGATCCTTTCTGTGGGTTTTTTACTACCAGATGTGTCTATCAAATCATACAGTGCTGTATAATTGTAGGTGCCCTAACTATTCAATAAAAAAAATTCTAAGTTAAAAAAACAAATTGATAGAAATACTAATGTAAAGTAACACTCGATACTTAGCAAAACCTGGGAGTCTAAAATATAGTACAGTGTACAGGAGTGACCCTTAAACACCCCCACAGAGCTAAAGTTGACCTCCTCTCAAACAGAGCTAACCTACAGTATACTGTATATTAAGTACTATGTTACACGACTAAACTGCGCTCTGGAGCAATTTGGGATGCACAAAAATAAATAACCAAGCAAAACACCACTACACACTTACCAAGTAGCAAAAAAGTTCCACAGGTTGGAAGCAGAAGCTGTTTTTTCAGCAAGAGATTTTATTGAAGAGAGCCCATGGGAAAAGCGCTCTGCTTCTGTGCTTTGTGTCTATTGTAGCGTTGTGGAAAAATTACAGTTAGTAAATTATCAATTACAGATACTTAGAAAGGAGACGAACGGAGATGAGACTGAAGTCGGAAGAATTTAATGATTATAACAATAATCACAGCGAGAGATTACAGGTGGTACATTCTTCAAAATAACAGTGTGTGCTGGCTTGCTTATATAGTGGAAGACAGCATCATCATTTCCTATGGTTTTCTATGATTGGTTTAAGACAAGCACAAGCATCAACCTACAAGGCAATACTCCTTTGGTATCTGTATGAGCACATCCTTGGTCAGCACAAGTATAGATAGTGTACATTCTATTATTATATATGGCTAGTAACAGTTGTCACTACCAGTTACCAAAGTCCAGGAGGAAGAAATAGATTTGGACTTAGGAATGTGCATACAAGCATTTTGGCCTGTCCTGATAAGAACAAACACTAGAGATAGTCAGAAGGGTAATTTGGACACTATTCTGTGTTCCTGTCTTGCAGACACATCAGACAACTGTTTGCTATTAATTACATGGTCAGCACAAATATCAAAAGGCACTTTAATATTGCAACTTGTGGCTTAGTTTCTCTTGTGGCTTCACAAGTTTTATATGATCCAATTATATAGGTCAACATTTGTTACACATATACATGATATTTTAGACCAAAATTATTTATTTATTTATTTATTTAGCTTTTGTTGACCGGGTAAGTGCACTAGACAAATCCTGCCTATTTTCAGGCACGACCCGGGGGAGGGGGATACAGATGAATGCCAACTGACCTTGAACCAGATTAAGCTGTTGGTGGTATTTTTAGTGAATGAGGGAAATTTGGCCAGGACACCTGGGAAATTCCCCTACTCTTTTCGATAAGTGCCATGGGATCTTTAACATCCACCTGAACTACCACCAATACAGGCAGATGGGACCTCGGTTTAACGTCTCATCCGAAAGACGGCACCTCAGAAATGCAACACCCCTCTCATGCTGCATTACAGTGTCAGTACTGGGATATTAACCCAAGTGCCAGATGTGGGAACTGAACCCACAGCCCTCTGATTTCCCGGCCTCAGAGGCGAGTGTGCTACCTACTGAGCCACTGACACTGCTAAAATGAGGTTAGGCTGAAATATAGGGACACACTTCTTTATCCCTTGTTACATCTATCATGCGCTCTCTTGTTTAAAATCTCTTTTGCAGCTGGTCCGCCAGCGCAGCGGTTAGATTTCCGCTTGCGACACCAGCGACCCGGGTTTGGGAACGAGCCCGGGTCACTGGAGGGCCCTCTGGGGGGCAAGGATTGAGCATCCTATAGACAGCTCTCCTTCTCTGGGGGGAGGGTAGAGGATTGGTCTGTCACCTGCTGGCTCCTAGTGGAGGCTGAGAGTATCACAGGACGCACAGCCCAAAGTTACCTGGGGGAGGAGCGGACGTTGGTGTACACCATGACGTCACTATGCTGCCCCCAACAGGAAAACGGAAAATGACTTGCTGGCCGCCGGATGATGGCTCTCCATTCCCCCGAGTGCCTCCAGTACCTTCCCAGGGCCTCCTGTTCCGCAGCAGCATCCCCGGACCCTAAAGTGGTGTGTGCTGGGGACATCCCCTTCCCCCCTTGGAGGAGGGGACCCGCCCCGCGAAGGGATACGCCAGGATATCCCGGGGACCAGCTGCGATCTGAGGACCAGAGGAGGGCTGGATAGAGGCAGTGGGGCTGGGGGGAACTTGTGGAGCCTGAAGGAGTGGGGGGCCAGTGAAGCATGGGAGGCGGAAGAAGATATAAAGGAAAAAATTAATCTCTTTTGCTGAAAAAACAGCTTCCACTTCCATCTTGTGGAACTTTTTCATACTTGGTGAGTGTGCTATGGTGTTTTGTTTATATTAAGTACTAACAGGACCTATGGGACTATCTTGGTATAAATGAGAACCCCTCTGATTACTTCCTGTGAGGTACCCAGAACAGTAATACGTGTAGAGGGTTAAACACTTGCGGGTTGCAGAGAGGGAGCTGGACAGAGTCCCTGGCATCTCCCTCTGGTGACTCTCCTCAGATTCCCTCTCCCACTGGTCCACATCATTGGGACTGCTTTTGTGGGACCACTAGGGTGACTAGACTAAAACAGAGCAATTGTCTCAGCCCTGATGTGAGTGCTTGCAGCAATGATTGGCACACAAGAGTTCTTTGCAGCTTTTTCTGCTGTATGTCTCTGACAAGCAGCTAACTGGTGGAGGGAGTCCAGCAACTAGGCTAAAGACATCTGAGCTTAAGATAGTGTGATAGTTGGCATGGGGGAGTCCTGGCCAGCTGCAGGGTTTTTACTGTATTGCAGTGATGAGCAGTGTCTTTAATTTAGAAGCATGTCCTGCCTGAAACAAGCACTCAAAAGCTGATTGGGCAAAAGAATTCCTTGCAGCTCCTGCTTTAAAATGTAATCAGGTGACCTGACAGCTTGTGTGGGAATCCAGGACCTAGGTTCGGAATCCCTGAGTTTTGTGATGGTTCTGGTCAGCCACAGGGCTTCCTGTGTTATGTTCCTAAAAGGCTCTGCTATGTTTACTTGAGACTGGGGATTCAATTTTAATTTTTTGCTGTACTGAGGGTTTTCCAAAGCTTGGGTCAGTAGGCTCGTTCACATGGCCGACTTTTACTTTGGCACCCTGTGAAGTGCTGTGGCCATACTTGCTGAAACACTGTGGATCAGAGTTCAGATGTCATGGCCAAGGGACTGCTGCTGCACAGACCCCCATTGAAGTTCCAGCAATTCTAGGAGGGTTCTAGCAAGGAAGGGGACATGGGTGTGGGTCAGGCTCCCCAGGACAACAGCTAAAGATCAGAGATGGTCCTCTGACCCGATTTCAGCAAACCTGTTTTTCTGAGTCTTCGATTAAAGCTGAACTCAGGGAAGTTTTTTTAACTGTAAACTGAAGACTAAAAAAGTGAAAAACCAAAAACAAAACCTAGCCTCAGAGTTGAGCCGTGACACTGGGCATGCTCTTATACATATGCATCTAGGCATACCCAGTGTCGTGGCTTGACCTTGAGTCTGTATTTTTATGTCGATTGAGTGCAGCGCAAGAAACATATTGGGACAGCTTGCTCAGAAGCAGGTTGTGGAGGCGCGGCACTGTTGTGGCCAATGCCACCACAGCCTGCAGAGGCTTGTCCTGCTTCCCCCAATGCCGTGGCACACTGCTGGTGACAGTAGTTTGGAACCTTGCCACCAACTTGAGACAAATCAGCAGCTGCAATCAGGGGCCGCCTCATCATTGCAGCATAAGCCATCTGCTGCAATGAGGGAGCGATCCATCATTGCAGGGCAGGATCTTCACATACTGATACTGTTTGTGAACAAACAATATTCACCCCTCCCATGTTTACTTGCCGATGGGGTCCCCAGTCCCCATCGGCTTCAGTGCCCCTGTGTTTCTGTTACTGACGGGGGAGCCCACTCTCCATCAGCATTAGGTAAACACCCCCTCCCCGCTTTTATTGTCTGCCGACAGGATGCCCAGTCCCCATTGGCATAATGATACCTCCCCTTTTGTTGTGTGCCGCGGGGATGCCCAGTCCCCCATCGGCTACTGCTGCCCCCCCCAAAAAAGAAAGCCTCCGGTGACATGCTGGGAGCCCACCCCAGCATGCCACATGTCCCTGTAAAGTTAAAAACGGTTCTGCAAGCGTCTTTTTTTCCTGTAAACAGGATACTGTCCCTCAGCACTGTCCTTGCCCCCCACCCACAACCCGTGCCCATCCACTCGCACCTGCCTCCCCCCCCCTCACCCCATACTTACCTCCGGAGTCTGGCACGACGATCTTCGGTGGACCGGGAACACGTCTGTACTCTTCAAAGCCGACCGCGAACTGAGGAAATGCCAGTAAGCTGTATAATGGTAGAACTAGTTTTTTTTTTTTCAATTTTAATGCATATCTCAATCATTTTTTGGAATTTTGGCACCAAATTTTCAGCATGGGGTTTTTGGGACCCCTCCTCATGAATTCTCAAACTGTCATGGAGTTAATCAGCCCCAAAAGGTGATTTTGTGATCACTGCGTGGCATCACCTTTCAGTGCCGATTAATGAAATGACAGTGCCAGTGTTCGTGATGTGGGCTCTCAAAAAGCCTATGTTGCAAATTTGGTGGAAAAAATCCAAAAAATGACTGTTTTACATGCGTGCATTGCGCAGTTGCTACGCATGCTCGTAAATATGCGAATTTGCAATATTTTCACACCAGATTTTCAACATTAACATTTTGTCACACCTCCTTGTGAACAGTACAGATGTCATCATTCACATCCTGGCCAAAATGTATTTTCGCAGTTCCGGCGCAGAATAGCACAGTTGCTGTGGGAAATCCATGTTCGGGACAGATTAAGAAAATGACAGTGACACTGTTTATGAGTAGATGTCCTAAAATGCTTATGCTGAAAATCTGGTAACAATACTCCATAAAATGACTGTGTTACAAGCATGTGTTGTGCAGTTTGCACGCAAGCTCATAACTTCGCAAATTTGTAATATTTTCACTCCAGATTTTCAACATTACCATTTCCCACACTGACTTATGAACATTACAGCTGTCATTTTTCCCATCCTTGCCAAAATGTGTTTTTGCACTTCCGGCACAGAATACGGCCGTGGCTGTGGGAAATTACTGTTCAGGACAGATTAAGAAAATGACAGTGATACTGTTCATGAGCAGAGGTCCTAAAATGCCTATGTTGAAAATTTGGTGATGCTAGCCCGTCAAATGACTGTGTTACAAGTGTGCATTGTGCACTTTCCACGCATCCTTGTAACTTCACAGATTTGTAATATTGTCACGACAGATTTTCAGCAGTGACATTTTTTCACACCTCCTTATGAGCAGTACAACTGTCATTTTTCACATCCTAACCGAAATGTGTTTTCACAGTTCCGGCGCAGAATAACGCGGTCGCTGTGGGAAATCAGTGTTTGGGACACATTAAGACAATGACAGTGGCAGTGTTCATGAGCAGAGGTCCTAAAATCCCTATGTTGAAAATTTGGTGAAAAAACTCCATAACATGACTGTGTTGCAAGCGTGCGTTGAACTGTTTCTATGCACCCTTGTATTTCGCTACCACATTTCAACAGTGGCATTTTTCACACCTCCTTATGAACAGTACAGCTGTCATTTTCCACATCCTGCCTAAAAATATGTTTTTGCACTCCTGCCGGAAAATTGCATGGTCGCTGTGGGAAATCAGTGTTTGGGACAGATTAAGATCGAGCGAGTGGGGGAGAGTGACCAAGCTCAACTGAGCTCTGTCGGGACTGCAGTGGATTTGTTTGTAGGCAGAAAAAGGCCCCAATGCAAGAGGCCAGTACAAAAGGGCAACCTGCAGCACTAGGAGAAAGAGAACGAGAGAGCGAGTGAGGGAGGGGGAGTGAGCGAAGTCAGCGGAGCGCTGTCAGGACTGCTGCAGATTTCTTTGTGTGCAGAAAAAGGTGCCAATGCAGGCAGGGGCCAAGTATAAAAGGGCAGCCTGCAGCGGTTGGAGAAACAGTACAAGTGAGTGAGACAGTGGGACTGAGTGAGCTCAACGGAGCTCTATCAGGACTGCTGCGGATGTCTTTGTGGGCAGAAAAAGGCGCCAATGCAGGCAAGAGCCCCATACAAAAGGGCAGCTTGCAGTGCCAGGACAAACAGAATGAGCGCGAGAGAGAGAGAGAGAGAGAGAGAGAGAGAGAGAGACTGAGCGACCTCAATGGAGCTCTGTTGGGACAGCTGCAGATTTGTTTGTGGACAGAAAAAGGTGCCAACACAGCCAGGAGCTCCGTACAAAAGCACAGCCTGCAGAACCAAGAGAAACAGAATGAGCCAGTGACAGAGCGGTAGTGAGCGACCTCAACAGAGCTCTTTTGTGACTGCTGTGGATTTCTTTGTGGGCAGAAAAAGGTGGCAATGCAGGCAGGAGCCCAGTACAGAAGGGCAGCCTGCAGCAGCAGGAGACACAGAATGAGCAAGTGATGGAGAGGGAGTGACTGAGCTGAATTGAGCTCTGTTGGGACTGCTGCAGATTTGTTTGTGGGCAGAAAAAGGCAGCAATGAACACAGGGGCCCAGTACAATATGGCAGCCTGCAGTGGCGGGAAAACCAGAATGAGCGAGTGAGAGAGGGGGAGTGAGCTAGCTCAACGGAGCTGTATTGTAATTGCTGCAGATTTGTTTGTGGGCAGAAGAAGGCGGCAATGCAGGCAGGAGCCCAGTAGAAAAGGGCAGCCTGCAGCGCCGGCAGAAATGGAATGAGTGAATGAGAGAAGGGGAGTGAGCGAGCTCAACGGAGCTTTGTCGGGACTGCTGCAGATTTCTTTGTGGGCAGAAAAAGGCACCAACAGAGGCAGGCAGGAGCCCAGTACAAAAGGGCAGGCAGCAGTGCCAGGAAAAACAGAATGAGAGAGTGACACGGGGGAGTGAGCGACCGCAATGGAGCCCTGTCAGGACAACTGTGGATTTCTTTGGGGGCAGAAAAAGGTGCCAACGCAGGCAGGAGCCCAGTACAAAAGGGCAGCCTCCAGCACCGGGAGAAACACAATGAGCGAGTGAGAGAGGGGGAGTGAGCGGGCTTAGTGGGGCTCTATTGTGACTGCTGTGGATTTGTTTGTTGGAAGAAAAAGGCGGCAACACAGGCAGGATCCCAGTACAAAAGGCCAGCCTGCAGCAGAAATGGAACGAGTGAGGGAGAGAGGGGGAGTCAGCAGGCTCAACAGACCTGTGTCAGGACTGCTGCAGATTTCTTTGTGGGCTGAAAAAGCCACCAACACAGGCAGGAGCCCAGTACAAAAGGGCAGCCTGCAGCAGCAGGAGAAACAGAATGAGCAAGTGAGAGAGGGAGAGTGAGCCACCTCAACGCAGCTCTGTTGGGATAGCTGCAGATTTCTTAGTGGGCAGAACAAGGTGCCAATGCAGTCAGGAGCCCAGTACAACAGAGCAGCCTGCAGCACCAGGAGAAACAGACTAAGCAAGTGACAGAGGGGCAGTGAGCGAGCTCAACACACCAACGCAATCAACTTTCGGCATTGACAAATGCTTGTTTCTCATTGTTAGCCCTCTGTTTACAATAAAAAAAAAAACACTTCCTTGAGTTTAGCTTTATTCACAGAGCCAGAACAAAAGTTTTGCTGAACTCAGGTCAGAAAAACACATGTAAATTCTGCCATGACAGCCTGAAGTGCAGGCTTGCAAAAGTCTGTCTCAAGGTTGTGGGTGGTTCACACAGCAAAGTAAAATGCTGCAAGACCCCCACTTCATTACTTAATCCCAGGAAAAGAGGGATCATGGCCACAACAAAACAAAGCCCAAAATGGTCGAACTGCGGCGTTTAGATGGGCACAGCTGCAACACTCTTGCTGCTGTGCACTTCTGATAATGCCGCAGAATTAGCCTCAGGAATGAGTCTAATGTAATGGGGAGGTGTTAAAGGTCATTAAGGCAGCGGACACAGAGAAAGTGAGGGTGCTGATCAAATGAGTCCTTATATTTCAATGATCCTGTCTCTCTCTTCTGCTGGAGGTTTCACACAGGAGCATTCTAAGTTGCATTATTAGGGAGGCAGGGCAGTTAATGGTTTGTACATTGCCTGTTTCTTGCCTGTTTTAATTTGTTTTGCTAAACTGCTTAAACATATTATGATTTGACTATATAAATTGTAAATTTTCTTGGAAATGCTGCAAAATGTAACATTAAAATTTACTTTTTGGGGTGGTTCTCTCTTAGTTCTATAGCGTTGACACTGCTTGACCTGATGGACAATCTGAACAGCGGGGGAGAAATTGTGGTCATCGGAGCCACCAATGTATTAGAAGCCATTGACCCATCATTTGTACGTTATCGGCGATTTGACACCAAGCTGTTCTTTAGTCTTCCTGGCAGACAGGTATGTGCCTTTCAGTTTTCTTAGAAAGTAATTTAGATTGCTTATTGGCTACAGTATTTTGACTTTCACTTTCTGGATCATAAGTAGACAAGACTTTTTTTTGCCTCAGACAATTTCCTACAGGTTGTGCGTCCACATCAGAAGATTATGAAACTGAGTAAAGCACAGTTTGGTAGAACTTGCTGTTTCTGATGCTAGTATTAAAATGGGTTGGTATAAATGGGCTGTGCCATCTCCTAGTAATCCCTAAATTGTCCTTGGTTTAAATAAAACACATTTGTGTGTTGACACCAATGGCCTGGGAGAGAGTGGGTATGTTATCTGCTCCAATTGGAAGTGGACTGAAAACTGAAAAGCTTTTCAGAACTGCCCATTTCCATGCTCCTCGGTCTTCATTTCATCTCACAGCCGATGAGATGCACCATGCCTCATTTGGACTGCTGGAGCTCGATTTTCTAAGAGTTCCTAGATTGTCGCATGATGCACTGATCCCTGGTTGCAGCAAACTCCAGGAATGTCCAGGATCCTGAGCCAGATTTCAGTATGAAGAAGTCTGTGTACCAAATCTCTGAGAGTTGCCACAGTCAGAGTGTTGTGACAAAGGTTTGATACATTTCACTGGTTTGGCTGAGGGTCCTACAAAGCCCCCCTTGGCACAACTCTGTACCAGACCCATAGTACGGTGCGGGGGGGGGGTGCAGGCATGGTATGTGGATAATGGACCAAACAAGGTACCAGTAGTGGGTGGCATGGCCATGGCAGGGTGTGGGAGGTTACACTGGTGGGATTGGGGCAGTTGTGCCCTGGACAGTGCTACAGAGCCTTGGACAGGGAAGGCGACACATGCAGGCACTGACAACATCCCAGGACCCCCCCCCACCCAAATGCTACTAGCCCTGCCAGCTGTCCTGCATTATGCAAACTCCCTGACATGTAACAGAACAGGGCTGCACGGTATTAGGTGCTGTTATGGGACAGGGATGTACCCTGGGCAGTGCCACCTTGCCCCTGTTGCACAGCTTTTTGTGTGTTACCATAGTGCTGCTATAGGTGCCGTAATAGCTGTGGCAGATGGGAAGGGCACTGCAGTTGGCAGGTGCCATAATGAGGGTATGGCAGACTTCATGTCAGGCAGTTTGCATGATGCAGAACAGCTGGTTCAGCTGGTAGTATCATTGGCTCTAGGACGTGGTCAGTGCATGCATATGTCACCTTGCCTGTCTGTGATGCTGTAGCACTCTACAGGGCATTACTGTTCCAGTACCACCAGTGTACACTCCCACATACTGCTGTGCCTATGCCACTCACTACTGGCACCCCCCACTGGTCTGTCCACATACCATGTGGGCCCCCCCACCCCATGTGGCACACGCCAGACCTGCAATGCAAGGACTCTTTGATCAGCTCATGGCTGGTCTAACCACAGCCCCAACTTGAGGCCATGCTGGGGTTTCCAGTATCCCAGATCAGGGGATGCTCTAGACCCAACATAGTGCAAGCGCCCTTATGACCTGGCTTACCACCATTCACTATGCAACCCAATATCTGAAAACCCCATAGAACTCCATCACGGCAGTTGCTGACAAGGCACCCCCAAGTCTGGCCAGTCCACACCCTCTGAGCATGCAGGTGAAACTGCTCAAGCACCCCTGATAAGGGTGAATCCTCATCTGGACAAAGGAGTGGTGGACCGGCTGACACCCTGATTCCTGCTAAAAAAATGTAGAAACCAAAACATGTCAAACCCCAGACTGATAAACCAGGTATGGCTTCAGATGTTTCTATTAGCCTGCCATCTGCTGATGAGATAGCTCAGGCTTTTAAAGTAATGCAAGCGTTGCAAGGGCTTATGCCCTCTCCTACTCCACAAGCACTGGTTCAAACCCCTGCTACTTCTTCCTTAGCCACTGCTCTGTCTCAAGAACTGATGGAATAGGAAGAATTTGAGTATTTAGAGAAAGAGGACGGTGAACCAGTTGAGCCTGAGATCTCTCTCTTGAGCAGGAGTTTGGGTCTCCTCCTAGGCCTGAGGATTTTTCCTCCCGTTTTTACTTTGCGAAGCAAATGGTCGATGCTCTAGACCTGGCCACTGCTGAAGTAACAAAAGATGAGGAGGCAGAGTACATGGATATGATGGGGCTAACTTCCACCAAGAAAATATTGCTTCCCATTAATAAATGATATAATAAAGAACTTTTACAGATCCTTCAGACCCCTAATTCTAACCCCAGGTATTCTTCAATATCATTAACTCTTGCAGTCAGTCTCCTGGATTGCACTGCCCCAGAGAGAAATGGAAATTTATGCAACTAGCAGAACACTAATTGGCTTGCGCCACTATTCAGATCTGCTGCCCTGCCAACTGTAGGCATTCCAAGACCCTCAGATTTCTTTCTTTCTCCGGCTGCCTAGTTTGTTGCCTCAGAGACTGCTTCTCAGGGTTTTCTGAGAGAACTTAATTTTCGTAAAAAAACCACATAAGTATCATTTTTATTTTACTTCATTTCTGCTGCCCGCTTTAGTTTTTAGTTTATTTGTAGTGTTGTTTAGTTCATTTTCATTAGTTTTGCGGTTCCACATTGGTTCCTAGTAACCAGTGAGGAACTGTCTTAGTTTTATTTACCTTAGCGTTAAATTGCTATTTCTTTAGTTTAAATTGTAATGGTTGTTTATTCTTTGTTCCAGTTTATTGCGTACTATTTTTTCTGGGATTTTGACAGTTTTTCTCAATTGAGGAACTGACCGTGAGCTATTTGCATTTAAATTTGTGGAATCTCTCAGTTTCGTCTCAGTTTACTAACCGATTAAAAACTTTAAACTTTACATTTAAATCTTCTTAAGCTGACTGTAATAATGTCTGATAAACATAAGAAAAAGACCAGGCCCACTGGATTTAAAAATTGTATTAAATGCCAGGAAATATTGTCCAAGCCTGACAAGCATGAACTTTGCTTGTTTTGTCTTGGGGTTGAACATGCTGATTCTGTGAAATATGTAAATGTTTTCCTAAGAAAATTGTGGGAAAATGTTTTAAAGAGAGAACTCCCACGGGTTCTGTTTTGGATCAAAAGGATCTGAATGCTGATAATAATATGTCTAAAGATGTCTGTTTAAACACCCCTGAAAAAGGAAAAACATCTGAACTGAAAAGACCGGGAGACCCAGCAAAGGAGTCACCTCCTTTGAAAAAGCTGGACAAGAAAAAGAACACTGGTTCCTCATCTGAAAAAGCAACGGGGCTCCCAGTTGTTCCAGACAATATGTCAACCGCTGACCAAGTGGCAGAGACTCTTCAAATCTAGTAGGTTTTGCAGACTGGTTTGGCATCAGTTAACCAGCAACTGGCTAGCTATCCAACATCCATCTCTATGTCCTCCACAGAGACTATGGATCCCTTCTGGGATGACTTTGAGGAGTAATATGAGGAGGATGAACCGATCAAACCAGAAGTGTTGACTGAGGATTTTTCCTCACACTTTGCTTTTGTGAGGCAGATGGTTGAAGCTTTGGACTTCACTCCTTACAAACCTGGACAGGATAGGGAGAAGGTGAAGTTTATGGATATGATGGGGCTAGCACCCACAAGAAAGATATTTTTGCTTATTAATAAATGTTTTAAAAGGTAAGTACTTAAAATTCTTGAAACCACAAACACTATCTTGCATGGGTACAAGAAAGCTGACAAGAAATATCAGCTTGATCTACTGGGTGCGGAATTTCTTCTCTCTCACCCGAACCCAGAAAGGGTGGTGAAAACTGTAGCCTGTGATAAGGTTAAAGTACCTCTGTCTGCACATCCACCAGAAAAAGACTCCAGGGAGCTGGATGGGATGGCCAAGAAGGGATACCTGGCAGCCTCCCTGGGCATTAGGGAGGCTTACTGCATGGGCTGTGCAGCCTAATATCAGAAAACCCTGTGGAACTCCATCATGGCAATTGTTGACAAGGCACCCCAAAGTCTGCAAGCTGACCTTGCGGAAACAGCCATGTGTGGCCTGGAAGCCACAAAATACCAATTCCATATGGCTGTTGATGCAAATCATAATGCAGTCAGATGGATGGCTTTGTCCATAGCCATCAGAAGATTTGCCTGGTTTAGGGCAACCAGTCTTACCCAAGATACCCAATACAAGGCCATGGACTTCCTGATGGAGAATAGTACTCTGTTTGGACCCAGAAGAGAAGAGCATATGAAAAAAGTGGATGAATATAAGGCCACTTACAAAAGTAACTCTGCCAGAGATAGGGCCTCTACTTCATACAGGCCCTATGGAAGGGGAGGTAGAAGTAGGGGTAACACCTAAAGCTACCAACAGTCCCTATTTTCCCAGGATAGTCCCTATTTTAGGCAGCATGTCCCAGTGTCCCCACAAGTTTTGCAAAATGTCCCTTTTTTTGCTTACTTGTCCCAGTTTAATCCCTTTTTTTTCTGATAGTCCATGAGTGACAGTTATTTCAGCACCACTGTGGCGCTGCTCAGGCTGGACAGCAGTTTACAACTTCAATCCCTGCGCCTGTCTTGCACTGCAAGCACGTCAGTGAGAGCACAGTAAAGCATGTTCCTTCCTGTTAGATTAGACTGGCTAGTAATGCAAACATGCACATGTGGATGTCTGCCTGCCAGCAGCATAGAGGGACTCCAGACAGAGAAGAGACCGCCAGCAGGGAACTAAGGTACCCAAACCTGATCAGCTGTTGTGGTGGGAGTCACTGAAGTGAAGTTTGCTTAGCAAATGAGGTGATTGTGAGCGTACTGGATGGGACTGTCAGGAGGAACAATACATGCAGCTTAAATGTCTGATCACAATTTAATGCAGGTTTGCATCTAATGAACTTTCTGTACATCATGATTTGGAACTTGCTGCAGCAGAATGATGTATTGTTTTAATCTGAATGTTTGCTACTGGTGTTACTGTGGGGTGGCATGGCCAGAGCAAGCAGCAAAATGTAACTAATTGCACGTAGCATTATCTGCGGCGGTGCCCATGGGAGTGATGCAGTGGTGGGGGAGGGGGGTCATAGTCAGGATGGACTGTCCCAGTTTTAGGCGTTGGAAAGTTGGTAGCTTTAGGTAACACCCGATCTGTCTACCAGGCACAAGCTACCCATAGTTACTCACAGAGAGGGCACTATAAGGGTAAGGGTTGCAGAGGCTTCAGAAGGGTTGAACAAGCCCTTTAGCCTACCACACAGTCGAAGCAGATCCCCTGATGTGCTAGTCAGGGGCGCCTCCCCTATTCTAGTCAGTGGCAGATTAACCCACTACTTCCAAAACTGGAAATCCATCACCACAGACAAGTAGGTACTGGAGGTGGTGAGTCAAGGACTGGTCCTCAGTTTCAAAACTTTCCCTGGATTAAGACCAAGATTGTTCAAGTGTCTAGGCCCAGAAGAGAGGCATCTGCTGGAAAAAGAGGTGTCTTTACTGTTGGCAGCCAAGGCAGTAGAACCAGTTCCCTTCTTTCAAAAGGGAAGAGGTTTCTACTTCAGGTACTTTCTGACTTCAAAGAAAAAGGGTGAGTGGCAACTCATACTTTTTTTTTTTTAAGTCTTTGGTAACTAGGTAAGGCCCACTAGGCTCAAGTGTCTGTTTTCAATGGCAACCTGGAAGCACTGGGCGGTTAAGTGACTTGCTCAGAATCACACAGTATGCAAGTGGAGGTTGTGAGAAGCAAACCCAGTTCTGGTCTGCTGGATGTACTAAGCTAGTTCTCAGCTCATTACTCTATCCTCTAGGCTATACTACTAGCCCATACTGGATCTGAGATCCCTAAGCAGGCATCTCATAAAACCAAAGTTCCGGATTGTTACTTTGGCAGTGATCTTACCAACATTGCAATGAGGAGACTGGCTGGCATCACCGGACTTCAAAGACGCCTACTTCCACATCTCCATAAGGCAATTACACAGAAAGTACCTGAGGTTCAAAGGCACGGGGTCATAATGTCACATGACATTATGCTGCATATCAAAATTACGCTGCCAATACAGCGTGATTTTGCCTTGCAGCATAACTCTCTTTTTTCTATCACTTGCATAGCATTCTCTCCAGGCAGTTCTACTTAAAGAGCAGACTGCATAGAGTTAAGAATATAGAAGAATAATACCCTGGAAGAAACAAGATTACTATGGTAAATAATTTTTTTTCATACTATTGCTGTAGTGTCAGTGACTGGGCCTTCTATGAGTATTTAGTAAGAGTTTCTTGGCACAAACCACTAAAATTAGCAACAACTTTTACTGGCATGGATAAAGTGTTGGGGTATGGGGGGGGTATATAGTAATGCCAACAAAGGGGTTATAGAAATGCAAATGTCAAAAGTCTGCAAAAGAGCTTGGGAAGCTACAAGCCAATACTGCTGAATGGAAGGGCAGGTCCAAAAAAAACACAGTTGTGATCCATGTTAGCCTCTCCACAGAGCCTCCAACATCTCCCTGCCATTGGACCTTTATACTGCACCACCCAACCCGAATAAAAAAAAACAAGATTTGCACTTCCAGGCAGATTCCTTTAAATATGGAGTAGAGGAAAAAGTATAAGTAATTAAGGCATACATCTCCCCGTCTTCCTGACTACATGCTATATTTAATTACAAAGAACATCTAACCAAAATGATACAAATGCATACCTTGAAGTAGAGATGAATACAGATGCTCAGAAACTTCTAGTGATTAATACACATCAAGGACTGTACAAGTATAGACGGTTATGTTTTGATCTTAGTTCTGCACCTGCTATTTTTCAAAAAGTAATTGAACAAATGGTGGGTGATACACCAGGTGTTGCTTAGAAACATAGAATTTGATGGCAGATAAGGACCACTTGGCCCACCCAGTCTGCCCATTTCCCTACCTAATGTATAAGCTGCAGATCCTAGTTAACCAGCAGCCTACTTCTTCCTACCCCCACCCCCTAGAATTGCCTTATGACTATCCCATGCATGCTTGAATTCCACCACTGTTTTTGACTCCACCACCTCCTCTGGAAGGCTGTTCCATGCATCCACAACCCTCTCTGTGAAAAAATACTTCCTTAAATTACCTCTGAGTCACCCCCATCTTCAAATTGTGCCCCTTGTTCTTGCACACCTCTTTTTTTGAAAGATGCTACCCTCTTGGACTTTGTTGATTCCCTTGAGGTACTTGAAAGTTTCTATTATGCCCCTTCTCCCTCCTTTCCTCGAGGCTATACATATTAAGCTCCTTAAGTCTCTCTTCATATGTCTTCCAGTGCAGACACTGCAGCATTTTAGTTGCCCTCCTCTGGACAGCTTCCATTCTGTCTATGTCTTTGCGGAGATTGGGTCTCCAGAACTGCATGCAGTACTCCAGATGGAGTCTCACCAGGTGTCTGTACAGAGGGATAATAACTTCCTGTTTTCTACTGGTGATGCCTCTCCCTATGCATCCCAGTATCCCCCCAGCCCTCCTTGCTGCCCTCTCACATTGCTTGCCCACCTTTAGGTCAGTTGATATGACTACCCCCAGGTGCCTTTCCATTTTTGTTGTTGTTAGTATCTCACCCCCCCCAATGTGTACTCTTCCCCTGGGTTTTTGTTTTCCAGGTGCATTACCTTGCACTTTTTAGCACTAAGTCTAAGCTGCCATACATTTGACCATTCCTCTAACCTTGCCAAGTCCCTTCTCATCCTTTCCACCCCACCTTGTGCATCAACTCTGTTGCAGATCTTTGTGTCATCTGCAAAGATACATACTTTTCCTTCCAGTCCCTCTGCAATGTCACTTATAAAGACATTGAAGAGGACCAGTCCTGATACTGAACCCTGTGGTACCCCACTAGTAACCCCCCTTTCTTCAGAGTGGACTCCATTTAATATTACTCTCTGTGTCCTATTCTCCAGCCAATTCTTTACCCAGGCTGTCATCTTGGGACCCACTCCCAGGCTGGCTAACTTGTATATTAATCTTTTGTGTGGGACTGTGTCAAATGCCTTGCTAAAGTCTAGGTAGGCCATGTCCACAGCCCCTCCCTGATCTACTACACTGGTCACCCAGTCAAAGAAATCTATCAGATTTGTCTGGCATGATCTTCCTGCTGTGAATCCATGCTGCCTTGGGTCCTGTGTCCCTCTGGCCTCTAGATACTCGACAGTTCTTTCCTTCAGAAGTGATTCCATAATTTTCCCTATCACTGAGGTTAAACTAACAGGTCTGTAGTTTCTCGCCTGCCTTGCTCCCACTTTTGTGAAGGGAATCACATCTGCCCCTCCAGTCCTCGGGTACCACCCCATCCTCCCATGATTTGTTAAAGAGGTAGTCAGTGATGTCACTATTCTACCCTTAGTTCTTTTAGGAATTCTGGGATGAATCCATCAGGCCCCATTGCTTTGTCCACCTTCAGTTTTAAGAGTTCTTTCAGAACCCTTTCTTCTGTAAATGGGTGGTATCAACTTCTGTATCCAGAGTGTTTCTACTGTTTGTTTAGGCACTCTTCCTTTGCAAATACTAAGTAAATAAAATGTTTAGTATCTCTGCCTTTTTCACAATCACCTCTGCCCACCCTCCTCCCTCCCTTTATTAAGCCTCACTATCCCTCCCTTGGTCTTTCTTCACTCCCTGATGTACCTAAAAAGTTTTTTTCCTTCTTAACTGAGTTGGCTATCTTTTCCTTGGTTTGGGCCTTTGATGTTCTGACTGCCTTCCCAGCTTCCTTTTGCTTTAACTGATACAGTTCTCTGTCCTGCTCCTTCTGTGATTCCTTGTACTTCCTGAATGCTTTCTTTTCTTGAACCTTCACTGCCACTTCCTTTGAGAACCATAGTGGTTTCTTACATCATTTTGTTTTGTTTATTTGCTTCACACAAAGGCTTGTTACCTCTGTGATGGCAGTTTTTATTATTCCCCATTGTTCTTCCACCCCTCCTTCCTGCCCATTTGCTAGAGCATTCCTTAGGTACTCACCCATTTTGGCAAAGTCAGCCCTCCTAAAGTCCAGTACTTTTGCCTTTGTATGGCTTGACTCTATTGCAGTGTTAATTGTGAACCGTACTGTTTGATGGTCGCTAGTTCCCAGATGGCTACCCATTTCTACATCTGTGATCCTCTCTTCATCTCCATTTGACAGAACCAGGTCTAAGATTGCTCTCTCTCGAGTGGGCTCCAATACTAGTTGTCTAAGACATGCCCCCTGTAGGGCATCTAGAATAACCCCACTTGTGAAGTGGCTGCTGCAACTGTACTCCAGTTAACATCTGCATATTCAGATCACCCATCAGCAATATCTCCCTTTACGCCATCCTAAGTATACGCTCTATCATTTCCTTGTCCATTTCCTCCTGAGAAGGGGCTGTATAACCCCTGTGCAGATTGTGTGCCATTCGTCCAAGCTACCCACAGTGCTTCTTCACCTCCCTGTTTTCCCTTTTGTTTTGTTGCTTTGATTCCTTCCCATATGTAAGAGCTACCTCCTCCTCTTTTACCCTCCCTGTCCCTCCTGTAGATAGTGTTTCCTGGTTTGTTTATGTCCCAGTCATGGTTTTGTGTGTACCATGTTTCTGTGACTGCCACAATATCTAGATGTTCCTCCTTCATCAAGGCCACTAATTCAGGAAGCTTGTTACTCAGACTACGGGCATTGGTACTCATTGCTCTCTATTTTTTGATGGCTTTACCTTCTGTTGCAGCATCCCCCACTGACCTTTCTACCTCAGTCTTTTTCTCATTTAGTACCCTGTTTTGTAGGGAGAGGCTGGGATTTTCCTGCTGCTTATCAGTGCTTCCCCCCTTGACTAGTTTAAAAGCTTGCCAATGAAGCATTTAAACTGATTGCTTAAAAGACCCTTCCTGGACAGATGCAGACCATCCTGCCAGTATAGGCTGGTGTCAGTCCAGGTGGAACCCCAGTCTCCAATGAAGCAAGACAGAAACAGAACATTTACTTAACTTGCAAAAGACTTTAGAGAGATTGCAATAGAGTGGATTCAGACTCAGGAGAGAAAATGCCAGTTTTGTCAACCAAGTGTCATGTACTTAGGTCACACTGTTGACAAATATAGAATTTGTCCAAATGATGAAAAGGTGGAAGCCATTGTGCCTCTGTGTGAACCACTGAATGTTTCAGTTGTGCTCATTCTTGGGTATGGTGCACTACTAAAACCATTTCATACCTGGCTTAGCCACTAAATGTGCTATCCTAAATGAACTGTTACATAAAAGTACTCCATGGAAGTGGACCAAGGGCCACAATAAAGCAGTTTAAGCCATCAAGCTCTCTAACCGATGTGAATAATTTGACTCATTATGACCCTAACTTACCTATCACATTGGCCTGTGATGTTAGACCTGTGGGTATAGGAGCCCACCTTTTCCAGCCGATAGCCCATGCTTCATGCAAACTTCCTTCAGCTGAAAGGAATTATGGCCCGATTCAAAGAGAGGCAGATAGAGGGGGGGACGGCTCAGGGGTAATGTGAGGAAGTATTTTTTCACTGAGAGGGTTGTGGATGCATGGAACAGCCTCCCTGAGGAGGTCGTGGAGTCAAGAACAGTGGGGGACTTCAAGAATGCATGGGACAGGCATAAGGCAGTCCTAGGGGTGGGTTAGAGGAAGTAAGCTGTTGATTAACTAGGATCTGCAGCTTATCTGTTAGGTAGGAAAATGGGCAGACTAGGTGGGCCAAGCGGTCCTTATCTGCCGTCAAATTCTATGTTTCTATGTCAAATTCTATTAGCGATTGTGTTTGGAGTTCAGAAATTTTGCCAGTACTTACTAGGTTGCAAGTTTCACCTGAAGATGGATTACAATCCACTAGTGACAATTTTCAGTCCAGAAAAAGGAATTCCAGAGACAGCTGCTAGCAGACTTCAATGATGGGCATTCATTTTGTCTGCCTATCATTTTGAGGTTACATGCCAACCAATGGACCCACATGGAAATGCGGATGCCATGTCGAGGTTACTAATACCCAGAGAAATGGAGTTCGATGTGGGACTTAAAGAGGAGCCATTAGTGCACGAGGTGGGGCCAAATAGTTTGCCAGTGCAATTCAAAGATACGAAGGAGTGTACTGTTGTGTGTGCAATGGAGCTACAACATTTAGATCTGCATCCAGTATTAGCTAAGGTTATTGCAAAAGCGATTAGTCAAGATGTAATTTTAAAACAAGTGTATCAGTATACACTTGAGGGTTGACCACAAGGACTACTTGTTCGACTGCACTACAACCCTACTACTCAAAGGGACAGCAGTTGCCTATTGCTGAGGGGTGTCTTCTGCAGGGATTACGTGTCATAGTACCCCAATATTATCACTCAAATGTGTTGACTCTTTTACATGCAGCCCATCCAGGCATTGATAAAATTAAATCCCTAGCCAGACTTCATGTATGGTGACCTTCCACTGACAGAGACATATACCAGCTTGTGCAAAGATGTGAAGGTTGTACTGTACTGATGGGAAATTTGGCAAGAGTTCCAGTCCACCAAATTGAACGACCGGAAAATCCCTGGTAAAGGTTACATATTGATTTTGCAGGACCTTATTTAAATTCCATGTGGTTATTCTTAACTGATGCTTACAGTAAATGGCCAGAAATTCATCACATATCTTTGACAACTACTGAGAGTACTATCAAAGTACTGAAATCTATTTTTGCTACCCATGATTTTCTGCAGGTGATTGTGTTGGATAACGGACCACAGTTAGAGTCTGTTGAATTCCAAGCATTTTTCTAGTATTTTTCTAGCAACGTGGTATCTGCCATATTTTCTCACCTCCCTACCATCCAAGTTCAAATGGCAAAACGAAACGCCTGGTTCAGACTTTTGAAAAGAGTATGGACAAAGCTAATCTTACTACACCGATGGCAATACAAATAGCCCTTATGGACTTTCTTGAGGTGTATCGAACACCACCACATTATGTCATGGGAATAACCTTTGCAGAATTGTTGTTTGGACATCAGATTCAAACTCAGTTGGACCTTCTTCACCCTCTAGGCTGTAAGTCAGTAACCGAAATGCTTCCTAACACCAGATCCTTCAAACCCAATGATCTTGTGTGAGTCAGGATGTATGCAGGCCCAAAGAGATGGATAGAAGGCATGGTGGAAAAAGGTTTGGAAATGTTGTCTATACTGTTCAACTGACCAACCAGAGGAGAGTGAAAAAACATGTGGACCAATTACATACTACAATTGAGACAGAACGAAAAAGGGATACCCAGAGTCAGGGTAGCTATCCGCATTATTTCTTCCAGAACAAGAACAGGAAGAGATAGTGGAACCATGGCATTTGAAACAATGTGGCTGATGCTACTCAGATTCCAGTACAACAGCCTCAAGTCCTACTATGTCGGTCAGGATGTATAAGATGTCCGCCAAAAAGAATGGACTTATAGAGATATAGTCTAATGACATAGATTAACTAAAAGGGACATTGTAGTAATAACTTTAATAGTTTCATATTACTTCTGAATTATTGACTTGCATACTTTCTAGGTAAGTCAGGAGGAATTGTTATGTGTAGTGCAGCTTTGAAAAAAAGTTAGACAGTACAGCTTCAAGAAATCTACTTCCTGTGAGTCTTCTTCTGTGTGTTGAGACTACTGTTCCATTTGTATCTGTGCCAAATAGAAGTAAAGGGGAGAGGGAGATAAGGTGCCTGTCTGGCACTATGGCTTGGAGGGACAGGGAGCGACTCCTCAGGATTGCTGGACCAGCTGCACAGGGGAGGGAGCTGGATGTCATTGTCCACCTAGGAACAAATGACCTGGCGAAGAAAGGGATTAGAGAAGTGCAAGAAGAGTTTGTGGAATTGGGGAGGGGCCTTAGACAAGTAGCACGCACAGTAACCTTCTCAGAGGTGCTGCCCATCTATGGCATAGGAGAGGCTAGGGTGTTCCGCACCATGGGATTCAATCAGTGGTTGAAAAACTGTTATGGAGCTCAGGGATTTGGCTTCATTGGGGACTGGGAGTCCACCTGGAGTGATGCAACCCTATAATGGCATGATGGGCTGCATCTGTCCAGGAGAGGAACCAGGATCCTAGGTGATAGGTTTTAATGCTTCATTGGCAAGCATTTAAACTAGCCAAAGGGGAGGCACTGGAAAGGAGCAGGGAAATCCTAGCCCTCCCCCAAAAAATCACAGTAGTAGGTGCGGCAAACACCAACATAGAGGTGTCCTTAGGGAGAAGGGCAGGGGTAAATGGAGAAAGTGACAAAGGCAAGAAGGACAGGGATGGGGTAAAAAGAAGTAAGGCCATCAGGAAATGGAGGGCAATGAGTACCAATGCCCGTAGTCTGGGCAACAAGCTCCCTGAGCTGGTGGCCTTGATGGAAGAGGGGTGCCTGGATATCGTATCAGTCACAGAAACATGGTACATAGAGAATCATGACTGGAATGTTGACATACCAGGGTACATAACCTACAGGGAGAGACAGGCAGGGGAGAAGAGGGGGAGGAGTAGCTCTCTATGTAAAGGAAGGGATAAAAGCAACTGAACAAAAGAGTAAACAGGGAGGAGAGGAGGCACTGTGGGTCACCTTGGAGACTGGAAAGGGCACCACAATCTGCATATGGGTTATGTACAGACCCCCATGTCAGGGGGAGGGCATGAACAAGGATATGATAGAAGGCATTCTTAGAATGGCAGAGAAAGGGGAGATACTGTTGATGGGAGACCTAAATATGCCAGATGTTAACTAGAGCACATTTGCTGCAGCCACATCCAAGAGCAGGGCCATTCTTGATGCCCTGCAGGTGGCAGGCCTCAGATAACTAGTTTCGGTACCCACTCATGAGGGAGCAATCTTAGACCTCTTACTCTCAAACGGGGGCAGTGAGAGGATCTCAGATCTAGAAGTGGGTTGCCATCCGGGAACAAGTGACCATCAAACAGTGTGGTTCATGTTAAACTCAGCTACAGAGTCAAGCCATACAAAAGTGAGGGTACTGGACTTCAGGAGGGCTGACTTTGGCAAGATGGGACAGTGCCTCAGAAAAGCACTAGCAAACAGGCTAGAAGGAGGTGTGGAGCAACAATGGGGAATCATCAAAACTGCCATCACAGAGGCAACAAGCCTTTGTGTGAAGCAATAAACAAATCAAATGAAAGAAAAAGCCACTATGGTTCTCAAAAGAGGTGGCTGTGAAAGTCAGGAAGAAAAAGATAGCATTCTGGAAGTATAAGGAAACACAGAAAGAGCAGGACAGAGAGCTGTACCAGTTAAGGCAGAAGGAAGCAGGGAGGAAAGTCAGAATAGCAAAGGCCCAAACTGAGGAAAAGATAGCTAACTCAGTTAAGAAGGGGGATAAAACCTTTTATAGGTACATCAGTGAGCATAGAAAGACAAAGGGAGGGATAGTGAGGCTGAATAGAATGAACGGTGGGTGAGCAGAGGAGACAGTGAAAAGCAGGATACTGAAACGAATATTTCTGCTCAGTATTCACAAAAGAGGAAGGGGTAGTGCCTAATCCAATTAACAGAAGTACTCTTGACAGGGGGGGTGATCCCAGTCCTTTCACAGAAGAAAGGGTTCTACAAGAACTCCTAAAACTGAAGGTGGACAAAGCAATGGGACCTGATGGAATTCACCCCAAAATTCTAAAAGAATTAAGGGGGGAACTAGTGAAACCACTGGCAACTCTCTTTAATAAATCATGGGAGGATGGTGTGGTACCCGAGGACTGGAGGAAGGTGGATGTGATTCCCCTTCACAAAAGTGGGACCAAGACAGAGGCAGGAAACTACAGATCTGTCAGTCTGACCTCTGTGGTAGGGAAAGTGATGGAGTCAGTTCTGATGGAAAGAATAGTTGAGTACCTAGAGGCCAGTGGGGCACAGGACCCAAGGCAGCATGGGTTCACAGTGGGAAGGTCATGTCAGACAAATCTAATAGATTTCTTTGACTGAGTGACCAAAGTAGTAGACCAGGAGGGCTGTGGATGGCCTACCTAGACTTTAGTAAGGCATTTGACACAGTCCCACAAAAGATTAATAGTCAATTAACCAGCCTGGGAGGGTCCCAGGGTGGTAGCCTTGGTAAAACATTGGCTGGACAACAGGACACAGAAGGTAATTGTAAATGGAGTCCACTCTAAAGAAAGGGGGTAACTAGTGGGTACCGAGGGTTCAGTATTGGTCCAGTCTTTTAATGTCTTCATAAGTGATATTGCAGAGGGACTGAAGGAAAAGTATGCCTCTTTGCAGATGACACAAATATCTGTAACCATGCTGATACACATGGAGGCATGGAAAGGATGAGAAGGGACTTGGCAAGGTTGGAGGAATGGTCAGAAGTATGGCAGCTAGGATTCAATGCAAAGAAGTGCAAAAAATGCACCTGGGAAACAAGAACCCAGGGAAGAATACAATGGGAGGGGTAGTAACAACAACAAAAAAGTAAAGGGACGTGGGGATAATCATATCAGATGACCTTAAGGTTAGCAAGCAACGTGAGAAGGCAGTAGGGAGGGCTGGGGGTATACTGGAATGCATAGGGAGAGGCATCACCAGCAGAAACAGGAAGTTGTTATCACTCTGTATAGACAGTTGGTGAGACCCCATCTGGAGTATTGTGTACAGTTCTGGAGACCCAGTCTCTGCAAGGACATAGACAGGATAGAGGCAGTCCAGAGGAGGGCAGCTAAAATGGTGCAGGGTCTGCAAGAGAAGCTGTATGAGGAGAGACTAAAGGAGCTTAATATGTGTACCCTTGAGGAAAGAAGGGAGAGGGAGGACATGATAGAAACTTTAAGTACCTCAGTGGAATCAACAAAGTCCACGAGGGTAGCATCTTTCAGAAAAGAGATGTGCAAGAACATGGGGACACAATTTAAAGATAGAGGGTAGTAGATGCATGGAACAGCCTTCCTGAGGAGGTTGTGGGGTCTAAAACTGTGGGAGAATTCAAGAATGCATGGGACAGACATAAGGTAATTCTTGTAGGGGGTAGGAAGAAATTGGCTGTTGGTTAACTAGGATCTGCGGCCTATCCTGTAGATAGGGAAATGGGCAGACTAGATGGGCCAAGCGGTTCTTATCTGCCATCAAAGTCTATGTTTCTATTAAATGCAAGCACTTGCTTGATAAAAAAACTGTTTGGAATAGTAGACTGCATAGAATTTATCCAGCTGTATCTTGTCTGGTTTAAAATTTTTTTAGCAGGTGGACTGTCAGCAAGCACACTAGGGACAGAAGCAGTGAAGGCCATTGCTGAAGTTTCTTGAGTAGAATAATTGTCCATTGCTTCAGTGCCTGAAGCAGCAATCAGATCGGTTGATGAAGTGCTAGTTACAGCAGAGGGGGTCTGTCAGTAGAGTGGCAGGAGCAAAGGAGGGGTCAGTCACTGCAGTCTGTTAGTAGAGTGGCAAGAGCAGAGTAGGGATCAGTCACTGGAGTACTGAAAATAGCAGGAGTGTCCGTATCTGCAGTGCTGTGCTCATGGGCACTCTTTTTTGTGCACTGAGTTGTAGAGGAGTCTGTCACTGGCATTGCTGGACAGGGTCATTCCTGAGTTCAAGCATTTGAGCTGTCTGATAAGTAATGGTGCTGCAGTCTTTCAGTCTGAGCCTCTTTGAAGTCCATTGATCCACATGCTCCATGTTCGCACATTTTGGCACTTGTGGCAGACACAAGAAAGTGCTCTGGTGGCAACCACACAACCTTCCACAAATTTTACGCTCTGGGCATGTCTTGTCCCAGGAAAAGCTATAACATCTGGTCATTTTGGCCTTCTTATGGATTTGTCAGGCACTCAGAAGAGTTTTCTCTCGGAATGCCCACACCCATCACTTGGAGGCTTTCTGGTCAGATTATCATGACATTACGTGAACATCTCTTCTGCTGTTGAAATGATAGCTATTTGTGATTTCACAGTCTTGGTTGCTGACCATTTCACCACACCACTCTCCCCATCAGAGGGGTGCTTACCATGATGTGATCCAAAAATTGGCACATTCAACAGGGAATCCACACTCTGATGAAGCCTTTGAAATTTCATAGGACTATTTTGATTTCTATTGACTGGCACAGCCATCTGTGAAATGTACCTTCTTCGTAATGTTTGTGTGGTGAGTGTTCATGATGTGTTCACTGGCCATCTTAACAAAATGTCAAACAGCATGGTGGTAATGTGTGAGGTCATCTGAGATGAATACCAGGTATTCCATGACAAGGTCATTAAATGTGAGCACCTGTAATATGTAACTATCTGGTGCACTGCAGCCCGCTCATGATGCCAGTGGCAGGACTGGATCTCATCCTGGTACTTGCAGGCATAGTTTTTGGCAGAGTCCAGCACTATGATGACCCAGCCTTGTGGTAGTTTTGTCTTGAGGAATGCAAATTGCATTATTTGCCACAATGCCATTTTTAGATGGTGACCGAAAAACTGTAGGCCTTCCAATAAGTTGTTGTAATGTGAACTTTTGGCTGACCAACACTTTGCGGGATGTTTTTGTGTTAATGCCATCATTAGTTTTCTTCACTGTGATGGTTTCTCACTGGTACCATCTCAGTATTTCTAACCCATGTTGATTCAGTAGAGCTTCTGCATGTTTTTCAGTTGCCTTCACTGCACAAGCCCCACATACCTTCTCCAGACAGTCTTTTCTGAAAAACATGGAACCTTCATTTGCACACATTGTCAGCTCCACAGTTTTGTAAATATTGGTGACTTTGCACTCTGGCAGTTTGTAAAAACCTGCCATGTGGTTTAATAATGGCAGTTTTAATGTGGAATTTTCACAGTACTCGCATTGGCACTCGTCAGGTTTCTGTTGTCTGGCAAGTTTTATATGCTTGGGGCACAAACTGTTGAACTTGATGGCACTGCTATGATACTCTGGGTGTTGCTTCAGAAATTCTGCACGTAGTAAATGAAGGAGTTTTGATAGGAACACTTTGAACATTGGCTTCTTTTTAAGAATGCCTTCTTGTATGGCAGAGGGGTTGCTGACCGTTCAAAAAAGCTTTTTACTTTGTAATTTCCTGAGGCAGAACAGAATTGTGTATGCTTTTTACATGCTTCCGCTAACTACGAGATGCATTCATAAGTGTTGTCCAGCTAAGTCCAAGGGTTGTGCTTACATACATAGCATCTTGTATTTTTTCAGCACCAAAACTGCTCTGACCCGCTCCCGTTCCTGTTGTCTATTCTTCACATTTTCCTTTATGACATCCATGTTTGCCTCCAAACTGTGACATCATTTCATGTTTAGTCCTCTTCTTGACACTGCTGCCTGCTTTGCAGGTGAACTTGATATTGGGTATCACTTTATTGTTGATGTAAACCATGCAGGTGACTTAGGCAGTCCTGCTTGCGTCCTTTGAATTGCCTTTTGGTTGGCACCATCTGATCGGGTGTCCCCGACTGGAGCTGAATCACTGAAATTTATTTGCACTGCTACCATTTTGGCTGTGTTTATTTGTTTCATAGTGGAGGAAAGGAAGAAACAGAGATTGCCCATCAGTTGCTTCATAGCAGATGAAGTGGTGGAACAAAAACTGGACAATTACTTCATAACGGGGGAAAGGAAGAAACAAAGAGAATGCCCATCAGTTGCTTCACAGCAGGTGAAATGGCATAACAGAAAGTGGGCAATTACTTCACAGTGGGACCAAGAAAGAAACAGAGAGATCACCCATCAGTTATTTCACAGCACATGAAACAACGGAATACAGAAAGTGGACAATTACATCACAGCTGGTGGAAGATCACCCATCAGTTGTTACACAACACAGTGTTATGAATGTAAGGAGATTGGTGCACTGCAACAGCAGCTAAATTCCAGTATAGCTATCATTTGTATCCCACCAACACCATCACACATGATCTTAAAGTGAATTTCTTACTAGCTGCTATAAGATATTGGGCTTCATAGCCCAATACCTTATAGCAGCATGAGCTCACCCCTGCAAAAAGTGTAAATTTCAAATTCATACTTTTAGCATGGGAAGGGATTGTAACTGGCGCCGAACACTTGGTCAGTTGATATTTTCCAGCTTCCTGGTGCCCCTGCTCTGCCCCAACTCTGCCCCTATGCTCTCTGAAACTGTGACTTGTGGCCAGGAAGAATGTGTGGGTAAGCCCCATACAAGTCTATAGGGCAATTTTTAAAGCCATTTTTTAGTAATTTTTAACAGTCCTAGAGGAAAATTAAAAGCCGTCACTTAACTAGTAGGATCCCTACTAGTTAAGCGACTGCTTTAATTTTCCTCAAGGACTGTTAAAAATTACTATAAGTTGGCTTTAAAAATACCCCTCATAGACTTTTATGGGGCTGGCCCTCACATTGTCCATGGCCACACATCACAGTATCAAAGAGCGCAGGGGTGGAGTCGGAGTATAGCGGGGGCACCAGGAAGCTGGAAGGGATCAGCTGGCTGAGGGTTCAGTGCCAGTTACAATCCCTTCCCATGCTAAAATTACTAACTTTAAAATAACTTTTTGCTGGGGTGAGCTCAGGATGATATAAGGTATTGGGCTATGAAGCCCAATACCTTGTATCAGAAACCTCCTTTAAAATGGCTACACACTGAGTGCCTAACAAAAGAGGACTGTATTCAGCATGCAGCCATGTTAAGACTATGCAGGACACATTAGGAAGCACATTTCAGCAAAACATTGAGAAACATTTTAAAAACAAGTCCCAAAGTACCTTGGCACCCCCCCATCCCCACAACTGCATGGTCTGAACATGGCTGAGGGTTGAGAAGCAAACAGTGGCCGTCTCCGCAGCCTGCCATGTGGCAGGTGGTTACACCAAAGCAGATGGACATCAGGGCCCAGCACCACAGAAATGGGCACAGCAGGCAAACCATTTCACAGAAAAACATTTAGTAGCAGACAGGCAAAACTTTACACTTCCTCCATCCCCCAAATGACCACAGACCACAAGGTCTCAAAATGGCTGAAGGTTGAGTAGCAAACAATGACCTGCACATCATCCAGCCATGTGGAGACCATGCAGTGGGTGGTTTAAAAATTATATACAACAAACCATGAATTTAAACAAACATTTTGGTAGCAGGAAGGCCGAGCATAAATACTAAATCACCCTCCTGCCACAGAAGCAAACATCAGCGGGCAGCAAACAGTAAATGCATCACACTGCTGGAGTTCAAATAAGCTGCACAATGATCCCATGTCCCTTAAACTGGCAGACTTGGTCAGAACCTTACCTTTTGGTGCTCTGAGTGCAATTTGGATGACTGAGGCTCTTCCTCGTTCTGAATGCACAACGGCTGCTCCAGGTGGACACCAGCACTTTCTGCTGTAGAAAAAACAGCAAGAAAGGGGGGCAAACACTTATGTGTAGAAGATTTTACACCTCTCACTGGCCACCTATGTCACAGGGGATTACTGGAATCCCGAAACAATCGGGCAACCAAATGGGGGGGGGGGCGTTCTGAATATACCTAATAGGAGCATGGACACCATTGGTTGGAAGGGATGAAAAAGATGACCTGACTCGCATGATAAAGAACAGGCAAGATGTACTACCTGGCAATATAGCAAGGGCAGTACTGGTAACACGCAGGAGCACTAAAAAAAGGGATGTACATGTCAAAAAGTAATTCATTGGCCATGATCTGAATGTACTAGCTGAGGATCAACTAGTACATTCAGAACACATTTTGGAAGTGCTTTAAATATAAAAATAATGGGTAAAATAACACAGGTACGGTGAAAGAACTACAGGACAGCTTCTGGATTGTTGAAAGCATATTTTATTTAAACATAAAAATGGCAGAATTGACAGAAAACATACAACTAAAACTTACAGACCTTCCATGTCACAATTTAGGACCAATAAAACTGCAGGAAAATTGGGTTGGACAACAACAACAAAATTCTAGGCAGCTACGGACCGCAGTTTTATTACAGATAATATAATAAAACTACATAAAACTATGTAAACTACATATACAAAGCATTAAAACAGCATTTCAAATATTATTTTTTAATTTTTTCCTTACTTTATATCACACTCTTAACATTTCCATTCCATTGGTACAAGATTTTCATGAACATAGACATGACCAATGGCACCATCTTCCCCATGTAGTAGTAAGAAAGTTGGATGATTTACCAGTGTACAAAGTGCACCCTGAGAACAACTCCAAAGCCATCAAGACCATGCACCATAACCACTTGCTACCAATCGGCCAAGTCTGAACCCCCAGAGATTGCTCCCCCTGGACGGGTGACTCATGCTACTGCAAGAAAGAGACAGAGTCAACCTACCCCAGTGGTCACAGATTTAAGGTTTTCCTTGCAGCAGGTCCAGAATGATAGTGACTGTCAGTCCAGTTCTGACAAAAGTGAGTGTGACCATGCCTATTACCCCTCTTATGAACTGAGTCAGCTGTTTTGAGGTAATGCCATGATTAATTGTGGGGATGAAGCTGAGCCTTCTGGACTACCTAACCCCCCAGCTTTGTCCTTGGAGCCAATGCTCCCTGAAAGTGAAATGCAAAGTATCACATCTGAATATGCTGAATCTCTGTGTATTGTGGAACTATATGATTTGCCTGAGGGAGAAGCCGAGGGTATGAGTTTTTCTGGTGACCTGCCAGAACTTAAAGAATGCTATGAAAGTGCTGACAGTTTCCCTTCAGCACCAGAGTGTCTTCAAAATGAACAAAGTATTGTAGAAACAGAGCTTACAGAGCAAGGGTCTGACAGTGCTCCAAGTTTGGACATTCCTACCCAGACAGAGGCACCCTTCACAAGTGATGAAAATCCCAGGACCAGTGCTGAGTGTACAGATACTGTGGTTGTTCCCCCCAGAAGGATTGCGCGAGCTGTCAAGCCAGTAGTACGCTTCAGTTATGTTTCTCCCGGGAGGCCAACGGATTTGCCTCTCAATGTGGTCCACAAAGGGGTTTATGTTTCCCAGAGCTCACTGCCCAAACTGAGCCTAAGTACCAGTTCTAGGTTGATTGTTCTGCCCTATAGGTATGGTGCCACTATCCCGTCTAGCCCCATGTTAGCTGCTAGGGCAGGGCCCCCTCTGACATTGTTTAATGTGCAAGAAATTATTACATGATTCCGCATAGTAATGTGTAAATTACCAGTGTGAAATGTGCATGATGTATTATCAGAATGGATATAGTATTGCGAAGTGCAGGAAATATGTATAGTAAAGGTATAAGTTTATGTTGACTAATGCAGCAGGTGTTACTCGCATAACATGCTAATGGTATAAATGTATAGTGTAATTTTCATTTGCAAATATTGTGATGATACAGACTTGATGTGGACACCAAGTTTTTTCCAAGCAGGGAAGGGTGTAACCCCCCTATAAATGGGGGTTCCCAAAAAGTCTTCCTTGAGCTTGCCTAAATGCCCACTGCCAGGCTGGTGTCCTGCATTTTAGCAGTTAAACGTCATTGCCAGGGAGTGCCTGGGCACTGCCTCTTTAAGGACTGCCCCTTGATTTGCAGGGGGTGATTAATCTGGGAAGGGGCTGAGTATTGCCATGCTCAAGTCCCACCCAGGCTGCCTGGTAATCGCTCCGTTTCTGTCATCGCTAATTGCACAACAGGAGCTCTGTTAGAAGATGTAACTTTTTGCTGAAAACCTATTAGAGTGATACTGACAATGTAGTTTGTCTAACCTGCCTTCTTTGCAGCAAGTAGTGTTTTGTTTATCCCTACCATTTGGCCCGGGACTGTGACTTGGACCAATCAGTACTTGAGGGACCTAAAATGGAGCCAGACTACAGGAGCTGTCTGGAGTTAAAATCTGTAGGAATTGTAGTTTTGGGCTTTTGGCGCCTTTTTGCACCTGAAGGGGGAGCCCTTGTTGTGACTGACAGACAGATCAGCCAGCTGAACCTTTTGGATTCTGGAGAAAGTCCCAGACTTGCTGGCAGTTGAGTCAGATCTCGGTTGGGAGTTGTAGAAGTAACAGCTCGAGACAGCTCGAGCAGCCGTCTGTGTAGTTTTGCATGGGAGAACTGTGGAAAGGCCTGAGTTGTGGCTGCATGTCTGTCTGCTGTCCCTGAGAGTGAGAAAAGAGAATTTTTTTGGATTCAATCCAAGTTTGTGAGAACGAATTAAACGACTCATTGTTTACCAGGCTCATACCTGAAGAAGACTGAAGATTTTGCTGAATGCAATCGGCCTGTCAGGATTTCCAGCTGCTTTTGAATCCCCAGGTTTGGGCAGAGACTTTGCGATTGTGACCAGAGAATGGTTTTCCTGGTACAGTAGAATTTCCTTACATGTAAATGTGCTGTGAGTTGTTAGTGGGTCTTGATTTGGTTCCCCACTGTGTGAACTGTGTTCTGCTTGCTGAAAGCTGTAGCCAGACCAAAACGGACTATATCTGAATTTGTCTCCATTTCGCCTGGGCCTTGCCACACTGGCCTAGCCAGACTACCCACTGCACAGAGAAAGCCATTGATGAGAGATCTACCTGGGGATCAGCTCCCTGCTCCACGCTTGAACAGGAATGATGCCTAGGTGATTCGTGTGGGCCATGCTTCTCCTGGCACTCCAGATTAACCACCTGCTGTCTCAGTTTTCATCCAGCCTGCGTCTAGTCTTGGGTATCGTGAGTAATCTTCAGTGTAGCTCCCTGCAGCAACAGCCTAATCTAAAAGTATGTCATCTGATTGTCTTGTTGTTTTCTTTTCACCAACTGAGCCCTCCAGCCCCGGATTATAAATAGTGTGTGTTGTGCATGTTGCTTTCTTCCATCACAGGGCCCCAACCAGCTGCAACGTTCCTGGCTAGCTCACTGTTTTCCATCTGGGTACTTGGAGTGTGTGACTGTTTATGGACCCTGAAGTGCATGCAGAACTGTTTGATTGATACAGCCTTTAAGCAAATTAACATGAGTACACCCCTCCCTTGTTCAAGCCTTAAATAAATTAGATATAACTCTTGTTGCAGTCACCCTGACTGTGGTTCCAGTTTGTGCAAAAGTACTGTACTGCTGTTATTTGCTGTGTATAACCTTGTTTTATAGGGGGTCCCCAGGGTCGAGCCAGAGGAAAGCTCTGGTGGTAAGTGCAAACAGTGTGGGTACTTGTATGGTGCATCAGGAGTATTGTGAACATGATTATTGTGTATTGTTTTGGCCACTAGTAAGGAAAGAGGGGGGTTACGGTGTCCCGGAGGGCTGTGCCCAAGTTAGCTTGACCACTACCAACCCTGACCTCCGGGTGGAGGCACCCATTTCAGAACTCAGGCCCCTTAACCTTCTACTAGCCAGGCAGACAGGGGTAGTAGCCCTTGGGATAGCGCCACCTAGGGGTTACAAATGTTTAATCTTTTTAACCAATTTGTCAATTAATGGAGGTTCATTCAGGTAGTTTAGATGTAGATGACAGAAAGATTGCTGGGAGGGTTTATTAAAGCAGCAGTACTAGGTAATCAGGAAGTGATTATCAAAATTCTGCTTTTTAGATGGAAACACTTAGCCATAGTTCTAGTTTCCATAGCTGTAAATATTTGTTCTAGTAATCTGTAGTTTTTTAGATATGTAAAATGTATTTCCATTTTTGTGTTGCCTAACTTGCAACAGTAAATACGGCTGCCACCTACATTTCTGCCGAGTTCCACCCTCAGGTCACATTACTTCTTTTGTTTACTTTGTTGGGACCCTATACTGCACATTCCTGCTGCCCTGCATAGAAATTGCAAGTCATGAGCATGCCTGGTTGACAGAAGAGGTATGCCACCTGTACGGTGACACTAACACAGCAAAATACACACCCATCAGAAAAATTGACACTTTTCTGACAGGTTGCCATGTTATTGTGCCCGAAACAGGGGCATGCTGTCTCCTGGTTCTGCACTGCCGCCCCAAATCAACTCCAACTGGAGTTGAGAATCCTAATGGTTGGGGAATGGGGGGACATGGCTGAACACTGATCCCCAACTCACCCTCTCACCATGAACTATGTACAAATCCCCCTCCCACCAAGATAGCCCTAGTATATGGTAAGCAGATAACAACCAACATGTATACTTTCCTACCCATCCCTTCAGATGAGCTGTGTCCCATTAATGTGAACAATTATTTCCATAACCCTCCTCCCAGTAACCTTCAAACATGAAACCATGTACAGGGACCAACCTCAAACTTAACCGACCAAGGAATGTGAAGAAAACATAACACTAGGAGGGACCCAAACCCCAAAAGCCTTTCCCTACCCCACCTGTCCAGAAAGGTGGGTATAATGTATTTGTGTCAGTAAGGACTGTGTCAGGGAGCACAAAAAATGAGAATGGGACACTGAGGTGGATTCCCCTCCTAGCCTTCAGTGTCACATCTTTAACTGATTGGCAAATAAGAGTATAGTCCCAGAAATGAGGTAGGGCAGGGCTACCCCCCTCCAAACATCTAGAATGCGATAAGCCTCAGCCTGTAGGTAAAACCCAGCTGCAGATAGTAACCCCCACACATCCACCCATGACATGAAAGTTGTAATTACTATATCTCAACCACTTATCCTGGTTAAATGAGAGATCAGAGCTTACCTGAAGGAGATAAGAGAAGATAAATACTCTACATTCCCGGCTCACTCCACATAAAGTTCCTAGCAAGGCAGCCATACATTGGAGGTATAAATTGCAGGCCCCAGTTAATCTAGAGGCTGGCCCTTGTGGGGAAATCCTCACGACCTGGGTGAGGCCAAAATCGGCATGGTAACTGGGTAGAGTTGAGGAGAGAATTAATGAAACCTAGGATAGTCCACACCCTCCCCTGCAGGCATTTAATAACTCTCAAATCGCTCAGCCCTGCTACAGGGAGAAGGAGAGACAAAGACGAAGCATCTGTCATTTCCCAGGTATCTAGATCTAAATCCACACTGTGAGTTCCCCCAGATATTAGGAACTCTTGAACTAGGTTGAACTAGACCCAGTAGGAACAAAAAGACAAACGGACCGAGTGCACACGAAAACCCTCGATGCCTCATTCGACCCTCAACAGTTCCAGGTCCTTAATGGTTATATGTTTGCTCAGCTAGAGGTAGTTCATACATTCTGGAGAGGCATTTTACACATAAAGCCTCCCATTCAAAATACAGTCCCAGTTTGGGATATGAATCTAATTCGGAAAAACTGACTTTCACCTTTTGAGCCAGCTGTGAGTTGCAGGTTATGCTTTCTTTTTTGGAGTGTTATTACAGGTGTGGGCAGAGCCTGCAGATGTTTTGGTGTTGCTTTAAAAATGAGCGACCATAGAACGTTTCCACTAGACTTTCAGAAGTATCCTTCCTATAGCCTAACAGAGCCTTAAACACTCCACCACGGTCACTCATTACAGAACTACAGTGGCACTAGTTTGGCCGCTACTTCCATATTCTAGACCAGAATTGCATATGTACAGCACGTGTGCATGTGCAGTTCTGCCAGGTCCACCATCTTGAGAATGGCAGTAGGCCATTCAACACAACTGCGCATGCATGAGTGATGCACATACATAGTTCTGTCAGTGGTACACGTTCCTCAGAGCTTCTTCAAGCTCACCACGGCCATATTGGCTCTGGCTAGAGTTTGTTTTTAGGACAGTTACTTGCTCTTAGGATTTCAGAGCTACAGGCTTTAATGTGTGAGCCTCTTTATTTAAATTTCAACAAAGACCAGGTAGGTGTCTTGGCATACTAAGCCTAAGTTTCTACTAAAGATGGTGCCTGAGTTTACTTTCAATCAAACCATCCGCCTACCAGTGTATTATCCAGAGCTTGCTAATCCAAAGGAAGCATTGCTCCATGCCTTTGATGTACTCAGGTACTGGCTAGCCATGTGGCGCTGAGAGTTAAGGCGCTGGATGCCACACCTCATGCCACACCAGTGACCCGGGTTCAGAAACGACCTTGGGTTGCCAGGGAGCCAGGCCAGGGTGGAGGGTTGGAGCGGGATTTCCCCTCCAGGGTGGACACCCACTCCTCCATAGTCCCACACCCATTGGGTGGAGGTCCAATGTGTGCGCAGGCAGCAGGAGCGGCGACATTAGTCTGGGGTAGGGTGGAAGGGGTCACCAGATCCTGGAGTTCATGTGCATCTCTACACATGTGTATGCCATGACCTCAGGTAAGGGGAAAATAAAGGGGTAAAAACACAAAACCTGTAAATGAAAAAAAAAAGACTTGGGTACTATGCTTTTGCTGTACAAAGTACTGCAGAATGTCTTCACAGCTTTTTGTTTCATTCACCCCTGGGAAAGAGAGCACCCCAGTTTCTCAACGGTGCTTGTTCAAATGGTTAGCACATTGTATCAAGTAAGCATTAATCCATGACACCTCATGGTTCTACTGTAGAACTAACTATGCTGTGGAGTGGATTAATATCCTTGTAACATGGCAAGTGCAGAAACAGGGAGTTATGCTTTATGAGCGATTGTAACATGACATCCCATATTAGCAAGTACAATAAAACACTGATACAGAGTTGGAATGTAGAATTCTGTATTGTGCTGAGCAGGCTGATTTTCCTTTTAATAGTGTGAGTACAATGGTGAACAGTAATTTAATTACTAATTACATACAGATGTTATTAACATTTCCGAATAAGTGTTTTTCTGCTGTGTTTACTGTTAGGGATTCGGATGCTGTGCATGATGGTAAATGCATATATTTAAGTGCGTTCTGTGACGTGCTAAACAGGCTGATTTTCCTTTTAATATTTCGAGTAGAAAGGCGAACAATGATTCAATTACTGACTGTGAAACTGTGGGATAAAACAGATGCATAAAAATGCAAACATACGTTATTTTATTCAAATAAGAAAAGGTAAAAATTAAAAATAATAAACATACAGAAAGCAAAAGGTTATTTAATGTTCAGTATCCAGCAAACTAATTTTGAAAATTCCTAAGGCTTAGCGTCAGCCTTTGCACATAGAACAGTGTAACCCCTAGATGGCGCTATCCCAGGGGCTACTACCCCTGCCTGATTTGCCACTAACAGGTTGAGGGGCCTGGATCCAATGGCGGGTGCCTCCACCCAGAGGTCAGGGTTTGCAATAGTTAAACTAACTTGGTCACAGCCCTCTGGGACACTGCAACCCCTTCTTCCCACTAGTGGCCCACACAATATATCAGAATTACCTTCACAGTATAACACTTACCCCCAGGTCTGGTTCCGCACTGGGACCTCCTGTGAAATGAGATACAGTGCAACAATCACAGTACAGTACTTTAACATAGACAAATACCTCAGGCAGTATAACTTTGCTGAAACAAGCAGCTCTGATTTATTTAGGGGATATAACAAGGACAGGGGAAATCAGGTTAATTAGCTTATCACTCTAATAATTATTTATGGCTCTGTGCACAGGCCTATCCCTATCAGTTACTGTCCCTGGGTACCCAAGCCCTAGTGGCTAGTCCAAACCGTGGCAGCTGGTAGGGGCCCTTTCACACAGAGAAAAGGAGAATTAAACAGTCAAAGGTACAGTAATTCCATTTGGATTTAATGTGGCAATTCAACAGGGAGCAACCCTGAATTAGTACTCACGACCTCCAAATAAGATAGGGTCCTTCAATGTCAGCAGGGCTCACTTGAGGTACACAAACCTCTTCACACATCCATATAAAAGAAAGTACTATACCAGGCAGGCTGCATCTGTATCCCGAATCGCAATTACTGCACAATACCCGGAGAACACACAGCAGATTCAGTTCCTGACAGACCGAGTGCAATTTTCAGCAATTCTTCCAGTCTTCTACAGGGTGAGCCTGGTTTCTACTCTTCAGAGATCCTTTGATTCTTTTCACAGGACGGATTCAGTCCTAACAAGCTGTTACACAAGCTGCAGACCGGAACTCTGGGCCTTACACACGCTTTTTGACTAAAACTGCACACTGAAAAGCACAGGCTCTTCCTTCTTCACTGCCAAAGCTCAACTGAACTCCAACTGACTAAACCGGCACTTCCTTTGAGTTCCTCCCAGTTCTGACTGGATTGGCTGTCACTCACAATAGACTGCTGCTGTTGGTCCAAAAAGGCACTGAAGTCTAAACTACATCTCCCAGAGTCACTGCCCATACAATCCTCTTGTGGCTGGCTCAGATTATGAGTCCAAGTTCTGATTCGTCCAAGGCATCATTTTAGAGCTAGCTTACCCCCACACTGATTGGTCCAGTTCAGCAGTTCAAAACTAGAATGGGGAACTAGCAGACACAGTTCTGACTGCAAAGAAAGCAGGTTAGACAAACTGTAATTTCATTATTACTCTAAATAATTTCTGGCAAACAGTTACATCTTTCAGATAGGTTCCCTTTGCACTCCTAGTGACTGCAAAAATGAAGTGAATTGGCAGCAGCTCGAGTGGTACTCAGAGAAGCACACAGTCCCCTATCAAACTAATTATGTCTGCAAGCAGACAGCTCTTAAAGAGACAGTACCAGAGGCTCTAAAACACTCACTGATAAATGGCTTAAATGCCAAACACCATTCAGGCTTGAAGCATTCAAGCAAGCTCCTGAAGTCTTTTTGGGAACCCCCATTTGCAGGGGTTACACCCTTCCTGGTTTGGGAAAGCTTGACGTCCAAGGCAAGCAAGTACCCCATAAGTTTCAACTGCAACCATATACATTTGCATTAGGCTCGCATATGTAATCATCAGTCAATATATCATTTTACCAAGAACACATTTCTGAAACATTGCAGTACGTCACTTTACACAGTATTACATACACATTGTACCATAACTCAAGTTATTACCTCTTGTACATGAAACCTGAAGAAGAGGGGCCCTTCCTATCAGTTACCTTGGGGCTGGATGGGCAAGGGCACCATACTTAGAGGGCAACACAAGTAACTTGGAGTTAGCACTGATGCTCAGTTTGGGCAATGAGCCTCGGGACACATACACCTTTTATGGACAACATTGAGAGGCAAGTCCACAGGCCTCCCAAGTGAATCATAACTGAGGTGCACCACAGGCTTTACAGCTCGACCAGTCTTTCTAGGGGAACTGTTATAGTCTCTGCACTCTGAGCCTCATTTTCAGCATTGTCCTCACTTGTCAGGGGAGTCTCCATGGGGGTAGAGAGGCTAGAACTTGGGGCACTTTCAGCTCCAGGAGTTACAGTTTCTGAGTCCACAACATTTGGCTCGTATGGAGAGCTTGACACTGGCAGTGGACTGTCAGGCACTCAAAATACTCTTCTTGTTCGGGTGTATCACCAGTCTGCCCCAATCTATCATTTTCCTCCTGAAAGCTCAAACAGTTCAACCATGCACAATGATTCCATTTCATCTGATCTGATGCTTTGCACTTCACTTTCTGGGAGCATTGGCTCCAGGATGAAGCTGGGGCTTAGACAGTCCAGAAGGCCCAGCTTTGTCTCCAGTATTGACTAGGGATTGCCCCGAACATTGACTCAGTTCGTGAAGAATAGTATTCAAAGTCACTCTCACTTTCTTCCGATATGGACTGACACAGTCATGCTCAACTGGGACTTGTGGAGGGGAACACTTTAACTTTGCTTCTGTAGGGCAGACTTTCTTGATCTTTTCTTAGCAGCAGCTCTAGTCACTGGTCCAGAGGGGGCATCTTCTAGGCTCAGACTCAATTAAGATTTGTCCAATGGGCAGTAAATGATTTCTATGCATTGTTTTTACATCTTTGAATTATTCTCAGGCCTTACTTTGTACACTGGCAGATCATCTAGTTTGCCCACTACAATGTGAGGGAGATGGTGCCATCTGTCAGCAATCTTGTGCTTGCCATGCAGTCCCAGATTTCTTAGCAATACCCGATCTCCCTCCTGGAGTTCCTGTGCTTTCACCTTTTATCATACCTTCTTTGTTGGCCAGATTTCTTTTGGCAGCCATGGTTTGAGCCAGTTGGTACGCATGAGTTAGCTGGGCCTTTAACTTTTGCACATACTGTAAATAGTTGTCAGCTTGAACCCCATCAGGAGAGACCCCAAAACACACATCTACTGGTAGTCGAGCTTCTTCCAAACATCAGGCGGTAGGGGAGAATCCAGTGGCATCACTTTTGTGCAGTTATAAGCATGTACCAGGGTGCTAATTTGTTGGCTCCATCTAGGCTTGTCCTTTGGGTGCAGGGTGCCTAGCATATCTAGCAAAGTGCGGTGAAACGCTCAGGCTGTGGGTCCCTGGGGTGGTAAGGAGTGGTTCTGGACTTTCGACCCCACAGAGAAAGCATCTCTTTGATCAGACGACTCTCAAAGTCTCCCTTGATCAGAATGGATTCTTGTGGAGCCCCATAGTGAACAAAAAGTTTTCTACAAGTACTTTGGCTACAGTGGATGCTTTGTCTTTGTGGGGAAAGCTTGGGCATATCTCGTGAAATGGTCAGTGACCACCAGCACATTACTGATATTTCTTTGATCTGACTCCAAACTTAGAAAATCAATACAGACCAGCTCCATGGGTGCACTGGTGGTTATGTTAACAAGGGGCAGCCCTCTGGGGCAAAGCTTTCCTCTGCAAGCAGCTCATACAAGTTCGAATGTGTTGCTCCACATCAGCCCCCATCTTAGGCCAATAGAATCTGATCTCACCAAGTCAAGTGTTCTGTCTATACCAAGGTGCCCCATGTGGTTGTGCAAGGACCTCAATACTGAGTCTCGGAAGGCAGTGGGCAGCACTAGTTGTTGTTTGTCTACTTGTCCCCTCTGTCTACTGTTTCTCTGTATAACAGTTTATTGACTCAGTTTCAACTTAGGACCTTCTTGTATAACAGTGCAGTTCTCAAATCAGTGGAGCGCACTTGGACACATCTTTTCCTGCATAGAGGGCTTCTAAAGCTGCTTTGATCATGGATCGCGGGATTGAGCCCGCGAATACTGTCATTGTCCAGCTGAGGCAGTGCACCAATGTCTATTGCAGAAAAGTGGCAATAAGCAGCAGGTATGCAATTCTCAGAGGCTCCCAAGCAATCCACTCATGCAGTCCACTGCGTCTGTGGACATTTGTTCCTCCCTGTCAAACTTCCGCAGAGTGCCCGAATGTCAGGTTCTGCCAGTCGGACCCAATCATTCTGGGGAACAGGCCTCCGGGAGAGAGCATCAGCATCTATGTGGTTCAGACCTGCTCGGTATTCGAGAGCATAGTCATATGTAGATAATGCAGAAAGCCACCTATGGCCAGTGGCATCCAACTTAGCTGAGGTCTGCACATAGGTCAAAGGATTATTGTCAGTTTTTACTAGTATTTTAGCCCCATACAAGTACTCATGGAATTGGTCAACAATAGCCCACTTCAAAGCTAGGAACTCTAACTTATGTACAGGATAGTTCTTTTCGGATGGGGTCAGGCTTCTACTGGCAAAGGCCACTGGTCTTAGGCCATTCTCGTGCTCTTGGTACAACACAGCCCCCAACCCTTGCAAGCTAGCATCAGTGTGCAGGACGAAGGTTTTCTTGGATCGGCATAGGCCAGCACTGGAGCATGGGTAAGTTGATATATGATCTCATGAAAAGCAGTCTCACAATCAGAGTCCAGCGGGCCCCAAATACTTCACCGGATGAAAATACACTCTTTCAGTCTTGAGGATGCTGACTTTTGGTATTTTTGTGGGTTGGGGATACCCTTGAGTAAGGTTAAGTAAAGGGCGGATCACTCTTGAATAGTCCTTGATGAAGCGCCGATAATAACCACAGAATCCCAGGAATCTTTGCAGTTCTTTAGATTTTTGGCTGTGGCCAGGTGGTCAAGGCCTCAACTTTACTTGGGTCGGTCTCTATTCCTCGGTGGATACTATGTGTCCCACATACTTTACTGATGTTTGAAAAAATTGACACTTATCAATGGACAGTTTAGGCCAAAGTCCTCCAGTCGGTCCAATACCTTAAATAATCTGCTCTCATGTTCCTCCAGTGAGCTGCCAAACACAATAACATCATCTAGGTATACCAGGCACTCTAGTAAGTTCATGTCCCCCACTGCACGCCCATCAATCGCTGAAAAGTGGCTGGGGCACCTGAAACCTTTGAGGCATCCTCATGAATTCATAGAAGCCAAGCGGACAGATAAAGGCTGTCTTTCACGGTCCTCTGGGGCCATCGATCTGATAGTACCCACTGCGAGATCCAGCACAGAGAACCACTTGTTCCTGCTTAGGCAGTCCAAAGCATCCTGAATGCGGGCATTGTGTACTGATCAGGATAGTCCACGTTTAAGGTGCGATAATCCACACACATCCTTACTGTTCCATTCTTTTTCCTCACTACCACAATGGGGGAAGCATAAGGGCTTCTGGATTCTTGTATTACACCAGCAGCTAACATCTCTTGCAGATGCCGCCTCACATCATCTATGTCAGCAGGTGCCAGGCGTCGAGACCTCTCACGAAATGGTCTTTCGTCATGCAGCCGGATATTGTGCTCAGCTCCTGCACGCATCCTACATCCCATTCCTTTAAAGAAAACACCTGGTCTCTCTGGGCAAGCTTCTCACTGATCTTCACTTTCCATTCAGCTGGCAGCGGAGTCGCAAATCAAACAAGTCAGGCGTTACTCTGTCATTCTTCCTTGAACTCTTGCTGCTGGGTAGCACTGCAGTGTCTGCACAATGCACATTAGCCAGGATGCAACCTTCTGTTTACTCGAATGTCTCTTTTCAGACACATTATGAACTTGGACCATTACCCTTCTGGCATAAGCATGGGCTCTAGCGGGCAAAATACTAGGCTTGACCAGCAGTCCTCTGGCAATTTTCCATCGCCTGTGCATCCAACATTAATATTTTATTCTTAACATCCTTTCTGATACGGACCTCTCCTGTAAGGTACACTGGGCATTTGGCGCCAGGATCAGAGACTCAGGATCCTTCTTCCATACAATTCCGACCGGTTCCTCTGGTTCTGTTTTTTCAGCATCTCTCTGTGCCTCATAGGCCTTCTTAATTAAAGCCGGAACTCTTAAAGCTCTACTAGTCTTTGACCCCTGTTTTTCATAACACAACTGTGCCAGCCTTCCGAACATATGAGCATTTGTTCCAATCAACAAAGGGACACCATCATACAGTCCAGTGGGGGGACACACTAAGGCTAGGGTCTCTACTTGTTCGGCCACTCCAGCCACGGAGGTGGGGAAAGACAGCCAAATTCGGATATACCCGGAATAGGGGTAGGCCTTCACTTAACCCCATACATGCAGTCCTTCTAATGGTTGTAAGGGTACGCCTGACAAATGCTTCTGATACCAATCTTGGAACATAATTGTCACTTGGGAGCCACTGTCTAATATAGTTTTGTAGACACTCCGTTCACCTTTACAGTGGTCTCCATGGAGGGACCCACTATTCTGGACCAGTCTGGAGGGGTAGTGGGGGCCTGGGCAACTGACCTTGCCACAAAGGACGTGAATTAGCATTTTTGGTGCCTCACTGGGATCAGGTCGGCACCTCTTAACCACTGATTTCTTCTCCGAAGCTCTCCTTGTAGCCTATATGCAACTTTGTCAGTGTCTTTGGGGACTGGCATTCCCTTTCATGTGCCCATCTTTCCCACAATTATAGCAAAACATACTTTCTGGAGTTTGAGCTGGCCGAGGCGCCACACTGGGAGCCAGGGCGGGGTATTATTAACTGGAAACCTTGGTGCCATCTCTGTCTGCGGGCGTGATAAGCATTTGGAGACATCTCGCCGCTTCTCCACTTCCATGGTCAAGGAATCGAGTTCGGAGCTGTTATCAGCAGGAGATACATGGGTGGGTACCCCACCCCATAGCAGATGCAGTCGGATATAGGTCAGGGTCTGTACTTGCAGGCGGGCCTTCTAAAGGACTGTTTTTGAATTCTCGGATCTCTCAACAGTTCGCCCATTGTGACATATCTTTTTCCTTGTCAGAGCACTCATTGACTGCCAACCTCTGCCCCTGAACTTCACTTGATGGGTCACCCTCAGTCACTGGGTCGAGCCGCAGCTATTGGTGCAGGTCCCTCCCGAGGTCGCTCTTTTCTCAACTCCTCGAATTTCCTCATTAACTCATCATAGAGGGTGGGGATTCCAGTCGATCTGCCAGGTGTAACTGAAGCAACAGCAGTTCTGAGAAGGGGCAGACTTAAGTGATCCTGTCCAGCCTGGTTCGGTCCAGTTCAATCGCTGGCAAACTACCTTTTCTGAGGCATTCTTGCAACAATTTTTCCAGCCGAGATACATACACAGACAACAACTCCCTTGGTACTGTTGTGCATCTCTTACTCTCCACCATAGGTCCTCATCAGAATCTGGGCTCCCATACACATTCCAAGGCCTCAAGATAGGCCTGTGCAGTCGCTTCAGGGTTACTGGCCTGCTTAGCACGGATGGTAGCCAGGCAGGACCTCGGAGGCTCTCACTAACCTCTTCGCTTTCACCTTCCCGAGCATTGCCATTCTAGCACTTGGGGCAACATAGTTCATCCAGGTCTCCCAGTCATCCTCCCTTGGGGGTGGGGAGGGTGCCAGAGAAGATCCTCAACCTTCGGTAAGAGTCGTGACTAATGGCAGGTGCAGAAATAGGAGTCTGCATTGGTTCAGCCACCATTACGGGCACTGGGCAGGAGAGGGTGTTGGGGAGGACCACCCCAGGTGGCAAGAATAGTTTCTTCAAGTCCTCCACAGTTTTCCCTCCCCAGCAGCCATTCAGCAAATTTCTCCTCAAAGTTTCAGATAGTGGTGGGGCTGATTCCTCCCGGTCTTTACTGTCCTTAGTTATCACTCTCCAAGCAGTGAGGGCTCCTCTGGGGTAATGGTCTGTGGCACTTTGGAGCTATCTATGGGATCCTTAAACTCTACTAGGGCCAGGAAAGTGTGGGTGAGCAGATTAGCATGCCGACCCACCACCACAGGGTTTTGTAAACCTTCCACCTTGGAAAGTACTCCTGCACAGTGTCCGTATTGATACCCAGGGGATGTCCAGGATAAGCATAGCATTTTGGGGTCGATCTCCTCCCAGTACACCACTCCACCAGCCGGTGCACAGCCACTTGTCGGGTACCCATTTTTTCTTAACAGTGGTTCGTAGAATATGGCCACTAGAGGACACACAATCCCAGCGGTGAGCCTCCAAGATGTAACCCCTAGATGGCGCTATCCCAGGGCTACTACCCTGCCTGATTTGCCACTAACAGGTTGAGGGCCTGGATCCAATGGCGGGTGCCTCCACCCAGAGGTCAGGGTTTGCAATAGTTAAACTAACTTGGTCACAGCCCTCTGGGACACTGCAACCCCCTTTCTTCCCACTAGTGGCCCACACAATATATCAGAATTACCTTCACAGTATACACTTACCCCCAGGTCTGGTTCCGCACTGGGACCTCCTGTGAAATGAGATACAGTGCAACAATCACAGTACAGTACTTTAACAGACAAATACCTCAGGCAGTATAACTTGCTGAAACAAGCAGCTCTGATTTATTTAGGGGATATAACAAGGACAGGGGAAATCAGGTTAATTAGCTTATCACTCTAATAATTCATTTCCATGGCTCTGTGCACAGGCCTATCCCTCATCAGTTACTGTCCCTGGGTACCCAAGCCCTAGTGGCTAGTCCAAACCGGTGGCAGCTGGTAGGGCCCTTTCACACAGAGAAAAGGAGAATTAAACAGTCAGCAGTACAGTAATTCCATTTGGATTTAATGTGAAATTCAACAGGGAGCAACCCTGAATTAGTACTCACGACCTCCAAATAAGATAGGGTCCTTCAATGTCAGTAGGCTCACTTGAGGACACAAAAACTCTTCACACATCCATATAAAAGAAAGTACTATACCAGGCAGGCTGCATCTGTATCCCGATCGCAATTACTGCACAATACCGGGAGAACACACAGCAGATTCAGTTCCTGACAGACCGAGTGCAATTTTCAGCAATTCTTCCAGTCTTCTACAGGGTGAGCCTGGTTTCTACTCTTCAGAGATCCTTTGATTCTTTTCACAGGACGGATTCAGTCCTAACAAGCTGTTACACAAGCTGCAGACCGAACTTGGGCCTTACACACGTTTTTGACTAAACTGCACACTGAAAAGCACAGGGCCTCTTCCTTCTTCACTGCCAAAGCTCAACTGAACTCCAACTGACGAAACTGGCACTTCCTTTGAGTTCCTCCCAGTTCTTGACTGGATTGGCTGTCACTCACAATAGACTGCTGCTGTTGGTCCAAAAAGGCACTGAAGTCTAAACTACATCTCCCAGAGTCACTGCCCATACAATCCTCTTGTGGCTGGCTCAGATTATGAGTCCAAGTTCTGATTCGTCCAAGGCATCATTTTAGAGCTAGCTTACCCCCACACTGATTGGTCCAGTTCAGCAGTTCAAAACTAGAATGGGGAACTAGCAGACACAGTTCTGACTGCAAAGAAAGCAGGTTAGACAAACTGTAATTTCATTATTACTCTAAATAATTTCTGGCAAACAGTTACATCTTTCAGATAGGTTCCTTTGCACTCCTAGTGACTGCAAAATGAAGTGAATTGGCAGCAGCTCGAGTGGTACTCAGAGAAGCACACAGTCCCCCATACAAACTAATTATGTCTGCAAGCAGACAGCTCTTAAAGAGACAGTACCAGAGGCTCTAAAAACACTCACTGATAAATGGCTTAAATGCCAAACACCATTCAGGCTTGAAGCATTCAAGCAAGCTCCTGGAAGTCTTTTGGGAACCCCCATTTGCAGGGGGGTTACAACAGTATGGAAATAAGCACACACTTCTGCGGTCCTCCTCTCTTGGTAGTCAGTATTCAGGTGACTCCCCTATCTATCTTTTTTACTCCAAATGGTGGTTTTTTATACCTTTCATGGATAACATCGCCATCTGGTGACCCACCCCTTTTTGATAAAACCAGCATAACCCTGTTATTCTCAGGAGTTTCCCATCAAACAGTAAAGACATACATGTTGTCTTTCTAGCCTAAATTATTCTTTTCTTGATTAATGGGGTTTTATGTTGAGTTTTTTTTCACAGTCTGAATAAAAAATTAGTCTTAATGAGGTTAAATCCTTCCCTCAGTCTTTTACATCACCACTTGGAAATATCATAAATAGACGCATTCCATGGGCTGCCAGCTATATAATAGGTAGTGAAACACTGCTCAGCAGGTACAGTTTAACCTTTCTTTGTTATGTTATTTTGTGTGTGAGCAATCAACATTTTGTAGTAGTAGGAGAAATGCAGAGATGTGCCAGTGTTTGCAAATGCAGGACACACTTTAGTACAGTTGGTGCGTCCCTCATTCTCCGATTAGCCAGCGTGCTAGTGCTGACACAAGTATTATGTGAAGTGCCACCAACATGAAACAAATGTGCCACTGCAATCGGAGACAGGCTCGTCATGCAGCGGCACAGCTAACATGCCTCCGCCATGTGCCTTGCCTGGTGAAACATTTCAATAAACATGGTGGCAGCTCCCACCATCCACCTCTCACAAGCCCCAGAAAGCAAACTTCAGGGGTGCTCAGTCCTCCCAGTCGACATGCCTCCTGCTCAGTTCAATTTGTTTGCCGACAGGGGTGCTCAATCCCTGTTGGCATAATGTCCCGCCAGTTTAATTGGTTTGCCGACAGGGATGCCCTGTCCTCATCGGCATCATGTCCTTCCCCAACACAGACATGCTTTCTTTGCTGATGGGGGATGCCCAATTAAGCAATAAGGCATGACATGGGGTTATGTTAATGGTCTGTTAATCGCCCTCTAGGGTCATAATGTAGTACGAGGTGTTGCCAAGTGCTACATGCCCCTAGAGGGTGATTAACTGACCATTAACATAACCCCTGGGAGTGCCTTATTGCTATTATAATAAAAATGTTTTTTTTAAACAGTGTTAAACCTTGTTCAATATATGGTTAAGCTGAACAAGTATGTTAATAAAAGATTAACATAAGGTTGTTAGAATGTTTACAGCCAATTAGAAAGCTTAATTTCTCAGACCCTTGTTATAATCCCTGTTGGCTTCAGTTCACCCTCCCCCACCAAAAAAAATGGTGGCACACTGGAGCCTAGCCCACTGTGCCCAAATTTATGTTTTTGTAAAATCTGAAAAAAAACTTTCCCTTATTTTTTTTTTAATTTCTCCCCTATAAACAAGAAAACAATCCCTTGTCATCAGGACTCCCCTCCTCCCTCAACCTGCACCCACCCTCTGTGCATGCCACTTCCTGGCACCCCCACTAATTCCATACTTACCTCTGGAGGTCCAGTGTGGCAGTTTTCGGTGGAATGGGAGCTGTCTGAACTTTTCAAAAGCCTGCCGCAAACCGAAGAAAATCACGGTAAGTCATATAATGACATCAATGGGGGGAGGGGCAATTTAGGTGGATATCACAACCATTTTTTTAAACTTTTGGATTAGAATTTTCAACATGGGGTTTTTGGGACCCTACCTCAAGAACACATGCACTGTCACTTTGTTATTTTGTCCCAAAAGGTAATTTTGAGGTCACTGCGCGGAATCATTTTTCGGGTCTGATTAATGAAACAACAGTGCAATTGTTCATGAGGTAGGGTCCCAAAGAGTCTATGTTGCAAATTTGGTGAAAAAATTCCAAAAAAGGACTGTTACGATCATGCGTTGTGCAGTTCCCACACATGCTCTTAACTTCGACAACTTCTAACATTTTCACTCCAGATTTTCAAGAGTGCCATATTTTCATGCCTTCTTATGAACAGTGCAGTTTTAATTTTTCACATCCTGCCTGAAATTTATTTTTGCACCTATGATGCACAATGGTGCAGTCATTGTGGGAAATCAACGTTTGGGACAAATTAACAAAATCACAGTGACGCTGTTCATGAGCAGAAGTCCCAAAATGTTTATGCTGAAATTTGGTGAAAAAATTTCAAAAAAAATGACTGTGTTATGAGCTTGTGTTGCGCAGTTTCCAGGCACGCTTGTAACTTCAGCAATTTCTAATGTTTTCACTCCAGATTTTTAACATTACCATTTTGTCATGCCTCCTTATGAACAGTATAACTTTAATTTTCCACATTCTGCATGACGTGTTTTTGCACGTGACACACAATGGCACAGTCACTGTGGGAAATCAATATTTGGGACATATTAACAAAATAACAGTGACACTGTTCATGAATAGAGGTTCCAAAATACCTGTGTTGAAAATTCGGTTAAAAAATCCCAAAATAATTGTATTACGGGTGTGTGTTGCGCAGTTTCTACACATGCTCGTTTCTTCACCGAGTTTTCATATTTTAACTCTAGATTTTCAACATTGCCATTTTTTACACTTCCTCATGAACAGTGCAGCTGTCATGTTTCACATCCTGCTTGAAATGTGTTTTTATACCTGTAGTGCCAAATGGCACAGTCGCTGTGCAAAATCACCTTTCCGCTAACAAACTGATACTGCCACTGTTCGTGAGATGGGGTCACAAAAAGCCCACGTTGAACATTTGGAGTGAAAATACCAACACAATACTGTGCATTAGGGTTTACAACCATAATGCCCCACCCTGTAGAGACTGACAGGCATCAGAGCTGGGACTTGGGATTGTCAGCTGTGATGCTTATGCTATTCCACCCCTACCCCCACTCTGCAGCCACTGACAGGCATTGTGGTGTGCCTTGGACTCTACAGCCCCACAGCTAACCCCGTTCTCCTATACTGCATCCATCTCAGCATATTTCCTTATAGAATAGGGTGAGCATAAGATGCAAAGACCCCAAGGCACACTGCAACATTTGTCAGTGTCTACAGTGTAGGGTGAGGTGAAATGGCATGAGCGTTATGGCCGACAACTCAAAGGCACACCCCAATGCTCGTCATTCTCTGCAGGGTTGGGGTGGGGTTGGCATCAGTTCACTACGTCACTGCCATTCCTATTATGCATCGAATTCCTGCACTACCAATGCCAGTGCCAGCAAGACAACATTCAGCATTGACAAATACTTGTTTTATATTTCCATTTTGTTTCATCTCATAAGATAGTTTTAATACGATAATAAGTCCATGAGGTTTCCACTGTATTTGTAAGGAAAACAGGAGAACCGGGGGCACGTTCTTTGTCTCCCTTCTCCTGCCAACCCTTTTAACACATCCTATCTTTGTCTTTTTAATTTTAATAAATCATTCAATGTGACACCCTGAAATAGACAAGCATATAGCAAATGTATTTCATTATTATTTCCAGTGCAAGTAGCTGCCTCACTATTGCTGTGGAGAGAGGGTGAGCGAGAGTACTTTAACATTAACGTTTTGGACATCTGCTCCCTATTTAACAGAAATAAAGAGTGAAAGGAATGGGGGGTCATATACCTCGCATATGGATATCTACCTTAGATGGGGCTCATCCTGTCACATACAGTCCTTACTGTTGGCCATCACCCCACCAGAACCCTGGAAGGGTTGGAGCTTCTGCCCACCCACACTAGAAGCTCCACCTCAGGGACACTACAAATCAAAATGGCATCTGAATCCTGACATGCTAACATCAACTGAAACCATTCAATTCCCTGAACCCTTCTACATAGGTTTTTGCAATACTTGTATAGACATCATCTTTCATGTACATATCTAAACATTTATTTTCATTCAGGATATACACATGTATGCAATTCATTTATCATCACCCATAAGGAGACAGACAGTCAGCATTCTGGTGTTGGGACCCTGCCCTGTGTTTCATAGAAAATTGGTTGGGCTGTAGTGCTAAATATCGGTTCATAATCCTTGAGTTTTTATCCTTCATCTGGTGGAGCCAGCACAATGGATTATGGTCAGTTAGCATGGCAAATTCTGTAGCCCACAGAAGATATTTAAGGGCCTCAATGTCCCATCTCATGGCCAAGCACTCCTTCTCTATTGCTGAGTATTTTTGCTCCATCGTGGAATTTTCTGCTGATGAATATCACTGGATGGTTCTCTCTCTTGCTCTGTTGGGATAAGACAGCTCCTATGCCTATGTCTGAAGCATCAGTGTGTACCTCTGAATGGGTCTGATAATCTGAGCTAACACTGGAGAGGAACATATAATAGCCTTGATGTTTCTGAATGCCTCATCACACTGCAGGGTCCATTTGACCTTGTTCAGTCATTTGTTCTTAGTCAGGTCAATAAGAGGTGTGGCTATGGTTGCAAAATTTGGTACGAACCTCCCATAGTAACAAGGAAGGAATGTACAAGTTTTTTGTACTGGTAATGGGACCATTAGCTACAGCCTTCTCTTCACCCACATCTGGTTTAACCATACTTTTAACTATGACAAATACCAAATACTTAGATCTTACTTTGAGAGTCAGCTCTTGCAACAGGTATATACATTCAGGACTGTAGCCAGCCCATGACAGGACCCCACAGCAAACATCTGTCCAGCAATACCAAGTGGGGACCACCCTTGTCGCCGGCCTGCCTCCGATGTCCCACATGATATAAAAGGCTGTAGTCCCTGGCCTGCCCCAGTTCTTTTCCCGCCATTGTTGTGCATCCATCGACTCCATGACTCGACTCACACCAATACGCCCACTTTATCCTTGCTAATTGTGTCATTTTTCTTGTCATAGTTCCACTTCTTTCCTGCATATGGTCTCCCCCATCACGTTCTTCTCGGCATACGAAAAAGTGTGGCTGTGGGAAACAGACCCCATCAAAGAAGCTACATGGCCTGCCTATTGTGCCTGGGAACCAGACCACAACACCTGGTCCTGCCCTCACTGCCGGGCCTTCAGTAGTTGGACTAGGATCAGCAGTCAAAAGTCCCTTCCAACTTACCTTACCCAGCAGCAGTTGGCCGCCATGCAGAGAGGTTCCTCCTCAGAGCGGAAGTCTTCCTTCCATTCCCACACAAAATCAGACAAGCATCATGATTCCTCTTCAGAATCTATGGAGAGCTGACCCAGTGGCACTGAGGGTTGAGATGCTGGATGCCACACCTCGCGCCACGCTGGTGAACCGGGTTTGGGAATGAACTCGGGTCACTGGGGGTTGGATGGGGGAAGGAAGGAAGATTGAGCATCCCAATGGATGCACTCCTCCTCCTGGGGTGAGTTCCCTGGGGTGCTTACAAGCACCCGACGTACCTATGGCTTTGGAAGCACGGGCATCAGTGGCATACGTGGCTCTTCAGAGTTAGGGATAGGAGGATGCTTTAGGCACTTGACAGTGGTATGCGTCAGCACACCATCTATCTGGAAGCACGTCCTATGTGTGGTGTCCTCAGGGATCTGGGAGTAAAAGGAGAAAAATGTATAAACCTTGGCCCCACAAGCAGAATGAAAATGGGAGGGGGTGCCTTGGAAATTGATTGATTGAATTATGTTGACCCGGTAGGCTCACTGAGACTAGAAGTCCCTTTTTCAGAGGCAACCAAGGGGGAGGGGGATACAGATGGTAACCAACTGAAATTGAACCGGATTAAGCTGTTGGTGGTATTTTTAGTGAACGGGAGAAATTTGGCCAGGGCACTGGGGAAATTCCCCTACTGTCCTGTAGGGGGAACCTCCGTTAGACTGATGGAAGTTTCAGAGCGTGATGAGATGGAGGTGGGGGAGGTTGTGCTGGCAGGCCTCCCCCAAGGAACTATGGAGCAGCAGTCGGCGATGAGATATGGAGACATGATGCAAGAAAACCTGAGGCTAACTGCAAAGGTACAATGGAGGGGTGAGTCTTTTGCTATGAAAATACTGGAGTTAATATCAATGGAGAAATCCACAGGAGGAATGCAGATACCATGGCAACAGACATCTAATGGAGAGTGCCCTTCTGCAAATATGCATCAAAGGGAAGAGGAGTTCGCTGTGGTACGTATACAGCTTCCAGGAGATTTGGCTTCAAAGGAGGACAGCAAAAAAGAGGAAACTACATCACAAATCATGCAACAACAATTTGGATTAAAGCCACGTGGCTGTCCAATGGAGAGTGACTGGTCAGTGCGAATGACTTTGCAGCATGCAGGCTGGAAATGAGGAAATGGAGATGAATGTATACCAAGCAAGGACTGGAACGAGGAGGAACACAGAGTGCTAGCACATTCACCCAGGCCAGCACCGGACATTCAGAGTACTGATTTACTGGAGGTGCAGAAGGGGGGGAGGTGCAGCTTTGGATAAACAAAAACGTTCTGAGACTGCAAGCACCAAAAGAGCAACAAATTGGGGCAAAATGTGTGAAAATGATCAAAATGTGGTTGAAGGGCATAAAAGGGAAAATGAGGGAATGTTAAATCAAGTACAAAATACAGACCCAAAAGGGATAACATAGAAACATAGAAACATAGAATTTGACGGCAGATAAGGATCGCTTGGCCCACCCAGTCTGCCCATTTCCCTGCCTACTGGGTAAGCTGCAGATCCTAGTTAACCAGCAGCCTACTTCTTTCTACCCCCTCCCCCCTAGAATTGCCTTATGACTGTCCCATACATGCCTGAATTCCACCACTGTTTTTGACTCCACAACCTCCTCCAGAAGGCCGTTCCATGCATCCACAACCTCTCTGTGAAAAAAAATACTTCCCTTAAATTACCTCTGAGCCACCCCTCTATCTTCAAATTGTGCCCCTTGTTCTTGCACACCTCTTTTTTGAAAGATGCTACCCTCTTGGACTTTGTTGATTCCTTAAGGTACTTGAAAGTTTCTATCATGTCCCCTCCTCCTTTTCCTCGAGGCTATACATATTAGCTCCTTAAGTCTCTTCATATGTCTTCCGTGCAGACCCTGCACCATTTTAGTTGCCCCTCTCTGGACAGCTTCCATCCTGTCTATGTCTTTGCAAAGACTGTCTCCAGAACTGCACACAGTACTCCAGATGGGGTCTGATCAGCTGTCTGTACAGAGGGATAATAAACTTCCTGTTTTCTACTGGTGATGCCTCTCCCTATGCATCCCAGTATCCCCCAGCCCTCCTTGCTGCCCTCTCACATTGCTTGCCCACCTTTAGGTCATCTGATATGACTACCCCCAGGTCCCTTTCCATTTTGTTGTTGTTAGTATCTCACCCCCATTGTGTACTCTTCCCTGGGTTTTGTTTCCCAGGTGCATTACCTTGCACTTCTTAGCATTGAATCTAAGCTGCCATACATTTGACCATTCCTCTAACCTTGCCAAGTCCCTTTTCATCCTTTCCACCCCACCTTGTGCATCAACTCTATTGCAGATTTTTGTGTCATCTGCAAAGATACATACTTTTCCTTCCAGTCCCTCTGCAATGTCGCTTATAAAGACATTGAAGAGGACCGGTCCTAGTACTGAACCCTGTGGTACCCCACTAGTAACCCCCCTTTTTTCAGAGTGGACTCCATTTACTATTAATCTCTGTGTCCTATTCTCTAGCCAATTTTTTACCCAGGCTGTCATCTTGGGACCCACTCCCAGGCTGGCTAACTTGTATATTAATCTTTTGTGTGGGACTCTGTCAAATGCCTTGCTAAAGTCTAGGTAGGCCATGTCCACAGCCCCTCCCTGATCTACTACTTTGGTCACCCAATCAAAGAAATCTATCAGATTTGTCTGGCATGACCTTTCCACTGTGAATCCATGCTGCCTTGGGTCCTGTGCCCCTCTGGCCTCTAGATATTCGACAGTTCTTTCCTTCAGAAGTGATTCCATCATTTTCCCTACCACTGAGGTTAAACTGACAGGTCTGTAGTTTCCTGCTTCTGCCTTGCTCGCACTTTTGTGAAAGGGAATCACATCTGCCCTCCTCCAGTCCTCGGGTACCACCCCATCCTCCCATGATTTGTTAAACAGGGTAGTCAGTGGTGTCACTAATTCCACCCTTAGTTCTTTTAGAATTCTGGGATGAATCCCATCAGGCCTCATTGCTTTGTCCACCTTCAGTTTTAAGAGTTCTTTCAGAACCCTTTCTTCTGTAAATGGGCTGGTATCAACATCTGTATCCAGAGTGTTTCTACTATTTGTTTTAGGTACCTCCCCCTCTTCCTTTGTAAATACTGAGCAAAAATATTTGTTTAGTATCTCTGCCTTTTCACAGTCACCCTCTGCCCACCCTCTCCCCCTTTATTAAGCCTCACTATCCCTCCCTTGGTCTTCCTTCGCTCCCTGATGTACCTATAAAAGGGTTTATCCCCCTTCTTAACTGAGTTGGCTATCTTTTCCTCAGTTTGGGCCTTTGCTGTTCTGACTGCCTTCCCAGCTTCCTTTTGCTTTAACTGATACAGTTCTCTGTCCTGCTCCTTCTGTGATTCCTTGTACTTCCTAAGCTTTCTTTTTCTCTTGAACCTTCACTGCCACTTCCTTTGAGAACCATAGTGGTTTCTTACATCGTTTAGTTTTGTTTATGTTGCTTCACACAAAGGCTTGTTACCTCTGTGATGGCTGTTTTTATTGTTCCCCATTGTTCTTCCACCCCTCCTTCTTGCCCATTTGCTAGTTCATTCCTTAGGCACTCACCCATTTTGTCAAAGTCAGCCCTCCTAAAGTCCAGTACCTTTGCTTTTGTATGGCTTGACGCTATTGCTGTGTTTACTGTGAACCATACTGTTAGATGGTCGCTAGTTCCCAGATGGCTACCCACTTCTACATCTGTGATCCTCTCTTCATCTCCATTTGAGAGAACCAGGTCTAAGATTGCTCCCTCTTGAGTGGGCTCCAATACTAGTTGTCTAAGGCATGCCCCCTGTAGGGCACCTAGAATAACTCCACTCTTCAAAGTGGCTGCTGCAACTGCACTCCAGTTAACATCTGGCATATTCAGATCACCCATCAGCAATATCTCCCCTTTTTCTGCCTTACTAAGTATACTTTCTATCATTTCCTTGTCCATTTCCTCCCCCTGAGAAGGGGGTCTGTATACAACCCCTGTGCAGATTGTGGTGCCATTGCCGGTCTCCAAATTTACCCACAGTGCTTCTTCTCCTCCCTGTTTTCCCTTTTGTTCTGCTGCTTTGATTCCTTCCCTTATTTAAAGAGCTACTCCTCCTCCTCTATTACCCTCCCTGTCTCTCCTGTAGATAGTGTATCCTGGTATGTTTACATCCCAGTCATGGTTTTGTGTGAACCATGTTTCTGTGACTGCCACGATATCCAGATGTTCCTCCTTCATCAAGGCCACTAATTCAGGAAGCTTGTTACTCAGACTACGGGCATTGGTACTCATTGCTTTCCATTTTTTTATGGCTTTTACCTTCAGTTGCAGCATTCCCCACTGACCTTTCTACCCTGGTCTTTTTCTCATTTAGTACCCTGTTTTGTAGGGAGAGGCTGGGATTTTCCTGCTGCTTATTAGTGCCTCCCCCCTTGACTAGTTTAAAAGCTTGCCAATGAAGCATTTAAACCGATTGCTCAAAAGACTTCTTCCCTTCCTGGACAGATGCAGACCATCCTGCCAGTATAGGCTGGTGTCCCTCCAGGTGGAACCCCAGTCGCCAATGAAGCCAAACCTCTGTGCTCCACACCATTTTTTTCAACCATTCATTAAATTGCATGGTGCAAAGTACCCTCGCCTCACTCATGCCATTGACAGGTAGCACCTCTGAGAAGGATACTGTGTGTGCTACTTGTCGTAGGCCCCTCCCCAGTTCTACAAAGTCCTTCTGCACTGCTCTAATCTCATGTTGAGCCAGTCATTTGTCCCTAGGTGAACAATGACGTCCAGCTCAGACTCCCGTGCAGCTGTTCTCATGATCCTGAGGATGCGCTTCCTGTCCCTCCAAGCCATGGCACCAGGCAGGCACCTTACTTCAATTTTCCCTGCTCCCCCCAGTTCTATCCCCCAAATAATTGAGTCCCCCACCAGGAGCTGCTTCCTTTCCTTATGGTGTCCTCCGCCTCCTTCCTGTGGGCCTCCCTTGTGACAGGTGTTCTCAGCCTCCTTAATCTCCTCTGTGGGTGCATCCATAGGGGAGCTGTGCTCCCCCAGAATGGTGTATGGATTGTGGAGTGGAACAACTGACTGGGTGTGCCTCTGTTCTACCACCCTCACCCTCCCTGAGCCCACTGTGGTCCAACTGCTGTGCTTTCTTTGCAACTTCTGAGACAGTGGTGGTGGCTCTGGTGCTCCCTGGATGGGGGAGGTTCCCTTCTTACCACCCATTCTGGCCTGGGGAAGGTTCCCTTACTGCTGTCCAGTGTGGCCTGAAGACGGGCAAATTCCTCCCTCAGGGCAGAGAGTTGTCTGCAAATAGGGCAGCATCTCAGCCTCCAGAAAGTCTCCTGGAAGACTGCTGCCCCACAGCCATTACATTGCACTACTCCCCACATGATTATGTACTTTTTTTTGTGTGTGTGTGTTTGTGTGTGTAATTGGTTTGTTATATACAAATATATATATTATACAATGTGTATGCTTATATTTTCAGTGCTGTGTGCTAGAGAGGATATGACATTGATATGCACCTTGCACTCTTGAGGAAATGATGTCAGAACCCCAGGTATAAAGGAACTATTTCCAGGGGTGGGTGGGGTGAGGGGTGGGAAGGGTTGGGCCTAAACTGTGCCCTCACAAAACAATCAGCTAAGAGTTCTGACCCACTGCTGCGATGAGTGCCTTCCTGTCAGCAAGATACCATACACAACAATTTGACAGAGCAAATCCCTGCTAATCAAACAGAGAAAAATCCAGACATCCAAGTCAGACACAGGTAAACCTCCCCAGCCCCAAAACAGCCTGGTGGTTTGTGCTTCTGAAAGCAGTCAGCCCCAAAATAAGTCAGCTGTGCTTTAAACTCTTCCTGCACTGAAAATCTTAAGAATTGTAACAAGACTGTCTTTTCCTGATTAAGTTCCTTATTTCATCTTTCAGTTAGAAGTAGCCTCCACCTGCAGAATATCTGCTACAAACCAAAGACAATTGTAAGGTTCACCTCCCTCTGTTGTGAGCTCAACTCGCTTTCTTGCAAATCCTATGTTCAGTATTGTAGCTCCCAGCAAGAGGTAGCTTGCCTTAAAAAATATTAGCTGTGATAAGGGAGGGGACTAAAGAATGTAATGGGACTGAGCATTTGGGAAAGGCACATAGTGAAACCAAGGATGACTGGGGGATTTCTAAGGAAACTAATATGACACATGAGAGTGGCCCTAGTTTGCATAGGGATAACCCAGATGAGGGAGGATCAGGACAGCAGTTCAGGGCAGAGGGAGCTACCAGTGAACCCACCCTTGCAGATCTTCTAAAAAACAAACTAGAACAAGCCCCCAGATGCAATGCAGTGTGATTGAGGTACAGGAGAGGTTTCTCTGAGCACCCCGATAGGTACTATGTTACCAGAAAACTGTTGACGGGATCTATGCATTTTCAGGCATCTGATGTTTATGCGTTGATCCATGCATCTGGAGAGGATACATTTGACATTAGTTTTAGAACCAGTGTTGGGCTTGAGAGATTTGGGTTTAAACATAGCACTCTAAAATAATCCTCTATGATGCCATTTTATGCTATTCACCTGACAAAACCTGCTATAAGAGTAGTTACGGTAATGTTCTGAAACAAAGGGGTTGGTATCAGCTATATTTACCATTGGCTGCAGAACAGTTGCAACATTTTAAACCCACCTGAAGCCATAATTGATACAGAAGGGCTTTGGACCGGGGGTTGGACATTTAAGGTTAAACTTTTCCAGGTGAACTCAGAGGTTATACACCTGCTCAACAGTTTTTCTGGGAGAGATAGGGTGTATGTTTTTATGAGGGACAGCCACAGGCCTGTGATCAATGTGGAACCCGTAGACACCTCAGTAGCATTTGTGACAAGATGAAATGCTGTTTATGCGGGGGTATGGATACTCAAGTGTCACTTGTGATAACATATTCCAGTGCAATTTATGTGATGAGAAAGGCCATGTCTACCATCAGTGCCCTTGGTCTAGTCGAAACAGATCAGAGGGATGGGGTCCGGAAAATTTGGTACAAACTGCACAGAATAGACATGGAGAACAGGATGCTGAGCCTCAAGAACCAGTGGAGAATGAGGATGGTAGAGACAGCCATAGTGAACAGAATGCTGAGGAGGGAGTTACTCCTAAACCACCAAAGGAAGAGCAGAACAAGGATTTGCAGCCCACACAAATTGTAAAACAAGGTGTTCAGATGGAAACACAGGGCAGAGACAGGCCAGCAGCAAGTAAATCAGACAAGGAGCAGTGAGACATCAGCATAGCCTAGGAGAGTTACTAGGCAATGGCAAAACCAAAGTAAACTACCTTTGAGTTACCAACAGAAAATGCATATGTGGTATTGCGGGGGGTGCATCACAGGCAGAATCAGACACCTCTTTACAGTCAGAAAACACTCTGACCTTAATCAGGAATGGAACAGGCCCCCCGAGCACAGTGAAAAAGGAAGAAATAGAGAAAAAAAGCAAGGAGGAAGGAAACGGAAGAACTTGGCATCTCAGGGTGCAAATGATTAATAACAACACTACAAATTTAAAAATTCTATGGCTACACTCAGTATTACCTCTTTTAATATTTGTAATCTGAAGAACTGCAAAAAACAAGTAGCACTGTTGCATAGCTTAAAAGAGGTAAAAGCTGATATTATTCTATTACAAGAAACAAGACTGACATCATTGTTTGAAGTTCAGTAGGTGCAAAGGAGTTGGTATGGGGCCCTCTTCCTGGACATTTGGAGATGATGTAGCAGATGGGATAGGGATCTTATTTAAATCTACACATTTCTCAAGTCACCAGAATCATAGACATGATGCCTGTGAGACTTCATTTTGGATTGTAGGAATAAGGATTCACTTTTGGATGATAAATACTATGCTCACAATCTGAAATGCCAAAATAGAGCTTTTAATTTAATAAAACCTATTTGTGTACCAAAAGGCATGTGGTGTTGGTGGGGGGTCAGTTGTAGCACTGATGTTTCATTATGGCATGAAACTGGAAAGAAAGTGTATTGTGATTCCCTGGAACTAAAGAATTTAATTAGGGATGCATCGTTAGTGGATGCATACAGAAGCCTACACACTGGGACAAGAGTCACATACCATAGGCACCTGTATGCAACCAGAATTGATTATTTTTCACCTGTAAACACTGTAGGCCTGTTAAAACAGTATTGCAGTCATCAGAATCTCAGACCATTCCTTTGTACATGGGGTCTTTGATATGGCTACGGCCCCACCAACATTTTTCATACAAAATAATAGATGGCACCTTAACAGCACTTTATTGGAGCAAGAAGATGTGGTATCTAAAGTTAATCATTTATTTGAGGTCGGGTCATCAGTACAGTGCTTCTATGACAACCTTTGCGATTGGTGGACAGAGACAAACATGGATCTAAAAGCCTTATTTATAAAATCGGGATGGCATAAGCAAATGAAGAATATATTAAATACTTAGGTTATAGAAACCAGTTATATAAACTTATGTCCACTGCCTTGAAGGACAGAGCTCAGTACACTAAACAAATTACAGAAATTAAGAAATTACTGTTTTCCCTTCAGTACAGCCAAGCTAAAACACTGGAAGCTGAAATGAGATATGGGACTGTCAAAACTCCCTCCGCTGGCCCATTTATGGCTTGTAAATAGAGATTGGAGGCTACCATGATGTCAGAGCTTTACAGGCCAGATGGGGTAGTAGAAAGAACAGATGTGGGAATGCTAAAAATAGCACAAGAACATTTGTGGAAGGAATTTGTTTATATAAACAAGGATACACTGCATTTGGATGAATTATTTACGGCACTATCCCCTCAGCTAGGAGAAACAACTTTAGATCTGATGAGTGGATAAATAACCCGGGACAAAGTATTAGAGGCTATAAAAGGGTTAATAATAGGAATGGCCCCAGGATTAGATGGATTAACCAATGAATTTTATAACGTTTTGTACAGGGTTTAGCGACATATTGGTAGAAGTGTACAATGAGATTCTGAATGGAAAAAGTATGCAGATTTAGGAACTGCAATATTAAGTTATATTTATTAAAAGGAGACAGATTTTCATAGGGAATTGGAGGCCAATTAGCTTGCTGAATAGTAATAATAAGATTCTGGCAAAAAATGATGCAGAAGATTGCAGAAGGGTGCACAGAGCCTTATTGATACTGCACAGACATGCTCAATCCCAGTGTGGAGCATACAACAAAATGTATTTTTGTTAAGGGAAATCTTTGAGAGAAGATGGGGAAATAATTTAGATGGCTACATCATTGCTTTGGGATCAAGTAAAAGCTTTTGATAATGTAAAGCACCTTTATTTCAAATTCTGACTAGATATGGGATACCATAAACGCTTATTCACTGGGTTACTAAACTTTGTGAGGGTGCGGGGTTCAAACCTTTGATTAATGAATTTCTAGGGGACTTTATACATTTACAAAGCGGCATTAGACAGGGATGTCTACTATGTCCTCTTCTTTACACATTTGCCTTAGACCCTATAATTAGACAAATCAAATGTGGCAATCAAATTAGTGGACTGGCCCAATATAGTGGTAATACACCTGAGAAAATCTCAGCACATGCAGATGATGTGTGTCCTGTTTATGTAGAATAAAGAGGCAGCAGAACGGGCCCTTAATGTTTTTAAAGATTTCTTGGAAATATCTGGAGCATAGGTGAATGTAGAAAAAGGTATTGTAATTCCTTTAAACTCAGATTTAGTAGGTGAGCAAGACATAGTAGAAATTAGAATCAATACAGGCCCACAAAAGATATTAGGGGTTTGGTTTAATATACAGAATGGGGCATTACTTAACTGGGATACACAATCGACAATATGTGAAAACAGAGTTAGAATATGAACGGCTTGGAAATTAGGAAAACAAAAAGGAATGATGATTATATATAGAATAGTGGATGGGCGACCAACAGCAACAAGGCTGTGTTTCCCTCAAGGGCGCCGATGACATCATAGAGACCTCGAGAGTGAAGCTCGAGAGGTCTTGCAGATGTCATCAGGTCCCGAGCGAAAAACACAGCCTTAGTTGTGGATGGGCAACCATCCACTGTTTTATATAGTATATGGTTGCACACATATTTAAAAAAACAACAAAACGTTTAATTTTGGCAAGGTATCATACCTTGTGTTTGTAGTCCTGCTTGGTCCTAGCCACTCAGAGTGGTCCTGCTCTGCTCCTTCACTAGTGTAAGATATTATCTTGTGCTCCTGTCAACACTGAACATATTTGCTGCAGCAGTTTGAAAAAACAAAACAAAAACCGACACACTTTGTCATCTACTGCTGCTCCCACTCCCAGTGTCTGCTGCCTCTCCTTGGTCTGATTCACTGTGGCTTTTCCTCACTACCAGAAGAGCCAATCAGGTGGCAGGAGAAGGCTCAAAAATTGTTATCCTATTGACGTGACATCAGAATGATAGTACAAGAGCTTTTTTTTACCTTTGAACTGTCCTACAGCAGGATTTAGAAAGCATCTGAATTCCATCCACAATAAGCCTTAACCATATACTATGAAGACATTTCTCCTCTCACAATTTCTTTATATGAATTGTGTTTATGCCCCCCACCCATGCAACTAGAAGCAAGACTGTACAGCATGCTTTTTCAAATGCTCTGGGGTAGTAGACTGAACCCCATTAAAAGAGATATCACATATCTCCCCTTACAAAAAGGGGGCCAGGAGATAATCCTGTTGCTTTTTTCATTCCTTTTTTACATGTAACATTATGAAGTGCGGGGTGCCTGAGAAGGCAACCCCGTGGCAAAGTTGGACAGAGGGCATTGCAAGAGGGCAAAATGGAAAGCTTTACCCAAAAAGGTCACACAGCACCTCAAAATCCCAGATTATTCTGTGGATTGGTTTACAAAAATGAGGCAATGGAAAACGGGGGAAACAATTTGCTTCAACAATAGGGAGGAAACAATTATATCTAAACATGTTTAAATCTTCTTGAAACCCATTAGCGTTTCCTGAGTGTGTCCCCTCAAGCATGGATTTTGTATCAGAGATTCTTAAAGACAAAAGAATACCCAGGCATATGTAGGATGTGAACTGGCTCTGCTGCCATGGCAGGCTGGGGTGAGAGGAAACCAGAAACATAAAACATTGCAAGAAAGGTACTGCACTAAACAGGAAGAGGAAACTATGCAACACATCTTTTTTGACTGTAGTGATACAAAACTATTGCAGGATACTGTGGTACAAAAATGGCAGTGGCCTTATTTGAGTGGAATTAGTTATCAGACACTGATTTTGGGAGATTTTTCAGGGATTTGGAGAAGATTCCATAGAAGTGATTTAAGGGTAGTTTTTACAATTTATGAATTATACTTTTGGCAGCAGAAATGTAAGTATTTGTTGCAACAGATTCATTCTCCTCCAACGGAGGTAATAACACAAATTGGAATGGCTTTAAACCAGGTGAAGGAGGAATGTAGAAAGAGGGTATCCCAAGAGAAGTTTAGGTCATTATAGAAATATATGGATGCCTTAATTCAATAAATAAGTTTAGTAGGGAAATTAGTATACAGAGGGCTGCCTGGGATAAATGTGTATAATCTGTAAATATTTCAGGAATTTTGTAAATATTTATTGTGTTGGAAAAGAGAGATGTGTTGGACCTTAATATTGTGAATGAACAATGTTATGTCCCAATGTTTGCTATGTGATGTATTGTTTTTTTTTTTGTTTTTTTTTATCTTTGCTGTACTTTTTTCGCCACTACCGGCGTGTCTGTCTGGTCATGGACCCCTACACTTCCACCTCCATTGTGCCTCAGCTCTCTGGCATCCCTGAATTACCCCCCAGAGGGTGGGGTCACGGCACCAACTTCCCGATGCCGCAATTCTGGGTAACTAATCCAAAGAGCTGTCCTGGAGGCTAATTGAAATGGGATGCGGGCATCATTTATGGCCGCCAGCTGTGAGGATTTTTCTTGCTGTGTCCCCAGGGTCATAGAAACATAGAAACATAGAAACATAGAAGTTGACGGCAGATAAGGACCGCAAGGCCCATCCAGTCTGCCCATTTCTTTTTCTACCTTATAAATGTGCCATCGGCCTTTGCTCTGTCAGTGACCTATCTATTCATAGTCATTTGTATTGCTCCCTTATGCCTATCCCATGCCTGTTTGAAGCCCTGCACTGTATTCATAGCCACCACTTCTTGTGGTAAGCCATTCCATGCATCTACCACCCTTTCTGTGAAAAAGAATTTCCTCACATTCCCCTTAATCGGCCTCCCTCTAATCTCATGCTGTGTCCTCTTGTCCTGCTATTTTTCTTATATTTAAACATGTTAGACTCTTTCACCTTGTTTATGCCCTTAAGGTGTTTAAATGTCTCGATCATATCACCTCTCTCCCTCCTTTGCTCAAGGGTATACATATTGAGCTCCGTTAATCTGTCCTCATATGTCTTCTGATGCAGTCCCTGCACCATTTTGGTTGCCCTTCTCTGGACTGCCTCAATTTGGTTAATGTCCTTGTGAAGGTGTGGCCTCCAATACTGCACGCAGTACTCCAGATGGGGCCTAACCAATGTCTTGTACAGAGGGATTATTACCTCCCTCTTACGACTTGTGATACCCCTACCATACACCCTAACACCCCCCTAGCCTTACCTACTGCTTTAGAGGTCTGCTTGGATGATTTTAGGTCATCAGTGATGATGATGCCCAAGTCTCTTTCTTCCTTTGTGACTGCTAGCAACTCCCCTCCCAGCCTATAAGTGGCTTCAGGGTTTCTCTTCCCTATATGCATGATTTTGCACTTCTTTGCATTAAATCCCAGTTGCCACTCTTCTGACCATTCTGCTAGTTTATCCAGATCTCTTCTCATTCTGCCCACCCCATCTGGATCATCTACTCTGTTGCAGATCTTGGTGTCAGGGATGTGCAATGATGTCATGCATCCTCCTCACCCCTTGTATTTCTAGGCACCAAGCCCCGAGGTTCTCCCGACCTCTGCCAGAGGTTTACTGCACTCCGGTCACTGACACCACTCTCCCTCTAGAGAAGAAGAGCAGTCCATAGGATGCTCAATCCTTCTCTCCTGGCCAGCCCTCCAGTTCCCTGAGTCCATTCCCAAACCTGGGTCGCCAGCAGTACAAGTGGAAATCCAACTGCTGTACCAGAGGGCCAGTCCTTTTTTAGATCGTCTAATAAAATTTCCCAATACTTTTCAAGTAGTGCCATGGGATCTTCAACGTCTACCTTAACAACCACCAGAACAGGCAGTCGGGACCTCTGTTTAACATCTCATCTGAAAGACTGCACCTCAGGAGTGCAGTACCCCCTCATGATGCACTATAGTGTCAGTATTGGGATAGTAACCCAAGTGCCTGGTGTGGGGATAGAACCCACAGCCATCTGATCTTCTGACCTAAGAGGTGAGTGTGCAACCTGCTGAGCCACTGATATGCTCTGGCAGATGGAGTAGGAGAGGGTATGAGGCTCCCTCTGAAGCCGAGGAACCGGGCGAGGAAAAAAAAATCTATGGAGAAATGCAGGGAGAAGAAGAAAGGGCGAAATCCCACTCTAGATCTAGATCCTCCAGATCACACTCTGCTTCAGAGGGCACTTCAGAGTCATCAGGCCATGTCTCCCAGCTGACTGCTATCAAAGCCTCAGTCACCTCATGCATGTTGGGCACTAAGGAGAAGGCTTCGGGGTCCTCTCGTCTGATGATTCAACTGATTAGGATTCGGCCCCTGACACTGATCACAGCTGATCTTCGGACCTGGGTAAGGTTCCTCTTGCCTCCTGGTTGGCCTCTGTATACAGCTCTGACACCCAGGACAAGGCTAAGTCCCCAGGCCAGGTGGCAGGGAAATCTTCCTCTTTCCTTTCCATGCAGGCCCAGAAATTGGTGGAGAAATGCTCTATTCCGCCGTTGGATAGGTGCTAATCCAACAAACATGGCAAGCCAGCATTGGACCATCACTGGCACCCACCCATGGTCTCCCATATGCCAAGCCCACTGGCCAGGACATTGTCACCCCCAACACTCCCCTTCAAACTGACGCCCAGGCAGATGACACCCTTGTGCAGGAGGAACTGACACCAATCCACAGAGCAGTCTTAGGACCTGACGATGACTCTCATAATCCATTGTCACTGCCAGAATGCCCACTGACACTGAACAGGCCTGATGTTGGTACTGGTGCCAGTGCGGTTACTGCCCAGTAAGGTTCCTCATGCCTCCTGGTTGGCCTCTGTATGCAGCTGTAACACCCGGGACAAGGCTAAGTCCACAGGCCAGGTGGCAGGGAGATCTTCCTCTGTCCTTCCCATGCAGGCCCAGAAAACGGTGGATAAATGCCTTTTACCACTGTTGGACAGGTGCCAGTCCAACAAACTTGCCCATCCAACATCAGACCATCACTGACACCCACCCATTGTCTCCCATATGCCAGCCCCACTGGCTAGGACACCGTCATCCCCAACGACCTCCCCCAAACTGACGTCTGGGCAGACGACACCGCTGTGCAGGAGGAAATGACCCTGGTTCACAAAGCAGTCTCAGGACCTAATGATGACTCTCATAATCCATCGTCACTGCCAGAATGCCCACTGACACTGGACAGGCCTGGTATTGGTACTGGTGCCAATGCAGGCACCGCCCCCGGTATGTCACCAGAGCCAGCTACAGGTTTACCAAAATTAAACCTGTCCCAGGTGAAGGACCTGTTCACCCGCTGGTGGGAGATCATCAAGCCTGACATCCTCCTGCCAAAGCCTCAGCCTATTGCTATAGTGGAACCAGATTTAGCTCTGAATCCTGATGGTGGTGGTGCACACCCACTATCTCCAGACCCGAGCACAGTTACCCACCTTCATTCTGATGAGGATTGGGGCAAACAACCCCCCCACCAAGACTCCCAGGAGCCAAAAGGAAAGACCACAGATCTGGATCAAGGAGCCCTAGGTCATCTACTGTAGCTTCCCCGACTACCATCGGCACAAAAGAAGGAGACGCAGATCTTCATAAGTCTCCTCCTCAGACTCCTACTATCAATCAGATTCTTCAATTTCATCCTTTGGGAACTTATCCCCCAAGGACCCTGAGGATACTCCAAAGTTGCCTCCCAGTGACCCATCCTTCATGGAGGTCATGTGGCACATTCAGGCCAACATGGGCTGGGATACAGAGGATTTAGGCCCTGAGCATATGTGACTTGCAAAATGTCTTAGGCAAAAGGATCCCAAACTGGTAACGATCCCTCCTATGGTTGACACCTTTAAAAGATGTCACACAGGCTACTTGGAGACACCCTTAGTTGCCCATGGCCATCCCAAAGAAGGTTGACCATTTTACAGGGCATCTAAGGAGCAACCCTTTCTGACCAAACACCCCACCACTGATTCAGTGGTCATTTCAGCAGCTCATGACCATTCACAGAGGCCCAAACACTTGAGTACCCAGCCCCCAGAGAATCTAAACAACTGGACTCCATGGGAAGAAAGGTGAATTCATCTGGCACCTGCATCATCACTAGTCTTAACCTCCTGACTCATGTGGTCCAATTCCAGAATGCCCTATGTGAATAAGGAGTGGGCATTTTGCAGGGCATGCCCGACTGCCACCAAAAGGGCAGAACTCGCCAAGCTTTTACAAACTGGGTCAGATGTAGGCACGCATGTGCTACAATGCACCTATGACTTTGCGGACATGGTGACAAGGGCGGCTGCCCCGGGCATTTGTTTATGTCTCCATTCCTGGCTTCATGTTTATGAGTTTGCTCAGGATGTCCAATCAAACATTCTGGATGCACCCTTCAGAGACTCTGTCCTCTTTGGTGAGGTCATGGAGAAGATCATTAAGTTACAGGACTCTGGTAAGGCTGTCCGCACTTTGCAGTCCATATACTGTCTGAAACAGAGAGAGTTTCGCAGGTCTTATTTTCGTGGCCAAGAGGATCAACAGCAACAGCAGCCCCATTTTAAGCGACAACAACCTCAACGGGGAGGCTACAGTCAGCAAGGCACCCTCAGAGGAGCTGCAGGACCCACCTCTAATAAGACTAAACCACCTGGGGGGCGTGGCCTGCCCAGGCAGAAGATGGCAGCATAGCTAATCTCTCTGCAGGTATTTATGTAATCTAACCTCATCTAGCCTTCACCAGACCTTCTTTTGGTACCAGCTCCTAAGATCATCCTGCAACTAAACTGCTCCTTAGGAATTGTGAGACATTTTTGATCCTGCATACTTTTATTCAGCTTTATTAATACTGCACTGTACCATACTAGGCCTCAATAACCATTGTTATGACAGATCCTCACTCTCAGCCCAGTTCATTTGCCAGGGTGGAGGTGATGTTTATTTATTAGATCATTGGTTTACAGACCTTTGTGTCATAGACTCATTTACAAAGGCACCTCGTCAAGACTGCAATACATCACAGCAAACAAACAGTACAGTACATAACGCTTAGATTAAAAAAGCAACTAATGTTACAGGCATTCACTGGTGGTACACGCTTAGTAATAGGTAGATCACAGTAGTCATAATATAGGTACATGAGTACCACGTCAGGTAGCAACCAGAGATATTTTATTATATTAGTCAGCAGATGTTGCATGGCAAAAGTAGACAGGGCAGATCCAGCTTAGGGGTGAAGGTAAGGGGCAGGTGGGGGATTATGTGCAGTTGCAGCAGCGAGTGCTTGTCAGATGGCTTCTAAGGGAGACCTTGAAATGACCAAGCTTAGGGGAGTCGACTATTGGCTGGGAGGGAATAGAACCAGGAGGGAGCCTGATAATAAAAGGATCTCTGGGCTATAGAGGCCCTTACCCTGGGGACAGTAAGGGAGGTTTTGACAGTGCTGCAGATGGAGACTGAGGGGAAGGCATGCTGCAGGGAGGTGGCAACTGGGGGGAGGGGGGGAGAGCCCTAGTAGGGTCTTTTTTACAAGAAGGCAGGTTTGGAAGCGGAGTCTTTCTTCAAGGTTGAGCAAGTTGGTGATGGAGTACAGCAGGCACGTATGGGTGTGCCTAGGGCCTCCCAGCATTAGCCTGCAGGCCTTGTTTATAGAGAGATAGATTCTTGCAAGCACAGTGTTGTCGGCTGCAGCATAGATCGGCAGCCCTTAGTTGATTAGCGATAGGACAGAGGAGGTGATTGCTAATCTGAAGGCCTCTTGTGGTAGGCAGTCCCTATGGCGGTATAACAGTCCAATCCTGATACTGGTGGCAGCAGAAAGAGCATCGATATATGAATGGAAGGAGAGTGCCGAATCAAAGGTAATGCCCAGATACTTGTGGGAGGAAACCTGCTCAGTGGGGTTTAGTGTGCTAGGCAGTATCACGAGAGGGGCATCACTGGCTTTGCTTTGGCGATGCAAGAAGAGCATAGCTTTGGTCTTTTTTAAGTTCAGGACTAGGTTTTGTGATGTAAACCAATGCTTAGCTCTATCATAAGCTTGTTGGAGGGTGGCCTGGAGAGTGCTGGGGTTGGGGTCAGCAGCGAAGAGCACAGCGTCATCCACATAGAGGAGGATCTTACTTGGGCAGGCCAAGGGGAGGGAGTTGTGGTAGAGGCTGAAGAGGAGAGGGCCTAAAATGGAGCCCTGGGGAAGCCCAGAGCAGACAGGTCATGTGTCAGATAGGGTGCTATTGATTTTTACACACTAAGTTCTGGCAGAGAGGTAGCTGGTGAACCATGCAAGAGGGCCAGGGGAGAAACCAAGGCATCTGAGGGAGTCAAGCAACAGAGGATGGCAAATCGTGTCAAAGACCTTGGAGAGATCAGTGAACATGGCACCAGCAGGACTTTCGACATCAAGAGCAGAGTGCAGGAAGTTGGAGAATTCAAGTAGCACAGTTGTGGTGCTGTGACCTGCACAAAAGCCATGTTGTTCAGGGCACAGGATGTTGTGCATTGCCAGGTATTCGGCAAGCTGGTTGGCAACTACTTTTTCAAGGGCTTTAGAGAGTTGGGGGAGGATGGAGATAGGTCGATAGTTACCTGGGGTCACTCGATCGCTGCTGTTTAGGATGGGAGTGATGATGGTAGTTTTCCATGTGCTGGGGAACTACCCCAGGCATAGAGAGCAGTTGAGCAGCTCAGTAAGTGGGACCAAGATAGCATCCAACATCAGACGAAGTAACCTAGTGTCCAGTAGGTCAGTGCCAGGGTTGTTACTACTAATGGCTTTTTGTAGAAGGGGTCTAGCCTCCAACGGGGCGATGGTACTTAGGTAGAAAGGAGGTCTCTGGAGAGTGGGCAGGGGTGCTACTGGGATGGATTCAAAGAAGTTACTGGGCAGGACTGAACTCAGGTCTGAGAAAGTGTGGTTTAGGCAGTCTGCAATGCCAAGGGGGTCAGAGCAGACAGTTCCATTAAAGGAGAGTTGAGAAGGGGGTTGGGAGTGGGATTTCCCATTCAGCTCCTTTACATTATTCCAAAAGTTTCTAATCGACCCCCAGGAGGAGACAGGAGTGGATTGGTAGTACTGGGCTTTGGCCTGTCAAATGTCCCAAGTACACTTATTGCACTCAGTGCTGTACGCTTGCTTTTCAGCTGGCTTACCACATTCCATGGCAATGTGCCATAGGTTATCTCTCATTTTAAGTTTGTGAAGGAGAGAGGGGGTAACCCAGGGCATGTTTTGCTTTTTGGTGCTATTTCTAATGTAGGGGACATAGAGGTCACAGGCAGTGTTGAAAATGCGAGTGAAAAAATCCAATGCCTTGCCTGTGGACGGTGCAAGCCTGATTGGGGACCAGTCCAGTTGTGAGAGGTATAGTTTAAGGCGATGCAGGCCACTTGGGAGTAGGCGACGTCGCGGGGTGGTCTGTGGTGCAAGTTTGCTGTTGGCAGCGGACCAAGAGAATACGACTGGGGAGTGGTCACTAAGTGAGTTGGGAAGTACACTGATATTGCGCACCCTCTGGGGGCAGTTGGTAATGGTAATATCCAGGAGGGTGCTGGAGCCAGTATAGGGGTTGAATCTAGTTGGGGAGGTGACAAGCTGGGACATTTCAAGGGTGGCAAAGATATCTTTGGTTTGGGAGGCAGTGGCAGAGAGCCAGTTGATATTCAGGTCACCAACAATTATCTGGGCTATTTTGGATGGTAGGACAGAGAGATAGTCAGCAAGTGCCTGAATGGCGATGTCTTGCTTTCTGGGGGGAATATAGGCAACGGTGAGAAAGAATGGGCCCTTACCAGGGTTGGGGAAGATTTTTAGTATGAGGGTTTGCACCCCATTATCAAGCTTGGGTGGTGGAAGTGCATGTCCAAGGAAGGAGTCACGCATATAGACAGCACAACCACCTCCACGCTTACCTACCCGATTTTCCCTGAAAAGGGTGTAACCAGGGAGGGAGACGGAGGAGTCAGGGGTGGATTTGGATAACCAGGTTTCGACGAGTGCGACGATGCCCGGTTGATGCTGAGTAACCCAGCATTGGAATGCAGCAGCCTTCTTAAAGAGGCTGCAAATATTCATAGAAGCTATGCGGAGTCCTTGAGCCTGGGCTGGCTTGTTCATAAGGCTGGGCACGGGTCCAGGGTTTGGATGAATGTTACCTGATAGAAGAAACAGGAGGGTGATTAGGCGCACCAAAGTGTGGTAGTGATTGTGGCATCTCCCCTTGCGACTGGACATGGGGCCAGATGCTGCGGTGCAAGGAGTGGGTAGAGTACGAAGGGTGGAAAAGGCATTGAGGAGAAGAGACCAAGGTATGAGTGGAAAGTAAGAGGTAGCAGGGGTGGAAGTGGGGGGTACCGAGTGGGGGAGGTGATTGAGCATTGGGGGGTCTGTAGAGGAGTTGCAGATAAGGGGGGGGGTACTATGTGTAGAGGGTGATGGTCTTAAATAAGGTAGGGTTGGTGTAGGAAGTAGGAGGAGGACCATAGTCAGTGTCAATGCACTTGATCCCAGATGCATTGAGGACAATAAGGTATTTGAGCACGAGACAGGGTCACTCCTTTAAGAAGTTACAGAAAGGAGAGCCCCTTTAAGGAGTTGCTGTAATTGACTTGTGAGGCCTCAGGGGGTAGGGATCACTGGGGAAGTGTACTTAATAAAGGAGGCTGGGTGGGTGGGTGAAAAAATTGTCCAGAGAGCAGAACAGCAAGGCAGTGGCCAAGCTGTGTTTTGAAAAAGGTGCCTTGTATGCTTTCTTTCTCAATGGGGATCTGCAACATCCAATTGGGAAGCAGCCACAGTCCACAGGAGCCAGTCCAATTACAGGGATTGAAGCCTCACAGCTCCAAGCTAGGAGCTGACCAACCGTACCTGCTTTCTTGGTCAGGGGGTGGCGGGCTGGATGCAGGGGTCTGGCCGCCAGCAGGTAGCAGCACCAGGGCCACTCGGCTGAAGTGGAGAGCCTGGTTTGGCCTTGTGGATAAAACAGATCAGAAAAAAAGGTGGTCCGCTAGTTAAAAAGTCAAAGACAAGGGTCAAGTAAATTGGTGGGAGGGCCCTGGGCAATTTAATGCTCAGGGCAGAAGTAGGTGCAAATAGTAGGACAGAAAAGGTTCCTGCAGAGAGGTCTGGTCAAAAGTGCCAGGTGGGAATTTAGCAAAATAATAGGCTGATTCAGGAGGTTGGGGGGAGAGGGAGGCCCCTTGAATGAGACCAGAGAGAGCTGGGAAGGAGATGTGTGGTGGAGAGGACTTGGTAGTCTGGAATGGGTAGAGAAGATGGCTCAAAATGCCAGGCAATATTTACAGAATGTGCTGGTTTGGGCGGGGATGTCAGGAGAGGGAATCAGGGGCCCAGTAGATGGCAGAGAAACATTGTGGGGAAAAGAGAGAGAAATACAAAAGGGAAAAAAGCAAGAGAAAGAGGGAAGCAAAGAAGGCAGTCTGAGGATGAATGAGAGGAACTGTGATGGGAAAGCAGTGTGGCAGAACAAACAGCAGGCAGTAGTCAGTTCTAGCTATTCTACAATATTGGGCAATTAGCAGAAAAAATTCAGTAGTGCAAGCAGTAAACTATATAAATGTTAGTCAACGTTTGCTACAACTCTGCTAGGCAATTCCTACATGTACAGTGCTATAGTTTAAAGGTAAAATGTTTAAGCAGTAGAAATATTCAGTAGTGCAAGACATAAGCAATATAGAATCAGGCCTAGCTAATACAGCAGGCTAAACAGCAGAAAATTCCAAGAGGAGAGAAAAAATATATATATATTTCCACATCAGCAGTAAATTCAGCAGAAAAAATTGTCCAGAGAGCAGAACAGCAAGGCAGTGGCCGAGCTGTGTTTTGAAAAAGGTGCCTTGTATGCTTTCTTTCTCAATGGGGATCTGCAGCATCCAATCGGAAAGCAGCCACAGTCCATAAGAGCCAGTCCAATTACAGGGATTGAAGCCTCACGGCTCCAAGCTAGGAGCTGACCAAATGTACCTGCTTTCCTTGGCCAGGGGGTGGCGGGCTGGATGCAGAGGTCCGGCCACCAGCAGGTAGCAGCGCCAGGGCCACTCGACTGAAGTGGAGAGCCTGGTTTGGGCTTGTGGCTGCTTTCCTTGGTCAGGGGGTGGCGGGCTGGATGCAGAGGTCTGGCCACCAGCAGGTAGCAGGGCCAGGGCCACTTGGCTGATGGCTGAGATTAATGACTTAAAAGCCTCCACTCACCAGAACACAGCCACACTTGAAGCTTTCGGCAAAAGAATCTGTCAACGAAAATACAGCCTCCTGCAACTCTGCCCATTCAGGATCTTCAGGCCACTGTTCATAGTCAAGACCGTATCATAAAGTCCCTGCATGCCAAAACTGATGATACTGAAAACCGCAATAGAAGGAACAACTTGTTTTTTTTTTCACTTCCCCGAAGGTTCTGAGTTAGGGGATATAGCTGCTTTCTTACTGCACGTACTGCCAGCAATGTTAAAATTACCTCCTGAACTTACTGTTACAATCAAACAATCCCACCACACTTTGGATCCCAGGCCAGGCCAAGACCAGCGACCTAGGCCCATCGTAGCTCGTTTTTTGAACTACTCACAGAAATCATTTTAAAGCATACCAGAGAAATTGGCACACTAATGTGGCAGGAATTAAAAAATTCTATATACAAAGACTTTTCAAAGGACTTGACTGCCAGAAGGAAAGCTTACAACCCACTAAAACAAATCTTACATCAGAGAGGCATTAGATTCACTCTGCACTGTCCATCAACACTGCGCCTCTTTCTCGAATCCTCTTTCAAGGATTTTTACACACCCGAAGCCTTAGCCAGTTATTTAGGTGTTTCACCATGTACTCCTACCTCGGAAGACCCTTCTATGGAGGAAAATCTGACCAGTATTTTGGTGCCCACATGGAGGAAAGTTTCTGCCACACAAGAGAGTAAGAGAAGTCCCACATAATTTGCAGCCCCTAGCAGCACTGTTGTGGCTTCACCAGTTCCCAGGCAGTCCAGTCGGCTGCAAGGAAAGCTTCACATCACCCCTTATTCACCTGGCCATTCATGCTGTCCTTCTGAGATACCTTCTAGATCTCTCCTATCTGCAACCTCTCACTCACAAATTGACCCATCTATAACCTTAAGCAATAAATTTGCCCTTTTGGAGGAGGAAATACACTCATCACAGGAGGATATATCGTAACAAGCTGCAGATGACCTCCCTCCGAACTTCTGTCCAGTGCTCCAGGGCAGCATCTCTGCCGACTCTTCATGGGCAGAAGCTGTTGCAAGTTCCCCCTTAAGGAGTTACAGCCACACAAAAAGAAACGCAAAGCAAAAACGAAAAGTAAGAATCCCAACAGCTTTAACTCCTCTCGGAAAGCTATGGTGACATGATTGCTTTCTTTCAGGATACATGCAGTCATATACGCTTTATTCTGGTTGTTTTCTTTTAACCAGGATATTGTAAGTGAAAGTGGAATGCCAGTATCTTTCATGCCTAGCCATCTGCTCTACAGCCTTTACGACTCAGTTACTTTCACTCCCAGCAGGTTTTGAAGGTAAAGGCAGTACATCGTGGTGCACTCAAATTAATATCAGGGCTGTCTTGGATAGCCTATTTACTTCAGTTTTCAAGAGAACTTTGGTATCTTATTCACATCTTCCTAAGCTCCTTATTTGGGTTATATTTAAACAATTATTACTACATATGACTGGCTCTTTAATTTTATATATCCTATTACTTTCCAACTTGGCCAGGCATCATGATTATAACTTCAGGATGCATAGATACGCTCTGTAATTAATATCCAGTTTGACTCTTACACCCATTATGATGCCCTACAATTTGTAGCAATCCGGCAACATATTTCTTTTCTCTTTGAATAACAATTTACATGATCCAATGGCGAATGTATTTCACCATATTTCCTCCCCTGCAATTTACTACTCTGTTTTCTTTCCTACAGTATGGAAACATGTAGTAGCACTCAAAGATACTGGCTATTTTTGGTGTACTGTTGCAAAGTGCTTCTAACCTATACTTTCTAGGATCGTGGATATGTTGTTAAGACACATTTATTGGCATGTCTCTTTCCCCTTTAAATCTTGCAGGAAGTTTTCAAGCTGGCTCCTCCCACCCACTTGGGTGGTATATACCTCGGCTCTGCCCCATGACTCCAGATCTTCCTTTCTGCTGGAAGATACAGGTTGCCTCCCTCGTGCTCACGCATTTCGTAGGCCCAGGCTTTCAAAACTTCGGTTTTACCGAAATTAAAAATTGTTTGCGTTAGCGATCGCCTCTTCATGTCATCAGTCATGGAGGAGAAAGCTTCCCCTGGACTTCGCTGGTGTCCTTGCGGCTAAAAAATGTCACACATCGATTCCCACCTCACGTGCATTTACTGCCTTGGTGTCAGCCATGACACCTCGTCCTGCAGTTTTTGTCTGGCCTTCCATCATAACATCCTGGATGACTTCCTGGCACATCTTAAACTGTGGAGACCAGAGAAGAGGAATCCTCCGGTGAAGTCCAAGGAGGCTAGGTGGTCAGTTTCCATGGCTACGGGTTCCACCAAACAGCTGGAACTCATGAAGGCATTCAAGGAAGAAGCCGCCCATGCTTTGGACACTCAAAGCTTCTTCATTCCACTCAACCTGGGCTGCACTTCTCGGGCTCCTTCAAGGAGTTGTGCCAGTCTCTCTCCACCCGGAGAGAGGTGCCCGCGGGCTCGCACTCCTCCCGATCTCGCAAGCGAGATAAGGAACCAAGCATGTCTTTGTCTCAGCAAAGAGCTTTTGGGACCGAGAGAGCTTTCAGTCCCAGGAGCATACGGTCTCAACCATGGTCGATATTGTTTCTCAGCCACAGACTTCACGGACCTTCCATCAGGCCAGCCAACTGAGGATGCGGCCGATGAGGTTGAGATTGTTCTTGACCCAATTGATCCACTGTCGCCAGCCCCGGTCAATGACTCTTTGGAAAGGACTCCGGTCCTTGTCTTCCCGGATGAGGACCCGGTTCCAGATCCCCAGGTTTCACTGGTCCCGCTGGTGTCTCCCAAGCAACTGAGTTGCCCTGCCTGATCTCAGTCTAGGTCTAGAACCCCCTCATCTGGATGGCCAAGGAAGAGCCACAAGCATTCCAAAAAGAGGCAACACCACTGGTCGTCCTCGTCCGACGGAAACTCCGTCAGTGCTACGAGGACCTCGTGGCAACAACTGATATTGTCCGGGCACAAGCCGACTTCGACTCCTACCCTGGCCATTACTTGGCTTTTGCCTCCTAGGCTGAAGCCGATCCCCTTGGAACCAAAGCCTTTGGTTCCCCCACCCGTGGGGCTGGCGCAACTTCATGTTCGGCCTATACCGGTCTCTCCAGTGATAGTGGTGGAGCCGCCATCTAAGCAGCTCATGGGAGGGGCTCCTTCCAAAGAGGACTGACCAGATACTGCACTTCCCTGATGTCTGTTGGTCATGGTCACCCCGGACCGGCCTTGGCGGGTTGAGGGTCATTTTGGCAGCAGGCTGCTGTACCACGACTCTTTGGACTCGGATGTCATCAGGCTTTACTCTCATCCCAGGGGTGATGTCGTCCGTTGGAACAGGGGTGGAGAAAGGTCCTTCCTCCTTCTAAGGGATCTTTTGTCTCATCTCTGATTCCACAGGGATGCCCCTGGAACCTATCCAAGAAAAGGTGGAGTACCCTCTCAGTGACATCCTCAAGAGAGGGGATACCCCGATGGAGGCCTTTCCTGTGGCTGAGGCCATTGTTGGTCCGGCGCTCGAACTCTGGCAGCATCCTACCTCATATCCAGCACCGTGTGCCTAAATGGCCTGCAAGTACGTGATTCCTATGGGGTCCCTTGCAGGGTTCACAGAGCACCCTTAGGCCACGAGTCTGGTGACTGCTTCTGTGTTCAGGTGTATTGGCAGTTCTGTTGACACTGATTGACCTCCTGACAGAGTACAAGCATTTGGACCATTCAGCACGGAAGGTCTATGCGGCTTCTTCCTTGGGCCTTCGTCAGGCAAGTTTGACATTCATCACGACACACTTCTCTCACACCCCTCTTGGGTCATTAGATGAAGTCCTCCCACATCTCCCCGTGGACATGCAGACCACAGTTAAGCAGGTCTGGGATAGCTTCAGACTGCCCTGGACATTGGGAACTCTTGTGCCCACTCGATGGCCACCACAGTTGCCTCTTGCCGCAGGGCTTGGCTGAGGCTCTCCTCCTTCCCAGCAGATACTCAGCTCAACAGCACAAGTTAGCGGATGTGTCCTTCCTTGGGACTGACTTGTTCAGCCCAGGAGTGACCGGTCACCTACAGTGCATAGAGCAGTCCATTGCCACCTTGTACGCCACTTCTGCCAAGAAGTCTTTGGACAAGAACCAGCAGAAGAAAAAGAAGAGGCCTTTCCAGGGAGGACAGCAGCATCAGCATCAGCAGCAGGCTTAAGCTTGGTGCCCTCGGCCCAAGCCTGGACCCCAACAGGCCCTCAGAGGAGGCCAAGGCTCAGGTCCCAGAGCTTCCTCATCCTTCAAGCCTGCTCAGTGATGGGGTGGGGTTGCCACCCCTATTCCTGTCACACCAACTCTGGGTCTTCCCGTGGGGGGCCAGCTCCGCCACTTTCTTTCTGCCTGGTCTGCTATCACCATGGACAGGTGGTTTCTTGAAGTGGTCGGTTATGGACTACCTCTAGAATTTGAGCAGTAGCCTCCCAGCCGAGCCCGCACCCCTTCGGAAGAATGGATTTCCGCACACACCCAGTCGGCTCTTTGAGACGACATCATTCAGCTCCTCCCCTAGGAGGCAGTAGCTCTCGTGGTGGATCCTTCAGCAGACCCAGGCTTTGTCTCCAGGTACTTCCTGGTGCCCAAGTGGACTGGGGGCTGGCATCCCATTCTAGAGCTCCACGACCTGAATCAAAATCTCAGGTCATGCACCTTTCGGATGGTCACTCTGTCCCAAATCATACCATCCTCGGAGCGAAACATGTGGTTCTGTTCACTGCATCTGCAGGACACTTTCTTTCATGTCCCAATCCATCCATCCTATCAGCAGTTCTTCTGCTTCAGGGTTGAAGGGACCCTGTATGAGTTCCGAGCTATGCCATTCGGCCTATCATCAGCCGGATGGATGTTCACCAAATGCATTGCAGTGGTGGCAGCACATCTCTGGTGTTGGAGGGTCAGAATTTACCCCTACCTCGATGATTGGCCCCTTGCAGGTTCCACCCGACAGGAGGTGGAGAGGTCCAGGGATCTGGCCCTCCAAACCTGCTCCCAACTTGGCCTTCTGATCAATGAGGTCAAGTCAGAACTCGTGCCTTCTCAGGTGATGGGCTTCATCAGGGCAGAGCTCGACTCTTGTCAAGCCAGAGCTTGGCTCCCAGTGGACAGGGCGGAGGTTCTCTCCTCCTTTGCCAAATCATTTCTGGTTGGGCACTTGCGCCCTGCCCGGGACTTTCTGTGCCTTCTGGGTTACATGGTGGTGTGCACATCAGTGGTCCATTGGGCCTAGTTGTGCATGCGCCCCTTCCAGTGGGAGCTGGCCACCCAGTGGACTCAGCACCATGGTTATTTTGACCAGCTAATCACTGTAACCCAGAAGATATGGGACGCTCTCCAATGGTGGACTGCCCCAGACTGGTTGCAGGGAAGGGATCCCATTTATCCGCCCCGAGCCGGTGGTCATCCTCACAACCAATGCCTCTCTCATGGGCTGGGGAGCACACATGGGGGGACAACAGGGCCCATGGGCTCTGGACCCCTGAGGAGTCCTGATGCCACATCAACCTGTTGGAGCTCAGAGCAATCTGACTGGCACTGTCAGCTTTCACTTCTCTGCTCCGGGGTCAAGTGGTTAAAGTCCAGATGGACAGTACCACGACCATGTACTACCTCAAAAAAATGGCAGCATGCACTCCCGTCTGCTGTGCAAGGAGGCACTCCACATCTGGACCCTCGTGAGCTGGTTGGAGGTGGATCTCCTAGCCATCCATGTGGCAGGAGCCTTGAACCAGCTGGTGGATGCTCTCAGCCACAAAGGTCAAACATCCTACAAGTGGTCTCTCCATCCAGAGGTAACTTACAGCCTGTTCTCCCACTGGGGCAAACTGATGGTGGACCTGTTTGCCTCCAGGGAAAACATCAAGCTGGGGCTGTTTCATGCCCACCACCCCCCAAAGCAGGGCTCGCTCCAGGGGGATGCCTTCTCATGGCCGTGGATCCCAGGCCTCCTCTATGCCTTCCCTCCATTTCTCTTGATCCACAAGGTGTTACTCAAGGTGAGGAGGGACAAAGCGAAGGCTGGTAGCCCCAGACTGGCCGCACTGGTTCTGGTATCCAGATCTTCTCAGCCTCAGCTGCAGGCCCTCAGAGCGGCTTTGTACACACCAGGACCTGATATTTCTAAATCAGGGGAAGGTATTCTATCTGGACCTTCAATCCCTGGTAAATGAGAAGCTAGTTCCAGGAATTTTGGGTCTTTCCGACGATGTCTACAGCATGGTGGGGGCATCTAGAAAGGAATCGACCAGGAAATGTTATGCCTTCAAATGAAAAAGGTTTTCCATTTGGTGTCAGGGTAAGGGCCTGGACCCCTTATCCTTTTCTGTGGCTGACATTCTCGACTACCTTTGGTCTCTCTCTCCAAAGGGGGCCTGTGGTCATCGACCCTTAGGGTGCACCTGGCAGGCATTTCTGCTTACTGGGCATGGGCCAGTTAGCCAACACCGGTGCAGGAGACAGTGGTCAGGTGATTTTTCAAAGGCCTGGATCACATATCCCCTCCAGTGCGTGAACCTCCACCTTCATGGAATCTACTGCTGGTATTGGCGAAGCTCATGGGCAAGCCATTTGAACCAATGCACAAGTGTGAACTGTCATATTCGTCATGGAAGATGGCCTTCCTGGTGACTATCACATCTGCCAGAAGGACAGGGGACCTCCAGACGCTCTCGGTGGACTCCCCTTATCTGGTCTTCCACAGGGATAAAGTTGTCCTGTGCCTCCACCCAAAATTCCTTCCAAAGGTGGTGTCAGAGTTTCAGCTTAACCAGGTGTTGACTCTGCCAGTATACTACCCTAACTACACCTCGGAGGCCGAGTACAGGCTCCATACTTTGGACTCGAGACATGCTCTCTCCAGTTGTAAGGAGAGGATGTTGGAAATTTGTGGAGAAGTTGGCCAGCTGTTTGTCACCTACGCTAAAGCCACTTCTGGCAGACCTGCAGTGAAGTAGACTATTGCAAGATGGGTTACATCATGCATAGGTCTATGCTATGAGTTGGCAGGCAAGGAGCCTCCCAGAGGGATAGGAGCTCATTCTACCTGCCATACTGCTGCATCAGTGGCTGCTTCCAGGGACATCCCTATCCAGGAAATCTGTCGGGGTGCTACGTGGAAGTCAGCACATACCTTCATCACCCACTACCACACTGACCTTGACTCACACCGGGATGCTGGTTTTGGGGCCTCAGTTCTCCAGTCTCTGTTCCCTAAGTAGGGGGTGTACACCTTGCCTCCCTCCTCCCGGAGAATTGCTAGGAATCTGCCAATAAATGTGGATGAACAACATATCAACAATCCTAGAAGAACAGGTTACTCACCTGTAACAGTAGTTCTAGGAGTGTTATATGTTGTTCATCCACACGGACCCACCCGAACTCCCCAGCTGCGGACACACACATCCTGGCTTCCAGTGGGCTAAGATCTGGTGTCACAGGGCGGAGTCGAGGTATATACCACCCAGGTGGGTGGGAGGAGCCGGCTTGAAGACTTCTGGCAAGATTTAATGGGGAAAGGGACATGCCAATTAGTGTAGATGAACAAATATACCACTCCTAGAACTACTGTTACAGGTGAGTAACCTGTTCTTTTTTATGCTCCCCATTTTACTCGAAGCCTACAGAAACAAAGGAGACTTCTAGTTGTGTATTCTCCTCTGTTTTGGGGCTCACTGGGCCTTTTCACCAGACCCAGTTACTCCAAACAATACCTACTTAGGCCTCCCCTTAGGGGAGGGGGTTGGAGCAGTTGCAAACTAAGGGTGCTAGCTGCACACTCGAGCAGACATAGATGGATCTCGTGGTCTGTTTCTCCTGGCAGATTCGTTTGTTTGTATGTTCGTAATTTTTGAGTAAAGGAAGCTAGCCTCCATTTATAGATTGCCGTCTGTCCACAGTCACTACCGAAGCCTACATCTCTTATATATACCTGGTTTATATTTGACTCGAGTTGCAGAGGCTCAGTTTTTCCCTACCCTTTTTATGCTGCTTGCACGCATGTGCAAGAAACATAGTGCCATCATCCAAGTTTTCGGAGGTGTGTCAGCCCGTCTTCCAATGCAGTCAGTGTGTTTGCAGGCACGGCCCCAGTTTCCCAATCACTGCTGCAGCTGTCTATGACAAGCTGAAAATGCAGTGGCATACTGTTCAAAGGGAGATCTCCGCTTCAGTGAGCAGAGCTCTCCCCCCACGCACACACACGCGCAAGCACGCATAGTGCGTGCTGATGCGCTTCCCCTCACGCACACACTGTATGGCCGATGGGATTCCCAATCCCCCATTGGCTCCAAACACCCCCTCCCAAAAGCTTTCCAGGTGCCACACTGGGAGCCCACCCCAGCGTGGCAAATCTTGTTTTGGCTGACTGGGGTGCTCAATTCCCTGTCGGCTCCACATCCCCCTAAACAGCTTTTCCTGCTGCCATGCTGGGAGCCCACCCCAGCGTGGCAAACGTCCCGAGTCGTCTTCGTAAAAAAAAAAAAAAAAACTGTGAATAAAGAAACAGTCCCTCGTAGTCTCCCTGCCCCCCTCCTACAACCCGCACCCACCCACTGCACACCCTGCCTCCCCACACCCCCTCTCACCCCATACTTACCTTCGGAGCTCGGCACGATGATCATCGGTGGACCAGGAACACGTCTGCACTCTTCAAAGCCGACCGCGAACTGAGGAAATGCCGGTAAGCTGTATAATGGGATAGATAGGGTTTTTTCAACTTTATTGCATATCTCAGGCATTTTTTGAAAATTTTGCACCAAATTTTCAACATGGGGTTTTTGGGACCCCTTCTTATGAATGCTGTCACTGCCATGACGTTATTTGGGTCCAAAGGGTGATTTTGCAGTCAGTGCGTGAAATCACCTTTCCAGAATGATTAACAAAATGACACTGCCAGTGTTCATAAGGTGGGCTCTCAAAAAGCCTATTTTGAAAATTTGGTGGAAAAAATCCTAAAAATGACTGTTTTATGAGCGTGCGTTGCGCAGTTCCTACGCACGCTCGTAAGTTCGTGAATTTTCAATATTTTCACTCCAGATTTTCAACATTGCCATTTTACCACACCCCTTTATGAGCAGTGCAGCTGTCATTTTTCACATCCTGCCCAAAACGTGTTTCCGCCCATGTAGCACACAATGGCGCAGTCTGTGTGCGAACTCAATGAATGGGACACATTAAGAAAATCACAGTGACACTGTTCATTAGCAGAGGTCTTAAAATGACTATGTTGAAAATTTGGTGAAAAATCCAAAAAATGACTGTTCTGACGTGCGTTGCGCAGTTCCTCATACGCTTCGTAAGTTCTTAATTTTTCAATATTTTCACTCAGATTTTCCAACATTGCCATTTATCACACCTCCTTATGGCAGTGCAGCTGTCATTTTTCACATCCTGCCCAAAACGTGTTTCCGCCCATGTAGCGCACAATGGCGCAGTCGGTGTGCAAAATCAATGTATGGGACACATTAAGAAAATTACAGTGACACTGTTCATGAGCAGAGGTCTTAAAATGGCTGAGTTGAAAATGTGGTGAAAAAATTCCTAAAAATTACTGTTTTACAAGTGTGTGTTGCGCAGTTGCTACGCACGTTCGTAAGTTTACGAATTTTCAATATTTTCACTCCAGATTTTCAACATTGCCATTATACCACACCTCCTTGTGAGCAGTGCAGCTGTCATTTTTCACATCTTGCCCAAAACGTGTTTCCGCCCATTTAGCGCATTATGGCACAGTTGGTGTGCAAACTCAATGTATGTGACACATTAAGAAAATCACAGTGACACTGTTCATGAGCAGAGGTCTTAAAATGGCTATGTTGAAAATTTGGTGAAAAAATTCCTAAAAATGACTGTTTTACGAGCATGCGTTACGCAGTTCCTATGCACGCTCGTAAATTCGCGAATTTTCAATATTTGCACTCCAATGAGTTCCAAATACCTAAACAGCACATAGAAGCAAGCAACATTTGGCATTGACAAATGCTTGTTTATCTCCACTATAATATTTAAATTATATCCATCCTGAAGCATTATCTTCAGCTAAATTGGAGTATTTAACTCAAGAAATTTGTTTGGAGTCATGCTATATGTGGTAATTAATGTCTTTTTTTTCTTCTGACATACAAATTTAGCTACCAAGGTACCCAATGCCCTTGATCCCCTATCCTTTTGTTTAAGGCACCACTGGTACTCTGTATAATGGTTCTGACTCACTGTTATAAGAAGCTGGTATATCTAAAATGTTGTTGTTACTACCTTTAGCATATAAGTTCTGGTGTTTTACCTTAACCTTTTCTCCTGATTTACTATTTTTATTATTATATTGAGGTAATTACAGCTCCCTGTTTTGATATAGTATAGTTCATTCCAATCTAGCTTGTTAAGAATACCTGTTCTATTAACTATTGGGGTTTTGACCTAGGACTGGACCGACAGTTGAGCTGGCTCCTTTGGTCTTTTCCTATTTTTAATGCCCTAGAGTGTGGTGAAAGACTCTCCCAGCAAGTTAGCTGACTCATATTTCTCCGCACCCGTAAGAAGTTTTTCCTTCCTAGTTAATGTGTTAAATATTGTTGTTGATACTTAATGGCTCTCTTTCTCTCTTTACTACCCTAAACATAGAAATATATCTATGCTACTTGTACTATATATACCCAATTACCTGAATTAATCTGCCACTCCTCTCATATACAAGTATTCTCTCTCTCACACTCTGATCATCCTCCACTTAATTTCTTTGTCCCTTACCATTCCAACAACTATTTCCCTTCCTTAGCAAAGTCACCATGGATGACTTACTTCTATATACATGGAATTTGAAGAGACTTAACTCTCCCTGTAAGCGAAAGCAAATCCTTTCATATCTCAAAAAACATAAAAAACAAATTGCTTTCCTTCACGAAACAAAATTAGCAGAGGATGTTAACAGACTTAAAAAAGATTGGGTCAGTCAAATTTATGAATCATCCTTCTCCAAAAAAAAGAGCAGCTATTCTTATCCACAAAAATTTCAAATGGTCTTTTATTAGCTCCATCTCCGATAAAGAAGGCAAATGGGTAATGGTTAAATTAAATACTCATTCTGGTCCTCTCCTGCTTGTTAATATCTATGCCCCTAACTCCAACTCTCCAAAGTTTTACCATCACTTAGCTCAACAGATACTCTTTTTTAATACTGACAGTACACCCATAATTCTTGGGGGTGATCTTAACCTAGCTTTAGAAGCTAGTATAGATAGAAGTAACATATCCATGGATGCCCACCCTATAAGTATTAAAGCTCTCTCTCTCTCTATTAACAAAATATCTTGGTTTAGCTGATGTCTGGCATCTCCTTCACCCCTGTGATCAAGATTTCACCTTCTACTCTTCCCTGCACAAAACATACAGTAGAGTTGACTACTGGTTAGCCGTCCCTGCTATAACAGAAAGAAGTATTGATTCATCTGTTTCACTCATTATAGTCTTGGACCATTCCCCTGTTAAATTGCAACTCTTGTGGAGTCCTCCAACTCTCAAATCTTCTTTTTGGCATCTAGATCCTCTCCTCCTCAAAGATCCTGACTTTCTACCTATTTTTTTCAACTGTATTTGTAGTGCCCTACTAGACTGGAACTCTTTCACGCTACCAGCTTTCATGCCGCTCTACTGCCCACTGAGTCCCCCAGCCTCTTCAAGGGCATTAGTACTCCCCACGAGACTCCAGGCCTCAAAGTCTGTGGGTAGTTCAAAGGGCAAAGGCAGAGGACCAGTTCCAGATGTGTGGTAGTAAGCACTGTGGAGCCATCGTCTATCCAGCCAGTGGGGGTGTTTTTCTCATTATGCCCCTAAGTTGCCCCCCTGATGCATGGTGCACACTCTGATGCACTGGTGCATGGCAACCCTGCCTGCGTCAGCCATTGCAAGTTATGTGCTGCCCGGCTATGCTGCAGTGCCCCCGATCTTCACCGGAAGTCACTGGTACACTGAACCGTCCCAATCCTCCCTACCTGGGGAGGAGAGCACCACTAGGGCACTCAGTTCTCAACCCTCCCCTGCTGACCCCCAGCACCTGAGCTCGCTCCCGAACCCGGGTCACCTGCTCAGCGCGAGGTATGCCTTCCAGCACCTCAACCCTCAGTGCCACCGGGCAGCTTTTTCTACCTATGGTTAAATCACAGATTCAGGAATTCATCTCCCACAATAAACCCTCCAACACATCTACATGCCCGGTATGGGAAGCTTGAAAGGCCATGATCCGTGGGAAAATTATCAGCTGTGCTGCTCACAGGAAAAAAGTAAGAGAGTGCCAATTGGCTGAGATGGAAAAATACCTTAAATCCAAAGAGAATTTATATTTTAAGTACAAAAAACACAACCCCGACTCCTAGGTTCATCTTGAAATTCTTCAGCTCAGAATCAAAATAAATGAATTAATCTCACGTAAAACTGAGCTTGCTTTGTTTTAAACTTAAACACAAATACTGGGAGCAAGGTGATAAAATGGGAAGTTTCTGTCTTACCAACTTAACGCACAGCAAATGGAACGACACATTTTAAGTCTAAAAGAAGCTCAGGGTATAATTCATTCCGATAACCCCTCTAAAAACAATATTATGAAATCCTTTTATAAAAAATTATACTCAAACTTACATCCTTCTTCTACGATACAAATACAACAATTCCTAAAATACCTGCATCTACCTCACCTCTCTGCCTACCAAAAGAATAACCTAGACAAATTCTTTTCTCTTCAAGAAATTCAGAAAGCCCTATCTTCCTTGAAGTCTGGTAAATCTCCAAGGGGAGATAGATTTCCCATAGACTTCTGTAAAATGCTTTCTGATACTCCCTGTCATCTTCTGTTTAATGTCTTTCAAGAAGCCACCAATAACAGCAATCTTCTGCCAACATGTATCGAAGCAATTATCACCTGAATCCCTAAGAAAGATAAAGACCCTACTCTCCCTGTGACCTACAGACCAATATCTTTGTTAAATATGGATGGGAAGATATTCGCTAAACTACTAACAACTCAACTCGAATCCATGATCCCCAAGTGAACTCACTGTTCACAAGCTGGTTTTAATAAGAACAGATCTGGTACTGACCATTTATGTTCTCTATTTAATTTAATGTACAAAACTAAATCCCTTAAATCACCAGCTGCTGCTATCGCCATCAATTTCAAAAAGGTATTCAATTCCTTAAACGGGGACTACCTCTATCAAGTTCTATCTCACTTTGGTTTCTCTCTCACCTTCTGTTCTTGGATCATATTATTATATACGCCCCCCTGTGGCAAAAGTTCTTACTAGCTCTACCCTCTCGTGTCACTTTTAATTGGGAAGGGGAACCAGACAAGGATTCCCTCTGTCACCCTCTCTGTTCATTTTAGCCATGGAACCCCTGACTGCTAGTCTTTGTCAGTCCGCAGACATGAAGGGAATCCCTGTTGGGAATTCAAGATATGTTTCCCTTTCCTACGCTGATGACCTTCTAATCTTACTCGAAAATCTAAATGAAGCTGGTCCCCCGCTGGTTGACTTACTTAATAAGTTCACTAACATTTCAGGCCTTGTTTTGAATTATGGGAAATCAGAAACATTACCCCTCAATGATCATTGTAAACCTTCTATGACCCTACCCCTTGGATTCCATTGGTCCTCACAGGGTATCACATACCTAGAAATCAAAATAACCCAAAAACTGGAAAAAATCTGGGACACTAATTTTAACCCCTTAGTTGATAACATCAAGACAATTCTCGATAGATGGAAGCTCTTAACCTTTCTCCTATGGGGAAAATCACTGACATTAAGATGTCCATTTCTGTTAAGATCCTTTACCTTTTTGCCAATATTCCCTGGCTCTTACCATCTTTTTTCTTATCTAAAATTGCCAAATTAATTGGTAACTTTTTATGGAATGGGAAACCACCAAGATTCAGCTGTAGTAAACTTTTGGCACAAAAGAAAAAAGGAGGATCTGGACTCATTTGGTTCAAAGATTACCTGTGGGCCTTCTGAACCACTCAAACCATTAAATGGTTTCAGGAACCCTCATCTCACTACCCATTATGGGTTACAATGGAATTGGCACAGTGCCCTGGAGGAGTCCCCACTTTCCTTCATCTTTAACCCTCTCCCTTCTAAGTTAACATCTCATCTAACTATATCATCCTCTGTTCTTTATTGAAAATTAATTCACAAATTTTTGAAATCTAACCCAACTCCTTAGCTGTATACCCCCCTCTGGGGCAACCCAACACTCGCTTTAGATAATCAACCAGTTTTCTGCTGTTCCTGGAGAAACAAAGGTATATTTTTCTTAGGAGACATTCTGGACCAGAATTCACTCACTCTCAAAATGTTCTCAGACTTACAGAGTATCTGGAAGATCCATAAACAAGACTTCTGGAAGTATTTACAAATTAGGGCTGCTTATAATTCTCTCTCCCATTATGTGTATAAACATACTGTCCAAGATCAATATATTTCACACTGGGCTAACTTGTCTGTAAAATGGAATAGTTCCATTTATAAGGATATCATAGACAGTTTACCTGACCATTCTATCCCAGCCAAAAACAAATGGAGTGTACTACTTAACTATAATATCACAGACAAACAATGGCATAATTGCTGGTGTCGGTCCCACAATACATTCATAGATGCCTGTAGTTCCTTAATACAAATTAAAATCCTACATTTATGGTACAGAACTCCTGCTGTGTCAGCGTGGCTCAGTTGGTTGCACATCTGCCTCTGGACCAGAAGGTCGTGGGTTCTTGTCCCACATCGGGATATAACTTGCACCTAAAAATCACTGGCATCCAAGTGCAGTATTGGGGGATGCTGTACTGCTGGGGTGTGCCATCCTTCGGATGAAACTTTAAACCGAAGTCCCGGTGTCCCAGCCAACATTCCCCTTCCCATAAACCAGTTCATGCAATTATCCAGGCTGTGTGTGGGTGATGATGTGTGATATGGCCGCCACCACACATTCAGTCACTTCACTACCAGTCTAGCATTGCTTGTAAAGTGCTTTGGGATATTGTATATGAAAAGTGCTACATAAATGCTGATTCTTCTTCATTGCATGGAACTATTAAATAATAACAATTGTTGGTGCTGTAACTCACTTAATGGGGGTTTATTTCATATTTTTTTGGTCTTGTGCTCCCATTAATAAGCTTTGGTGCAAAGTCTATTTATTGGCTACCAGAGTTTCATAGGTTTCATAGATTCATATAAGCTAGAAGACAAAGTCCATAATGCTTGCCATTAGGTTCACTAGAAATTTAGGCAGAATTTTGTAAAATCGGTCATCACTGAGTCTAAATTATATTTAAAGTAGTCCATGCTTGGACTATCCACCACTACAGCCGGAAGGTTGTTCCAAATTGAAATGGATCTCAAACTGAACCAGTTTTTCCTTCTTAGGGTATACCACTTAATCATCAATAGTTGTTTTTTTTTGTGTCTCCAATTGCTAACTCTGTATTCAGATTTGATAAACCCTAGTCCTGTTGCAAGGGCAGAATCCCTTAGTGAACTATATATGAGACACAAGTCTCACCTTATCTCCTATACTTCAGAGTATACATATTCAGAATTTTTAACCTCTCCTCATAAATCTTTCCCTCCATGCCCGTAATAGCCTGGGTAAATCTTTGCTGGACCCTCTCAATTTTTAAAATGTCCTCTTTAATGTAAGGAGACCACACTTGAATACAATATTCAAGATGTGGCCTAACCAAGGCGGTATACAGTGGCAATAGTACATCCGTTGAATGGCTGCCTACATGTCTAAAAATAAATTATCTTACATTTATCATTATTCAAGGCAAGCTTTCTATCACAGGACCAATTTGAGATTTTATTCAGAAAAACTTGGAGAGCAGATCTTTCATTATTGTTATTGACGATGGAGCCTATACGACAGTCATCAGCAAATTTCAGTAACCAAATATTAGCATCAGTTTTTAAGGTGGAGACATATACGTTAAATAGACAGGGACCCAGCACAGATCCCTGGGGGACACCGCTAGTAACTGGGGCCCAGTTTGGGAGTTCTCCATTGATAGTGACTCTCTGTTTCCTACCCTCGAGCCAATTAACAATCCAATTTATGATATTATTATTTAATTTGGATGCCCTTAATGTTTCGATGAGCTCAAAATGAGGTAACTTATTGAAGGCCTTGGTATAGTCTAAAAATACTAAATCCACTGAATTTCCCTCATCGCTTGCACATATAACCTTGTTGTAAAAGGTTAGTAGATTAGTTAAGCACAATCTAAATTTAGTAAAACTATGTTGAAGGTTATTGGTTTGTTCACTGTGATTCATATGTTCCAAAATAAAGTCTTTAATGAAATTTTCCAAGATTTTCCTGATAAGTGAAGTAAGGCTAATAGGCTTGTAATTTTCAGGTTTATTTTTTGGTCCTTTTTTGTGAATAGGAACCACAGATGCCACTTTCCAGTCGTATGGAACTTCCTCAGAATGTAGTGAGTGCTGGAAGATGTTAGTTAGGGGCAGATAAATATACTCTGCAAGTTCTTTTAATACCCTTGGATGGATATCATCTGGACCAGGGAATTTAGTAATATTAACTTGTTTTAGTTTGTTGAGTTGGATGATAAACTGACCAGGTACAGAAGTCCCAAGCTTGCTCATTTTGCCTTGTACATTTTTATTAAAGGCTTAAGAAAAGTATTGGTTCTGTATGTCTGCTGCCTCATAATTATTAGCTATGCAACCTGAATTTGTGGTAAATGGTCCTATAGTATTTTATTTACCCATGACTTTATTAATGTAAGAAAAAAAATACTTTTTTGTTGTCTTTAACCCATGATGCCAAATGTAACTCGAATTGAGATTTTGCTTTTCTAATCATAGTTTTGATAGTTTTTAATAGCTCCCTGTATTTGATGTTAAGATGGGAGAACCCCTTTTTTATTTGCTTAAATAATTTGTTTTTCCTTATTTATTGAGGCCTTTATTTTAGGGTTCATCCAACCAGGAGTTATATTATATTTGGTACCATATTTATTTTTTGTTGGGATGTTAGTTTTAATTAAATATTTTAATTTATTAACAAAAAGATGCAATTTGGATTCTGCAGAAAGGTTATTAAATAGTACAGGCCAATCCCAACAAACTAAGCTGTTTTTCATGTTGGCTTTATAAAAATCCAAAACTTCAGTGACACCGGTAGCAGGTTGGGATTTATCATCTGAGACTGAAAAATGAACAGTGTTATGGTCACTGTTTCCCAGTGGTGCTTTTATATTGATATTAGATAAGCAATGGGCAGAACTGGTTAAATGGACTAAATATTCCTTTAGACCCAAAACTTTTTCTATTAGGTATCTTCATCTCAAGTAATCCTCCCTCTCACGCCCACATTTTAGATGGCTAAACATAATATTTCTCCTTGCTAAATGCCTAATTCTCATGAACTGGAAAATAGCCTCTGTCACAACCCTTTCAGATGTCCTTCAAAACCTTTACCAGTACGCATCCCTAGATCGACTATCTCATGTCATCCATGACCGACTTACTGTATGTGATAAATGCTGGCAGGACTATTTCAAGTATATCAAAACCTTCTGCTCCTCTAGACCTTAATATACGGGTATTCAAGTCTTCCCTCTTACACCGACCCTAGATTAGGGTAATTTCCATTCCCACGCACAGATATCTCTCTTTTCTCCTTTCTCCCTCTTTTCAGCTCTTCACTGTCATTTCCCCCTGTTTTACTATCGCCCTTTTACATATTACCTTTCTACTTTTATCCTCCTAATACTAAGCACCGATTGTATTCTCTTATATATCACCTTATGCATTTTACTTAAAATCCAATTAAAGCATTTACTAGTACTCTCTTTATGTATGGTGGATCTTTTTGAATTAACAGTTGCCCTGCTTGATTTTAACCCCACTATTATCTACCTGCAAACTTGTTCAGGTTTAAGATCTAAGAATAATCATGCAATGAGACCTCTGTATTTTTATAACCCATATATTGTTATGGTTAATGTGACATTCTGTTCCTTTATAAGGAGGATATCTTCCACATGCATTGTATGTTTCGTTCCTCTTTATGTATTCAAAACATCAATAAAAAGATAAAGTGAAAAATAAGACTAAACCACTTAATGCCACAATCCCACCCCCTCCCACTGTCTAGCCCTTGAGGTAACTCACCTCTCCCCGACATCTAGTTGGGAGGAGAGGTAGGAGGACATATTCCTCTATATGCAGAGGCTTGGAGAAAGGTGACCTCCAACCAGTGGGTTCTCAAACTCATAAAGAACAGGCAGTCTATAGAGTTTGTCAGCATTCTGCTAGACAGGCCCCCACCAGCATCCTGTCACTCCAGAGAACATGCAGGTCCGATTTAGCAAGAAATCCAAGCACTGCTTTCCAAAAAGCCATAGAGTCTGTTCCTGTAAGTTGGAGAGGAACAGGATTCTATTCACACTTCTTTCTCGTCCCAAAGAAGTCAGTAGATTTGAGGCCCATTTTTGACCTCAATGACCTCAGTCGGTCCATTGAATACAAAAAGTTCAGGATTGTCACTCTTCAGAGCCTGCTCCCCATGGTCCTACAGGGAGACTGGTTGGCATCACTGGATATGCAGGACACTTACCTTCACATCCTGATAGTGAAACAGCACAGCAAATACCTAAGGTTCCCCTTTTAAGGCAGGCAATTCCAGTTTAGGGCATTACCCTTTGACCTTTCCTCAGCTCCAAGGGTGTTCACGAAGTGCCTTGTGGTGGTTGCTGCAGCACTTTGGAGGATGGGGTATTACGAGTTCCCTTACTTGGATGACTGGCCTCTCATGGCACAGTCCCAGAAATGACCTCAGAGTGCCATTTGAGATGCTTGCACTCTTTCTTGGAGTCTCGGGATCACCATCAACACAATTTATTTAAATTTTGTTGACCGGATAGGTACACTGGACATTGGGAATGCCTATTTTTAGGTATGACCCGGAAGGATTACAAGACAAGCAACAAGGGGGTACAAAGTACAGTAAATACAGTAGTGACAAAACGTAGTTGTACCAATAAGAGAGCTATATACAGCAGTTCAGCAGGTAGTACAGAGCAAGACAAGTGCAAGTAGCTCCAGGGAGCCTTCAAGTATATAACTAGAATAGGCATGATCAGGCAACGAGGAAAGTACACAGGTGAGGTGAGTTACGTTTCCAATAACACAAGTGAGACAGTGGGGAAGTTAGCAGCAGAGTGACACTCCTTCCAGGAGATACAGATGGTACAAATAAAGGAACCAGGGCAGAATGGTGGCAGAGGGTGAGCAGAGATTTTAAAAGAATGGGGAACAGATGGAGAGGCAGTAAGGGGGAAGGAAGAAAGGACAAGAAGTGAGGACAGGCAAGAGGCAAGTAGGAACGAGGGAGAGTAGGCTAAGGGGAAGGGACCAAAAGTGTGACGACTGGGTAGAAACAAAGGAATAGGCAGAAAGGGTGTAGATAGTCAGGCTAAGGTAGAGATTAAGCACTGGCACAGGTTGGAAGTGTCATGTTCATTTTGAGGGAGGGCATGTCTTGGCATGTCTAAGAAACAAAGGTAAGGAATACCAGAAGTTTTATTTATTTATTAAATTTAGCATCCGTATACTAGGTAGTACATAGGACTGGAGTATTGCCTATATCTGGTAGGATTTTTGGGGGTACAAAAAACAGGATAACAAAGTACAGCCAAGACAGACATTGTTTGCCACAAAAAATAGGAAGTTGAGAACAAAAACATAGCAAGGACTACAGACCAACAGTAAGCAAATTTTTACAAAACCTAGAGGACAAATTACAAGCACCAGAGGTGGAGAAAAGTATAAACTGAAATCTGGCAACCAGACAGATTAGGGATCAATACCAGTTATAACAATAGGATTTGGAAGAGGAAAGGAAAAAAAAACACAGCCAGCACAGAATACAGAGAGTGGTAAGTGCCAAAAGGGGCAGAAAAACAATAATAAGCAGTGGGATTCAAGTTTCAGAGCTTTAGCAGTCATTAAACGTATGATGAGAAGTGGTGTAGACAGCTGGCCCAGTGGTGCTGAGGGATGAGGCATTTGACGCCACACCTAGCACCACTGTGGCGACCCTGTTTCAGGAATGAGCCTGGGTGTTGGGGGTCGGCATGGGAGGGAGAAGACTGAACATCCAGAGGACTGCTCTCCTCTCCCTGGAAGGGGATCTAGGGTGTCTCCTGGGTGGTAGAGACCCCCATGGAGACTGGAGGTACTACCAGTGCAGGTGGCAAAAATGGGGGAAGAGCATAGCGGATGTCTGTGGGCAGTTGTGCTGGCATCATTGCATGGTTGTACTCTTGGGGTAATCTACAAGGAAAAGCCCTGGCTCAGGGATAGGCAAAGGCACTACCTGTGTTCCCAGCCATACTCCTGCTTTCAGGCTTGCTCTCCAGGGTCCCCCCCCAACTCCAGCCAGGTGCATTAAATTGTAGATAGAGTGCCTGGGCTTAAGCCGGTCCCACCTTGGGGGACTTAGAGCTTTGGGGATCCGCTGGGCTGGGTTGGCCTGGAAGAACAGTAGCTTCAGACAGGGAGGTAGAGCCAGAGCATGGGAGGTAGCTGGAGAGAGTTCCCTGAAGTTGGGTTGACAGCAGTGAGTTACTCGGTAAGCAGAGATGGCAAATCTGCATGTGCTGTTGTAGCTGGTGCTCCATTTCTGGAAGGCTCCTTTACTAGCATCCAGATATGCCAGGGAGCAATATGTGAGACTGGGAAAGAAGAAACCCTGTGCAACAGTTGGCCAAGTAGCATCGTTAAAAGAGGACCTCATTTTATAAGCATGTCACAGTTTGGTGTTTACCACCTTACAGGTAGCAGCAATCTGCAGATTAAAATCCAGGGATGGGTCAAATGTAACTCCTAGATACCCAAAAGAGTTAACAGATTCCAAAGGGGAGCCATCAAGACAGGTACTAGAAAGGACAGAAATACAAGATTTGATCCTAGGAGGGGAGCCAAAAAGCATGGTCACAGTTTTATTTGAGTTTAATACAAGCTTATTTTGTAGAAGACAGCCCTGCAAACAGTCAAAATCTTCCTGGAGATTCGCCTTAATGGTCAAGGGGTCATTACCACTTGTGAGAAGCACCATATCATTAGCGTATAGGATCATAGAGGAGAAATAGGACAGTGATGGCAGGTTGTTAATAAACAGAAGAGGAGAGGGCCAAGAATTGATCCCTGAGGGACTCCAACACAGGTGGTGGCAAGGTCAGAGACAGCAACTTCAGTTTGAACAAGCTGCATCCTCCCAGTTAGGTGGCTGTCAAACCAGGTGATGGCGGTCTGGGAGAAACCCAGAGATGACAGACCTGAAAGTAGTAGAGGGTGATTAACAAGATCAAAGGCCTTTGTGAGGTCGATGAAGATGGCTCAATAAGCAAGCCTTTATCTATAGCCATTAGGATGTCATTTGAGAGTTGAAGTAGCACCGTAGTGGAGCTGTGCCCTGTCTGGAACCCATACTGAGCAAGAGAAAGGAGATTATGAAGATGTAGGCATTCTGTGACCTGGGAGGCAATAACCTTCTCAAGTAGTTTTAGGGTAGAGAGAATGGCAATCAGGCAACAGTTAGCCATGTTTTTGGGGTCCCCTTTTTTGTGTACTGGGACAATACGGGCAGTTTTCCAAAGAGTTGGCACAGATATGGTAAAGATGGAGAGATTGAAAATTCTCGCAAGTGGGGCAGCAATAGCAGGAGCAGCACAGCTGATGAAGTTTGGCAGTAACCCATCAGACTCAGCAGATCCATGAGGGGGGAATAGTTCTAAGAAGACACAGCACCTCAGTAGTGGAGACCATTTTAAGGTTTAAAAGAGGATCCAGGAGGCAAATGCCTATCATGAGTGGGAGCTGGGGACTGACTGAATTTAGTTAAGTACTCAGAGATTGGAGAAATGGACCTTCAGAGCATTTGCAATTGTAGGTAACTTGTTACAGTTGACGTTGTTTACCATCACTGTGATTATAGACAGCTTGGGGCTTTGAACCATAAAGTTTTTGATGTGGTTCCAAAAAACATGGGTATCTCCAGCAGAGGCTTGGAGTAGTTTATGACAGTAGTCCCTTTTTGCTATCCAAATGACTTTTTTGCAGTCCTTCGTCCTCTTTCTGTAACTAGCCCAGTCCTCTGTCCATGAGGACTTCTTTGTGGCAGCCCAGACCTTGTCCCTTCTTCTCACAGAATAAAGAAGATCTTCATGTAACCATCTGTTTGCCAAGACCCTTATTCACCTCTTTTTCAGTGGGACATGCAGCTCCTTGAGGTGGAGTACATTTAAGATCAGGTAGTCAAGAGCCTTATCTACATCCTCAGTGATATAGCTAGGAGACCAGTCAATATTATTTATACCCTTGTGAAATTCCCTAGGTTTTAGTCTAGTGAAATCACGGAACTGAATTTCTTTGGGGGCTGTGACCATTCCAGATACAGAAAGTAGGAAGATGATCATTAATTAAACTGGAAAAGGTACCAGCAGACATAATCTTATTCACTCTGTTTGTGGCAATCTAGTCAAGAACTGATTGATGTTTGCCATCTGCCGAGATTCGGGTAGGGCTAGAAATCACTTGAGATAGGTGAAATTATGCAAGAGCTTCAGTGTATGACCGAGAGTGCCTACCAGACAGGTCAAGGTTGAAACCACCCATTAGAATGACTTCAGATTTTACATTTAGGGTAGCGAGAGAGTCCATGAGGCCATTTACGCCTGGAAGAGCTGCCTTGATAGGATTGTAAGCACATACCAAGTTGAGCCTTTTTGCACCCCCTCCAACAGCAAAACAGCATGCAGGGTTTCACAGAAACCTGACCTGAGTGTTGGACAGAGATGTTAAGAAGTTCTTTATAATAAAAAGCAACCTCACCACCTCTTTGCTTTGAAGGGCAATCAAATCTAAAAATGTTCTCGTTTATTTTGTACAGTGTGTCAAGAATGTCTGGCCTAAGTCACGCTTCTGTCAGTCAAAACTGGCTGGACAACAGGACACAGAGGGTAATAATAAATGGAGTTTACTCTGAAGAAAGGGAGGTTACTAGCTGGGTACTGCAGAGTTTAGTACTGGGACCAGTCCTAATTAATATCTTTATAAGTGACACTGCGGACGGACTGGAAGGAAAAGTATGTCTCTTTGCAGACGACACAAAGACCTGCAACAGGGTCAATACAGAAGGTGGGGTGGAGAGGATGCAAAGGAACTTGTCAACGTTGGAAGAATGATCAACTGTATGGCAGCTTAGATTCAACACAAAGAAGTGCAACGTAATGCACCTGGGAAACAAAAACCCAGGGGAAGAGTACACAATGGAGGGGTGAGATACTAACAACAACAACAATAGAAAAGAACCTGGAAATAGTTATATCAGATGACCTTAAGGTGGGCAATCTGTGTGGGAAGGCAGTAAGGAGGACTGGCGGGATACTGGGATGCATAGGGAGAGGCATCACCAGTAGAAAACAAGAAGTTGTCCCTCTGTACAGACAGTTGGTGAGACCCCATGTGGAGTACTGTGTGCAGTTCTGGAGACCCCGTCTCCCCAAGGACATAGACAGGATGGAGGCTGTCCAGAGGAGGGCAACTAAAATGATGCGGGGTCCACACCAGAAGACATATGAAGAGAGATTAAAGGAGCTTAATGTGTATACCCTTGAGGAGAGGAGGGAGAGAGGGGACATGACAGAAACTTTCAAGTACCTCAAGGGAGTCAACAAAGTCCAAGAGGGTAGCATCTTTCAGAAAAAAGAGATGTGCAAGAACTAGGGGCCACAATTTGAAAATGGGGGGGATGACTCAGAGGTAATGTGAGGAAATATTTTTTCATGGAGAGTGTTCTGGATACATGGAACAACCTCCCTGAGAAGGTAATGGAGTCAAAAACAGTGGGGAATTCAAGAATTCTTGGGACAGACGTAAGGCAGTTCTAGTGGGTGGGTGGGAAGAAATAGGATGCTGGCTAACTAGGATCTGCAGCTTATCCATCAGGTAGGGAAATGGGCAGACTAGGTGGGCCAAGCGGTCCTTATCTGCCATCAAATTCTATGTTTTTGTGTTTACTACACTACTACCTGTGCACCCATAGATGAAGTAAGTCGTAATAAAGTCATCCCTAAACCCCTCTCAGATCTTGCTGTTCATAAGGGGTTTCCTCCACACAGTCAGAGGAAAAGTTTTTTGTCACAGGAAAGGGCCAATCGTCTAAGGGATTTAGCCAGTCAAATCTATTCAGCCTCCACAGTTGCAGCCAGGCTACTGCTTCAGTTGCTGAGTCACATGATGGTGTCCATCATGACAGTACCCTTCACAAGACTTTGGATGAGGACAATCCAGTAGAGACTTCATGTCCAATGGGACCAGAGATGGGATGACCTTGACCTTCCAGTCTCCATCACAAGACCCGTTCAACTAGAACTTTTTTGGTGGATGACATCTCCTTCCTTGCTGGAAGGGGTACCACTCCAGGAGGCAACACCAGATCAGGTCCTCACATCAGATGCATCAAACATGGAATGGGGTGCGCACCTAGGCAGCCACAGGATTCAGAGATCCTGGTCTGTGAATGAGTCTGTCCACATCAGTGTTTTAGAAATGAAAACTGTTCTCCATGCCCTTCAGGCCTTGAATACGTTACTCAAACCAATATACCTTCTCATTCAGATGGACAACATATTGGTGGTATTTTATATCTACAAACACGAAGGCATGCACTCATATCCTCTGTTCAGGGAAGTGATGAGACTATGGGATTGGTCCAGCCATCGCTCATTGCATAACCATCTCAGCAGTCCACGCCCGTGGTGTTCAAAAGACATTGGCAGATGCTGTCAGCAAAATAAAGGCGAGAGCGCATGAATGGCCATTTTTACAGTCAGTAGTTGACAACCTATTCATCACATGGGGGGCACCTACATTGATCCTATTCACCTCCACCGCCAAGGCAAAACTGCCCAGTTTTTGCTTGCTGGATCACATGCCTGGTGTTTTCTGGCAAGACGTGTTGTCCCTCTCCAGGAAGGGGAGATTTCTTTATGCCTTCCTGCCATTGCCACTCCTTCAGAGAGGTCTCCTCAAGGTGCAGGTGGAAGGGACAACAATGATTCTCGTAGCTACTCTATGGCCTTGACAAATCTGGTTTCCATTTTTACAACAATCAGCAGTGGAGCCTCCGATCGTACTTCCACTGAGCACTTCTTTGCTTTCTCAGGATAATGGGACCTTGGTCCATCCTAACTTGTGTTCCCTATATATTCATGCATGGCTCCTGAGGACCTAGCTCCTGAGGACTTTGCTTCAGAGTTTCCAATAAGGTCACCAAAGTCCTGGTGGAAGCTAGGAAGTCCTCCATTAGAGCAACACATGCCATGAAGTGGGAGAGAGTTTGTCTATGGGCCACAACTCACCACTTGGATCCTCTGGGCTATCCAGTTAATCTCCTGTTGTAATACCTGTTATCCCTTTCAGAGTCAGGACTGGGCTACTCCTCAGTTAGGGTGCACCTGGCCACCCTTTCTGCCCAAAACACCCCTGTCCAGGGCAGAATGATGGCTCAGTTGGAGGTAACTCACATCTTTCTTAGGGGTATGCTCCACATAAAAAAAAAAAAAATAGGGATCCTGTTCCTCCTTAGGATCTTCTGTTTCTCTTGGAGAAGTTGTCTCTACTTCCTTTTGAACCTGTCATGGATTGCTAGCTACATTTCCTTTCTTGGAAAATGTAATTTTTAGTTGCTGTTACTTCCACTTGAAGGATTTCTGAGCTTCAGGCCCTGATGTGTAAGGAGCCTTACTTGGTGTTTCACATAGAGAGGGCAGCTTTGAGAACAAATCCTAAGTTTCTACCAAAGGTAGTGTCCAAGGTGACCTTAAATTAGGATGCCTGACTCCTTGTTTGTTACCCTAACCCAATAGTTCTCAGACTTTGTCACAGTGAGCCTCCCCAAATCTGTGGAAAAGATTTTGAGCCTCCCCCAGAAATTGAAATAATCTTGGGCCTCCCCAAAGAAAAATAACGTACTGTACTTTGCGTTGAGCACCATGAATAAATTAAAACCCCTTTGAGTACTTGGCTCACATTCAGTTCTTTGTCTTATACTGACTTAGAACTTTTGGAAAAGAGCTCCTGTGTTCAAAGGTGTTATCTGTATAGCAAATAAAATAAACAAATATTATTATTCAGCTTATTGTAACCCCCGCCAAAAAAAAAAAAGGCCAACCTACTTGCTCTGCTATTTTCATTCTTGAACCATTGTTACCCCTTGTTGCATAACCTTCATGGGTCAGACTACATCCTCTGTTTCCTCTCTATACAAAATAACTTTCCTACATACCTTGCCTCTGCCCCTCCTTCTCTGCTCCTAAGCAACATCTCAGGGATTACTTTGCTCCATCCTGCTACTGCTCTTGGTACTTCTATGCTCAACCCTTGTATTTGGGTTATTCTGCCAACAGTCTACAAATTGATTAACTACCACCACTTATTATTAATTTATTGTTGATATTTATTTGTACTATTGCTCATTGTATATTTCTGAATTGTTTTGCTGTTACCTTTTGAAATGTATTCACTCTCTACCCTTTCCCGGGTACACCGGAAAAAAGCCTTGGCACATTCACCTTCCCTTGTCACCTATTAGTAAATAAATACATACAATTCACCTACTTTTATCCTCCTTCAGTTTGCTTCATCTCTTCACACAAAATATATAAAACCCAAAATTTAAATATAGTACTTTTTCAGACTTGCTTGAGCCTTCCCTGGAACGGGTTTGGGCCTCCCCAAGGAGGCTGGCCTCACCATTTGAGAACCCCTGCCCTAACCACTCAAACAGGGATGAGGCACTTCTCTGTACTTCAGAAGTTCATCACGCCTTGCAATATTACCTATCTAGAACCAAGGGGAGCAGGAGTTCCAATCAATTGTTTGCATCCTTTGCTCCTAGGACTGTGGGTAGCCCAGGATCTAGCCAGACCCTCTCCAGATGGCTTGTGCATTGTATCACCTTCTGTTATCAGAAGCATCGGGACTGATATGGGTCATTCGACAAGGGGCGTTGCAGCCTCCTTTTCTGCACTCAGAAATGTTTTTGCAGCTGACATTTGTGCAGCAGCTACAGGGCACAGAGTGCACACCATTATTAAACACTACAGTCTGGACATTGTCTCAAGACACAGAACAGGCTTTGGGCTGGCTGTCATGCAGGGTCTTATCTCTTAGGGGTTTTCCTGCCTTCGTTTTCCTATTCTCTTACCAACCAAGGAGTTGTCTTCAGTTTATACTGCTTGGGAATCGCTCCTAAATGTGATACCTGCTGCAAGAGCTGATTCTCAAAGTGAGGTTGTGCAGTTACATAAGAACTTACTGTAACAGTAGATCTTTGAGAGAAGCTCTTGCAGCAAGTATACTTCCCACCCTCCTTCCCCAGGCTGGAGGTCTCCCACTGCGTGCATCTATTTCCATATGTTCTTCCAGTTGGATAAGGTACTGCTCAAGTTATTTTGACAGATCTCAGCTTATCTGACTACTGGATTCTCTGGTGGTGCAAGAACTGGGGCATTCTGGGGACCACAGCCTCTTATATCATATGGGATGTTGGAGCCGGGCCAACATCAGGGGCTGTTCCCACTTGGTACTGCTGGATAGAAGTTTGATGTGGGGTCCTGTCACCGGCTAGCTACAGTCCTAAATGCTGCAAGAGCCTCTCTCAAAGATTTACGATTAGGTAAGTTCTTCCATAACTGTACTTTTCAGTTCAACCCACTGCACATTTAGTGGGGTTTGTAGTCAGGCCTGCTTCTTTGATGAATTATATTACTGGCCTAAGGTGTTCTAAGTATGTCTTCCAATTTGAACTATAGATGACTACATAATCCAAATAAGCGGTGCAGTACTGTGTACGAGATCAAAGCATTTGGTCAATATAGTGCTGAAATGTTTCAGATGCACCATGAAGGCTAACCAGCATGGTGGCAAATTGGTAAAGTACTGTTGGTGTACTAAAAGCTGTTATTTCCTGTGTATGTAGGGTTACAGGGATCTGCCAGTATTCCTTATTAAGATCTAAGGTGCTAATGTACTGTGAGTTCCCTATTTTGTCTAAGAGGTCATCAATGTGGGACATGGGGTAACCACCAGTGGTGGATATTGCATTAATCTTATGAAAATCCAGACAGAGCTGAATACCTCCTTCCTTTTTATCTACCACCACCACAGGTAAGGACCAGGTACCACAAGAGGGAACAATAATTCTTATCTGTTCCATTTTGTGGACCCTTTCAATAACCTTCTGTCTGACCTTTTCAGGCAACCTGCAAGGTTTCTGGTGTATAGGTTTCTTGAGCAGTATACCCCTCCAAGGTGTGGGTATACTGGGGGATTTACCACACCTAGTGTAGTTCTGTCACAAGGCATAGCTGAGTGACTCAACCACACCAGAAGTGGTAAATGCACCAGTATACCCATTCCCTGGAGGGATATATTGATATTATGCAGTGGTATTTTTTTATATACAAAAAATTAATAAAAAAATGTTTTTTCTGTTATTTTTATGTATTTGTTACTGTGTTTTTTTAATTTTTATGTATGTCGCTGCACTAGAAAAAATATTTTTTTATTAGCAGGACTGGTGTCATGATTGTGATGAATTCTAATGCAGGTGAACTGTGGAAATGTCTGTTTTTCTGCTGTGTTTCCTGTTTGTTTGGCTCCTGTGCATGATGGGAAATGCGTACATATATATATATTCATGGCAAAAAAATAAATTTAATGCATCAGTTGGGGTTGTTCCACAGTGACAAAAGTGAGGAAATTTGGTTTTAGAGTTGAAAGCCCCCTTACCCCAGCCCACCCCCAACTGGCATGGGAGTATGCGTTGGGTCGTCGGCCTAACCTCACCCCATCACATGTGTAAACAAGCTGAGGCATAGGAGTACAGGATTTGAATGGGGGAGAGTTAGGACCGACAACCCCTAACGCGACAATTCGGCGTCGTTTTGTCGGACTTGCAACACTTTGCAAAATATGAACGTGGTTGCCAGATGTGACACTACTTTGTGACACTACTTTTCCCAAAAATTTCCAAAAACATATTTATGGGGCGTTTAACCCCAAAATAAAGACATGCCTAGCATCCTCAGGGCTCGACTAGGTACATACAAAAAGAATTGTGTCCCTAGATGTTCCCAGTTTTAAATGCTAACTATTTCTGTGATCAGCAACTGAAAAAATAATGGCTGACTCACAACACTACTGGGGCCATTTGCGACACTAAAAACTGCATTTGCGACACTGTTGAACTTTTTAACTTTTCCCATTGACAATAATGGGAAATTTGTTTTTTGAATAACATTTGAACCATTTAATATTTTTCACAAAATCTTCAAAAGGCACGTTGAGAACCCTGGCTGCACATTCCCTGAAGTTTTGGACCAGAGTCATGAGCAAAACCGTCCTCACGACCTGTAGGCCGAGCAAAGAGCCATAAAAAAAACATATAAGCCCCCAGAATGTTGCTTTATTAACGCCACAGCTTTATATCTGACCAGTACAAAAGTTGGCAGATCCCAAGACCTATGGTTATGCCCCATGCCTGCCAAATTTCAGGCAAATCCACTGAACAGTGGGCAAAAGTTATTACGGTGCAAAGTTTTATCATTTAACCTTAAATGGGGTACTCAACCCTAACTATGGTAGCACTACCGTGCTACCTTAATATATATATATATATACACATGTACGTATATACATATATATATATATATATATATATATATATATATATATAAACACACACACACACACACACACATATATATATATATATATATATATATTGCACAAGATTTGAGTTCTGGTGGTGAATGGCAGAATTACAAGAGCAAGCATGGTTTATGCAGGAGAAACCATGGTTCATTTGAGAACTAATCCATGGTCACCTGTTTCTGTCCAACCAATCTAGGGTATCTATTCTGCTGTCATTTGCAGTGCTATGTTACAAGTTCTGTTACAAGAAATACAATATGTAACTTCCTTGTGTGGTTTGCAATCACTCCACCAGAGGCATGGCCACTTCTGTAACTTGTTTTGGAAATGTTTCCACTGCACAGATACGTGCAGCTACCACACAGAGTGCTGTCCGCACTTTCACCGAGCAGTACAGTCTTGACAGTATGTCTTGCAGACAAGCTTGGTTCAGCCTAGCTGTGCTACAGAGCCTACTATTATAAGCTTATAGGCTTCAGCCACTCACACTGTTAGCTTTCCGTGCTGCTTGTGACTTGTTCCAAAGGTGTGTAACCTGATAAAAAAGATACCCTTGAAGAAGATAGAACAGTTACACGAGAACGTATCATAACAGTAGATTTTTGTAAGAATTTTTTCATCATGCCATGCCGTGTCACCCTCCTTCCCACTTAGGGGTTGTGCAGTAAAGGATCCTTGTACTGTTGTCTCGAATGCTAGCTTTTCCAGCATTCTGTCTCACCTGGCATGTGGAGTGTTGGAGTCTCTCCTGGGTCCCTAGAAGGGAGGTTCTCTGAGTAGAATGTCCAGTGGAAAACTGAGGAGAGGAGGAGCCACCCACATTTATGTACAAGAAAAGCAATAGCTGGTTTTCACAAACAGAATGCTAATTGATCCAACATTAGCTAATAGCAAAAACTTTATTGAAGAAAATAATTATGTAAACCTAAACAGTGACCAGTCCCCAGAGTGATGCAAACACACCAGCGCTTCAACAGCCTTCATCACTTAGTTATTACAGAGCGACCAAGACACACCTTTTATAGTCCCCAGAGAGAGACATAAAGTACACTACAAAATTAATACAAGATTAAAATACACTATCAAAAAACATACTGTGTTACAGTTCTAGAACAAGCATGTTACACAGGGATTCCCTTGCAATTAAGGAGCATATCGATACTGAAATTGATTCACAAGCAATCTTTACTCCAGTGTTCCAGTTCCTTCCCACCAGTTTTCTTTTATTTAAATTTTAGTGACTGGGTAGGCCCACTGAGACCAAAACAGTCCTTTTTTCAGGGGCGACCCAGGATTAATTACATACATCTATAGACATAACAAAATACAGTACATACATGTCATTCAGAATTAAAAGTTTATATAGACATAGTGACCCAGTCAAGCATACAGTGGCAGATTAATTACAATAAACATTAACAGGAGAAGAAGTACTTTTTTTATACACAAGACAGTCACATTCATATTTCGGCAGCAGGGAGTCAGCTGACTCAGTGATAGAAGGGGTAGATGCTTAGTTCCAGCAGGTGGGCTTTAAGACCCTTCTTGAAGCCCCAATGGACATACATTCCTGGAGAATGCTAGGGAGGCTGTTCCAGATGGGAGGGATGAAAGCAGAAACAGACAGGAGTCCTGGAGAAGTCCTTACACTGGGGACTTGAAGAAGCTGGCAGTCAGAGGAGATTAGTGTTCTCCCATTCTTTTGGAGAGCTAATGTGTTAATTAGGCTGGGGGGGCACCATTTTGCTGGAAGCTTAAAAGCAAGGCACAGTGAGGGATATGATAATCTGCCCTCAAGAGAAGGCCACCTTAAAGATAATACATGTAATACCTTGCAGTGATGCTCCTATAGTAGCACTCCTGTAGCAAAGCACCCCATCTTGTGATACACTGTTTTTAGCCTTTGCGTTTCAGAGCTTCTTACAGAATGTAGGAAAGGGGTCCCATAGTGCATGGTTGGAAGGAGTGTACCTGTGGAAACCTTGATTTTGGATTGACGAGTGAGGAAAGGGTTCAGGCAGTATAACAAACCTAACGTTTGGTTGAGTTTCTTTGCCAGATGGTCAATATAGCCCTTAAAGGAGCAGTCTTGGTCTAAATATACACCTAGATATTTGATACAATCAATCACTTTGATTTTTGAGCCATTGGAAAGTGCTGTGGATAATAAATGTGAACGGGTTGGGTTCAGGCTTTTAGGACCAAATAGCATGGCTTTGGTCTTTTTCCTATTTAGAACGGATTTGTTAGTAAGAAACCAGTCATCAAGTAGACCAAGGTCTTGCCCAAGAAAGTTGTTTAACTGGACAATGTCTTGGGAGGATCTATAAAACATGGCATATCTGCTTAGAAGATCACCTTGGCCCCTGTGCAATGTTTGGGCATTTGTTGCACTTAGCTCCATGCCATCTGACAATTTGTGATCTGCCGTCAAGGTCAGCAGGGCATTAACTAAAAATACCACCAACAGCTTAATCTGGTTCAAGGTCAGTTGTCATTCATCTGTACCCTCTTCCCTGGGTAGTGCCTGAAAATAGGCAAAATTTTTCTAGTGCACTTACCTGGTCAACAAAAATGAAATAAATAAATAAGGTAGTTTGTGAGTCTTTGAGAAGACAGATATTATGGGGTAGTACAAACAATAAAACATTGTAAGATTGTGCAACAGTTGGAACACAAGGTATTGTACAATAAACAGTAGTGGAACACTGGGGAAATTACAATACATGTCCAAAATCAAACAAAAGAACATATAAACGTACAAAACAGTAATAATGCAATAGAACCATTTATAGTTCATGAGTGTACCAGGAGCAGGCTTGAGGTAGTATGTAAGTACTATAGGAGTAAAAAGGATGACATTAGGTTGTGCCCGCTGGTGACCCAGAAAGGCAGGCAGGTGGAGAAGAGAGGGGGAGAGGCAAGAACTGAATATGAGGAGAAGGGGTAGCCATTTCCTGATTTCCCTCTTCAGGACGTTGAGAACCCTGCCGGGGGTCATGGTAGGAAGGCAGAAACTGGGGATAGGTATTAAGGTGGGCTAAAGTAGGAACAGCTGAGAGAAAAGTAATTATGTAGAGCAGAGGTAAAGGAGTAGTAGGAGGAGGAGAGTTGTATTTTAGGTGGGAGAGAAGTCCAGATTTTAGGGAAATGATGGGCAAAACCAGTCTGACTGATGAGGGTGGAGCGGTGAGGGACCATCAAGGTGTGGGTGTCATTTGATCTGAGAGAGTGGGTGCAGGGAGGTGGAGTGGAGAGAGAAGATGAGAGATAGGAGGGGAGCCCCAAACCAGAATTTGGAGGTTTGTTTGGCACACTGAGAAATGCATTTGTGAGATAGTGGAAGGAATGTTAGAGAGCGATAGAGTTCACAGTGCTGAGAACGGGAACAGAAGTCAATAGCGAAGTGGCAGAAGGAGATAAAGAAAGTGTCCAACTTGATCAGGGAAGATTTGGGAGCAGCACCATAGACTACATCACAGTCGTCAAAGATGGGGAGCATCATCTTCTGGACAATTCTGTGCCTCGCAGTCAGTGGGATGCAACTACGATTCCTGTACAGAGCACCAAGCTTGGGGCACAGTCTGTTCAGGATAGCATCAATATGCACAGAGAAGATGAAGTGCTGGTCCAGCAAAACCCCCAGATATCTAAATGAAGAGGTGTCCTCCAAGATGGTCCCATCTAGGGTGTAGAACTTGGATGGGGCCGGGAGCCTAGAGAGTCACTGCCTAGTGCCAAAGGTCATTGGGACTGTCTTCTTGGCATTTAGAAATAGCTGGTGAGAAGCAAACCAGAGCTGAATTTGATTGAAGTCAAGCTGTAAGCTGGATTGCACAGCAGCAGGGTTTTGTCACATCCCTGGCAGAGATTTGCTCTCTGCCTATCGATGATATCACAGAGCAGTAACTTGGTTGGAGCTCAGTGTGCACTTTTGTGAAGCACTATGGCTTAAATGTCCATATCAGGCAGCACAACAGTTTTTAATTTATTTGTTGAAACAAACATTTTTTTTTTTTTTTAATCTGAGCAACAAACATTTTATTTAAACAGCAGTTTGGAAAACCTTTGAGCCATAGGCTCATTTACAAAGGTACCTTGTCGCAGTAAGACAAACCAAAATACACAGTATAGCAGTACAACACATAAGTATAACAGTAAATTAAGACATAGATACAAACAAGCTGGTACAGGTAGGATGGATGCAACAATACCAGAGTTATGTTGTCCTTAGCAGTTTAGTAATAAGCTTTGTCATAAGTATTGAGTACGGCTTTGACTAGCGGCAGTTACAGCATCGGGTGTTAGTAAGGTGGTTATGTAAGGAAGTTTTGAAGTACAATATAGTTGGAGCTTCGAAGATGGAGGGGGGCAGTGTGTTGAACCAGGAGGGGGCCCTAAGGGGGGAAACATTTATTGACTGGGAAAGGCACAATGAGCCTAGGCTCGTTTCCAGGTGCAACCCGGGGGGAACTGGGGAAAGAAAACTTTAACAATACAATATGCAATAAAATGACAGTACGGGTTACACTAAGTCGATAAAATAGTATACAGGGAGATCAATAGTACAGAATAGCCTGCACAAGGTGGAATCTATCAACAGTAGTACAGTACTGGTACAATAATGTGGAACCTATGCAACAGATTACAGTAACAATACAAAATGCATTACAGTATGAAGCAGTGATTTAAATGCTGCAGGTTGTCATGGTGAAAAAAAAACCTTTGGAGCACCAGGATATGTATGGTGCTAGTAATTCATTTTAGATACAGAAGCATGAGAGAATCAGCATCCATACAGCAATAACAAGAACAACACCAGCAGTGTTTTAGAAAAAAACATTTTTTTATATAGATGCAGACATACAAAAACATACAAAAGTGACTTAGTGAAAGAGAACTAATGTTTCATCTAGTACACTGCCAGGCTTCATCAGAGTAAAATATTACCAACAACAGGTGCTCATTAAATATATCTCCAAAGTTAAACATGTGACAAAAACCAGCCAATTATCATTTTTAATGTTTTCAACAAGTTATTATTAAGCATGTAATGGTCAAATAACCAAAAAGTGTATCACCAAATACATTTGATTTATTAACCCTTTGGTTACATTTAGTTTATCAACCCCTTGGTTACATATTACACACATGCAACACATATTGAACAAATATTAACTAGGTCACCTCAAAAATATACCTATGGCTTTGTATTATTGTTTATATATTGTTTATATTGCCAAGAAAGAGGAGTGGTTGGACCACAGTGGGCTCAGAGAGGGTGAGGGTGGTGGAACACAAGCGCATCCCTCCAGTTGTACCTCTCCACAGTTTCTATGCTGTTCTGGAAAAGTGTGGTTCCTCTATGGAGGTACCCACAGTGGAGACCAAAGAGGATGCTGGGAACCTCCACAATGGAGACCCACAGGAGGGTGGCATGGGACCCCACAGGGGAAGGAAACAACTCCTGGTGGGGGACTCCATTGTTAGGAAGGTTGAACTGGGGGAGGAAGGGGAGAGGGAGGTAAGGTGACTGCCTGGTGCCATGGCTTGGAGGGACAGGGAGTGAATCCTCAGGATCACAGGATCAGCTGCGCAGGAGAGGAAGCTGGATGTCATTGTCCACCTAGGGACAAATGACCTGGCTAAGAAAGGGATCAGAGCAGCGCAAGAAGCATTTGTGTATGATAAGGATGACAGCTGTCAAATTTTAACAAAGTATTCCTATCAGTACCTTTCTGGAAAAGGGTAGTGGACTCCCCCCCCCCAACCCCCATCCTTATAAATCTTTAAATCAGGAAAGGTAATACTTGTCTGGCTCAGTTCACATTTGTATCTTAATCAGCTCCTGTGCCCTTCCAGACAATAAAAATATAATCTATAAAGAGCTGCCACAGATCCGGACAATCAATGTGTGGATCTGTGGCGGTGTCATACAGGTGATCCACCTCCTACTTTCCTACAAAAAGATTGGCATAGCTAGGGGCCATTGTAGTACCCATGGCATTCCCTGAATTTGGTGGTAAAGTTGGCCGTGGAACAAGAATATATTCATCACCAGAACAAGACCTGCTAGCTGGACAAGAAAATGTGTGGGGGTCCTAACCCTTTCCTCCTCTGTTCTTTCCAGAAAAAAAGGAAAAAGCACTTAAACCCTCCTAGCGTGGTATTACCATATATAAAGAATTAACATCTGTAACAGCGAAATACCACTCAGATTCAACATAGAGTTCTTCTACAATCTGTACTACTTGAGTAGAATCCCTAAGAAAAGATCTTAGGTTGTGTACTAGAGGTTGTAAAAATGTATCTGGGTACATGGAGAGTGGTTCAGTCCACCAGCCCCTACATGATACAATAGGTCTCCTCGGTGGCTGCACTAAACTTTTATGAATTTTAGGTAGAGCATAGATCGTTGGAATAACTGGATGAGTAGCTGTAAGTGTTCTATATTCTACATCTGTAGTATACTCTCACTTTTTGTATGTTTTTGCATGTCTGCATCTATATAAAAAAGTGTTTTTTACTAAAACTGCACTGGTGATGTCCTTGTTATTGTTGTATGGGTGCAGGTTGTTATGGGAGCAGTTAGGAGTGGGCAGGAGGCAAAGTTGGGATCTGATAGAGGTCTGAGGGGGCAGAAGCAAAGGAGAAGAGGCAGAGAGTTTCGGAGAGAGGGGAGTTGATAGGTGTAGGCAGATTTGCCTATATTTGTGGATGGTTTGGGAAGGGAGAAGGTGTGGGAATCCCTTGAATAGATTGGAGTAAGGTGAAGATGGAGTGGCAGTTAGGTGGTCAGAGAGTAAGGAGGGAAGGAGTCTGAATCAGTATTTTGAGATGAAGGAGACAGATTGAATGAAATGCTAATGGGCCAGGGGGGCAAGGTTTGGGGAGGATAGAAGTGAGCAATGGTGGGTCCTAGGGGGTGAGTTTGATGCAAGACAAAAGAGGGCATGAAAGAGGGAGTCTAGTCTGGCAAGCATTGGGGGGTGGTACACTAACTTATATCGGCATAGTTGAAAAATGGTGTAATCACTGTAGTCAGAAGTTCCTGTCAAACAGGTATGGCAAGAGAATCCTTGTTGCAGTGCGTGATCCTAAGCATGGAGCGAAGTATAGAGTATATGCAGTCTATATGATGGAAGAAGTTTAGTTGTGGATCCAGCTAGATGCCTAGGTACTGTACTTATAGGATGAGACTTTGCTGAGTGAAGTGCCAAGAGGGGCAAGGAAGCATCTTGCAATTTTTGTAGAGGATCCAAAGGTTATTGAGATAGTTTTGGACCTACCGGATCAACATGTCGTACACTTAACTGCGTATGACAAAACCCAAAACAGAAACAGTGCATTATAGGACAGCGAGAGGGTGTAATACCATGAATAGGTCTGTTCATGGTAATGCACCCTCTCACTGTCCCAGACAGAGGGTAAGACCTTTTCTGGGACAGAGATCTGCCGAGCAACTGCTGTGGCTTGAAGGGATGTGCCAGTGGCAGCTAGGGAGGGAGGCAGGCAGTGTGTTTGGGACTAGGTTTGATTCCCAGTCCCAGACACATGGAATATTTTATTTTGTCACACTTTGTGTGATATTTATGTTTACCTCCCCCCTGGAGTTAGTTATCTTAGTTGGGGGGGTTCAGGGGCACAGGCTTCCATAATGGGGGGTATAGGTGCAGAGCTTCCCTCAAAAACAAGTCGTATGCTGCATGCAACATATTGCGCTCTATTGGCAGTGCAGTATAATGCTGTGGCATACTGTCTTGCGACATTATGACCCTGTGCCCAGATTTGTGTTTAGTTTGAGACTTTTTTGCTTGGAACCAAGTTTGAATGGTGAGAAAATCATGCTGTAAGGTGGCTTTAATAGAGATTAGGTCAGATCCAGATGTGCAGAGAATGGTATCGTCCACATACTTGTGGATAAGGGAGTTGGAGCAGGTGGATGGGAGATTATTTATGAAGAGAGTAAAAAGAATGGGTGTGAGTATCAAGCCCAGAGAAATGCCCGATAGGATAGGTAAAGGAGGGAAAGACGAGTTGGCAAACTTTACTGACTGGCATCTGTTAGTGAAGCAGGAACTGAAGCACTCTGTGCCGAGGTGGGGGATAGACCAGTGTGCCTGAGCATGTTTAGGGGGAGTGGGTAGATCATGGAATCAAAGGCCTTGGCCGGGTCAGTGAAGACAGAAGCAGTGAGGTGGCCTTTATCTGTGGCTGATTGAACGTGGCCAGTAACATGGAGGCGAAATGATAATGTGGAGTGGTGTTTCCTGAAGTTGGACTGGTAGGGGGAGAAGAAGTTTGGGCAGTCATGAACTCAGTCAGTCTTGACTGTACTAATCACTCTTGTAGTTTGGATATAGCAGGGAGGAGGGAGATAGGTCAGCAGTTTCCTAGAGTAGTGGAATTGCTACCTTTGTGGAGAGGGATGGTGCAGGTGGTTTTCTAGGCCCTTGGAACTCTGCCTGAGGAGAAGGATAGGTTCAGTAGGTGTGTCAGAGGGAGGATGTTGGCTGGGGTTGATAGGCACAAAAGGCTACAGTGTAAGCCATCTGAGCTAGATTTAGTTGGATTTAGGGAAAGGAATGCACTCAGAACTTCGTCTGCAGAAACATCAGTGAGCAGAAAGTTGTAACCGGACAGGGTCTGTGGGTAGGGACTTCCTGCAGTTGGTAAAGGGGAGACTTGATTAAGGAGGGCACAGGTAGTAAAGAAATTATTCTGGGTATCTACCATTTGGATGAGGTCAGAGATCTTAATGTCACTGTGGTTAAGAGAGGGCATGCTCTGTTGAGGTTGGGGGCTGATGATGGAGTGGACGATGTTCCAGAAGAAAGATGGGTGAGCACTACTAAGGTGGGATTTGAAGTAGTCTGCTTTTGTGCACCTAATGGCCTTTGTGCATGCATATCTAGTCGTACTGTAGGCCTGTCTAGAGTGAGTGTTTTGGGAGGCTTTGAAGGCTGACCAGGCCTTATTCTGGGTTTTGCAAAGAGAAATCATAGGGGCTATGATCCATGGGTGGTGACGTATCCTGACACTAACTTTTCAGAATGGGGCATGGAGGTCCCATACTCTGGTGAAGATGCTTGTGAACTATGATAAGGTAGTTTTGACATCTGAGAAGGAACAAACTTGTGTCCAGTTTGCACTATGTAAATCTGAGAATAGGCAGTTAATATCGAGTAAGTGAATGTGGCATATATTGATGTATTTTGGAGCTGATTTTCATAAGTGGATTTTTCTGATACAATATTTATTTATTTATTGAAAGCATTGGAATTACAACCTTTGAGTCATAGACTCCTTTGCAAAGGCTCCACATCAGTAGGAAAGTAAAAAAAAAAAGGAGATATACAAGCATTGCTTAAGTATTACAGGTCAAAACATTCAGCACAGTAAACATTGCACAGTTACATCATTCAGCACAGTAAACAATTTAGTTACATCAGTAGTGATCATTAAAGAAGGTCATAGGTTAATATTGTGTACATATGACAGTAAAGGTTTCAGAGGGTCATATTAATAGGCCCTGAGTCGAGAAATATTTACGATGAGTTTGATGAGCCTTGGCATGGGAGAAAAGAGAGGCTTTCCCTGTGGTGTGGCCATCTTGGTTGCTCTGGGGAAGGATAGGTGATAGGTGATGCAGTGATCACTGAGGGCCAGTTCAAGAACACCAGCAGCAGATATCCTGTGGAGGTGGGATGAGAGGACCCAGTTGATAAGAGAGTTGTGTATGAAACAAGTGTTGTAACGGGTGAGTTCAGTAATTAGCTGGATGAGGTTTAGGGATTCAGTTTTGGAAGTGGAGGGTTTAGCGGCTGGAGAGAGCCAATCAGGTTATAATCACCCAAGAGCAGTAGTTCACCAGAGTTTGCTAGTGGTGGTAGGACAGAGATGTAGCTAACTAGTGCATTTTGTCCAAGCCGAGGGGAGGCATTGACCACCCTGATAAATGAGGGGAGAGTAAAGGGGAATAAGAATTTGGCAAGTATCAGTTCATGAGACCCTAGACAGGATTCTCTTTTCACTAGGATGTATGAGAGGGGCTGCCTTACGAGCATAGTGACTCTGCCACCTCTCTTACCACAATCTTGCCAGATGAGAGAGTACCTGGGGGAGATGAGTGACACTGGACAGTAGGAAGGGAACCTCTCCCATCCAGGGAGCACTAGCGCCACCACCACTACCTCAGAGGTTGCGAAGAAAGCACAGCAGTTGGACCACAGTGGGCTCAGGGAGGGTGAGGATGGTGGAACAGAGGCACACCCAGTCAATTGTTCCACTCCACAATCCATACACCATTCTGGGGGAGCATAGCTCCCCTATGGATACACCCGCAGAGAAGACTGATGACAACTGTCACAAGGGAGGCCCACAGGAAGGAGGCAGAGGACACCACAGGGAAAGGAAGCAGCTCCTGGTGGGGGACTCAATTATTAGGGGGATAGAACTGGGGGAAGCTGGAAAAACTGAAGTAAGGTGCCTGCCTGGTGCCATGGCTTGGAGGGACAGGAATCGCATCCTTAGGATCACGAGAACAGCTGCAAGAGAATCTGAGCTGGACGTAACTGTCCACCTAGGGACAAATGACTTGGCTCATGATGAGATTAGAGCAGTGCAGGAGGACATTGCAGAGTTGGGGAGGGGCCTAAGACAAGTAGCACACACAGTATCCTTCTCCAAGGTGCTGCCTGTCAATAGCATGGGAGAGGCGAGGGTAATTAGCACCATGCAGTTTAATGAATGGTTGAAAAAATGGTGTTGAGCACAGGGGTTTGGCTTCATTGGGGACTGGGGTTCCACCTGGAAGGACACCAGCCTATACTGGCAGGATGGTCTGCATCTGTCCAGGAAGGGAACAAGTCTTTTGAGCAATTGGTTTAAATGCTTCATTGGCAAGCTTTTAAACTAGTCAAAGGGGGAGGCACTAATAAGCAGCAGGAAAATCCCAGCCTCTCCCTACAAAACAGGGTACTAAATGAGAAAAAGAAAGAGGTAGAAAGGTCAGTGGGGGATGCTGCAACAGAAGGTAAAGCCATCAAAGAATGGAGAGCAATCAGTACCAATGCCCATAGTCTGGGTAACAAGCTTCCTGAATTAGTGGCCTTGACGGAGAAGGAACTTCTGGATATCATGGCAGTCACAGAAACATGGTACACACAAAACCATGACTGGGACGTAAACATACCAGGATACACTATCTACAGGAGGGACAGGGAGGGTAAAAGAAGAGGAGGAGTAGCTCTTTACACAAGAGAAGGAATAAAAGCAACAGAACAAAAGGGTAAACAGGGAGGAGAAGAAGCACTGTGGGTAAATTTGGAGACAGGCAGTGGCACCACAATCCTCACAAGGGTTGTATACAGACCCCCTTCTCAGGGGGAGGAAATGGACAAGGAAATGATAAAAAGTATACTTAGAATGGCAGAAAAAGGGGAGATATTGCTGATGGGTGATCTGAATATGCCAGATGTTAACTGGAGTGCAGCTGCAGCAGCCACTTCCAAGAGTGGAGTTATGCTAGATGCCCTACAGGAGGCATGCCTTTGACAACTAGTATTGGAGCCCACTCGAGAGGGAGCAATATTAGACCTGATTCTCTCAAATGGAGATGGAGAGAGGATCACAGATGTAGAAGTGGGCAGCCACCTGGGAACTAGCGACCATCGAACAGTATGGTTCACAATAAACACAGCAATAGAGTCAAGCCATACAAAGGCAAAAGTACTGGACTTTAGGAGGGCTGACTTTGCCAAAATGGGTGAGAGCCTAAGGAATGCACTAGCAAATGGGCAGGAAGGAGGGGTGGAAGAACAATGGGGAATAATAAAAACTGCCATCACAGAGGTAACAAGCCTTTGTGTGAAGCAAATAAACAAAACAAAACGATGTAAGAAACCACTATGGTTCTCAAAGGAAGTGGCAGTGAAGGTTCAAGAGAAAAAGAAAGCATTCAGGAAGTACAAGGAATCGAAGAAGGAGCAGGACAGAGAACTGTATCAGTTAAAGCAAAAGGAGGCTGGGAAGGCAGTCAGAACAGCAAAGGCCCAAACCGAAGAAAAATAGCCAACTCAGTTAAGAAGGGATAAAACCTTTATAGGTACATCAGGGAGCGAAGGAAGACCAAGGGAGGGATAGTAAGGCTTAATAAAGGGGAGGGAGGGTGGGCAGAGGAGACTGTGAAAAGGCAGAGATACTAAACAGGTGTAACCCCCCTGCAAATGGGGGTTCCCAAAAGACTTCCAGGAGCTTGCTTGAATGCTCCAAGCCTGAATGGTGTTTGACGTTTAAGCCACTTATCAGTGAGTGTTTTTAGAGCCTCTGGTACTGTCTCTTTAAGAGCTGTCTGCTTGCAGACATAATTAGTTTGTATGGGGGACAGTGTGTTTCTTTGATTGAGTACCACTCAAGCTGCTGCCAATTCACTCCATTTTTGCAGTCACTAGGAGTGCAAAGGGAACCTATCTGAAAGATGTAACTGTTTGCCAGAAACCATTTAGAGTGATAATGAAATTACAGTTTGTCTAACCTGCTTTCTTTTGCAGTCAGAACAGTGTCTGCCTAGTTCCCCATTCTGGTTTTGAACTGCTGAACTGGATCAATCAGTGTGGGGTAAGCTAGCTCTAAAATGGTGCCTTGGACGAATCAGAACTTGGACTCATAATCTGAGCCAGCCACAAGAGGATTGTATGGGCAGTGACTCTGGGAGATGTAGTTTAGACTTCAGTCCTTTTGGACCAACAGCAGCAGTCTATTGTGAGTGACAGCCAATCCAGTCAAGAACTGGGAGGAACTCAAAGGAAGTGCCGGTTTTGTCGGTTGGAGTTTCAGTTGAGCTTTGGCAGTGAAGAAGGAAGGAGCCCTGTGCTTTTTCAGTGTGCAGTTTTAGTCAAAAACGTGTGTAAGGCCCAGAGTTCGGTCTGCAGCTTGTGTAACTGCTTGTTAGGACTGAATCCGTCCTGTGAAAAGAATCAAAGGATCTCTGAAGAGTAGAAACCAGGCTCACCCTGTAGAAGACTGGAAAAATTGTTGAATTGCACTCGGTCTGTCAGGAACTGAATCTGCTGTGTGTTCTCCCGGCATTGTGCAGTAATCGCGATCGGATAGAGAAGCAGCCTACCTGGTATAGTACTTTCTTTTCACCATATAAATGTGTGAAGAGTTTCGTGGAGCTCAAGAGTAGCCCTGCTGACGTTGAAGGACCCTATCTTGTTTGGAGGTCGTGAGTACTAATTCAGGGTCGCTCCCTGTTGAATTGCCACATTAAATCCAACTGGAATCACTGTACTGCTGACTGTTTAAACTAATTTTCTTTTCACTGTGTGAAAGGGCCCCACCAGCTGCCACGGTTTGGACTAGCCACTAGGGCTTGGGTACCCAGGGACAGTAACTGGTAGGGATAGGCCTGTGCACAGAGCCATAGGTAGATTATTAGAGTGATAAGCTAATTAACCTGATTTCCCTGTCCTTGTTATATCCCCCAAATAAATCAGAGCTGCTTGTTTCAGCAAAGTTATACTGCCTGAGGTATTTGTCTATGTTAAAGTACTGTACTGTGATTGTTGCACTGTATCTCATTTCAAGGAGGTCCCAGTGCCGAACCAGTCCTGGGGGTAAGTGTATACTGTGAAGGTAATTCTGATATATTGTGTGGGCCACTAGTGGGAAGAAAGGGGGGTTGCAGTGTCCCAGAGGGCTGTGACCAAGTTAGTTTAACTATTGCAAACCCTGACCTCTGGGTGGAGGCACCCGCCATTGGATCCAGGCCCCTCAACCTGTTAGTGGCAAATCAGGCAGGGGTAGTAGCCCCTGGGATAGCGCCATCTAGGGGTTACACAAATATTTTTGCTCAGTATTTACAAATGAAGAGGGGGAGGTACATAAAACAAACAGTAGAAACACTCTAGATACAGAAGTTGATACCAGCCCATTTACAGAAGAAAGGGTTCTGAAAGTACTCTTAAAACTGAAGGTGGACAAAGCAATGGGGCCTGATGGGATTCATCCCAGAATTCTAAAAGAACTAAGGGTAGACTAGTGACACCACTGACTACCCTTTTTAACAAATCATGGAAGGATGGGGTGGTACCCGAGGACTGGAGGAGGGCAGATGTGATTCCCCTTCACAAAAGTGGGAGCAAGACAGAAGCAGGAAACTACAGACCTGTTAGTTAACTTCAGTGATAGGGAAAATGATGGAATCACTTCTGAAGGAAAGAACTGTCGAGTATCTAGAGGCCAGAGGGGCACAGGACCCTAGGCAGCATGGATTCACAGTGGGAAGGTCATGCCAGACGAATCTGATAGATTTCTTTGACTGGGTAACCAAAGTAGTAGATCAGAGAGAGGCTGTGGACATGGCCTACCTAGACTTTAGCAAGGCATTTGTCACAGTCCCACACAAAAGATTAATATACAAGTTAGCCAGCCTGGGAGTGGGTCCCAAGATGACAGCCTGGGTAAAGAATTGGCTAGAGAATAGGACACAGAGAGTAATAGTAAATGGAGTCCACTCAGAAGAAAGGAGGGTTACTAGTGGGGGTACCGCAGGGTTCAGTATTAGGATCGGTCCTCTTCAATGTCTTTAAAAGCGACATTGCAGAGGGACTGGAAGGAAAAGTATGTCTCTTTGCAGATGACACAAAGATCTGCAGCAGAGTTGATGCACAGGGTGGGGTGGAAAGGATGAGAAGGGACTTGGCAAGGTTATAGGAATGGTCAAATGTATGGCAGCTTAGATTCAATGCTAAGAAGTGCAAGGTAATGCACCTGGGAAACAAAAACCCAGGGGAAGAGTACACAATGGGGGGGTGAGATACTAACAACAACAAAAATGGAAAGGGACCTGGGGGTAGTCATATCAGATGACCTAAAGGTGGGCAAGCAATATGAGAGGGCAGCAAGGAGGGCTGGGGGGATACTGGGATGCATAGGGAGAGGCATCACCAGTAGAAAACAGGAAGTTATTATCCCTCTGTACAGACAGCTGGCAAGACCCCATCTAGAGTACTGCGTGCAGTTCTGGAGACCCAATCTCCGCAAAGACATAGACAGGATGGAAGCTGTCCAGAGGAGGGCAACTAAAATGGTGCAGGGTCTGCACCGGAAGACATATGAAGAGAGATGAAAGGAGCTTAATATGTATAGCCTCGAGGAAAGAAGGGAGAGGGGGGACATGATAGAAACGTTCAAGTACCTCAAGGGAATCAACAAAGTCCAAGAGGGTAGCATATTTCAAAAAAAGAGGTGTGCAAGAACAAGAGGCACAATTTGAAGATGGGGGCGGTGGCTCAGAGGTAATTTAAGGAAGTATTTTTTCACAGAGAGGGTTGTGGATGCATGGAACGGCCTTCCGGAGGAGGTTGTGGAGTCAAAATCAGTGGTGGAATTCAAGCATGCATGGGACAGTCATAAGGCCATTCTAGGGGGTGGGGGTAGAAAGAAGTAGGCTGCTGGTTAACTAGGATCTGCAACTTATCCAGTAGGTAGGGAAATGGGCAGACTGGGTGGGCCAAGTGGTCCTTATCTGCTGTCAAATTCTACGTTTCTATGTATGTTTCTATGTAACCCAGGTCTCTAAGAGATAGAATGTCTGGGGAGTGTTAAGTTAGTCAGCAATTCACAAGGTCCAGTTTGGGCAGAAGCCTCCTTATATTGATGTGCACAGCTTTTATGCCTTTGAAGTGGGAATCACCTGTTGCAGTGAGGGGGGACCAGAGTTCCATTCAATGTCGCCAGAAATAAGCAAGATGAGAGAAACATGGAGAAAGTAACTGAGAATTTCCACCCTTCAGTAGGACTGAGAGTGGGGTGCCTATACTTGGAATTGTGCATTAGAGTAAGATAGTAGGGTGAGTGAGGTGGCAAGATGCAGGGAGAGAGGGCATGAAAGAAGGGCAAGGGTTGAGATAAAGGAGATTGTAGGAAGAGTTTGAGAGGGGTGGGGTGAGGACCACCAGAAGGGAAGGGGGGATAGAGGATAGAATGTAAGAAAGGGAGGACAGGAGTAGGAATTAGGAGTGGAAGGCATGTCTAAATTATGCTCAAGGGGATATTAGTGTATATACTAAATAGGCCAAAGGAGGGGGAGTCTAGATAGATAGGGAGCTATCAGCACTATAAATCAGTTTGAGAGAGTGGTAAGGAATGAACAGTCAGCCAGCTATACTGAATGAGATCTAGTGGGAAGAAAAGAGAGGTTTCTGCACTTGGTGTGTAGCTTCTCCTACAATCAGTGTAGGAGAAAGCAAGTGGCAGTGTAAAATATGCAGACTGCCAGCCTCGACTGAAAGCAAGGCCCTTTAGAGAAGGAAGAGTATAACCTGCAAATTACAAACTCAGGCGAGAGAATTCTTTGTGTACCATGCACATACACATGTGATGATGGCATGGTAATGCCCTGTACACTTTAGCTGAAAGGCCAGCCAGCGAATGGTGGGAGAGGTGGAGGGAGGGTAGAAGCCAGTGCGTAGCACTGGCAGGAAATAAACTGCTCTCTTACAGTAAGCAATTAATCATGCACCCTGTCCTACAATTAGCAAGCACATTAAATTCAGTCTAGGCTACAGATGAGGGATGAAAAGCAGAAATTGGAATGCAGGCTTCAATGCAAATGGAGCCAGTATAAGCTGAAGGCAGCAGAGTTTGTAATGGTTTGGAGCTGTTTCATTTGGAGAGTGTATCTTCTTTATGGAAGTGGGGATCAGCTGCCAAGAAGAATTGTTCTCCTTGTCAAGGCAGGGCCTTTACTGTGAGAATGGGTGGTCAGGTGGGGGTCAGCCGCCGAGCAGCAGAGGTGTTCACCCAGTTTGGGCAGGGTCTTCATTATGGAAGTGGGGAGCCAGGCAGGTGTCAACTGTTGAAGAGCAGAGGTGTTCGCCCAGTTGGGGCAGGGCCTTTGTTGTGGGAACAAGCCTCCATTGTGAGGGTCAGCCTCTTGAGGAGCAGAGGTGTTCACCTGGTCAGGACAGGGCCTTCACTATGGGATCAGGTGGCCAGATGTGGGGTCAGCCACCAAGGAGCAGAGGTTTTCACCTGATCGGGGGAAGGGTGTTCGCTGGGTGATTGTGTAGTTTGTTGGACCAGCGGCAGAGCTGCACTTAATGCGTAACTGACAATGAGCAAAACTCATGTTGCGTACCTACGTGCAGAGATAGTCCAAACTAGAGAAGGGTGCGGGGGCACAGCCCCCCGATGAAAGGTTAAGTACATTAATTAAGTCTGCTATTATGTTTGTTTTTTACACTTTTTCATGATAGTTTATTTTATTTGTGATGGTTTTGTCAGTTGGGTAAGCTAACATGTGTGGCTCGTTACATAAGCATTACACTAAGCTTACGTTTACTGTGGAAAGCGATGTGCAATTCCCCTAGCTTTTGCGCTACGCAACCTGGGTGGTCCGACTCTCTACACAATCGCCATTCGTTGTGGGAGTGGGCAGCCAGGCAGTGGTCTGCTGCAAAGGAGTAGAGGTGTTTGCACTGTAGGAGCAGGTCCTTCATTACAGCAGTGGGTGGCCAGGTGGGGGGGGTCAGCCATTAAGGAGCAGAGGTTTTCACCTGATCGGGGTAGGACCTTCGTTATGGGAGTGGGCAGCCAGGTAGGGGTAAGCCACCAAGTAGCAGAGGGTTGGGACAGAGCCTAAAAGGGGGTCTTTAGCTTGACTATCCTGAATGGACTTCTGTCCTGAGTGAGCCCTTGGCTCCTGTCTTCCTAGTCCAGGGGATTTTGTCTGAACTTGGGTAATCTGACTCATTAGTATCAGTCAGTGGTGAAAAGGAAATCCTGAAAGATATGAAAATTACATACTCACTTTAATTCTTATACTTTCAGGAATATCTTCACCATTGATTCACATGCCCATCTGTTATTGCCCGGGTTCACTTCATTTTTCATTCTCTTTATTGGTCTCCCTCCCATCTCCTGTGCTTAGTTTGGGTTGTGAAGACACTGTATTTTTTTGTTTGTGGACCTTCTTATGTAACCCCCCCTGTGAATGGGGGTTCCCAAAAGTCTTCCAGGAGCTTGCCTGAGTGCTCCAAGTCTGGGCGGTGTTCAGCATCTAAGCTGTTTAAATGCGGTTCCAAGTGAGTGCTATTTGAGCCGACATATACTGTCTCTTTAAGAGTTGTCTGCTCTGCAGGCATAATTAATTTGGATTGGGGTCTATGTGTTGCATTGCCTGAGTCCCGCCCGGGCTGCTGTCAACTCGCTCCATTTCTGCCATTGATAAATATGCAGAGGGAGCTTTACTGAAAGGTGTAACTGTTTGGTAGGAATTGTTTAGAGTAATAATGAAAATACAGTTTGTCTAACCTGCTTTTCTTTGCAGTCTGGACTGTTTTTGCTTAGCCCTCTATTCTGGTACTGAACTGCTGAATTGGACCAATCAATGTGAAGAGGGGATTGTTAAAATGGAGTCTGCTGGCAAATCAGAACTTGGACTCTCATTGTGGAGCCAGCCACCTCTGTACTGTATGACCAGTGCCTCTGGGAAATGTAGTTTGGACCTTGGTGCCTTTTTGCACCAACAGAGGAAGCCCTACTGTGATTGACAGCCGAACCAGCCAACCGAACTGGAGGGAACCCAAAGGAAATGCCCTGCACTGTTGTTGGCAAGCCAGATCAGTAGTGACAGTGAGGAGAGAGAGCGAGGGAGCTCTGCTCTTTCTGCGGTGTGTAGTTCACGCAGGAAGGACATTGGAGGCCCTGAAGTTGGTCTGCAGCCATTGTGAGTGCTAGTTCAGACTGAATCCGAGTTTGTGAGGAGAAAGAAGAACCAGAAGTGTGGAAGCCAGGTTCAACCTGAAGAAGACCAAAAGTTTGCTGAGCGCGATCGGCCTGTCAGGGACTGCTGATACTGTGTGTGCTCCCAGGTATTTTTGCAGTAATTGCAATCGAGATCAAGGAGCAGCCTGCCTGGTATAGTACTTTCCTTTTACATATAAATGTGTCTAGTGCTTTTGGGGACTGTGATTCCACTTCCTCTCTGCTGTGAGTTCTGTGTTGAATGCTGGCAACCCAGAAACAACACCTTCTAGCTTGAAATCTGTGTGGGGTGTTATGAGTACAGCTCAGGGCAACCCACTGCAACAGTTTGTAAATCAAAAGTGTGCCATCTGATTTATTGTGTTTCTTTCTACGAACTGAGCCATCCGGCACCGGATTACAAGTTTGTGTTGTGCATATATTTTCTTCCAACAGGGCCCCATCCAGCTGCACCAGCTGGCCAACCCCGGGCAATGGACCTGGCTAGCCCCCACATCCTGGGTACCCAGAGTGTGACTTTATGAACCCCATATGTGTGCACCATACTGTGATTTGAACATTGCCAAACCAAATCAACCTGATTGCCCCTCCTGTGTTACTGTCCCCTAAATAAATCAGATTTGTTGTTATTAAACTATATACTGTCTGTGTTGTCAGTACATATAGAACCAACATTGCATTGTGTTGTGTATGTTGCTTAACCTTGTTTTACAAGGGGTCCTCAGAAATGTGCTGCAGAATCCATCTCAAGGGTAAGTGGTATCTGTATGTGTGAAACATGTTCTTCAAACAACATGAAGTCTTGCTATATTATGACATATGCAGTGAGTCCCAACCTTCAAACTGCTCCGGAGGTGAAAGAGTTAACTTTCCATGCCAGGCATGGAACTTTGAGCTCGAGCTTGGTTGAGGGCAGTGGACATGGCCTATCTGGACTTCAGCAAGGCCTTTGACACTGTGCCACATAGAAGACTATTGCACAAACTGGGGAATATGGGTGTAGGCAGGACAGTAGTGCGGTGGGTAGGTAACTGGCTGGGCAGCAGGACACAGAGGGTGGTGGTAAATGGCTGTCACCCACAGAGGAAGAGTGACCAGTGGGGTACCAGGGATCAGTGCTGGGACCGGTACTATTCAATATCTTCATCAGTGACATTGCACAGGACCTAGAAGGCAGAATTTCACTGTTCGCTGATGACACAAAGCTCTGTAACAGAGTAGACACACCAGAGAGTGTAGACAGAATGAGAAGGGACCTGCAGAAACTTGAAGAATGGTCAGGGTTTGGCAGTTGAAATTCAATGCAAGGAAGTGCAAGATGATGCATATGAGCACAAAAACCCTGGCACAATATATCAGTTGGGGGTGAGGATATAGCATGCACCAAGCAGGAAAGGGATCTTGGAGTTATCATCTCTGATGACCTCAAGGCAGGGAAACAGTGTGACAAGGCAGCAGGTAAAGCAAATAGGATGCTGGGATGCATAGGCAGGGGCATCACCAGCAGGAAAAGGAGGTCATAATTCCACTATACAAGACACTAGTGAGGCCGCACCTGGAGTACACTGTGCAGTTCTGGAGACCTTACCTACGAAGGACATAGACAGGGTAGAGAAGGTTCAGAGGAGGGCAACAAAGATGGTGCATGGATTGCATCACAAGTCCTATGAGGACAGGTTGAAGGCACTGAACATGTACTCCCTGGAGGAGAGGAGGGAGAGAGGGGATATGATAGAGACATACAAGTATCTTACAGGGAGGAACAGGGTGCAGGAATGCACTATTTTTAAGCAAAAAAGATGTTCCAGGACTAGAGGGCATGGGATGAAGTTGGAGGGAGGACGATTCAGAGGAAACGTGAGGAAGAATTTCTTCATAGAACGGGTGGTGGACAAGTGGAACACCCTGCCAGAGGAAGTGGTGGGGGCTGAAACAATCACGGGATTTAAGAATGCATGGGATAGACATAAAGGAATTCTGGAGGTCAGGGGTAAGGGGCAACAGACTTCCTGGAAAACATAAACTGAACTTACAAACTTAAATGGGCAGATTGGGTGGGCCATAGGCCCTTATCTGCCGACACTGTCTATGTATCTATGTATGTATCTATGTATGAAAACTCTATCTGTTGTTCTTCAAACTCAAACTGTCAGATCTTTACGAGCAAAACTCACTAAGACTCTGTGTGGAAGCTGTAAACCTACACTAACCAACTGGCTACTAATTATATAAACACATTTTCTGGTGCCAAAACAAAGACTCAAGTCAGGAGACCCAACAAATGACAAACACAACACAGATCACCCCAAAAAGGAGGGGTTAAAAACAAGGTGGGCATCTACTAAGTGCCCACACTGCCCTACCCACCCACATCCTAAAAGTAAAGCTTTGAGAGGGGCAGATGGGGGGTCATATAGCAAGACTCATTAGAAGAAACAACATTACTAAGGTGAGTAATTTTTCTTCAAACAACATGAAGTCTTGCTATATTATGACATATGCAGACTACACAGCAGTACCTCCATGGAGGAGGGACAGAACCCACTTATGAAATAGGCTCTGAAGCACAGCTGTGTCAAACCGAGCATCACTCCTAGCCTGGATGTCCAGGGAGTAATGCTTGGTAAAAGTGTGAACTGTTTTCCAGGTAGCTGCTTGACATATCTCCAGGATAGGGATATCCCTGGCAGCAGGCAGAGACGCAGCTGTACCTCTGGTAGAGTGAGCTCTCAGGCCTGAGGGAGGAACCTTACCCAGTTTTTCATAGCAGAATTGAATACAAGAGACAATCCACCTGGCAATGGATCTTTTGGTGGCAGGTTTCCCTTTGCCAACCTCACCATAAGTGAAGAACAGTTGGAGGGAGTCAAACCTGTGACCCTTGGTACGATCTATGTAGTAGCTAAGGGATCTTTTGACATCTAAACTGTGCAACCTCCTCTCGCCAGAGGAGGAATGGTCAGTGAAGTACACGAGAGAGACATAGATTGATTAAGGTGGAAATCTGAAACCACCTTAGGCAAGAACTTTCTGTTAGTCCTGAGGACTACCTTATGTCTGTGAAAAGAGATAAAATCAGGCTCCACTGACAATGCTTGTAACTCACTTATGTGTCTGGCAGAAGTGATGGCTACCAAAAACACAGTTTTCCAAGTCAAGTACTTAAGCTCTGCTGAAGACAAGGGCTCAAAAGGGGGTTGCATAAGCTGGGCAATGCAAATATTAAGATCCCAGGCAGGAGCAGGATCCCTGAATGGGGGGGTTGGTGTGAAGCAACCCTTTGAAAAACTTGGAGAAAACAGGATGGGGCTGAAAGAGAAGAAGGTTTACCTGCTGATAAGAAAGCAGACACGGCTGCCAGGTGCACTTTTAGGGTAGCTGGTCTCAGCCCCAAAGTATTTAGATGGACCATATAGTCCAGGACCGTGAGTAAACCAGCAGATTCTGGGGGAATATGCTTTGCAGAGCCCCATATGGAAAATCTCTTCCATTTGGAATTATAAGTAGCCCTGGTGGAAGGCTTCCTAGAAGCCTTCAGGATATCCAGTACACCTTGGGAGAGGTGTAGGTCAGCAAACTCTAACTCTTCAAGAGCCAGGCCTTGAGATTGAGAGATTTGAGGTTCGGGTACCAAACTCTCCCCTGAGCACAGGATAACAGATTGTGATTCCTGGGAAGACACAGGGGAAGGTGGACTGCTAAGGACATAAGGAGTGGGTACCAGGGTTGTCTGGCCCAGTCTGGAGCAATCAGGATTATCTTGCAGGGATGAGATCTGATTTTGACTAGCACTTTGAACAGGAGAGGGAAGGGGGGGAGGCATAGAGAAACTTCTCTTCCCAGCTGAGAAGAAAGGCATCCAGGAGGACTGAGCCCAACACTGGGGGCCTGCAACAAAAAAGGGAAAGTTGGTGATTGTCTGGGGCTGCAAAAAGATCTATCTGGGGTGTGCCCCATCTGGCAAATACCTCCTCCAGTACTAGGGGATCCAGAGCCCATTCGTGATGGCCCTGGGAAATCCTGCTGAGAGCATCTGCCAGGACATTGTCCTTGCCTGGGAGGTGAACTGCTACAAAGGAGGTGTTCAGAGAGTAAGCCAGAGACCACAACTTCATTGCTTGTTGCACAAGGCCGTGGACCGGAGTGCTTGCTTGTGTGATGTACCACATTGTGGTGGTATTGTCTGTTCTGACCTGAATAACTTTGTTCTGAACAGATTTGGAAAAACTTGAAGTGCTAGAAAACTGCTCTGAGTTCCAACAGATTGATGTGGAGCAGAGATTCCTGAGGGGACCACAATCCCTGGGTAGTGAGGTCGCCCATGAGAGCTCCCCATCCCAAGAGGGATGCATCTGTAGTAAGGGTTAAGGAGTGAGTCTGAGGGGTGAAGGGGACTCCCTGTCTCAAATTGCCCTGGTTCTGCCACCACTGAAGGGCTTGGATCAGGGTTCGAGTCACTGGGATTAATTTGGTTAGAGGGTCCCTCCTTTGAGACCAAAAGGCTCTCAAATGGAACTGGATGTCCCTCATCTGAAATCTGGCTCCCAGCACTACTGCTGTCAAAGCAGCCATGTGTCCCAGGAGCTGGAGAAAATGCCTTGCTGGTCGAGAGACCTGCAGGGTGAAGGATGAAGCCAGAGAAATCAAGGTCCTTGCTCTTTCCGGAGGAAGGAAAGCTCTGGCTTCTTTTGTGTTCAGTGCTGCACCTATGAAAGTGAGAAGCTGGACAAGTTCTAGGACTGAATTTGGAAGACTGAGAAGGAAACCTAGAGAAGTTAGCAGTTGCTGAGTTACCTGAAGATGTAATCTGACTTGGTCTGGAGACTTGCCTACTATGAGCCAGTCGTCCAGGTAAGGAAAGATGGCAATTTTTTGCCTTCTTAAATGGACAACTGCTACTGCCAGGCATTTTGTGAATACCCTTGGGGCAGATGTGAGGCCGAAGGGCATTGCTCTAAACTGGTAATGGCCTGAGGGCAGTTTGAATCTGAGGTACTTTCGATGGGAGCTTCTGATGAGAACATGAAAATAGGCATCCTTGAGGTCCAGGGACAGTAACCAGTCCCCTGGCCTTAAAGAAGGTAGAATAATTCCCAGAGTCACCATTTTGAATTTTGGTTTTAAAAGGTGCTTGTTTAGGTACCTGAGATCCAGGATGGGCCCCCATTCTCCTGTCTTTTTTGAGGTAAGGAAGTACCTGGAGTACAATCCTTTGCCCTGGTGTAGGGGTGGAACCCTTTCCACAGCTTTGAGAGCCAGGAGGTTAGAGACTTCTGCTTTCTAGGGCAAGAGCCTCCATTAGAAGAAACAACATTACTAAGGTGAGTAATTTTTTCATATGTGGGGTATTGGGAAGGTAACTCCTGTGTACTGTGTGCTGTACTGTGTGGGCCACTAGTGGGAACAAAGGGAGGGGTCACAGTGTCCCAAAGGGCTGTGCTCAAGTTAGTTTAACCACTATCAACCCTGACCTCTGGGTGGAGGCACCTGTCATAAAACCTAGGCTCCTCAACCTGTCAGTAGCCAAGCAGGCAGGGGTAGTAGCCCTTGGGATAGCGCCATCTATGGGTTACACTTACATGGGTCAACAGGTCTATCTTACACCCTTAGCTTTAATGCATAAGGGCTGCTTAGATTATGCAGTAACTCCTTAGTAAACAAACTGGTCAGAGCCGATAAGCTCTTACCTGCAGCACAGCTCTCACAGCAGTGGCTGGACACGGAGTTCAGGTGGTAACAACGGAGCACTGGTGGAGCAGTGGCAGAGTAGTAGTGGTTTGTGGAGGAGCAGCGGTTGCCACTCACAAGATGGTTGCAGGGGCAAAACTGCACATGCACGATATTCGCACATGTGCAGTAATGCCTAAAGTGCACTCGAGAAGAAGTGCACCATGGGATTGGGGGGAACCTTACTGCAGAGGGGAGATCTGTTGCAGAGGACAGCGCCTATGCCAGCAGCACTGTCCTGACGTTGCTGCATCACTGTAGGAGAACACAGGATCATGTTCTGGAGCTGACCCCCTGTTCTCCTTCAGTGATGGCATAATGTCTGTGTAGCTTTGCCCATGCAGCCATAAAAAGGTACTGAGCTGACTGAGAGCTGGTGCTGAGGTAAGTCTGGCACCATGAGCCATTCTCGTGGTGTGTGCATACATACAGCTTTCCTCATAAGCGGGCCTCCTGAAAAGTTCTGGATCCCACAGGGTCCTAGCACCTCCAACAAAGACCCATTAATTTGAATCAATTGCAAAGTTATCCCTAGAAGATCAATAACTATAGTGAGTATGCAAGTTTCATTTTATTCTTGAATGCTGGTGGTAGAATTTATCAGTCGGTACAGTTCTACTTAACAGTGACTATTTGACGCTGGAACTGGATGGGAAATGATTATGGTCAGTTAGATTTTAATAACTTTATCCTAATATGGAAAGTTTTCAATTAACTGTGGACCCTGTTATGTGTGGAGGTGGAGTTTCCACTCACTCTGGATAGGTGATGATCTCAAGGCAGAATAATGTGAGGAGGCTTTGTATGTTGCCTGCTGGCTATACATCTGACCACTGGATGAAGAGTACTGTTTAATCAGTTTCTTGCCTTTCAGGAGCACATCACTGAAACAAGGAACAAGAAAAAAAAATGATAGAAAATAGTAATCAAATGGATTTTATTTTTCACAGGATTGCAAAAAAATTCTGCAATTTAACATACGTGAATGGGGGCCAGATCCAGCAGAACACATTTTGGATGACCTAGTTGAAAAGATCGCTGGTAAGTAGTGGTTCCTGTAGGTACTGGACTTCTGCTGAAGGAATGAGACAGAAGAATGAGTTTCCTAACATAGTGTGACTGTTGGAGTGTAATGAAGTTGTATACTGTAGTTTAAAATTGTCCCTGCAAAATGTCACACCTTGAAGTTCCTTATTACTTTTGTGCAGTGTTTATGAAACTGAGTTACTGACTTTTGACATGTACACTGTATTGAAACAGATTTACTGAAAATATGAACCAGAATTAGGCATTGTGGTCTATTGGGTAGTTTGTTTGTTAAATTCCTACAGAGTGTCCCCCTCTCCTGGGCTCAGAGTGCCTGTAGAGTACACATAGGCTGGGATATTCTGAAATGCACCAAAGACCGGCGCAAGTCCTGTGCAGTGCAAGTCAGGTGCACTATGGCAAACTGGGTGACATATTCAGAAGTAGCACCAGCCGAACTGCACCGGTGCAAGTCAGCTGAATATAGCACAGTTGCACTACGGCGCAACCAGAGAGGCACCATGGCACAACCAGAGATGCGCTAGCACAACCAGGGAAGTACAGAACACAGACAAGAAGCCCAGGGACATAGCCGGGGAAGCTCAGTGACAATGGGCACAGGACCCCAACAGCAGGGCACACCAGTGCACACACAGGCACAGAACAGGAGGGATGAATGGCCAACACACAGTGGGGCACAGCCACCAACAGGGGTCCTGTGCACCACATCAGCTGGAGCCAGGTCACTGGTGGTGGACAAGTGCATGCCCCTGAACCGTACCCCAGACCACAATAGTGGCACGGTCAGCTGGGGACAAGAGGGGACAGTGGCAACGCAAGTCCACGAATGATGCCCACCAGCCAGCCGGCCATGGTCACCACCACACTGCAATGGGTGCCCACCCCCATGTTCCTGATGCCACACACACACACCCATGCCCCGCATACACACAGGCAGCCCACACGCTGGGCAGGAACTGAGCCAGGGCCCAGGCAGAGGGCCAGATCCCACAGGAATGGTCGCTCAGCAAGGGATGCAGCCGACCCCACCCCAGTGTGCAGACACATCCAGTCAATACACTGTGGCCAAGGGATGACACGCAGTGACACACATAATGGACCATGCAACACACACACAGTTGTCACGGAGCATGACAGAGGCAGCCATGGCTGTGCCTAATCCCCATCACAACCCCAGTGTGACATTGAGAAGGAATGTGGAAATGCACACCTGCCTCGCGCTGTGCAGGTGGAGCCGCCTGCTGCTCACCTGGCTGTGCTGACCTGGCCACCTCTGCCCTGACCCATCTACGGTCTTCCGGCCCTGTGGACAAAATTAAGAGAGGTGGACATCAGTTCATAGACACACATGAGGAGCCCCTCACCACCACACAGCCCGCCATGCACTGGGTATGTCCCTGTCTGTCCATAGGCCTACATGCCAGCATGGCTGCCACCAGTGCAGCAGCCATGCTTGATGCATGTTGCCCCAGGCCGATGATGTACCCCTCTGCAGGCCATTCTGTGCAGTCCTGCCAACACCACAGTATGATGCCTGGCCATAACAGCAACATGAGCACACCTACCTGGCTGTGGCACTGAATCTCACAGGACACAGGCCTGCAGATACCGCAGGTGGTCCAGTGCCCTCCTCTGCAGGTCCTCATAGAGGTGCCTGCACTGCTTCACTGAGCACCCAACATCAGTCTGCTGTTCCAGGACCTCCGCCACATGTTGCCTGCCACACTTTCACCCTAGCCTGCTGCAGTGGCACCTGGCCATACAGCTGGCCTTCATATGGCTGAACTACAGTCGCCAGGTTGATTAGCTCAACCTTGGACCAGTTGACTGCCCACCTGTTCTGCCTCTGTGCTATGCTGATCCACTGGGTTACACAGTAACTTGGCCGTGTATCGGCGCACATGCCTGCCAGATGTGCAGAATGCGTAATAGGGTACAGAGGGCTGTAATCACACAATACGTGGCTGTGTGGTCACTGCACAGTGCAGGGCAATAGTGCAGTCCTGGGCATGCGCAGCACACCAGAGTCTAGAAGGGTCACTGGATCACGCCAGGACCCGTGGGTCAGAGGTCAGCACCCCCCTCGCATGCAATGCACAGGTGCACAATAGAGGCGCTGCACACAAGTGTGATTGCATACTGGTGTGGCATGCGTTGTGCCATGACATCATACATGCTGCGCAGGAAGCAGGATAACAGTGTGGCCAATGCCATGCACATGCACACTGAGGGCATGCACACTGTGCATGCATGGGTATTGCGCAACAGACTTGCTCTGCCACAACTCTATTGCACATGGTGCAATCACGTGATATTCGATCATGCAAATCACCTCATGAGCCATGGCATGGTGCAGTGGGGTGCATTAGCATATCATTACAATTGCTCACAGGTGAATTTGCATGCCTTGCGCATTAAAAGCACCGTGGGACAGTGCAGCCCACAGACCGGTATTGCAACCACTCAGGTACATGACCAGAAACATTGGGGTCCGAGGCCTCGTCACACACTGCTACAGGGTGTTGCAGTGCTACGTGCTAGCGCTGACACTCACCGCTGTTCTTGTCCACAGGATGAAGAATATCGGGAGGTGATGGAGCAGAGAGTCAGGGGCCTGCACTCAGGTGCTGGCCTAACTTTATAGCTGCTGAGATAACTGCCCTCTTTGAGGCCTATGTGGATTGGCAGGGCCTACACAGTGGTGCAATGGGCATGCCACAGGAGCATGTGGCTGCCTAGGGGGAGGTGGACCAGTACGTGAACACCCATGGGCTCCACCACCGCACCACCCAGGAGTGCAAGAAGGCTGGCACAGATAGAAGGCATATCAAGGACAAGGTTGTGGCCATCCAATCATCCCACAGTGCGACCAGTGGTGAGCCATCGACCGTGCCACTGCTGACTGCCATGGCGGAGCTTTTTTTTTTTTTTTTATTGAAATCTAGGATTACAAATACCTTTGAGCAGGAACTGCTCGTTTACAAAGGTTCCACGTCGAAGGAATGGGGAGTATCCATACATACAAAGGTCAACATAATAATACATAGTTACACAATAACAAGAAGTAAGAGACTGAGGCTTAGGAAATTCCAGTAATTCAAAATGTGCCAAATGTTAGGTAGCATGACATAACCAGCCAAGGGCAATCTTGGAAATAAGCACTGCAGGTGAGAGGGAAGGGGGTATGCAGGCAGGAAGGCCATTGTCGGAGGGTAGAGGGTGAGGGTAAGAGCTCTAAAGGGGAGAGAGAGAGAGAGGAGGGATAAAAGTCAGGAAATGCCCCGGGGAGGAAAGGGAGAGGGGGCAAGGGGGTAGGCAGGTAGAAGGAGGCAAGGCAGGGAGAGATAGCTTTCAAGACTGAAGTAGAGGGCAGTGAACGGTGGGCCCCCGATTAAGCGAGGCAGTCACAACGACTAGTTGAAATTAGATGAAGTCAGAGTTGTCTCTTAAAAGGGACAAGAGCAGTGGCATCCACTATCAGCCACACAGCAGTGGAGGGCTTGCCCAGTCATGGGTTCCAGACAGGTGGCAGCCCCACACTGCATGGTATGTCCAGCCAGCAGGTGTGCCTGCCATGGGCATGTCATGTAAATGTGTCCGAGGCCATGGCCACTGCCCCTGTGTGCGTGGATGTGAACACACAGTGCGACACAGTGGTGGGTGGCAATAGTGGCATGGGTGAGGCTGGATGGGTGGGTGGGGTCGGGGTGTAGCTAGGGGGATAGGGGGTGGGAGTTGCAGGGGTGGCCATGGGGTTTGCTGCTCCTCTGACACACTGTCCTTGTTTGCAGCACCAACATGCCTCCATGGAGGGGAGTGGGTGGAGGTGGCTGTGGACATGGATGTCTGACCCTCAACCTCAGTGGGTAACCAGAGCCATGACAGGACACGTCTCAGCAGTGTCGGGCATGTGGCCATACCTGACATGGGGTTGTATGACCTTTTGGCTAGATCCCTGCATGATGACAACCTGGAGGTGCTGTGTGCAGAGACCCAGCTCAGAGTGGCATCCAACACTAAGGATGACCTCACACTGGTGTCTGACACACCCCTACCTGCCACACAGGCACTGGCTGATCCCAGCGCTGTGCCCGCTGCCCCACAGCTGCCCCCCATCCCTACTGGTGTGGCTGTGTGTGGCACCACAGCCGTGTCCGGTGTGGGTGGTGGTGGTGCTGTGGGTGCAGCGGAAGTGCTGGGCCCTGTCCAGGAGACAGTCAGGCTGCAGCAGCAGGATGCAAGTGACGTTGGGCAGCGTGCCACAGTGCCCACTGCAGGTGCACCAGGCAACTCTGTGGCCCTGTATGGCCCTCTGTGCAGCATCCACCTGAGCGGGAGGCTGTGCAGTGGCGTGCTGAGACCTCTCCCCCAGCCCAGCGGCTAGACCAGGAGGACTAGAAGGCCAAGAGGCTGCAGGAGCACACCTGGTTACTGCGGGCCTCTGTGGAGAACCAGGCATTGCTTGCTAGTGAGGTGTGTGCACTGTGGACAGCGGTGTGCCAGTTGGCTGAGCAGCAGGACAGGGGCAAGGCATGGCTGATGGACAAGCTCACCCAGATGCAGGAGGCCATGACTGTAGCATTGGACCGCATGACCTGTGCCATTGTGGCATCAATGGACCACATGGCTGGCAGCCCCTGGGTTCAACCATATGTAGAGGACCCCCTGCAGTGCACTATCCACCCCATGGTCCTGGCATCTGGTGACACTGGCATGGTGGACACCGGGATAAAATTTCAGCATCCCAGACACCCTTGGGGCAGGCCTATTTGGCTGCCAGGACACCCCTGCATGGAGTCGGACATAGTCCCGCACATCAACCCCTGGAGGGTGTCTGACACCCTCCCCCCCGCTTGGACGATCCACAACAGGCATCTGCTGGTTAGCCCTGGCGTAGCCACCCCTGTGGCCATGGTGGTCATTGGACTGGACGGTTGTTGTGATATATCCGCTGCCCCACCCTGCCATCCGCTGCTGTTGCCACATGCACCCGTGGGGGGCGGGGGTGCAGTGCGTTTGTGGTGGCACTCATGTGTGTTATGCTGCGTGCCCCTTGTGTGAGTGTGTGGACCATGCTGCTGGGGCATGTGGCATGAATATGATGATAGGATCTCAGCACCGGTGCTGCCTGTGCACCGGTGTCATGTGTCTGATCCATGCCATGTCCCTCACCCTGTGCGTGTGCAGCTGTGTGTGTGTGTGTGTGTGCCTGCCTGTGCACATGCCACTGCTGCATGTGTCTGTGTGTGCATGCCTGTGTGTTTGTGGCCCTGCACTATCTGATGTATGCCCCATCCCAGCATGCCTACTGCTGCTTCCATCCCATCCCCTGTGGTGTGTGCTGGGCTGTGTGGGCCATGCCTTTGTGTCTGTGTACTCACTTCGTTGTTTGTAATGCTCCCTTGCCATCATGTCACGGTGACGCCGTGCCTCCTGTGTTGTTCTGGGATCCCTCCTGCCTAGGGGTGCCTGACCACCACCCTCTGGCTTATTACCTCCATCGATCCTGCTACTGTCACCCTCATCAGCTTCAACTACTATTCCACGGTCAATGGCCATGTTGTGCAGGATACAGCAGGTCAGGATTATGCCACAGGCTTTCGATGGCTGGATGGAGTGGTACCTGAGGACTGGAGGAGGGCAGATGTGATTCCTCTTCACAAAAGTGGGAGCAAGGCAGAAGCAGGAAACTACAGACCTGTTAGTTTAACCTCAGTGATAGGGAAAATGATGGAATCACTTCTGAAGGAAAGAATTGTCAAGTATCTAGAGGCCAGAGGGGCACAGGACCCTAGGCAGCATGGATTCACAGCGGGAAGGTCATGCCAGATGAATCTGATAGATTTCTTTGACTGGGTGACCAAAGTAGTAGATCAGGGAGGGGCTGTGGACATGGTCTACCTAGACTTTAGCAAGGCATTTGACACAGTCCCACACAAGAGATTAATATACAAGTTAGCCAGCCTGGGAGTAGGATCCAAGATGACAGCCTGGGTGAAGAATTGGCTGGAGAATAGGACACAGAGAGTAATAGTAAATGGAGTCCACTCAGAAGAAAGGAGGGTTACTAGTGGGGTACCGCAGGGATCAGTATTAGGACCGGTCCTTTTCAATGTCTTTATAAGCGACATTGCAGAAGGACTGGAAGGAAAAGTATGTCTCTTTGCAGATGACACAAAGATCTGCAACAGAGTTGATGCACAAGGTGGGGTGGAAAGGATGAGAAGGACTTGGCAAGGTTAGAGGAATGGTCAAATGTATGGCAGCTTAGATTCAATGCTAAGAAGTGCAAGGTAATGCACCTGGGAAACAAAACCCAGGTGAAGAGTACACAATGGGGGGTGAGATACTAACAACAACAAAAATGGAAAGGGACCTGGGGGTAGTTATATCAGATGACCTAAAGGTGGGCAAGCAATGTGAGAGGGCAGCAAGGAGGGCTTGGGGGATACTGGGATGTATAGGGAGAGGCATCACCAGTAGAAAACAGGAAGTTATTATCCCTCTGTACAGACAGTTAGCCAGACCCCATCTGGAGTACTGCGTGCAGTTCTGGAGACCCAATCTCCACAAAGACATAGACAGGATGATAGCTGTCCAGAAGAGGGCAACTAAAATGGTGCAGGGTCTGCACCGGAAGATATATGAAGAGAGACGAAAGGAGCTTAATATATATAGCCTCGAGGAAAGGAGGGAGAGGGGGGACATGATAGAAACTTTCAAGTACCTCAAGGGAATCAACAAAGTCCAAGAGGGTAGCATCTTTCAAAACAAGAGGTGTGCAAGAACAAGAGGGCACAATTTGAAGATAGAGGGGGTGGCTCAGAGGTAATTTAAGGAAGTATTTTTTCACAGAGAGGGTTGTGGATGCATGGAACGGCCTTCCGGAGGAGGTTGTGGAGTCAAAATCAGTGGTGGAATTCAAGCATGCATGGGACAGCCATAAGGCAATTCTAGGGGGTGGGGGTAGGAAGAAGTAGGCTGCTAGTTAACTAGGATCTGCTGCTTATCCAGTAGGTAGGGAAATGGGCAGACATCCAGGAAGTACATCAGTGGCGCTTCTTGGAACCAGATCCTCAATGGGTCAGACTCGCCGAACATCTGGACCTGCCCCTGACAGCTCCTACTTTAGTGCCACCCTGGATCGAGCCTCATGCCTACTTTGTTTCCACTATTTGGAAACAACCGTCGGCTTTAGCCCTGCTTCCTAGGAAGTCTAACAGGCTATATCAGACTCCTGAGGGTGTAGATTTTTTGGACTCTCACCCCTGCGCAGAATCGGTCATGATTAGCGCCACTCACAGCACCTAAAACATCTAAGCTCATCTCCTCCGGATAAAGAATCTCGCCTCCTGGACCAGTATGGAAGAAAAATTTATGCCTCTTTCACACTGGGAATTTGGGCCTTGAATTATGTTGCTCATATGGGGGATTACCAGAAGGCCATCCTTACCCAGGCAGAATCTAAGATTGACTCCTTACCCGACTCTCAAGTCAAGCAGGAGTTAGCTGATTTAGTCCATTCTGCTCGTTCAGCCAGTCATCACATTCTGCGGACGACATACGATGGTAATTAACTGCGGGCGGAGCTCGCTTTCGCCGTGAGTCTACGGCGTCATGCCTGGCTCCGAGTATTAGGTTTGGTCCCGGAGGTGCAATCCGCGATCCAGGAAGCACCTTTCAGGGGGTCGGTGCTTTTCGGTGGTGATGTCAAGGACATCATCATCGACTTGCGGGAGAAGGGGACGGCTCTGAAATCTGTGGATTCCATGTACTGTCCCCATCACCCACAGCGCCGTCCATTCCTCAGATGCAGTCAGCCAGAAACGAAACCCCAAGGAAGGTGGGCCACTAAACATCGGGCCCCTGCAGCTACCAGGCCCCCTCTGCCCAAAAAAGCAGTGGGTGCCCCAGCTGCAGCACTGCCCCACACCACCTGACTCCTCCCCTCTCCCACCGCCTCCGGACACACTGGAGGAACCGGTAGGAGGGAGGTTCTCCCTCCACCTTCCAGGTTGGGAGAGGATAACAATGGATTCATGGGTGCTTCAGATTATCGTGGAAGAGCACTCTATAGAGTTTCTACAGAAACCACCCCGCCACCCCCCTCTGAAGTCGTCCTACCCAAGGGACCATCTTCTTTTGGTCCAGAAAGAAATCTCTGCCCTCCCCGTGAAGCAGGCTATAGAGCCCGTTCCCCCTCACCTTCAAGGGATGGATTACTACTCCCATTTCTTCCTGGTCCCAAAGAAGACAGGAGATCTCAGACCCATTCTCGATCTCAGCTCTTTGAACCTTTACGTGGAATACAAAAGATTGAGGATGTTCTCCCTACAGACCCTTTTGCCCCTCCTTCAGCCTGGTCAATGGCTTTGTGCACTGGATATGCAGGATGCGTATCTGCACATCCCCATTCACCCTTCTCACCACAAGTACCTTCACTTTGCTTTCCAGGAGGACCATTACCAGTTCCGGGCACTCCTGTTTGGTCTTTCCTCGGCACCCTGAGTCTTTACCAAATGCCTGGTTGTGGTAGCAGTCCACCTACGTACGATGGGAGTTCAGGCATTCCCTTACCTGGACAATTGGCTCCTGGTGGCCTCGTCCAGGGAGGAGCTCCTGCATTTTCTCTCCCTCACCCAGCAGGTTTTCACTTGCCTGGATATTACCATCAACCATTCCAAGTCTCATCTGGGTCCCTCCCAGAGACTACAGTTTACCGGGGCTATCCTCGATATGACGGTAAGCAAGACCTTCCTGCCTCCAGACAGGGCGGCCTCTCTTCAGTCACAGATTGCCTCGCTATCACAATGCAGGAAGTTTCCAGCGAGGTCGGTTCTCCGTCTCCTGGGGCTCATGGCGGCCGCCATCCTGACAGTTCCCAGCACTCGGCTCCACATGAGGATCTCTCAGTGGACTCTTCGCTCCCAATGGGATCAACTGGTAGATGACCTAGATCATCTGGTTCTGATCTCCTCGCTGATGGCTTGAGACTTGCAGTGGTGGATGGTTCAAGAGAACCTGTTTCAGGGGGTCCCTTTCTTTCATCTTCCCCTCTCCCAGACTCTGATTACAGACGCATCAGGCGAAGGTTGGGGAGCCCATCTGGGTCCTCTCCGAACCCAGGGTTTGTGGTCCAGATTGGAGCTAGCTCTCCACATCAATATGCTCAAGCTTCAAGCAGTACTGTATGCTCTCCAAGCCCTTCACCAATATATTCTTTCCTGTCACCTAGCCATCCAGATGGACAACATGTGCGTGGTGTGATACATCAACAAGCAGGAAGGGACTTGATCCTACCCTCTATGCAGGGAAGCAATGAGGGTTTGGGACTGGGCAACTCAACACAACCTTCACCTCACAGCGATTCATGTTCCAGGAGTCGACAATACTCTGGCAGACAAGCTAAGTCACTCCTCTGCCCTGCCACATGAGTGGGAGTTACACCAAAAGGTGCTAAATCACATCTTCCCCCTTTGGGGGACTCCACAGGTAGACCTGTTCGTCTCTTCCCAAAATGCAAAACTTCCCAACTTTTGCTTGCTTTTTCCAGAGTGAGGCGCTTTCTGGAACAATGCTCTGTCTCTAAGCTGGAAGGGCAGATTCATCTATGCTTTTCTCCCAATTCCACTGGTCCCTCGTGTGTTGCAGAAACTATCAACAGAAGGAGCGAGAATGATTCTGATCGCTCCTTTCTGGCCCAGGCAAATCTGGTTCTCTCTTCGACAACAATACTCAGAGGTTCCTCCTCTTCCTTTATCTCAAGGTCTGCTGACCCAGGATCAGGGGACCCTGGTCCATCCGGGACTCAAGTTCCTGCAACTCCATGCATGGCTCCTGCAGACCTAGCTCAGTTCTGCTTTGGTGTCTCTCCAAAGGTAGCAGAGATTTTGGTGGAGGCTAGGAAACCCTACACTAGGTCCACTTACGCCATGAAATGGAAGAGATTTTCTATTTGGGCCACCTCTAGGAATGTGGAGCCTTTCTCCTGTTCAGTGGCCATTCTGTTGGAATATTTACATCACCTCTTTGACCTGGGTCTCAGTCATTCCTCCTTGAAAGTACACATGGCATCTCAGCGTACCATGTTCCTTTCGCAGATAAAGCATTTGCCCAATTAGAGGTCTCTAAGACCTTTCTTAGAGGGGTCCTTCATCTGAGGCCCCCCATCAGAACTCCTGCTCCCCCTTAGGACTTGAACTTTGTTCTAGAGAAACTTACCCTTCCTTCTTTCGAACCTGCGGCCTCCGCAGATCTGAAGTTTCTTTCGTGGAAGACACTCTTCTTGGTGGCCATTACTTCCACTCGAAGAATTTCTGAGCTCCAGGCCCTTATGTGTAAAATCCCATACCTGATCTTTCACAAAGAACGGGTGGCTCCTAAGTTTCTACCTAAAGTGGCAGCAGAGTCTACCTTAAATCAGTCTATAGAGTTACCTGCCTTTTTCACGCAGTACTCCAACCAGGGAGAATATTTACTCCATACCATGGATGTTCACTGGATTCTGAGATACTACACCGACAGGAAGAAGGATTTCAGAAAGACTGACCAGTTGTTCATCTCTTTTGCTCACAAAAGGGAAGGCAATGCTGTTTCCAAGCAATGCCTGTTGAAGTAGTTAGCTCATTGCATCACTTTCTGTTATGACAAGTACAACAAGACCCTTCTGGGTCAGGTTAGAGGTCACTCCACTTGAGGAGTAGCAGCCTCTGCAGCTTGTTTCAAGAATGTGTCTGCAGCAGACATGTGCGCTGCTGCCACCTGGACTTCCGTCCATACCTTTATGAAACACGACAGTTTGGACATTGCCTCTCGCCATAGAGCAGGCTTCGGGCTAGCTGTTTTGCAAGGCCTCCTGTCTTGAGGCCTGCAAGACTACTTCTACTTTCAGGAGTCGTTTCCTCCTTCCGGTGCCTTTTATTTGTTTCAGACTGCTTGGGATTCAGTCCTATATGTAATTACTTACTGCAAGAGCCCTCTCGAAGTAAGATAGTACAGTTACATAAGAACTTACTGTAACAGTAGATCTTTGAGAGAGGCTCTTGCAGTAGGTAATACCTTCCTGCCCTCCATCCCCCTAGGCTTTTCAGCTCTTTTTCCAGGAATGGAAACATCTGCTTTTCTTTCGTCCAGGCCTTCCGGGCCTGTGGCGGGAAAGAACTGGAAGGCAGGCATCTGGGACTGACCCTTTATACCAACGTCGCATGACGCCAGTCACCTGACGTGGGGGCGGTCCCTCACCAGGGACTGCTAGCTAGAAATTTTTCTGTGGGGACCTGCCGCCGGCCAGCGTCAGTCCTATATGTAATTAGCTACTGCAAGAGCCTCTCTCAAAGATCTACTGTTACGGCAAGTTCTTACGTAACTGTACTTTCTGTGGGTGTGGATATTGTGAACTAGCCACTCTGGCAGTCTTCTTTTCTACTTCAGATATGCTGGATGTCTTCAAGCTACGTGCCTACCACTCATCAGCTGGTATACTCCTTGGCTGTGCCCCTAGATGTCAGATCTTCCTTTTCATTTGAAGAGTCAAGTCTGCTACTTCACAGGTCCGTGTGTGGTGTAGGCATGTTCTCACCCCAGGGGTCCTTTAGGATATGTTGCAGCATGTAATATGCTGGCTAGGTTGAGTTGCCTCAGAGTTGGAGTATATGATAATAAATAAACATAAATTAGCCAATCAGAAGACAGTTGGAGGATATGCTGAGTGGAGCATGCCCAGGGGGCACCAGAATTTTTTCTGTGCCTAAGAAACACTGCCACTGAGGTGCTCCCTGTCTAGTTACTAGAGAAACCATTTCACCAAAGCCATTTTTTTTGTGTTGAGCTAGAATTTTCTTTGAAATTACTTATTTTCAGTTTGTTTTAAGGGTTCTCTACTGGTTTCAGGGAACTGTGATTTTTCTTTTCATTGTGGTTCTCCACTGTTCCCTTTTGCTTTTTTGAGGTAAAAATACATCACATCTAGAATTATTCAACGGTTTCCTCAGTTATTTTGTTAATGGTTCCCTTTTCTTAGCTGGAACCACAATTCTCTCTGTTTTTTCTACTACTTCTGACGTGTTAATCACGGTTCTTTACAGCAAGGGAACTGACCACGTAACTCTCTTTTCCTATTTGGTAAACAAGAAATAAAGGGATTTTCTGACAACTGGCATACTCAACCAAGTATCAAAAGGCCTTGTGGAGCTCATTTCTGTCAATATTAAACCAGAAGTCTGACAAAATGCTTCATGACATAGCAGAAACTGTCAAGACTGACTTGGACGTTACTAAATACCACTTTTACATGACTGTTGACAACAATGACACAGCCACCAGAATTATGGCTCAGGCTATCTCCCTTAGACGCCCATCTGGGTTCAGAACGACTAACTTATGGCAGGATACACAGTCCAAAGCTATAGACTTTCCTTGTGAATTTTTTTTTTGTTTGGATACAGGACTGAGGCATCTATGAAAAAAGTGGACAAGTATAAGTCCACTTACGAAAGCAACACAGCAAAAGAGGAAGCCTTTACATCACAGATGTCTCAGTACAGAGGTGATATGAGCAAGGGTTTTTATCCCAGGGAATACAGTATAACCCTCATTGTTTTCCTCTCTGAGGAACTCTGTCCAGTCCTCTCTTAGCCCTGTCTATGCTGTATAACCCTCACTGCTTTCCTCTCCGGGGAAATCTATCTAGTCTTCTCTTAGCCCTGTCCATGCTATATAACCCTCATTGCTTTCCTCTCTGGGGAAATCTGTGTAGTCCTCTCTTAGCCCTCGTTCATGCTGCTTGACTCTCACTGCTTTCTTCTCTGGGTAAATCTGTCTAGTCCTCTCTTAGCCCTGTTCATGCTGTATAAGCCTCGCTGCTTTCCTCTCTGGAGAAATCTGTCTAATTCTGTTTGTTTGTTTTGGTCTTTAGTAACCGGATAAGGCCCACTAATTGCAAGCACCTGTTTTCAGGGGCAACCTGGGAGCATTTGGCGGTTAAATGTGATGTGCTCAGGCCGGGTCGTGTGCAGTGGGTGTTTACTCACCTGGTAAAGGTGATTGTGTTGGTTGATATCCATGGCACTCCAGACATTACCTCATGGGTTTTAGCCCACCTGATAGGCTACTGATGCACATGACTCTATGATCACATTTCTAGTATATCCAGGTCCTAGAAACCCCTGCTCTCCAGTTCGAATCTTCCAAAGCTGAAAGTAAGGTTAGCAACAGGCAATACCGAGAAGAAAGAAAAACAGTAACCATCCTGTATAAATAATGCAGAGTGAAGCATATGTAACATCAGACCATAGGCCCCTACTTTAGTTTCCTGTTAATACAATCTAAAACTTGGCCCCTCCAAGAAAAAAGTGAGGGAGAAAGACTGAGCACTGATCAACAACATCCCCCACAGAGCGAGAAGCCTGAATCTGTGCCCCATTATCGGCCACCTAATCCACAAAGAACTGAACAAGCTCATCACACTCCATCTGTGAAAAGGCTCTTCAACACTGAAGACAGGCTGAATTGCACTGTTTGAAAGAGCTGAGCCAGTCGGTTCTGAGTGGCAGCAATCTCCCCAGACAGGAACTCTGCCTTCTTATGGGCGATTGTTGATTGGTAGTCTTGATAATGTTCTTACAATCTAAGATGGTCATCCAACAGGGCAGATTTCCACCAACACTGCTCTAACCTTCGTCCTTGTCGTCTCAACTCCCTCAAGGTCCCATCAAACCAAGGGGACCGAGGGTGAAGAGATAGAGGGTGAATGCGGTTAGGAGCAATAGAATCTAGTTCTGTGGTCGTGACCTTATTATGGACCTTCACCAAGGCCTCTGGATTCCTGCTTGCTGCCAGAAACTCAGATAGGTCAAATACTGCCTTTAGTCCTTCAGAGCTCACATTCCATAAAGGACAGTATCTGACCATCTCCACAGGGGTGGGCCTACGAAGGGAGCTGCAAATATTGAACCCCATGGTGTAATGATCGGACTACCTGACAGGTTCCACCACCAAATCGGAGGCTTCAACCCCCAGGAGAAAAACTAGGTCAAGAGAGGGCCATGTCTATGAGTAGCAGAGGTAACAATCTATGTAAGGCCCAGTGATGTCATCAACTGGAGGAAGTGATGTCCATATTGCGAGAGTTCTTCATTGACCCAGGCACTTAAGTCACCCAGGACCATCAGCCTGGGAGACCCAAATGCCATGTCAATGAAGAAGTCCTCTACTTCCTGGAGGAATTGCTTCTCATCTCCAGGTGGATGGTAGATGAGGGCTATCCTACAGCATACACCTGCTACTGTGGTACACTTTAATGATCCAGACTCCATAACCAGTACACTCGTGATGGGGTACAGAGGCTTGTCTCAAACAATATTGTAACCAAAAGCCAGTCTGTTTGTCTGACACCTGTTGGTAGTGGCATGTCTAGTGTTGTGTGTAAATGGACCTCTGTGGGACTGGCTACCTTGATAGGGTACAGAGGCTTGTCACAATGCAATACTGTAACCGAAAGCCTGTATGTTAGTATGACACCTTGTGGTGGTGTAGCTAGTGGTGTGGTGGCATGGCTAGTGCAGTGTATGAATGGACTTCTATGGGACTGGCTACCTTGATGGGGTACAGAGGTTTGTCACAATGCAATATTGTAATCAAAAGCCAGTCTGTTAGTCTGACAGCTGTTTGTGATGTGGGTAGTGGTGTGCTGGTACACAAAACAGAGAAAACAACACTTGTGTCGGGTGAGGGTGAGAACAGGGCATGGGCAGTGGGGGGAGGGATAGCTCACCCTAACAAGGGGGGGGGTTAGCAGTGAGTTCTCTTGGTGTGGAAATCTGAAATCCCTGGCTACACCCCTGCCATGACCACTCAATGCATGTTAAGCGCCCATCTTTGGCTGAGCCAAAATTGTTGGAGGACCACCAGGTTGTTTGCTGTACAGTAATGCTATTGGGTTGTCAGCCTCAACAGTGGCTGACCAAGTAGTTGAGATAACCTGGTTGATCAGATCTGCCAGGACCTGTCCTCATCATTGATTCACACTGTTGGGTTCTGTGATGGAGGTACTAGGACCCCTCAGGAACCAGAACTTTTCAGGAGTGGCAGTGCTGAGGTAAGCTGTGTGCATATGTGGAACCAGGAGACTAGCTCATGCTTCATTCTTACCTCACCACTGGCCCTCAGCTGCCTAAGTTCCTTTTTTCCCACCATCAAGTGCGCTTCAGTCATGACCTTGCTAGCCAGTTAGGAGTCAGATCATCATGTCTATTTGATAACAGCATTCTGTTTGTCACATTTTAGTAATTTAGAGCTAGTGTTCATTATCTGTATATCAGTTTAGTTTTTTCTTTTCTTTACTTTTTCACCTCCCCTTTCTTTTTCTTTCCTTTCCTAACCCCTCGCGACTTCCTTCTTTCCTCCCCTATTTATACCTCTGGCCACATGGCACTTGGGTTGATGCTGTGTGCATGTGCACAGTAGTGCCAGCTCCTAAAGTTATTTTCCCAGGGAGTTTTAGCATCTTCGGCTGTAAGATCAAAAAGTTGTGCTCTGCAGAAGAGATGATTTGGAAGCTCTGTAGTTATAGTAAGTAACTTTCCTTTTTAATTAGCCATGTTTAATTTTCATGAGCTGTTGTCTATTGTGGCTATCTGGGTGCTCACCCAGACATGAGGCTGTAAATACAGAAAATATGTAGATCAAATATTAACTGCAATTTGCCTTTTAAGTATTAAGTTTCTGTATCCCTTCATGTTGTCAATAGGAATTACAGAAAAAACAACTACAATAAACCTGATATAATTTCTTCTATTTCAGCCCAAGTGACTCTTGATACTGTATATCAGGGAATTCTAAAAGGAAAAAAATTGTGTGCCAGAAGATATATTTGCTGTTTAATTGCCCGATTAAATTTCTCTTGTGTTTTACAGGCTACAGCGGCTCAGATATTCAGTGTGTCTGTGCACATGCTGCACTTTCCATCATCCATAAACAGATGTTTAACAACCGTGCAAAATTCCAACACCGAGTGTCATCAAGAAAGATAATGGAAACGGATTTTCTATTAGCACTGGAAAAGTTTTTATCACATTCTCAGGGAGGATTTACTGCCAAGCCACTGCACTCCAGTGTAACGCCATTTTTAAGGAATATCCTGAAAAATATAGTAGAAATACTACAGAGGATATTCCCACACTCAAAACAAGAATTAAAAAGAAATCCAAATACAGGTATGAACATAAGCATGCTTTACGAACATACAAATGTGCCAGCAGAAACAGACCATCTGGTCTATCTAAGTCTGCTCAAGTGTGCAGCTATCACCCCTAGTTTGCAGCAGCCTCACCCACTCTCCTCTTTGTCATCCCACTGCCACACCTACCTTTCCCACCCTCACTCTCCCCTGTTCCCTGTCCCGTGCACTTTTGAAGCTGTTCACAAATTTGCATGATACCACCCATACTGGTAGTGTGATTCATTTTGCTACCACCCCGTCTGTGAAAAAGTGTCTCCTCATTTCCCTTCTAAATCTTCCCCCCTCTATTCTCAGCCCATGACCCTGGGTGTCCCTCATCCTCCTTAGCTTAAATACCCCTGTCTGCCCCATACTTATTGATTCCCCTCAGATACTTGAATGTCTCTATCATGTCCCACCATCCCTTCCATCCTCCAGGGTGTACATATTCAGGTCCCCCAGCCTGCTTTTATAGTCTCTACCCTCCATTCCACATATCATCTTTGTTGCCCTCCTCTGCACCCCCTCCAGTAGCCTGATGTCATGCTTTAGGTATGGCCTCCAAAACTGCACACAGTACTCTAAGTGCAGCCTTACCAGCAAACTGTAGAGGGGCAAGATCATCTCTTTTTGCCTGGATGAAAAACCTCTCGCTATGCACCTCAGCATTTTCTTAGCTTTTGCAGCCATTTTCCTGCACTGAGCAGTGTTGTTCATGGTCCTTTTTTTATTACCTCAGGTCCTTCTCCTCCTCAGTGATCCTCCCTTAACCCGCCCCCACCAGTATTCTCTCCTTGGCTTCTTCATCCCAATGTGCATAACTTTACACTTCTTTGCATTGAACCCCAGCTGACACCTCTCTGACCACTCCACTGGCTTACTTAGATCCCCTTGCAGCTGCTTCCATCCCTCCCCTCCATCCACCAGTGCTCTGATTTTGGTGTCATCAGTGCACAGACTTACCTTGCTTACCAGCCCGTGTACAATGTCTGATATGAAGAGCCCAAATAATACTGGCCCCAGCACAGAGCCCTGTGTCACCCACCCATCACTGGCCTTGAAGTTGAGAGCTCCCCTCTCACCACCACCAGTTGCAGCCTCCCACTCAGTCAGCTTGTAGTCCAGTTCATTATTTTTGGCCCTACTCCTACACTAGTTCACTTCCCCCCAAGCCATCCATGATGCGCCAAATCGAAGGTCTTGCTGAAATCCAAGTAAAGAACATCCACCACATGACCCTTATCCAGCTCACCTGTCACCCAGTTATAATACTGTATCAAGTTGGTTTGACAAGACTTCCTTGAAATGAACCCATGCTGCCTCACATCCAGGAGGCCACTGTCCTCCAGGTATGATACCAGTCTTTCTTTTAGTATTATTTCCATGAGTTTGTACACTATGGAGGTGAGACTTACCGGATGATAATTACCCGGTTCATCCCTTGGCCCGCTCTTGTGTAATGATACTATATGCGCCACACTCCAATCCAGTGGCACACATCCCGACTTCAGTGAGGTACTGTACAGATCTGCCAGTGGCTTTGCCAGCACCTTTGCCAATGGCACATTCATAAGGCAGAAAAAGAAATGGGCAGACTGGATGGGTCCTGTGGTCCTTATCTGCCATCAATTTCTATGTTTCTCCACCATCTCGCTCAGCACCCTGGGGTGGGTACCATCCGGCCTTGGTGCTTTATCTACTTTCAGTGCCCTCAATCCCTCTAGAACTCTGCTTGCCTCAGTTCTTCCATCTGTCGCCTCCTCTCCCCATCCCCACCCTCCCAGCTCATGGTGGCAGCAGTCCCCCATTTCATTCCATGAACACTGAGCAAAAGTATTCATTCAGTGCTTCTACCTGCTCCTCCGCCTTTTCCATCTACTCCCCACCCTTTTTTATCCTCACTATTGTCTCCTTGCACTTCCTTTTCTCCCTGATGTATCTGAAAAAGCCCCCACCCCCACCCCATTAATTCCCTGTGCTGATCTCAGCTCCCTCTGGGCCTTGGCTTTAGAAATATTCAGTAGCTGCATGTACTGTTGTTGTGCTTGATTGATTTTAATGGATTGTTTTTTCCTCTGGATGATAATTTATTTTAAATACCTTATTTTAAATAAGAAAAAAAACTTTAAAAGGAAAGACTATGGCCTTATTCTTAATTCGTATTGGTATTCCAGGAGGACCAATCTTCACTATAATTCACACCAATGGATTCTAAACCAGAAGTGCTAGAAGCCTATGGGAGCCAGGACTTTTCAGGAACTCCAGCGCCAAGGCAGGCTGTGTGCACATGCAGCATGACGATACTAGCTCACACTGAATGGCTTACCTCAGCACTAACCCTCAACCACCTCAGTTCCTTTTTTTCCTGCTGTCATGTGTGCTTTAGTGTTGACGTCGCTCACCTGCCAGGAGACAAAATGTCACATCTATATGACAACAGTGTTCAGTTTGCTTTATCTTAGAGATAAAGATGCTGTTTGTTATTTTTGTGTCAGCTTACCTTAACATTTAAACAGAGGACTTTTTGTCAGTTTCTTATAAACAACGGCTAAGGATTATGAATGCTGATGGTGACAATCAGGAGCCTCTTCAGGCATGCTTCTCAGACAGTGGGCAGTGTCTAGTCCAATTCCCTCTCTGAGGTAGGGTTCTGACAGTGGATGGTTCTGTGTTCAGGAGGGTGGACAGGCCTCTTTTAAAGACAAAAAGAAGTGGTTCATTCTCAGTCAAGGTCAGGAATCTGGCACCCCTCGAAATGGTACACTGAAGATTGCCCTCCAGTAGGTCTGCAGTGAGGTCCTCTGCATCCAAGAGCAGATGCCCTTCCCGGCTGTGTCAGTATCCCCAATGGTTTCTGCTGGTGTATGTTTGACATATCAACATCCTCTTGAGTCCTTGTCGGTAATCAAGCCACCAACACCTGTTCCACTAGATACACCCTCTTGCAGTGTCACTGTCATGGAACCAGCTCTGGTACCTTCATTTGGTCACATCTGGGCCAGCTGGACCTCCCACACCATGGGTGGCACTGAGCTTGCTTCCTGTATCATTTCCTTTGGAGCCTGTTCCAGGGCCATCTCCAATGCCAGAAAACCCCTTGGTGCTGGGTTATTTTTTTTCTGATGATGCTGTCTTTGGTGCCAGTTCTTTGTATTCCAGTGCTGGGCTCAGTGCCAGCTCCTTCCTGGCTAGTGATAGGCACACCACCAGCTCCCTCTTGGCTGGTGTGTCATCTGACCTTCTGGCTCCCAGAGCTGAGCTTGGCATTTTAGGGTCCACCCCTCACCCAGCCCCTGTTTCCAGAGAGGAGCTAGATATGGATGTGTCTGACCCCAACCTCATCATTTCTGAAGGTGGTGATGATGACTCCTTTTATAGCCTGGAAGCTGGATACTTCAGTCCCAGACCACTTTCCTGAAACACAGGAGAATCCTTTCCAGGCTTTGTTTCGCAATATGTATGCAGCCCTAGCTTTTGAGCCTTCTGCAATTAGTCCGGGAAAATGCCTCAGTCTGAAATGGCTTAACATTTTCAATATGCTAGTTAACTTTATACCTCCCATTTCCACTACATTTGAGACCCACTCAGATACAATGCAGGCCAGGCCTGCATCTATTACCTCTGTCAGCAGATAAACCATAGGTATGCTGTCCCAAAAGACATGCCTATTCTGGCTTCCCAGCCTGTTGCTGACACGATTGTCATTCTGGATGAAAATGACAAGACCATTCTCCCTCAGGAGGTTACAGTGCATCTGAATCAATAAGGAGTCTTGTAAAATAGGCACAATGGGTAAAAGAGCATTCCAAGCAGCTACCCTTAGTATGTAGATCAGGGGCGTAGCCGGGGGGGGGGAGTTCCTGGGTGCTCAGAACCCCCGCCCACCTGACTGTGCGCCCGACGCCTGCTTGCCATGTGAAGTGCCAAAAAATAAATTTAGCCACAGTCAAGTGGGAGGATGCGATCCCTCCTTGATTTACTTACAGACAGATGCAGTGCCAGATTCCAAGACTTCCACCGTGCGTCACCCATTGCCATTCTTTTCCACCAGCGAAGCAGTTCATTTAAACTTTAAAACCCACTGTCTGCTAAGAATGGGTGCCGGTAGTTGACTAATGAATATGTGCCCTGCCTCCTCCGGCGCTCGGCTGAGACACGAAGAGGCATCGGCTGTGCATCACATGATTGCAGAGTGGAGCAGTCACATGATGCGCACTTCACACTGGCAGAGAAAGAAAGATTCCCGCGTGGAGGCAGCAGCAGCTAGTGTCTTGGCTAGGCAGCCTAGAGTGGTGTGCATTTAAATCAGGCGGATCATCGCGGGCTTATTCGACGTGACAGCATGTTAAGGGAGACGGGGGACTCGGTAGTCTCAGGCAGGCTGTAGCATTAATAAGATCAGCCTGGGAAGAGGCTGACTAGTGAGGGGACGAGTGTCAAATCTAGAGAGGCCTGAGTGTCTAGTCAGACTGAGAAGGCAGACTCGAGTGTGCACAGTGATCAGGGATTTTACAAGGTAGCGCTGCTACACTCTGGCAAGGAATAGTAATGGGGCAAACATGATTTAAAAATGAAAGGGTGGGGTATTAAGGAAAAATTACCGTGGGGGAGTCCTGGAATTTTGATAAAATAAGTAGCCTGAAAGTGGGAATTTCTGTCAAATTCTGTGCTAATTAAATCAGTTTAAAAATTCTGAATGGAAAGTGTTCTTGCACTCCTGTATTTGTCAGGATAGAACTCCTGAGCCATGTTTTGCAAAATATTGTGAACTTATATTGTGTGACATAACATACAGTATAAATCTGCTGAACATCAGCCCTATTATACTAAAGATGACCAATGGAGACATTTATTTATTTATTTATTTTTGCTGTACATGAAATTGGGATGTGCTAATTGCAAGACAAGAATAATGGTGGTAGTGTAATACTGCTCTCATAACAAACTGCAAAAGGACATCCTGGTAATGTGAGCACTGAATGGGGGCTGATGTGACTGGGGAAATAGAAAATAAAAGTGTGATCCTACCCCTAAGTCACACGTCGGCTCCTTCGATGTGCGCCGGGCATTGGAGCCTACGACAGACCCTCCACCGTCTGTCGTCCCAGGTTCACCGCAGCCTTCGCTGCTATCCGGGGAGCCCGTGTTGCCCCTGCCTGACCCCGGGGATTTTTCACCACCATCCCCGGATGAGACACAGGATGCCTTTCCGCCGTTAGTCCCCTCCCATGGAACCGGATCAGCGCGGCCCCCAGACGCCCGGCCCGACACGGCTCTGTCAACGCCAGTTCCACGCCGCCCTCCCGACACCAGCGGGGATACTCCTCTTCCATCGGGCCTCCCCCATGAGTCTATCAATATTGATCCATCCGAGGGGTTCCTACTGGGCCATCTGCTCCAGCAACTCCTCCAGTGCCTGGGTATCTGCCATCGTATACGACGCTGGCCTACCCGGGTCTGCAGTATCCTGCGCTGCAGTACCCGGCGCTGGTTGCACCAACGCCGCAGTACCCGACGCCACAATACCCAGGTCCGGTATTCTCACAGCTGGTTACAGATACTCACCTTACAGGATATAATCCATAAAACTATCCCCCTCCTCTTCCTCCACCACCCCCTAGGCCGGCGGTGGATCTCCCGGAGACTCTGGCCTCCTGGTGGGCTGAGGCCAAGGCTCAGCTCACCAAGGAAGTTGAGAGCTGCCTTACGGTGATGGTGCCACCTCCGGCCCCTGTACGCCCCAGATGGCACAATCCCTCTCCACTTCCGGATTCCCGAGCCCTCCCCTCGGGATCCAGAGAGGGGCAGGTCACACGTCGAGGGATTCCCCCTAAGGAACCTGTTCCTCCCCCTAGATGAGTCAGGGAGTCTTACTCTGCTACCAATTCTTCATCTTCTCTCTCTGACTCCTCGGATTCCTCCGATGAATGTTCCGAGAAAGACGACGAGCCTCGCTCTCCCTCCAAGCCCCGGCCGAGGACTCCTCCGAAGTCTCCTCCGGAGGATCCTTCCTTCACGAAGTTGCTTAGGAAGATGCAGGAAGTACATCAGTGACATTCCTTAGAGCCAGATCCTCAGTGGGTCAAACTCGCTGAACATCTGGACTTGCCCCTTACAGCCCCTACTCTTGTGCCACCCGGAATGAGCCTCATGCGCACCTTGTTTCCACCATTTGGAAACAACCGTCGGCTTTAGCCCCACTTCCTCAGAAGTCCAATAGGCTATACCAGGCTCCAGAGGGTGTAGACTTTTTAGATTCTCACCCCTGTGCAGACTCGGCTGTGATTAGCACCGCTCACGGCCAGTCAGCACACCCTAAACACTTGAGCTCATCTCCTCCAGATAAGGAGTCTCGCCTTCTGGATCAGTATGGAAGGAAGATTTTTGCTTCTTCCACACTGGGGATTAGGGCCCTAAATTATGTAGCACATATGGGGGATTACCAGAAGGCTGTCCTTACCCAGGTGGAATCTAAGATTGACTCCTTGCTTGTTCGGCCAGTCGTCACATTCTGAGGACAGTCTACAACGCAGTGGACACCGCAGGGCGGAGCTCCACATTTGCCGTAAGTCTTCGGCGTCACGCCTGGCTCCGAGTGTCAGGTTTGGGGATTTCTGGGGGATCCAAGTTCTAGGTCACCTTCTCCCTAGGCTTGGGATGTTTATTATGTGATGGCTCTGATGCTGCAATTTAGAAACCCCAATAAGGGGGGTGGAATATATTCAAATTTGGAGGAAAGCTGTCACTCAGTCCCTCTAACAGACGTGGTTCTGGGCATGCGGGGCACCAACATAATGGTACTGCAATGGCAGTGACGGCAACAGTGCTAAAACACCAAGAGTGCTCCCACAATCAGAGCACCAGTGTACCAGTGTGCCATGTGCCCTGCAGGAAAAGGCTCCGCAGGCATTCAGAGTGCCAGGTAACTGAGATGCCCCCAATGTGGGCATGCACAGGGATATGGCTGTCACCATGGTGACCGGCAACAAACCGCCAGGAGAACCAGTGCAGCCTCGAAGAATGTCTACATCAATGCTCATGCAAGCAGTGGACAAGTGACAGCCATCATGATAAAACGTGGAAAGGGGTGCATACCCCAATAGGCCAACACTGACAAAGGACACCAGAGCAACACTACAGATGGGAAAAGGACAGGACCAATCAGAGGGGGACACAGATGGGAGACAGCATGCCAGAGGAACCAGGAAGGAGGGGCAGACTGCAACTCACGTCTCTATTGTCGGCCATGGACACATGCCCCCTGACCACCACAGTGTGTGCCAGGTTCACATCCCTGGCCAGCATGCCTGTTTCCCTTGGTGTTCCCATTTGCACCATTGTGTCTCATCCATGGTGTTTGCTGAGTTGCACCTGCCCACCCACATGGTCGCACACATGCTCATCCTTCAGGGGAGTGCGTCATCCCTGTGTGCTCTACCTGTATGGTGTGTGCATCTCCACTGTTGGCAGCCATTGATGTGTCATCCCCCATTCCAGTGGCACTGGGCACATGGGACAGTGTCACTACATGTGGGCATTTACTTGCGACCCTGTTCCCACACACATTGGGTCCGAGGGGACACTTCTCATGCTGCACTGTTGGCAGTGCTGTTCCTTTTTTTTTGGTTTGTTTTTTGTTTATTGATTGTGTAAGCAAACTTTACATCACAGTATTACTGTACATAGGAGGATAGCAATATAAAGGATCATTCCACCATTCTTCTCTTACAAAGTGCTGTTGAAGGACACTCCCTCTAGTAGTACATCATGGGGGGATTTATAAAAAATAATTAACATTAGACAGTATATAGCGATGCATGCAGCCAGGAAGGCCAGGAAGGCCAAAGAGAAATCCTAACAAACATGGGTTTATACAAAATAACTCTATTCATAGTGACTAGAAAAAAGTCTAACTGATTCCCCCATTGCTGTCAAGAGTATTTATAGTAAATATAAATTCCCAAACTCCCAGGAACAAAAGTCATAAGCAATACTGTTCCCATAATATCAGAAGAATTATATAGGTATTATTATTCACCTGAGACAAGTATAGGACTTAGAATAGATCAGGATAAAATACAGGGTAGTCATTAGAACATTTCTATGAAACTGAGAAGCACTTAGGCATGTTTCTAAGCACACTGTCTGCTAAAAGAAATCATACACTAAGGTCTTCCATTAGCTAGAAAAATCTACATTGGACTGCTGGCCCATCAACACAGCAGTTGCAATGCCGGCGACCTGGGTTCAGGAGCAGACTCCAGGGGAAGGTGGGGGCCATTGCCTACAACTGGCCTGACCCTGAGCAGAGGCTCAGGGTATAGCAAGGCCTGCATGTAGGAGAAGGCCAGCCACAGCACACAGTGGACGTTGGTGCATAGCACCTGACATCAGGGCACACACTGTGGAACAGGGAGCAAATGAGAAAATGCCCACTGACACTGGGAAGACAGGCTATCTGGAGTGTGCCTCCAATGTGCCCCTGCTCACCCAGCCACCTCTGGACTGATGAAAGGTATATTTATGGGGTGTATGCTGCCCCACCTTGTACTCACTCTGGGGGCAAGCTGCAGCTTCATGGGGTCCAGGAGGTAGGTCTGGGTAGAGTGGGAGGCAGGAGGATGACTCCTAGGTGTCTCTGAAGGGTCAAAGTTGGTGGGGTGTAGGGGGATTAAAAAAAAAATCTGCATTGGAAAGGAGAAGGGTTATTTAAATAATAAGGAGTTCCACAAATAGTCCAGAATGTCCCAAGCAGTTATTTCAGTTAAAACCTGGATAAGACATGCCCATGGCTTAAGTAAATAAAATTGGACCTCAGATTTAACAACAGAGCAGGTTCATTAGTCTCCACAGGACCAGATTGACAGTGATGTGATACAGGTGTCCTGAATGCCCGGAATCAGCGGTTACACCATAAAAGGTTGTGAGAATTCTGTGCAATATCGGGGGCAACCAAGGCTGAAAGAGGAGAGCAGCGACTGCTGAGGCACTCACCTGGCCTAATCACCCTAAAAACAAACCAGGTAAACCAGAGGCTGTGATAGGCAGAATGCGGTGAAGGTGCCTTGCTGGTAGAATACTAGAGCCAAAGTAGATTGCTGTAACCACCCTTCACAGTTGGTCTTAAATTCTACATCAGGAGCTGCTGTCGAGTCTCCAACAGCTAAAGCCAGCTCAGAGCGAGGACATTCCTAGCTATGGGCCAGGTGAGAAGGACCCCGCCCCAAGGCAGGCACGCTCAAGATGCAGACTTAGAAATGCAGTGTGAGACCATTGGGTACAGGGAGGCCCAGCACCAGAATGGTATGGCTGGCATGCCCCAAAACTGAAGAGGAACTGAATGAGTGTAGAGTGCTGGGAACTTATGTAGGTCAGATGGTAGTAGTGAGGTTGAGCATTAGGCAATGATAGTGTGAGCAAAAAGTGGACCTGCATGTAGGTTAGTAAGCAGTGCAGCAATAGTCAGACCTGCATATAGGTCAACAAGCAGAGTAGCAATAGTCGGATGTATATATAGGTCTGCAAAACAAAGTAGCAACAGTTGAATCTGCATGTATGTCTGAGGAGCAGCAATATGAATAATGGGGTAAGCCAGACAGACATTGAAGAAAGTCAATGAAGGTGATGAATACTTTGAGGATTTTTGGTGGTGGAGTCAGGATTTAGAACATAAAGTAAGTAGCCACATGAGGTCATGACTCCCCAAACACCCCCACGTCCCCACAGTAGGAAAAACAAGAAAATGATGGAAGGTGCCGAGACCCACATGCAGATATTGAAACTAGTTTATAGCCCTCTAGGCTTGGTATGTTTATTTTGTGACAGCTCTGCTCCTGCAATTTAGAAACCCAATAAAAAGGGGTGAAAAATATTCCAATTTAGAGGAAAGCTCTCACTCAGTCCCTCTAAAGGGAATGCCATGGGAGGTTACGAGAATGCTGAGCAACATCGGGAGCAAACAAGGTGGGAGGATGAGAGCAACAACTCCTGAATCACTCACCTGGCCTACTCATCCTAAAATCAACCAGGTGAATCAGAGGCAGTCGTAGGGAGAATGCTGCAAAGGTGCCTTGCTAGTAAAATACTAGAGCTAAAGGAGATCGCTGTAACCACCATTCCTGACTAGTCTTAAATTCTACACCAGGAGCTGCCATCGACTTTTGAATGGTTATAGTCAGGCCTGGAATGAGGATATTCCCAGCTATGGCCAGGTGAGAAGGACCCTTCCCTAAGTCAGGTACGCTCAAGCTTCAGTCTTTATAAATGCAGAGTGAGCCTGTCGGCGCAGGGAGGCCCTGCGCCAGGAATGGTATGGCTTGCATGCCCCAGAAAACAGAAGAGAAGCCGAATGAGCATTGATAGCTGGAACCTCACAGAAGTCAGATGACAATAGTGAGCATTGAGCAATAGTTCTGTAAGCAAAGAGTGAACCTGCACGTAGGTCAATAAGTCAAGAGTAGCAATAGTTTGACCTGCACGTAGGTCTGCAAAACAGTGTAGCCATAGTTGGACCTGCATGTATGTCAGAGGAGCAGCAATATGAATAGTGGGGAAACCAGCCAGGCATTCAAGAAAGCCAAAGAAGGTGACAAATACTCTGAGGATTTGTGGTGGTGTAGGCAGGATTTAGAATATAAGGTAAGTAGCCACACAGGGCCATGACTCCCAACACCCCCAAGTCCATGCCATAGGAAAAACAAGAAAATGATGTAAGGGGTGAAGACCCACATGCAGATATTGAAATTAGTTTATAGCATCAACAGTAGCTTAGGTGACCTCAGAGTATAATAACAGTGTACAGACAGAGAGCAGCATCTGGGTTGATTAACTATGGGTTGTAAAATTCATAAAACATAGAATGGAGGGAGGTGCAACGCTCTGAAAACAGCTGCAGGCAGTGTAATGAAACTGCAGCAGTGAAGTAGGTAAAATGAGTTGAGAAAGCATGACTTGAGCCGCCTAGCTTGGATTCAGAGTGAGCCTGAATCAGGTAAAAACAATTAAGTGTGTAACACGGAGAGCACTATGTGGTTTTTAGGTGAAACACACAGATAATGATTGCTGCAGCATTGTGAGAAAGTGAAAGCAAGTAGCATGAGCTCTAGGTCAGCAGTATGCTAAAAGCTTGGAAACAAAGCCCCCAAAATGCAAAACCAAAGCCACACAAACACAGAAAACAGGGAACACATGACAGAAAGAAGCACACAACCATAGGCAATATACAAACCAGATACAGAAAAACAAACACAGAAGTCTAGCGGAGATGAGCAGCAAGGGGGGTATGACCCTAGACAGCTGTAGAGGACAGACAGATCCTCCAGCTGACAAAGAAAAAGTGCTTCAGAAAGAGGCTGAATAGCTGGCTCTGTGGCGCCGAGCGAAGGGGTTTGCTCGGCACGCTGGTGACCTGGGTTCGCACCTGAGCCTGGGTGTCAGGGACGGAGTCAGGCAGGGGAAGGATTTTGCAGGCATCCTTTAGATGCCTCCATCCCAGGGGGGTGGGTTCAGCCTGGAGACCTGAGGACGTATTGGTGAGTGTGCTTGGGAGACATGTGGCCTTGACACGCCCCCCCCCGCACACTCTCATCCCAGGATCCTCTGTGCTCTAGCATGGCAGAGAACTGCAGTGAGCGAGGCACCAGAACACAGAAAAACACCACCCGACTGAGGCCTAGATGATGAATGCCCAAGGCTCCTGCCACCCAAATCCCTGGAACCAGCCTGGATCCAGCCCCGCAGAACCTGAGAAGCTGACTAGGGGCCACAAGACAATTTCCTCCTGGAGGAGAGGGACCCACACGGTACAGTGGTATACCGGGGCCACTCTCAGGTAGGTCACTATAGGAGCTGGTAGAAGGTGGTAGGGTGTCAGAGGGTGGTAGAAGACACTGGCGCTCTGAAGGAGTGGCAGGTCGGGGAGGCGGCAGGGAGGTGCATAAAAAAAAAAAAAAGAGCCTGAGAGGAAATGTTTATATAGGTTAGGAACGGGAGTGGCTGCCTGCTTGTCTATTGAACCACAGGCCCAGCCTTCCAAATAACGTGGAACCTTTGTAAAAGAACCTCTTGTTTAAAGGTACTGTAATCCGAGATCTTTGCTCACAAATCCTAAGTTTCTTCCTAAGCTGGTACAAGTTTACTTTGGACCAATCTATCCACCTGCCTATTTATTTTCCAGAGCGTATCAATCCAGGGTAAGCTACATGTGCACAGGATTCTGAAGTATTACCTACAGCAAACTAAGGACTGCAGAAAGTCTAAGCAGCTGTTTGTTTCCTTCACCCAAGGAAGAAATGGTCTTTAGTTTTCTAAAAGATGTTTCTCCAAATGGTTGGTTAATTGTATTGTGTCCTGTTATACTGAGCATGGCAAGGAGTTGCCAGTGATGATGAAAGCCCCTTCCAAAAGGGATATGGCTACCTTGCTGGCTTGCTTCTATGTGGTGTCTGCAGCTGACATCTGTGCCACCACTACCTGTATATTCACCATGCACTACAGCCTGAACATTGCTTTTCTGGTACAGGCAGACTTTGGCCATGCTGTTCTCCAAGGTCTTCTATCTCAAGCATTGATTTGCCAGTCTTCCAACACATCCTGCTGTGCCTGAAACTGCTTGGGACTTATTCCTATAGTGTGACCTAACTTGAGATACCCCCAGAGAAGATAGAATAGTTATGTAAGAACTCACCATAACAGTAGATCTTACTTCAAGAGGGCTCTTGCAGTAGGTAATTACATATGGGACTGACTTTTGGCAGGCGGCAGGACCCCACGGAAAAATTTCTAGCTAGCAGTCCCTGGCGGGGACAGCCCCACATCAGGTGACTGGCATCAGATGATGTCGGTATAAAGGGGCAGTCCCAGATGTCCGCCTTCAAGTTCTTTCCCGCCGTCAGCTCGTGCAGCGCCTCGTGGTGAAGTACATGCTCAGCCCTGTTGCTTCATCCTTTTTTTCCGAAAGTATCAGTATTTTGCATTTAATTTGTCAGGTGAATGTCAGTTTATGTCGTCCTCTTCAAAAAATAAGTGTGACTTGTGCGGCGCCCAACTGCCTCACAAAGACAGTCACTCCCTCTGCCTTTTTTGGTTAGGCCCCGACCACGTGGTCAACAAGTGCCTTCATTGCCTGCATTTCAATGCGGCCACCTGCAGATGACACCAGCAGTCTTTGAAAGCCCATCTCCTCAAAAAGAACATGTCCGCAATGGAGGAGGAGTTGAAGAAGCTTTGGCAGGCATCGACCTTCCCAGAAGGACATAAGAAGCGGGACAAAGAAAAGCACTGGGAGAAGGCCTCTTCTTCTGCGACTCCGGCTGGAGCTGTGGCTAACGTAACGTCCCCTCTGGGGGATCACCCGATGGCAGCCTCCAAGGTTTTGGAGGAGGCATCGGCCCGCCCATCGGGTTCACGTTCAAGCCCGCTGGGTGCCTCCGGGCAAAAGGAGGATTCTGCCCCCAGTACTGCCGCAGGCTTGCGGCCTACTGGTGTGGGCTCCTCCCATAAGCCGGACATCGGCTCCTCCAATGTCTGCCGGGAGAAGGCCGCTAAGATGCCCGACACTCCGGGGCGGCGCACGCCAGTGTCCCTTTCAGACCAGGCTGCTTCCCACCCTTGGCCCGCCTCCGACGAGGGACCCCCAAAGTCGGACGTCGGCTCCTCTGGCACCCTGCCTGACCCTGGGGACTTCTCTCCTCTGTCCCCAGGTGAGGCTCGGGATGCCCTTCCACTGTTAGATTCTCCTCCTGCAGAACCGGATCTGACGCCGGCTCCCCGGACGCCGGCTCTGCCAATGCCGGCCCTGACACCGGTCCCGCCGGCGCCGGTTCTGACGCCGGCCCTCTCGGACACCGGCGGGGGATATCCCTCTTCCATCGGGCCCTCCACCCTACGGGCCTGTCGTGGTTGATCTGCCCGTGGAGTTCCCTACTGGGCTGTCTGCTCCAGGAGCTCCTCCAGTACCTGGGCATCCACCATCTTATCCGATGCCAGTTTACCTGGGTCCACAGTATCCTGTGCCGCAGTACCCAGTGTCGACTCCATCAGCGCCGCAGTACCCAACACCGCAATACCCAGCTCCGATATTCCCGCAGCCGGGTTACGGATACTCACCTTACAGATATCATCCGTACAACTATCCCCCTCCTCCTCCTCCACCGCCCCCCAGGCCGTCGGTGGATCTTCAGGAGACTCTGGCCTCCTGGTGGGCTGAAGCCAAGGCTCAGCTCACCAAGGAAGTTGAGAGCCATCTTACAGCGATGGTGCCACCACCGGCTTCCGTACGCCCCAGACGGCACACTCCCTCTCCGCCTCCGGATTCCCAAACTCTTCCCTCGGGATCCATAGAGGGGCAGGCCACGCATTCAGGGATCCCCCCTAAGGAACCCATTCCTCCCCCTAGATGAGCTAGGGAGTCTTGCTCTGCTTCAAATTCCTCTTCTTCTTCTCTCTCAGTATCCTTGGATTCTTCTGACAGATGCTCTGAGAAAGACGACGAGCCTCGCTCTCCGTCCAAGCCCCGGCCAAGAACTCTTCCGAAGTCTCCTCTGGAGGATCTTTCCTTCACAGAGTTGCTCAGGAAGATTCAGGAAGTTCATTAGTGGCATTCCTTAGAGCCGTATCCTCAGCGGGTTAAACTCGCCGAACATCTGGACTTGCCCCTTTCGACCCCTACTCTAGTGCCACCCTGGATTGAGCCCCATGCCTACTTTGTTTCCACCATTTGGAAACAACCGTCAGCTTTAGCCCAGCTTCCTAGGAAGTCCAACTGGCTATACCAGGTTCTGGAGGGTATAGACTTTTTAGACTCTCACCCCTGTGCAGACTTGGTTGTGATTAGTGCCTCTCATGGCCGGTCAGCACACCCGAAACATTTGAGCTCATCTCCCCCGGATAAGGAATCTCGCCTTCTGGATCAGTATGGAAGGAAAATTATGCTTCTTCCACACTGGGGATCAGGGCCCTGAATTATGTAGCACACATGGGGGACTACCAGAAGGCTGTCTGTACCCAGGCGGAATCTAAAATTGACTCCTTGCCTGACTCCCAAGTCAAACAGGAGTTAGCTGACCTTGTCCATTCTGCTCATTCAGCCAGTCGTCACATTCTGAGGATGACCTATGATGCAGTGGACACCGCAGGGTGGAGCTCTGCATTCACCGTAAGTCTCCAGCATCACGCATGGCTCCGTGTGTCAGGTCTGGTCCCGGAGGTACAGTCAGCAGTTCAAGAAGCACCTTTCAGGGGTTCGGTGCTTTTCGTTGGCGATGTCAAGGACATCATCACCGACTTGCAGGAGAAAGGGATGGCCCTGAAATCTGTGGATTCCATGTACCGTCCCCATCCCCCACAGTGCCGTCCTTTTTGCAGACGCAGCCAGTCTCAAGCGAAACCCCAAGGAAGGTGGGCCACCAAACGTCAGGCCCCTGTCACCCAAAAAAGCAGCGGGTGCCCCAGCTGCAGTGCTGCCCCATACCACCTGACTCCTTCCCTCTCCCACCACCTCTGGGCTCCCCGGAGGAACCGGTAGGAGGGAGATTCTCCCTCCACCTTCCGGGTTGGGAGAGGATAACATCGGATTCATGGGTGCTTCAGATCATAGCAGAGGGGCACTCTATAGAGTTTCTACAGAAACCTCCACGCCAACCCCCTCTGAACTCCTCTTACTCAAGGGACCATCTTCCTTTGGTCAAGGAAGAAATATCTGATCTCCTCACAAAGCAGGCCATAGAGCCCATCCCTCCTCATCTTCACAGAATGGGTTACTATTCCCATTTCTTCCTTGTACCAAAGAAGATGGGAGATCTCAGGCCCATTCTCGATCTCAGCTCCCTGAACTTCTGTGTGGAATACAAGAGGTTCAGGATGCTTTCCCTTCAAACCCTCTTGCCCCTTCTCCAGCTGGGCCAATGGCTTTGTGCACTGGATATGCAGAATGCATGCCTGCACATCCCCATTCGCCCTTCACACTGAAAGTACCTCAGGTTTGCATTCCAGGGGGACCATTACCAATTCCAGGCACTCCCTTTTGGTCTTTCCTCAGCTCCCCGAGTTTTTACCAAATGCCTGGCAGTGGTAGCGGCCCACCTGCGTACTTTGGGATTTTAGGTTTTTCCCTACCTGGATGACTGGCTCCTCGCAGCCCTGTCCAGGGAGGAACTCCTGCATTTTCTCTCCCTCACCCAGCGGGTTTTCACTGGTCTGGGTATCACCATCAACCATTCCAGGTCTCATCTGGATCCTTCCCAGAGACTCCAGTTCATCGGGGCAATCCTTGATACAACAATGTGCAGGGCCTTCCTGCCTCCAGACAGGGGGCCTCCCTCCAGTCCCAGATTTCCCTTCTTTCAGAACACAGGAGGGTTCCGGTGAGGTCAGTGCTCCATCTCCTGGGGCTTATGGCGGCTGCCATCCCGACAGTTTTGCGCACGCGCCTCCACATGAGAATCTCTCAGTGGACTCTACGCTCTCAGTGGGATCAGCTTGTAGACAACCTAGATCATCTGGTGCTGATCTCCTCGCTGATGATCAGAGACTTGCAATGGTGGATGGTTCAAGAGAACCTGTTCCGGGGGGTCCCCTTCTTTCATCCTTCCCCCTCCCAGACTCTGACCACGGACGCATCAGGCAAAGGTTGGGGAGCCCATCTGGGTCCTCACCGAACCCAGGGCTTATGGTCCAGATTGGAGTTAGCACTCCATATCAGTGTGCTTGAGCTTCGAGCAGTACTGTGTGCTCTCCAGGCCCTTCACCAATACATCCTTCCCGGTCACCTAGCTGTCCAAACAGACAACATGTGCATGGTGTGGTACATCAACAAGCAGGGAGGGACTCGGTCCTACCCGCAGTATAGGGAAGTGATGAGGGTCTGGGAATGGGCAACTCTTCACAACCTTCACCTCACGGTGATCCATGTTCCGGGAGTTGACAATGTCCTGGCAGACAAGCTAAGTCATTCTTCAGCTCTGCCACACGAGTGGGAACTGGACCAAAAAGATCTAGAAAGCATCTTCCAGGTTTGGGGGACTCCTCAGATAGACCTATTTGCCTCCTCCCAAAATGCAAAACATCCAACCTTTTGCTCGCTCGCTCCAGAGCAAGGCGTTTTCTGGAGCGACGCTCTGTCTCTAAACTGGAAGGATAAATTCATCTGTGCTTTCCCCCCAGTTCCTCTGGTCCCTCGTGTGCTGCAGAAACTGGCATTGGAAGGAGCGAGAATGATTCTGATCGCTCCTTTCTGGCCCAGGCAAATCTGGTTCTCTCTTCTACAACAATTCTCAGAGGTTCCAACTTCCTCCTCTTCCTCTTCCTTTATCTCGAGGGTTGCTGACCCAGGATCAGGGGGCTATGGTCCATCCCAAACTCAAGTCTCTTCAACTTCATGCATGGCTCCTGCAGACCTAGCCCAATCCCGTTTTGGCGTCACTCCTAAGGTGGCCGAGATTCTGGTGGAGGCTAGAAAACCTTCCACTAGATCCACCTACACAATGAAATGGAAGAGATTTTCCATTTGGGCTGCCTCCAGGAATGTGGGGCTTTTCTCCTGTCCTGTGGCTGTTCTGCTGGATTATTTGCGTCATCTTTTCAGCCTGGGTCTCAGTCACTTCTCTTAGAAGGTTCACATGACTGCTATTTCAGCCTACCTTGTTCCCTTCATTGATAAAGCATTTGCCCAATTGGAGGTATCCAGGTGTAATCCCCTTGCAAATGGAGGTTCCTAAAAGCTTCCCCGGAGCTTGGGTAAATGCTCCGTGTTTGGTTGAGTTCACAAGCAGTCGCTTAATGGTGCTCATGAGCGCTTTTAAAAGGCCTCCTCAGATACTGTCTCTTTAAGGGCTGCTTGGGATTGCAGTCATGATTGATTAGGGAAGGGGTTTGAGTGTTGATATGCTCGAATCCCGCCCGGGCTGCAGAATAAACGCTCCCTTTCTGCCATCGTTAGTGGTGCTAAGGGAGCTCTGAAAGAGGAAGTGAACGTTTGTTTAACATATTGTAAAATAGTAATGGCAGTGTAGTTGTTCTAACCTGTTTTCTCTTGCAGTAAAAACTGTTTCAATTGCCTCTTCCATTTTGGTATAGAACTATTAAATTGGACCAATCAGTACTTTGGGACCCCACAGAGCTGACTGACCAATAGAGGAGCTGTTTGTAATTGGGAAAGGTATTGTGGGCTGTGGTGCTTTTTCTGCACCACTGAGAGCCGGAGAAAGTAACTGGCATGTGCCGTTAGCCAATAGGAGCGGGTCGCGCCCAAACTGAGAGGAGAGCCCCTTGCTGCTGGGGGTTAGATGTGTTGTGGCTGGTGAGAAGTGAGGAGCTTCTGTGCTTCTGCACTGGAAAGTGTTCGCGCGGGAAGCGCATGAAGGCCTAAGGCGGACGTTTTCTCTGCGAGCGTGTTCGCACTGAAATCCGCCGGCAGGTAGTCAGAGGAGGCTGTGCCCTGTACAGCTACCCACCAGGCTCGACCTGTAGGAGGACTGGAGTGAATTGCTGAATTGCGCTCGGTCCGAAGGAAAAGTGGAAGCTGCCGTTGCAGTATCTCAGTGGCTGTGAGTTAATGGGAGCCTTGGAAGCAGCTGCCTGGTGTGGTACCCCTCTGTTGCTGTTTGCCATATAAATGTGTGAGACGGCTGGTGAGAGTCAGGCTCCATCCTGGTAGCGGTGAAGGAATCATTATTTGCTGGGGTTGTGAGTACTAATTCAGGGTAGCTCCCTGCAGAGTGTTTACGCGGTGGATTCAGTGCTTTATTATATTGCTGACTGCCTAATTAAACTCACCTCCTACTTTGACCTTCTCAGGATTGTTATGTTTGCCTGTGCTAAGGGCCCCAACCAGCTGCCACGTGTGGACTAGCCATTAGGGCTTGGGTACCCAGGGACAATAAACTGTAGGGTTAGGCCTGTGCACAGAGCCCTAGGTAGACAAGTATAGTGATAAGCTAATCAACTTGATTTCCCCCTGTCCTTGTTATTTTCCCTCTGAATAAATCAGATTGCTTTTCATACAGCTACATCCTGGCTATTGCATACATTACTGGTGAGCTACTGCCTGGTGATTGCAACAAAACTGTGCCTTACTTTACAGGGGGTCCCCGAAGGGAGCTGGACTATATTATTTGTGGGGAAAGTGTACTGGTGAACAGAATTGCTGGTACTCAGTGTGAGTCACTAGTGGGATGAAAGGGGGGTTGCAGTAGCCCAGAGGGCTGTAACCGAGGTAGTCTTAACTGTGCTAGCCCCGACCTCTGGGTGGAGGCACCCGTCAACAGATCTGGGCCCCTCACCCTGCCTCCGTGGGAGCAGACAGGGGTACTAGCCCTAAGGGAAGCGCCCCTTGGGGTTACACAAGACCTTTCTCTGAGGGGTCCTTCATCTCAGGCCCCCTGTTCGGACTCCAGCTCCCCCTTGGGACTTGAACTTTGTCCTCAAGAAACTTACCCTTCCTCCTTTTGAGCCTGTGACTGCCGCAGACTTGAAGTTCTTATCGTGGAAGACGCTCTTCTTGGTGGCCATTACTTCTGCTCGCAGAATTTCCGAGCTTCAAGCCCTTATGTGCAAAATCCCTTATCTGATTTTTCACAAAGAAAGAGTAGCTCTTCACATGAATCCTAAGTTTCTCCCAAAAGTGGTAGCGGAGTCTGCCTTAAATCAGTCTATTGAATTACCTGCCTTTTTTATGCAGTATTCCAACCAAGGTGAATACTTGCTCCATACCATGGATGTCCACAGGATTCTGAGATACTACACCGATAGGACGAAATATCTCAGAAAGACTGATCAGTTGTTCGTCTCTTTTGCTCACAAAAGGGAAGGCAATGCTGTCTCCAAGCAATGCCTATCAAAGTGGTTGGCTCATTGCATTACTTTCTGTTATGACAAGTACAAGAAGACCCTACCGGGTCATGTCAGAGGTCACTCCACTCGGGGAGTAGCTGCCTCTGCGACTTGTTTCAACAATGTGTCTGCGGCAGACATCTGTGCTGCCTCCACTTGGACTTCCGTCCATACTTTTACTAAACGTTACAGTTTGGACATTGCCTCTTACTGTAGAGCAGGCTTTGGGTTAGCTGTCTTGCATGGCCTCCTATCTTGAGGTTTGCAAGTTTTTGTTTGCTACTTCTTGGAGTAGTTCCTCCTCCTGGTGCCTATCATTTGTTCCAGACTGCTTGGGATTCTGTCCTATATGTAATTACCTGCTGCAAGAGCCCTCTTGAAGTAAGATAGTACAGTTACATAAGAACTTACTGTAACAGTAGATCTTTGAGAGAGGCTCTTGCAGTAGGTAATACCTACCCGCCCTCCATCCCACTAGGTTTTTTTCAGCTCCTTTTCCATTGAGGAAAATATCTGCTTCTCTCTCGTCTGGGCCTTCCGGGCCTGTGGCAGAAAAGAACTGGAAGGCGGGCGTCTGGGACCGCCTCTTTATACCAGCGTCGTCTGACGCCAGTCACCTGACGTGGGGGCGGTCCCCGCCAGGGACTGCTAGCTAATAAATTTTTCTGTGGGGTCCTGCCGCTTGCTGACTTCAGTCCTATGTGTAATTACCTACTGCAAGAGCCTCTCTCGAAGATCTACTGTTACGTAAGTTCTTACATAACTGTACTATCTTCGAGGGGATGTCAGTCATCAGGTCTGCCTTCCCCCCACCAGCACCCTTTTGGGGTCCTTTTTCAGTACTTGCTGTGTGGTGTTACCAGCCTTTTATTTTGGCCTGGGCACTGCTCTCTCTTTTCTCGCTTGTCTATCTGTCTCACTTTCCTTAGTTCTTGATTATTAGACTCTGCTCTCAATGTCTCCATGTGAAAGAACTGAGGAGGGAATGAAGCTGCTTGTACATTTATAGGGTTGATGACGTAGATGGGGTGACATCGGCATGGGTGACCCCAGTTGATACTGTTGAAAATTGATGCTTCACTGATGATAAAGTTCCTATGGTGTAGCATGATGACTGAGATCCACTCAAAGATCTACTGTTATGGTGAGTTCTTACATAACTGTTCTTCTTAAATGTGTAAGGCAGCAACCTAGTCTGCAGTACATGCCTCTTCCCATATTGGTTTGGACATCCAGACTTAAAAGGATGCCAAGTTTGGCACTTCAGGTGCTTCAGGACCATTTCCCTAAACAAGTTCTGACCAAGACTCCTAAGCTATTACTTGGAGCCCATTTATATTAATCACAAATACACTCTTTGTTAGTAGAAGAATTACTCACCGCAGTAATGATATTTCATCTAGGGTGTGTATTTGTAAGTCATACAAGCCCTCCCTGTCTGCACTTCTAAAATGTTAAGAACTTACATACACAGAAACATAGCATTTGATGGCAGATAAGGACTGCTTGGCCCACCTAGTCTGCCCATTTTCCTACTAATGGATAACCTGCAGATCATAGTTAACCAACAGCCTACTTCCTCCTATCCCCTTCTAGAATTGCCTTTATGTCTGTCCCATGCATTCTTGAATTCCCACACTGTTTTTGACTCCACAACCTCCTCAGGAAGGCTGTTCCATGCATCCACAACCTTCTGTGTGGAAAAAATACTTCTTCATATTACCTCTGAGCTATCCCTCTCTATCTTCAAATTGTGCCCCCTTGTTCTTGCACATCTGTTTTTCTGAAAGATGTTACCCTCTTGGACTTTGTTGATTTCCTTGAGGTGCTTGAAAGTCATGGGAGTATACCTATTAAGCTTCTTTAGTCTCTCTTCATACGTCTTCTGGTGCAGACTCTGCACTATTTTGGTTGTCCTCTTCTGGGCAGCCTCCATCCTGTCTATGTCCTTGTGGAATTGGGGTCTCCAGAACTACACACAGTACTCCAGATTGAGTCTCACCAACTGTCTGTACAGAGGGATGACAACTCCTGTTTTCTACTGGTGATCTCTCCCTATGCATCCCAGTATCTCCTTAGTCCCACTTACTGCCTTCTCAGATTGCTTGCCCATCTTTAGGTCATCTGATATAACTAACCCCAGTTCCCGTTCCAATTCAGTTGTTGTTAGTATCTCACCCCCCATTGTATACTCTTCCCCTGGGTTTTTGTTTCCCAGGTGCACTTTGTACTTCTTAGCATTGAATCTAAGCTGCCCATACATTTGACCATTCCTCCAGCCTTGCCAAGTCCCTACTCATCCTTTGCACCCCACCTTGTGCATTTACCCTGTTGCAGATCTTTTTGTTGTCTGCAAAGAGGCATACATTTCCTTCCAGTCCCTCTGCAATGTCACTTATAAAGACATTTAAAAGGACCAGTCCCAGTACTGAACCCTGCGGTACATGACTAGTAACCCCCTTTCTTTAGAGTGAACTTTGTTTACTATTATACAATGGCAAGAAAAAATCCTGGACTCTGATTGGTCAGTCTTGGGCTGGACCCGTGATGTTAATCAGTACAACATCATGGGTGTGATGATAATCAGCTCAACATCACGGGTCTAGTCTCAGCCTCACTGTGAACCTGCTGACCATCATGAGCATCATGACCATCATCAGCATGCTGATCATTTGCTTGATTGTTTCATCTGCTCTTAAAAAACAAAAATATTTTTCCACACAAAAACATCTTCAAAATTATTTTTTTTTCTGTATAACAATGAGCCATTGTATAATTGCAATAATGCCCTCCAGGGTGTGTGTCGTTTGGGATAACGTCACGCCTCAGTTGTTGGACGCACTCGGCCTGCGGCCTCGTGCCCAACCACCTGAGGCGTGACGTTATCCCAGCACGACACACACCCTGTCGGGCATTATTGCTTAATTATCCTCTGAGTCCTGTTGTCCTTCCAGTTGTTTTACCCAGGCTACCACCTCAGGACCTACTCCAAGGCTGGCTAACTTGTATATTAATCTTTTGTGTGGGACTGTGTCAGATGCTTTGCTAAAGCCTAGGTAGACCATGTCCACAGTCCCTCTCTAGTCTATTACTTTGATCACCCAGTCAAATAAATCTATTAGATTCATCTGACACGACCTTCCCACTGTGAATCCATGCTGCCTTGGGTCCTGTCTCCCACTGGACTCTAGGTATTTAACAGTTCTTTCATTCAGAAGTAATTCCATCATTTCCCTACCACAGAGGTCAAACTAACTGGTCTGTAGTTTCCTGCCTGTGCCCTGCTCCCACTTTTGTGAAGTAGAATCACATCTGCCCTCCTCCAGTCCTCAGGTACTACACTATCCTCCCATGATTTGTTAAAAAGGGTAGTCAGTGGTGTCACTAGTTCTACCCTTAGTTCCTTTCAAATTCTTGGGTGAATCCCATCAGTCCCCATTGCTTTGTCCACTTTCAGCTTTAAGAGTTCTTTCAGAACCCTTTCTTCTGTGAATGGATCAGTATTGACCCCCTCCTCTCCAAAGTGTTTCTCTTGTTTGGTTTAGGTACCTCCCCCTCATCTTATTTTGTGAATACTGAGCAGAAGTATTCATTCAGTATCCCTGCTTTTTCACTGTCACCCTCCTCCCACATTCCCTTCCTTTTATTAAGCCTCGGTATCCCTCCCATGGTATTTCTTCACTCCCTAATGTACCTATAAAAGATTGTATCCTCCTTCTTAAAAGAGATGGCCGTCTTTTCCTTAGTTTGGGCCTTTGCTATTCTGACTGCCTTCCCTGCATCCTTCTACTTTAACAGATCTGCATTGTTCCTTCTGTGTTTCCTTTTATTTCCTGAATGCTGTCTTTTTCTCCTTAACCTTCCCTGCTACCTCTTTTGAGAATGGTAATGGCCTTTTCCTTCTTTTTGTTTTGTTGATTTGCATTACACAAATGCGTGCTGCCTCCATGATGGCAGTTTTGATTTATCCTCATTAATCCTCCACCCCTCCTCCTAGTCTGTTTGCTAGTGTTTTTCTAAAGCACTCTCCCATTTAGACAAAGTCAGCCTTTCTAAAGTCATACACTATTGCTTTTGTATGGCTTGTCTGTAGCTGTGTTTATTGTGAACCACACTGTTTTGTAGTCGTTTGTTCCCAGATGGCTACCCACTTCTAAATCTGAGATCCTCTCTCCATCCTCATTCGAGAGTACCAAGTCTAGGATTGCTCCCTCCCGAGTGGGTTCTAACACTTGCCGTCTGAGGCATGCCTCCCATAGGACATTGAGAATGACTCTGCTCTTGGATGTGCTGCAGTAAAGGTATTTCAGTTAACATCTGGCCTGTGCCCTGCAGAAACAATCAACTACAACTCTAACCCACCACCCCGGGGAGTGAATTCCTTCCTTTCAGACACTTACAGTATTTCACAGAGTGTAACAGGTCTAGTCACAAATGACTGCAGATATTCTCCCAGCTAGATTTCCTCCCTGGCAAATAAATGTTACACTAAGAAAAGTCAATCCCCCAAACAGAGAACCAAAACACTGACCCCTACTTACTTACACAGGTCATAAAATCAATAGTTCAGTTCAGTGTACTCTATTAAATCACCTCCTTGCATTTAGGAAGCTGGTGGCTAACATATTAACACACTATTTGCCAGCAGATTAGGCCTTATGGTCCATCGAGTCTGCTCGAGCCTCAGATCCCTAGTTGGGTGCCGAGGCCCTCCCCCCCTTGTGTTCCAGAAAGCCCTATCATCTATCCCCACCCCCCTGGGACAGGCCATCATCTGATACATCCACTTTCTGTGTCTGTCCCACCCTCTCTTGAAGCCCTCCACTGTGGATCTCTGAACCAGCTCGGCCAGGCAGAGCATTCCAGGTCCACCACCCTCTCAGTGAAAAACCTCCTCCTCTTTTCCCCTCACCCTTCCACCTTCCAACTTCAAACCATGCCTCTGGTGATACCTCCCTGCTTTAGTCTAAAGATCCCTCCATGTTTACCCTATTTATTCCCTTGGTGCCAGAAGACCTCAATCATGTCCCCCATCTCTCCTCTCCTCTCCTCCAGTGAAACAGGCAGAGCTCCTCAAGCCTGTCCTCATCACGTCAAATCCCTAGCCCTCGTGATCATCTTAGTTTCCCTCCTGTACCCTCTCCAGGAGCTGTATGTCCCTCTTCAAGTGTGGTCTTCAGTACTGTACACAGTACTCAAGGTGTGGTCTAATCAGTCCATTGTACAGCGGCAGAATCACTTCCTTGCTCCTAGAGGTGATCCCTCTTATGGTGCATCCCAACATCCTGTTTGCCTTGCTAGCTGCTCACCGGCACTGCTCCAAGTTATTCATATATGCATCCATCGTGAACCCTAGATCTTTTTCCCCTATTGAGGCCTCCAGCACCTCCCCTCCCAGGGTGTACCTGTGTTTAGGGTTTCCCCGGCCAAGAGGTAACACCTTGCACTTGGTGATATTGAAATTTAATTTCCATGTGTGAGCCCAGCTTTCCAGGGTGTCCAGGTCCCCTTGCAAGGCCAACCTTCCCTCTTCTCCCTCAACTACTGCTCCCATCTTGGAGTCATCAGCGAAGAGACTTATTTCACATCCTATACCCTCCCTGATGTCCGATATGTATGCATTAAACAGGATTAGACCTGGGACCGAGCCGTGCGGTACCCCACTACCAACCTCTCTAGGGTTCAAGAGCTCTCCACAGACCACTACTCTCTGGGTGGGTCCAGTTAGCCAGTTTTCAATCCATCTGACCATCAAAGGGCCTACTCTCAATCCCATCGGTTTCTGCACCAGTCCATTGTGGAGGACAGAGTCAAACGCCTTGCTGAAGTCCAAGAATAATACATCTACAGGTATTCTTCTGTCCAGTTCTGATGTTACCCATTCATAGAACTCCACAAGATTGGCTTGACATGATCTATCTGGCACAAACCCATAGTTCCGACTATCCAGATCTCCCACCTCCTCCAAGTACACCCCCAATCGTTCCTTTAGTATACTCTCCATTAATTTTCCCACCACCGAGGTCACACTGATGCGTCTATAGTTACCTGGTACTTCCCTCGACCCCCCTTTATGGATTGGCACCACATGTGCCTCTCGCTGCTCTCTCTCTCCCTCTCTTTCTCTCTCTCTCTCCCTCTCTTTCTCTCTTTCTTAGCTACAGCAGGAATAATTTAATGAACATATGAAAACTTAACAGCTGAAACAGGCATCATGGTCTATCAAGTCTGCTTACATCCACAGCTAGCACCTTATATTGAAGCTGTCCCAACCCCAACCCTCCATTCTCTTCTTGAAAATGCAGTGTTGTTCACACAGACCCTTCCCTGTCCTGTCCCATGCCCTTTTGAAACTCCCCACCATCCTACATGCCACCACCTTCTCTGATAGAGTGTTCCTTTTCAGCACCACCCTCTCTGTGAAATAATGCCTCCTTGTCTCCCTCCTGAACTTGCCTCCCTCCAATCCTAGCCTGTTCCCCCTTGTGTCTCTTCCCTTTCTTGACTTAAACAGTGCCTTTTTGTCACCCAAGTATTTGAAAGTTTCAGTCATGGACCCAATCCTTTCTCTCTTCCAGGTTAAACAGACTCTACTAACTTAACCTTTCTTTATAGGTTCTACCTTCTACCCCCTGCATTACTTTTATTGCCCTACACTGCTATGCCTTAAGCCTCCTGATATCCTTCTTCAAAAATGGACACCAATGTTGTACACAATACTCCAGCTGCAGCCTGACCAAGGACCAATACAGGAGCATGATCTCCTCCTTGTTTCTGGAAGAGAATCCCCGTGCAGTGCATGCCAGCATCCTGTTGTGCCTAGCTGCTACCCTTCTGCATTGACCAGAGTTGTTCATGCTCCCCGTTACTATGACTTCCAGATCCTTCTCCTCCTCAGTGACTCCTAACCGCGCCCCACCCCACAAGTACTACCTCCTCGGGTTCTTTTCCCCGAAGTGCATAACTTTGCACTTCTTTGTATTAAAATCCCTATCACCACCTCATTGATCACTCCTTAGATCTGGTTAGTTCACCCTGTACCTTCTGCCACCTGTCTATGTCATTCACCACAGCTCCCATTTTGGTATCATTTGTGAACAAACTGACCTTGCTCCCAGCCCCGTTTGCAATATCTGATGTGAACAGTTCACATAATACTGTCTCCAGCACAGAGCCCTCCAGCACGCCTCTGGTTTGGGAGATGAGAGTCCCCACCCCACAACCGCCAGCTGCACTCTATCTACTAGCCAGTTCATGATCCAGTTATCCATCTTGGCTGCTCCCCCACATGTTTCAGCCTTGTCCTAACTTACCCATAAGGGACTGTAGCAAAGCCTTGCTGAAATCCAAATATAGGATCTCCACTGCATGGCCCTTGTCCAACTTTCTGGTGACCCAGTCATAGTATTCTATTAGGCTGTTCTGGCATGATCTCCCTGAGAGAAACCTGTGCTGCTGCCCATCCTGGAGATCATTGACCTGCAGGAAGGTTACCCGTCTCTCCTTCAGGATTCCTTCCATGAATTTACCCACTATAAAAGTGAGACTGTCAGGTCTGTTACCCGTTGCATCATAGTTGAAAGCCCCTTGTTTATTCCATTATACAGTTTACCAGCATTTCCTCCGTTTGCAGTCGGCTTTGAAGAGTGCAGAAGTGTTCCCGGTCCACCAAAGATCATCGCGCAAGACTCCGGCGGTAAGTATGGGGTGAGGGGGGTGTGGGGAGGCAGGGTGTGCAGTGGGTGGGTGCAGGTTGTGGGGGGACCAGGGAGACCACCAAGGGACCGTTTCCTTCTTTACAGGTTTGAAAGAAAAAAAAAAGACATCACAGGACTGTTTTTCATTTTACAGGGGCATCCCAGCATGCCAAGGGAGTCTTTTTTTGGGGGGGCCTGCTGTAGCCAAAGGGGGATTGGTCACCCCCATCGGCACACAACAAAAGGGGGGTTATTATGCCAATGGGGATTGAGCACCCCGTCAGCACACAACAAAATGAGGGGAGCTTATGCCAACAGGGATTGGGCACCCGTCGGCACACAACAAAAGGGGGGGGGACATTATGCTGACGGGGCTTGGGCACCCCATCGGCAGACAACAAAATGGGAGTTACATAATGCCAATGGGAGTGGGCTCCCCAGCAACATAAATCTTGGGGCACTGCAGCTGACAGGGATTGGGGCCCCCATCGGCAAACAAACGTGTGGGGGGAACATGCTGCCAGGGGGATTGGGCACCCCCTCGGCAGGGGAGGGTTAATATTGTTTGTGAACACGGCAGCAAGCTGCCACCATGTTCAGAAACAATACCAGTTTTGCAAGATTCCGCCCTGCAATGACGGGTCGCCCCCTCATCGCAGTGAATGGCTGACGCTGCTATGACGAGGTGGCCCCTGATTGCAGCGGCTACTTTTTTACAAGGTTGTGGTATGCTGGCTGAACTAGTGTCAGCAGCAGTGTGCCACAGCATTGGGTAAAGTGGGCCAAGCCTTTAAAGGCTGTGGGGACATTGGCCACAACGGTGCCGTGTCTCCACAACCTGTTTCTCAAGAAAGCTGTTGCAGTATGTTTCTTGCGCATGCGTGCAATCAACATAAAAATGTAATGGGTTACAGTAGGCTTTGGATTAAACCTCAGACACAGGACAGACAGAACAATTGGCTATACCACAGAAGTATAGAACAGAGTTGTTACACATAGCAACATGGTAATCCTATGGCTGGTCACTCAGTGAGGGATCGCTCACTTGCCAAAGTGCTGTATAGATTTTACTGGCCTGGAATTCATAAGGGTATTGCTGCTTATTGTAATTCTTGTGCTGAGTGTCAGCAAGTAGCCTCAGTCACTAGAAATGACGAGGTGCCCCATGTGCTCCTACCCTTAATAGATGTGCCTATTGAGAGAATTGCAATGGATGTGGTTGGTCCTTTAGACAGAAGTAAAACGGGTGATAGATTTATCCTGGTAGTGTGCAACTACACTACTTGATACCCAGAAGCAGTTCAAATGCGTACTGTCACAGCTTCAAAAATGACAGCAAGGCTTGCAAAAAGCTGCTGCAGAGTGGCCATACCTAAAGATATTTTTACTGATCAGGGTAATAATTTTGGTGCTGCATTACTTAAGGAGCAGTACAGGCTACTGGGTATCACTGCTGTAAGAACCTCCCCATCACCCTCAGACAGACGGTCTTCTAGAGCGTTTTTGCTAAACCCTAACATTTTTTTGCTAAAACCCTTAAACCCTTGGGCTCTCCAAGGATGCACTGCCCTGGTTTGCAAGGTACCTTGGGGAGAGAGTGTTAAAAATGTTAAAATTGCTGGAGTCTCCTTAGTTGAAAAGCCAGTCCTCTCGGATGTCCCTCAGGGGTCAATACTGGGCCCATTACTCTTTTTTCTCTTCCTTAACAACCTCCCTGGCATCTACCAACAGAAGATACTACTATAACAGACAATGCAGTCCTCTTTTCTAGCAACCAGGACTTTAACCTACTTGAGAGTCAACTGCAACATGATTTCAGGCTGGTGGAAAAATGGTTTGGCTCTTACAAACTTGTCATGAATTATAGCAAAACTAAGGTCATGTCTTTCTGCAATGTACGTAGTAAGTATAAACCTCTACCCCTCACCATCAAGAATCAAGATGGGACCTCACTTGATCAGGTTCATGAGTTCAGACACCTCGGCATCACCATGGACAGCTCACTCTCTTACTCCCAGCACATTGGGAAGGTTGCTAAGTCTGCCAACACATACCTTGGCCTGCTCCACAAGTACAAACACTGTATGACTTTTGAAGCCCTTAGACTTGCTAGCCACAGCTCTGTTACCTCCATTTTCGACTACGGTCTAGTCATCTATGTCTCTGCCTCCCCTACTGCCCTTAGGACGATATCTGTGACACTTAACAAGGCCTGTAGACTTCTTATGGGGGCTGACCACCTAACGTACACCTGTGACCTTTACGCCAAGGCTGGATGGATACCTCCCATTAGTAGAATACAATACCAGACCTGTCTGATTGCCAAAAAAGTTCTTCTCAGAATTATGCCACCAGGTGTGGCAAGACTCCTCACTGCCAACAGCAGCACCCAGCCAACACATAGTTCTCAATACCAGACGTTCCAGGTCCCCAGGCGCTGGACCTCTCTGGGTCAGAGATCCTTCATGCACAGGGCTCCTCAGTGGTTCAATACCCTTAACAAAGAAACTCTTGCTGCTGCAACGCTAAGCCCCTTTGAAAGGCAACTGCATCTATTCCTCTCCTCTACCTCACATTGTGACTGCCTCCCCTAAGCCATGGTCATCACCCTCTACCCTAGTCGTAACTGTAACCAGCCATTCCAGCCTTGCATTTGTGGCACCAGCCCTCTCCCCCTCTCCCTTTACCCCCCCTCACCCACTCATCCTCTCTCTATGGACTGACTCATACCTATGGCCACTGGCCCCTGTCCCCCTCGCTCTTTTCATCCTTGTCTGACAACGGCACCTACCAGCCAGCTTCCTCCTGACTTCTTCCTACCAAGTATACTGTTGCACCTTGAATTCTGATAGAAGCTAGCTAGTGTTGTTCTACTTCAACATATTGACTGAACTATTTATGTATAAATAATCTGTATGTTACAGGGATTTATTTAACTCTAAAAATTGATTAGCGTTTTGCTCATAAAAGTGCTAAATCTTTGTGAAAATGCATAGCTCTTGCCTCACTGTGTTTAACAAACACAGCACTTCTAGAAAATCTATATAAATACTTTCTGTGCAGTTAGTATAGTCCCAAGAAAAAAACTGCTAATCAATTATTTAAAACCCTGTGTTATGATTGTTACCATTGTTTACCTTTGTTGTATGTTACCCCCATCCTGTAACGTGGAACCTTTGTAAACGAGCAGTTCCTGCTCAAAGGTACTTATAATCGTAGAGTTTAATAAATAAAAAATAAAATAAATAAATAAATAACGAAAGTTTAAAAGGTTTGTAAAAGGGGATGGTAAGGATTGGGACCAATACTTGTTATGTTTGCTTGCACGCATGTGCAAGAAACATAGTGCCATCATCGGAGTTTCTGGAGGTGTGGCACCCTGTCTTCCAATTCCCTCACTGTGTTTGCAGGAGCGGCCACAGTTCGGCAATGAATGATGCAGCTGTCTATGACAGCATTGAAAGTGCAGTGCCCTACAGTTGAAAGGGAGAGAGACGCTTCAGTGAGCACAATCAGATAATTGAAGCGCTCTCTCCCCAGCCCCCCCTCAACAGCCTTCCAGGTGCCACGCTGTCCCGCGTCGTCTTCCTGGTAGAAAATCAGTGATGACTAGAGGTGCTTGGCAGTCGCTTTCTTATTTCGTTGGATCCCAATTTGTTGTCAGTTATGTTGTGTACTGCCTCCATTACTGTCTTTGTAGTGGGAGCGGTGCTTGTTCTAGCTGAGCAGTTTCCATTTACTGGGTGGCCTGTCTGCTGCGACTGGCTCGGATCAGCTCTCTGTGACTGACGCATTTTAATTGTTGTCCTCTCATTTTACTCAACTTCAGCAACGGAAGCTTTCATTTAGAGTGCAGTCTCGAGCACAACTGAAGTGCCCTGCTCCAGTCAGTGCAATTGTAATGTAGCAAAAAAGTGCTGCCCCCCAACTAAAGATTAACAGTTATTTCTGCTCACTGTAAAATGTTATTTCATTATTTAGTACACCACTCGGACACTACTTCTTCCTATTGAGCTGCCTAAGACACAGACTTAGCATGCTGCATCTCTTGTAAGCCAGCCAGTGTCCGTTCTCCAGTGTGGTCCCAGAATCAAACTAACCTGCATCCCAGTGACAATCTAATCTAGAGACAGTTGAGTGTTTAGAGGTGATTGCTTTGTTTGCAGATTTTCTGCAGATTTTCTGCTCTTTGCAGAGGGAAAACCTGTATTCCTCTGCCATTAGATCTACTGTTTCAGGTGTCTTGTTAACTAACCACATGTACACATGAATAACTTTTTACAGCGTTTCATTCTGCATTCTGTTTGTGCAATAACGCAGTTTGGGGTATATTCTTTGAATGATTCTTAGCCCTTTTTAAATAGCCGGTGCTGACCTAACCCCTGCTTGTTTAGTGGGCCATTTGTTTTCTCCGGTATGTGCACACGGTCAAGTTTATTTAGAGAGTGAGACCCCCTTTGTGAGAGTTGAGGGTTTATTAAAAACAAAAAAAAAGAAATTAAACTACTTATGCCAATATTCAGTTTATTGTTGTTGTAACTCCCCGAACCCAACTAACCTGTTGCAGCCCAGGGTTAAACTCAGCTGAGATAGATGCGAGGTTTGTTATAAGCAAAAAAATAAATAAATAAACATACCTGAAACTAAAATGATGAGCTGATGGGCCTCCTGTATCTGACAGCATATGTAGCCTTCAGCATGTGGGTGTAGTGCGGGGGGCAGGTATGGGAACGGAGACAAGAGATTGTGCAGTTCACTGTATGTCTGTAAATGCTGGAGATGCTCTTTTTTTTCCTTTTTAACACCCTGTGTTTAGTCACTGACATGCTAAAGGCTACATTTGCTGTCAGTTACACGAGGTTCATCAGCTGTACTGACATTTCATATTTTACCAATCTTCTCCACCGTTACTTGAAATGGAGTGTTTCCTCTTTTGAGCAATCAATATCCAACGCAGTTCCCAGTTCCCGCCTGTCAGCTCACCCGTTTTAGTTACAGATCTGGTTTGGGGTATTTTTTTTTTTTTTTTTTTATTTGTTTATAACAAACCCTCACCTCCAGCTCAGTTGAGATTCACACCAGGTTACATGCAGGTTAGTTTGCTTCAGAAAGCTACAAAAGAGATTGGATAAGTATTTTTTTTTCTCTTTTTAACAAGCCCTTACATTTCTCTATCTTGGCTTAGACTGTCACTAAGATGCAGGTTAGTTTGATTATGGAACCACACTGGAGAAGGGATACTGGCTGGCTTACGAGAGCTGCAGCATGCTAAGCCTGTGTGTCTTAGGCAGCTCAGTGGGAAGTTGTAGTGACCGAGTAGTGTACTAAATTAAATAATGCTTTACATTCAACAATAATAGCTATATGGAACTTAAGAAATTTAGAGTCACGTAACTCACACATCATGATCTTCAGTGTTAAGTACATGTGTAAAGCGGGCGAGCATGTTTACTGTGCTGAGCTGTGTGCAGTTGGAATGCATGAACCAAGCTGTCATTAACAGCAATCATGTCCTACCAGCAAGCTTGTGCAGTAAACGAACATTGAGGAATGGCTTCACACTCAGTAGACAGAGGGTACATGACAACTGGCTCCCATTAATTCATAGCACAACAAATTGCTCCGGACAATTCGTCCCCTACCAAATTTACTCTTTCACAATTCACCTCCTACTGACTCACTCCCGGCATCTAAATGCTGTATAAATATTATCTTTTTGTATTCATCCCGTTATTCCGGGTTAAAATTTTAAATTAATGTATTGAGGCTGGTAGTGGTGTCCATTCTTTTTTTATTTTGAAATTTCCAGGTAGGCAACTCAAAACTGAATTAGTTTAACTGAATACTATGGTAATTATGTGAGAAAATGGGCAGCTGTCACGAGGTACAGGTCCATTACCAACTAATTGACCAAATGCAATATTTTTCCCACTTAGCTTCTACACTCACCTTGTTTTTAATTATATTTTTGTCCAAGGACTTTAGTGACTCTACTGTACTTTCTGTTGTGTTTTACAGTGCGAGGGGTTTCATCCCCGCGTTCCGAGATGTTAGTGACTGGAGTGTGCAATGCACTAAATTGCAGTACTCATCTGGCATGATATAAAATGTTTTTTCTTGTGTTTTGTTTCTTTTTATGTTGCTTGCACGCATGTGCAAGAAACATAGTGCCATTATCGGAGATTTCGGAGGTGTGTCACCTCCTCCTCCAATTCAGTCAGTGTGCTGGCAGGCGGCCCTGTAAGCAATGCATTTGGAGCTGTCTATGACATGCTCCAAAATGCAGTGGCACTCTGATTGAAAGGGGAGCTAAAGCTTGAGTGAGCAGCGATAGATCTAAGCCTGCCCGCGCAGCTCCCCCATACAGACGCCACGTGACCCATGCAGGCATGCTGCTCCCCACGCACAGTATAGCCGACGGGTGTCTAATCTCGCCGGGCTGTGCTGCGCCCCTCCCCACCTCCCCCACCAAAGGTTTCCAAGAATGCCATGCTGGGTGCCCACCCCAGCGTGGCAACTAATCATATAGCCAATGGGGGTGCCCAATCCCCCTTCGGCTTGCACTGTCCTCCCCCCCCGAGTAGTGAGTGCCACGCTGGGAGCCCACCCCAGTGTGGCAAACTATTCCTTTTCCAATGGGGGTGCACAATACCTCATCAGCTGAACGGCCCCCCCCAAGTCCTTGTGCCACGCTGAGAGCCCACCCCAGCGTGGCAACGTCCGTAGTCGCTATTTGTTTAATTTTAACCTGTAAAGAAAAAAGCGGTCCAGCGGCATGTCTCCAACCCCCCACAACCGCACCCACCCACTGGCTAGACCTAGCCTCCCACCCCTCCACCCCATACTTACCTCCGGACTCCGGCGCGATGATCTTCAGTGGACCGGGAACACGTCTGCACTCTTCAAAGCCGACCGCGAAATGAGGAAATGCCGGTAAGCTGTATAATGGGCTAGATAGTGGGGTTTCAACTTTGTTGCATATCTCAGGAATTTTTGGGAATTTTTGCACCAAATTTTCAACATGGGGTTTTTGGGACCCCTTCTCATGAATGATGTCACTGTCATGGCGTTATTCGGGCCCGAAGGGTGATTTCATCCAGTGACTGTGCAGTGACTGTGAAATCACCCTTCAGGCCTGAATAACGCCATGACAGTGACATCATTCATGAGAAGGGGTCCCAAAAACCCCATGTTGAGAATTTTGTGCCAAAATTCCAAAAAATGACTGTTTTACGAGCGTGTGTTGTACAGTTCCTATGCACGCTCATAAGGTCGCAAATTTTCAATATTTTCACTCTAGATTTCCAACATTGCCATTTTATCACACCTTCTTATGAGTAGTACAGCTGCCATTTTTCACATCTCACCCAAAACGTGTTTCTGCCCATGTAGCACACAATGGTGCAGTTGGTGTGCGAGATCAATGTACTGGACAAATTAAGAAAATCACAGTGACACTGTTCATGAGCTCAGGTGTTAAAATGGCTATGTTGAAAATTTGGTGAAAAAATTCCAAAAAATGACTATTTTACGAGCGTGTATTGTACAGTTCCTACGCACGCTCGTAACGTCGCAAATTTTCAATATTTTCACTCCAGATTTCAGCATTGCCATTTTGCCACACCTTCTTATAAATAGTACAGCTGTCATTTTTCACATCTCACCCAAAACGGTTTCCGCCCATGTAGTGCACAATGGCGCAGTCGGAGGCGAAATCAATGTACGGATAATTAAGAAAATCACAGTGACACTGTTCATGTTAAAAGGTCTTAAATGACTATGTTGAAAATTTTGTGAAAAAATTCAAAATGACTGTTTACTTAGCTATGCTTGTACAGTTCCTACGCACGCCTGTAAGTTCGTAATTTTCAATATTTTACCCAGATTTTCAACATTGCCATTTTACCACACCTTCTTATGAGCAGTATAGCTGTCATTTTTCATATCTCACCCAAAACATGTTTCCGCCCATGAAGGCGACAATGGCGCAGTCGTGCGCCGAAATCAATGTATTAGACAATTAAGAAAATCACAGTGACACTGTTCAAGGAGCAGAGGTCTTAAATGGCTATGTTGAAAATTTGGTGAAAAAATTCCCTTCAGATGTTCTGCAATATTACTAATAAAGACACTGAACAGAACTGGCCCCAGCACTGATCCCTGCAGCACCCCACTGGTCGCCCCCTCTCCCTAGACTGCATACCATTTACCACCACTCTCTGCCTCCTGTCTGTTAGCCAGTTTCTAACCCAGTTTACCACCCTTTCCCCCATGTCCAGCCTACCCAGCTAGTTTATCAGCCTCCTATATGGAATGGTGTCAAAGGCTTTGCTGAAATCAAGGTAAGCGTTGTCCACTGCCCCACCCTGATTCACTTCCTTTGTCACCCAGTCAAATAAATCAGCTAGATTTATCTGACATGATGTCCCCACTGTGAATCCATGTTGCCTATGGTCCTGGGTTCTGATGGCATCTAGATGCCCCACTATCCTTTGTTTAAGCAATGTCTCCATGATCTTCCCCACTACTGAGGTGAGGCTGAATGGCCTATTGTTCCCTGCCTCCTCCCTGCTGCCAGACTTGTGTAGAGGGACCACATGTGCCCTCCTCCAATTCACTCATGTTGAATGACTCAGTGAACATGGCTGCCAGAGGTACTGCTATCTCCTTCAGCAGTTCTGTTAATATCCCTCATGTATGCCATCTGGTTCCATCGCTTTGTCTACCTTCAATTTAGTGTGCTCCTGCAGGACTCTTTTGCCTTTGAATGGACTATTGTCCACCTCTTCACCCCCTTGGCAACTGCTGTACTGCTGTGGCCCTTGCCCCTCCCACTCTTCTGTGAATACTGAACGGAAAGACACAGTGGATGTCTTGGGAGGAAGGCATGAAACTGTCACTTCCAAATACCTAAACAGCACATACAAGCATTGACAAATGCTTGTTCATTTGATGATCATACTGAAAGCATTTTTTTTTTTTATTTCAGTTGCAGTTAGATGCGATGTTTACCAGTATGTGACTTTCCAGACAAGATATACTGAGTTTACCGATTCATTGTTCTTTATATTCTCAAACACTTTTTGCATGGGTGGTCCTTCAAATACTACTTTGATCTATAGCACTTCTGAAATAATTAACTGTATGTGTGGAGTCATTCAGAAAGGGGCTATGGTGGTCTCTTGCTGTCAGGGATCTGAGTGCTGCCAGTGCTAAATTAGCCTTCCCTCCTCAATGGACAGTCACTGATGGGAAAAGAAAAAGGCACAGGAGACTGCTCCTGCAAAATATTTTTTTTGTTTAAAACTCGAGAGACAGCATCACTTTCAAACAGCAGTGACAGACTTTTTTTCCTGTGGATACTTCCTGTGAAGCTTGAGAACACCGGAGTTCATAAAGGCAGACATCGGTCGTTCTGTTAATGAGGGAGTGAGTTGACATGGGGATGAATATGGCAGGAGCGAGTAGAACAGGGCACGAATTGTCAGGAGCGGGATGTCCGCGGACGAATTTGTGGGAGTGAATTGACCTGCTCCCATAGACAGAACATATATTGAAAGCTTAAAAAATTATACCAAGACACAGCAAATCATATGTTAATATCTTTATTGAGAATGACAACACACAATAAACTAGATCAGAGCCTTAATCTACTTTCCTGTCCACTTTAAAGTGAAAGTGGGAGGTGCAGAGTAAGGAAGTAAATGACAGCAGTAGAACTGTAGAACGAGTTTCAATGAATACATAGCAAATTGACCTGCTACTGTTTTGTGCCAGTTCGCTATCCTTTTTGGAGATACCCTGTGAGGTTATTTCCTTAGGGAGAGTTAAGGCTCCTAATGAACTTGCAGTCTGTTGAACAACAAAGATAATCCATGTACATCAGATCTCCAAAAATGGTTTGCATTATGCGACTTCCCTGGGTTAAGGCAAGAATACTCTCATCAGCCTCCTTGTTGGATCTGGTGAGTCATAGGTGTTCCTGTCTAGCTTCAGAGAATCTGTTGTCCCTTCCCTTTTGGCAGGGCAGAAATCTGGGATAAAATCCTTTCTCTGGGGCAGGGTGAGAAGCAAGGAGTGCCTAGACAGTTTGTCAGTCAGTGTACTTTGAAAGCCTCAGCAGTGGAATCAAACGTTGTGACAGTTATGACATTGGAGAGTGATTGGTGAATGAAGAGCTGCAAATCTCACCAGGGCTGTGCTACACAACCAGGGACCTGGCATTCATGGGATTATACCTGTAACAGCTTAGGCTGGGCATCAGAAAAAAATAAAGCTTAAAACGAGTGCTGAGTGACTTGTAATCAGTTATAATAGTAAGCACGTCGATTCCTTAGCTTGAAGTAAGCAACATTGTCCAATATATGCACTAGGGATGTCACATTAGCAAGTTTTGAGCATCATGATACTTGTGTCTGACTCAGACACCACCTGTCTTTTGTGGGGGGGAATTCCTGTCCCTGAATAAGTCCCTCCATGTGTTTCTGGGGTGTGGGGACAGGAATCTGTGGTTCCTTGGGATGGAGTATCAGAATTCACCTGATCACAGATGTAAGATGAGGAGGCATCTGAAATGAGCATGGCAGGAGTGTTTTGGAACAGGGTGGTTGTCACCATGCCCCCTTCCCCAACAACCCAATCAGGCAAGTGGCACTCCACCACCTCAGTCTGTGCCATCCAGGTGAAAGGGACAAATAGGATATATGAGGCACATAAAAATGGGGATTGGCCAAGGACCGAGCAAGTCTTTTCATCTCACTATGCCTCCTAGACTGGACCTTCTCCTCCTCACTGGCTCTTGCCTCCAGATCACCCAGCCACTCAAGGGAAGTATATTCTTGGAGGTATGGGCAACTTTTGCAGTCCTACCTGTGGGGGACAAACTACCAGTCTGCAGTTAGGCATTAGGAGCAAAAGTAGACAGGGAGTCTGGTGTACCACAGGTTCCATGGGCAGGAACATGACATTATGATGACAGAAAATGTAGGTTATATAAGTAAAATACTTACACAATCACCTGGAAAGGCAGCTCTGATGTTAGTGCATTACCAGTGCTGCATCACATGATTGTCTGAATCTCAAGAAATACCACGCCAAGCTATGTGCTACTTCATGGTCTTTGGAGAATCCTTGCAACATTTAAAGGCATTTCTGAATTGTTGTCCCTATCAGGCTCAGTTGAATTTAAAAATTGACTTCTTTTTTATTATTATTCTCCCAGTGTGATGGCATCCTGTTGGCTGCCTTGTGAACTGCAGTGCCAGCCACTGGTTATGCCATGCAAGGTCAGGAGGAGAGGCTGGAGTGAAGCTATCAGTATAGCAAGCGCTTGTGCTGTTGTGCTCCCAATGTCATGGGTCCCTCTAGCTGGCAGTTTATCAGTGAGTCCGTGGCTTGCAGGATTATTGGGTGTTGAGGTTAGAATATCCCAGTCACCTCCACTGGGACCACTGCAGACCATAACAGGCTCTTTCCTTACCCCTACAGCTCACAACTCTTCCTGTGAAGACTTGCAGGGTCGAGGATGAGGAAGCACTTCCAGTCAGTGGTTGATCTAGGGTGCTGTAATTGGGGAAGCACCCTTAAAAAATACATGTTAAAAAAATAAAAAACCTTTTGTATAGCTGAGGGACTTAAATCACTGTCTTACTCCCTGAGTGGACCTCTGTGTTTCTCAGGGAGCAGAACTTAAGAAATATATTTTAATGTTGAAGAGAGTCGCCACAAACTGTGAAGTAGCACAGAGCTTGGCATGATATCTCTAGGGATTCGGACAGTCATGTGATGCAGCATTGGCGATATCCTAACTTTGGCACTGTCTTTCTTGGCACAGAAAAGTATTTACACAACAACGCTTGTAGAGACAGAACCAAAGTAACTACAGTATCAACACTGTGTCACACATTTGTTCCAGTACCGAGAAACCTCATGCCACACATTCATGAAGGGCCAGGTTAACATTTGTACCCTAACGTCACATTGCCTTACTTTTGTGGTGTTAAGGGGAAACTCTAACCTATACCTAAAATGTATTTTTTTTTTTGCAATGAATTTGCTTCCTTTTTAAAAAGAAAATGTAATAATAGATGTACGCTACTTTGTATGGACAGTGCTGGCCTTTGGCCAGCATTGTCAATACTTTTACTGGTAAACAGTATCTAGTCACAGTGCTACACCCTGCCCTTATCCACACTGTGCTTAACAATCCCAGTACTACACTGGCACACCCATCTTCGCCCAACCCCAAGTAGTCCCTAGTGTTGACTTCTATCACCCTTTCTCACCCCATTCCTTTACCAACCAGTCTCCAGTTTTGTAGGCACCCCCCCACACACACCTTAATCCATGTCTAGTATCCCTGGTATCCAGTGGAATCCCCTCCTACACCCTGTCCTATGCCCCAATATACCTGGCATCCAATGGTCCCCCCCCCACAATCTCCAAGATGCTCAAGCATCCCTAGTATCCAGTAGTACCCTCTCCCATCTAGTCTCCCATCTCTCAAGTATCCCTGGTGCCCAGTGGTTCCCACTCCTGCACCCTGTCCCATGCCCAAATAGCCCTGGCCTCAGTTAACCCTCCAAGCCATTCCCTACCCCATGTATCCTGGATGTTTCCTGGCATCCAGTGCTACCCCTTCCACACCCTGTCTCATGTGAAAATATCCTGACATCCAGTGGTACCCCTCCCACACACAGTGCCCCATGTCTAAATATCCCTGGTTTCCGTGCACTCTATCCTGCCTAGTGTCCAAGTATCCTTGGCATCTAGAGGCCTCTGTTCCACACCCTGCCCCATGTTCAAGTATCCCTGGCATCTAGTGGCCTCCCTTCCACACACTGTCCCATGTCAGAGTGTGTCCTAGGCATTCAGTGGTCCCCACTCTCATGTGCCGATATCCCTGACATTCGTTGGTACACTCCCTCCCACACCATGCCCTATGATCAAATATCCTTGGCATGCATTGGCACCCCAACCCCTGACAAGGTCCACCCCAAGTCCAATACCAGGTGCCCAACCCCAGTGTTACATAAAGTAAAAAAAAATGAAAAAAAAAATTAAACGGTTCCACTCCCCCCACCCAATAGCACCCATACCTCACTCTTCTCCCCCTCCCCACTATAAGTTATGTAACCCCCTATTCCCAGCCCACTAGCACCCCAATTCCAGCATCCATGCCACCTAGCAGTGATACTACGCTGCTGCCTGATATGGCATGACCCTCTTTTTTTCTTTAGAGCCTGACTCTAAACCCCTGTTTTGTTTCTAATTACTGCCTGAGCTTATATAATTTTGGAGTATTGTGCCAGAAAATGAATACTTAGCCCACCTAGTCTGCCTAGATGTTCCCTACCTGTTCTGTCTCCACAGACTGTATCTGGTATCTGTTAACCCTCTCACCTCTGTACTTCCTATCTAACATACTCTGTTTCTATCCCTTTCATGCTTAAAGCCCCCAACAATTTCAGCCTCTATCAGCAGTCTATTCCTGGTATCCGCTACCCTTTCAGTGAATAAATATTTCCTCACATCACTCATGCATTCCTCCCCAGTTTCATTACATGCCCCTTGGTCCTGCGTGTTCCTATTTGAAAGAAACTCACCACTTTACCCAGTTCACTCCTTTGAGGTATTTGTAGGTCTCTGCTATATCCCCCCCTTCTTCTAGGGTGTACATATTGAGATCCCGCAATCTCTCTTCATAGGGCTTCTCATGCAACCCATGAACTATTTTAGTTGCCCTCCTGTGAACTGCGTTCACTCTGTCTGTGTCCTTTCTGAGGTGCAGTCTCCAAATCTGAACACAGTATACGTTCACAGGTGGGTTGATCTTCTCTGGAGGTGGGTATTGCAGGGCTGGTACTGTGCTTACACCAGGTCCACTTCAACCATTCTCTGGTCAGAGGCACCGTGTTGTTTAAATCTAATGCTAGGTATAAACCCCCCAACCAGGAGTTTAACAAACCCAGGCTCTCAACCTTGTTTGAGTCCATAAGGGATGTCAGTTAGAAAGCTGGGGTTCACATAGGACCAGTGGTGTAAGTGGTGAACAAGAAGTACAGAATCTCAAAAACTGGCAGAAGTGAAAAGCAGAATTAAGATCCTCGCTCTGAAGGATAACTCTTGGGATTCAAGAGGCCTTTGGACCTTTTTCTGAAGTCGACATCTATGTTTCCATAATTCTTTCAATCCAGACATATCTGTATAGATACTGGTACACCCAATCAGAGATGTCAAAGTATTTCTAAAAAAATGTACTTGTCCTGCAAGTCAAATTTCGTGATGGCCTCCATTGATCTCGGGTCATAGGCCAAGAAATTGTCATTATAAAATGGGCAAAGGATTTCAAGCAATCTGATTGGTTGTTAGCCATGCATTAGATGTGTGTAATGCACAGCTAAAACTAGAACCCTCATTTAGAATACACAATGGCCCATTTTTAGCCATAGCGCAATAAGCCACTTTCTGGGGATGTGCATTAGACAGTTCTTAACAAGACGGTTGACTGGACGACTGCCTGTGGCCCAGTGCCTCACTATGTCCCCCAGCCATGCATTAGAACTGTCTAATGCACACCACATCATGTCTTATTGCTTACTTATTTTACTGTTGTAAGAATTTCATTTCAAATACGAGTAGGAAGAAATACAGGAACTCTGTTCCTGCTGCAAAAAAGGTACAGGAACTGAGTTTCTGTGCATTCCTGCTCACTTTCATCACTGCATAGGATCCCTTGCCACCAAATAGGGTAGTTAGGATTAGAGCAGACTGGCTGGGCCTTGTGGTCCTTTTCTGCTGACACAGTCTATGTTTTCATTGTAACTTCTAGGTGGCGTTATCCCAAGGGATACTACCCCTGCCTGCGTGACTAATCACAGGTTGAGGGGCCTGAGCTCATTGAATGGGTGTCTCCACCTGGAGGGTAGGTTTAAGGGTAGCGTAGCTGCTCTGGGTACAGCCCTCTGGGACACTGATGCCCCCCAACCCTTCTAGTGGCCTATACTGGTCAGCAAATTGATAGTCACAATGAATACCAGAATGCAATGTTAGTCCCACACTTGGCACACTTACCACCAGGGCTGGATCAGCTGCACTGGCCCTGGAGATCCCCTGTAAACTAAGACCTGCAATGGAGAAAGGTAATAGCAACACAGTATCCCCTCCATGAAGGTACACAATAGCCAGTTTAAATGCAGAAAGATCCGGATCTGATCTTTCTTCAGGGGACGTGAACAAGGGTGGGGCAGTGATCTAGTGTTTGCTTTTTAGATCTGATTTAGTCAGGTTAAACATGCATGCCTAAGAGTCCCTCTAGCACAGTCACACACATTCTGGGTACTCAGTTGTCATGCAGGCTAGCCTGAAGCATTGCCCGGGGTAGGCCAGCATTGCAGCTGTTGTTGAGGACCTTAGGAAGGAAAACCAGAACGTGCACTTTAACCCACAGTTTGTATTCCGGAGCCGGACAGCTCAGTTCGTAATGATCAATTAAATCAGGTGACACACTTTGATTTGAGCTTTGTTGCAGGGAGCTACCCTGATGTTTAGTCACGCTAGCCTGACCAGGATGCAGAATTAACATAGAAACATAGAATTTGACGGCAGATAAGGACGGCTTGGCCCACCCAGTCTGCCCATTTCCCTACCTACTGGATAAGCTGCAGATCCTAGTTAACCAGCAGCCTACTTCTTCTTACCCCCACTCCCCAGAATTGCCTTATGACTGTCCCATGCATGCTTGAATTCCACCACTGATTTTGACTCCACAACCTCCTCCGGAAGGCCGTTCCATGCATCCACAACCCTCTCTGTGAAAAAATACTTCCTTAAATTACCTCTGAGCCGCCTCCCCCATCTTCAAATTGTGCCCCCTTGTTCTTGCACACCTCTTTTTTTGAAAGATGCTACCCTCTTGGACTTTGTTGATTCCCTTGAGGTACTTGAAAGTTTCTATCATGTCCCCCCTCTCCCTCCTTTCCTCGAGGCTATACATATTAAGCTCCTTAAGTCTCTCTTCATATGTCTTCCAGTGCAGACCCTGCACCATTTTAGTTGCCCTCCTCTGGACAGCTTCCATCCTGTCTATGTCTTTGCAGAGATTGGGTCTCCAGAACTGCACACAGTACTCCAGATGGGGTCTGACCAGCTGTCTGTACAGAGGGATAATAACTTCCTGTTTTCTACTGGTGATGCCTCTCCCTATGCATCCCAGTAACCCCCCAGCCCTCCTTGCTGCCGTCTCACATTGCTTGCCCACCTTTAGGTCATCTGATATGACTACCCCCAGGTCCCTTTCCATTTTTGTTGTTGTTAGTATCTCACCCCCCATTGTGTACTCTTCCCCTGGGTTTTTGTTTCTCAGGTGCATTACCTTGCACTTCTTAGCATTGAATCTAAGTTGCCATACATTTGACCATTCCTCTAACCTTGCCAAGTCCTTCTCATCCTTTCCACCCCACCCTGTGCATCAACTCTGTTGCAGATCTTAGTGTCATCTGCAAAGAGACATACTTTTCCTTCAGTCCTTCCTTGTGCTTGCTTATAAAGACATTGAAGAGGACTGGTCCTAATTCTGAATTCCTCGCGGTACCCACTAGTAACCCTCCTTTCTTCTGAGTGGACTCCATTTACTATTACTCTCTGTGTCCTATTCTCCAGCCAGTTTTTTACCCAGGCTGTCATCTTGGGACCCACTCCCAGGCTGGCTAACTTGTATATTAATCTTTTGTGTGGGACTGTGTCAAATGCCTTGCTAAAGTCTAGGTAGGCCATGTCCACAGCCCCTCCCTGATCTACTACTTTGGTCACCCAGTCAAAGAAATCTATCAGATTTGTCTGGCATGACCTTCCCGCTGTGAATCCATGCTGTCTAGGATCCTGTGCCCCTCTGGCCTCTAGATACTCGACAATTCTTTCCTTCAGAAGTGATTCCATCATTTTCCCTATCACTGAGGTTAAACTAACAGGTCTGTAGTTTCCTGCTTCTGCCTTGCTCCCACTTTTGTGAAGGGGAATCACATCTGCCCTCCTCCAGTCCTTGGGTACCACCCCATCATCCCATGATTTATTAAAAAGGGTAGTCAGTGGTGTCACTAGTTCTACCCTTAGTTCTTTTAGAATTCTGGGATGAATCCCATCAGGCCCCATTGCTTTGTCCACCTTCAGTTTTAAGAGTTCTTTCAGAACCCTTTCTTCTGTAAATGGGCTGGTATCAGCTTCTGTATCCAGAGTGTTACTACTGTTTGTTTTATGTACCTCCTCTTCATTTGTAAATACTGAGCAAAAATATTTGTTTAGTATCTCTGCCTTTTCACAGTCTCCCTCTGCCCACCATCCCTCCCCATTGTTAAGCCTCACTATCCCTCCCTTGGTCTTCCTTTGCTCCCTGATGTACCTATAAAAGGTTTTATCCTCCTTCTTAACTGAGTTGGCTATCTTTTCCTCGGTTTGGGCCTTTGCTGTTCTGACTGCCTTCCCAGCCTCCTTTTGCTTTAACTGATACAATTCTCTGTCCTGCTCCTTCTGTGATTCCTTGTACTTTTTGAATACTTTCTTTTTCTCTTGAACCTTCACTGCCACCTGCTTTGAGAACCATAGTGGTTTCTTGCATCATTTTGTTTGTTTATTTGCTTCACACAAAGGCTCGTTACCTCTGTGATGGCATTTTTATTATTCCCCATTGTTCTTCCACCCCTCCTTCCTGCCCATTTGCTAGTGCATTCCTTAGGCACTCACCCATTTTGGCAAAGTCAGCCCTCCTAAAGTCCAGTACTTTTGTCTTTGTATGGCTTGACTTTATTGCTGTGTTTATTGTGAACCATACTGTTCGATGGTCGCTAGTTCCCAGATGGCTACCCACTTCTACATCTGTGATCCTCTCTCCATCTCCATTTGAGAGAATCAAGTCTAATATTGCTCCCTCTCGAGTGGGCTCCAATACTAGTTGTCTAAGGCATGCCCCCTGTAGGCATCTAGAATAACTGCACTCTTCGAAGTGGCAGCTGCAACTGCACTCCAGTTAACATCTGGCATATTCAGATCACCCATCAGCAATATCTCCCCTTTTTCTGCCATTCTAAGTATACTTTCTATCATTTCCCTGTCCATTTCCTCCCCCTGAGAAGGGGGTCTGTATACAACCCCTGTGCGTATTGTGGTGCCATTGCCTGTCTCCAAATTCACCCACAGTGCTTCTTCTCCTCCCTGTTTACATAGATACATAGACAGTGTCGGCAGATAAGGGCCTATGGCCCACCCAGTCTGCCCATTTGAGCTTGTAAGTTCAGTTTGTTTTCCTAGAAGTCTGTTGCCCCTTACCCCTGACCTCCAGAATTCCTTTATGTCTATCCCATGCATTCTTAAATCCCGTGATTGTTTCAGCCCCCACCACTTCCTCTGGCAGGGTGTTCCACTTGTCCACCACCCGTTCTGTGAAGAAATTCTTTCTCATGTTTCCTCTGAATCGTCCTCCTTCCAACTTCATCCCATGCCCTCTAGTCCTGGAACATCTTTGTCGCTTAAAAATAGTGTTTTCCTGCACCCTGTTCCTCCCTGTAAGATACTTGTATGTCTCTATCATATCCCCTCTGTCCCTCCTCTCCTTACCCTTTTGTTCTGCTGCTTTTATTCCTTCCCTTATGTAAAGAACTACTCTTCCTCCTCCTCCTCTTTTACCCTCCCTGTCCCTCCTGTAGACAGTGTATCCTAGTATGTTTATGTCCCAGTCATGGTTTTGTGTGAGAATTGATTAGATGAAGACCTCAGGATGGTATGCTGGTTTGCCAGGGGAAGCAGAGCTCACACGACGTACCATGGTGGTCGATCCTGTTCGATGGTGTTGAGCAAGGAGCCAAATCCCTGAGCGGTTCTTTCATCGGATGAATCTCTGTGGTGTGAGCGGCAGTCTAGACCAAGATGCTGAGGCCCAGACCAGGTGAATGACTCGGATGCAGTCCGGTAAGTTGCTGGATGCAGGTTCCTGCTAGCGTGGCACATTTGACAGTGTGGGGAACCAAATCGCAACCCACACTACACATTCAGCACAATTATAGTAAGGATAAGTAAATACCACAGTTTGTATGACAGTCTGGTTGCAGTTAAACAGTGCCTGTGCAAAGCGTATGCTCTACGGTTATTTCAAGTCCTGATAGGCCAATTGCTCAGAAGCAACTCTTTAGTCCTCACCAGGCAAAATTCACTCTGTCACAATTCAGGATTCCTTCCAGTCACAATCATAGCAATTTTGGATAAAGTCTGAATTTAGATTTCAGACTTCTTCACTCGAGAAGATGGTAGCAGGCAGGCCAGACACAGCCTTCCCGCCGATTTCTCCTCACTAATACGCAGGAGCAGCTGCTCGAATTACATGAGCTGTTCACTGTTTCCACTCCATCTACACACTGACCCACTGCTGCAGACAGCTCTGGGCTTTCCCAGCGATCCAAAAGGTTCAGTTGGTTGATCTGTCTGTCTGTCACAAGAAGGACTCCCCTTCCAGGTCCATTTAGGCACCAAACAGTAAAAACTACAATTCCTACAGAAATTAACTCCCAGAAGACCCCTGGGGACAGTCTCCATTTTAAAGTCCCCAGAGGTACTGATTGGCCCAAACTGGCAGCCCAGAACCAAAATGGTGGTGCTCAGCAGAATGTCCATGCTGCAAAGGAAAGCAGGTTAGACAAACTACGATATCATTATTATTAAAGTGAACAAACACAGTTCCTAGTAAGGCTTCCTCTGCGCAATTAGCGATGGCAGAATGAAGCAGCTATATTGCAGCCCAGGTGGGACTTGAGCCAGAACCCATTCGGCTCCCACCCTGATCAATTATAACCTATGAAAATGATACCCCTTAAAGAGACAGGCATGGAGGCTAACAGGCCACTCACACGCAAGCACCTTTAAACTGTTTAAACACAGAACACCAGCCTGATGAGCATTAGGCAAGCCCAGGAAGACATTTTAGGAACCCCTTTTTGTAGGGATTGGCTACATCATGTTTCTACAAGGTAGGGGTAGTAACCGTAACATGAACGATAATCCAGTTACATAAATGATGGCAATATAGCCTAGAGGTTAGAGTAACGAGCTGTAAATGGGCTTGGTACATCCACAAGACCTAGGTTTGATTCCCACAACCTCCACTTGCATACTGTGTGACTCTGAGCAAGTCAATTAACCCCCCCAGTGTTCCCAGGTTGTCCATGAAAACAGGTACTTGTGTCTAGTGGGCCTTACCCAGTTGCCAAAGACTTAAACAAATAAATAACAATTCTAGTGGAGAAAAAGATCAATCCATGTAAGATATATGTCATAATGACCCCAAACAGGGCATGCATTTGTAAAGAATTAATGCATGCCCCGGATAATTGGAACTTGAAAGACATGAGGCCAGCAGCCAAGTATTATTGGGGTGGGGTACTCTACTGTCAGGGTGTGCTGTCCTTCGAATGAGACATTAAACTGAGTTTCCGTCTAACCATCTCTGCTGCTGGTCTGAAGGGTGTCCTGGTGGAAGCAAAAGAACCCAAGGCACTTTTTGCAAGAGTAGGGGAATTTTTTGATTTATACAAGTTATATAAATATATTTCAGTGAACATACAGAGAATATAATCAGAAATCACATATAGTCATATAAGAAAATGCATTTTAAGCACACATTCACCATTTTATACTCTCCTTATTTCATTTTGCACTAAATTCCCCCCATACCCCCTTTTTTATGCTCAGTCCTACTTATAGAATCTCCTTAACAAAATAACCCTATTACATAATATTACACACAGACATTCCTTTAAAGGAGAGAGTCCATCATAGAGTATTTCATAAAGAACTCATGGTTTAAACCTTTGGCGTTATGTAACCAGAACAATCTTATTGGACCAGTAGAACCTTATTGGACATATACCCCCACCACTAGTAGTTTATAACTGGCTTCATGTATCCTTCACCATTTGAAACTAATAATAGGAAGACCTGTTTTACCTACAGGAAAACATCACAAAATATAGCTTAGGGTGTACACCCCTCATATGAACTCTCAGACAAGGGTGTAGGCCAGGCATACTCACTGTACACATTTGTGTACAGTTTTGCTGCATGCCTGTGCCAAATCATATACCTTTTTGTTTACATTATAATTCTAATTTCCTCAACAGTCGGTTGGAATGCTGGGAGCCCACCCCAGGGTGCCAAATTCCCCTGTTAAAAAAAAAAAGAAAACGTCCCGCAATGTCCTTTTTTTTTTCTCACCTGTAAACAAAGAAAACGGTTCCTTGCGGTATCCCTGCCCCCTCCCACAACCCCCATCCACCCACTGTGTACCCTGCCTCCCCACACACACCCCTCATCCCATACTTACCTTCAGACCTCGGCGCGACGATCTTCAGTGGACCGGGAACATGTCTGCACTCTTCAAAGCCAGCCATGAACAGAGGAAATGCTGGTAAGCTGTATAAAGTAATAGATAGGTTTTTTTCAACTTTTCTACATATCTCAGGCATTGTTTGGACCTCTGGCACCAAATTTTCAACATGGGGTTTTTGGGACCCCTCCTCGAGAATTCTGTCACTGTCATGGTGTTCATCAGCCCCTAAAGGTGATTTCATGGTCACTGCACAGAATCCTTTTGGGACCGATTAATGAAACAACAGAGCCAGTGTTCATAAGGGGCTCTCAAAGCCTATGTTGCAAATTTAGTCAAAATCCAAAAATGACTGTTTTATTGTGCTAAGCAAGCTACAAAGACGTCATAACTTTGCAAATCTGCAATATTTTCATGCCAGATTTTCAACATTGCATTTTCCACACCTCCCTGTGAACAATGCAGCTGTCATTTTTCACATCCTGGCTGAAATGTATTTTTGCACTTCCGGCGCAGAATAGCACGGTTGCTGTGGGAAATCCATGTTTGGGACACATTATGAAAATCACAGTGACTCTGTTCATTAGGAGAGGTGCTAAAATGTCTATGTTGAAAGTTTGATGAGAAAAGTCTGTGACATGACTGTGTTCCGAGCATGTGTTGCGCAGTTTCCACGCACGCTTGTAACTTTGCACATTTGCAATAACCAGTCTACTGTAATATGTGCAATGAAACCTTGCACCCTTTTAAGAACTACTCTTGGGCCTTTTACAGTGACCTGGCAAATGTTCAAAAGCTCAAGATGAAACTGTGTCTAGAGCATAACACAAAGCAAAAACTAGACCTCACATTATGATCCAACACAGAGGGATATCAAAACCAATCCCACAACCTAAGCAACTCTGTATCACTCATATCAGATAAGGATCATGGACAACAAAACCCCCAAATCAGGAGGATATACAACATATTCCTGAGGTGAGCAGTGGAGCCGACAGACATAGAACACAACCTCTAAGTTCTCCAGTAGACCAGATTGAAAGAGCACAAAATAACAACCAGTCATATACAACACCCCGAATAACTTATGTCTACTGCAGAAATTGAGCAGGTCCAGATAATGCCACCACCGGAAGAAAGCACTTAGTCCCAGAAAGGCCAAAAAAGACAAGGAGCAAAACAAACAGAGGAGCTAAAGTCTCCAAACTTCAACTAGAAGAAAGGATGCCCAAAAGGAACAGGTTCTCTGTGTCATCTAAGAGAAAATGATGGGCAGAAACTGAGGAAGACTCAGATGCCTCTTCAGTGGCCTCATCACAGCCGGACCCCACAACTGACACAGAACAAATGTCAAGTGACTCAAGATCATCCAACAAGAAGAGGTGAAAAATGAAATCCCCAGGGGAAGGGTAGAAAGATTTAGAGACTATTTACAAACACTCCAACCAAATGTGCCATAACCTGTCCTGTTGCACTCTGAATGTTAACAGTATTACAATTCCGAAGAGAACACACACTATTTTTTTCTATTTTAGGGATATTTACGGTACAAATTATTCTATTACAATACACTAGAATCCCTTCCTCAACAGAAGTCAATCAGGCAACAAAGGAATGGAGAGGAGGGGTTTCATTTTGGTCAGTGAGTGAGGAGCCATTTGTAGGGGTAGCAATACTGTTTAATAATCAGGAAGTAACAGTTACAAAACTAACAGATCTATTACAGGGTAGGGTCCTAATGTTTGAAGTGGTGATACAGACACAAGAATGGAGAATAATTAATATCTATAACCCCCAAATAAAAATATAAAGAACTGAGGTGATGAAAACAATACAACCACATTTGCACTCATCCAAATCCGTCATCTTTGGGGGAGATTTTAATTGTATTCTAACACTTTCAGATAAAATAGAGAAAACTCAAAAATTATATTCAAACAAAAATAATGGTGGATGGGGCTGCAGCTGGGCCAAATCCCCAGCACAAACTTGCCATAGAGTGAGATCATCCACCAGGATACACCACTTTTTTTTTTTTTTTATCTCTGTGTGGATTCTGTGCCACCAAAGTTTTGTGACTCCTATAGAAATTTCTGATCATTGCCTATTAACTATATGCTTAGCTCCACCAGAAAGTAAGCCCAAATTGTGCAACCATTAAAAAATGAATACTATGGTCTTGGAAGAAAATAAGGGGTGGAAAGAATTCTCAGAGGTTGTAAGAGACAAATTGTCAGTCTTTGAATCATATAATAATCTGATTCTTTGGTGGCAGGAGACCAAAGCTGAAATAAAAATTTCTAGGGACATGGATATGTTGTTCAATTCACACTTATTGGCAGGTTCCTTGCCACTTTAAATCTTGCCAGAAGGTCTTAAAGCTGGCTTCTCCCACCCACCCGGGTGGTAAAACTCGCAGCTCCGCCCCATGACACCAGATCTTCCTTACCGCTTGGAAATTCAGGTTTCCTCCTTAGCGCTCTGTGTTTTAGACTGGATCCTAACTCTTCGGTTAGTCTGAAACTAGTTTTAAAGTTTTCTGAACTTTGGTCCTCATCTTCCCTCGCGGCTGCAATGGACAAATAGATTCCCAGCTTTCAGAGGTGCCCTTGCTGGCAGAAAATGTCCAGGACGGATCCGCACTCTACGTGCGTCTACTGCCTAGGCCTAGACCATGACCTGCAGGCCTGCTAGTTCTGCCGCTCTTTTTTGGCCACCGTTCTGGAAGACCACACTGCCTGATTGAACCTCGGGCACCCGAGAAGCGTTACCTGCCGGTAAAATCCAAAGAGGCTTGTTGGGCAGTGTCCGCGGCGGCTGGCTTGGCTGAGCAGCTTGAGCAGATGATCGCCCTTGAGGAGGAGGCAGCCCAGGCCGCATCTTCCTCCTCCTCCTCGGCCACAGCATTTATCCCGCTCTCTCTGAGTTCCTTGTACTCGGCTTCATTCAAGAAGCTTTCAATCCCTTTCCATGAAGGGAGAGGGGGCCTTTGGGACATTCTTCTCGGCCCAAGAAAAAGGAGTCGAAGGGTAAGTCCCACCGTCGGCGGTCATGGGAGCGGGAGAGGTCTCCTTCCCTTGACAGCCGACTGTCGACTTCGGTTGAAGTTGCAGCTCAGGCCGCTGGCTTCACGGTGTCCCCATCAGGCCAACCTGCCGAGACTCCTGTTGACGCAGTCAAGATTTTTCTCGATCCGTCGGATGGGCTGTCGACTGGTGAAGCCGACAACCCACCTTCACCGGTTCCCCCGATGGAGACCAAGGATCTGCCTGCACCTTCGGGGCCACAGTCCCCAGTTAAAGTACCTGAGCCGAGGGAAGAGCGTGTGTCCCCCGCCCCTTCCCAGACCCACCCTCGGTCCCCCCGGGGGTCTCGGACTCGGACTTCATTCCGGTCATGCCGTTCCCGCTGACATCGGCAGTCTCGGTCTCGGTACCGAAGTAAGTGGCGACACCATTCCTCCTCGTCTTCTTCCTCGGATGAGGGGAGGCTTCGGCGTAAATTACATCAACGCTATGAGGAGCTTCTATGGCAGCAGTTACTGTTGTCCGGGACTAACTCAGCTCCAGTTCAGCTCCCAGCCATCAAGTGGCTTTAGCCCGAACAACCGAAGCAACCGCTAGCCCCAGTCGAGATGCCTGTTCCAGGGCTGGTTGTTCGGCCGAAACCGGCTGCTCCACCAATTGTGGTGGAACCTCTGTCTCCACAACTGAAGTCTGGGGCACTGACCAAGGATTCTCGGTCGGGTCACGGCCTGCCCAACAGGTTGTTGGTCACCCTCACTCCGGACCATCCTCGGCAGGTGGAGGGTGGCTCAGGGCCGAGGCAGCTCTTTGCAGACTCTTCGGAATCCGATGACGATTCCTCCCTGTTCTCCAGACAGGTCAACCTGGAGTCCTCCGGGGGCCAGTCATTGGACGATAGCCCATCATCCTTCTTGGGTCTGCTTCGACTCATCTCTGAGTCCACTGGGATGCAGCTCAAGCCCATGTCCAAATGGGCCAAGTATCCCCTGACGGAGATACTGGACAGAGGGGATTCCCCCACAGAGGCCTTTCCAGTGGCTGAGGCCATTGTCGGCCCAGCCTTGGAGCTTTGGCAGTGGCCTGGTTTCTCGGAGCACCCCTCTGCTGAGGGGTTAGTCACCAACAGCATCTTCCGACGTTCCAGAAACGCTCGGGACATGGATAAGCCCTCCCCGACAAAGAGTCCAAAAAGCTGGACTTTGCTGGGTGCAAGGTGTACGCTGCGTCCTCCCTCGGCCTCCATCAGGCCAGCTTGACCATGCTGATGGCACACTTCTCCCATGCCCTCTTGGGCTCCCTGGATGAGGTTGTCCCTCATCTCCCAGCCGACCTGCAGACCACGGTCTGTCAGGTACAGGACCAGGGTAGGGTGGTGGTGAAGCAGCAGCTTCAGACTGCTGTGGACATAGGTGATTCCTGTGCCAGGTCAGAAGCAGCCACGGTGGCCATGCGCTGCAGGGCGTGGCTGAGGATATCCACCTCCATTGTGGATACCCAGCACTAGTTAGCAGATGTCCCCCTCTTGGGGACTGACCTGTTCAGCCCTGGAGTGGAGGGACACCTCCAGCGGATCGAAAAGTCCAATGCCACTCTGGACTCAGTCACCTCCACCCAGAGGGACAAAGGCCACCGTCAGCAACAGCATAAGTCCTTTCGTCCTTCAGCCCCTGCAGCTCGACCAGCCCAACAGCACCAGCAACAGTGCCAGCAGGCTCGCGCTTGACATCCCAAACCCAAGCCGGTGGCTTCCTCCAACAGGAAGCAAGGAGGTAAAGGCCCAGGAGGTCCCTCAACCAGTTCCTCCTCCAAGCCTGCCCAGTGATGGGTTGAGGAGTGCCACCCCGAGCCTCGTCACTCCCCCCTTGGTTCCCCCCGTGGGCAGACAGCTCCACCACTTCCTTTCCGCCTGGTCCGCTATCACCATGGATCACTGGGTGTTGGAGGTGGTAGGAAAAGGCCTGCCTCTGGAGTTCAAGCAGGCTCCTCCCTTTCAGGACATCACCCCTCAGGAGGGCCACGGGGTCCGCAGCCTCGCTGTCGGCTCACTGAGCCGATATTGCCCTGCTCCTCAAAAAAGAAGTGATTAGGAAGGTGGCGGATCCTCCTCCAGACCCGGGGTTTATGTCCCGGTATTTCCTGGTCCCCAAACGGATGGGGGGTTGGTGCCCCATCCTCGCCCTGCATGACCTGAACAGGTTCCTAAGGTCTCGGACCTTCAAGATGGTCACTCTGGCTCAGATAATACCATCCTTGGAATGAGGCATGTGGCTCTGTTCTCTGGACCTCCAGGACATGTTCTTTCATGTCCCAATCCGTCTGTCTCATCAGAGATTCCTCTGCTTCAGAGCAGAGGGGTCCCTTTACGAGTTGCGGGCCATGCCCTTTGGCCTCTCTCTCTAGCTCCCAGGGTCTTCACCTAATGCATGGCAGTGGTGACAGCATTCCTGCCACACCGATGGGTCTGGGTGTACCCTTACCTGGATGACTGGCTGATTGCGGCCCCTTCCAGAGTGGAGGTGGAGCGGTCCAGAGATCTGGCCCTCTAGGTTTGCTCTCTGATTGGCCTATTCCTCATCAACGAGGCCAGGTCGTAACTCATGCCGAAGCAGGTGATTCTCTTCATCGGGGCAGAGCGTGACTCTCTTCAAGCCAGAGCTCGGCTCCCGGCAGACAGGGCCGAGGTTCTTCCACCTTTGCCCAGTCATTTCTGGTTGGGCAATCACACCCTGCCTGGGACTTCCTGTGCCTCCTGGACTTCATGGCAGCCTGCACCAGCGTGGTCCATTGGGCCCGTTGGTACATGCCTCCCCTTCAATGGGTACTGGCCAGCCAGTGGTCACAGCACTACGATCCATTGGACCAGCCTGTGACAGTGACCCAGGAGATGTGGAATGCTCTCCAGTGGTAGACCATTCCGGCACATCTGCAGGAGGGCATCCCATTTGTCCGCCCGAGCCAACAGTCTCTCTATCGACCGATGCATCTCTGATGGGTTGGGTGCCCATCTGGGGGAGCACAGAACCCACGGCCTCTGGTCCCCTTGGGAGTCCCGATGCCACATCAACCTGCTGGAGCTCTGAGCGGTCCGCCTAGCTCTCACCACCTTCGCTCCATTTCTACGGGGTCAAGTGGTTCAGGTCCAGATGAACAATACCATGACCATGTACTATCTGAACCGCCAGGGCAGGATGCGCTCCATGCTGTCTTGCAAGGAAGCTCTCTGCATATGGTCCCTTGTGCGCAGCCTGGAGGCAGATCTCCTAGCCATTCACGTGGCAGGAGCCTCCACCACCCTGGACGATGCCCTAAGCTGGATAGGGGCTGCGTCTCATGGGTGATCTGTCCTGCCAGAGGTAGTACAAGATCTGTTCTCCCACTGGGGCATGCCTCAGGTCGACCTGTTTGCCTCCATGGAGAATGCAAAGCTGAGTCTGTTCCATGCCCGCTCCCCCCAAGCAGGGCTTGCTACAGGGGGATGCCTTCTTGAGGCCATGGACTCTGGGCCTCTTCTATGCATTTCCCCCATTTTCCTTGATCCACTAGGTGCTTCTCAAGGTGAGGAGGGACAAGGCACAGGTGATTCTGGTAGCCCCAGACTAGCCCCGCCAGTTCTGGTATCCAGATCTCTTCAGCCTCAGCTCCAGGCTCCCGAGGAAGCTTCCAGCCCGCCCAGACCTGATCTCAGTCAACCAGGGGAAGGTATTCCATCCGGACCTTCAGTCCCTGCACCTGAAGGCCTGGTTCATGAGCGGCTAGAGTTTCAGGCCTTGGGTCTTTCCGATGAGGTCCTCAACGTCACTGAGGCATCCCGTAAGGAGCCGACCAGGAAATGCTATGCCTTCAAATGGAAGAGATTCTCCATTTGGTGTCAGGGAAAGGGCTTGGACCCTTCCACTTGTCCCTAGGCAAGCATTCTGGACTATCTGTGGTCCCTTTCTCAGCAAGGATTTCGGTTGACGACCCTTAAGGTGCACCTGGCAGCCATCTCTGCTTACCAAGCCGAGAAGCAGTCGGTGGCGCAGGAGAAGGTGGTCGGGTGCTTTTTCAAAGACCTTGACCACATTTCCCCTCCGGTGCAAGAACCTCCACCTCCGTGGGATCTACTGCTGGTATTGGCCAAGCTCATGGACAAGCCATCTGAACTGATGCACAGGTGCGATATTTCCCACCTGTCATGGAAGACTGCCTTCTTGGTGGCTATCATGTCAGCCAGAAGGATGGGAGAGCTCCAGGCACTTTCCATCGAGTCTCCTTATCTGGTCTTCCACAGGGACAAGGTTGTCCTGTGCCCCCAACCGAAATTCCTTCAGAAGGTGGTGTCAGAGTTTCACCTTAACCAGGTGTTGACTCTGCCGGTGTTCCTCCCCAGTCACACCTCGGAGGCCAAATATAGGCTCCATACTTTGGACCCTAGATGAGCGTTCGCTTATAAAGAGCAGATGGCTGAAGTTTGGGGAGAGGTTCGCCAGCTGTTTGTCACCTATGCTGAAGCTGCACCTTGCAGACCTGCAGCCAAGTGGACGATAAGCAGGTGGGTCACCTCCTGCATAGAGCTCTGCTATAGGTTGGCGGGCATGGAGCCTCCCAGAGGGATAAGAGCTCATTCTACCTGCCATACCGCTGCATCGATAGCTGCTTCCAGGGACGTCCCTATCCAGGATATCTGCAGGGGCTGCTACCTGGAAGTTGGCACATACCTTTATTACCCACTACCACATCGACCTTGAGTCACACCGGGATGCTGGTTTTGGGGCCTCTGTTCTCCAGTCCTCATTTCCCAAGTAAGTATCAGGGGTGTGCGCCTTGCCTCCCTCTTCCTGGAGAACTGCTAGGAGTCTGCCAATAAGTGTGGATTGAACAACATATCCATGTCCCTTGAAATAGAGGTTATTCACCTGTAACAGGAGTTCTAGGAATGGTATATGTTGTTCATCCACACAACCCACCCGACCTCCCCGGCTTTGACGCACAACCTGGCTTCCAGCGGGGCTAGATCTGGTGTCATGGGGTGGAGCCGAGAGTTTTACCACCTGGGTGGGTGGGAGGAGCTATCTTGAAGACCTTACGGCAAGATTTAAAGCGGCAAGGAACCTGCCAATAAGTATGGATGAACAACATATGCCATTCCTAGAACTGTTACAGGTGAGTAACCTGCATTTATTGTAAATTGACTGCAGAAATACAACAAAAGGAAAGATGTATTCAATACTTAGAAAAAAGGAGACACAGAGATTGATTTCACTAAAAATTGTGTTTGTTCTATTTGAATAGAGATTACTCAAATAGCTCAGACAAAAAAGGAAATGCCTTCATTCCAATATGACAGAGCAACTTCTCCGTTCCTAGAATAGAAATGTGGAATGAAAGGCAATACACAGGCTGTAAATCCGTATGATAGCTGCAAACAAAGGATTGATACAAAATATATGGCTTCTCTTAATAATAAAGAGGGAATTCAAGTTGAAAATAACCAGGAGATATTAAAAATTGTAACTGATCACACTAAATCTTTTTCTGCCCAACCAAACAGCTACCCATAGCAATATAGGATCATTTTTACAGGGCCTAGGCATTCCTCAGTTACCACAAGATATCAATGCTAACCTAGTATGCCCAATTATGGAGGAAGAAGTATATGTGGTAATTGATAAATTAAAAAAAACAACATAACTCCAGGTCTGGATAGAATCCCAAATTACTTTTATAAAAAAAAAAAAAAATCTTACACTAGTATTTAAAGCCATTATTCAAGGCCATTACCTGGTTCCTCCCCTTTTAGTGGACAACATTGGGTGTTTACTCACCTGGTAAAGGTGATTGTGTTGGTTGGCATCCATGGCACTCCAGACATTACCTCATGGGTTACAGCCCACCTGATAGGCTAGTGATGCACATGACCCAGATCAGATTTCCAGTATATCCAGGTCCCAGAAACCCCTGCTCTCCAGTTTGAATCTTCCATAGCTGAAACAAGGTTAGTTAGTACAAGAGAGAGGAAAACATACAGTTCGGGTACAGTCAGCATACACAGAGGAGGCCTACCATGACGTGGTGTAAAGGAAGGCCAGCGGCCTGTATTTTATTTCCTATTATTTACAGTCTAATCTCGAACCCAGGGGTTCGACTTGATCATGATAGTAGAACAACAACTTCCCCTTTCCCGCCCCCTAGGGTGCTTGGTGAGGACCCCTTTTCTTGTCCCTGGGCCAGACGCTCCGATCACTCCTGAGGGAGGGCCTTGGAGTGCCATGGATGCCAACCAATACAATCACCTTTACCAGGTGAGTAAACACCCATTGTGATTGGTTGGCATCCATGGCACTCCAGACATTACCTCATGGGAGATAAGAAGCAGTTAGCACTCTGGGTGGGAGACGAGTGAGTCGGAGTGGCCGGTCGTAGAGGCTGCTGCCAGAACCTGGGTTGCGAAGGAGGGCCGGATGGCCTGGGAGCTGTTCCAGCCTGTAGTGTCTGGCGAATGTGTGCAAGGAGCTCCATGTGGCCACTCTACAAATGTCTTCCGAGGATACAGAGGCTCTCTCCTCCCATGAGGTGGCAACCACTCTGGTGGAGTGGGCCTTGATCCCCTGCGGTGGGGTCATCAGGTTTGCCGTGTAAGCATTCTGGATGACACGTCTTAGCCATCCGGCGATTGTCATTTTGGAGGCTGCAAAACCCCGCCTCTGCCCTTTCGAGATGACGAACAGCCTCTCCGTCTTGCGGATGTGGCGGGTTCTGGCCAAGTAGACGAGAGGAACCGACCCAACGTCCAGGTGGTGTGGGGGCCGCCATGACCCTGTGTGGTGGCGTGGAAAGGTGGGCAGCTCGATGGCTGCTCTCTGTGGAAATTGGTCGAGACCTTCGGTTGGAAGGCTGGCACCGTTCTCAGGCTGACCCCCTGCGGGGTGAAGACCGTATATGGCTTAGCGCAAGATATTCTTCTAGCCGAGCAGATGGCCACCAGAAAGGCAGTCTTGAGGCCAACCCAGAAGAGGTCTGCCTCTAGGAGTGGTTCATAAGGGGCCGATTTGAGGGATCCCAGTACCAGGGGGAGGTCCCACGGGGTGATGACTGGTCTGGACCTCGGTCGGAGGAGCTCCACCGCCCTCAAGAAACGTATGGCGTCCAGGTGCGCACCTGGCGGATGCCCTTCCACGAGGCCTATGGCCGCCCCAATGGCCGCCAGTTGTACCCCTGAGGGATGAGGGGCCAGACCCTTGTCCACTCCTTGCTGAAGGAATAGTAGTATGGTGGCCAGATCGGACTGTTCGGGCACCGACCCTCTTCTCTGACACCACTGCAAGAAGATGGCCCATTGCCTCTCGTATGTGGACGTGGTGGAAGCCCGTCTGGATTGGAGTAGGGTACTGATGACCGACTCATGATACCCCGTTGCCCTCAGTCTCCTCCTCTCAGGAGCCAGGCCGTGAGCTTTAGGGTCCGCGGGGACGGGTGGAGGACCGGTCCCTGTGTCAGCATGTCCAGGTGATAGGGTATCTGGAAGCTGGCTAGCGACATCTCTGACTGTCGTGAACCAGGACCTCGTGGCCGGTAGGGGCCACCAGGATGATCCTGATGCCTGATTCCCGGACCTTGGTCAGGGACCTGTGGAATTAGGGGTAGTGGTAGGAAAAGCGTCTGCGTACTCCCGCGTCCAGGTTTGGCGGCGAGGCGTCGTTGCCTCGGGAGAAAACGTCCCTGAACCACGAGTAGTACCTGTCGACTTGGGCGTTGTCCCGTGATGCCATGAGGTCCATGGACACAGGCCCCCACGTCGCCTGGATCGTTTGGAATAGAGTCGGGTGCAACTTCCATTCTACCGGGTGAACTTGTTGTCTGCTGAGCCAGTCTGCTCGGACATTCAGTTTCCCTGCAAGGTGGACTGCGCCTAGGTGTGAGAGGTGTGTCTGTGCCCAGTTGAGCACCATTGCCATTTCCCTCATCATGGCTCTGCTTCTGGTTCTCCCTTGCTTTGTGATGTAAGCCACCATCACCCGGTTGTCGGACTGTATTAGGAACGGGCGACCCAGTATTACCCGCCTGAACGCCCTCAGGGCGTGAGACACGGCTCTCATCTCCAGGATGTTGATGGAGAGTTGCATCTCCTCTGGAGACCATACTCCCTGTGCCGTTGTGTCCCCCAGGCAGGCACCCCAACCCGAGAGACTGGCGTCTGTCTCTATGGGAACTGGGCGAGGGGGTTCCAGTGGGACTCCCCTTGATAGGTTCCCTTCTGTTGTCCACCATGCCAGGGAAGATCTTACCGCTGGAGGCAGTGGCACCACGCACTGGAGGTTGTGTTCCCTCGGTGCCCCCCGAGACAGGGCGTAGTTCTGGAGTGGATGCATGTGCCACCTGGCCCAGGGCATGAGGTCGATGCAGGATGCCATGCAATCCAGCAGTTGGGCAATTTTTCCTATCATGGTGTGGCTGCGCGCCCTCATCGCGTGCGCCAGCTCCCTCAGGTTGTGGACTCAGTTCGGAGACGGCTTTGCCAAGCCTTCCGCCAAGTTGATGAGGGCCCCCAGATGTTCGATCTGCTGGGTGGGGCTGAGATGACTCTTTTCTTGATTGACCACCCAGCCGTGGTCCTCGAGGGCCTGTAAGGCGAGTTCCGTGTGTGCTTGCGCCTGGTCCTTGGAGCAGGCGCGGATGAGCCAGTCGTCCAGGTACGGGATAATGTCCAATCCCTGTTCCCTGAGTCTGGCCACCAAGGTTATTGAAACCTTGGTGAAGACTCTCGGGGCTGATGACAGTCTGAATGGAAGTGCCTTGTACTGGAAGTGGTGGCCTAGGATGTGGAAACGAAGGAACTGCCTGTGTTTTCTGATAATGGGGATGTGGAGGTAGGCGTCCTTCAGGTCGATGGACGTCATGAAGTCGCCTACTCTGATGCGTTGGAGGGTGGATCGAATGGTCTCCATTTTGAACCGGAGTGGGAGCACGTGACAGTTTAGCTGCTTCAGGTCTAGAATTGGTCTGAGCTCCTCCGTTTTCTTGGGTACCAGAAAGAAAATGGAGTACATTCCCATTCCCTGTTTTGGTACCGGGACAGGCTGAATGGCCCTGTTCCGGATCAGCTCTGCTAGAATCTGCTGGACCTGATAAGGGGAGGCTCTCCTTCTGGACACGGGGGATGACACGAATCTGTGGGGAATATGAGCGTGGGATAGCTCGATGGCATATCCCTTGGACACTACGTCTCGTATCCACCTGTCCGATGTGGTGGACATCCAGCGGTGGGCAAAGAGGGCTAGCCTTTGTCCCACAGATGGGTACGGGGCCTGCTCGCGAGTTTCCGGCGGTGGGCAGTCACTGTTTTCCCCTGAAACCTCTACTTCGACTTCCAGATCTTTGTCCCCGGGATCTGAAGGAAGTGGACTGGTAGTTCTGAAGGAATGGGCCACGGGAGCTGGAGGAAAAACCTCTACCTCGAAAGGAGTGGCCCTGAGGAGTGGTGTCCCTGCAGGGTTGGCCAAACTTGTTCCCACCCCAAAACCTCCGTCTAGAGGAAGGCAGGTAAGAGAGCTTGGGCCTGTTCCTGAGGAGGTCCCTACCCTCTTCCTTTTGCTTTAGGTAGTCCTGTAGTCCCTCCCAAAGACATGCTTTCCCTGAGAAGTAAATTTTGTAATAAAGTCTTAGATTCCATATCAGCGTCCCAGAGTTTCAACCACAGGGCCCTACGGGCCCGATTGATGATGGCGGTGGCCCTCGCCTGAAGCCGCAGCGAGTCCACCGCCATATCAGCCAGATATTTGGCTGCATCCAAGGTGCACTCCAGTAGCTCTGCCTCCCTAGATTTAGGGGTGGCCTGTTCCTGGAGCTCCTCGAGCCAGCGGATCTGTGCCCGAGTTGTGTAAATGGCGGTGGTCATTGCCTTGGCGGTGGTTCCCTCGATCTCGAAAGTCTTCTTGAGCATATCCTCGATCCTCTTATCTGTTGGGTCCTTGAGGGCTATGGTACCGCACAGAAGCACAGTTTTCTTGCTCAGTGCCGCCACTTGAGGATCAATGGTGGGTGCCTTGCACCAAATGTCCGATTTCTCACCCTGAACAGGGTACATTCTGTCCAGGTTTCTCCGGTTCGGCATCCTGCCCGGATCGGGGGACTGCCATTCCGTGCTAAAGATGTCTTCAATGGCTGGACATACTGGGAAAGTCTCTGTGGTTGTGGGTCTAAGCTGGATCATTGGATCGAGCTTCGACTCAGGTTTACTTTCTTCGGGGTCCTCTGTGCCTAACCCCATGGTGGCCTTGATCATCTTCATAAGCCCCGAGAGGGTGTCGAACGAACATAGCTTAGAGGTCAGGGAGGGAGCTGCCTGTAGTTCCATCTCCTCCGTGTCCGATTCCTCCCCATCTTCATCCTCTTCTCCTCCTGCGTCATCTCTCTCCCCGTCCTCGAGTGTGCCGTCATGTGGGGCGACCGGGCGGGTGTCCTCAGGGATGGGCGGTTTCTCTGGTAGGCCCTTTGCCTTGCCAGGTTCCGGGCTGGGAGGCCTTGCCCTGTTCTGGGAAAGGGCTTCCAGCTTCTCCATGATCTTGAGCATGAAGTTCTGTTGGCTCTCCATCATGGCCACCGCCGCTTGTTGGTTCTGGACCAAGAGGGAACCCGGGTCCATCCACGTCGAGTTGCTGGATCCGGGATTGTTGGGTGCCAAAGGTGGTGTCCTCTCCAGCGAAGAGAGGTCATCATCCAGGAGGCAGGCAGCGCATAGGGGCCCTGGGGTTTGGGGGAGGAGATTGGCGCTGCACGCGGAACACTTCTTGGCCTTTACCATCTGAAATTAGAGAGAGGTACACTTAAAAGACGACTCACATCTTGATCCCTCTCTCGCTCGCTCATATATATATATATATATTTTTTTATATATATATGTGTCCCCGCCTGAGTCCTGGATCGACCCTGTTCCGCCGGGAGGACTGGGGAGCGCCTGGGCGGAGGGGTGCTGTGGGAGGACCCCTACAACAACAGGCGTAGAAGTGGTGCCGGGGCCCGCTATGGGAAGGGGCCGAGGCAGCCATGGTGAGAAAAGCCAGAAAGAAACACCTACTGGGGTCGCTTCATGAGGGACCCGAGTGGAGTCATTGAACATGAGTTTGTATTTTTTTTTTTTTTACAAGGGAAAACAACCCCAGTCCTGATCCCCCCCCCCCCGCGTTCTGAGGCTGGATGGTAATCGGAGCCTCTATGGATTCGTTTTGGGGGGGGTCATGGAGGGCCTTATTATTTTTTTATTTTTTTTTTCAGCGTCCAAGGGAAAAAACGCTCAGGGGAGAGCCCAAGGCCCCACCAGGCTACCGGTTAGTTCAGGGGTAGAGCCTCAGAGAAAAAAGCGGATGGCCCTCCCCTTCCCCCCCAGCGAGAGAGATGTTGCTCTCAGCTACGTGGGCCCTGAGAGGCCCGCTCTCGAACTGCGCTGCCCGCCTCCACGAGATTGCGCCGAAACGGCGACTGCGGGTGGCTGCTCCTGCTCCCCGGAGGTCCTGTAAGTGGGAGGAGGGAGGAACAGCTGGCAGGAGGCCGGGAGGTGAACGGGTGCGGCCCGGAGCCAGCAGGTGCACGCCGAGGCATGCGGAAGGGAGAAGGAGGCCCCAACGAGGCCTACTAAGCGACCGGGAGCGCGGAACCTGCCTTCCTCTACCTGGCCCGGCAGAAAGACCACGGCGAACACAGAGAGAAGGCTGCCTGTGAGGGGATGGCAAGGCAGGGGGAACGAGAGGCTCTGCGCCCACGATTTAACGCCAAGCACTCAAGGGGTGGAGGATGGTGGAGGCAGGCCTATGTGCCTGCCGCGACTCCTCAGGGCCGAACGACTGAGCCAGTTGGGAACAACCAGCAAGCACCAGCAATAAACAGTGCCCCCACGAATAGCGTGGGGCGAGTCGAGAAGCCAGGGGACCAGCGTGGGGGAGCGCCAGGGGCCAGCAGACTACCCTGCCCTGAGCACAGGCTCAGGTATAGCGCCATGCTGAGGCCATGTGGCTGCCATAAAGCTACAACATATCTCAATCTCCAGCCATACAATAAAGAACATACAGGCATTTAAAAAAAACTTGGTTTCAAGATGAAACAGAGCAGGCAGGATAATTTTACACACAGAAAAAGACTAGTTCCTACCTTGCTAGAGCAGGCAGGGATTCCTGGTGTGCTTCTTGCCTATTCAGATGCATGATTCAGAACTGGAGAGCAGGGGTTTCTGGGACCTGGATATACTGGAAATCTGATCTGGGTCATGTGCATCACTAGCCTATCAGGTGGGCTGTAACCCATGAGGTAATGTCTGGAGTGCCATGGATGCCAACCAATCACAATTTCATTTTTTACATAAGAAAAAAAGAAAGGGGCAACTCGGATAACTGGAGACCGGTCAGTTTAATACATTCAGATTGGAAAATTGTAAGTAAAATTATTTGTAATTGGTTGGCAAAAACATCTGGTACACTAATGTGCCCAGCACAGACATGCACAGTTCCCAAGAGATCCATGCTAGATAACCTTAAACTTATCAGAGAAGTATTCGACAACCCACAGGCTGGAGGCTATGCACTAACTCTACATCTATCAAAAGTCTTTGACCTGGTACCACATGCTTACCTTTTTGAAGTACTGCAACATTATGGAATTCCACAGAGTTTATCACCTGGATGCAGATCTTATACAATCAGGCATCTGTGACACCTTCTGTCAGTAGTTTTAGGGGACTACACATAAGGATAAAAAGAGGTGTTAGACAGGGATGTCGCCTAGAGCCCTCTTCTTTATGTTTTTTTTAATTGACCTCTTGCTTAGGAGACTTAATGACATACAATCTATAAGACATATAGTAGGCACAGGAGGCATGTTATTCCCTAGTGCGAAGGCTTATGCCGATGATCTCTGCCTCTTGGTAGATCATTAGTCTGGCGCCCAAGCTTAAAAAATAGGCATTCCTTTTCCAGGGTCTCATGGCCTTTTTTAAATAAAGGAAATAGCATAGGAACATGTTTAATAGGACATTCCCTTGCACAGGTACAAGAGATAGACGGGATAAAGATTCTCACTGGGAAAATAAAACTTCTAGATTTAATTTGAAGACAAAGATCCATCAGAAACAAACTGAAGAGAAAGACTGAGCATAGCAGAAGATACAATTACTAAATGGAAAGGTTTTTCATTGACTAGAATAAAGAGAATTTACATGTTAAAAACTTACATTATTCCGATCTTCCTTACACTAAGTTTTATTTTACCATTACCAATGAGCCTGGAATCAAGTCTATTTACCATATGCTTCCAGTTACTATGGGGAAGCAGGCTAAACCCAGTCAAAAGAGTAACCTCATACTGGCCCTCATAACAAGGTGGGTTAAACATGCTTAACCCAATTCTGTTCTTTCTTACTATTTTCTTACACTCAGGCATTCTCCTCATTATAGCAGTACATCAACAAAAGTGGGTAGTAAGCCTAAAAACAAGAAGTCAGTATTTCATAAACAAATGGAATGCTTTAAAGTGAGGCACTTTTAAACAAATACCTATAGGAACTCCTTTATATTTGAAAGACACTTAAAAAAAATGAAGCAATGGGGAATCACCACCCAAATGATCCCACTCTAGAATAGGAAAACACTGTATTCCTCTATTCTCAATAGAATTTTCTTAGTAGACCCTTGTTTTAATTGCCCCCAAAATATTGAAGCACAGTGCCTGTTAAAACAACTGACAGAAGAAAGAACAGCTGAGAAAATGTGGGACACCCTCTGGATGTGCTGTCCTGGAAAATTGAATGCAAGAGGTAATCATGCACATAAAACAACAGAAGAGAGGCTTTGCATTAGAGAGTGGTGTATATTGCAGGTGGAAGCAATGCAGCGCCTACTCTTCAATAGTCTTATATAGCACAGTTTGGGACTCCCGGCAAACAAACGGACAACATCCAAGTTTGCCAAAATGTCATACACTGAACTGGTATATGGTAAATTTGGAACAGAGTGGAGCCAATTCGATCCAGGTACCGACAAAGTCCAACAATATGTGCAATATTCAAATGGTGTACATGGCAAAACAGATGTCAGATCTTTTTACAGCAAAGGTGTGCCTCTTTAGAGACTCTGTTAGAAAAAGTGACTTGTGAAGTAGCTTTAATCTACAAGCAGGAGAAGAATAAAATACCCCCACCAGTAATGATGAAATGGTGGAGAGGTCTTCTATTTTACTTTTCAAAGGAGTGACCTAAATGTATATAGCTAGATGAAAAACTAATTGGGAATAAAAAGCATGTTTATCGGTTAGTTGAACTACATTTGTGCACAAAATTGGAGCCTATCTGGTGAGCTGATATCAAACTAAGCATGTAAATACCTTTGTTGTAAGCTAGCATAAATGTGAATTTAGTGGGTTATATAATGCTGGGGAAAAGAAACTATCTTATGATAATAGAACAGGAAGAGAACAGAGATAAATTTAGCTCTAAAATAGTAAAGTATTAATGTATGCAACTTAGAATTGGAAAAAGCCTGAGTATTAAGAATGAACTACTTCATATTGTATAATGTTTCAGGTTGGGAAGGAGAGGATTAGGTATACCGTATACCAGTTCTTGTGACTTGCCCCAGCAATTAGTTTGCGTCATGCTCCTTTGGTGCCCCCTCCCCCTCCCCCAACTCACAATCCTGTGAGTTTCCCTAACAGTCACTACTAATGCAAGCTGCCTGACCATGCCCCCTTAACACCCATTATTTTACTCTAGCAATTCCTCTCTGCTCAGCCTCCCTTCACCCTAACATTTTTTCCTATACCTTATCGCCCCTCTTCCCCCACCCTTCACCTCTACCGCAGTACATACCTCTCTCCCTTACCTCCTTTCTTCACCCCACTGCCAGCGATCCCCGTCCCTCTGAACTACTAACAAGGCACTTTGTGGCTGCTTATCCTCACCTCACCTCACCCCCCCCCGTATAGTGTTTTTCTTGTTATTTAACTTGTACCTATGCTTTGAGTTGTTCTGTAAGTTCTGAATCCAAGCTGCATCGTTAATTGTAATGTACCTTTGCTTTCTCCTATTGTACTTTGTTTTGCAATCTATGACGTGGAAACATAGAATTTGATGGCAAAAAAGGAACACTTGGCCCACCCAGTCTGCCCATTTCCCTACCTAATGGATAAGCTGCAGATCCTAGTTAACTAGCAGCCTACTTCTTTCTACCCCTACCCCCTAGAATTGCCTTATGGCTGTCCCATGCATGCTTGAATTCAATCACTGTTTTTGGCTCCACAACCTCCTCCAGAAGGCCGTTCCATGCATCCACAACTCTCTCTGTGAAAAAATACTTCCTTACATTACCTCTGAGCCGCCCCCCAATCTATCTTCAAATTGTGCCCCCTTGTTCTTGCACACCTCTTTTTTTGAAAGATGCTACCCTCTTGGACTTCGTTGATTCACTTGAGGTACTTGAATGTTTCTATCATCCCCCCCCCTTTCCTCGAGGCTATACATATTAAGCTCCTTTAGTCTCTCTTCATATGTCTTCCGGTGCAGACCCTGCACCATTTTAGTTGCCCTCCTCTGGACAGCTTCCATCTTGTCTATGTCCTTGCAGAGACTGGGTCTCCAGAACTGCACGCAGTACTCCAGATGGGGTCTCACCAACTGTCTGTACAAAGGAATAACAACTTCCTGTTTTCTACTGGTGATGCCTCTCCCTAGGCATCCCAGTATCCCCCCAGTCCTCCTTACTGCCCTCTCACATTGCTTGCCCACCTTTTTTTTTTTTTACTGATGTTATTTCTCAGGAGCCTCCCCCCCCCCCGCACTCCACCGTTCCTCCGGCGCCATCCCTGGACATGAGACCCCCTTCCTTCAGCACCCCGTGACTTACCATTCGCGGCAGGGTGGTGGGGAGCGACTCAACCCACCAGAACGGGTCCATGCCAGGGAGGCATTCTCCGGGAATGGCGACGGGGAACGATGTCGTGCTACGGCTCCATTTTTCCCCGAATTTTCTCCCAGTGGGGATGGCGTGCAATGACGCCGGTGACTAAGTACACGCATGCTCCCGTGCGCACACTAGTCAAGCGTCTGCCACGTCCCGCCTCCCCCCGTCTCTGCAGCTGCCTGTTGTTGATCCCAGCCTCCGCTAGGGTCAGTAGCACCGCCGCCTGAATCCCCCACCGAGATGGAGAGCAGTCCTCCGGATGCTCGATCTATCTCCTCCCCACTGACCCCCGACAACCCGTGCTCGTTCCCGAACTTGGGTCGCCGGTGTGGCGCGAGGTGTGGCGACCAGTGCCTCAACCCTCAGCGCCACCTGGCTGGCCTTGCTTGCCCACCTTTAATTCATCTGATATGACTACCCCCAGGTCCCTTTCCATTTTTGTTGTTGTTAGAATCTCACCCCTCATTGTGTACTCTTCCCCTGGGTTTTTGTTTCCCAGGTGCATTACCTTGCACTTCTTAGCATTAAATCTAAGCTACCATACATTTGACAATTCCTCTAACCTTGCCAAGTCCCTTCTCATCCTTTCCAACCCACCTTGTGCATCAACTCTGTTGCAGATCTTTGTCTCATCTGCAAAGAGACATACTTTTCCTTCCAGTCCCACTGCAATGTCGCTTACAGTAACATTGAAGAGGACTGGTCCTAATGCTGAACCCTGCGGCACCGCACTAGTAACCCCCCTTTCTTCAGAGTGGACTCCATTTACTATTACCCTCTGTGTCCTATTCTCCAGCCAATTCTTTACCCAGGCTATCATCTTGGGACCCACTCCCAGGCTGGCTAACTTGTATATTAATCTTTTGTGTGGGACAGAGTCAAATGCCTTGCTAAAGTCTAGGTAGGCCATGTCCACAGCCCCTCCCTGATCTACTACTTTGGTCACCCAGTCAAAGAAATCTATCAGATTCGTCTGGCATGACCTTCCCACTGTGAATCCATGCTGCCTTAGGTCCTGTGCCCCTCTAGCCTCTAGGTACTCAACAGTTCTTTCCTTCAAAAGTGATTCCATCATTTTCCCTATCACTGAGGTTAAACTAACAGGTCTGTAGTTTCCTGCTTCTGCCCTGCTCCCACTTTTGTGAAGAGGAATCACATCTGCCCTCCTCCAGTCCTCGGGTACCATCCCATCCTCCCATGATTTGTTAAAGATGGTAGTTAGTGGTGTCACTAGTTCTACTCTTAGTTCTTTTAGAATTCTGGGATGAATCCCATCAGGCCCCATTGCTTTGTCCACCTTCAGTTTTAAGAGTTCTTTCAGAACCCTTTCTTCTGTAAATGCGCTGGTATCAACTTTGGTATCCAGAGTGTTTCTATTGTTTGTTTCAGGTACCTCCCCCTCTTCATTTGTAAATACTGAGCAAAAATATTTGTTTAGCCTCTCTGCCTTTTCACAGTCACCCTCTGCCCACCCCCCTTCCCTTTATTAAGCTTCACTATCCCTCCCTTAGTCTTCCTTAGCTCCCTGATGGACCTAAAAAATGTTTTACCCCCTTCTTAACTGAGTTGGCTATCTTTTCCTCAGTTTGGGCCTTTGCTGTTCTGACTGCCTTCCCAGCTTCCTTTTGCTTTAACTGATACAATTCTCTGTCCTGCTCCTTCTGTGATTCCTTGTACTTTTTGAATACTTTCTTTTTCTCTTGAACCTTCACTGCCACCTGCTTTGAGAACCATAGTGGTTTCTTGCATCATTTTGTTTGTTTATTCGCTTCATGATATTTGTATTATAAACAAATGTGTCTGAATATCTGCTTCAATGCAGCTAGGCTGGGCTTCGGTGGGTGCCCCCCCCCCCACACACAGTAATAGTAATACAGGGTGTTGTAAACTGACCATAGGATGTGTAAAATTGACTAATGAAGGGAAAACCCAGAGTTTCTTGTTTGGTTCTTACTTAAGGCTCTGGCCATCAGCCAGAGGATAAGCCTTATAAACTTTTGTGATTTTCTAGAGGAACAGGCTGTTGGATAATAGCATTGTGTTAAAGTCATAACCCCTTTGATCTTCCTTGGTAACGGGAATCAACAACTAGTTCAAAGAGAAATGTTTGATCCCAGACTGTCATATTTGGGAAATGGCTTTTTGCTGATATTCCCCATTAATTAAAATACCTCCTTGTAAAAATTATGTTAGAATTAACTCTAAGGGAGGAGCCAGCTGACTCACTAAAAGGGGTGGAGAGAGGGGTCTTGAAATGAAACATTGTATCTGGGAAATGTTGCATATGATTCTAGACTCAGAGAGATAGTTCTCTGACTTGGAAAACACTTAGAAAGGTAATACTTAGAAAATAATTAAGTGTTTGTGATAGGAGCTTGTATTCTGTAACCATCCTTTTTATTTGTAGATGACTGAGAAATTTGTGATATCATTTATTCTGTATTTTATTTCACCTGTTTTAAACTTTTTAGTAAATAACATTTTCTTTATTATACTACCTGTGTTGTTTCTCAAGTTATTTTACATGTAATGTGCTGAATCTGTGTTTAGGGTGACAGCTGTTTAAAAGGCTTGAATGGTGTTATTAAAGCTTACTTAAATGCAAGAAATGAAGGACACATAGCAGCCTCAGCACACCAAATGGATACAAATACAATACTCCACAACCAATTGGGGCTATCAAAAATTTACTTAAGCTTAAATAAGCAGCGACCAAAAAATGAGTACAAAGTGCAGTTACCATGTTAAAGGTAAGAAGTATCTAGGTCTCGTATAGAGTTCTAAGGATTCATTTTGGATACCTGGCTGGTTGCCCTTAGGTGAAAGATTATATTGCATCCCCCTGAAGTGAGTATTATCTGATCCTGTTAATTGGGTATGCTAGCATAAGGTTCACATAAGATTCACAGTTTGAATCACTCCAGAACTTGAGGCTAACAGGTGATTCAGACCCAAAGCCCTGTCTGTTACCTGACTACACTTTTGCACTCTGAGGTCGACACTGTGGGAGCAGAGGGGCCTGACCTGCAGAGTGTATTTGTGACAGTCACTACTTCTCTTCAGTCAAATTCTTCTGTTAGAATCCCAAGCAGAGTTTGACCACATTTTTTTTTACACCAGAAGCCTGCTCTCTTCTGTGACAGTGCAGTTCCAGGAGCCCTTAAAGGTAATTGAACCCCCAGGAGCTGCTCTGTTTGCTTGTGGTGTTAGCCCACCCTAACCAACCTCCCACCCAGGGGCATCCCTACATTTAAGGCTCACCCCCGGTCACGTGACTTCCTGCTGTTTTATTTCCAAGTGTCCATTTCTCCCTTTGCAGGTTATACTAACCTGCCACTAGATGGTAGTGCAGTACTTTTCCTGTACTGCATCCTCCTCTTTTTCTTTTCCTGCCACTTGTCTGCCTTCTCCCCTGCATCTTTGCTTTTTACACCTGGTGACCACTAGGAGCCACTGCTGTACCACTGTCTCCCCTTCTTTTTTACCCTCCTTCCTACCCCTTCCTGCTGCTGCCAACTCCACTCTTCTCTGCCCCATCCTTGCTTCCCCCCAGGATCAAACTCTGTACCTTCTACTCCATAGTCTGTGGCCTTACTGCTCTGCCAACTGAAGTCTGGTTATCTCCCTTATTTCTCACCTAGCCTTGCAGCCATGGCCGTCTTTTCTGCTGCCTCACTGGCTCCACTCTCAGTAGTTCTCCATATTATGTGCTTCCCATCTTCCCCCCCAGTTGCATTGAAACCCCATCTCGCCCTACCCCTCTCACTTGTCCCCATCTGTTTCATTACTGCTCCTCCACTGTTACCATCCCCACCCCCTAACACCCCCGGTGCACTCTCACTTGTTACCTCCCTCTCCTAACTCTACCTGGCCCCTCTTCCTTACCATTCCCTCTCTCTCCATTTCCTTCTCATCTCAGTTGCCCTGCCAGTGGGCTCCACATGCTTTGCACATACCTCCTGTCTTAGACAACATCTTGCTCTATTCAGAGTGATTTATCTCCTCCTCCTCATGCTGTCTGGCAACATTCATCCCAAGTGAAAAACACTGCTAGATAAATAGAAATCTGCAGCACTTGATCCATAAGTATAAAGCACTGTAAAGAAGAAGTGGAGAAAAAAACTTAACATACCTCCAGTTTTATTAAAGCGCATTAAGTACTTTCCAACCATAGCAAGTAAAGTGCAAGGTGACTGGACTACTGGCCAATTAAAACAAAAACCCCATAGACAACATTATGGTGCAACCATAGCACAAACTTAGGCCAGGCAGACAGCTCTCATGCGTGATGATGCACAGGATTAGCCAACATTTTGGCTCATGCCTTCCACAGAGTGAGTAGAGCCCTTCTCTGGTTGTTTGGTGTGTGCTGTGAAACATCCCCCCCCAAACCTGGGCCCACTCCAGCCAGTTCCACCCTCCCCCCCCACACTTGCAGACAGACTCCATTTTGCTTCCATAAATATCTGCAGTCTCCTACAGATGTTTACTGACCTACAAGGCTGGGTTGCCGTACATCAACCTGACATTTTAGCAATTGTTGAAATGTGGCTCTCTAAATCTACCCCTGACAATTTTATCTGTCTACCAGACTATTCCCTATTCAGGGAAGACAGAGTAGGAAAGTGTGGTGGTGGATGTGCCATTTATCTCCGGGACTCTCTTCAAGGACATGCCCTCCCCTGTCTGCTTCAAGGTACCCAAGTTTTCATACTCAAAATTACCCCTGGCACCTCCAGGGCCTCACTACTTATTATTATGGCCTATATTCCTCCTCGTCAACAAAATCTTGCTCTCCAGTCCTTACTTGACCACCTCTCCCACCTACCCCACAGAGCTGAACAAATCATATTGGGTGATCTTAATATCAGTTGGCTCACCAGCTCTGTCTTATAGGCTAAAGATGCCATAGCGGTCCTTGACCTCACTCAACTGGTTACCCACCCCACGCAGATAAACTCCAATAAAGGAACTGCCACCCCACTGGATATAGTCCTAGTGAACAAACCCCAGAAGACTATCCATACCACAGTGTTGCTCAATGCCCTAAGTGACCACTCTGCTATTATTTTCTCCTGGTCCTGCAAGAAGTAGTGACCTCTTCCCAAAGTCGACGTCTGGCAACATTCATCCCAGCAAACTGGATCAATGAATAGAACATTTCCCTATTGTGACTGGTCCTTTTTTAAGCTAGTTCCAGATATCAAAACTGCTTTTTACTATTTTGTCCTCACTTTCAATACTGCTTGCAACCTTTTGCTCCCCCCTCTAAACACTCTACTAAAGGACATGACTCCCTATGGGTCACCCCCTCTCTAATCCAACAAATGTGACTCGGGGATAAACTATGGCACAGAGCCATAGAATCTGGAAAGCCCACAGACAGGCAGGCTTACTGTACTGCAAGAAACATAAGTACACGGGCCATCTGAAAAGCAAAAGCAGAATATTATAGAGCATCTCTTCCCTCCTCATGGGGCTCATCCTTTGGATTTTGGGATAACATTAAGGAACTATCTGGTAAATCCCAGTCCCCTTCCCCTCTCAACTCAATGACTCTATCTCCACAGACTTCCAGTGCATCGCTGATGGTCTTAACGTGGCCTTCTTAAATATTAGTGCAGTGCTCTCTCCCAATTTCTCTGACCCTGTCTCCCTACCCCCAACCCATCTTCTGTTTTCATAACCTCTCCCTTCATGAAGCCAAGCCCTACCTCCTCAATGCCCTGAAGCGTTCCAGCCACAGTAATGACTCCATAGACCCGAAGCTTCTCCACCTAGTCCTGGATGCTGTTCTCTTCCCCCTGACTAACCTTCTTAATTGCTCCCTTTGCCTTAATCAGTTCCTGCTCACCTGGAAAACCTTGGTCATCTCTCCCATATACAAAAGTGGTGACCGTACCTCTCCCCAGAACTACAGGGCTATATCCATACTAAGGCCTCTCTCTAAGGCCTTAGAAAAGATAGTGGCTGATCAGCTCAGTGACTTCCTATCCTCTCAAAACCTTCTCTGTCGGGAGCAATATGGCTTCCACTGTGGACATAGCACCACCACCACCCTCACTGAATTGTCTAGTTACTTACGCTCTGCCCTTGATAAGGGGTACCTTGCAGATGTGGTCTTCATTAACCTCTCAAAAGCATTCAGTACCATCAACCACCCCCTTCTCCTATCCTTCCTCCTTCAGCTAGGCTTCTTCCAGGGTGTCCACATCTGGTTTTCCAGCTACCTCTTCTCCCACTCACAGTACATTAAGATTGACAGTACCCTCTCTGGTAACCATCCAGTTAGCTCAGGGGGTCCCCCAAGGGTCTATCCTCCGGCTCCTACTCTTTAGCCTGTACCTAAATTCTCTCCCCAGTGCCTGTTTGGGAAATGCTGTTCTCTATGTTGATGATATGGTCCTTTTCTCCACCCATGCTGACCCCGTTCACCTTCAAACCACCCTCCAAAACTCCTTCTCCCAGGTTGAAAGTTGGTTTACAGACTGTAGACTTGTGCTTAAACTGAAGAAGACAAAGGTCATGCTCTTCGCGCACAACCAAAATAAGCACAAAGGTTCCCCACTTAGTGTCCTAGTACCCATCAACCAAATTAATGCCTTTTAAATACCTCAGCATGACAGCTGACCCCACACTCTTTTCATGACCATATCCGCACACTCTGCTCTGCTGTTAACACACATACTGGCCTGCTCTATCATCAATGAAGTTGTCTCCCCCCGATGCCCTTAAGCTAGCCATTTCCTCCTTTATACTATCCCTCATGGACTGTGGACTCCTGATATATGGTGCTGAGGACAACACTGCACCCAATAAAATTAAACTCTCACTTAAACTTAACAAGGCCTGCAGGCTACTCACAGGGTCCAACAGACTAACCCATAACTGCACTCTGTACTCCTTGGCAAATGTTCTTCAGTGAGAGGCTACTTCACCAGCCATGCCACCTTGCCAAGAAAATCACTATTGGCCTTGCCCCCCACCCCCCGATCTGGAAACCTTCATTCATACCTCTCCCTCCTCTCTGTCTCTCTCCACTCAAAGCTCCTCCAGGCCCTCCTTTTTTGCACCCAGAGTCAGGACCTCCCTCGCCCAGCAGTCTTTTCAATACAGAGCCCCTTTCTAGTATAACACCCTCCAGGCAGCCATCTCCCCTGAATGAAGGATTTGGGCCCTTTAAAACTTCCCCACGGCTACATCTGGTCAACTCCCATAACTGTAATTGCCTGTAGCAGTGACACCTCCCTGGGGGCCTCCCCTAATATGTTACTTCTCCTCTAATGTATGATATTTTCTTGTTCTGACCACTATTGTCTCTTTACAAAATAAGTGTTATAACTTTAGCTACCACCATGTATAGGTATTTACTTCATTTTTACCCTGAATTGTATATGCACTGTACAGTCTTAGTTGTCATAACCTTAGCTACCACCCTGTATAAGAATTTCCTTTTATCCTGTATTTTTATTTTCGCTGTATGTCATGTTATTTTGTCTTGTCCATATTGTGTAATGTTCCACGATGTGAAGCTTTTGTAAATGAGTCTCTGATTCAAAGGGTTGCAATTCTGATACCATTAAAATAAAATAAAATAAAGCTTGAATTGTAACAATCTGAAGTTCTCCAGGACATCTTAGGGTTAAGACACTAGTTGTATGACTCAGAAGTACACTCTTTTGAAGCCAGCCTGGCGGTGCTGAGGGTCGAGGGGGTGGACGCCACATCTCATGACACACCGGCGACCTGGTTTCAGGAATGGACTTGGGTTGTTCAGGGATCAGCCGGGGGGGAAGGTTGAGCATCACTGGTCTGCTGTCCTTCCTTGTGGGGGGGGATAGTGCTGTACACATTCAGCACAGATGTACAGCCTCATACAGGGGTTGGCCTAAGCCCAGGGTAGCTGACTGTCTCTGCAGAGATGGAGACAGCCACCTTGCCCATTGCACTGGCGTGGGTGCAAAAGAAAAAATGGAGCAAAAAAAACAGGACTGACAGTCCCCCCAATGGCCTAATCATTCCTGTAAGGCTGCCATTGATTCTGGATTTGTGCTCCAGGGAGGGGAACATGCAGAAACTCCTCACCCTGGTCCTGCCACGGGGGGAACTGTAGGGGTGGCTGAGCAGGGTGATATGTGGGCTGTAGGATGTATCTCTCAGAGGGAGGGGGGTCATAGCTTCTAGAAGAAACATCATTACTATTTGCAAATAATTGTTTTCTTTCTCATCAAATTTTGCAGGTCGGTTACTAGAAGATGATATGATGCATATTGATGGTGAAGATGGACCTAGCCAGAAAGCACAATTTCTGAACTGTGGCAGGTAAAGCATTCCTTCTGTATTGTTCTACTTTTGTAGAGTACAGAGACCTGGATTCATCAACATTTCCTGGGGCATACTATTCTTACCAGTATTCTCTTAAATATTCATGGCCCTGGTGAACCTGATAATATAATATGTGTTTCTGATTACCTTTTCATCTTTAAAACATTTAAAAGTGGTATCCCCGCTCTCCCCTGTCTGTCCTATGCAGCTGTAATTAGAAATCAATCAATCAGTCAATCACTTTATTTAACCAGGCATAAACACCATTGAGCAAGCTCATTTTCAAGTGTGGTTCTGGGCATAAATACAATACAGTACACTTCATAAGATTACAATTACGGTGGACAACGGTGCAAAAAAAAAAAGAAAAAACATTGTGAAGGTGCCGGTCAATATGGGCCTATATATACCGGTCAGCATAATTAACATGCAAAGGTACATAATGATAAGCTTTACTGAAATGAGGAGAGACAACAATCCAGTATAGTCTCCGCTGAGTAAGAGCTCATACCTAAATGATGAAAAATAAGAAGGTATTAAGGAATAGGGTAGAAATTGGGGTGAAAGAGTAGGCAGCCAAAAGGGAGGCCAGAATAGGTAAAAGGTAGAGAATAGGCAGGGTCATCTTGGATTAAGGGAACTAGGCTTGTAGGTCCTAGGTTTCTGTTGTTAGGATTGTGAGGTGGATGAGATACTTAGGCGTAGGCGTAGAAGTTCTGCAAAGTTCTGTTTATCCTGGTGCTTCAGAACAGCACACAACCAGACTCTCTTTGTGAAAAGATTTTCTTTATATCAACAGGCATTCAGTTCTCTGTCCACAGTTAGCCAGGTGTTGAATGTAGCTCAGTTCACTGGATATCTTCATTCTAGGCTTCTTACACCACTTGTGGCATCTGGCTCCACCCTATCTGGCACAAATTGTTAACAGGTCTCTTCTTTTGCAGCACCTGCGGTAAGAGGGATTCCAAACTTTCAAGTGCTAGTGGGAGGGATGGGACCAAGGATGGTAGAAGAAACAGTACTGTAGGAGGGAACAGAGATGGTACAAATGGAAATACGGACAAAACAGACAGAGCAGATGAAAGGGGAAGAGGCTGGTTTACCAGAAGAGCACACGAGATCACATAACAAGCATGTGAGCGGATACAAGGGTGACCGTCACTGGGGATTCCATAATTATAAGTTTCCATTAAAGGAGGAAGGAGGACCCAAGAAACAGAAGACTTGTTGTATACTGGAGATGGATGTGGGGAGGGCAGAACTTACGATCAGGAAAGCTGTGGGAGGATGGGGTAGAAAACCTCATTTAGTTATCCATCTGGAACAAATGGCTTGGCAGGGGAAAAGGTTGGGGTGGTGCAGAAAAGGTTCACAGCATTAGCAATAAGCTACAGGGATTTGGTGAGCCTAATGTCCTTTTTAGAGCTGATTCCTGTCACCAGGGCTAGCACAGTCATAACAACCTATGACCAGAACCAAGAGGACTGCAGTCAAGAAATGTGTGGTAATACTGAAAATTATTTAAGTTACGAGTCTGCGTTAGCAAAATGTACAGTACTGTAGGCTTAGAAAGTTATTGTTTTGTAGTATGTTTGCACCACATTTTCAGTATAGGCTTGTTGTGACTCTGCCTTATAAAGAAGAGCAGAGAAAATGTTCATCTCCTGGCCTAAAGATGATTTCTCACAGGGACTATGAGATCAACTTTTGGGATGCAAAAAACACATTTTGAGCAGGAGTTAAAAAATGACAGCTGTTACATTCACAAGGAGCGGTAAAGAAATGATAATGTTGAAAATGTGGGGTAAAATATTGAATATTACCAAAGTTATAAGCCTCATAACTTTTTTTTAAGTTTTACACCAAATTTGGAACATACCGTAGCCTTCTTATGAAATCACCTCATGAACAAGGGTAGATAAAATGTTCACCTCTAGCTTGAAAGGGATTTCGCACAGGGATCATAAAACCATTTTTCAGGATGTAAAATAAACAAGCATTTGTCAATGCCGAATGTTTGCTTGCTGGCATTGGCAGTGGTAGTGTAGAAGTTACAGAGTAGCGTAATAGGAATGGCAGTGAAGTACTGAACTGAAGCCAACCCCACCACCACCCTGCAGAGAGTGACAGGCATTGGGGTGTGCCTTTGAGTCATCAGGCATAACGGCCATGCCATTTCACCACACCTCACCCTGCAGACACTGGCAAGTGTCACGGTGTTCCTAGGGGTCTTTGGCCCTTATGCGCACCCCATTCCATTAGGAAATACGGTGAGATGGGTGCGAAACAGGAGAATGGGGTGAACTTTGGGGCTGAAGAGTCCGAGGCATACCTCGATGCCTCTCATTGGCTGCAGGGTGTGGAATGGTATAAGCATTACAGGCAAGAATCCCAAGTCACACCCCTGATGCCTGTCATTCTCTACAGGGTTGGGCGTTATGGTTGGAAACCCTAATACCTCAGGCACTCGGTGGTATTTTCACTCCAAATGTTCAACTTGATTTTTTTGTGACCCCACCTCATGAACAGGGGGAATATCAGCTTGTTAGCCGAAAGCTGCTTATACACAGCAGCTACAGCATTTGGCACCACAGGTGCAAAAACATTCTGAACAGGATGTAAAAAATGACAGCTTTACTGTTCATGGGGAGGTGTAAAAAATGGCAATGTTGCAAATCTGCAGTAAAAATATAAAAAAAAAAACTGGTGAAGTCACGAGCATACATAGTAACTGTGCAATGCACACCCGTAATATAATTAGGTTGGGGAATTTTTACAGCAGATTGTCAACTCGGGCATTTTGGTGCCTCCGATCATGAACAGTGTCACTGTGATTTTCTTTATCTGTCCCGAACAATGATTTCCCACAGCGACCACGCATCTCTGTGCTGAAAGTGTGAAAATACACTTTGGCCATGTTGAGAAAAATGACAGCTGCACTGTTCATAAGGAAGTGTGAAAAAATGCCACTGGTGAAAATCTGGACTGAAAATATTACAAGGTCATATCCGGAACTGGGAAGGGAGAAGCCAGAGAAGGCGAGGGGGACAGCAAGGTCAGCACCCAAGGTGGGGGCTGACCAAACGAGCAGACACGAAAGACCATTAGGCCTATTCTGCTGGCATTTTAGTATGTTAGTATGTCATGAACTTATGAGGGTGCGTGGAAACTGCGCAATGCTCACTCGTAACACAGTCATTTTATAGACTTTTGTCACCAAATTTTCAACATAACCATTTTAAGACCTCTGCTCATGAACAGTGTAACTGTGATTTTCGTAATCTGTCCCAAACATTGCTTTCGCACACCAACAGCACTATTGTGCGCTACATGTGCAAAAACACATTTTGGGTGACGTATGAAAAATAGCAACTGTACTGTTCATAAGGAAGTGTAATAAAATGGCAATGTTGAAAATCTGGAGTGAAAATGTTAAATTTGCAAACTTACGAGCATGCATAGGAACTGAGCAACGCACGCTCATAAAACAGTCATTTTTAGGAATTTTTTCACCAGATTTTCAGCATAGCCATTTTAAAACCTCTGCTCATGAACAGTATCACTGTGATTTTCTTAATGTGCCCCATAAATTGATTTCGCACATCGGCTGCGCCATTGTGCGCTACATGGGTGGAAACACATTTTGGACAAGATGTGAAAAATGACAGCTGTACTCCTCATAAGGAGGTGTAGTAAAATGGCAATGTTGAAAATCTGGAGTAAAAATATTGAAAATTCACGAACTTACGAGCGTGTGTAGGAACTGCGCAACGCACGCTCATAAAACCATCATTTTTAGGAATTTTCTCACCAAATTTTCAACATAGCCATTTTAAGACCTCTGCTCATGAACAGTGTCACTGTGATTTTCTTAATTTGTCCCGTACATTGATTTCGCACACTGACTGCGCCATTGTGAGCTATGTGGGCGGAAACAAGTTTTGGGTGAGATGTGAAAATGACAGCTATATTCTATATGAGGTAAGGTGAAATGGCAATGTTGAAAATCTGGAGGAAAATATTGGACATTTATGAACTTATGAGCAGCGAGAACCGCAAAGAACCATAATCAGAAACAGTCATTTTTAGGAATTTTTCACCAAATTTTCAACATAGCCATTTTAAAACCTCTGCTCATGAACAGTGTCACTGTGATTTTCTTAATTTTTTCTGTACATTGATTTCACACACCGACTGCACCACTGTGTGCTACATGGGCGGAAACACATTTTGGGTGAGATATGAAAAATGACAGCTATACTACTCATAAGAAAGTGTGATAAAATGGCAATATTGAAAATCTGGAGTGAAAATTTTGAAAATTTGCTAACTTACGAGCATGTGTAGGAACTGCGCAACGCACACTCGAAAAACAGTAATTTTTGGGAATTTTTCCACCAGATTTTCAAAATAGGCTTCTGGAGAGTCCACCTTACGAACACTGGCAGTGACCGTGAAATCACCCTTCTGGCCCGAATAATGCCATGACAGTGACAGCATTCATGAGAAGGGGTCCCAAAAACCCCATGTTGAAAATTTGGTGCAAAAATTCAAAAAAAATGCCTGAGATATGCAACAAAGTAAGCTGTATAATGGGATAGATGAAAAAAGTACCTTAGTAATGTTGTTTCTTCTAATGGAGTCTTGCTATATTCTGACATACAGTATGCAGTGAGTCCCAAACTTTGAACTGCTCCAAAGGTGAAAGAGTTAACTTTCCATACCAGGCATGGAACGCTGAGCTCAAGCTCGGTTCAGACTCTGTCTGTTGTTCTTCAAACTCAAACCGTCAGATTCTTTACTCCGCTTCACTGAACAGTCACTCTGGAGATTTCTCCTTCTGCTCGGTTCATTTTGTCAGTTAAAGTGCCGTTTTCTCGGTTTTCGACCGAAATTAAACCGTAACCTGTCGGTTCAGTCTCTGTCTGTGGTATTTGTGAGTACTAGATAGGTTATATTTTATCCATTCTGTGTGGAATTTGTAAACCGTTCATCGGTTCGGTTTGAACCGATCAAGTTGTTTAAAAAATATTTAATTGTATTTTTAGAGTGTGGTTACCGGTTCTTATTGGTTCTAAAAAAAATGGATCTTATTAAGTTTTTTTCCACGACCCGTGACATGGTTGGGAACTGATAAGAGGGTCTTACCTGGCGGATTGCCATAAACAGGTAAGTTTGGGTAGGACTGGCACTATGTCTAAGAAAACCAAAAGAAAAACCAGGCCCACTGGGTTTCAACACTGTAGTGTGTGTGGGGAAGTCTTTGCCAAGGCTGATCCCCACACCACCTGTGTTTACTGTCTGGGGTTTGACCACCTCAATGCAGACTGCCAGATTTGTTAAAATTTTCCTGCAGCTACCCTGGAAAAGAGAGTTGGTAGGCTCAGGGAAAGGGAGGCCAAAAAGTCAGCTGAACCGGGATGGCCAGCCCGGTTCGGTTCAAACCGAACCAGAAGGATTACCATGTGACCAGGGTGAGACTTCTTCAGGCAAAAGGAGATCCAACTCGACTGAGCAGTCTGTTCCAGCAAAAAGGACTAGAAAATCAGCTGGTGTGAAGCCAAAACTTTCCTCTCCAACCGCTGAAGAAATAGCCAAAGCGATAAAAATTGTCCAGTCGCTTTCCCCGGTTCCAACCGAACCGGTACTGTCAGGTAGGCACTCGGTTCGGCCGGTTCCACCAGTTCAAGAGTATGATTTAGAGGAATATTATGAACTGGAGGAGGGGAAGAGGAGTATGAGGAGAGTGGATGTGGATTTGAAAGTCTGGATGTGCCCATTGACCTGGACATCTCCCCTGACAGACCTTCAGGAGTGTCTCCTCCTAGGCTTTCTGAGTCCCCTTCTCATTTTATGTTTTATAAAAAAGTGGCTGAAACCCTCCAGCTCCCTATGGAGGAAGCTGTGGATGATCAAGAGGAGCCTGACTATGTGGAAATTATGGATATCTCAGAGTCTAGGAGACTGTGTATTCCCTTGCATAAATCTTTTGGGAAACAGACACTTAAAATTCTAAAAACTCCTCACACTATACCTCCTGTAGATAAGAGAATGGACAAGAGGTACACATTGTCAGGCTCTGATACAGAGTTCCTTACACAACAATGCAGCCATGTTGGAGTAGTGCAGGCTGCAGCCTGTGATAAGGCAAATATTCCCTTGGCTTCACCCCCCCCCCCCCACACAAGGACTCCAGGAGCACTGATGCCATGGCAAAGAAACAGTACATGGCAGCATCCTTGGAACTCAGACAGGCGAATTATATGGCTTATGTTGCTAGATACCAGAAATCCAGATGGGACACTGTCATGGCTCTAGCAAAACAGGTCCCTGGCCAGTTTGCCAAGGAGCTGGAGCAGGTGGCTGCTGATGGTATTGAGGCATCCAAGGTGCAATTCCATGCTGCAGTGGACTCAAATGATGTGTCATCAAGAGTCATGGCTACATCTGTGGCACTTTAAAGAATGGCTTGGCTCAGATGTACTAGCCTGTCATAGGATACCCAGACTAAGGCCAAGGATTTTCCTGTTGTGGGTAATTCTCTGTTTGGGGAGCAGACAGAGAATTACATGAAGAAAATGGATGAGTATAGGACCACCTATAGGAATGCACAGGCCAAGAAAAGGCAGGCCACTCCTCAAAGGCAGCTTCCCAGGGGCAGGGGCAGGCCTTTTCATAGGCCTTTTTAACAAGCCCAGGCCTCCTCTTCTGCTTATGCCCAGAGGGGGTTCTTTAGAGGGAGAGGCAAACCGGGTACAAGCAGGCCTGCTTCCACCCCTCAGCCCAAAGCCCCTGCCAAGCAGGCACCCTGATGGGGTTGCCAGGGCCGATTCTCATCTACCTGTAGAGGGCAGGCTGGCTTACTTTGTCCAGGACTGGGAGTCTCTGACATCAAACAAATGGGTCCTGGAAGTAGTAAGCGAGGGACTGGTTCTCAGCTTCAAAAAGTTTCGAAAGATGAGAACCAAATCTTTTCCACCTGCAAATCTATCAGAGGCACTTGCCTTAGAGGCAGAGGTCTCTTCCCTCCTAGCTCTCAGAGCTGTGGAAAGGGCTCCACCCCTACACTAGGGCAAAGGATTGTATTCCAGGTACTTCTTACCCCAAAAGACAGGAGAATGGTGGCCCATCCTGGATCTCAGATACTTAAACAAGCACCTTTTAAAACCAAAATTCAAAATGGTGACTCTGGGAATTATTCTACCCTCTGTAAGGCCAGGGGACTGGCTAGGGTCCCTGGACCTCAAGGATGCCTACTTCCATATTCTCATCAGAAGCTCCCATCGAAAGTATATCAGGTTCGAGCTGCCCTCAGGCCATTACCAGTTCAAAGCAATGCCCTTTGGCCTCACCTCTACTCCAAGGGTATTCACAAAATGCCTGGCAGTAGTAGTTGCTTCTCTAAGAAGGCAGAAAATTGCCATCTTCCCTTACCTGAACGACTGGCTCATAGTAGACCAGTCTCCAGACCAAGTCAAGTTACACTTACAGACAACTCAGCAACTGCTCACTTCTTTGGTTTCTCCTAAATCTTTCAAAGTCAGTTCTAGAGCCTGTCCAGCTCCTCACCTTCATAGGTGCAGAGCTAGACACAGAGAAGGCCAGAGCCTTCCTTCCCCTAGACAGGGCAAGGACCCTGGTCTCTCTGGCCTCCTCATTCACCCTGCAGGTGTCTCGACCAGCAAGGCATTTTCTACAGCTCCTGGGGCACATACCTGCTTCTACGGCAGTAGTGCAGGGAGCAAGATTTCAGATGAGGGACATTCAGTTCCATTTGAGAGCTTTTTGGTCTCAAAGGAAGGACCCTCTAACCAAACTGATCCCAGTAACTCGAACCCTGATCCAGGCCCTACAGTGGTGGCAGGATCAGAACAATTTGAGACAAGGGGTTCCCTTTGTCACCCAGTCTCACTCTTTAATCCTTACTACAGATGCCTCCCTCTTGGGGTGGGGAGCTCACGTGGGCGACCTCACCACCCAGGGGTTGTGGTCCCCTCAGGAATCTCTGCTCCATATCAATCTTTTGAAACTCAGAGCAGTTTTTCTAGCACTTCAAGCTTTTTCCAAATCTGTTCAGAGCAAAGTTGTACAGGTCAGAACAGACAACACCACCACAATGTGGTACATCAACAAGCAAGGAGGCACTCGGTATATGGCCTTGTGCACCAAAGCAATGAAGTTGTGGTCTCTGGCTTACTCCCTGAACACCTCCATCACAGCAGTTCACCTACCTGGAAAGGACAATGTCCTGGCAGATGCTGTCAGCAGGATTTCCCAGGGCCATCACGAATGGTCACTGGATCCCCTGGTCTTGGAAGTGATATTTTCCAGATGGGGCACCCCGTGAATAGATCTTTTTGCAGCCCCAGACAATCACCAACTTCCCCTTTTTTGCCGCAGACCCTCAGTGTTGGGCTTAGTCCCCCTGGATGCCTTAGTTCTCAATTGGGAAGGGACGTTTCTCTATGTTTTCCCCCCTTCCCTCTCCTGTTCAAAGTGCTAGTCAAAACCAGATCTCAACCCTGCAAGATGATCCTGATTGCTACGGACTAGGCCAGACAGCCCTGATATCCACTCCTACTGTCCTTAGCAGTCCATCTTCCCCTGTGTCTTCCCAGGAATTACAACCTATTAACCTGTGCTCAAGGGAGGGTTTGGTACCCAAACCTCAAATCTCTCAATCTCAAGGCCTGGCTCTTGAGGAGTTAGAGTTTGCTGGTTTACACCTCTCCCAAGGTGTAATGGATATCCTGAAGGCTTCTAGAAAACCTTCTACCAGGGCCACTTATAATTTTAAATGGAAAAGATTTTCCATATGGTGCTCTGGGAAGCATATTTCCCCAGAATCTGCTGATCTGCCCACAGTCCTTGATTATATGGTTCACTTAAATAGCTTGGGGCTGAGACCAGCTACACTGAAAGTGCATCTGGCAGCTGTGTCTGCTTTTATTTCAGTAGGTAAACCCTGTTCTCTCTCAGCTCACCCTGTTTTCTCCAAATTTTTCAAGAGTTTGCTTCACACCATCCCTCCATTCAGGGACCATGCCCCTGCCTGGGACCTCAATGTTTGCATTGCCCAGCTTATGTAACCCCCTTTTGAGCCTTTATCTTCAGCAGAGCTTAAGTACTTGACTTGGAAGACTGTGTTTCTGGTAGCCATCACTTCTGCCAGATGCATAAGTGAATTACAAGCTTTGTCAGTGGAGCCTGATTTTATTTCCTTTCATAGAGATAAGGTGGTCCTCAGGACTAACAGGAAGTTCTTGCCTAAGGTGGTTTCAGATTTCCACCTTAATCAATCTATGTCTCTTCCAGTGAACTTCACTGACCATTCCTCCTCTGGCGAGAGGAGACTGCACAGTTTAGATATGAAAAGAGCCCTTAGCTACTACATAGAGTGTACCAAGGGTCACAGGTTTGACTCCCTCTAACTGTTCCTCACTTGTGGTGAGGTTCGTAAAGGGAAACCTGCCACTAAAAGATCCATTGCCAGGCGGATTGTCTCCTGTATCTAATTTTGTTATGAAAAACTGGGTAAGGTTCCTCCCTCAGGCCTGAGGGCTCACTCTACCAGAGGTACAGCTGCTTCCCTGGCTGCTGCCAGGGACATCCCTATTCTAGAGATATGTCAAGCAGCTACCTGGAAAACAGTTCACACTTTTACCAAGCATTACTCCCTGGACATCCAGGCTAGGAGTGATGCTCAGTTTGGCACAGCTGTGCTTCAGATCCTATTTCCTAAGTAGGTTCTTTCCCTCCTCTGAGGAGGTACTGCTTTGTAGTCTGCATATGTCAGAATATAGCAAGACTTCATGTTGTTTGAAGAAAAAATTACTCACCTTAGTAATGTTGTTTCTTCTAATGGAGTCTTGCTATATTATGACCTCCCCCCCTGCCTGCCCCTCTCAGAACCTCTGTTTTTGGGATGTGAGTGGGCAGTGCAGTGTTGGCACTTAGTAGGTGCCCACCTTTTTGTTTCACCCCTTCTTTTTTGGGGTGAGTGGGTGTTGTGTTTTCATTTTTGGATCTCCTGACTTGAGTCTTTGTGTTGGGACCAAAAAATATGTTTTTATGTTTGGTAGCCAGTTGGCTAGTGTAGGTTTACAGCGTCCACACAGGACCTTAGTGAGTTTAGCTCATAAAGACCTGACGGTTTGAATTTGATGAACAACAAACAGAGTCTCAACCGAGCTCGAGCTCAGTGTTCCATGCCTGGCATGGAAAGTTAACTCTTTCATCTCTGTGGCAGTTCGAAGGTTGGAACTCACTGCATATGTCAGAATATAGCAAGACTCCATTAGAAGAAACAACATTACTAAGGTGAGTAATTTTTTCATCTATCCCATTATACAGCTTACCGGCATTTCCTCAGTTTGCGGTCGGCTTTGAAGAGTGCAGATGTGTTCCTGGTCCACCGAAGATCATCGTGCCAGACTCCGGAGGTAAGTATGGGCTGAGGTGGGTGTGGGGAGGCAGGGTGCACAGTGGGTGGGTGCGGGTTGTGGGGGGTCAGGGAGACTCCATGGGACCATTTTTTCTTTACAGGTTGTTGTTTTTTTTTTAAATGACTCACAGCGGGACATTTGCCATGCTGGGGTGGGCTGCCAGCATGGCATAAGGACGGCTGGTTGGGGGGCGTGGAGCAGACAGGGGATTGGGCACCCCTGTCAGTCATAGCATCTATTGCCATGCTAGGGTGGGCTCCCAGCATGGCACCCTGTACTCTGGGGGGGAGACAGTGGAGTCGATGGGGGATTGGGCACCCCCATTGGCTATACCATGAGTTGCCACGCTGGGGGGGAACGCAGCACAGCCGACAGGGGATTGGGCACCTCCATCGGCTACACAGTGTGTGCATGGGGGGGCAGCATGCAGTATGCATGCGTGTGTTTGTGTGTGTAGGGAGAGCTGCGCATGAGTAGGCGATATCTGATCGCTGCTCACTGAAGCATAGCTCCCCCTTTCAACTGTACGCCACTGCATTTTGGAGCTGTCATAGACAACTCCAGAATGAATTGGAGGACTGGGGCTGCGATTACCAACACACTGACTGAATTGGAAGAGGGGGTGACACACCTCCGAAAACTCGGATGATGGCACTATGTTTCTTGTACATGCATGCAAGCAAACATAAAAATTGGCCAAGATTTGAAACATGACAGCTGCCACATTCATGAGGTGCTGTAAAGTTATGGCTATGTTGTAAATATGGAGTAAAATATTAAAAATTACCGAAGTTGCAAGCCTGCATTCACAAAATTCAACATAGGTTCATAACTTTGTTGTTGTTTAATATTTCACACTAAACTATGAATAAAGTCCTCTTATAACCCCACCTCATGAACAAGGGCAGAGAGAACTTACAACTCCTGCTTGAAAAGTCTTGTGGCACAGTGACCACAAAAATCACCTTCGGGACAGATTTGCCCAGTGTCACTGAAACTGTTCACGAAACAAGGTCTCAAAAAGGCATGTTGAAAATTTGGGCTAAAAATATGCGGAAATGACCAAGTTATGTAATTAAGTTCAGAATACTATTGAAACACATTGAACTACATACCCATTTCTTCAGTTTGCTGTCAGGCTTCAAAGAATGAAGATATGTCTGCAGTCCAGAGAGGATTACAGTGTTGGACCACCAATGGATAAGTAAGGGCTTGGGGAGGGGGATGCAGGGTGGTGGGTGCTGAGTGGGAGGGTTGGGTGGGGGGACAGCAATGGCTGCAGAAGACATCAATGGATGGTTTTCCTTTTACAGGGCTAAAAAAAACACAAGGATTCAGGATCACAACAGTGGGGGATTGGGCTCCCCTGTTGTCACTCTTATGTCTTGGTGGGGCAGTGCTTGTCCACATTGCAACACTGGGGGATTGGGCTCCCTTATTGTCACTCTTATGTCTTGTGGGGCGGCGCTGTCCACATTGCAACACTGGGGGATTGAGCCTCCTGTTGCCACTCTGATGTCTTGGGGGGGGGGGTGGTGCTGTCCACATTGCAACACTGGGGGATTGGGCACCTCAGTGTCACTCTTTTATGTTTCGGGGAGGGGGTGCTAAGAGGGAGGGTCAGTGGGGGGAATAAAAAAAAAACACTGAGGAGTCCTCATCACTAAATTCTCATTTTTCTTGGTGTGGGGGTGGAGTGGGTGATGCTGGAGGTAGTGTTAGGTGGGGGAATGTTTATAATTTAAAAAAAATCAGCCGTCAGGGTACAACATGTCACAGTCTGCCATGACCAAGATGGCCACTGTACTCTACTGCACATGCTGCAGTAGTCGCACATGCGCAATACAGTTTGGTGACCATCTTTGACACAGCAGAGTGTGCCATGTTCTGCTGTGATAGCCAACAGAGTAAAGGTAGTGAAGTGCAACTGCAAATGAAGACAGAGAGCAGAGTGCTTCATGGACATGGAGTGCTGCAACTCGGCATTGTTGTTCGGTTGCCAAAATCTCGATTTTCCAATCGTTCGCAGAAGGTCTGCAGGTTTCTGCCCACTATAGCCCTAAAAAGAGTTGAGGAGTTTAATGATTGACTAAGGAACTGGTGCAAGGAGGGAAGGGTTCAGTTGTATTGGAGGCTGGGGAGACAAGTGGTCAGAAAAAGTTTTCTAGGTGAAGCAACTGGGAATACCTGTGGATGGTGGGGTGCTAAGCATAAGCTAGCCAAGCCCAAACATAACTGCACTTCTCCTTAAATTTGCTAGCACTCCACAAAGAGTGAAAAATAAGGAACACCTACCACCAACAAAATGTCTTTGTTTGTTGCTTTATTTAACAGATTTAACAAAGAGTCCCCAAAGAACAGAAGGACGTCCACACAAAGCCCAGTGCTTCAGGTTAGAAAAACCCTTCGGCCGACCCATCAGTGAAGTGGTTGGAATTCCACTTGCGATGCTGGTGACCCGGGTTCAGGAACGGACTTAGGTTGTCAGAGGGCCAGCCGGGGGGAGAAGGATTGAGCATCCATAGGACTGCTCTCCTTCTCTGGGAGGAAGGGGGGTAGTATGCCCAGCATATGAGCGGCTCCCAGCAGAGGCTGGATTCGCCGCAATACACTGATGTCAGCAAGTCTTCAGGGCAGGGCAGACTCTGGACATTGTTGCACGTCCCCACCCTGCTTACAGGGGAGAAAAAAATGCTGCAGGATTGCCTTCATGGCACCCTTCCCTCTAAACCCCAATTAGCCTCTGGTGCCAGTGTTCCCCTGACCAGATATTTGTAGTGCGGGGCTGGTGGGGAAGCAGCTCTGCAACCCTGCCCTCTGGGGGCTAAGCCAGAGGTGACAGTGGAGGAACCTGGTGATTGCTGGAGGTGGGGGATAAGAGGGGCCTTGACGAAGGGCTGAAATTAACAGCGATCCTAGGCAACAAAAAGCATATTAAATAAAAAAAAAACCTTTGAAGGGCTGTATGCAAAGAACAGACTCCACCTCACTTAGGAGGGGTCAAAAGTACTCAAGGGCAAGCTGAGGGAATACATGGAAAAAGATCTGTGTTTAAACTGCTGAGTGGGGAGGAGGTACAGTAGGCCACTGGCACAGAAACTGTAAAACAGGGAGGTCTGTGGATCTTTCCACTGCAGAAGGAAAAAGCAGTCTGAAGGAGAGCATGGGGCAAGTGAGGGTATCCAGGAACAGAGGGTGAGGAGGGGAGTTTAGGGGTTATGCAGGTCAACAAGGATAAATTAAATAGACAGGGAGGCACAAGGTTAAGGTGGCAGGTGATGTCATTCAGTGCTCACAGTTTTGCTAATAAAATTGCATACATGCAGGTCCTCTTAGTGGAGGGGAAGGTAAGCATAGCACAGTCATCGATACCTGTGCTACAGATCCTGAGGTACAAACTGTACAGAAGGGACAGAGGAATAGGCAAAGGCAGGACGGCAGCATACATCCGAGAGGAGATAATATGCACTAGGAAATAGAAGGAACGGGGGTAGAAGAATTACTATTGTTACAATGCCAGACCAACAAAGGGAGAAAAATCAGTCTGTGGGTTTTATATAGACCGCCCAACCAGGAGGAAGTTAGAGACCAAGGACTATGCATGGACTTGTTGGAGGCAGCAGGGAAAGGAGAGATAGCAGTGGTGGGGAACTTTAATCTGCCTTGGGTGGACTGGGCTACAGCATCCGCATCCTGTGCCAAGAATAAAGTTATCCTAGATGCAATACCGGGAGGGTTCATGACCCAGAGAGTTACTGAGCCCACCAGGAAGAGGGCAATCCTTGACATAGTGGTCACAAATGGGAAGCATGTGCATTAGGTCACAGCCAGGGAACCCATGAGAGGAAGCAATCATAGCATAGTGTGGCTCAGTCTGTATGTGAGAAGAGAAAATGTCTTCACTAAGACTAAAACTCTGGAGTAGTGGTGCTCAGATTCTATCCAGACCAATCCAGATCCACCAGATAACATGCTGTTGATCTGGCTGTTGGATCCTACATTATCCAGCACTGGATCCAGGGTCTGACACCAGGTCCCTGGATCCAGTGCTGGGATTTGATGCTTAACAGTTAAGCAAGAGAGGGGAAGGGATGGGTGGAGGAAGATATGAGCAAGGCAGAGATACTGAACAAATACTTATGCTCTGTTTTCACTAGGGAAAAGGGTGGGCCAGTACTGCCTGGTGGGAGAAGGAGGGAGGGAGGAGGAGCCACATATGAGGAAATAGAGATGAATAGAGTAAGGGAGGGGCTACTAGCACTAATGACAGACAAGTCCTGAGGACTGATAGTGAACAATCAAGGATACTGAGAGAGCTTGCAACAGAAATGAACTTGCGGGGCCGATAACGGAGCTCTTCAATTCATATTTTGAGTTGGGAGTGGTACTGCAAGATTGGAGAATGGCACATGTGATGCCTCTCCACAAAAGTACACACAAGGATGATTTAAGGAATTATAGACCTGTCCGCCTGACATTAATCGTGTGTAAACTCATGGAGCTGAAACTCAAAGGGAGGTTGATAAGGTATGTAGAGAAGAATGGTCTCCAGGACAAGAGGAAACACAGGTTTGTGGGAGGAATAGCCTGCCAGATAAAGCTGATTTTTTTCATTTGGGTCAGCAGGGTGGTAGATGGGGCAAAATAGTAAACATTTACATGGACTTTAGCAAACCCTTCAGCTCTGTGCCACATAAAGAATAATCAGCAAATTGAAGGATCTTGGGATTAGGGAAAAAATAACAAGGTGGGTGGAGAGTAGAGAGTTGGCTAATTGCTAGAACAAAGATGGTGGTGGTGGGAGGGGGAGTAGTATCCAGTACTAGAGAGGTCGACAGTGGAGTCCCACAGACCCACAAGGATCAGTGCTGAGGCCATTGTTGCTTAGTGTCATCATAAATGACATTGGGGAAAGCATAAAGGGCAAGATGTGTCTGTTCATGGATGACACCAAACACTACGGAAGGGTGGACACAGTTGAATGCATCCCATCTTGGCTGCAGGGTCCATGGCCCAGCTTCCAGTGATGGAAGAGGTGACAGCTAAGGCCATGGCAGAAAGCTTGATAGTCTCAACACTGCTCCCAATGGGACCAGTGTTGGAGTGTCCCTGATGGGGGAATACTATGAGATGAACCAGGCCCTCTAGATCTTCAGAGCAAGGCCTTTCTGCTGCATGAAGTAATCCAAGAAAATCCGCCAACAGTCATGGGAATGGGAATGGTCACAATCTTCCCTCTCTGACTCCCTGACCTTTTGAGGCCTCTCAAGCAATTGACTTTGGTTGAGAGACGGGCTACTAGCTCCACAGTACCCCCTCAGTTTGTCTGTCTCAACACAGGTCGAACAGGTGTGCAGATTTGTTTTTCACCCTGTCAATCCATCTTTTGGATGAGATGTTAAACCGAGATTCCAACTGCCTGTTCAGGTGGTTGTTCAGGTGGATGTTAAAGATCCAATGCCACTTCTGAGAAAGAGCAGGCAGACTTTTTTATTGCATAAAGAAACATTTTCCATATATTAAAAATATATCAATTTATAACTGTAACGAAAGTCATTGAAACTAATATGTTTAAACCAAAATCAAGCTCAAGTTGACACCTGTAATATATTAATACAAGCTCTAGCCTGAGTCAATAACACTGTGATGAGCTGCCAAATGACCAAAGTTACACGTGTGCGTAGAAATTTATGACTGTATTGTGACACCTGTGGCAACAGTGATGAATCCTTACATCACAAATTGTGGCCCTGTCCTTAGATCAGAGATCTATGGCAAATGATTCAGACTAAATTACAAGGCATAATCCCCTTTTTTACTTATTTTACTGCTGAAGCTTGTTTGTTAGGGGAATACCTCTAACTCAACACAAATATTATATGGCCGTAATAGCTTCGGTCACCAAATTGCTTATCTTGTGCCACTAGAAAGACAACTGGAGTCCCTCCTTTTCTGAATGGTACCAGGAATGTTTAACAGCTCTGGCGGAAGAAAGAGTGGTAGCATGGTCTATGGGAGCATGGTTTAAATTCCTCAAATCAATCAATCTTTATTTATCTTGGTGAAACACCTTTGAGACAACTCATTTGCAAGGTGGACCTGGGTCAGGTAAAGGTACAATTCAAGGCAAGAAATTAAGTATTATACAAGCTCACAGTCTATAGATACAGTGCAGCAATTAGAATACATAATTTTCATCAAACACATTAGGACACAGTAGGGAAACATGTACAATCTATAAATAAACGCAGTAATACAGAAAGAGAAAAAAATATATAATTCCCACAGTAGATAAGATCATACGGAGGTGTAAGTTTGGTTGGGGTAGGAAGTGTCAAGTGAAAATTAGTTAAAACATTTACAGGATTCCATGAACACCCTTACAAAGAGATTTTTAAAGAAGGGTATTTTTACTGGTAGTACAATTTTGTTTTGTTTTTTGCACATTATTCCATAGGACAGGGAGTGAGGGCCCTATGGCCGCTTTATCAAAGCATGTTCTAACCTTAGGAATAATAAGGGAGGTATAAGAAAGGCTTTGTAATGGGTAGCTCCCTGTCAGACAGATAGGAAGGCAGTTGGAGATATATCCAGGTAGCTTGCTGGAAATGGCTCTAAGCGTCCAGAGAACTGCATTCGTGTGGCATCTGACTAAAAGAGCTCCAACCCACCATAGAGTAAAGGGTACAATGGTGGGCAGAGCATGGGGCACCAGTAACAAATCTGATTGCCTGATGGCAAAGAGTGTCTGGCTTCTTTAAGGCCAAGTTAGGACCATGTCCATAAATGATGTCTGCATAGTCCAGAAGTGGTAAGAAGGTAGTTTGAACTAGTTGGATTTTGGCCTCCTGCATAAGTAGATGTTTTATCCTGAAAAAGATACCTAGTCTCTGTTTTAATTTTTTTTGTTAGAGTCTCAATATGCTCAGAAAATGATAGCCTCTAATCAACCCATACCCACAAGTATTTGAAGTTTGATACAAATTCCAGTGGTTCACCTAAAAGCGTCCAAATGAGAGGGATTGTAGATGTGTCCTTAGGTTTGTTAACTTGTGCAGAAGGAGTAAAGAGCGTAGCCTTAGTTGTTTCAGCATTTAATAACAGCTTCAAATGCAATAGATTTTCCTGCAGGTGGTTACATTCAAGCTGAAGATCCTTGTAAGCTAGCTCTGGGGTAGACCTGCCCAAGTACAGCACGATATCATCAACAGACAGGTGAATTTTTGCATTCTTGATTCCATCGCTTAGGTTGCCAATGTAGATGGCAAACAGCAGTGGTCCTAAAATGGACCCTTGAGGTACTCTTTGCAGAGTACTCAGCATAGAGAGGTTACCCTCTGCTTTAACTTGTTGACAGCGATCGGTAATGTTTTTTCTCTCGGTTCCAACACCTGTGAAAGTCTGACAGCATTTGTTGAATTTGATTCCTCCCTCACAAGGTTCCTATTTAGAGGGAATAGTCCATGTTTGTTTCTAGTAAATTCCTTCGACCCTCATTTTAGGTAACATCCTTGATATAATAAACTTAGGTTCTGCTGGGGGGGTGAGATGTGGGTTGGGGGTGATGAGAATCCTGTGTTTTTACCCTTCTTTTTCCTTTTTCCTTTATTATTTATGTCATACTACATCTATCAGTCATGGTATGTATTATAATTGTATGCACGTTACTTGTTTAGGACTTACGTAATGTTTGTATTTTTTGAAACTTAAATAAAGCATATTAAATTGCAAAAAAAAAAAAAAGAAATTACTGAATGCCAGGGTATAACATGGCCACTATTTGGAGGCGTGGCACCAGATTTTCAACATTGCCATTTTGTGACCCCTCCTCATGAAGAGTGCCAGTGTCATCTAGGTCACTTGTCCCAAAAGGTGATTTCACAGCGTAACCATGCCAGCCTGTGCTACAACTGCGAAAACACATTTCGGGCAGGATGTGGAGAATGACAGCTACAGTATGCTGTTAAAGAGAAGGTGTGCACAAATGCCAATGTTGAAAATCTGGAGTGAAAATATAAAAAGTTGTTGGTCAGCAGCACGTATAGAAATTGTGGAATACACTTGTAACAGTAATTTTTTGGATTGTTTTCACTAAATTTGCAACATCTGCTTTGTGGGACCCTACCTCATTAACAGTGGCACTGTCATTTTGTTAATTGGTTCAGATTAGTAATTTCATGCAGTGAATGCAAAATCCCCTTTCGGGAGTCGGGACCAAGTAATGAATGAAATGACAGTGACACTTTTCATGAGGTGGAGTCCCAAGATCCCCATGTTGAAAATTTGGTCCAAAATTGGAAAACATGGCTGGTTTATCAAGAGAAGTTGAGCCCCCTATTGAATGCCATTGTAGCATGCTTACCTTCGATTCTTCAGTTTGTGGTTCAGCTTTGAAGAGTGCAGATGTGTCCCAGTCCAGAGAAGATGGCAGTGACGACCTCCAGAGGTGAGTTTGGGGTCAGGATGGGGTGGAGGGAGGTGGGTGCTCAGTGATTAGGTGGGGATGAGTAAAGGGGGACTGGGGCAACAATGAGGGACTGTTTTCTTTTTTACAGGTTAAAAAAACACATTGGGTACACTGGGATAGGCTCCCAGTATGCCACAAGAGTTGGGGCTGGGTGGGTACATGATGGCAACATGAGGACTGAGCGACCCGATGTCAGCAGGGGAGAGAAAAAAACATACATTTGGGCACACTGGGGTGGGCTTCGAGTTTGCCACATGAGTTGGGGGGGCACATAATGCTAATATGGGGATTGGGCACCCTGATGTTGGCACTGGGGAAATGAATAACATTTAGGCACACTGGAGTGGGCTTCCAATGTGCTACATGAGTTGGGGGGCTACATAATGCCAATATGAGAATAGGGGACCCTGATGTCGGAGTAGTGATGGGAACAGAGGGAGTGGGGAGGAGAGCAGCAGTGGGAGGGTGCAGGAGGATTTCTTGTGCTACAGTTGCTGCGGTGGTGAGTTGGCACTGGCAAAACAACTGTGCACACATGGCAAGTGCGCATGCAGAGTTGTGAGTGGCACATTGCCATTCACAACATAACGACGCCAGCAGAACTTCGCATGTGTGCAGGTCGTGCATGCACAGTTCTTGCCTGGAATGCGGAAGTAACAGCCAAAATAGTGCAGCTGTTATTCTGTAGTAGCCAGTTATGGAGGGGGGTTTAAAACTCCATTGGACTTTCAGAAGGATACTTCCAAATGTCCAATGGAAGGTTCCATGATCAGTCATTTTTCATGACTATCAGTCCCACCAACACATACTAGTTACTAGTTACATTACACTTCTCAAAAAGTAAGAAAATTCATTGCAAAAATGTTATTAATGCATCAGCATTGAAGTGACAAAAGTGGGTAAATGAGGCATCAGGGCTGACACCCTAACACCCCCAAACTCTACAACCGCACCCTGCCATCATCCACTAAAGACCAGCAGGTGATGGTGTGTACCTTGGGGTCATCAGGCCTAAATATATATGTGTGTGTGTGTAATAGATAACCCACTTTAGGGTGAGCAGTTGTGCTCTGATACACGCACACCTTGGTGTGCATTATTATGCATGAGGCCGCAGGCTGAGTACATCGACCACCCAAGGCGTACATATATCAGAGCGTGACCACACTCCTTAGAGTGGGTTATCTGCCTTATAAAATGGCAAAATTGTTTTGAATGGGGGTTAAAATGCATGTGTGCGGTCATGCTCTGATACATGCACGGTCACCTGATTGTCTTTGTCCAATGCCACTAATTTTTTTTCTAGCCCGTTTTCTAAATATATTATAGGGGCATGGCTGTGCTGCTGTAGTTAGGGTTGAGAAAGCAGTTTAATGTTAACCCCCACATTTTGTACCTTAATTACTATTCAGGCATTCAACAAATTTGTGAGAAATTTGGAATGTACAGTCTTGATTTTGCCAAGTTATATTGTGGTTGGATTTAAGGTTTTCATGCAACAAAATGCTGAAAAACACATTGTTCATTTTTTTTTGTACTTTTCTGATTTTATTTTCCATTGTGTTGCTGCCACACCATTTGGTATTGTGGTCTGAAATTTTCAGAGTGAAAGAGTTTTCAGTCAAAGAACAACTCAGCTTTGGTTTGGTGAAAAAATATTAATCCATTCAAAAGTCATTGAATTTTTAATTATTAGGTTCTAAGCATGCTCAGTTCACTCCAAAATGTATATGTATGTTTTGTGAAAGAGGACTGGGTTCATGATCAAAGATGTTGTTACCTCATGAATGGGGATTTAAAAGATCCCTATTCCTGAGGAAAAATTCTTCAGTTGCAAGCTGCCATTTTGTTTTCATTTTTCCCTCAAAAAGAATGTTACAGCTTGCCCCACTAGTGACTTCTTGCACAAATAAGGCATGTGTTTTGGTTTGGGTGATGCCCTCTACAAATTCATGCCTTTGGCTTCCTTAGTTTTGCCCCCAAAAAACAGATATGTTAGATTTTAAAATTCTTCTTTTGTGACTCTCTTTCGATCCTCATTCGCGAGGTGACAGAATCCCCATTCATGAGCTTATCCTATTTTGTGAGGTAGCAAAATCATTTGTTTGTGACTTCAGGACCAGATGGCCCTATCTCACGAACAAGGATCAGCTCATGAACAGGGATTCTGACAACGCGTAAAGGGGATCAACTCACGGACAGGGATTTTGTCAGTTCATGAAAGGGGATTGGGTTTTTGAATCCTCTTTTGTGAGCTGATAAAATCCCCTTTCACAAGGAGTCAAAATCCTCGTTCACAAGCCAATCCTCTTTTGCAAGCGGATAAAATCTTTGATAATCATTTCATGACCAGATAGCCATTCTCATAAACAAGGTTTGGCTCGTGAAAGAGGATTGGTTTTTCAGTTCCTCATTCATTGAATGTCAAAATCCCCATTCGCAAGCTGTTAAAATCCTAATTTGTGAGCCAGTCCCATCATTAGCTTACAAAATCCCCTTTCAGGACTTCTAGACCAGATGACCAAAATCTGACAATCAAGGATTACTTGTGAAAAAGGATTTAGACAGCTCACGATCAGGTGTTGACCTTGTGAATGGGGATTTTGACACCTTGTGAACTAGGAATTTAAAAATTTGATGCTGCACTGTAAATAAACGTTTTGGTTTGGTCTTTTGGTTTGCAATTTTCAGGGTTTAAAGGAGGTGCCCTAGAGATCTGAATTATTATATTTAGACATAAAAAAATTAATCAATTACAAAGATATGCCATCACAAAGCTGAGATTTCCCTATAGGATAACATTGCAGAGCCCATAGTGACTTTTGGTGCCCATATCTTAGAAATGATAGAAGATATGAATTTTTCGCTACATGCAGTGTGTGGACGTTTCAAAGTCATGATTATAACTCCAGTGGAATTTTTTTCATAGGTTGTATAGTTACAGATATATTGGCAAATTAATGTTACAAGTGTTTATTGTCAGCCCTATAGGGCTAATGTATGACTAAGTTGTTATAAGTAATTGGGAGAGCAGGATCCAGAGGGCCCACACTCCCACACATACATATAATTATGTACAAATGGGCAGATTGGGAGTATAGGCCCAGAGGGCCTGTGCTTCCACCAACACATATCACTTACCAGGTACATTACTCTGTAAATAAATGGTTTGGTCTTTTGGCTTGAAATTTGCAGGGTTATAATGGAGTTGTCCCAGAGATGTGAATTGTGCTGTTTAGGTATACAAAATGTCATCAGTTCCATTGATTATGCCATAATGAGGCTGATATTTTCCCATAAGATAACACTGCAGTGGCCACAACATTTTTCAGTGTCATATCTCAGAAACAATGAAAGATACAGATTTAGTCAATTTTAATTTGCATGCAGGTTTCACTGTCATGATTAGAGTGGCAGTGGAATTGTTTTCATAGCTGCTATGGTTGCTGAGATATTAGCAAATTAGTGTTTCAAGGGTTTCTTGCCCTATAGGTCTGCTGTATGACTCTGTAGTTATGTATTAGTAGGAGTGCAGGGCCCGGAGGTCCTGAGCTCCCATGCAGGCATATTGTTATGAAGAAAATGGGCAGCTTGAAGGGAGATCAAGGGCCTGGAGAGCCCATGCTCCTATCAACACATGCAGGTTACCAGTTACATTACACTTTCTTGAAAAGTAAGGAAATTCATTGTAAAAAAAACTTTGTTAATGCAACAGTTAGGGTTACTGTTAAAGCAACAAAAGTTGGGAAATACATTGCTAGGGTTTCCAACCCTAACTCCACATCCCCCCCTCCCAAACACACACACACACACACACACACACACACACACACACACACACACACACACACACACACACATATACACGGAAGCAGGGGCAGTAGCAAGGCAACCCAACCAATGAGAAACAGCCAGCACCAGGTTAGAAAAGAAAAATACAACTCTGTGAACATACCACAAGTCATCCGTCATCATGGTTCAGCAACTGTATCACTTCTGCTGCCATCCCAGTGTGTTGTGGGGGAACAGTATACTCACATAATGTGCAAACATAAACGAGAGGCCAGTACATAAACTGTGTACCTTCATCCAGATACTGCAACAGCATCTGTAAGTTATGCAAGCAACACATGGTGAGTTGTAGACTTTTATCCTTCAATCAAAATATAATAACAGTTTCCATGTGTCAGAGTGGGAGCACACCATTCTATGGACTCTATCCTTACATCCCTCCATCAACATACTTTAACACTTTCCACATTTCAGAGCATCCAAATTTTACAGCGTGGTGTCATGGTTATTTAAACAATGCACTCCCACTTCACCATTGAGGTACCACAATAGAATGTTTATGCCACACTATCCAAATGTCACAGTGAGAGTACAAGGTCCTTCAAATTCTACATTGCTATCCCTTCATAAAGATATTGCAACAGAATCCATCTCTCACAGTATCAATATGTTACAATGATAATGTTGCAACATATGGATGGTGCAAGATACGTAGTGTGTTGAACTGTGTCAATGGAGTAATAGTACCTTCGGGCACACGCGACTGTCTGCTGTGATGCATGAACAGTGTGGCATATAAATGCAGTTGTACTGTGTCAATATAGGGCTTGAAGAGCATGCTCCGAAAGACTGAACGCTTCCACTGTGACATATAGATGGCGAGTTGCATATACTCTGTTGTATGCTGAAGGAGGGCTGGGAGTGTAGGATACAAAGGATTGTGCACTTGCACCCTGCATTGAGATAAAACAATAGTGTGCATAATGACATGCTAGAAAGACTGTCCTTTCATGCAGAAAGTACAATAGTCTCCATACATCATATTGGGACCACATGGTAGCTCAGACCGTTTACTGCCATCTCTCCATCCAGCTAGTTCAATAGAGTCCACATCTAACAATGTAAAGAAAGGCTGGTTCTGATCTTGTACTTCCATTCCTCTTTCTAGACAGCAGAACAGTATATGGATAATACTTTGGTTTAGACTCTGCTGTCATGTTACCACACACTTGCATATAGCTGTATTAATCCAGCACACTGTAGTCTTTGCACTTCCAAACATCAGGTACTAAAGAGGTGTAGCTTAATTGGAAGAAACAGTCATGACTCTATCATATGAAAGAATACTGAGCGCAAATGCTGTACATAACCTTGTTAGCGCCTCCCCACATTGTTACACAGCATGTTACTGTACCCCTTATTCAAACAACATGAAGTCTTGCCTCCCTGTGGCATTACCTTATGGGTCCCTCAGCTTGTTCATGTATCCTGCAACACTCTCACCCTGATATGATGAGACAGGCCCTGCCTTCTTAGGGTCTACTTTTATTGCTATTTTACCTCTGGTACCTGGCCTGGAACTGTCACATGTCTCACCAGGGCCTGTCCAACCCCCCGGTGTGGCTATGGTCCCCACCTCCCCAACTACCCACTGGCACTTGTATTCCACTGCATGATTTTCTGATGGGATAAGGGTTTTTCTCACCTTTATGCACTGAACTACTCTGGGGTATATCGTATAATGTATCCCCTGCAGCACCTATCCTTTGAGGTGCCATATATTCTGTTGTTTTGCACAAGTACGTATCTGTTAGCTCCCTACAATAGCCTGTTAAGCCGTCATATATCTTTTTTTTTTTTTTTTTTTCGTCTTTATCCCTCCTTACTGCCTCCAGTGCCCCCTCCTTCCGATCATCGCTCATGTCCCCGGTACCTACCTTAGGGATCTGCCCCAGAGTGCCCATCCCTCCTCTCTGCATATTGGGGTCTGTCCCAGGTGGTCCGGGAGGACTTAGGGCGGACTTCATCTAGGGCTGCTGGAGGTTTTTCCGTTTCTCCTGACGCCCCACTCCCCAGGACGCCTGCGCTAGGGACGTATGTCCCCAGTGGTAGCGTGTACGCCACGCAGACCCTCATCGCTTGCGACGTCCCCCTCCCGGCTCCGACAGCGAAGCCGCCTCCCACCCCTTCCTCTGCCGGTGCTTCCACCGGCTATGGAAGGAATGCAGAGCGCAATGCGCTCTTGGTAACCCACCCCTGAGGGAGGAGAGCATCCATTGGGATGCTCGATCCTCCCTCTCCCCGCCGACCCCCGGCCACCCGAGTCCGTTCCCGAACCCGGGTCACCGGCGCAGCATGTGGTGTGGCGTCCAGCGCGTCAACCCTCAGCGCCACCCGGCCTAGCCGTCATATATCTTGATGTATATCTTTTTTACTTACTGTTTGTTCACTCTAACTTTCCCTGTACATTTTTCCTTACTGTTTGTTCACGTAATTGCTCCTTGCCCTGTTTACACTCGTCCTGCATCTCAATGTAAACCTCTCTCATGTTACTATGTAAACTCTCTGTAACCCAGTTTGTAACCCTCCCAGGTCTCACCTGAAAATAGGCACTTGGCTGTCTAGTGTGACCCAACCGGTTAACAAAAGCAAATAAATAAATAAATAAATAAAGACATATGCAGTGAGTCCCAACTTTCGAACTGCTCCGGAGGTGAAAGAGTTAAGTTTCCATGCCAGGCATGGAATGCTGAGCTCGAGCTCAGTTGAAACTCTGTCTGTTGTTTTTCAAACTCAAACCATCAGATTCTTTACTCTGCCTCACTGAACAGTCGCTCCGGAGATTTCTACTTCTGCTCGGTTCATTTTGTCGGTTAAAGTATTGTTTTTCTCGGTTTTCTACCGAATTTAAACTGCAGCCGGTTGGTTCAGACTCTGTATGTGGTATTTGTGAGTACTAGATAGGTTTAACATTTATTTCTATTCTGTGTGGAACTTGTAAACGGTTTATCGGGTTCGGTTTGAACCGATCAAGTTGTTTAAAATATCTAAATCTGTCTTTTAGTGTGTGGTTACCGGTTCTTATCGGTTCTAAAAAAACAGATTTTATTACGTTTTTTTCCACGACCCATGACACAGTTAGGAACCGATAAGAGGGTCTTACCTGGCGGATTGCCATAAATGGGTAAGTTTAGTTAGGACTGGCACTATGTCTGAGAAACCCAAAAGAAAAACCGGGCCCACTGGGTTTCAACACTGCAGTGTGTGTGGGGAAAGTCTTTGCCAAGGCTGATCCCCACACCACCTGTGTTTATTGTCTGGGGTTTGACCATCTCAATGCAGACTGCCAGATTTGTAAAAGTTTTCCTGCAGCTACCCTGGAAAAGAGAGTTGGTAGGCTCAGGGAAAGGGAGGCCAAAAAGTCCGCTGAACCAGATGGCCAGCCCAGTTCAGTTCCAACCGAACCGGAGTGAGTGCCCTCTGACCAGGGCGAGACTTCCTCGGGCAAAAGGAGATCCTACTCTGAGGAGCCGGGTCCAGCAAAAAGGACTAGAAAATCAGCTGATGTGGAGCCAAAACTTTCCTCTCCAACCGCTGAAGAAATAGCCAAAGCGATAAAAATTGTCCAGTCGCTTTCCCCGGTTCCGACTGAACCGGCACCATTGGGTAAGCACCCGGTTCGGCCAGTTCCACCGGTTCAAGAGTATGATTTAGAGGAGTATTATGAACCGGAGGAGGGGGAAGAGGAGTATGAGGAGAGTGAATATGGATTTGAAAGTCTGGATGTGCCCATTGACCCGGACATCTCCCCAGAAAGACCTTCAGGAATGTCTTCTCCTAGGTTTTCTGAGTCCTCTTCTCAGTTTATGTTTTATAAAAAAGTGGCTGAAACCCTCCAGCTCCCTATGGAGGAAGCTGTGGATGATCAAGAGGAGCCTGACTATGTGGAAATGATGGATATCCCAGAGTCTAGGAGACTGTCTATTCCTTTGCATAAATCTTTTAGGAAACAGACTTTAAAAATTTTAAAAGCTCCTCACACTATACCTCCTGTTAATAAGAGAATGGACAAGAGGTACACATTGTCAGGCTCTGATACGGAGTTCCTCACACAGCAATGCAGCCTTTTGGGTAATGCAGGCTGCAGCCTGTGACAAGGCTAATATTCCCTTGGCTTCACACCCCCCGGATAAGGACTCCAGGAGGATTGATGCCATGGCAAAGAAACAGTACATGGCAGCATCCTTGGGACTCAAACAGGCAAATTATATGGCTTATGTTGCCAGATACCAGAAATCCAGATGGGATACTGTTATGGCTCTAGCAAAACAGGTCCCTGGCCAGCTTGCCAAGGAGCTGGAGCAGGTGGCTGCTGATGGTATTGAGGCATCCAAGGTGCAGTTCCATGCTGCAGAGGACTCTAATGATGTGTCATCAAGAGTCATGGCTACATCTGTGGCACTTCGCAGAATGGCTTGGCTCAGATGTACTAGCCTGTCACAGGATACTCAGACTAAGGTCATAGATTTTCCTGTTGTGGGTAATTCTCTGTTTAGGGAGCAAACAGAGGATTACATGAAGAAAATGGATGAGTATAGGACCACCTATAGGAATGCACAGGCCAAAGAAAGGCAGGCCACTCCTCAAAGGCAGCCTTCCAGGGGCAGGGGCAGGCCTTTTCATAGGCCTTTTTACCAAGCCCAGGCATCCTCTTCTGCCTATGCCCAGAGGGGGTTCTTTAGAGGGAGAGGCAGACAGGGTACAAGCAGGCCTGCTTCCACCCCTCAGCCCAAAGCCCCTGCCAAACAGGCACCCTGATGGGGTTGCCAGGGCTGATTCTCAGCTACCTGTAGGGGGCAGGTTGGCTTACTTTATCCAGGACTGGAAGTCTCTGACATCAGACAAGTGGGTCCTGGAACTAGTAAGCCAGGGACTGGTTCTCAGCTTCAAAAAATGTCCAAAGATGAGAACCAGATCCTTTCCACCTGCAAATCCTCCAGAGGCTCTTGCCTTAGAGGCAGAGATCTCTTCCCTCCTAGCTCTCAGAGCTGTGGAAAGGGTTCCACCCCTACACCAGGGCAAAGGCTTGTATTCCAGGTACTTCCTTACCCCAAAAAAGACAGGAGAATGGCGGCCCATCCTGGATCTCAGATACTTAAACAAGCACCTTTTAAAACCAAAATTCAAAATGGTGACTCTGGGAATTATTCTACCCTCTCTAAGGCCAAGAGACTGGCTAGCGTCCCTGGACCTGAAGGATGCCTATTTCCATATTCTCACCAGAAGCTCCCATCGAAAGTACCTCAGGTTCGAGCTGCCCTCAGGCCATTATCAATTCAGAGCAATGCCCTTTGGCCTCACCTCTGCTCCAAGGGTATTCACAAAATGCCTGGCAGTAGCAGTTGCCCACCTAAGAAGGCAAAAAATTGCCATCTTCCCTTACCTGGACGACTGGCTCATAGTAGGCCAGTCTCCAGACCAAGTCAAGTTACATCTACAGATAACTCAGCAACTGCTCACTTCTCTAGGTTTCCTTCTGAATCTTTCCTAAATCTTTCAAAGTCAGTTCTAGAGCCTGTCCAGCTCCTCACCTTCATAGGCGCAGAGCTGAACACAGAGAAGGCCAGAGCCTTCCTTCCTTTGGACAGGGCAAGGACCCTGGTCTCTCTGGCCTCCTCATTCACCCTGCAGATCTCTCGACCAGCAAGAAACTTTCTACAGCTCCTGGGGCACATGGCTGCTTCTACAGCAGTAGTGCAGGGAGCAAGATTTCAGATGAGGGACATCCAGTTCCATTTGAGAGCCTTTTGATCTCAAAGGAAAGACCCTCTAACCAAATTTATCCCAGTGACTCGAACCCTGATCCAGGCCCTGCAGTGGTGGCAGGACCAGAGCAATCTGAAACAAGGGGTTCCTTTTGGCCCTCAGTCTCACTCCTTAATCCTTACTACAGATGCATCCCTCTTGGGGTGGGGAGCTCACATGGGCGACCTCACTACCCAGGGATTGTGGTCCCCTCAGGAATCTCTGCTCCACATTAATCTGTTGGAACTCAGAGCAGTTTTTCTAGCACTTCAAGCTTTTTCCATATCTGTTCAGAACAAAGTTATACAGGTCAGAACAGACAACACCACCACAATGTGATACATAACAAGCAAGGGTGCTCTCGGTCTACAGCCTTGTGTACCGAAGCAATGAAGTTGTGGTCTCTTGCTTACTCCCTGAACACCTCTCTTATGGCAGTTCACTTCCCAGGCAAGGACAGTGTCCTGGCAGATGCTCTCAGCAGGATTTCCCAGGGCCATCACGAATTGTCACTGGACCCTCTGGTCTTGGAAGTGGTATCTGCCAGATGGGGCACCCCGCAGATAGATCTTTTTGCAGCCCCAGACAATCACCAACTTCCCCTTTTTTGCTGCAGGCCCCCAGTGTTGGGCTCAGTCCCTCTGGATACCTTCCTTCTCAGTTGGGAGGGGAAGTTTCTCTATGCTTTTCCCCCCCTTCCTTCTCCTGTTCAAAGTGCTAGTCAAAATCAGATCTCAACCCTGCAAGATGATCCTGATTGCTCCGGACTGGGTCAGACAGCCTTGATACCCACTCCTACTGTCCTTAGCAGTCCATCTTCCCCTGTGTCTTCCCAGGAATCACAACCTGTTAACCTGTGCTCAGAGGAAAGTTTGATACCCGAACCTCAAATCTCTCAATCTCAAGGCCTGGCTCTTGAAAAGTTAGAGTTTGCTGACCTACACCTCTCCCAAGGTGTAATGGATATCCTGAAGGCTTCTAGGAAGCCTTCCACCAGGGCTACTTATAATTCCAAATGGAAGAGGTTTTCCATATGGTGCTCTGGGAAGCATATTTCCCCAGAATCTGCTAACTTACCCACAGTCCTGGATTATATGGTCCACTTAAATACCTTGGGGCTGAGACCAGCTACCCTAAAAGTGCATCTGGCAGCTGTGTCTGCTTTCTTATCAGCTGGTAAGCCCTCTTCCCTTTCAGCTCATCCTGTATTCTCCAAGTTTTTCAAAGGATTGCTTCACACCAACCCTCCATTCAGGGCCCCTGCCCCTGCCTGGGATCTTAATGTTTGCATTGCTCAGCTTATGCAACCCGCCTTTGAGCTTTTGTCTTCAGCAGAGCTTAAGTACTTCACTTGGAAAACTGTGTTTCTGGTAGCTATCACTTCTGCCAGACGCATAAGTGAATTACAAGCCTTGTCAGTGAAGCCTGATTTTATTTCCTTTCATAGAGATAAGGTGGTCCTCAGGACTAACAGGAAGTTCTTGCCTAAGGTGGTTTCAGATTTCCACCTTAATCAAGCTATATCTCTTCCAGTGTACTTCACTTACCATTCCTCCTCTGACGAGAGGGAGCTGCACAGCTTAGATGTCAAGAGAGCCCTTAGTTACTACATAAAGCGTACCAAGGGTCACAGGTTTGACTCCCTCCAACTGTTCCTCACTTATGGTGAGGTTGGTAAAGGGAAACCTGCCACTAAAAGATCCATTGCCAGGTGGATTGTTTCTTGCATAAAATTTTGCTATGAAAAACTGGGTAAGGTTCCTCCCTCAGGCCTGAGGGCTCAATCTACCAGAGGTACAGCTGCTTCCCTGGCTGCTGCCAGGGACATTCCTATTCTAGAGATATGTCAAGCAGCTACCTGGAAAACAGTTCACACTTTTACCAAGCATTACTCCCTGGACATCCAGGTTAGGAGTGATGCTCGGTTTGGCACAGCTGTGCTTCAGAGCCTATTTCCTAAGTAGGTTCTGTTCCTCCTCCATGGAGGTACTGCTGTGTAGTCTGCATATGTCATACAGGAGTGTAGCCAGAAATTTCCATTTTGTACACAATCTCCAACAGTTACACCCCCAATTAAAAAATGTACACATCCTTTCCAAATGGCACCCCCTTCCAAACAAGTCAGATTATTGTCAGATGACTCCTCTACTCTCTAAAGAGGGTATACATGTACTGGACACTCCTCAGTGGTCTACACTAACCCAAATACTACAGATTAGAATGATAATATTAACAGAGTGGCTTATGGTCTGTGACAGGCACTCAACAAAACTGTACACAAATGTATACAGTGAGTATGCCTGTCTACACCCTTGATGTCATAATACAGCAAGACTTCATGTTGTTTGAAGAAAGAATTAGTCAGCTTAGTAATGTTGTTTCTTCTAATGGAGTCTTGCTATATTATGACCTCCCTCCCTCCCTGCCTGCCCCTCTCAGAACCTCTGTTTTTGGGATGTCGGTGGGCAGTGCAGTGTTGGCACTTAGTAGATGCCCACCTTGTTGTTTTCACCCCTCCTTTTTTAGGGTGACTTGGTGTTGTGTTTTCATTTTTTGGGTCTCCTGACTTGAGTCTTTGTTTTGGGACCAAAGAATGTGTTCTTATGTTTAGTAGCGAGTTGGCTAGTGTAGGTTTACAGCTTCCACACAGGACCTCAGTGAGTTTAGCTCGTAAGGATCTGACGGTTTGAGTTTGAAGAACAACAGACAAAGTTTCAACTGTGCTCGAGCTCAGCGTTCCATGCCTGGCATGGAAAGTTAACTCTTTCACCTCTGGAGCAGTTCGAAGGTTGGGACTCACTGCATATGTCATAATATAGCAAGACTCCATTAGAAGAAACAACATTACCAAGGTGAGTAATTTTTTCATACATGGTAATGGCAGCAAAAGTGATACACTTGGTGAACCACAATGATGCATCCATCCCATGGTATAGTCACTCACACAGTTGTATGTTTAGTTCTTTTTCCTGATCCTGGTTGTTTTGTAAACCTCTCAAACTGTACATACTCATATGCATAAGCATGAGTGTGGGCCCTTCGGGCCCTGCACTCACACTGATGCATATTAGTAAACACAGTTTTGGAGATTGGACTTGTATGGCAGCAGAAGTGATATGATTGCTGAATCGTGATAATAGATGGCTCTTGTGGTATGTTCACAGAGCTGTTATTGTTTTCTCTTACCTCATGCTGGCTGTTTCTCATTGGCTGGGTTGCCTTGCTGCTTGTGTGTGGTGGCAATGTGGAGTTAACAACGTATTTTCCAGCTTTTGTTTCTTTAATAGTAATCCTAACTGTTGCATTAACGAAGGTTTTTCTGCAAGGAATATATATATATATATATATATATATATACACACACACATACATATACATACATACATACAACACACAAACATACTTGCATACAGATATATATATATATATATATATATACAGTATACACACACATATGCACACACACATGCATGTACAAGCATATATACATAATTAACACACTAACATACACACAAACACACGTACACGCTCACACATACAAACATAATTTCAGCAGTGCTGTATTACACAAGTTATGATTAAGCAAAGAGTTGTTATGACAAATCAGTACTTCAGTGGAACAATACAACATAATCACAGAAAAGAACAGAGGGAGTACATAGTGAGGAATAGTGAGGTGAAGGGTGTCCCTGCTCACTCTGCTAACACATGGGGTGGTCACTTGTGAGGGCATTTGCATGTTTCTTTGACAGAGCGGTCAAGCAGGATTTTGAAGAAGGGTAACTTCACAGGAAATTCAAGTTTAGGAGATTTTTGGTTGGTGTTCCAAAGGGTTGGGAGGGAGTAGCTTATTGCTGCATTACCAAAATAAGATCTGACTCTAGGGACAACAAGAGAAATATAGGATAGGCTTCTCAGTGGGTAGCTACCTGCGACACAGTGGGGTAAACAATCTGCAATATATCGAGGAAGCATGTTGCAAATGGCTCCGTAAGTTCATAAGACAGAGTTCCTTTGTCGCCTAAAACTAAGTACAATACCTTGTGTTCCAACTGTTGCACACTCTTACAATGTATTGTTTGTACTACTCACATACTATTGTAACTGTTTCATCCTTCACAACCCTATGTAACCCCTCCCCCCAGGTCGCACCGTGAGACAAGCAACTTATAAACATACGAACATGTGAAATTTGCCAGCAGATAAAGGCCTTGAGGTCTATCAAGTCTGCTCGAATTTGCAGCTAGCAACCCTTATTCGGAAGCTGCCCCTCCCTTCCACCCTTCCCCTTCATTGATCCTCCCCCTTGTCCTGTCCCATCCCCTTTTGAAGCAGTCCACTGTTCTACTGGATATCACTTCTGTAGGTAACACATTTCACCCAGCCACCACCCTCTCTGTAAAAAGTGTCTCCTCATCTCCCTCCTGAACCTTCCTCCCTCCAGTCTCGTATCATGGCCCCTGGTGTCCCTTCCCTCTCTTACTTTGAACATACCCTCTGTCTTGTTTATTCCTTTCATGTATTTAAAGGTTTCAATCATGTCCCTCCGTCCCTCCTCTCCTCCAGTGAGTACATGTTCAACTCCCTCAGCCTCCTCTCGTATGATAAGTTCCCCAGCCCCTTGATCATCTTTGCTGCCCTGCGCTGCACCCCCTCCAGTAACTTAATGTCCCTCTTCAGATACGGGCGCCAGTACTGCATGCAGTACTCCAAGTGCGGCCTAAATAATGACCTATACAGTGGCAGAATCACCTCCTCCCTCCTTGAGGAGATACCCCTTGCAATACAACCCAGCATTTTGTTGGCCTTTGCAGCTGCCTTCCTATATTGTGCCGAGTTGTTCATTGACTCTGTAATGAGCACCCCCAGATCTTTCTCCTCCTCTGTCTGGGCTAGCTGCACTCCCCCCAGTTGGTAACTCCTCCTTGGGTTCTTCATTCCAAAATGCAGCACCTTGCACTTTTTGGCCCCAGTTGCCAGGTGTCTGACCAGGTTTTAAGCTTTGCCAGATCATCCTGCAACCCCTGCCATCCCCCCTAGATCTACCAGCACTGCTCCTACCTTGGTATCATCAGCAAACAGACTGATCTTGCTCTTGATGTCCAATGATATGTCTGCAATGAATATCCCAAACAACACTGGTTCCAACACCGAGCCAGGTGGAACACCGCTTGTCACTACCCTTGGGTGTGAGAGCTCCCCACCCACCACCATCCTCTGTTTCCTTCCCTGAAGCCAGTTCCCTACCCATCTCACCAGTTTTGCACCCGCCCCTGTGCCTACTAACTTACTTCCCAGCCTTCCATGCGGCACAGAGTCAAATGCCTTACTGAAGTCCAAATACAGGGCATCCACTGCATGGCCCCTGTCCAGTTGCCTAGTTACCCAGTCATATAACTCCACCAGGTTGGTTTGGCAGGATCTGCCCCATATGAAGCCATGCTGTCTGCTGTCCTGTAGTCCTTTGGCCTCTAGGAGGGCCACCAGCCTTTCCTTCAGGAAAGCCTCCATTAGCTTACCGACGATGGATGTGAGGCTCACTGGTCTGTAGTTTTCCGGTTCATCCTTAGGGCCACTCTTGTGGAGGGGTACCACATGAGCCATCCTCCAGTCCTGAGGTACACACCCTGAATGTAGTGAGGCATTGAATAGGTCTGGTCCTGCAAGGACCTCTGCCAGCTCCTTCAGTACCCTGGGGTGGATGCCATCTGGACCTGGCGCCTTATCCATCCTAAGTGCCTTCAAACCCTCCCGAACTCTGCCCTCCATGATTTCCCTATCTGTCACCCCCTCCCCCCATTTCTGCCATTTCTCCCCCCCTTGGGTGTCACCCCCCCTTCTCTTTAGTAAATACTGAACAGAAGTACTCATTTAATGTTTCTGCCTTATTGCACCCTGCTTCCAACCAACCCTCTCCTTCCTAATCCTTACTATGTGGTCCTTACAGCTCCTTTTCTCCCTGATGTACCTAAATAAGTTTTTCTCCCTCTCCTTAATGCCTTGTGCCAGCCTGAGTTCCGTAGATGCCTTTGCTCCCCTTACTGCCCTTGTCACCTCCTTCGATTCCATCAAGTACTCCTCTCTGTCCTCCCCTCTCCCTGTTTTCTTGTACTTCCTAAAGGCAGCTCTTTTCCTCCTTACCTAATGCATGACTTCCTTGCTCAACCAGCTTGATTTCTTAGCCCTAGCCTTCTAGCTCTGGGCCTTGCAGCAGGTTTTGGTTGCCTCCACTATCCCCAGCTTTATGAGCTCCCACCTCTGGTTAGTGTCTCTATTAGGTTGAATTCTGGCCAGGTACCCTTTTACCACTTCCCTCATCCTCCCAAAGTTGTCCTTCCTGAAGTCCAGCACTCTGGTGCCAGATTCCACTCCTTCCTTGCCCATATCCAATATGAGCCATACTGAGTGATGGTCACTCCCTGACAGCGGTTCCTCCACTGTAAGTTCTTTCACAAAGTCCCCATTTGCCAGCACAAGGTCAAGGATATTCCTTAACCTGGTTGGTTCACTGACCATTTACAGCAGGAAGCTGTCCTGGAAGGCATCCAGCAGTACCTGCTCCCTTCTGTTCCTGGTTGTTGGAGTACTCCACTCCACTCCTGGCATGTTGAAGTCCCCCACAATCACCACATTACCCTTCTCGCAGGTTCTCCTGATCTGTCCTGCTAGTTCTCTGTCTAACTCCTCCATCTGAGATGATGGCCTGTACACCACTCCCATTCTAAGAATCCTATTCTTATAATCCTGGATTTGCATCCAAACTGACTCCATACTACCCTCCTCCCCTTCCCCCCCTACACACTTCAGTCCTTCCTTCACATACAGTGCCACACCCCCTCCTTTCCCAATCACCCTATCCTTACGAAATAACCTGTACCCTGGTACAGACAGGTCCCAGTCATTGTATTGGGTTGTTGAACTTGTTGTTCAGTGTGCCCTTCTGGTGAAACATTTCAATAAATAAACAAACAAACTCCAGCCTACCGGTGCAGAGGGAGCAGTAATGAGTGGAATAAAGTGCACCTGTAATGAATCTAAGCACTCTGTGGTAAAGTGTGTCAAGTTTGGACAATGCAGTCTTCTGGCCTTGTCCATACAGAAAATTGGCATAATCCAGCAGTGACATGAATGTTGATTGGACCAGCCTAGTTCTAGCTTCCAAAGTAAGCAGGTGCATAATCCTAAAAAAGAGACCCAGCTTTTGCTTAAGTTATTGGAGAACTCCTCAGTGTAATCACCAAATGAGAGTTTAGCATCTATCCAGACCCTTAAGTATTTAAACGTGTCGACATGTTTGAGGGTCTTGCCAAAAAGTGTTGTCATGTAAGGTGTTATGCCATGGTTATGTTTATAAGGAGCAGAAACCCGACAGAGAAAAAAGCATGGTTTTAGTTTTATTTATGTTTAGAAGTAACTTTAAATGTAGTAGGTTTGCCTGCAGTAGGTTAAATTCCACCTACAGTTTGCTGAACACTAGCTCCGAGGAGGATCTGTCTATATAACCAACAGTATCATCTGCAAATAAGTGTAATACCTGCATTGATGTTGTTAATATAGATAACAAATGGTAGAGGTCCTAAAATAGACCCTTGCATAGAATAAAGTACTGCCTCTCTCCCCTTTCTTCCCCGACTGCCACTACACAGCTAAGTTGTTTGCCATAGCTGTGTCACATTTGCTGTGTTCGCTGGCGCTGGGCTCACTGACGCTCACCATGTCCATGTTTAAAAGATGTACCAACTGGAAGTTCCTTGTTCTTGGTCTTCCGATTCCTCGTGTGTGTTATACAAAACATTTCTATTGGTCCAGAAGATGGTTCGCTGGGACTAGGGCCTTGAGCTTTTTAGTTATAAAAAGTAATAAGTTTTGTGCTGACTGCAGTTATATTAGAACAATAAAACAGCCATATTGTATGCTGACAATGGTAGTTTACCTAATGGCAGTAGGTGGCACTCTCAGACCACAAATGTATAATAAATATGGCTAAAATATACTATAATTGTAGTTATGGATGCATCTGGAATCGAGTGGTAGTCTGCTCAGTATATATTTCCTGGTAAAACTTTTAAATGAATAAATATAAATAAATGGCTTATGGCTGCAGGTGGCATCCTAAGGCCACAAATATATGTAAACGTGATCAGTAGCTTCTCGTAATACAGTTAGAAAGTAGTAACAGCTGAATAACAGTTGGCATGTGTAGCACTGTAGTTTCTCAGTAAATCCTAATTAAACATAGGTATAATGTTAACACATCATACCAGATCCTAACTACATATAATAGTCTAGGTAAGGTGCTAAATCATGATGTCACATAAGTCCATGTAACGACTGATTCTGATACTTTTAGAAAAAATTAAAAGTTGTTACATCAAATCTATTTCAGCTGTAAAGGAACTTAGTTATAAAGACAGATTAGCAAATTTAAGACTGTATAAATTAGAACAAAGGAGACATGGAGGCGATTTACTACTGTGTTATGATATCCTCAGTGATCCGCTACTCATGACCTTATGACAGAATTAAATACAGAATATAAAAATAACAAACATGGAACACAAGCACATCCACTGCAAATTAAAGTAGGAAGATTTCACACAAATGAACGAAAATATTTTTATATACGTTAAAGAGCTAGCGTACTGCCTGGAAACTGCCTGCAATTAATTGAAACTTTCAGATGTAGTCAGCTATCACTTCTTATATCTCAAGTATTTTTTTCCTTTCTGTTTGCTAATTAGAAGATTTTCTGCCTGGCAGTACTGGGGTGATGTGTGGAGCAGCATTCTGACTGGAGGGGAAAAAAGTCAGTTCAAACACCATGAAGTCTTGCTATATTATGACTATATGCAGTTAGCCACTGCACTTGAACTGCCGGAGGAAAGAGAGTTAACTCAGGGAGTCTGGAGTTCTAAGCGAGAACGCTTTGCAGCTCTATCTGGCCAGTTTCAAATGAAACTGTCAGATTCTTTACTCCGCTTCACTGAACAGTCGCCCGGAGATCAGCTCCTTCAGCTCGGTTCATTTCTCGTTCAACGAGTATTTTCGGTTCATTTGAACTGCAAAAGTATTTATTTTACCGCACTTAGGTTAAAAGCTCTATCTGGTAAACCGTGAGTACAAAATTAAAAGTCTGTGTGAAATTCAATTATCGGTTCGGTTTGAACCGATCGGTTTCTTGAATTTAACGCTTTAAAGTGTTGGTTGGGCTTTTGAGATGCGGTTCCAGTTCTTATCAGTTCTAAAAACCTTGCTTTTAAAATAGGTTTTTCAAATACCCATGACACGGTTAGGAACCGATAAGGTGTCTTGCCTGGCACTGCCATCAAAAGGGCAAGTTTTTGGTTGGCTGGCATTATGTCTGAAACCCAAAGAAAAACCGGGCCCACTGGGTTTCAACACTGTGATGTCTGTGGGGAAGCCTTTGCCAAGGCTGACCCACACACCACTTGTGTTTATTGTCTGGGGGCTGACCACCTCCTGTCAGACTGCCAGGTGTGTAATAATTTTCCTGCAGCCACCCTGGATAAGAGATTGGGCCGGCTCAGGGAACGAGAGGCCAAGAAGTCCGCTGACCTGGATGGCCAGCCTGGTCCAGCACCCACTGGACCAGAGGGAGTGCCCTCTGACCAGGACGAGACTTCCTTGGGCAAAAGGAAGGCTGGTTCAGAGGAACCAGTCCCAGTGAAAAAGACAAGGAAATCAGTAGGTTTGGAGTCCAAAATTGTCTCTCCAACTGCTGCAGAAATAGCTAAAGCCATACAGATTGTCCAGTCACTGTCTCAGGGTCCTGTCGAACCACCTACAGTTGGTAAAGGGTTGGTTCGTTCAGTTCCAGTGGTTCAGGAGTATGATGTTGAGGAATTTTATGAACCACAGGAGGGGGAGGAGGAATTTGATCAATACATGTGTGGCTGGGAGGGTCTGGACGTGCCCATTGAACCGGACATTTCTCCAGACAGACCTTTAGAATCTCCTCCTATTCTGTCTGAGTCCCCTTCTCATTTTATGTTTTACAAAAAGGTTGCAGAAACCCTCCAGCTTCCTTTAGAGGAGGCTGTGGATGAAGAGAGGAGCCTGATTATGTAGAAATGATGGATATACCAGAGTCTAGGAGGTTGTCTATTCCTTTGCATAAGTCATTTAGGAAGCAAACAACAAAGATTTTAAAAAATCCTCATTCTGTCCCTCCTGTAGATAAAAAAATGGACAGAAGATATACTTTGTCAGGCTCTGATACAGACTTCCTCACTGAGGAGTGTAGTCATGTAGGTGTGGTACAAGCTGCAGCCTGTGACAAGGCTAATATTCACCTGGCCTCACATCCTCCTGATAAGGATTCCAGGAAGATTGATGCCATGGTGAAAAAACAGTATATGGCAGCTTCTTTGGGACTCAGGCAGGCAAATTATATGGCTTATGTGGCTAGATATCAGAAATCTAGGTGGGACACAGTATTGCAGTTAGCCAAGCAGGTCCATGGCCAGCTGGCTAGTGAGTTGGAACAGGTGGCTGCTGATGGCATTGAAGCCTCTAAAGTTCAATTTCATACTGCTGTTGATGTTAATGATGTTTCCTCTAGGGTCATGGCCACTTCTGTAGCTTTCCGTAGGTTGGCATGGCTCAGATGTACTAATCTGTCCCAAGATACTCAGTCAAAGGCTATGGATTTTCCTGTTGTGGGTAATTCTCTGTTTGGGGAACAAACAGAAAACTATATGTAACCCCCCTGCAAATGGGGGTTCCCAAAAGACTTCCAGGAGCTTGCTTGAATGCTCCAAGCCTGAATGGTGTTTGGCGTTTAAGCCATTTATCAGTGAGTGTTTTTAGAGCCTCTGGTACTGTCTCTTTAAGAGCTGTCTGCTTGCAGACATAATTAGTTTGTATGGGGGACTGTGTGCTTCTCTGTTTGAGTACCACTCGAGCTGCTGCCAATTCACTCCATTTTGCAGTCACTAGGAGTGCAAAGGAACCTATCTGAAAGATGTAACTGTTTGCCAGAAATCATTTACAGTAATAATGAAATTACAGTTTGTCTAACCTGCTTTCTTTGCAGTCAGAACTGTGTCTGCCTAGTTCCCATTCTGGTTTTGAACTGCTGAACTGGACCAATCAGTGTGGGGTAAGCTAGCTCTAAAATGGTGCCTTGGACGAATCAGAACTTGGACTCATAATCTGAGCCAGCCACAAGAGGATTGTATGGGCAGTGACTCTGGGAGGCGTAGTTTAGACTTGCGCGCCTTTTGGACCAACAGCAGTCTATTGTGAGTGACAGCCAATCCAGTCAAGAACTGGGAGGAACTCAAAGGAAGTGCCCGGTTTTGTCTGTTGGAGTTTCAGTTTAGCTCTGGGAGTGAAGGGAAAGAAACCCTGTGCTCCTTCAGTGCACAGTTTAGTCAAAAACGTGTAAGGCCCAGAGTTCCAGTCTGCAGCTTGTGTAACTGCTTGTTAGGACTGAATCCGTCCTGTGAAAAGAATCAAAGGATCTCTGAAGAGTAGAAACCAGGCTCACCCTGTAGAAGACTGGAGAAATTGTTGAATTGCACTCGGTCTGTCAGGAACTGAATCTGCTGTGTGTTCTCCCGGTATTGTGCAGTAATTGCGATCGGGATAGAGAAGCAGCCTGCCTGGTATAGTACTTTCTTTTTACCATATAAATGTGTGAAGAGTCTCGTGGAGCTCAAGAGTAGCCCTGCTGACGTTGAAGGACCCTATCTTGTTTGGAGGCCGTGAGTACTAATTCAGGGTCACTCCTGTTGAATTGCCACATTAAATCCAAATGGAATCACTGTACTGCTGACTGTTTAAACTAATTTTCTTTTCCTGGTGAAAGGGCCCCTACCAACTGCCACGGTTTGGACTAGCCACTGGGCTTGGGTACCCAGGGACAGTAACTGGTAGGATAGGCCTCTGCACAGAGCCATAGGTAGATAGTAAAGTGATAAGCTAATTAACCTGATTTCCCCTGTCCTTGTTATATCCCCTAAATAAATCAGAGCTGCTTGTTTCAGCAAAGTTATACTGCCTGAGGTATTTGTCTATGTTAAAGTACTGTACTGTGATTGTTGCACTGTATCTTATTTCACAGGAGGTCCCAGTGCGGAACTAGTCCTGGGGGTAAGTGTATACTGTGAAGGTAATTCTGATATATTGTGTGGGCCACTAGTGGGAAGAAAGGGGGGTTGCAGTGTCCCAGAGGGCTGTGACCAAGTAAGTTTAACTATTGCAAACCCCGACCTCTGGGTGGAGGCACCCGCCATTGGATCCAGGCCCCTCAACCTGTTAGTGGCAAATCAGGCAGGGGTAGTAGCCCCTGGGATAGCGCCATCTAGGGGTTACATCTTGGAGGCTCACCGCTGGGATTGTGTGTCCTCTAGTGGCCATATTTACAAACCACTGTTAAGAAAAAATGGGTACCCCGACAGAAGTGGCTGTGCACCGGCTGGTGGAGTGGTGTACTGGGGAGGAGATCGACCCCCAAAATGCTATGCTTATCCTGGACATCCCCTGTATCAATACGGACACTGTACAGGAGTACTTTCAAGGTGGAAGGTTTACAAAACCCCTGTGGTGGTGGGTCGGCATGCTAATCTGCTCACCCACACTTTCCTGGCCCTAGTAGGTTTAAGGATCCCATAGATAGCTCCAAAGTGCCACAGACCATTACCTCAGAGGAGCCCTCACTGCCTGGAGTGATAACTAAGTACAGTAAGAGCCGGTGGGAATGAGCCCCCACCACTGTCTAAACTTTTGAGAGAAATTGCTAAATGGTTGCTGGGGAAGGGAAAACTGTGGAGGACTTGAAGAAACTATCTTGCCACCTGGGGTGTTCCTCCCCAACACCCTCTCCCGCCTCCAGTACCCGTAATGGTGGCTGAACCAATGCAGACTCCTATTTCTGCACCTGCCATAAGTCACGACTCTTACCAAAGGTTGAGGATCTTCTCTGGCACCCTCCCCAGCCCCCAAGGGAGGATGACTGGGAGACCTGGATAAACTATGTTGCCCCGCGCTAGAATGGCAATGCTCGAAGCCGAAAGCGAAAGAGGGTTAGTGAGAGCCTCCGAGGTCCTGCCCTGGCTACCATCCGTGCTAAACGGGCCAGTAACCCTGAAGTGACTGCACAGGCCTATCTTGAGGCCTTGGAGAATGTGTAGGGAGCCCAGATTCTGATGAGGATCTATGGTGGAGAGTAAGAAATGCACAACAGTACCAAGGGAGTTGTTGTCTGTGTATGTATCTCGGCTGGAAAAATTGTTGCAAGAATGCCTCAGAAAGGGTAGTTTGCCAGCGATTGAACTGGACCAACCAGGCTGGACAGGATCCTTAAGTCTGCCCTTCTCAGAACTGCTGTTGCTTCAGTTACACCTGGCAAATCGACTGGAATCCCACCCTCCTATGATGAGTTAATGAGAGAAATTCGAGGAGTTGAGAAAAGGCGACCTCGGGAGGACCTGCACCAATAGCTGCGGCTATGACTCGAGTGACTGAGGGTGGCCCATCAAGTGAAGTTCAGGGCAGAGGTTGGCAGTCAATGAGTGCTCTGATAAGGAAAAGATATGCCACAATGGGGCGAACTGTTGAGAGAGATCCGGGAATTCAAAACAGTCCCTTTATGAAGGCCAGCCTGCAAGTGCAGGCCCTGACCTATATCCGACTGCATCTGCTATGGGGGTGGGCGTACCCACCCATGTATCTCCTGCTGATAACAGCTCCAAACTCAATTCCTTGACCATGGAAGTGGAGAAACTGACAAGATGTCTCCAAATGCTTATCACGCCGCAGACAGAGATGGCACCAAGGTTTCCAGTTAGTAATACCCCCGCCTTGGCTCCCAGTGTGGCGCCTCGGCCAGCTCAAACTCCAGAAAGTATGTTTTGCTATAATTGTGGGAAGGATGGGACATGAAAAGGGAATGCCGGTCCCCAAAAGACACTGACAAAGTTGCATATAGGCTACAAGGAGAGCTTGAGAACAAATCAGTGGTTAAGAGGTGACGTAAATGATCCCAGTGAGGCACCAAAATGCTAACTCACGCCCTTTGTGGCAAGGTCAGTTGCCCAGGCCCCCACTATCGCCTCTCCAGACTGGTCCAGAATAGTGGGTCCCTCCATGGAGACCACTGTAAAGGTGAATGGAGTCTCTACAAGAGCTGTATTAGACAGTGGCTCAAGTGACAATTATGTTCCAGGATTGGTATCAGAGCATTTGTCAGACGTGCCTTACAACCATTAGAAGGACTGCATGTATGGGGTTAAGGAGAAGGCCTACCCTATTCCGGGTATATCCGAATTTGGCTGTCTTTCCCCACCTCCGTGGCTGGAGTGGCCGAGCAAGTAGAGACTTTAGCCTTAGTGTGTCCCCCACTGGACTATATGATGGTGTCCCTTTGTTGATTGGAACAAATGCTCATATGTTAGGAGGCTGGCACAGTTGTGTTATGAAAAACAGGGTCAAAAACTGGTAGAGCTTTAAGAGTTCCAGCTTTAATTAAGAGGCCTATGAGGCACAGAGAGATGCTGAAAAAATAGAACCAGAGGAACCGGTCGGAATTGTATGGAAGAAGGATCCTGAGTCTCTGATCCTGGCGCCAAATGCCCAGTGTACCTTACAGGAGAGGTCCGTATCAGAAAGGATGTTAAGAATAAAATATTAATGTTGGATGCACCAGGCGATGGAAAATTGCCAGAGGGACTGCTGGTCAAGCCTAGTATTTTGCCCGCTAGAGCCCATGCTTATGCCAGAAGGGTAATGGTCCAAGTTCATAATGTGTCTGAAAGAGACATTCGAGTAAATAGAGGTTGCGTCCTGGCTAATGTGCATTGTGCAGACACTGCAGTGCTACCCAGCAGCAAGAGTTCGAGGAAGAATGACAGAGTAATGCCTGACTTGTTTGATTTCGGCGACTCCCCGTTGCCAGCTGAATGGAAAGTGAGGATCAGTGAGAAGCTTGCCCAGAGAGACCAGGTGTTTTCTTTAAAGGAATGGGACATAGGATGCGTGCAAGGAGCTGAGCACAATATCTGGCTGCATGACGAAAGACCATTTCGTAAGAGGTCTCAACGCCTGGCACCTGCTGACATAGATGATGTGAGACGGCATCTGCAAGAGATGTTAGCTGCTGGTGTAATACAAGAATCCAGAAGCCCTTATGCTTCCCCATTGTGGTAGTGAGGAAAAAGAATGGGACAGTAAGTGATGTGTGGATTATCGCACCTAAACCTGCGGACTATCCCTGATCAGTACACAATGCCCCACATTCAGGATGCTTTGGACTGCCTAAGCGGGAGCAAGTGGTTCTCTGTGTTGGATCTCCGCAGTGTGGGTACTATCAGATCCCAATGGCCCCAGAGGACCATGAGAAGACAGCCTTTATCTGTCCGCTTGCTTCTATGAATTCATGAGGATGCCTCAAGGGATTTCAGGTGCCCCAGCCACTTTCAACGATTGATGGAGCGTGCAGTGGGGACATTAACTACTAGAGTGCCTGGTATACCTAGATGATGTTATTGTGTTTGGCAGCTCACTGGAGGAACATGAGAGCAGATTATTTAAGGTATTGGACCGACTGGAGGACTTTGGCCTTAAACTGTCCATTGATAAGTGTCAATTATTTCAAACATCAGTAAAGTATGTGGGACACATAGTATCCACCGAGGGAATAGAGACCGACCCAAGTAAAGTTGAGGTCTTGACCACCTAGCCACAGCCCAAAAATCTAAAAGAATTACAAAGATTCCTGGGATTCTGTGGTTATTATCGGCGCTTCATCAAGGACTATTCAAGAGTGATCCGCCCTTTACTTAACCTTACTCAAGGGTATCCCCCAACCCACAAAAAATACCAAAAGTCAAGCGCCTCAAGACTGAAGAGTGTATTTTCATCCGAGTGAAGTATTTGGGGCCCGCTGGACTCCTGATTGTGAGACTGCTTTTCATGAGATCATATATCAACTTACCCATGCTCCAGTGCTGGCCTATGCCGATCAAGAAAACCTTCTCCTGCACACTGATGCTAGCTTGCAAGGGTTGGGGGCTGTGTTGTACCAAGAGCGAGAATGGCCTGAGACCAGTGGCCTTTGCCAGTAGAAGCCTGACCCCATCCGAAAGAACTATCCTGTACATAAGTTAGGTTCCTAGCTTTGAAGTGGGCTATTGTTGACCAATTCCATGAGTACTTGTATGGGGCTAAAATACTAGTAAAACTGACAATAATCCTTTGACCCATGTGCAGACCTCAGCTAAGTTGGATGCCACTGGCCATAGGTGGCTTTCTGCATTATCTACATATGACTATGCTCTCGAATACCGAGCAGGTCTGAACCACATAGATGCTGATGCTCTCTCCGGAGGCCTGTTCCCCAGAATGATTGGGTCCGATTGGCAGAACCTGACATTCGGGCACTCTGCCGAAGTTTGACAGGGAGGAACAATGTCCACGGACACAGTGGACTGCATGGTGGATTGCTTGGGACCCTCTGAGAATTGCATACCTGCTGCTTATTGACACTTTTCTGCAATAGACATTGGTGCACTGCCTCAGCTGGACAATGACAGTATTTGGCGGGCTCAATCCCGCGATCCCGTGATCAAAGCAGCTTTAGAAGCCCTCTATGCAGAAAAAGATGTGTCCAAATTACGCTCCACTGATTTGAGAACTGCACTGTTATACAAAGAAGGTCCTAAGTTGAAACTGATCAATAAACTGTTATACAGAGAAACAGTAGACAGAGGGGACAAGTAGACAAACAACAACTAGTGCTGCCCACTGCCTTCGAGACTCAGTACTGAGGTCCTTGCACAACCACATGGGGCACCTTGGTATAGACAGAACACTTGACTTGGTGAGATCCAGATTCTATTGGCCTAAGATGGGGGCTGATGTGGAGCAACACATTCGAACTTGTAGTCGCTGCTTACAGAGGAAAGCTTTGCCCCAGAGGGCTGCCCCTTGTTAACATCACCACCAGTGCACCCATGGAGCTGGTCTGTATTGATTTCTGAGTCTGGAGTCAGATCAAAGAAATATCAGTAATGTGCTGGTGGTCACTGACTATTTCACGAGATATGCCCAAGCTTTCCCACCAAGACCAGAAAGCATCCACTGTGGCCAAAGTACTGTGAAAACTTTTTGTTCACTATGGGGCTCCACAAAGAATCCATTCTGATCAAGGGAGAGACTTTGAGAGTCGTCTGATCAAAGAGATGCTTTCTCTGTGGGGAGTGCGAAAGTCCAGAACCACTCCTTACCACCCCCAAGGGGACCCACAGCCTGAACGTTTCAACTGCACTTTACTAGATATGCTAGGCACCCTGCACCCAAAGGACAAGCCTAGATGGAGCCAACAAATTAGCACCCTGGTACATGCTTATAACTGCACCAAAAGTGATGCCACTGGGTTCTCCCCCTACCGCCTGATGTTTGAAGAGAAGCTCGACTACCAGTAGATGTGTGTTTTGGGGTCTCTCCTGATGGGGTTCAAGCTGACAACTATTTACAGTATGTGCAAAAGTTAAAGGCAGCTAACTCATGCGTACTCAACTGGCTCAAACCATGGCTGCCAAAAGAAATCTGGCCAACAAGAATGGTATGATAAAAGGTGAAAGCACAGGAACTCCAGGAGGGAGATCAGTTATTGCTAAGAAATCTGGGACTGCATGGCAAACACAAGATTGCTGACAGATGGCACCATCTCCCTCACATTGTAGTGGGCAAACTAGATGATCTGCCAGTGTACAAAGTAAGGCCTGAGAACAATTCAAAAGATGTAAAAACAATGCATAGAAATCATTTACTGCCCATTGGACAAATCCTGATTGAGTCTGAGCTCCCAGAAGATGCCCCTCTGGACCAGTGACTAGAGCTGCTGCTAAGAAAGATCAAGAAGTCTGCACCTACAGAAGCAGAGTTAAAGTGTTCCCCTGCACAAGTCCCAGTTGAGCATGACTGTCAGTCCATATCAGAAGAAAGTGAGAGTGACTTTGAATACTATCCTTCTTACGAACTGAGTCAATTGTTTCGGGCAATCCCTAGTCAATACTGGAGACAAAGCTGGGCCTTCTGGACTGTCTAAGCCCCAGCTTCATCCCTGGAGCCAATGCTCCCAGAAAGTGAAGTGCAAAGCATCAGATCAGATGAAATGGAATCATTGTGCATGGTTGAACTGTTTGAGCTTTCAAGGGAGGAAAATGATAGATTGGGGCAGACTGGTGATACACCCGAACAAGAAGAGTATTTTGAGTGCCCTTACAGTCCACTGCCAGTGTCCAAAAGCTCTCCATGCGAGCCAAATGTTGTGGACTCAGAAACTGTAACTCCTGGAGCTGAAAGTGCCCCAAGTTCTAGCCTCTCTACCCCCATGGAGACTCTCCTGACAAGTGAGGACAATGCTGAAAATGAGGCTCAGAGTGCAGAGACTGTAACAGTTCCCCCTAGAAAGACTGGTCGAGCTGTAAAGCCTGTGGTGCACCTCAGTTATGATTCACTTGGGAGGCCTGTGGACTTGCCTCTCAATGTTGTCCATAAAGGAGTGTATGTGTCCCCGAGCTCATTGCCCAAACTGAGCATCAGTGCTAACTCCAAGTTACTTGTGTTGCCCTCTAAGTATGGTGCCTTGCCCGTCCAGCCCCAAGGTAACTGATAGGAAGGGCCCCTCTCTTCAGGTTTCATGTACAAGAGGTAATAACTTGAGTTATGGTACAATGTGTGTAATACTGTGTAAAGAGTGACGTACTGCAATGTTTCAGAAATGTGTTCTTGGTAAAATGATGTATTGACTGATGATTACATGTGAGCCCTAATGCAAATGTATATGGTTGCAGTTGAAACTTATGGGGTACTTGCTTGAGCGGACGTCAAGCTTTCCCAAACCAGGAAGGGTGTAACCCCCTGCAAATGGGGTTCCAAAAAGACTTCCAGGAGCTTGCTTGAATGCTCCAAGCCTGAATGGTGTTTGGCGTTTAAGCCATTTATCAATGAGTGTTTTAGAGCCTCTGTACTGTCTCTTTAAGAGCTGCCTGCTTGCAGACATAATTTAGTTTGTATGGGGGGACTGTGTGCTTCTCTGTTTGAGTACCACTCGAGCTGCTGCCAATTCACTCCATTTTGCAGTCACTAGAGTGCAAAGGAACCTATCTGAAAGATGTAACTGTTTGCCAGAAATCATTTACAGTAATAATGAAATTACAGTTTGTCTAACCTGCTTTCTTTGCAGTCAGAACTGTGTCTGCCTAGTTCCCCATTCTGGTTTTGAACTGCTGAACTGGACCATCAGTGTGGGGTAAGCTAGCTCTAAAATGGTACCTTGGACGAATCAGAACTTGGACTCATAATCTGAGCCAGCCACAAGAGGATTGTATGGGCAGTGACTCTGGGAGACGTAGTTTAGACTTCGGCGCCTTTTTGGACCAACAGCAGCAGTCTATTGTGAGTGACAGCCAATCCAGTCAAGAACTGGGAGGAACTCAAAGGAAGTGCCCGGTTTTGTCTGTTGGAGTTTCAGTTTAGCTCTGGGAGTGAAGGAAAGAAACCCTGTGCTCCTTCAGTACAATTTCAGTCAAAAAAGCGTGTAAGGCCCAGAGTTCGGTCTGCAGCTTGTGTAACTGCTTGTTAGGACTGAATCCATCCTGTGAAAAGAATCAAAGGATCTCTGAAGAGTAGAAACCAGGCTCACCCTGTAGAAGACTGTTGAAATTGTTGAATTGCACTCGGTCTGTCAGGAACTGAATCTGCTGTGTTCTCCCGGTATTGTGCAGTAATTAAGCATCGGGATAGAGAAGCAGCCTGCCTGGTATAGTACTTTCTTTTTACCATATAAATGTGTGAAGAGTCTCGTGGAGCTCAAGAGTAGCCCTGCTGCGTTGAAGGACCCTATCTTGTTTGGAGGCCGTGAGTACTAATTCAAGGTGCTCCTGTTGAATTGCCACATTAAAATCCAAATGGAATCACTGTACTGCTGACTGTTTAAACTAATTTTTCTTTTCACTGTGTGAAAGGCTACCAGCTGCCACGGTTTGGACTAGCCACTAGGGCTTGGGTACCCAGGACAGTAACTGGTAGGGATAGGCCTTGCACAGAGCCATAGGTAGATAGTAAGTGATAAGCTAATTAACCTGATTTCCCCTGTCCTTGTTATATCCCCTAAATAAATCAGAGCTGCTTGTTTCAGCAAAGTTATACTGCCTGAGGTATTTGTCTATGTTAAAGTACTGTACTGTGATTGTTGCACTGTATCTTATCACAGGAGGTCCCAGTGCGGAACTAGTCCTGGGGGTAAGTGTATACTGTGAAGGTAATTCTGATATATTGTGTGGGCCACTAGTGGGAAGAAGGGGTTGCAGTGTCCCAGAGGGCTGTGACCAAGTAAGTTTAACTATTGCAAACCCTGACCTCTGGGTGGAGGCACCCGCATTGGATCCAGGCCCTCAACCTGTTAGTGGCAAATCAGGCAGGGGTAGTAGCCCTGGGATAGCACCATCTGGGGTTACATATATGAAAAGATGGATGAATACAGAACTACCTACAAAAGTGCCCAGGCTAAGAGAGGCATGCCACTCCACAGAGGCACTCCCAGAGGTAGGGGCAGGCCTTTCCACAGGCCTTTTTACCAATCTCAGGCCTCCTCTGCATTTGCACAGAGGGGTTTCTTTAGAGGCAGAGGTAGACGGGGCACAAGTAAACCGTCCCCCTCCCCTCAGCCTAAGGCTACTGCCAAGCAGGCACCCTGATGGGGTGCCCAGGGCCGATTCTCCTGTACCAGTGGGGGGCAGGTTGGTTTATTTCAGCCAGAACTGGGTGTCCCTAACTTCGGACAGATGGGTTCTGGAGGTAATAAGCCAGGGTCTGGTTCTCAGCTTCAAACAGTTTCCAAAGATGAGAGCCAGACATTTTCCACCTGCAAATCCTACAGAAGCCCTTGCTTTGGAAGCAGAGGTTTCTTCTCTTCTCTTCTGGACTGCAAAGCAGTAGAAAGGGTCCCTCCTTGCCATCAGGGCAAGGGGCTGTACTCAAGATACTTTCTTACCCCAAAAAAGACAGGAGAATGGCGGCCCATTCTAGATTTAAGGTACCTGAACAAGCATCTTTTGAAACCAAAGTTCAAAATGTTAACTCTGGCAATGATTTTGCCTTCCCTGAGGCCAGGGGACTGGCTAGCTTCCCTGGACCTCAAGGATGCCTATTTTCATGTTCTGATCAGGCCTTCTCACGAAAGTACCTCAGGTTCTGAACCCCTCAGGCCACTACCAGTTCAGGGCAATGCCCTTCGCCCTTACCTCTGCGCCAAGGGTATTCACGAAATGTCTAGCTGTGGTAGTGGCTCATTTAAGAAGGCAAGGGATTGCTGTTTTTCCCTACCTGGACGACTGGCTCATAGTGGGTCAGTCCCCAGATCAGGTAAAATCCCACTTGCAAGTCACCCAGCAGCTTCTCACTTCCCTGGGATTCCTGCTGAATTTACAAAGTCAGTTCTGGAACCAGTTCAGGTACTAACTTTCATAGGTGCAGAATTGAACACAAAGTTAGCCAGGGCATTTCTTCCCTCGGAAAGGGTAGACAGGCTCATTGCCCTGGCATCCTCGTTTACCCTGTGGGTCTCTCGACCAGCAAGGCATTTTCTGCAACTCCTAGGGCACATGGCTGCTTCCACAGCTGTAGTGCAAGGAGCAAGATTCCAGATGAGGGACATTCAGTTCCATTTGAGGGCCTATTGGTCTCAAAGGAGGGACCCCCTTTCCAAATTGGTTCCAGTGACCCAAACTCTGATCCTGGCTCTACACTGGTGGCAGGATCAAAGCAATCTAAAACAAGGGGTTCCTTTCATTCCCGTTTCCCACTCCCTCACCCTCACCATGGATGCCTCCCTGTTAGGGTGGGGAGCTCACTTGGGCGACCTGTCCACTCAGGGAGTGTGGTCTCCCCAGGAATCTCTGCTCCACATCAATCTTTTGGAACTCAGAGCTGTCTTTTTAGCTCTTCAGGTGTTTTCAGCTTCTGTCCAGAACAAAGTAGTTCAAGTCAGGACAGACAACACCACAACAATGTGGTACTTCAACAAGCAAGGGGGCACTCGGTCATCAGCCTTGTGCACCAAAGCAATGAAGTTGTGGTCTCTGGCTTACTCCCTGAACACCTCCCTGATAGCAGTTCACCTTCCAGGGAAGGACAATGTCCTGGTGGATGCCCTCAGCAGGATTTCTCAGGGCCATCACGAATGGGCTCTGAATCCTCAGGTGCTGGGGTCGGTCTTTGCCAGATGGGGCACCCCTCAGATAGATCTTTTCGCAGCCCTAGACAACCACCAACTTCCTCTGTTTTGTTGCAGGCCTCCAGTGCTGGGCTCAGTCCCCCTGGACGCCTTTCAGTTGGATTGGAAAGGGAAGTTCCTGTATGCCTTTCCCCCTTTCCTCTTCTTTTCAGGGTACTAGTAAAATCATATCTCAGCCCTGCAAAGTGATTCTGATTGCTCCAGATTGGGCCAGACAGCCCTGGTACCCTGCTTCTGTCCTTGACAGTCCACCCTGCCCTGAGCTTGCCCAGAGTCTCGACTTACTGGCCTGTGCACAGGGGAAGTGTAGTATCGGACCTCAAATCCCTCCATCTCAAGGCATGGCTCTTGAGGAGTTAGAATTGCTGACTTACACTTTCTCAGGGTGTTCTGGATATTTTAAAGGCTTCAAGGAAGCCTTCCATTAGAGCCACTTACAATTCTAAGTGGAAAGGTTTTCCATCTGGTGCTCTGAGAAGCAGATTATCCCAGAGTCTGCTGATCTGCCCATTTTACTGGACTATTTGGTCCATTTAAATTCCTTAGGCCTTAGGGCCAGCTACCTTAAAGGTTCATCTGGCAGCTGTCTCTGCTTTTGTGTCAGCAGGGAAGCCTGCTTCCCTTTCTTCTCACCCTGTGTTTTCCAAGTTTTTTAAAGGGTTACTTCACACTAACCCCCCTTTTCGAGAACCAGCTCCCGCCTGGGACCTGAATGGTTGCATTGCTCAGTTAATGCAACCCCCCTTTGAGTCTCTGTCCTCAGCAGAGCTCAAGTTTCTGACTTGGAAAACTGTTTTCCTAATGGCTATCACTTCTGCCAGAGGCATAAGTGAACTACAGGCCCTGTCAGTGGAAGAAGATTTTATCTCTTTCCACAGAGATAAGGTAGTCCTCAGGACTAACAGAAAGTTTTTGCCTAAAGTGGTTTCAGATTTCCACCTGAACCAATCCATCTCTCTTCCAGTATTTTTCACTGAGCATTCTTCCTCAGGTGAGAGGAGACTGCACTGCTTGGACGTCAAAAGAGCCTTAAGCTACTATTTGGAACGCACCAAGGGTCACAGGTTCGAATCCCTCCAACTCTTCCTTACCTATGGCGAGGTTGGCAAAGGGAAACCTGCCACTAAGAGGACAATTGCAAGGTGGATTGTCTCTTGTATCCAATTTTGTTATCAAAAACTAGGTAGAGAACCCCCCTCAGGACTGAGGGCTCACTCCACCAGGGGTACAGCTGCATCTCTAGCGGCTGCTAGAGATATTCCCATTCTGGAAATCTGTCAAGCTGCTACTTGGAAAACAGTTCACACTTTTACCAAGCATTATTCCCTGGATATCCAGTCCAGGAGAGATGCTCGTTTGGCACAGCTGTGCTTCACAGCCTATTTCCTAAGTAGGTTCTGACCCTCCTCCATGGAGGTACTGCTGTGTAATCTGCATATAGTCATAATATAGCAAGACTTCATGGTGTTTGAAGAAAAAATTACTCACCTTAGTAATTGCTTTTCTTCTCATGGAGTCTTGCTATATTATGACCACCCTCCCTCCTGCCCCTCTCAGAACTTCTACTTGGGTAGGGGTGGCAAATTAGTGCAAGCACTGTGTCATGCCATTGTAGATTTTTTTCCCTTACTCTCTTTTATTTAAGGTTAGAGAACTAGGTTATTTTATTTAAGGTATATATTGGCCCCCTTCCTGGACTTGAGTCTTTTGGGGAAGGGGGGGTCCTAATAGTGCTTGTCAGGGGGGTAACTAATAATACTATTATTCATTGTTATTATTGTTATTGTTGTTTATATTGTTGTTATTTCTACTAGTAGGTAGCCATTTGGCTAGTGTAGAGCTTTCCACACAGACTTGTTGCTTAGTGTTAGCTTCGTAAAGATCTGACAGTTTCATTTGAAACTGGCCAGAAAGAGCTTTGGCATAAGCGCTCTCGCGCTTTAGAACTCTAGACTCCCTGGAGTTAACTCTTTCCTCTCCGGGGCAGTTCAAGTGCAGTGGCTAACTGCATATAGTCATAATATAGCAAGACTCCATGAGAAGAAAAGCAATTACTAAGGTGAGTAATTTTTTCTTCTGTTCCTTCCACTACATCAACACTGAGGACACACTGACTATAATATCACTAGTATCCAGTGAGAATCATTTCTCATTGTCTGGTTTCACTTTCACATGAAGCAGCAGGGACTGGCTCTCCCTGGTTACTAGTGATGTCACAATTTCCTACATTTTGATTGGCAGCTTGTGAGAGTCGCTGCTTAGGCTGCAATGATTGTGGTGCATCAAGGTGTTTTGTCTCATTTCTGATGATGTAGTGGGAGGATCAGAACTTACTTATTTTTTCCTCCAGGCAGAGTGTTGCTCCACACATCACCCCGGTACTGCCAGCTGGAAAATCTTTTGATTACCAAACAGAAAATAAAAAAAAGGACTTCAGATTTTGGAAGTGATAGCTGACTGCATCTGAAAATCACTTAATTCCAAGCAGTACACTAGCTCTTTAAGAGTGGCAGATTTGTGCAACAGATTACCCTTGAGCATAATATCCAGTCAAGTAGGAAGCGGTTTAAAATTCGTCTAGACAAGTACAGTATATCAACAGTGGTGGAAACCTAGATTATTACATCCTGTCGTAATAGGCACTACATTATGGGCCATAGTCCTCTCTTGCTATGTCATAGCATAGTGAACATAGTGACTGCAGGTCAGGCAGCTCTGCTGGAGTCAGAGTGGTAGCAACCTCATGTGTTATAGCCTTCTATAGCTAACATGAGGTACCACTATTTTAACAGTGGCTCTGGAAGGATCCAGACAGGTAAACACAAGCTCTAGCCAGAGTCGATAGGGCTGTAAAAAGCTACCAAATGACCAAACGTATTTTCTTGTTGGTGTCATATAGTGCTGTTTAGTAATACATTATTTCCAGTGGAAGCCAAATTCCTCTGTTTTCCTGTATAACTAATGCTAGTTTATGGGAAACATTTCCCTTTAGATAGCTCCAAATCCCTGTAAACAGAGTACCTTACCATTTATATAAAATACCTGACATCCCCTAAAAGCTTAGTTAAAGATGAACTGCACTGAATCTGTGAGTAATGTTTCATATAGAAGCTTTTTACGGCTGCAGTGGGTGTAGCCCAGCAGACATATTGCTTTAAGAAAAAAACTACCTGCATAATTACCTTCCAAACAATATGGTAGAGTGTTAAAAATAGTGTCCTCCACTGAAGCCTCATTACTACGCTGCCTGTGTGTGTATGGCAGCTGGAGAGCACTATTTTTCCTCTGGCTTGAGAAGTTAATTGAGCCCTCCTGAGTACTGCCTTTTTTGCAAGTTGAAACCTCCTTCATAGTGTTTTATTGGCCTTTCTTTTGTTTAAGTTTCAGAGCTTAAATGAGCCCTCCCCAGTACTGCCTTTTTCAGAATGTTGAAGCCTCCTCCATAATGTTGTTTCATAGGGCTTTTCTCTGGCTTGAGAGAAGTTAAAGGAAAACTCCACCCACAGACTAAGTCAGATGCCTCTGCAATTTCTCTGAATTTGCTAAAAAACTACACTACACATTTTGAGTCCCTCTATAGGATGGACAAGCATTTTGATAGAAGGCATCCTTAAGATGGCAGAGAAAGGGGAGATGATGTTGATTGGGGAGCTGAATATGCCAGATGTTAACTGGAGCACCTTTGCTTCAGCCACATTCAAGAGAAGGGCCATTCTCGATGCCCTACATGGGGAATGCCTCAGACAGCTAATGTTGGAACCCACTCAGGAGGGAGAAATCTTAGACCTGGTACTCTCAAATGGGGGATGGAGAGAGGATCTCAAATGTAGAAGTGGGTAGCCATCTGGGAACAAATGACCACCAAACAGTGTGGCTTATGATAAACTCTGCTGCAGAGTCAAGACATATAAAAGTGTGGGTTCCGGACTTCAGGAAGGCTGACTTTGTCAAAATGGGAGAGTGCCTTAGAAAAGTACTAGCAAATAGGCAAGAAGGAGGGGTAGAGCAACAATGGGAAAATATCAAAACTGCCATCACAGAAGCAGCAAACCTTTGTGTGAAGCAAATAAACAAATCAAAATGAAAGAAACAGCCACTACGGTTCTCAAAAGAGGTGAGGGAGAAAGTTAGAGAGAAAAAGATAGCATTTAGGAAGTATAAGGAAACACAGAAGGAACAGGACAGAGAACTGTACCAGTTAAGGCAGAAGGCAGAAGGAAGCAGGGAAGGCAGTTAGAATAGCAAAGGCCCAAACTGAGGAAAAGTTAGCCAACTCAGTTAAGAAGGGGGATTAAACCTTTTATAGGTACATTAGGCAGTGTAGAATGACAAAGGGAGGGATAGTGAGGCAGAATAGAATAGATGGTGGGTGGGCAGAGAGGGACAGTGAAAAAGCAGGGATACTGAATGAATACTTCTGCTCAGTATTCACAAAAGAGGAGGAGGGGAAGGGAGGTACCTAATCCAATTAACAGAAGCACTCTGGATGGGGGGAGGGCGATCCCAGTCCTTTCACAGAAGAAAGGGTTCTGAACTCCTAAAACTGAAGGTGGACAAAGCAATGGGGCCTGATGGGATTCACCCCTGAATTCTAAAAGAATTAAGGGGAAAACTAGTGACACAACTGACTACCCTTTTTAACAAAGCATGGGAGGATGACGTGGTACCTGAGAACTGGAGGAGGGTGGATGTGATTCCCCTTCACAGAAGTGGGAGCAAGACAGAGGCAGGAAGCTACAGGCCTGTCAGTTTGACCTCTGTGGTAGGAAGAATGATAGAATCATTTGTGAAGGAAATAATTGTTGAGTACCTAGAGGCCAGTGGGGCATGGGACCAAAGGCAGCATGAATTCACAGTGGAAAGATCATGTCAGATGAATCTAATAAATTTCTTTGACTGGGTGACCAAAGTAGTACACCAGGGAGGGGCTGTGGACATGGCCTACCTAGACTTTAGCAAGGCATTTGACACAGTCCCACATAAAAGATTAATAAACAAATGAGCCAGCCTGGGAGTGGGTCCAAGGGTAGTAGTCTAGGTAAAACATTGGCTGGACAACAGGACACAGAAGGTAATAGTAAATGGAGTCACTCAGTCACATGAGGCCTGTCAGGTACGGTCCTCAGGTGGTTTATATCTTTCCTCACTGGAAGAACTCAGAGGGTGGTATCAGGGATTTATTCCTCTGACCCAGTTCCTCTGTAATGAGAGGTTCCTAAGGGATCAGTGATGTCCCCCATGTTGTTCACAGTGTACATGCTACCCCTTGGAGACATTGTAAGAAGATATGGACTGAGGTTTCACTGCTATGCTGATGATACCCAACTCTACCTGCCTCTTGCACCCAACCAGGATAGAGCTCACTCAGTTTTTAATAACTTCCTCACAGAAATCCAGGATTGGATGAATTCAAGTAGGTTGAGGCTGAACTCAGAAAAGACTGAGGTGTTGGTTGTGGACCTGAGGCACCAGATGGGGGGCTGGGGGGTGGGTCTACCCTCAGGACATTTTCTCAGAGGTTTATCACTCCCAACCTCTAAACAGGTACAAAACCCAGGGATAATCTTTGATGAAGGGCTGACACTACATTCGCAGGGCATCGGCTGTCATCTAATCCTCTTATTACCATCTGAGGAATATCTCCAAAATTAAGCATCTTGTTCCATCTGGTGATCTCCCCGTGCTGGTCCACATCTGTGTCCTCACATCTGGATTATTGCAATTCCCTTTACCTAGGGCTAGCTGGGGTTGATATCCATCACTTGCAGCTGGTGCAGTACAATTTTTTTTTATTTAGTTTTTGTTGACCAGTTAAGTGCACTAGACAGATCCTGCCTATTTTCAGGCACGGCCCGGGGAGGGGGATACAGATGAATGCCAACTGACCTTGAACCAGATTATGCTGTTGATGGTATTTTTAGTGAATGAGGGAAATTTGGCCAGTACACTGGGGAAATTCTCCTACTTCCTGTGAGCAGGGGGGCGGGACCCTTTTGCTGGTGACTCCAAGATGGCTGCTGTTCCAGATCCTGGTGGAGGTGGTGGAAATTCTGTGGAAGGCAGGGGAGCTATCCTTACTGATATGGATACTGAGAATGGAGTGGTGAAGAGTTCTGCTGTATGCACACCACGGGAGCACTTTCCAGAAAGCCGCGAAGAATACCGCGCTATAGGAGAGGCAGAAACCATAACGAAACACAACATGGAGCTTACAGATGCTGTTGCAGTTCAGAATCAGGAAGTTGGTGGCCCGGATGATTTGCAGGATGGCAAGCGGTGCACAGAATCTCTGATTGTGGAGGAGGAGGGTTCGCTAGTTCCTGGAGCGGCTAGGATGCCTTTTCAACCAGAGGAGGAACATGGAGCCATGCGGAAGTTAAAGGTGACATCGAAGAGCTTTCCAGCCAGGGACTGGAGCAAAGAAACTGCCTTGCTGGATGCAGGATGGATGAGGCAGGATGGCAGGTGAATACCTGATTCCGAATGGGTTTCTTTTTTGACAGAGGATACGGTTGCTACGGAGTCTTCAGGGAGGTTACAGCCTTTGGAGCCACTGGTGGGGGCAGATGATGCTCCAGTTGGTGAGACTTTACAATCTTTTGCTGCAGGGGTAGACTTGGGAGCCTTTTCTGGGAAATTGCATGTTTCCCCTCCTTCTTCTCCTAGAAGAGAACGTTTTCACACAGGTCCTCGCTTTTCAGACCTCTTTAGAAACAATCACCTGGAACAGGCCCCCAGACGGAATGCTGTCCGTCTCAGGTACAGGGGGGGCCTTCAGGAGCAGCCTGATCGATTCTTTGTGGCCCGCAGGCTGCTCAAAGGTTCTATGAACTTTCAGGCATCAGACATTTATGCCCTGATTAACATTCGGGGAGGAAAATTTTGACATTAGTTTCAAATCGTTTGTGGGCCTTGATAAATTTTGGCAGAAGTATGATTCTTTAAAAGCTACTCCCTTATGGACTCCATTCTGGACTATCCCTATCATGAAACCACTGTTTAAAACTGTGCATGTTATGTTCCAGAATGAAGGGGTAAATGTGAGGGACATTCTGTATTGGCTGGAGGTAAATGCACTGTATTGGGGCCCCTGAACCAGTTATTGATGGGGAGGTATTTGGACAGGCAGTTGGAAGTTCAAGGTAAAACTACATATTGTGGGGATTTGGTTCAACATGTTCCAAATAGTTTTTCTTGGGAGGGATCGGGGTGTCTGCTTTACCCAGCTAACCCAAAGCATGTTATAAATGTGGGAGCCCACGCCCTCTCAGTAGTGCGTGTGTTAAAATCAGATGTGCTTTATGTGGCGAACTGGATCATGACAGTGGTACTTGCTGCAATGTTTTTCGCTGCAATCTTTGTGATACCCAGGGGCATGCTTACCACCAATGACCATATGCAGGCCAAAACAATTTGGGGGGCCTAGATAAGGTAACCTTGATCTCAGATGCTTAGGACTGATTTAGGCCATTTACGGAGGAGACAACCCCCCTGACCCTAATCCTCCTGGTCCAGATCCTTCAGCTTCAACTCCTCCTGAGAGAGTGGTATCTGGCTCCTCTAGCATGCCCTCCGATGTTGCACAATCGCTAGAGGGTCTGGGGCTCAATGCTCCTATCATGTCCATTCTAGCTCCCCCCCCCCAGCTCCTGAATTTCAGGTGCCTCATCCGAGACGTGTGACTCGGTCTCGTGCTAAAAAGATTGGGATACCACCTATCACCTCCACGCTATAACACTTTTCAGGTTTTGCAGGATGCAGATGGGGACTCTGAGTCTGATCTTTTGGTTGCTTCTGGGGTTTTGTCTGGGATGGAGTGTGATGATGAAGGAGGTTCTGAATTGCTGGAATCCAAGAAGAAGTCAGGAAGGAAGCGTAAGGACAAGTCTTAATCCTGCTCTCTTTAACAGTAGTTTCCCTGAATTCTTGTAGCCTCAAGAATTCTAAAAAATGCCTCAGGCTTTTACATTTTTGTAAATCCTTATCTGCATATGTTATTTTACTGCAGGAGACGCATTTCTCTACTCTTACAGACATAAATTATACTAGGAAATTGTGGCATTCTGGACCCTCTTTTGGTACTGGTTACTGGATTGGCAGACATAGCTCCTGGGTGGGTATTGCTCCTGGATTGTGTCTGACAAGGTTTTTTCCTCCGTATTATTAACATTTATGCACCCCAGGTTAAATCAGCCAGGATTGCTTTATTTGTGGAAAAACAGCAGTACCTGTCTACCCCTAGACACATTATTTGGGAGGGTGATTTCAACTGTGGCCTGGATGTCAGATTTAAGGATCAGATGCAGCATAAGGTATATTGTGATTCCCATGCTTTGTTCAATCTAGTTCAGATGGCCTCCTTGATGGATGCTTATAGAGCACTTCATTCCAATTCAGGGTCCACTTATAAACGTGGCAGTCTGGCGACTCGGATTGATTTTATTTTTACTTCCAGATATTTACGGCCTTCTGCTTTCTTCTTGACCCCTTGTGAATTTTCGGACCATTTATTATTGAAGGCAAGATTTTCATTGTCTATAATTCCACCGTCTTTTCCTGCCCTGCTGGCTCAGTGGAAAATGAATCCGGTTGTTCTCTCGTTACAGAGCAGTTTCAGTTATGTTTATCTCAGGCGTTGGACAGGAGGCGTTCGGTAGCTGGGATGTACGATTCCTGGGGTGATTGGTGGATGGATACTAAACTGGAGTTTCGAATGACTTCCAAGGCTTATCATTTTAGTACCCAGTCAGCAGATTATCTTGCATATTTATAACAAAGAGCACAGTTTTATAAATTAATGTCACTCCCCCTCTGTCTCCGATGTTCACATACAGGAGCAACTAGCTGTGCTAAGACACAGCAAGAGGAATTACCATTATGGGAAGGCTTGTAAAATTCATGATGAATTGTCTTATGGGCTTAAATCTTCACCAAGTTCAGATCCTTTTTCAGCTTGTAAGCAAGCCTTGGACAGTAAACTTATGGATGGTCTCTATGATCACAGGGAGGTACTACGCAAGGCTGATATTGATATGCTACACATAGTCCGGGTCTTTTTGCAAACTCAGCATGGAAGGGCTTTCCAGACCACTACTAAATGGGAGGATTTGTTTTCTTTTCCTCCACCTAATATTTCTTCCTCTGATTCCTCTTTTTTAGATAGGCCCATTTCCTTGGATGAGGTTAAATCAGAAGTAGCTTGCTTGAAGTCTGGGATCTCACCAGGCCCTGATGGTTTAATTAGTAAATTATGCAAACTCATGATAGATGATATCAGTGCCATCCTGACTTCTGTTTCTAATGAGATTCTAGAATCTTCACGGATGCCATGTGGATTCTCAGATGCCTTGACCATTTTCTTATTTAAAAAACGGGTTAAGCATCACATTGAAAATTGGAGACCAATCTGTTTACTGAATAAAGTATATAAGATTTTTTCCACAATTTTGTGCCATTGGCTCCAACATGTTGCTTCTTCTTTAGTACATCCAGTTCAAACATGTTCAATTCCGGGTAGACACGTCCACCAAAATTTAGCCCTACTACGGAATGTGTGTGAGCCTGGATGGTTGGGGAAATTGTCCGGTTATTTATTTTCCTTGGACCAGGCCCAAGCCTTTGATAAGGTGGCACATGGGTTTTTATTTGATGTCCTATGGTGGTATGGGTTTTACGTGAAACTAACAACCTGGGTGGCACTTTTATATAGTAATGCCCCATATTTTTCCCTTGTTAATAAATTAGTTGGGGAGGGGATTGATTTTTGTAGGAGGGTGCACCAGGGCTGCCCATTTAGTCCTTTGTTATATACTTTTGTTTTTGACCCTTTGGTTCGGGAACTCCTTCATCATCCTCACATTCAGGGATTATCTCCATCTCCAGCGGTTCTGCCACAGTGCTTGGCAGTTTACACAGATGACACGTGTTTTCTGCTTCGCAATATAGCTGAAGGCCTTGTTGTGTTGCATGTCGTGGCCCAGTTTGGTCTGTTTTCAGGAACATCGGTGAATTATGAAAAAAGTGCTGGTGTTTTTTTAGGGGAAGGGGTTTTTGATTCCATGATCAGGCGGATAACCATCTCTACAGGGCCTATTAAGATCTTAGGTTGTTTCTTTGGGATGGGAGATTTAAATGATCTTAATTGGCAACCTCGCATTGTGCTGGGCGAAAAGAAGGTACAATTATGGAAAACCTGGTCTTTTTCTAAACGAAAACGTGTGTTAATAATCAAAAAAGTACTCCCTCTGTTTCTTTACTTGAGTTCGATTTTTCCTTTACCTAGGCATCAGGAAACCCGTTTATATAGGGTTTTTTTTTTTCAAATGTTGTGGGGAAGCCGATTGAACCCGGTTAAGTGGGATTTGACATATCTTCCAATTAAGGCGGGGGGTGGTCTTGGCATGATTAATCTAGTTGTTTTTTATTTTTCCTTTTTTTATTAAAGTTACATTTAAAGAGGTGTCGTTAAATCACTCTCATCCTTGGGATGCCTGAACTCTGTTTTCCCTTCAAGATTTTTTGTTGTGTTGGTCCACCGAAGCACCTATCATGAAATCCAATTATAAAGTGCCTTCTTTTCTGCCAGTAGTGGTGGCTAAACTTCGTATGTGGAGCGTGGCTAAAGACAAGGTTTATCGGCTTTCCCGGAAGGGTATATATCAGAGTATAATGTCTATGAATTTTTTAGCACGGGTTGATTTTCCCTGGTGTTTCCCCACAAAATTACACTTAGCCCTAAAGGTGCTGATGGACAGGAGGATTCCTGGCCAGATGTGGGATGTATCTTGGTTAAGTTGTCATGGGAGGTTAGGGGTTAAGGGGAATTTAAAGCATAAGGCTCTTGCAGAACGGAACTGTATTCGTTTTGAATGTGTGGGCATTGAAGAAACTCAGACTCATTTTTTTCATACTTGTTCGTATACTGTACAGTTTTGGTCCACTTTGTCTATTAAGTGGGGTTGGGGGATAGCATGTCAGGTTATCTATGAATGTTTGGTTTTGGGGGACTGTTCAGGGTATTTTTCCCATTTTAATCCTAGTACTCTTAATGTGATATTTGCTTGCATCAAGTTTTATCTCTGGCAGGCAAGATATTCTTTTTCCATACAGCATACTTATACTTTACTTATGGTGGTGATAAGTCATATTGAATCGGCTTTATGGACACAAAAGGACTTTGAAGTCCATCATTTTCCGATTTCTTTATTTCACGAATACTGGAAGCATGTCTACTTGATTTAATATAGTCTGTTTTTTCTTCTGTATTTTTCTGTTTGATATTTATACAGTGATGTTTAAGTTAACATTTTATAATTATTTCTGTTTACTATGAATGCCCTGTATTGATGTTTTTTGGTTTCTGCAATAAAAATTCCCCCTACTCTTTTCGATAAGTGCCATGGGATCTTTAACATCCACCTGAACTACCACCAATCCAGGCAGATGGGACCTCGGTTTAACGTCTCATCCGAAAGACGGCACCTCAGAAGTGCAGCACCCCTCTCATGCTACGCTACAGTGTCAGTATTGGGATATTAACCCAAGTGCCAGATGTGTGAACTGAACCCACAGCCCTCTGATCTCCCAGCCTCAAAGGAGAGTGTGCTACCTACTGAGCCACTGCGGCTTAGTTATTGATGGGAACCCCTCAGTTCTGTCATATTTCTCCAGTGCTGTGCAAACTATACTGGCTGCCAATACAGGGGTAAATCACCTTTAAAGTTGGACTTCTGACTTATAAAGCTCTATATGAACAGGACACGGACTACCTAAAAGAGCTTCTGTTTCCTTACTGCCCTGGGTGATCACTCCATTTGGCTGATGAGGGTCTGTTAAAGAGTCCAATGGTTTGCTTAAAATCTTCTGGGGCCCAGGCATTCATGCATGTGGACCCTACCCTTTGGAATTCTCTACCTCATCAGCTACCGGAGTGCACGACTGTGGATGGATTTAAACAGGCTCTCAAAACTTATTTATGGAACCAAGCATGTAGTGAATGACTCAAATACTGTTTATTGGTTTTATCTGCATCTTATAATATTTATAATGTGTGAATGTATGATTTATTTTATTTTAACTGTTTGTGAGGTGCCTTGGTTGCAAAAAGGTGCCATATAAATAAAGAATTACTATTATTATTATAAGAAAGTGAGGTTACTAGTCGGGCACTGCAGGGTTCAGGACTGGATCCAGTCCTTTGTAATGCCTTTATAAGTGACATTGCAGAGGGACTGGAAGGAAAAGTATGTCTCTTTGCAGATGACTCAAAGATCTGCAACAGTGTTAATACACAGGGGTGGGGCATGGAAATTATATGAAGGGATTTGGCAAGGTTGGAGGAATGGTCGAAAGTATGGCAGCTTGGTTTCAATGCAAAGAAGTGCAAAATAATGCACCTGGGAAACAAAAACCCAGGGGAAGAGTACACAATGAGGGAGGTAGTAACAGTAACAAAAATGGAAAAGGATCCTGCAGTATTCATATCAGATGACCTTAACATTAGCAAGTAGTGTGAGAAGGCAGTGGGGGGGGGGGGGAGCTGGAGGGATACGGGGATGTATAACAAAAGGCATCACTAGCAGAAAACAGGAAGTTCAAGGGACATGGATATGTTGTTCAATCCACACTTATTGGCAGGTTCCTTGCCGCTTTAATTTTTGCCAGAAGGTCTTCAAGCTGGCTCCTCTCACCCACCCAGGTGGTAAAACTCTTGGCTCTGCCCCATGACTCCAGATCTAGCCCACTGGAAGCCAGGTTGTGCGTTGAAGCTGGGGAGGTCGGGGGAGTCATGTGGATGAACAACATATACCATTCCTAGAACTCCTGTTACAGGTGAGTAACCTGTATTTCTAGGGACATGGATATGTTGTTCAATTCAGACTTATTGGCAGACTCCTAGCAGTTCTCTGGGAGGAGGGAGACAAGGCGCACCCCCCCGATACTTACTTGGGAAATAAGGACTGGAGAACTGAGGTCCCAAAACCAGCAGAATCCCGGCATGACTCAAGGTCAATGTGGTAGTGGGTAATAAAGGTATGTGCCGACTTCCAGGTAGCAATCCTGCAGATATCCTGGATAGGGACATCCCTGGAAGCAGCTACCGATGCAGCGGTGTGGCGCCCGACCACCTTCTCCTGCACCACAAACTGCTTCCCGGCCCGTGCCTGGTAAGCAGAGATGGCTGCCAGGTGCACCTTAGATTTTGCGCCTGAAGGTGCGCCAGCAACAGCCACTCCAACAGTCTCCACCACCACCGACTCCTTCCAGCAGCCCTTACCGCCGTAAGGGCATCGGGGCATGGATCGCCGCACAGATTTCGCGCCTGAAGGTGCGCGGGTAAAAAAAGCGGCCAGAAACAGCCGCTCCAATGGCCGCCGCCACCACCACCGACTCCTTCCAGCAGCCCTTACCACCGTAAGGGCATTGGGGCATGGATCGCCGCACAGATTTCACGCCTGAAGGCGCGCCAGCGAAAAAAGCGGCCAGCAACAACCGCTCCAACGGCCACCGCCACCACCAACTCCTTCCAGCAGCCCTTACCGCCTTAAGGGAATTGGGGCACGGATCACCACACAGATTTCGCACCTGAAGGCGCCGGCGATAAAAGCGGCCAGCAACAGCCGCTACAACGACCGCTGCCACCACTGACTCCTTCCAGCAGCCCTTACTGCCGTAAGGGCATCGGGGCATGGATCGTCACACAGATTTCACGCCTGAAGGCGCGCCGGCGAAAAAAGTGGCCAGCAACAGCCGCTCCAACGGCCACCCCACCACCGACTCCTTCAGCAGCCGCCGCGGTAAGGGCATTGAAACTGGATGCCACGCACAGGTAGTACCCACTAAAAACTTGCCTGAGAACCAACACGCCTGGGCATCCTTGATTGGTGTGGCGCTATCCTAGGGGGATTGTGATTGGTCCGCCCACCTGCCTGCTTCGCGCTGATTGGAGCGCCTTTCCAATAGACTTATAAGACTTTACTGTCCTATTCTTACTCTTGACTTCTGAGCTTTATCTGTTACTTGAATTTTGTACCTAATAAGCTGAAACTGTATGTAAAGTTGGATTTTGCTGAAGTACAAGTTATTACTGTGACCTGCCTAGCCTAGCTTAGTACTATATTGTAAGTCTATGCAGTGTATGGTTAGCGAGTTTGGTTGTGCTCCCTACAGGGCAAGCTCTCGTTCTGTCCTCTGAACTTCATTGCTTATGCCCTATTGTGTAAACTTTCGACCTGTCCTCTAAAACCCAGTTTTTCTCATCTTTTCGTCTTTTTTTCTCAAATCTAGCATCGATCTGCTGTACCCCCCCCTTTCTTAAACTACTGCAATTGGCTGTCCCTTCTGCGGCTGCTGCCCTCTCCTAGAGATAGTACACTCTCCCCCCCAGCTTCATCTAGCAACTCTTCAGCCATCTTCTTTTGTCCCTGCCCAACCCCTCTAATCGTTTCTTTTGTCCTTGCTATCACCTCAACCCCTGCTGACGAACTGCCGCCAGCTTCCCTGCTTTCCCGCCCCTGTTTTACTGTCTGTCCCTATAAATAATTGACCCAGCTCTTTTCTCTGTCCTTAGATTTCACGCCTGAAGGCGTGCCGGTGAACAAAAGTGGCCAGCAACAGCCGCTCCAACGGCCGCCGCCACCACCGACTCCTTCCAGCAGCCCTTACCACCGTAAGGGCATTGGGGCATGGATCGCCACACAGATTTTGCGCCTTCAGGCGCACCGGCGAAAAAAGCGGCCAGCAACAGCCGCTCCAACAGCCACCCCCACCACCGACTCCTTCCAGCAGCCATTACCGCCGTAAGGGCAACGGGGCACGGATCGCCGCATAGGTAGTACCCACTAAAAACTTGCCTGAGAACCAACACGCCTGGGCATCCTTGATTGGTGCGGTGCTATCCTAGGGGGATCGTGATTGTTCCACCCGCCTGCCTGTTTCGCGCTGATTAGAGCGCCTTTCCCATAGACTTGTACAGACTTTTCTGCCCTATTCTTACTCTTGACTTCTGAGCTTTTTCTGTTACTTGAATTTTGTACCTAATAAGCTGAAACTGTATGTAAAGTTGGATTTTGCTGAAGTGCAAGTTATTACTGTGACCTGCCTAGCCTAGCTTAGTACTATATTGTAAGTCTATGCAGTGTATGGTTAGCGAGTTTAGTTGTGCTCCCTACAGGGCAAGCTCTCGTTCTGTCCTCTGAACTTCACTACTTATGCCTTATTGTGTAAACTTTCGACCTGTCCTCTAAAACCCACTGTTTTTCTCATCTTTTTGTCTTTTCTTCTTAACTCTAGCATCGATCTGCTGTACCCCCCCTTTCTTAAACTACTGCAATTGGCTGTCCCTTCTGCGGCTGCTGCCCTCTCCCAGAGATAGTATACCCTTCCCCCCAGCTTCATCTAGCAACTCTCTAGCCATCTTCTTTTGTCCTGCCTGCCCAACCCCTCTAATCGTTTCTTTTGTCCTTGCTATCACCTCGACCCCTGCTGACGAACTGCCGCCAGCTTCCCTGCTTTCCCGCCCCTGTTTTACTGTCTGTCCCTATAAATAATTGACCCAGCTCTTTTCTCTGTCCTTAGGTTTCACGCCTGAAGGTGTGCCAGCGAACAAAAGTGGCCAGCAACAGCCGTTCCAACGGCCGCCGCCGCCACCACCGACTCCTTCCAGCAACCCATACCGCCATAAGGGCATCTGGGCACAGATCGCCACACAGGTAGTACCAGCTAAAAACTTGCTTGAGAACCAACATGCCTGGGCATCCTTGATTGGTGCGTTGCTATCCTAGGGGGATCGTGATTGGTCTGCCCGCCTGCCTGCTACGCGCTGATTGGAGCGCCTTTCCCATAGACTTATACAGACTTTCCTGCCCTATTCTTACTCTTGACTTCTGAGCTTTATCTGTTACTTGAATTTTTCTCCCACCCCACCACCCCCTCCCAGGCCTCCTTTAAATACACTTATGCTCCGCCTTTTTCTAACTCTCTGCTGTTCATTGGCCTAGTATTGTTGCTGTCAATCTATGATTGGTAGCCGAGTGTGGCTATTAAAGCTGCCCCATGTGAATATTTTCTGTACTTTAGCCATTAGTACTGATCTGCTCCTGCCTTTCTGTTCCCCTTTCTGTTGTATATCTTACTTTGGGTTTTAAATGTGAACCTAGGTGGTCCAACTATTTGCCCAGGAAGATTCTGCCCAATAATAATTGTAAGATCATCCATACTGGCACCATGGCTTTCCTTACTGTGCTACTTGTCTTCCTAATGCACAGCAGAGTACCTAACAATACAGTGCAACCTGAACTACCTCTATGCAAACCAGTGCTCCAATATGCATCATTAATATCACATTTCATTAATATCACATCATAACGGGCTGCTGTGCAGCTGACACTTCATTTTCCTCCCCCCTCTTAGCCTACTCTCCCCAGTTTACCACCCTCTCCCTAATGCTGCCCTCGCCTATGTCTATTCGAGCACTCACGTTGATCACGTTAAACTGTCACTACAGTGGTGCTACCCCTATGCTGTGCATTATGGGCACTCTAGAAGAAATAAAAAAGCAGTCCCCATCCTTATAAGATCTTTAAAGAAAATCATATTACTGCTTCTCCTCTGTTCATTTAATGTGGAGCTAAATCCTGGACCCCCCCCTACAACTTAGCTCGCCTACTGATTTTGCTGAGGCCACAGGTCTCAAGATGATGATGGTTAACATTCTAAGCCTGCCCAAAAAACTTGTACAACTTCAAGCCTGGGCTGCGCATATCAATCCTGACCTTAGCATAATTACTGAGTCATGGCTAAAAAGGACAAATTCCGACCAACAAATTTCGCTCCAGGATTACAAACTATTTAGAGCAGACAGAGACTCCAGAGGCAGGGGTGTGGTTGTTTACGCCAAATCTAAGTACTCGGTCACCAACATTAGCTGCAAATCCTTGGCTAAGGAATTTGAGATTGTCTCTCTGAATCTTCATCTCCCTTCTTCTGAATGCATAACTATTATAGGTGGCTATAGACCTCCGTCTGGTGGTAATGAAGTCCTTAATCTCCTGAAATCCATGTTCGCAGATGCAAAAACTGAAACAATATTCTTAGGGGATCTGAACATGGATTGGCTAACACCTAAATCACATTGCCTCAAATCTCTTTGTGACGAGCTAGGTCTTGGGCAACTAATCAATGAACCTGCTAGGAATAACGTTCTAAATACTGTCAACAGCTCCATCTTAGACGTGGTGCTATCCACCCACCCACATAAAATATCCCATACAGCAGTGTTTCACAACGATATGAGTGATCATGGGATTGTTGCTTGCATAAGATCTCAAATTAAGACTCGACCTCAGCCCATCTTTATAACAAAACGGTCCTTTCGCAAGTTCAGCGCAGTAAATTTCCTTTTTGAGGTGGGCATGATCAGTTGACAAGACCTCTACCTAGCCAAAGATGTTGATGAGGCAGCTTATAACTTCAATGACAATCTTGCTAGATTAATAAATAAGCATCCCCCTTTCATCAAAGTAAGAGTACGGAACAACTGTAACCCCTGGTTTACCCCAGATCTTAAGGCAGCCCTCATAGCCCGAGACAAGCTATGGGCTAAAGCTAGGCATACTAAGAACTCTTCGGATTGGCAGGCCTTTAGAACAATCAGAAATACCTGTGTGAAAAGTATACATTCTGCTAAAGCTAACTATTATATCTCTACCCTAGAACAAGCAAAAGGTAACCCATGCGAAATATGGAGAACAATTAAATCTACTGAAGGGAGGCATACGGCCCCTTCTGTCCCAACAAAATTCGTTGCAAGAGATAAGATAGTGGAAAACAAGTCCTTAATCCTTGAGGAACTTAACTCCCACTTTGCCACAGCTGGGCTAGCTTTCGATTCTTCACCTTATGCTGCTTCTGCAGTGAACCACCATTCCCCCCAATACGTAGTCCCATACCTAGCCCGTTCCAATTGAGTGAGATAACCTTCAAAGAAGTTGAAGATTCTCTCCTTAAACTAGACACTAAAAAAAGTGCAGGGGATGATGGCTTGGAACCCTTTTTCCTTAGGCTAGGATATGCCCATCTCGCTGCCCCAATTCTCCACATCTTCAATCTTTCCATTACTTCTGCAACTGTGCCGTCTTGCTGGAAATCAGCATATAGCCTCCCTCTGTTCAAAGCTGGTAACCCGTGCGATGTAAATAACTACAGGCCTATTTCCATATTGCCTATCCTTTCTGAAGTTCTTGAAAAACTGATCCACAATCAGTTAAAATCTCACTTGGAAACCTTCTCTCTCATTAACCCTGCCCAATCTGGCTTCCGGGCGAACCACAGTACAATTTCTGCATTAGCAAAAGTAACCAATGACTGGATCTCTGCTATAGATGCAAAGAAGGTAACAGGAGCAGTCTTTTTGGATCTAAGCAAAGCCTTTGATACTGTTGACCACAATCTATTAGTCACTTGCCTTGCAAATTTGGGTGCCACATACCACACTACTTGGTGGTTTTCTAATTACTTAACTGGGAGATCCCAAAAAGCAAAAGCAGAGGGCTGTTTTTCTGCTGCTTTGCCAGTTGCTAGAGGTGTCCCTCAAGGATCCATCCTGGGCCCCATTTTGTTCTCATTATATATTAATGATCTTGATTCAAATATATCCACATCCAACCTGCACTTTTTCGCGGACTATACCGTGCTGTATACCTCTGGCTCATCGCTTTCTGAGGTCAAGGGAGTGCTCCAAGCGGACTTTGTGCAACTCGAGCATAATCTTATAAAGGCAAAGCTTCTGCTTAATGCCAAGAAGACTAAAGCGATGATATTTTCCTGTAGTGCTGCCACAGGTACCCTTACTACCCAGCCCCAAGATTTCATTGTTACTATGCTAAACGAGCCTCTGGAAGTTGTCACCAAATTCAAATACTTAGGTATCTGGATTGATAACAAACTCTCTTTCAATGACCATATCGAGGATGTCTCTAGAAGGCTAAAAGCCAGGTTAGGCTTCTTCTTTAGAAATAGGCCCCTCTTCCCCCTTGAATTTCGGAAAAAGCTTGTCCAGGCCACTTTTCTCCCCCCTTCTTGACTATGTCGATGTAACCTACTCCTCTACCTCCGGCGCAAATCTAAGTAAATTAGACAGCCTCTATCACCATGCACTACGGTTCATTACCAACTCCCCTTATCGTTCGCATCATTGTGACCTATATGCAGCTGTTGGATGGACATCTCTCACTAGTAGACGTTTGCTCCATGCTGGTCTATGGACTCTTAAACTGCTCCTGCACAAATTACCGAGCTACCTTTCATCTCTCATTAGTATTTCACACAGTGCTTACTCGCTAAGAAAATCTGACTTTATTATGCTTGATATTCCGAGGACATGGACCTCCTTTGGTAAACGTGCTATTGTGCATGCCCTTCCCTCTATTTGGAACCATTTACAGACTGTACTGAAATTAACTAGCACAGTTTCAATTAACGTCTATAAAGTGCTATGTGCAGCTAAAATAAAAGATACCTGCAACTGTCATTAAGCCTCTCTCCCCCCATGTGTGCCATGTGCATCCTCTGGTAAGATCCTAATTGCTTTTGTGAATACCATCTACCTATTGTTCACACTTCTTTTATACTAAGAAACAACCCCACCCACCAGCTCCTGTCTTATATCTACTACCTTGCTGCAGCAATCTAATTCCTGATATCCCTTCCCTCCCTACTCCTGGCTGCCTACATATATACCTCTCTGATCGCACTATCTAACCTTTCCTACCTCCCCTATCCATTCTATTCTGTGATTGACTCATCTGCCAAAATGTATTTATTGCAAACACCAGTACCATGTTTCAAGAATCATTATGTTATCTACAGTTGCCACCTGTATTACCTTAATTATTACCACCCTCGGTCATCCCATGCGGTGTCATTGAATGTTTATTTTGTTTCTACTATGTGACGCTTGCATTTATGTATATATTGTTATTAATTTATTTATGTATGTATGTTGTGTAAGTCTATATGTCACAGGACCTCCTTGTGAATGAGCTTGCTCAATGGAGTTTTCCTGCAATAAACTTGAACTTGAACTTAAGGGTCGTCGACCAAAGCCCTTGCAGAGAAAGGGACCACAGATAGTCCAGAATGCTAGCCAAGGGACAGGCGGAAGGATCCAAGCCCTTCCCCTGACACCAAATGTAGAATCTCTTCCATTTGAAGGCATAGAATTTCCTGGTCGACTCCTTACAGGACGCCTCAACAACGTTGAGGACCTCGTCGGAAAGACCCAAGGCCTGGAATTCTAGCCACTCAGAAACCAGGACATCAGGTGCAGGGATTGAAGGTCCAGATGGAATACCTTCCCCTGGTTGACTGAAATCAGGTCCGGGTGGGCTGGAAGCTGCCTCGGGAGCCTGGAGCTGAGGCTGAGGAGATCTGGATACCAGAACTGGTGGGCCAGTCTGGGGCCACAAGAATCACCTGCGCCTTGTTCCTCCTCACCTTAAGAAGCACCTTGTGGATCATGAGAAATGGGGGAAAGGTGTAGAAGAGGCCCGGGGTCCACGGCCTCGAGAAGGCATCCCACTGCAGCGAGCCCTGCTGAGGGGGGCAGGCATGGAACAGGCTCAGCTTCACATTCTCCCTGGAGGCAAACAGGTCCACCTGAAGCATGCCCCAGTAGGAGAACAGATCTTGTACTACCTCTGGAAGGAGAGACCACTAGTGAGACGTAGCTCCTATCCGGCTTAGGGCATTGGCCAAGGTGTTGGAGGCTCCTGCCACATGAATGGCTAGGAGATATGCCTCTAGGCTGCTCATGAGGGACCATATGCAGAGAGCTTCCTTGCATAACAGCATGGAGCTCATCCCCCACTGGCGGTTCAGCTAGTACATAGTCATGGTATTGTCCGTCTGGACCTGAACCACTTGACCCCGTAGAAACGGAGCGAAGGTGGTGAGAGCTAGACGGACCGCTCAGAGCTCCAGCAGGTTGATATGGCATCGGGACTCCTGAGGGGACCAGAGGCTATGCGCTCTGTGCTCCCCCAGATGGGCACCCCAACCCATCAGAGATGCATCGGTCGATAGAGAGACCGTCGGCTCTAGGCAGACAAACGGGATGCCCTCCTGCAGATGTGTCAGAACGATCCACCACTGGAGAGCGTTCCACATCTCCTGAGTCACTGTCATGGGCTGGTCCAATGGATCACAGCGTTGTGACCACTGGCTGGCCAGTCCCCATTGAAGGGGATGCATGTACCAATGGGCCCAATGGACCATGCTGGTGCAGGCTGCCATGAGGCCCAGGAGGTGCAGGAAATCCCAGGCAGGGTGCAGTTGCCCAACCAGAAACGATTGGGCAAAGGAGGAAAGAACCTCGGCCCTGTCTGCCGGGAGCCGAGCTCTGGCTTGAAGAGAGTCGAGCTCTGCCCCGATGAAGAGTATCACCTGCTTCGGCATGAGTTCTGACTTGGCCTCGTTGATGAGGAGGCCAATTTGAGAGCAAACCTGGAGGGCCAGATCTCTGGACCGCTCTGCCTCCGCTCTGGAGGGGGCCGCAATCAGCCAGTCATCCAGGTAGGGGTACACTTGGACCCTTTGGCACCACAGAAATGCTGTCACCACTGCCATGCATTGGGAGCTAGAGAGAGGCCGAAGGGCATGGCCCGGAACTCGTAAAGGGACCCCTCCGCTCTGAATTGGAGGAATCTCTGATGAGACGGACGGATCGGGACGTGAAAGAATGTGTCCTGGAGGTCCAGGGAACAGAACCATATGCCTCGTTCCAAGGATGGTATTATCTAAGCCAGAGTAACCATCCTGAAGGTCCGAGACCTTAGGAACTTGTTCAGGTCATGCAGGTCGAGAATGGGGCACCAGCCCCCCGTCCATTTTGGGACCAGGAAATACCTGGACACAAACCCCGGGTCTGGAGGAGGATCTGCCATCTTCCTGATCACCTCTTTTTTGAGGTAAGGCAATATCGGCTCAGCGGGCCGACAGCGAGGCTCCGGACCCCGTGGCCCCCCAAGCCGCGACGGCTCGAAATGGTGGAGCATGCTCGAACTCCAGAGGCAGGCCTTTTCCTACCACCTCCAACATCCAGCGGTCCATGGTGATAGCAGACCAGGCGGAAAGGACGTGGCAGAGCCGTCCCCCCACGGGGGAACCCAGGGGGGAGTGATGAGGCTGGGAGCAGCACCCCTCAACCCGTCACTGGGCAGGCTTGGAGGAGGAACCGGCTGAGGGACCTCCTGGGCCTTTACCTCCTTGCTTCCTGTTGGAGGAAGCCACCGGCTTGGGTTTGGGACGCCAAGCGCGAGCCTGCTGGTCCTGTTGCTGGTGCTGTTGGGCTGGTCGAGCTGCAGGGGCTGAAGGACAAAAGGACTTATACTGTTGCTGATGGTGGCCTTTGTCCCTCTGGGCGGAGGTGACAGAGTCCAGAGTGGCATTGGACTTTTCGATCCGCTGGAGGTGTCTCTCCACTCCAGGGCCAAAGAGGTCAGTCCTCAAGAAGGGGGCGTCCGCCAACTTGTGTTGAGTATCCACTGTGAAGGTGAATATCCTCAGCCACACCCTGCATCGCATGGCCACCACAGCCACTACTGACCTGGCACAGGAATTGCCTATATCCAGAGCAGTCTGAAGCTGCTGCTTCGCTACCACCCTACCCTGATCCCACACCTAATGGACCATGGTCTGCAGGTCAGTCGGGAGATGAGGGACAACCTCATCCAGGGAGCCCAAGAGGGTGTGGGAGAAGTGTGCCATCAGCATGGCCGAGCTGCCCTGACGGAGGCCAAGGGAGGATGCAGCGTACACCTTGCACCCGGAAAAGTCCAGCTTTTTGGACTCTTTGTCGGTGGGCTTATCCACATCCCAAGCGTTACCAGAACATCGGAAGATGCTGTCAGTGACTAACCCCTCGGCAGAGGGGTGCTCCGAGAAACTGGGCAAAGAGCCGGTAGGGACTGCATACTTCCTGGCCATCCTGGTCGAGGGTGCAGGACAGAAAGCAGGCCGCTGCCAGAGCTGCAAGGCTGGGCCAACAATGGCCTCAGCCACTGGAAAGGCCTCCGTGGGGGAATACCCTCGGCCCAGAATCTCCGTCAGGGGATACTTTGCCCATTTTGACATGGGCTCGAGCTGCATCCCAGTGGACTCCGAGATGAATCGAAGCAGACCCAAGAAGGACAATGGGCTATCGTCCAATGACTGGCCCCCAGAGGACCCCAGGTCGACCTGCCTGGAGAACAGGGAGGAGTCATTGTTGGAGTCTGAAGAGTATGCAAAGAGCTGCCTTGGCCCTAAGCCACCCTCTACCTGCCGAGGACGGTCGGGAGTGAGGGTGACCGACAACCTATGGGGCAGGTCATGACCTGACCGAGAATCCTTGGTTGGTGCCCCAGACTTCGGTTGTGGAGGCGGAAGTTCCACCAAAATCGGTGGAGCAGCCGGTTTTAGCCGAGCAACCAGCCCTGGAATGGGCAACTCGACTGGGGCAAGCGGTTGCTTCGGTCGTTTGGGCGACAGCCACTTGATGGCCGGGGTCTGAACCAGAGTCGGTTTAGACCCAGACAACAGAAACTGCTGCCACATAAGCTCCTCATAGCGCCAACATAATTTACGCCGGAGCCTCCCCTCATCCAAGGAAGAGGACAAGGAAGAACGGTGTCATCGCTTACTTCAGTACCAAGATCACCGATGTTGGCGGGAACGGCTTGACCGAGAAGAGGTCCGAGACAGAGACTCTCAGGGGGATCGAGGGCGGATCTGGGAAGGGGCGGGTGACACCCGCTCTTCCCTCAGCTCTAGCACTTTAACCGAGGACTGCGGCCCTGAACATGCAGGCAGATCCTCGGTCTCCACCGGGGGAAAAGATGAAAGTGGGTTGTCAGCTTCACCAGTTGACAGCCCGTCCGATGGATTGAGAAAAATCTCAACTGCGTCGATGGGAGTCTCGGCAGGCTGGCCTGACAGGGACACCGTGAAGCCAGCGGCCTGAGCTACAACTTTTACCGAAGTTGACGGTCGGCTTTCCGGGGAAGGAGACCTCTCCCATTCCCATGAACGCCGACGGTGGGACTTACCCTTTGACTCCTTCTTCTTGGGCCGAGAAGAATGTCCCAATGGCCCATCTCCCTTTGTGGAAAGGGACTGACAAAGCTCCTTGAACGAAGCCGAGTATGAGGAACTCGGAGAGAGCAGGATAAATGCCATGGCTGAGGAGGAGGAAGATGTGGCCTGGGTAGCCTCCTCCTCAAGGGCGATCATCTACTCGAGCTGCTCAGCTGAGCCAGCCGCCACGGACACCATCCAACAAGCCTCTTTTGATTTTACTGGCAGAAAACGCTTCTCGGGGCGCCCGAGCTGCAGTCGGGCAGCACGATCATCCAGGACATTGGCCGAGAAAGAACGGCACAACTCGCAGGCCTGCGGGTCATGATCTAGGCCTAGGCAGTAGACGCATGTGGAGTGCGGTTCCATCCTGGACATTTTCTGCTTACAAGGACACCTCCAAAAGCCAAGAATAGATTTATCCATTGCAGCTGCGAGGGAAGATGAAGACCGAAGATTAGAAGACTTCAAAACCAGTTTCGGATGAACTAAAGAGTTAGGATCCAGTCTAAAACATAGAGTGCTAAGGAAGGAACCTGAACTTCCAAGCTGTAAGGAAGATCTGGCGTCATGGGGTGGAGTCGAGAGTTTTACCACCCGGTTGGGTGGGAGGAGCCAGCTTGAAGACCTTCTGGCTACAATTAAAGTGGCAAGGAACCTGCCAGATAGTGTGGATGAACAACATATACCATTCCTAGAACTCCTGTTACAGGTGAGTAACCTGTATTTGTTATCCCTCTGTACAGACAGTTGGGAGACCCCATCTGGAGTACTGCATCCAGTTCTGGAGACTCCATCTCTGCAAGGACATAGGATGGAGGCAGTCCAGAGGAGGGCAACTAAAATGGTGCAGGGTCTGCAGTTGAAGCCATATGAGGAGAGATTAAAGGATCTTAATATGTATACCCTTGAGGAAAGGAGGGAGAAGAGGAATGTGATTGAAACTTTTAAGTACCTCATTGGAATCAACAAAGTCCAAGAGGGTAGCATCTTTCAAAAAAAGAAATGTGCAAGAACAAGGGGACACAATCTGAAGACGGGGGGCGGGGGACAGCTCGGAGATGGTGGTAGATGCATGGAACCACCTTCCTGAGGAGGTTGTGGGTCTAAAACTGTGGGAGAATTCAAGAATGCATGGGACAGATGGGCAATTCTTGTGGGGGGTTAGAATAAATAGGCTGTTGGTTAACTAGGATCTGCAGTTTATCCAGTAGTTTTGAAAATGGACAGACTAGGTGGGCCAAGTGGTCCTTATTTGCCGTCAAAGTGTATGTTTCTATGTAACTAAATACTAAGGATCAGATCACATAAACACAAATAATTGCATTGCCTACTTAGCCAATGGATGATCACAGCTGCGAAATGATTAGATTAGTCTACAAGCAATGTCTTCTACACAAGACACAAGCAACTGAATCAAAAGTACACACACACACACACACACACACACACACACGCACACTTATCTTGTAGTTTTCCTTTAATTGAGCTCTATCCCCAGTACTGCATTTTTTTGCAAGCTGAAACCTCTATAGTGTTTTTTCTGTGTTAAGCTTCAGTGCTTAATTTACAACCATTTACATACTGAGAAACTTGTTTTTCTGGCATCTCCTCCCCCACTCATACAGAGGTGTCAGTTCACTGTTTGATAACCTTGCTGGCTGATCTTACTTGCTTAGGGCAACATATTATCATTTGGAATAGTTTACATTAAAAGTATCAAGAAATATAACAAAAAACGATGACAAGCAAGATGGTTTAATGTAGATGTGAAGAAAGTGACTCAACAATAACAGCAGAGCTAAACATGCAAAAAAATATCTAAAAATAAAAGCCATGATATACCACATGGTCAGAATATGAAACATTTTTAAAGTAACGTAAATGCAAAAGTAACCATTTCAAAAAGAAAATGGAATTCAATTGGAACACATGCTGACAAAAGCAACAGCAAATAATTGTGCAGTTACATCAATAGCCTAAACAAAAACAGATGTAAGTATATCAGTATTAAAGGGGACAGAAATTGATTACTTATTACAGCCATACCTCTAAAGTATTCTTATTTAACTATGCTTGAAGAAAAGCTGAAGCTGTCAGTTGTGTTTTGTATTGCTTTCTTTGTATGGACAACATCCCATGCAGTTTATTTCGTGGAACCAAGAAATTCTGAGTTTTCACTATGTCACTTCATGGTTTCTGAACCTTGGGCACTTTACTAATATGTTCATGCTCACATTTCTGAACTATAACGTAACATAGTCAAAACACAAAATTCTTGGTTCCATAGAAGGAACTGCACATAATGTTGTTCATACAAAGAAAACAACACAAAACACAACTGACAGCTTTAACCTTCACTCATACACAGTTTAATAGGGATCCTTTTGAGGTATTAATATAATTTATGAAACTAGAGACATTTCAAACAGCTGCACATAAGTAATCAATTCCTGACCCCTTTAAAGGGGAAACATTAAAACATCCAGTGGAGAAAGCAAAGCAGTGTAAAGAATATTTGTATTCCTTGTTCAAACCCAGTCACAACCCTGCCCCTGTACATTACCAAGAACTGCAACAGAATAAACACAAATACAGACAAGATACTACATAAAATTCAGAATAAGAAAAGCAGAGTACAAAGTTTCCACTAAAGTGCTGAAATTAAATAATGAGATACTCCATAACCAGGCACCCCCTCAAAATATATATATATTTTAAATAATAAATACAGGTTCTGAGCAAAATTATTGCGTCACTCTGCAACAATCTTAGTTAGCCACATGTCTTGACAGTGATTTTGGTGCAGAGTGCAATATACATATAAATGACAGAATAAAGAACTGAAAGACTGATAATACATAGTGCAACTAAATCACATAAAACAGTCATTAAAAGCTTGCTTAAATAAATGGGTTTTTAGGGCTACCTTGAAGCTCTCCACAGTCCTGCACTCTCAAATCTGATGAGGTAGAGAATTCGACAGGGTGGGGGGCCCTGTGCATAAATTCCCGGGTCCCAGACATTTTCAGATGAATCCTGGGAACCTCTAACAACCCTTTATCAGTTTAGTGAAGAGGATGGCCAGGGCTATAGGGAGCCAGGAGCTCTTGCAGATAGCTCACACCCAGTCCATGCAGGGCCTTATAGGACAGAAGTCCAACCCTGAAGGTTAATCCTCCACTGTACAGGCAGCCAGTACAGATTGCACATTGTGGGAGTGATGTGACTTCAACGGTGAGTCCCCATCAACAACCATGCCACAGTGTTCTGCACCAGCTGCAAGTAATGGAAAGCAACCCCTGGCAGCCACAGGTACAGGGAGATGCAGTAGTCTAAGCACAGGGTCACAAAGGCATGGATAAATGTAGGCAGGTCACCAGACAGAACAAGGTGCTTGATCTTGGCAATGTTCCTAAGATGGTAAAATGATGACTTGATGGCTGTCAACAACTGTGAATCTAGTGCCAGCCCATCATCAAGAACCACTCCTAGGACATGCACCTGTTCAGGGGAGGGCAGCTGGACATTCCTAAGCCAAAGACCTGAATGAAACACTGCTACCAACCTCTGTATCTGGCAACCCAGATCCACCACCACCAACATCTCAGTCTTCTCAGAACTCAGTTTCAACCAATTGGATTTCATCCAGTCATGGATTTCCACTAGACAGCTGTTAAAGACCGAGACCACACTATCTTGATCTGGTACAAAAGACAGACAGAGCTGGGTATTATCTGCGTAGCAGTGAAGCCTCAGCCTATATCATCTTAAAATGTTTCTGAGGGGCAGCATGTACACTGTGAACAACATAGGGGGCAGCACCGAGGCCTGAGGGACCCCACACAGCAAAGAGAATGGTCTAGAAGAAAACCCCACCCCCTGAGATCTGCCGGAGAGGAAAGATTTAAACCAACTGAGGACTGGACCAGCCAGGCCACAGATGACCCTCAGGTACTCAAGTAGCACCCCATGGTCTATGGCGTCAAATGCTGCAGAGAGATCAAGAAGCACCAAGATGGCATGACGTTCCTGGTCTCTTGCCTTCAGGAGATCATTGAGCACTCGAACTGGAGCGGTCTCAGTACTATGTCTCTTCTCAAAACCAGACAGGAGGGGATCGTAGATGTCATGGATAGTAATATGGTTCTCCATTTGCAGTGCAACCACTTTTTCAGTCACCTTCTCAACAAAGGGAAGGTTAGAGATAGGTCTGTAGTTAGCAGAGCAGTTCTGGTCCAGAGCAGCTTTCTTAAGGTGTGGTGTCACCACTGCCTCTTTCTTGGAGCTAGGAAACTCACCTAACTCTAAGGAGCACCACACAGTCTTTGCAAGGACCAGGCTGATAGATTCCACACACCCCAATAACAGGCGTGTTGGGTCCGGATCCAAACTACAGCATGTTGGCCGCAAATGCGGGACAGTCTGCATGACATCGACAATCTCTGGTTGGTCAAAAGATGTCCAAGAGAACCAAGGGGAGGGGACCAAGCACTGACCACTATCAATCCCCCATAGAGAGTGCTGGACTGATCTTGGCCCTGTTGTTGGCCACTTTACCCACAAACAATTGAGCAAACACCTCACTCTTAACTTGTGAAAATGCACTTCGTACCTGCAGACAGGATGGGTTGCACAGCCTGTCTGCAGTTTGGAAGAGCTGAGCTGGTCAGTTCTGAGCAGCAGCAGTCTCTGTGGACAGGAACTCTGCCTTCTTACAAGTGATTCCTGATTGATAAGTTTGATAATGATCAATCAGTCTAAGGTGGTAAGCTTCAAGTGACAGTTTCCACCAGTGTTGCTCAAACCTTCGTCCAGCTTGTCTAAACTCTCTTATGGTCCCATCAAACCAGAAGGCCCGGGGTGCAGAGAGAGAGAGAGAGAGAGAGAGAGAGAGAGAGGATGAACATGGACCTGCACAATAGAATCCAGAGCTTCAGTAACAACCTTGTTATAGGCTTGAACTAGACTCTCTGGATTCTTGCCTACCCCTAAGAATCCCAATAGGTCCAGCACCGTCGATAGACCATCTGAGGTCACATCCCTCAAGGGCAGTATCTAACCATCTCCGCAGGGGCAGGCCCATAGGGGGGAGCCTGGAGATTGAACCTTATGGTGTGGTGATCTGACCACATGACTGGTTCCACCACTAAGTCGAAGGTGTCAATCCACAGGAGAAAAACTAGATCAAGAGAGTGACCATGATTATAGGTAGCAGAGGCAACAACCTGTCTGAACTCCAAAGAATTCATAACTTGGAGGAAGCTTTGGCCAAACGGCGAGAGTTCATCATTGACCGAGGCATTGAAGTCACCCACAGCCATCAACCTGGGCAACTCAAATGCCATGTTGAGTTGAACTCTGCTACCTCCTGGAGGAATAATTTCTCACCCCCGGGTGGATGGTAGATGAGAACAATCCTACAGCCCCACATCTGCTACCATGGTTAACAAATTATCTAGTCTCCTTAACTGGTACACCAGCAAAGCCCAATTTCAATCTAAATCAAATGGCTGCTCCCCACTCCTGTGGACCGATCTCAAGTGGTGTATTACCTAGAACCCAGCTGGAACAGCTGCCTCCAAAATGGGGCCTGCATTATCATCCAGCCAGATCTCGGTGATGCAAGCCAGGTCTGCTGTCCCAACAAGATCAGTGATAACTACCATCTTGTTCCTAATAGACCTGGCATTGCATAATACCATTCCAGTTCCAATTGTTTTAACCAGGTGAGATACACTAAGCTGAAAGCTTGTTTACAGGTGTGACCTGGGAGCACAGGGAAGTTAAGTGACTTGCTCAGGGTCACACAGTATGCAAGTGGGGGGGGGTGTGTGGGATTCAAACACAGGTCTCCAGATTTGCAGCTCAGTGCCTTAAACCACTGCACTATTCAAGTTGGATGGGGTTCCAGGGTCGGCCAAGCTAACTGCCCAGAAATACTGAGCCCTTGGGTATGGAAACTAGACATGGAGAACCATGTTCTAGAGACCATTTTGCCCCAGGGCGTCTCCTGGTCCGTACAACCCCAATATGGCCTCCAAGCTTATCCCTCTTTGGAGGTTCAGTGCCCTCAACCCACCTCCACTTCCTGTTGACTATACCTAAAGCCCTGAAGCGACTATAAACTGCTGCAGGAAGGGGAGGATAATAGAAGTGGTGACAGTCCCAAAGTTCCGAGGGGGAGTAGTGCCTGACTGGGAGAGCCATAGGTCAGAACATCTTTAACCCCGAACTTACCCTAAATACTCCCAAATAAATAAAAATTCTCCACACCCTAAAGCTATCCTATCTACTTTGTTCAAAGCAGCAATAATGCCCTAAATTAGCTTAAAGCTATTGTCCAACAGTGCTAATGTCCAGATTTTAACTAGTTGAAATGATTTATCATTGTCCACAAAACCATGCCATAGCTTCAAGAAAAGTCTGAGACTGGAAATAGTGGCTCTCGACACCCCTGACCATAAAATGTTTGTCCAATAAATGTAGCCCTCTCACTGCCACATCAACATGCTTTTGTGACATGTTAAAACAGAAAAAGAGGCCCACTCACTGCCTCCAAAGGAGCATGAATAAATATATAATACCAGCCTGTTTAAGCTTCAGGAGCAGCCACTTCTTTTTCTTCACTAGAATAGATCTCCACAGAAACCAGCCTGAGAAAATAGGTTCCTTCTTGGCTCCTTGATGGTCCAAATGCCAGGCCCTGAACCAGCCTTCAGGCAGGAACCAGAGTGTTACTAATTCTTCCCACCTAGACCACTAGAATTACCTGCCCTCCACCAGGCAGCCCCCACAGCCACAGGAGCTCAGGCAAATGCCCATCCCCTCAGCCAGCAATCCCAACCCCCCCCCCGGGAAAACTAGCCACACTCCTCACCCATCTCAGAGCAAGCCCATCCGGCTAACCATATCCTCTAAACTCCATAGCATCAACCCTTCTCAGTACGGCTCCCAGAATCCGGTGAAGTTCATTCAAAAGGTGACCCGATAGTCTTACTTGTGCAGTCGTCTCCCACTCCACTCTGGGCCAGTATTCAGGACTCAAGATGCCCAGTAGAGCCCTCTAATCATGACTGAACTGCAACCTTCTACCTCCCAAACATGGTTCAGCCAGTCATTCTTGGAGTCAGCATCAGTCACGGCCTATTCTATCCACTAGCTCCCAAAGTCCAACTGCTGGAATAACTTCGGTACTATTTGTAAGCACCAATAGTTCACATACCATAGCCGCATTACTTATGAATGTTGGTGCAGGTAAGCTCGACCGACAGAACTACAGGCAAAGGCATTTACTAACTGGTGGTCGAGTTAAAAGTATGCTAAATGTAAACTTGCAATATTCTCACTACTACTGCTCCAACGCTTATAGCCCCAACTCAAAAACTTCACAAAACTCCAAAAGTTCATGAACATAAGAAAATCAAAAAATAAAACAATCAAAACAAATTAAAAATAGTGACTGCTGAGCTAAAACGATGGCTGGCTCAGTGTAGGCTGCCATCTTAATCGGTTTAGATTTGTCTACAAGCACTGTCTTCCATACAAGACACACACACATACACACACAGCAGAACACAGCTGGATAAAGTACCAATATTTAAGAAACTTATTAATTACACTTGCCCTCAGACTAGCAGTGTGACTCCTTTGGCTCCTCTGTTTTCTGTACTGTGGCCAGTTTGAAACAAAATGACCATGTAACAAGACACCGGCCTCCAGTAGGGGCTATTAAACATTAGAGGAACAGGCACTCTGGGAAGACTCTCTGGGACAAAATGCAATAAAAGAGACCTGAATGGCAGCCCCCATAGTGATATGCTCTCACACACACACACACACACACACACATATACACACATATCGTCTAGTTTTCCTGTTATTGAGCTATCTCCAGTACTGCGTCATTTGTCTACAAGCTGAAACATCCTCTGTAGTGTTTTATGAGCATCTTCTTTCTGTGTTAAGTTTCAGTGCTTAATAATCATTTATAGCCATTTGTAAACTGAGAGTCTTGTTTTGCTGGTATCCCCTCTCCCACTCATCCAGAGATGTTAATTAATTGCTTGATAACTACTGGTTAATCTTTCTTGAAAGTAAACTTCTGTTATTTTAAATGATTGATAAAGTCAATGACCAGTTTACATCTCTTGGGGATGGAGCTGTAGCCTTTTCCTTTATGGAGTAATTCACTTGGCACCAGCTCTTAATACATCAGCTGTAAGATACATCTTCCATGTAAACAGGAGTGTAGTTAGACATGTTAAACTTGTACTCAAGATGATAGATAATGACTGTGTTGCCTATGGGAAAAGACTCAGTGAGTAAAATATGTACTCTCTAGAGGAAAGGAGGGAACGAAGGGGAGATAACAGAAGCATTCAAATACTTCAAAGGTATCAATAAGCTACAGGAAGATTCAGTTATTCTGAGAAGGAGATATTTAAGGGCAAGGGGGCATGCTACCGCATGTAGCCAGAAGGGCGAAGACTTAGAGGGGATACGAGAAAATACTTCTTTACAGATAGGGTGGTGGACATGTAGAACAGCCTGCCAGTAAAGGGGAAACAGTAAAAAATCCAATGGAGATAGCAAAATGGTGTTATCTGTTATCACTCAACCAGTTCCTAGCCCACTTTACCACCTTGTGACCACACTCCCAGGATTCCCAACTTGTTCCCAGGTCATATGTGGAATTATAAAATGGCAACAAAAAATATGGAAATCTCATTGGCCACAACAGATCAGCTGACCATACATTAATTCTCTGTATACGCACAGTTATCCTGGTCCTAAACCACATTACACAATGAGCAGATCAGTCATCCTACAACCAGAATTATCTTCCATCAGTCTCCCTACAACCAGAACTGATCTTCCATCACAAACATGGCCGCTACCTTTACACTGTGTAAATTTCAACCGGGCCTACAAATTTAAATGATCTTCAATATAAAATAAAACAAATTAATGAAATGTTGTTTACCAGATTGTCACACTCTTCTTATACACATAAACAAATTAGAAACATTAAGTATTGTTTATAGTTTTAATTACAACTGTTGGTTTGCTAACAGTGAAAAATCTCCCTTCTATCTTTACCTGCTCATCAGGGAAATCTCTTCTGCTTTCCCTGACAAGTGAGATAATTGAGTCTCTGGCTCTAAAACAGGCATTTGTTGTCTGTGTGTACAGTGTGTTAGTAGAGGAATATTCTGCTAGTAGAACTGAGCAGAAGTTTGAATCCCTGTATTCCATGATAAACATTCCATTTCTTGAATGTGGGGAAACACAGAGGGAAAAAAAACAGAATGAAGAAAGTAAGCAATAATATTATATAAACAAAGAGAAAAGGTGGCAAATGACTCACTCTGCTGTTTATCTTTTAGGACAAAGCGAGCAGTTCATGATGTGGTCAGTGAGTATGGCAGTTTTAAACCACGATCATGCTTGCAGCACTGGGGAACTGAAAAGCCTCTGTTATGGCTTCCTTTTAGTTTTGTCTACAGAGTGTAGAGAATGAAATAAAATAAGGGGGCTATGTGTCAAACTTAGAATGAGAAAAACAGCATTTGTGAATTGCTGTGGCTGGTAGGGGAATATGAAGCTTAAATGGGCATGGAGGCACACACACTGTATAACACTACTTTAAGCTAGCACCAAAAGGTGGAAGGACTATTTTATGTTAAAAGCACAGATTCACTTACATTTTTACTTGTTTAAAAATAAAAAAACTGCTTCTGAAAATAAAGGAACATTTTATAAGCACAATAAGACACTCTGGGGTTGTGCAATATGGTGTGATAACCGCAATCCTAGGGACGACCGGCACTCAGCCTTCGGCCTCACGCCTAACTACACCCCTAGAAGTGCGGTTATCACACCGTAATGCACACCCCGTCGTGTCTTATTGCTTACCTGTATCATAGGCCTTACTAATGCAATTCATGTTTATATTTAAGCCCATGAAACACCCTTATCAAGTTTATGCAATTGCAGCCATAGTGGCTGTTCCAGAATTTGTTTCATAGAAAGGATCCCCTGCTGTTTCTGCCCCATTTTTGCTGGCCTTTTAATTAACTCATTGCATATTTAAGCAATAAGGCACAGCAAGGTGTGTATTATCATGTAATAATGTCACTCCTGGGGTGGATTGAAGCACGAGGCAAAGCCGAGTTCTTCCACCACTCCAGGAATGACGTTATTACACGATAACACACACCGTGGAGTGCCTTACTGCAATTATACATAGATACATAGATACATAGACAGTGTCGGCAGATAAGGGCCTATGGCCCACCCAGTCTGCCCATTTAAGTTTGTAAGTTCAGTTTATACAATGGCCAGATATTAAAAAAAGGTGCATGCTCCATAAAATCAATACAGTGATGTCATTTTGTAATATCATCACTGTCTCAGGCATGCACTGACCAATCAGAGTCCAGGACATTTTCTTGCCATTGTATAATTATGGGTTATATGCTGCAAAGTGCCATCTAATAATTATTTTATGTTGTTTATGTCCCTATGAACCTAAGCATTATAAATTAGAACACAGATGCATTGTACCAACAATGTAAGTTCTTGATAAGATCATATTGTTCCAAAATTGTCAATGCCAGCAGTGTGTGAATTAGGCAATAAGGCACAACAAGGTATGTGTTATCATGTAATAACGTCACTCCTGGGGTGGGTTGAAGCACGAGGTGAAGCTGAGTGCTTCCATCACCCCAGGAGTGATGTTATTACACGATAACACCCACCCTTGGAGTGCTTATTGCAATTATACAATGGCTCGATGTTATAGAGAACAAAAACAAAATTAAAATGTTTTTAGTACATTTTTAGTGAGGCAGTATATTTTTGTTTCTGAAAAGAAAAAGGTGCATGCTCCATAAAATCAACACAGTAATGTTATTGTGTAATATAATCACTGTCTCAGGCACACACTGACCAATCAGAGTCCAGGAAATTTTCTTTGCCATTGTATAATCATAAACACTCACTGAATTTACTGAAAGGCCTGTTAAGATTAAGCAGTAACAAAATGAGAACTGGTATTTTAAAAAATAACTTCTACTTCTACAAAAATGCACGTTTCTTGATTCAAGGCAGTTCTCCTTTGCGATATTAACAATCCAGTCTAAACTGTTCACTATTTATGGTGTTGGCAGTATAGCCTAGAGGTTAGAGTAATGAACTGTACATGGGCTTTATAAATCTAACATTCAGACAGGGGGTTTATTCCCATGCCTTCCATTTCCATACTGTGTGGCTCTGATTAAGTCACTTACTCTCTCCAGTGTTTCTGTAAACCTGTTATCCCCCCCAGTTTAGTATTACACTGACCATCTGCTACATGGGAGGGAATGCCTACTCAAACACAACCTCAGATCATAAATGCTAGATAAGAAATGAGCAGTCTACATCACATGGCTCATCCCAAAGTAGGATTGTACACACACACACAAAAGCACTTTCCACCTGACACTTCTGTCTCCAGAAACAGCAAAAAGCACGAAGCACCTCTTTTGTTCTGTGTGTGCCTGTGCAGTTGGACTTAATTATGTCATAGTAGTTTATTTTGTTTAAATGGCAAAAACCTTTGGGCAAAAAAAAGTGATGGGGCTATAGAGTGACAAAAGCATGCACTCATGTGGGCAGGTCCTCAGAGGGGATCAGGGCTCGAGTTTGGGAAATAGAGAGAGGCATCACCAGTACAAAACAGGAAGTTATTGTCCTTCTGTACAGACAGCTGGTCAGACCCCATCTGGAGTACTACATGCAGTTCTGGAGACCCAGTCTTCGCAAAGACATAGACAGGATGGAAGCTGTCCAGAGGAGGGCAACTAAAATGGTGCAGGGTCTGCACCGGAAGACATATGAAGAGACTTAAGGAGCTTAATATGTATAGCCTCAAGGAAAGGAGGGAGAGGGGGTGCATGATAGAAACTTTCAAGTACCTCAAGGGAATCAACAAAGTCCAAGAGGGTAGCATCTTTCAAAAAAAGAGGTGTGCAAGAACAAGGGGGCACAATCTGAAGATAGAGTGGGGGCAGCTCAGAGGTAATTTGAGGAAATATTTTTTTCACAGAGAGGGTTGTGGATGCATGGAACAGCCTTCCGGAGGAGGTCGTGGAGTCAAAAACAGTGGTGGAATTCAAACATGCATGGAACAGTCATAAGGCAATTCTAGGGGGTGGGGGTAGGAAGAAGTAGCCTGCTGGTTAACTAGGATCTGCAGCTTATCCAGTAGGCAGGGAAATGGGCAGACTGGGTGGGCCAAGCGGTCCTTATCTGCCGTCAAATTCTATGTTTCCTGAGATGTAAAACCCACTTCTCACCACGGCCGACACCTGAGTATCAAGTGTCAGGCCACTGTCCAGGAATACTCCCAAGCTCTTCATGTGCCTAGAGGGTTTAGAGGCACACCCCCAGCACAAGGTCAAGGGTATTGCCCCACACTCCCCTTCACCCTGATGGCCTGGCTCCACCACCAGTACCTCAGTCTTGTCAGGGTTAAGTTTAAGCCATATCTGGATCTCCTCAATGCAGCTGTTAAATAGAGAGTCTGACACCTGGCTATTGGGTGCACAGGAGAGGTATAGCTGGGTGTCATCTGCATAACAGTGAAAACCCAGCCTGTACTTCCTGATAATGTCACCTAGAGGCAGTATATACACCATGAATAAAAGAGGTGACAGGACCGACCCCTGTGAAACAGAGGCTTAAGATATGATGAGAAAATTCCTATGGTCACCCTCTGCACTCTGTCTGTGAGGTATGATCTTTACCAGATGATGAAATTTCCAGACAGACCACATCAGAACTGCAAGCAGTCAAGTAATACCTCACGATCCACGGTGTGTCGGCAGATAAAGGCCTATGACCCACCCAGTCTGCCCATTTGAGCTTATAAGTTCAGTTTATGTTTTCCTAGAAGTCTGTTGTCCCTTACCCCCAACCTCCAGAATTCCTTTATGTCTATCCCATAAATCACAGCATGTTGGCCACAACTTGGAGATTATCTCTACCACCTCCTCTACCCCAGTCAGCTCAAACTCATCCCAGACAGGAGATGTGTTCCACCATGGCAATGTAAAGACCCTGCAGCCCTTTCAAGAGGTGTTTGACAAGACCTCAGCCCTGATGGAGGACACCTTGTAAACAAAAAACAGAGCCAGCTCCTCACACATTGTGCTAGACCTGCCCCCGTATGTAGACAGTCTGGATGTAAATGTCTGTCCACCGTGTGGAAGAGCTCAACTGGCCTGTTTCTCACTGGAGCAGTCTCCCTAGACAAAAACTTCATCTTTTTATGGGAGATTGCCTCCTGATAGTCCATATAACGCTACCTCGGGCCAGTTTGTTCCCAATAGACCGGATCTTCTCCAAAACCTCTCTAACCTCTGGTCCCTAGTCTTTAAACTTTGGAGATTCTCATTGTACCAGGGAGATCTCTGACAAGCAGACAGGGGTTGGACATGCAAGGGTGAGAATGAGTCACAGGCCACACCAACTGCTCCATTATAGGTTGCTGCTTCCTCCAACCCAACTACACAAGCTGCTCCAGCACCCGATAGGTCCAGCACTGACAAAAGGTCCTCTGAGGATTGTTTAATTGTTTAATTAGTATTTTGGAAAGACCTTTGAGCGCAAGTTCTTTTACAAACATTCCACATCAGGGTGAGCAGTAAAACAATACACATATTCAGTGGTTACAGAGGCCTGATCATTAGGCATTAAAGAGCGATTACATGACAATTAGACAAATAGGAGAAAAAAAACTGAGCAGCTGTAATTGAATACTAAGTTATTTCTAATCAGTTGCCCTAGGTAGCACACCTCACCCCTGGAAACCTCCAAATTCATTGATAGACTATGGCAGAGTAACTGCATAGGGTTTAATGTTAACCCAGATGGCAAGAGGCTGGGTGACAGTGAAACAAGGGGGGTTTAGGTTTGAAACCAACTGCAGAGAGCAGGTGGGGGAGTAGTGAAATGAGGCTGTGATGGGGGAGCAGCTCCAGAGGGCTTTGTCGGTATGGTGTGTGAGTGGGGGGCATTTGGGAGGGGCAGTACCAAGTGAGTTTAAAGAGGACTGATAGCTTACTTAAGCCCTTGGCTAGGCTGGAGTGGAGGCAGGGTTCTCTATGTAACCCTGCTGGGTGTTCCCTTGGGAGTAGACCTATCTATCAAGTAGGGCCTGAAAAGCAGGTGCATTTTGAGTTAGACATTAGGTGCTGTTTGAGGCCTTTGAATTGAGACAGGCTGTTTGTAATTTCATTGGGAGTTCATTTATCCAGAGGGGGGGCCCGATAGTAGAAAGCATGCTGTCCTAGTGAGGTTTGATGGAATGGTATGGACAATGCCCCATTCTTCCTCCATCTGGTGATGTGTGTTGAGAGAGAGAAGCCTCAAGCAGGTTTCCTATACAGGGTGGTTTTTTTCCCAGGAGTGCCTTCTTTCCCAGGAGGCAAGTTTGGTATTTGTTTGGTATTGGTTAAGGGGATACTTCTCTTCACACACAGCACTCAACCATCTCCATAGGGGCTGGACCAACTGGGGAGGGAGCTCTAAATGTGAACCCCATGGTGCTATGATCCGATCAAATCACTGAATCTACACTAAGGTCCATATCTAACTCCAAAGAAAAAAGCAGATCCAATGTGTGCCCACCTGAGTGCATCGCTGTCATTACTTTTTCTGTCAGGCACAGTGCCCCCATGCTCTCAAGAAGGTCTGTCCCAAATTTTGAGAGCCCTGTCAACCCAGGCATTGAAGTCCTCAGGATCAACCCAGTAGTGTAGCAAATTCCCAAAAGGCCTGGGTGCAAGGCAATGTTACAGGGCCCCTCTCCAGTTTTGAATAAATATCAAAATTATGATTTGGGCCCCTCAAACCTCATGGGCCTGGGTGCCACTGCATCCTCCCAACCTTGTAGCTATGCCTCTGGGTCAACCACCTGGGGGACTCCAACACCAGGCCTGTAATGAGCTCCTCAAGCTCTCGTAAAAAAATCCCAATCATTACCTGGGGGGAGAGTAGAGCAAGAGGACACTGAAGCCCGCACCCACACCTCTTTGGGCAGCCAAACATTTAAAGGACCGCATGGGACTCATAGACAGCACCATGAGGTTCATGCTAGATTTAAAACAAATGGCCACCCACCCCCTGCCCCTACGATCCTTCCTTGGGCTGTGTATCACAGAGTACCTGGTTGGCACTGCTGTTTCCAAAATTGGGTCGGCATTTTTATCCGGCCAGGTCTCCGTGATGCAAGCCAGATCGACAGAGGATATCAAGTCCACTATTATAGTCGTCTTGTTTCTTATCGATCTGGCATTGCACAACACAGCCTGAGTAGGATGGGGCAGAGCACCTAGACCAGCCCTCTGCCCACAATAAGGTGGAGCCCCTGAGTATGGGAGCCAGACAAGGCAGATCCCTTTCAAGTCCCCATTTCACCCCAGGGCATCTCCTTTCCCTCACCACCTGGATCCCAGATACTCCATCAGCCACTCGGGAGACACTCCCCTGGGCCCTCACCCTCTGAGCTATCCCTAAAGCCCTACATCTAAAGTAGGCTTCATCTGTCAGTACTGAAAGCTCGAAGGGCCAAAGATCCCGCAGGTCATCACCCAAGTAGCTGCATCTTATGGGCCTCAAGCCCTAAAATATTTCTTAATACAAATAACAAAACCCACACCCGTAAATCACTATCCTCAAATACTCACACACCACCGACACCCACGGCTGTATGTTTTCTATATTAAACCAACTATACACCTTTTCACACTCTTTACAACATAACTATACTCACATACACACACGATTTACTGTAATAACTCCTAATTTAATAAACAAACAGAAAATTGCTTAAATTAATCCAGGAGTGTATATCAGTTCCATATACTGGGGAGCTCTCACCTCCACAGCCTGGTTCCAAGAAAGACTGACACCATCTGAGGACCGTCCCTGACAGGCCACAGATGAACTGTAAGTGCTTGAGAAGCACCCCCTGCTCCATGGTGTCAAACGCTGTAGAACAATCAAGAAGAACCAAGATGGAACGTCTCTTCTGATCTCTCACTGTTAGAGCATTGAGAACCTGAACAAGGGCAGTCTTGGTGCTATGCCTCTTCTGAAATCCAAACTGGAAAGGATTGTATATCTCGTGGATTGTAAGATGATTCTCCAGTTGCAGTGTGACCACCTTCTCAATAATCTTCTCCACAAAAAGGGAGGTTAGAGACTTGTCTGTAGTTAGCAGGACAGTCAGAATTGCGAGAGGATTTTTTTAAGGAGTGGTGTCACCACCACCTCCTTCAGGGAGTCTGGAAACTCACCAGACTCTAATGAAGACCATACCATCTCTGCAAATTCCGGGGTGATGACATCAAGACATCTCATTAAGAGATGAGTTGGGCCTAGGTCCAAACTACAGCAGGTCAGATGCATATTCTGAGCAATCTTCACTCTCTCCAGTTGGTTGAAACCGTCCCAGCAAAACTGAGGAGGAGCAACCTCATTGACCGCTGCCACCCCCTGCAGAATGTACCAGTCGAATCTCGGACCTGATGTCAGCCACCGTATCTTCAAAGAAGCAAGCAAACTCATCACACCTTTCCTGTAAAAACACTGTTTGAACCCATAGACAAACTGGATTGCACAGTCTGTCCACTGTTCAAAAGAGCTATTCAGTCGATTCTGTGCTGCGGCAATCTCCCCAAGCAGGAACTATGCCTTTTTACAAGAGATAGCCAATTGATAGTCCCTATAATTTTTATTTTGTTTAGTTTTTGTTTACTGGGTAAGTGCACTAGCCATAGAAATGAATATTTTCAGGCACAACCCGTGCGCTACCAATCTAAAGTTGGCATCAAGGCCCAGTTTTGTCCAGCAACACTCTATTCTTCTCCCTTCTCGCTGTAACTCCCTCAAGATCCCATCAAACCAGGGGTGAGGGGTGAGAGGGCGAACACGGACAGAAGCAATAGTATCCAGAGCCCCCATCACAGCCCTATTATAGGCCATTAACAGGTTATCTGGACCCATGCTTGCACTCTGTAGTCCTGATAGGTCCAGTACTGCCAGTAGACCATCTGAGGTCATTCCCCTCAAAGGGCAGTATCAAACCATCTCCGCAGGGGCAGGCCTATGGGGGGAGCATGGAAATTGAACCTTACTGTACAGTGTGATGATCTGACCACCCAACAGTCCACCTCCAAGTCGGAGGGTTCCATTCCCAGCAGGAAGACCAGATCCAATGAGTGACCAGACTTGTGAGTTGTAGAGGCAACTGCCTGCGTCCAGCTCATTCCACAAAGGTCTGTTTAGCTGTTTGATCTGATTTACTTGATTTTGTAATATAACCCTCAGTGGAAACTATATATTGCTGAACAACACTATGTCACGTAGTTCCACTATGTCGTGGTGACAGGAATATCAGTCATCTCCCCTACAGTGACACATGGTCACCAACATCTCCAACACGGCTGATTCGGACCCTGTCCATACAGTACACTGACAACTGTCTGGTACACATGCAGGCCCCCCCACATTCCGTGCAGGGGGCTGTGCCCCTGCACCTCCTGAGCTTCTAGATTCCATCTCCTGGGAGCTCGTGGATGTTGGGGAACAGTGGCCAAACTCAGGGCTTGCTGAACTGATCATTGCTGCAGCAGCCTGGTCAACACTGCAGGTGTCAGGCTGATACACTGTAACAGCATCACTGTGAAAGCATCACTGTTGCAACAGTATACTATGCCACACTATGCAAGTTGTACCAAAATAGTGTATTACCCTGCACATGCCCCCAACACCCTCTGGCATCAGTGCCTCTGACTATTTAATTGAGGCTGCATTGAGGCATGCACCTTAACACTTACTGACTGCAGATTGTTTCTTTTAAAAGGATGTATAAGCAGCCTGGATATAAGAAAGTTAAAGTCAATTTCTGTCCTATCTAAGAGTAGCTACTACTCACACATAGTGGAGGCTGTCCTCATCAGCCATCATTCTATTCTGGTTTTATTGATAAAAAGTATCCCGAACTTTAACGGTATCTCTCGTAATTGTAGTTTAAAAATGAGAAATCCAGCCCCATTCATTTCAGTGGGGTTCGCCCCTGCACTCTCCCTGGCCACATGTCATCACGTGCGTGAGTGTGGCGGGCATGGCAGCCGAACTCGGACACTCACACTGCTGAGAGCTTCTACTGTAGAAATGAAAGTTACAAGGGATATCATTAAGGTACTGGATACTTATTATCAGTAAAACCAGGACAGAATGATGGGTAATGAAGAGGGCAGCTACTACAATGTTTGAGAGACTGCCTTATATCGGAAATTTCTTTTAAGCTGGGGACAAATACCAGTAGTTTGCAGTCGCTTCATTCCTTACTGTAAAGTTGCTTTTGCAAATATGTAACCCTTACCTACTCTCTGTTAATCTACAGTATATTTATCTTAAATAAATTCTTTGCACAGGGCAAAGGTGTGCAAACTTTTTAGTGTTTGTTCACAGGATCATTTTCAGCTTCCAGTCAGAGCGCAAAAAATAATCTCCCATAATATTTTCTTATTGTCTATTAACCAAGCTCCTTTGTTTGACTGTCCGTTACTACATAACTTATAGAAAACAGAAGGTGGGAGGAAGTGAAACAAAAATGAGGCCTCACCTAGGGTACTGTGTGCACTTTGGAGGCTGCACCTTCACAATGACAATGAGAAGGTGGAGGCAGTCCAGAGAAGAACTAAGATGGTGCAGGGTTTGTACCAGAAAACATATTAGGAGAGATTAAAGGACATCAATATGTACTTGCTGGAGGAAAGGGGAGAGAGGGAGGACATGACAAGAACATTTAAGTACTATGTCACTCCTTGGTTATTCCCAAGCATCGGCAGTCCCTGGGGCATCAAAACCACGACTGTGCATGATCCGAATATCATTCCCCAAATACCACGAGTAATACACTCTTCATGATCCTGAATAACAGATAGCACACTACTCCTCTAGTATTCAGGAAACTCTGAAAAAAAAAAGACAAGGAACCCCATCCCATCTCTCCCACCCTAAGCAAGCAGTGGAAAATCTCCATCCCACCACTCTCAGTCAAACAAGCATAGCACCCCCTCTTGCCAGCACCAACTAGTATTTTTTTGTATTTATAGACAAGCCTCCATAAAAATATTGATACTTTCTGGTGTCAGGTGACTGACTCAACACACCCCCATCCACTGCTGGTCAGAAAACTTTGTAAACCATACTATGCTTTTGCAAGGAAAAAAATACATTAAGACCCTCCTGTCAACACCTGACCCTTGCACCCACTGAGTCCAGTGGCTAGTTATTCAGATTTAAGGTGAGAAGGTGACTGGCACTGCCCTTTCTCCTCCACAGCTGGCTGCCTTTGCTGAGGGGAGGGTCATAATATATTATTTTCTTGCAAAAGCATAGCACGGTTTACAAAGTTTACTGACCGGCAACGGATGCAGGTGGGTTGAGTCGGTCACCCAACACAAGCAAGTATTAATATTTTTATGGGGTATCATCTTTTAAAAAAAACAAAAACAATGTGTGGGTGCTTGGGGAGGGTGTAATATGCTTGTATGGCTGAGGGTGGGAGGATGGAGTTTTTGCTGCTTGCATGGGCTGGGAGAGGAGGGAGCAGGCTGGTTCTTTATTTTTCATGACTGAAAAATGAATACCAAATCTTTGGCCATTGAATACTGAATATTCAGCCAAATATTCAGGAAATGGTATTCTCGAAGCCCTAATCAAAACCATTAACCCATTAGGGACAGGGACAAAATGTCACAGAAATCATTAAAAGGTACACATGTAAGTACACAAACACACCCTAATTATGCGGTGGGGGACCTACATATCCTATAGCCTTTTCCCTGTCTCTTGGGTTTCCTTGCCCCAACACTCTATCTTCTTGCCCTTCTTCCTCTCCTAGGTGAACAGAACTGAGGAGGAGAGAGAGGGAGCCAGCATTGGTTACTGGCCAATCCATGAGTGCCTCATGGGCATTGTCATCCCCAATGTCAACTCCCTTCCTCCAAAACATTTAAAGGCATATGCTCCCATGGGGTCCTAGTGCCACCAGCTTAAAACCCACCAGTGATGAACAGTGAAGATATTCTGGAAGATCAAGAATAACAGTGAGTATGTCATTTTCATTTTTGGGTGTGGTATATGGTGCATATCCACACACTATAACCAATCTCCCCTAGCGAGAGGCACCCATATCCCTCCACTTCCAGAATGCAAGATCTGATGTTATGGGCAGAGCTAAGGAGGATACCAACCAGGTGGGTGGGAGGACCTTAGCTTGAATATGTCCTGGCTGATTTATAGGGGAAAGGAAGAGTGCCCCGAAGAGTGCCCCAGTGTGGCTATGTACCATATACCACTCCTAGAACTACGGTTACCTGTGAGTAACCCTCATATATTAGCTATCGTATATAGTTTATTATATTGTATTAGTATATTAGAAGTTACACCTATTTTATTATTCATTTCCCTACAGGCAGCAGTGCAAAGGTGCTAAATTCTGTACTTGAACAATTTGCGTATTGTTATACTCAGTGTATTTTTTTTTTTTTACAATTTTGTGTTTTGTCAGGCTAACATCATTGAGACCAAGAGTACTACTGGTAGGAAGACCTGGTACAAATCATACTACACATGTAGCTCATGCAATACTTTACAAATGGAAGAAATTTCCTGTTTATACACTAGATCGTCTTAGTCTACGTGGATTCGGAGACTCAACTCCAGAAGACAGATGTGAACAGGTATCACCATGCACATGTGATGCTGTTTTGATCTCTCTCTTTGTTTCTTTTATGTCTGAAGGTAAATCATTGTACTGACATGAGCTGGAGTTCTTTTTACTATTTTATTATATGAGCAGATGTGCTGAAATGAAGTCAGAGAACGGTAGTTCATTTAACCTTAAGAAAAGTGATCATGTTTCTGAAGGAGCCATCATGTTGGCCTACTGGTGCAGTGGTAGCCCCAGGATCAGAAGCGATCTCGAATCACAGGGCCAGACTGGGGGGGGGGGCGGCATTTAGTGTCCCATGGACTGCTCTCTTCCATCAAGAGGGAGGGTGGGGAAGCAGTTTGAGTTTGAATGATGTCTGGTGGAGGCCAGGGGACTCAACATCCAGAGTTGGGCAGTGTTGGGAGGCATATCATATGTACTGCATTCACACTACCACATCATTACATGCCACATGTCCCAGGGTGCATACATGGAAAAAGCAAACAATCTGACCATGCACAATGATGTCCATCCTATGCTACAGGCCCCACACTGTTGACCATAAATCCTGGCTCTCTGTACCTATAGAGTTTCCATTGGGGGTAGTGCTCCCCCAGGGGCACCATCCGGGGGGGGGGGGAGTCAGGTTGCTCAGGAGTTGAGGTAGGTCGGGGTAGAGGGAGAAGCTCTATGGTGACAGTTCAACAACTAAGCAGTTGATTGTCATCACTTGTGGTTGACATAAATCTGACTGGAGACTCTGGCTATGTTTTCATCTGGGGCCTTCACCCCCAAATCCCCCAAAGGATTCCAACTCCAAGTCAGAGTTGGATCAGAGAGGGGATGCAGGACCAGGAGAGAATGTGCTGGGGTCTTGGGCAGATTATTACAGAGAAAACTTTGATGTTGGCATCAACATTTTTGCCGTAATAGTGTCACTGTCCTGGGGACATACTGAGGGGTGTGGTGCATTGCATTGAACTGATACCTGGCCAGTTCAAAGAAAGCCTAGAGACCAACATTTAGTAAACAAAAAAATAAAGGAACCATCATTTACTGAGGTGGCATTGGATCTTCTTCGAGGTACAGCTCTTGCAGCAGGTTACACCATTAGGACTGAAGCCGGCAGCCAGCGGGGACCGCCTCTGACATCGGTCCCACCCCCAACGTCAGGCGTAGTACATAAGGAGGCGGTCCTGCCAGAATCCCCAGTTCTTTCCCGCCATCGACTTGCATGTCTCGACCCTTCAGTCAGTATCTAGCGCGCAACGATCAGGAAATCCGTTTCTTCTTCAATAATTCCTTTCTCCAGATTTAATTCTCTGTCTGATGTCCTCCCCAACTTCCGTGGAGGGCCATTCATCCAAGTGTGCCTGTGGGAAACAGATTCTATTCAAAGACCCACACTCAGCCTGCGTCCAGTGCCTGGGCCCAGACCACGACACCCAGACTTGTTCTTTTTGTCTGGGCTTCAACAGCCGGACCCGGATCCGCCGACAGAAGGCTCTCCAGGCTTATCTTTTAGAAGAGAGGCTCAAGGCCATGGAACCTTCTTCCAAGGGGGTATCCTCGGAAAAATCCCACAGGCACCATGAGAAGCACAGGGAGAAGGTGAGACCTAGATCCCCCTCTAGGACCTCGGACTCCCGCAGCTCTAGCTCCAGGTCCGACCGCTCCCCATCTTGGGCCTGCTCTCAGCCTCCCCCGGTCGTGGTCAAGTCTGCCAGCGGTTCTTCTACCCTGTGGCTGCTAAGACCTCCAGGCCTTCTTCTTCCTCCAAGGCTTTGTCTAGGTCAGGTTAACACCACAAGTCCGCTTCCCAGCACTCGGCCCCCGATGTCCGGTCAGTCTCCCTGCCACCCCCTCCCCAACGTAAGACTAAGGAGCTGACCTCCCTGAAGCGGATGTCAGACCCGACGTCGGCCAAACCTCATAGACCCCAGGAACCGATGACAGTCCGACACCCATCGCCGGTCAGGCACTCACCTCCCAGGACGCTGGCTGGGGGACCGACATCCGACACAGCAGCTAGAAGAACCCCACCACCTACCGACGTCAGCCAGGAGGCATTGACGAAGGAGGAATCCACTCAGCCCAAGGACCAGGCGGGCGATCCTGGACCTGTCAAGCTCCCACGGGAGCCCTCCCCAAAACTGGAGACCCCAGGGGAGCTGATGCTGGGACCCAACGACAGGCCACCGGTGTCCAGTCCGTCATCAGGCCTTAACCTTTCAGACATGAAAGAGCTATTCACTTTCTGGTGGGACACTATTAAAAAGGATGTGGTCACCACGCACCCTCCTCCCGCACCTGCGGCACCACCGGCCCCAGCGCCTCCTCTTCACCCAAAGGGATAGCAGGCTGAACACCTTCCCCCCAGGAGCCAGCCAGACCTCCTAGGAGCAGACCTACAGACAAGAGAAGGCCTCCGTCCAGATCCTTTTCAGGGTCATCCAGCCTCAAGAGACCCAGAAGACGCTGCTACACACCGTTTACAGAGGACTCCAGATCGGACATCTCAGATGGCTCCAGATCTCCTTCTCCCATCAGCATCCCTTCTCCGGACCCACGTGAACTTCCTAGGTCTCCTCCAGATGACCCCTCGTTCTCTGAGATCATGAGACATATCCAGGAGAACATGGGGTGGGACGCAGAACTCGACCCCGGAAGGCTACGCTTAGCTCGTTATCTTTGGCAGAAAGATCCTAAGCCTGTGGTGGTACCACCCTTGGTGGACACCTTTGTGGACGTCACCAAGGCAGAGTGGAAACATCCACATTCACACCCAGTGATGCCGAAGAAGGCTGACCGCCTGTACAAGGCCCCAAGGGAGGACCAGTACTTGGCTAATCATCCTCTGGCTGACTCTCTGGTCATCACAGCCTTTCATGACTGGTCCCAGAGACCGCAACATTTGAGCACACAGCCACCAGACACAGAGTCCAAGGAACTGGACACATTGGGTAGGTGCACTTACGCAGCTGCGACCTGTGCCATCAGGTCCTTGAACTACCTTACCCACATGGTGCAATTTCAGAACGCTCTGTGGGAACAAGGACAGGAACTGGTAGAAAATTGCCAGACGGTGAGCAAAATGAGGAACTTCTCCAGCTCCTCCGCATGGATTTAGACATGGGGACCCAGGTGCTCTGAGCCACGTACGAATCCGCAGACTCCTCGGCCAGAGCGGCAGCTTCAGGCATATAGTCATATGTCTCCGGAGACACTCGTGGCTCCATGTCTCTGGATTTACCCCGGACATCCAGAAGAACATTTTGGATGCCCCCTTTCACGGCAAAGTTTTGTTTGGTGAGGCATCTGAGAAGGTCATCACCAAACTGCAAGAAGCTGGGAAGGCCGTTAGATCTGTCCAGGCCATGTACAGATCTAAACTCAGTTCCTTTCATAGGAACCAGAGTAGTTTTTGCAGCCAGACTCAGAGGTAGCAGACTAGTTCCGGCCAGCAACAGAGGGGCTCCTTCATCGGGAAAGCCCAGGGCAGGTCATCCTCAGGTGGAGGCCAACATCCTACCAAGTCAGCCCAACCTGCAGGACCCTCTGCTACCACAGCATGACTTCTTCCTGGCCCCCGCCCCTCAGGATCAATGGGAATCAAAGGTCGGGGGTCGCATTGCAGACCACCTGCCAGGGTGGCAGTCGATCACCATCGACAGGTGGGTGCTACAGTTGGTCAAAAAAGGCCACTATATAGAATTCTTAGACAAGCCACCTACGAGGCCTCCTCTGCTCTCCCGTTACTTGGGTCAGTGCACTCTGCTCATCAGGCAAGAAGTGCTCATGCTGCTGCAGAAAAAGGCTTTGGAGCAAGTCCCAGAGAACCAGAAAGAAGCAGGATATTATTCTCACTTCTTTCTGGTTCCAAAGAAAACAGGGGACCTCCATCCAATCTTGGACCTCAGCGACCTCAATATGTCAGTCACCTACAAACACTGCTGCATAGTGACCCTCCCAGGCCTAATTCCCATACTGAAGAAGGATGCATTCTTGGTGTCCCTGGACATGCAGGATGCTTACCTGGCCATCCCCATCGCTCATGCGCACAGGAGGTTTCTGCGCTTCGAGTTTCTTGGCCACCACTATCAGTTCTGAGCGCTCCCTTTCAGGCTGTCACTGGCTACCAGGGTCTTTACCAAGTGCATGGCAGTCATGGCAGTGTCTCTGAGGAGACAGGGTCACTATGTGTTCCCGTACCTCGACGATTGGCTTCTCATGACCTCCTCCAAAGAGGCGCTGTTGATAGCTATCCAGCACACCCAGATTATTTTTCAGTCTCTGGGCATCCTAATCAACTACGAGAAGTCTCTCTTGGTACCATCCCAGAAACTGCAATTCATAGGGGCAGTTCTGGACACCACCCAAGGGAAAGCTTTTCTTCCCGAAGACAGAGCGGATCGCATCCAGTCCCTCATAAGGGACCTATCAGCGAAGAAGCCCGTCCCAGCCAGATTGGTCCTTCACCTGCTCGGACACATGGCTGCAGCATTCCAACAGTCCCGATGGCAAGGCTCCACATGCAGGTAACCCAGTGGATGCTCAGAGTGCAAGAGCATCTGCAGCAGCCAGTCAGAATCACGAAGGCCGTGGTTCGGGACTGGCATTGGTGGCTAGATCCAGGAACCCTCTCTATGGGGGTTCCATTCATAGTGCCATCCCCAGTGATAACACTCTCCACAGGTGCCTCAGGGCTGGGGTGGGGAGCACACTTGAACGGGGTGAGGTCTCGGGGAACATGGACTACTCAGGAAGCTCATCTCCTTATCAACATATTAGAGATGAGGGCGGTCCTTTATGCCCTGCAAGCCTTCCAGTCGGACATTCCACCGAGTACTCTCCTGTTACAGACAGATAATACAGCGGTGATGTATTACCTCAACAAACAAGGAGGCACACACTCCTATTCCCTCTGCAGGGAGGCCATGAGAGTGTGGAAATGGGAAATACGATACGGCGCAAACCTCATTGCATTTCACGTTCCCGGAGTGTACAATACCATCGCAGACAGTCTGAGTCATTCCCAGGCCAGAGTCCACGAGTGAGAACTTCTACAGGAGGTGGCAGAGGATCTGTTTCACAGATGGGGCACTCCAGAATTGGATTTGTTCGCGTCCCCATCCAACGCAAAATTGCCCAATTTTTGCTCGCTAGATCCAGGGCCTGGTGTTTTCTGGCGAGACGCATTGTCCCTCTCCTGGGCAGGCAGATTCCTCTATGCCTTTGCTCCCTTCCCATTGATCCAGAGAGTCCTTCTCAAACTTCGCGGGGAGCATGCAACGCTGATTTTGATAGCGCCATTTTGGCCCAGACAGATTTGGTTCCCACTTTTGAGTCACTTGTCCAGGGAACCTCCGCTTCCTTTGCCAAACAGCTCTCATCTGCTGTCTCAGGAAGATGGTTCACTAGTCCACCCGGACTTACGTTCACTGAACCTGCACGCTTGGCTCCTAGAGACATAGCCATTTTGCGACATGGGGTCTCGCAAGAGGTGGCAGAAGTACTTTCTGCTGCCAGAAAACCGGCGACACACGCTACATATGCCATGAAATGGCGTAGGTTTTGCCTGTGGTCTCAAGCACGCGGCTTCTCCCCTTTAGACTGTCCAGAGAAATTAGTTCTGGAATACCTGCTCTCCCTTTTTCAATCAGGGTTGGCTTACTCCTCGATTAAAGTGCACCTTTGTGCAATCTCAGCCTACCACGCCCCGATAGGCCAGCGCACAGTGGCACAGTTGGATACTTCCCGTGCCTTCTTAAGAGGAGTGCTCCACCTTAGGCCACCCGTCAGGGATCCTGTCCCTCCTTGGGACCTACCTTTTGTCCTGGAGCAGCTTACGCTGCCACCCTTTTAACCTGCTGCTGATTGTGAGCTGCGTTTTCTGTCGTGGAAAACGTTATATTTGGTTGCTGTTACTTCGGCGAGAAGAATCTCCAAACTACATGCTCTTGTGTGTAAGGAGCCTTATTTAATTTTTCACCAGGACAGGGTGTCCCTGAGGACGAATCCCAAGTTCCTGCCTAAGGTGGTCTCAGCCCTCACGCTTAACCAGGACATTGATTTACCAGTGTACTTTCCTAAGTACGCTAATCGAGGAGAAGCATTGCTTCACACCCTGGATGTTCACCGGTTTCTTAGATTTTATTTGACCAGGACCAAACAGCACTGCAAAACAGAACAGCTGTTTGTCTCTTTCGCTGAGAGGATGTTGGGAGATCCAGTCTCGAAACAGACCCTTTCTCGCTGGCTCATCCAGTGCATTTTCGTTTGCTACAGCAAGCAACAAAAACCCTTACCAGGTGTAGTTAAGGGCCATTCGACAAGGGGAGTGGCTACCTCCTTTGCAGCACTGAAAAACGTATCCACATCGGCCATATGTGCTGCAGCCACCTGGAGCTCAGTGCACACTTTTATCAGGCATTACAGCCTTGATATCGCCTCAAGGCGAAGAGCAGGTTTCGGCCTTGCTGCCCTGCAGGGCCTCCTGTCCTAGGCTCAGGACGTGTTGGTATCTCAGTATTGCCTCCTCCCAATGGCTTTTCAAGGCACCATTGCTTGGGAATCAGTCCTAATGGTGTAACCTGATGCAAGAGCTGTACCTCGAAGAAGATAGTACAGTTACGTAAGAACTTACCGTAGCAGTAGATCTTCGAGAACAGCTCTTGCAGCAGGTACCTTCCTGCCCACCATTCCCCCTTTGGAGGAGGTAAGTTCCAGCCTACGCTTAGATAGATCATTCTTAGTCTTGACCATCTGATGGCGGGTGCTCGGTCTCCCTTTCTGATGTCATCCAGCGGCCGGGAGTCTCCGGTGGAAGAACTGGGGATTCTGGTGGGACCAACCATAGTCATGAAAATGATCTGTTGTTCTTCAAACTCAAACTGTCAGATTCTTTACTCCGCCTCACTGAACAGTCGCTCCTGGGATTTCTCCTTCTGCTCGGTTCATTTTGTCGGTTAAAGTATAAAGTTTTCATTTTTAGCCGAATTTAAACCGCAACCGGCCGGTTCAAGCTCTATCTGTGGTATTTGTAAGTACTAGATAGGTTTTACATTACTTTCTGTGTGGAACTTGTAAACGGTTTCATTGGTTCGGTTTGAACCGATCAGGTTGTTTTTAATACATTATCTATCTTTAGAAGTGCGGTTCCCGGTTCTTATCAGTTCTAAAAAAAATGGATTTCTTTATGGTTTTAAAGTGCAATTCCATGCTGCAGTGGACTCTAATGATGTATCATCTAGAGTCATGGCTACATCTGTGGCTCTCTGTAGAATGGCTTGGCTCAGATGTACTAGCCTGTCATAGGATACCCAGACTAAGGCCATGGATTTTCCTGTTGTGGGCAACTCTCTGTTTGGGGAGCAAACAGAGAATTACATGAAGAAAATGGATGAATATAGGACCACCAATAGGAGTGCACAGGCCAAGGAAAGGCAGGCCACTCCTCAAAGGCAGCCTCCCAGGGGCAGGGGCAGGCCTTTTCATATGCCTTTTTACCAAGCCCAGGCCTCCTCTTCAGCTTATGCACAGAGGGGGTTCTTTAGAGGGAGAGGCAGACGGGGTGCAAGCAGACCTGCCTCTACCCCTCAGCCTAAAGCCCCTGCCAAGCAGGCACCCTGATGGGGTGCCCAGGGCTGATTCTCCACTACCTGTAGGGGCTGGCTGGCTTACTTTTTCCAGGACCGGTAGTCTCTAACATCAGAAAAGTGGGTCCTGGAAGTAGTAAGCCTGGGACTGGTTCTCAGCTTCAAAAAATTTCCAAAGATGAGAACCAGATCCTTTCCACCTGCAAATCCATCAGAGGCTCTTGCCCTAGAAGCAGAAGTCAATACCCTTCTGGCTCTCAGAGCTGTGGAAAGGGTTCCACCCCTACTCCAGGGCAAAGGATTGTACTCCAGATACTTCCTTACCCCAAAAAAGACAGGAGAATAGTGGCCCATCCTGGTTCTCAGGTACCTAAACAAGCACCTTTTAAAACCAAAATTCAAAATGGTGACTCTGGGAATTATTTTACCCTCTTTAAGGTCAGGGGACTGGCTAGTGTCCCTGGACCTCAAGGATGCCTATTTTCATGTTCTTATCAGAAGCTCCCATCTAAAGTACCTCAGATTCGAACTGCCCTCAGGCCATTACCAGTTCAGAGCAATGCCCTTCGGCCTCACATCTGCCTCAAGGGTATTCACAAAATGCCTGGCAGTAGCAGTTGCACACTTAAGAAGGCAAAAAATTGCCATCTTTCCTTACCTGGACGACTGGCTCATAGTTGGCCAGTCTCCAGACCAAGTCAGGTTACATCTTCAGGTAACTCAGCAACTGCTAACATCTCTAGGTTTCCTTCTCAGTCTTTCAAATTCAGTCCTAGAACCTGTCCAGCTTCTTACCTTCATAGGTGCAGAACTGAACACAAAAGAAGCCAGAGCCTTCCTTCCTCTGGACAGAGCAAGGACCCTGATTGCTCTAGCTTCTGCCTTCACCCTGCAGGTCTCTCGACCAGCAAGGCATTTTCTCCAGTTCCTGGGACACATGGCTGCTTCAACAGCAGTAGTGCAGGGAGCCAGATTTCAGATGAGGGACATCCAGTTCCATTTGAGAGCCTTTTGGTCTCAAAGGAGTTACCCTCTAACCAAATTAATCCCAGTGACTCGAACCCTGATCCAAGCCCTTCAGTGGTGGCAGGACCAGGGCAATTTGAGACAGGGGGTCCCCTTCACCCCTCAGTCTCACTCCTTAATCCTTACTACAGATGCATCCCTCTTGGGGTGGGGAGCTCATATGGGCGACCTCACTACCCAGGGATTGTGGTCCCCTCAGGAATCTCTGCTCCACATCAATCTGTTGGAACTCAGAGCAGTTTTTCTTGCACTTCAGGTTTTTTCCAAATCTGTTCAGAACAAAGTTATTCAGGTCAGAACAGACAATACCACCACAATGTGGTACATCAACAAGCAAGGGGGCACTCGGTCTACGGCCTTGTGCACCGAAGCAATGAAGTTGTGGTCTCTGGCTTACTCTCTGAACAGCTCCTTTGTAGCAGTTCACCTTCCAGACAAGGACAATGTCCTGGCAGACGCTCTCAGCAGGATTTCCCAGAGCCATCATGAATGGGCTCTGGATCCCCTAGTACTGGAGGTGGTATTTGCCAGATGGGGCACACCACAGATAGATATTTATGCAGCCCCAGACAATCACCAACTTCCCCTTTGTTGTTGCAGGCCCCCAGTGTTGGGCTCAGTCCCCCTGGATGCCTTCCTTCTCAGTTGGGAAGGGAAGTTTCTCTATGCCTTCCCCCCCCCTTCCCTCTCCTGTTCAAAGTGCTAGTCAAAATCAGATCTCAGCCCTGCAAGATGATCCTGATTGCTCCAGACTGGGCCAGACAGCCCTGGTACCCACTCCTTATATCCTTAGAAGTCCATCTTCCCCTGTGTCTTCCCAGGAATCACAATCTGTTAACCTGTGCTCAGGGAAGAGTTTGGTACCCGAACCTCAGATCTCTCAATCTCAAGGCCTGGCTCTTGAAGAGTTAGAGTTTGCTGACCTACACCTCTCCCAAGGTGTATTAGATATCCTGAAGGCTTCTAGGAAGCCTTCCACCAGGGCTACTTATAATTCCAAATGGAAGAGATTTTCTATATGGTGCTCCACAAAGCGTATTCCCCCAGAATCTGCTGTTTTTTCCACGGTCTTGGACTATGTGGTCCATCTAAATGCTTTGGAGCTGAGACCAGCTACCCTAAAAGTGCACCTGGCAGCCGTGTCTGCTTTCTTATCAGTAGGTTAACCGTCTTCTCTTTCAGCCCATCCTGTTTTCTCCAAGTTTTTCAAAGGGTTGCTTCACACCAACCCCCCATTCAGGGATCCTGCCCCTGCCTGGGATCTTAACATTTGCATTGCCCAGCTTATGCAACCCCCTTTTGAGTCCTTGTCTTCAGCAGAGCTTAAGTACTTGACTTGGAAAACTGTGTTTTTGGTAGCCATCACTTCTGCCAGACGCATAAGTGAGTTACAAGCAATGTCAGTGGAGCCTAATTTTATCTCCTTTCACAGAGATAAGGTAGTCCTCAGAACTAACAGAAAATTCTTGCCTAAGGTGGTTTCAGATTTCCACCTTAATCAATCTATGTCTCTCCCTGTGTACTTCACTGACCATTCCTCCTCTGGCTAGAGGAGGTTGCACAGTTTAGATGTCAGAAGATCCCTTAGCTACTACATAGATCGTACCAAGGGTCACAGGTTTGACTCCCTCCAACTGTTCCTCACTTATGGTGAGGTTGGCAAAGGGAAACCTGCCACCAAAAGATCCATTGCCAGGTGGATTGTCTCTTGTATCCAATTCTGCTATGAAAAACTGAGTAAGGTTCCTCCCTCAGGCCTGAGTGCTCACTCTACCGGAGGTACAGCTGCGTCTCTGGCTGCTGCCAGGGACATCCCTATCCTGGAGATATGTCAAGCAGCTACCTGGAAAACAGTTCACACTTTTACCAAGCATTACTCCCTGGACATCCAGGCTAAGAGTGATGCTCGGTTTGGCACAACTGTGCTTCAGAGCCTATTTCCTAAGTAGGTTCTGTCCCTCCTCCATGGAGGTACTGCTGTGTAGTCTGCATATGTCATAATTTAGCAAGACTTCATGTTGTTTGAAGAAAAAATGACTCACCTTAGTAATGTTGTTTCTTCTAATGGAGTCTTGCTATATTATGACCTCCCCCCTTGCCTGCCCCTCTCAGAACCTTTACTTTTGGGATGTGGGTGGGCAGTGCAGTGTTGGCACTTAGTGTATGCCCACCTTGTTTTTCACCCCTCCTTTCTGGGGTGACCTGTGTTGTGTTTGTCATTTTTTGGGTCTCCTGACTTGAGTCTTTGTTTTGACACCAAAAAATGTGTTTATATAATTAGTAGCCAGTTGGCTGGTGTAGGTTTACAGCTTCCACACAGAGTTTTAGTGAGTTTTGCTCATAAAGATCTGACAGTTTGTGTTTGAAGAACAACAGAGTTTTCAACTGAGCTCGAGCTCAAAGTTCCATGCCTGGCATGGAAAGTTAACTCTTTCACCTCCGGAGCAGTTCGAAGGTTGGGACTCGCTGCATATGTCATAATATAGCAAGACTCCATTAGAAGAAATGACATTACTAAGGTGAGTAATTTTTTCTTATGTACTATGCCTGACGTCGGGGGCAGGACCGACGTCGGAGGCGGTCCCCGCTGAAGACTGCTAGCTAGAAGATTTCCGTGGGGTCCTGACACCTGCCAGCTTCAGTCCTAATGGTGTAACCTGCTGCAAGAGCTGTTCTCGAAGATCTACTGTTACGGTAAGTTCTTACGTAACTGTACTTTTCCTATAATTTATCCACGATAGCCCAGCACTTATTTAAAGTCTTTTTTTGTTTGTTTTTTGTGGTGTATTGCTTCTACTCGGTTTTACAGCTAGACGAAGTGAAGCACATGCTGGTATACTTGTTTGTTCTTACCCCAGGAATCTCTGTCTCTCTCTCTCTTATACTTTCATTCTGTACATGCATTATTATCCATGGAGACTGTTGTGAGACCCAAGAGACAATGCTGTTCTAAGAACTGAATCTTAGAATCTGTTTTGAAAAACTCTGCTGCCCCCTTCAGTTCTGGCAGTTGTCAGATTTGTTTCTTTCTTCAGAGAGAAGTCGACCCAAGAGTAGCTCTAGTCCTCCAGTCATGTTATTATTTTAAAATTATTAGAAATCAGTATATTTTTAAGTTTTTAAACTTTTCTGTTAATACTCTGCTTTGGTATTTTATTTTTGTTCATTACACTGGCTGACTAATTCCCGCTCTGAGTCGAAGGAACTGGAGACTTCTTTGTCCACCTTATTTGTTAATTTACTAATTTTACCATTTACCTCCCGTATTTTGCAGCTGCATAGCTAAAGCTATGCATGACATATTGCTGTTACGTAGTATGAGAATGTGTTCTGAAAGCACATGACCACCTAGACTGTTTCTTTCCATAATGGAGCTGAAGCACATACGGTTCTCTCCATTCACAACAGTTTCTTTGCCTCCCCTTCCCTCCACCACCACACTGTTTTCTCACCCTAGGAATTCTCCAATATTCATAACTCTTGCAGTCAGCCTTTAAGATAGAACTGCCCGGAGGTAGAATGTATGCTAATGATGGAATCATTGGCTTGTGTCATTTTTCAAATGCTGCCCTTATTAACTTCCAGTGTTATAACACTTCAGATTTCATTCTCTGCCTGAGAAGTATAGATGCCTCGGTGTCCTCAACAGTTGTTCCCGTCATGCTAATTTCATATAAACTTAGGTATCTTCTTATATTTTTTCATTCCCTGCCCTTATCTTCAGTTTATTTAACCGCTAGCTGCTTTAGGATATTTTTGTGTTATTTTCTCAGTTTGGGATAACCAGGGGTGGGGGAGGCGAGCTTTTAAGTGTTTCTGAGGGTTTTTTTAATGTAAAACTCCTGTTAGTTTTTTATTTAGTTTTAGTTATTTCATTGTAAATTGAACCACTAAATTTATTAAGGTAACCGATAATCTTGGCTTCCAGATTACCAATTCCTGATTCCTGTTGGAACTTTTGCTGGTTCCCAAGCTAATTGCAAATGGCTAAAAACCCTTTAAATTTAAAAATCTTTTTGTGGTTTCTATTTTTATAATGGTTTTAATTATGTCAGATAAACCAAAGAAGAAAACTGGTGAACCTGGTTTCAAGAATTGTACCCAGTGCGGGAAGTCTTTGCCAAGACAGACAAACATTCCATATGAGTTGACTGCATTGCCGAGGACCATTTTTCTACTGATTGCGACATCTGTAAAACCTTTTCTACTAAGATGGTAGAAGAATGTCTGGAAAGGTCACAGAAAAAATTGGTAAAAGGGTTCCTCGGGCTCCGACCATCTGACAGTCACTCTCTAAACAAGTGAGTGAATGCGCAGAACTTTAACAAAAACACCCTTGATAAGGGTGTCTAGGGAAAAAGACCCCCAGAACCCTGTGACTCTCTGGTTCCACTGAAGAAAACTAAAATGACTAAACACATTGCACCCCCTGCCAGTAGGCCTAAGGGAACTTGTACTGTGTCTGTAATGATGCCTTCACCTGAAGAAATTGTTCAGGCTTTTAAGGTTATTCAAGAGTTACAGTGGTTAGCACCAGTCCCTGTCCCCCCTACTTCGCAACAAACTCTTACCAGACAAGCTACCCCTTCTACACAACCCACGAGGGCTGAGAGGCTGAGGATTATGTGGAGGATGAAGATATTGAACCAGAAGTGTCCCCTGAACAGGAGTTTGGGACTCCTGTTAGAACAACTGAAGATTTCTCATCCCATTTTTCTTTTGTGAGAAAAATGGTGGTTGCAGTGGATATCACTCCCAGTGAGGCTGTGGAAGATGAAGAAAGGACAGAGTACCTGGAAATGATGGGACTCACACTTATTAAAAACTGCTGTACCCTATACACACATTTTTCAAAAAGGGTGTTTTTAAAATTTTGCAAACTCATACTTCTATGTCCCCTGTGGGAAAAGGTTGGGGAGGAAATACTGAACCATCTGGACAAGGAAGGTGCTGGATTTTTATTTACCTATCCTGACCATCAGGGAGTGACACAAACCACAGCCTGTGACAGGGCAACACTGCCTCTAGCCTCCCATCCTCCTGAAAAGGACTCCAAAATGATGGGCTGGATATAGGATAGTAGATAAGAAACTATGCACAACCAGTGTGTTGTGCCACCAAGAGGTTCTGATTCCTTGTGATCTTGAGAGCAAAGCTTGAGAGATCCATGGGAATCAAATCCCTGAGGTGGCACAACACACTAGTTGTGTATAGGTTTGCCCATCTGCTATTTTATATAATGTATGGTGGCCATTCTAATAACACCTATTGTTTTTGCACCGAAAATACAAATTCAAATCAGCCCTTTCCACAGTGTGTGCTGGTAGATAGTGTCGATGCTGGGGTGGGGATGTGAAGTTACTAGACAGCAGACATCCATCATTTAGTGTCAGCCTTGTATTGGTTGCTGAACCTGTATGGGTGGAATATAAAAAAAAACCAAAAACATAGCACCTGATTTCCTTACTTAACAAGAAGAGAAAACCAGGAGGAGACATGATGTGTACAATAAGTTAAACTTAGATAGCTGGTTGATCCTGCAGTTCAGTTTTAACACTAAATATCTGATCGATCCTGCAGGTCTAAATCACTCCTGAATTGTGCAGAACCGGGTGATCATGTTGCTGACACTAGTGCCATGACTATCATCTGGTTGAGCCTGCTGTTTTTGTGGCAGTCGGTGTACACTGATCGCCATAGAAACAGCAGGCTCAACCAGATGTTGAAAGGTTGTTCTGATGCATTACAGACATCACTACTGTAGCACAACAGCATTTTTGAGCCAGCTGAATTCAGGGGACAACAGCGTTCCACCATACACTATGAAAGGATATCCATCTGCCTCCCTGGCTATTAGGCAGGCCTAATATGCAGCACAGTATCAGAAGACACTGTGGCAGTCTGTTCTGGACATGTCCAGGAAAGCCCAGCCTGGTCTCTCAGAGGATTTGGCCAAGACTGCCAGGTGTGGGTTGGAGGCTGCTAAGTATCAGTTCGAAATGGCAGTGGATTCAAATGACATGGCTGCCAGATGGATAGCAAACTCTGTATGTTTGAGGAAATTTGCATAGCTCAGGGCCACAAACCTCACTCAAGTCACCCAAAATAAAGCTATGAACTTCCCCATAGAAAATAATTCTCTCTTTGGGGATAAGGCAGAGGCTCATATGAAAAAGGTGGATTAATACAAAGCCACCTATAAGAGCAACTCTGCTGAATAAAGGCTGTCTCCTTCCACCAGGCACTATGGAAGGGGAGACAGGAGTAGATCTCCCTACAGCAGGCCTTTTTACCAGGCCCAGGCTGTTCCACAATGCCAGCAGTACTCTCAACAAACAGGGTACTTAAGGGGCAAGGCCAGAAGGGGATCCAGGTGAGGTTCCCAGACTCGTTAAACTCAGTCCCAGGCAAAACAGACTCTCTGACTCCATTGTCAAGACCCCTTCCCCACTACCAGTAGGGGGCAGACTGGCTTCTTATTTTCAGGCTTGGAAGAACATCACCACAGAAAAGTGTGGTCCTGGAAGCTGTGAGTCAAGGTTTGTCCCTAAGCTTCAAATCCTTCTCAAACCTAAGATCCAATGTATTCAACCAGCTTCCATAGCAGAAAGGAAGCTACTGGAAAAGGAGGTTCAAAACTGGTTGCTGTCAAAAGCAGTGGAATCTGTGCCTTCACAGCAAAAGAAGAGAAGGGTTTTTTATTGTATGTAACATAGAAACATAGAAGTTGACGGCATATAAGGACTGCAAGGCCCATCCAGTCTGCCCATTTCTTTTTCTACCTTATAAATGTGCCATCGGTCTTTGCTCTGTCAGTGGCCTATCTAGTCACACTCATCTATACTGCTCCCTTATGCCTATCCCATGCCTGTTTTAAGCACTGCACTGTATTCATATCCACCACTTCCTGAGGTAGGCCGTTCCATGCATCCACCACCCTTTCAGTGAAAAAGAACTTCCTCACATTATCCCTTAATCAGCCGCCCTCTAATCTCGTGCTGTGTCCTCTTATCCTGCTATTTTTCGTATACTGAAACATAATACTCTTTCATCTTGTTAATGCCCTTAAGGTGTTTGAATGTTTCCGATCATATCACCTCTCTCCCTCCTTTGCTGTAGGGTATACATATTGCTCTCCATTAATCTGTCCTCATATGTTTTCTGATGCAGTCCCTGCACCATTTTGGTTGCCCTTCTCTGGACTGCCTCAGTTTGGTTAATGTCCTTGTGAAGGTGTGACCTCCAGTACTGCATACAGTACTCCAGATGGGGCCTAATCAGTGTCTTGTAAAGAGGGATTATTACCTCCCTCTTCTGACTTGTGATACCCCTACTAATACACCCTAACACCCCCTAGCCTTATCTACTGCTTTAGTGGTCTGCTTGGATGATTTCAGGTCATCAGTGATGATGATGCCCAAGTCTCTTTCTTCCCTTGTGACTGGCAGTAACTCCCCTCCCAGCCTATAGGTGGCTTCAAGGTTTCTCTTCCCTATGTGCATGATCTTACTTGTCTTTGAATTAAACCCCAGTTGCCATGCTTCTGACCATTTTGCTAGTTTATCCAACTCTCTTCTCATTCTGTCCACTACATCTGGATCATCTACTCTGTTGTAGATCTTGGTGTCATCTGCAAACAGACAAACCTTACCCTCCAGTCCATCTGCAGTGTCACTGATGAACATATTGAAGAGGACTGGCCCCAGGACTGATCCCTAAGGTACCCCATTTGCGACTTGCATCTCTTCTGACTGTATACTGTTTACCACCACTCTCTGTTTTCTGCCCGTCAACCAGTTTGCCACCCAGTTGACCAACTTCTGACCCACCCTGAGCCTACCCACCTTATTAATCAATCTTCTGTGTGGAACAGAATTGAAAGCTTTGCTGAAGTCAAGGTAGGCGACATCACCTTTGGTCCACCACTCTGGTTGCCCAGTCAAAGAAATCTGAGATTAGTTTGACAGAACCTTCCTTTTGTAAACCCATGCTGTCTTGGATCCTGTGCTCCTATGGATTCCAGGTGTTGCATTATCCTTTCCTTAAGCAGTGCCTCCATAATTTTGCCCACTACTGAGGTAAGACTGACTGATCTGTAGATCCCTGCCTCCTCCCTGCTACCACTCTTGTGGAGCAGGATCACATGAGCCCTTCTCCAGTCTTCTGGGACATCTCTTGTGCTCAGATAGTCACTAAACAGTTCTGATAATGGCTCTGCTAGTTCCACCTTTAGCTCCTTTAGTACCCTGGGATGTATGCCATCAGGTCCAATTGCTTTGTCCACTCAGAGTTTATCAAGCTCTTGTAGGACCCTTTCTTTTGTGAAGGAACTAGTGCTCACCCCCCCCCCCGTGTCCCTGGTGCTGAGCTGTGGGCCTTGCCCTGCCTTCTCTTCAGTAATTACTATGAGGTATTGCCTTACAACAAAGAAAAATTGGGAGTGGTGGCCTGTTCTAGACCTCAGACTGTTAAACAAGCATTTGACAAAGCCAAAGTTCAAAATGATGACCTTGACAATGATTCTGCCAACACTCCAAAAAGGAGCTTAGTTGGCATTCCTGGACCTAAAATATACAAACATATGAACATACAAAATTACCAGCAGTTACAGGCCATTCGTTCTATCTAGTCTGCTCAAGTGTGCAGCCCTTCAATCCATTAGACTGTAGCTACCCCCCATATGTCCCCCATATCTCTCACCTCCTCTTGATTTGTACTCTCCCCTTGAATCTCCCCTACCCCCTCTTGATGCCCCCAACACTCTGCAGTGATACAACTTCCTCTGGTAGAGCATTCCACCCTGCTACCACCCTTTCTATGAAGTAGTGCCTCCTCATTTCCCCTCTTAAACCTGCCCCTTCCAGCTTCATAGAGTGTCCCCTGGTTTCCCTTCCACCTTTCAGATTGAACATATACCTGGTGTCTACTTTGTTCAAACCCTTCAGGTACTTGAAGGTCCCAATCATATCCCCTCTCTCCTTTCTTTCCTCCAGGGTATACATATAGAGCTCTGTCAGTCTCTCCTCATTTGGTCTGTCCCCCAGCCCGAGGATCATTTTTGTTGCCGTGTGCTGTTTCCCCTCCAGTAGTTTGATGTCCCTTTTCAAGTAGGGGCTCCAGAACTGCACGCAGTACTCAAGGTGTGGTCTCACCAGGAACCTGTACAGGCACAAAATGACCTCCCCACTTCTAGAAGCATCCCCCCCTTGCTATGCAGCTTAGTATCCTGTTTGCCTTCGCTACTGCCTTCCTGCACTGAGCAGAATGGTTCATCCCCCCAGATGCCAACACTACCAGATCCTTCTGCCCCTTGGATTTTGTTAATGGGACACCCTCCAGACAGTAATTGTGTCCTGGGTTCTCGCCTTCTAAATGCATCACTTTCCACTTTTTGGCATTGAAACCAAGCTGCCAAGTGTGAGACCATTCCTCCACTTTTATCAAATCATCCTAAAGTACTTTTGCTCCCTCCTCCCCATCTACCTTGGCACAAATATTTGTGTAATCTGCGAAGAGACTGATCTTGCTTTTAACCCCCACTGCAATGTCTGCTATGAAAATGTTAAACAGAGCCAGTCTCAACACTGAGCCCTGTGGTACACCACTTGTTACTGCCCTGGGTTCATATATCCCCCCCCCCCACACCACCACCACTACTACTACTACTACTACCTTCTGCTGTCTATCCTGTAGCTATTTCTTGACTCATCTTACCTATTGCTTAATTCCACAGCCCCACAAGAGAGTCTCGCAGAAAATGTCTCAGGTTCAGACTCCCTTCAAGTCAATATCTGATTTCAAAAATGACATTCAGTCTCATTTTAACCCAAGAGTGTTCACAGAGTGTTTGGCAGTAATGGTGGCACACCTGCGAGGGTTAGGTGCCTTTGTATTCCCATGTCTAGATGATTGACTGGTGGCAGTAAGAAACTTACTATAACAGGTAAGGGAACATCTGCAGCTCACTCAGGACCTCTCAGAGTCCTTAGGGTTTCTGATAAATCACAAAATGTCTGTCCTCCTACCTGCACGGATACTGCAACTCATAGGAGCAGAGTTGAATACCCTGATGGGCAGGGCCTACCTGCCTCTGGACAGGGTAAGAAACATTTTGCAATTTGTGGGCTCCTTAAGCTTGAACAGACCAAAATCTGCAAAGCAGTTTCTGCAGTTACTGTACCATATGACTGCAGCTACTGGCACAGTCTTGGGGGTCCACTTTCCAGATGAGGGATGTGGAGTTCCACCTCAGAGCACACTGATGCCAAAGAAGGGCTCCCCTCTCAAAGCAGTAACAAAAACATTACAACAGGCCCTTTGGTGATGGAAAGAGGATGCCAACCTAAAGGAAGGGGTTCCTTTTCAACAAGGGCTCCCATTAGTGGTTCTCACAACAGATGCTTCACTATTAGGGTGAGGTGCCCATCTGGGAGATCCCACCACCCACGGTGCATGGTCAAGTGTAGAGTCACTCCAGCATATAAGTCTAGTGGAGCTCTGAACAGTGTTGCTGGCACTACGGGACTTCACCCCACTAGTGCAGGGAAGGGTGGTACAGATCAGAAGAGACAATACCAGCACAATGCACTACATAAAAAAGCAGAGAGGAACAAAGTCAGGCCCTCGGTGCACACAAGGCAGGAAAATATGGAGCCCAGCCTACTCCTTATGAGCTTTCCTTCAAGTCATCCATCTGCCAGGGAAGGACAACACTCTGGCAGATGTACTCAGTCAAATCAACCAGGTCTATCATGAATGGGCCCTCAACAAGCAGATGTTGGAAGTAATTTTCAAAAGATGGGATACTCCAGAGATAGATCTCTTTGCATTCTATGAGAACCACCACTTGCCAAGGTACTGATCAAGCAACTAGCCTAGGGGAGACGTCCCCTAGATACTCTGGCCTTGGATTGGTCAGGCATGCACCTGTTTGCCTTCCCTTCTTTCCCTTTAGTTTTCAGGGTCTTGATCAAACTCAGATCCCAACCAGCATCAATGATCTTGATAGCACCAGACTGGCCCAGGCAGCCATGGTACTCTCTGCTGCTCTCCATGTCTGTAGCTAACCAATACAGCTTCCTCGTAGGCACAATCTTTTAACCTCCATTCAAGGCAGGATCCTGTATGCAAACCTCAGATCCCTCCAATTCAAGGCATGGCTGTTGAAGACTAAGAGTATGAAGGCTTGCATCTCTCAGGGAGTGTTTTGAATGTCCTAAGAAGTCACAAAAAGCCATCTACTAAGAAAACCTATGCTTTGAAGTGGAAAAGGTTTTCTATTTGGTGTTCCACCAGTAATGTGGTACCAGCAAAGGCAGGGATTCTAGCATTGCTGGACTATACTACTCATTGCATTCTTTGGGCTTGTAGCCCACAACTTTGTAGTTCTACCTAACTTCAGTATGTGCTTACATTTCAGATGGGAAAGGTGCCTCCTTGCCATCTAATCCTATCTTCAAGAAATGTTCAAAGGTCTGGCCCATCTTCACCCCCTCATAGGGAACCAGTGCTAGTTTGAGACTTGAGTGTCTGTGTAGCCAAGCTCATGAGTTCCCCATTGGAGCCTATGGCCTCAGCTCAGTTGAAATATGTCACATGGAAAACAGTTTTCCTAGTGGCAATAACCTCTGCCAGAAGAATGTATGTTAGTAAGTAAAACTTTATTTTTTTTATAGCGCCTTTCCAAAGCCACGGCTCTTCATAAAAAGTATAACATATAAACATAGCAATAATAAAACAATATAACAATTAGTTAAAAATCCTCAGGGAAGGCTAGCTTGAAAATGTATGTTTCAGCATAGACTTAAAACTCTCAATGGTCAGGCGTTCACTTAACCAACAAGGCAGAAAATTCCACAGCGTGGGTGCTGCAAAAGAAAAAGCACGAGCAACCGAAGATTTTAACTGAACCCTAGGAAACATAGAAACATAGAATTTGACAGCAGATAAGGACCGCATGGCCCACCCAGTCTGCCCATTTCCTTGCCTACTGGATAAGCTGCAGATCCTAGTTAACCAGCAACCTACTTCTTTCTACCCCCAACCCCTAGAATTGCCTTATGACTGTCCCATACATGCTTGAATTCCACCACTGTTTTTGACTCCACGACCTTCCTCCGGAAGGCCATTCCATGCATCCACAGCCCTCTCTGAAAAAATACTTCCTTAAATTACCTCTGAGCGACCCCCCATCTTCAAATTGTGCCCCTTGTTCTTGCACCTCTTGTTTTGAAAGATGCTACCCTCTTGGACTTTGTTGATTCCCTTGAGGTACTTGAAAGTTTCTATCATGTCCCCCCTCTCCCTCCTTTCCTTGAGGCTATACATATTAAGCTCCTTAAGTCTCTCTTCATATGTCTTCCGGTGTAGACCCTGCACCATTTTAGTTGCCCTCCTCTGGACAGCTTTCATCCTGTCTATGTTTTTGCGAAGACTGGGTCTCCAGAACTGCACACAGTACTCCAGATGGGGTCTGACCAGCTGTCTGTACAGAGGGATAATAACTTCCTGTTTTCTACTGGTGATGCCTCTCCCTATACATCCCAGTATCCCCTCAGCCCTCCTTGCTGCCCTCTCATATTGCTTGCCCACCTTTAGGTCATCGGATATGACTACCCCAGGTCCCTTTCCATTTTTGTTGTTGTTAGTATCGCACCCCACATTGTGTACTCTTCCCCTGGGCTTTTGTTTCCCAGGTGCATTACCTTGCACTTCTTAGCATTGAATCTAAGCTGCCATACATTTGACCATTCCTCTAACCTTGCCAAGTCCCTTTTCATCCTTTCCACCCCACCTTGTGCATCAACTCTGTTGCAGATCTTTGTGTCATCTGCAAAGAGACATACTTTTCCTTCCAGTCCCTCTGCAATGTCGCTTATAAAGACACTGAAGAGCACCAGTCCTAATACTGAACCCTGCGGTACCCCACTAGTAACCCCCCTTTCTTCAGAGTGGACTCCATTTACTATTACTCTCTGTGTCCTATTCTCCAGACAATTTTTTACCCAGGCTGTCATCTTGGGACCCACTCCCAGGCTAGTTAACTTGTATATTAATCTTTTGTGTGGGACTGTGTCAAATGCCTTGCTAAAGTCTAAGTAGGCCATGTCCACAGCCCTCCTGATCTACTACTTTGGTCACCCAGTCAAAGAAATCTATCAGATTTGTCTGGCATGACCTTCCCACTGAATCCATGCTGCCTTGGGTCCTGTGCCCTCTGGCCTCTAGATATTCGACAGTTCTTTCCTTCAGAAGTGATTCCATCATTTTCCCTACCACTGAGGTTAAACTAACAGGTCTGTAGTTTCCTGCTTCTGCCTTGCTCCCACTTTTGTGAAGGAATCACATCTGCCATCCTCGGTACCACCCTATCCTCCCATGATTTGTTAAACAGGGTAGTCAGTGGTGTCACTAATTCCACCCTTAGTTCTTTTAGAATTCTGGGATGAATCCCACCAGGCCCCATTGCTTTGTCCACCTTCAATTTTAAGAGTTCTTTCAGAACCCTTTCTTCTGTAAATGGGCTGGTATCAACTTATGTATCCAGAGTGTTTCTACTGTTTGTTTTAGGTACCTCCCCCTCTTCCTTTGTAAATACTGAGCAAAAATATTTGTTTAGTATCTCTGCCTTTTCACAGTCACCCTCTGTCCACCTCCCCCATTAAGCCTCACTATCCCTCCCTTGGTCTTCCTTCGCTCCCTGATGTACCTATAAAAGGTTTTATCCCCCTTCTTAACTGAGTTGGCTATCTCTTCCTCAGTTTGGGCCTTTGCTGTTCTGACTGCCTTCCCAGCTTCCTTTTGCTTTAACTGATACAGTTCTCTGTCCTGGTCCTTCTGTGATTCCTTGTACTTCCTGAAAGCTTTCTTTTTCTCTTGAACCTTCACTGCACTTCCTTTGAGAACCATAGTGGTTTCTTACATCGTTTAGTTTTGTTTAGTTGCTTCACACAAAGGCTTGTTACCTCTGTGATGGCAGTTTTATTGTTCCCATTGTTCTTCACCTCCTTCCTGCCCATTTGCTAGTGCATTCCTTAGGGACTCACCCATTTTGGCAAAGTCAGCCCTCCTAAAGTCCAGTACCTTTGCCTTTGTATGGCTTGACTCTATTGCTGTGTTTATTGTGAACCATACTGTTCGATGGTCGCTAGTTCCCAGACGGCTACCCACTTCCACATCTGTGATCCTCTCTTCATCTCCATTTGAGAGAACCAGGTCTAAGATTGCTCCCTCTTGAGTGGGCTCCAGTACTAGTTGTCTAAGGCATGCCCCCTGTAGGGCATCTAGAATAACCCCACTCTTCGAAGTGGCAGCTGCAACTGCACTCCAGTTAACATCTGGCATATTCAGATCGCCGATCAGCAATATCTCCCCTTTTTCTGCCTTACTAAGTATACTTTCTATCATTTCCTTGTCCATTTCCTCCCCCTGAGAAGGGGGTCTGTATACAACCCCTGTGCGGATTGTGGTGCCATTGCAGGTCTCCAAATTTACCCACAGTGCAAAAAGCACGAGCAACCAAAGATTTTAACTGAACCCTAGGAATCTCTAGCAATCCCTCATGGGTGGATCAGAGAGGATGAAGAGGGCAACTCTGAGTCAGGAAATCTTTCAGATAACCAAGTCCCTGTTCATGTAGGGCTTTGAAGATTAGCAAGCCGACCTTATAGGTGATCTGCAACTGAACAGGCAGCCAGTGCAGTCTGAGCAGCACAGGTGAGATATGGCTGAACCTTGATGTACCAGCCAAGAGTCTGGTTGCAGTATTCTGCACTAGCTGCAGGCAGCTGATATGAACCCCAGGAAGCCCTAGGTAGAGTGCATTGCAGTAGTCCAAGCAGGTGTTGACGAAGGCATGGACCAGTGTTAGAAGTTCATCTGGCAGAACCAGGTGTTTCACCTGAGCGATATTCTTCAGTTGCTAAAAAGAGGATTTAACCATGGTTGACACCTAAGATTTCAGGGTCAGGCCATCATCAAAAATAATGCCCAGGTTATGTACCTGATCTGAGGCTGTGAGCTGAACACTATTAAGCCATAAGCCTGATGTCTGCCCAGCCCCAAACCCACCCCGGATGATCTGGATCCACATCTAACACTTCAGTCTTGTCCAGATTCAGTCTTAGCAAGCTGGTGCTCATCCAGTCCTTGATTTCAGCAAGGCAGTTATTTAGCACAGATACTGCATCAACCTGTCCCAGCAGAAAGACATATACAATTGAGTATCATCTGCATAGCAGTGAAAACTCAAACTGTATTGCCTAATGATATCTCCCAATGGTAGCATGTACACTGCAAACAGCATTGGTGCTAATATGGAGACCAGTTACAGCCCACATGAGAGAGGGAGGGTGTCAGAGGAATAAATTCCATTGACCACCCTGAGACCTGCCTGCGTGGAATGACTGAAACCATAGACCTGCCCATGAGGAATGATTGAAACCATTCCGAGAGTGTTCTTGACAGCCCACACAAAAGCTGCAAGGATTTCAAAAGCATACCATGATCTATGGTGTCAAATGCCACAGAGAGATTGAGAAGCATCAAGATGGTACAAGCCTTTGGATCTCTTGCCATTAGGAGGTTATTCAATACCCAGACAAGTGCTGTCTCAGTGCTATGTTGCTTCCTAAATCCAGACTGGAGAGCTTCATAGATGTGGGTCACAAGGTGATCATCCACTTGCAATGCAACCACCTTCTCAATAACCTTGCCCACAAAGGGCAGGTTAGAGACAGGTCAGCAGTTAGCTGGGCAGTCAGGATCCAAAGTTTTTTTTTTCAGGAGTTGTCATTTGACCACCTCCATAAGGGGTCAGGAAAGACCCCCCCCCCCTTTCCAAGGAACTCCAGACTGTTTCAACTAGGATGGGTAGATAACATCTAAACAACCCACTAACAGGAGAGTAGGGCTGGGATTCAAACTATAGCTGGTTGAACAAAAAGTCTGGATGATCTTCACAATGTCCATGAATTCCAGCTGGCTGAAGTCTGGCCAGATAGACAGAGTGCTCCCCACCTCCCACCAGCCTCTGCAACTCCTTGTAGGGAGGGCAGGGCTAATACTGGACCTGATGCTGGCAACCTTGTCTGCAAAGAATCGAGCAAGCTCCTCACATTTAGCCTGGGAAAAGGCTCCACCAGACCAAAGACAGATTGGCTTTTACAATCTGTCAACAGTTTAGAAGAGCTGAGCCGGTCGATTCTGCACAGCAGAAATTTCCGTAGACAGAAATTCTGCCTTCTTGTGAGTGAGTTCTGATTGATAGCCCTTATAATGTTCCATCAGTCAAAGCCTGTCACCCTCTAGCCTAGATTTCCATCATGTTCTCTCCATCCTTCGACCAACTCACCTCAGCTCCTTCAAGGAACCAGCAAGCCAAGAGTTTCTTAGGTGAAGAGTGAGTGACCAAACATGAACAGGAGCAGTTCAGTCCAGGGCATGTCCTAGCACCTTATTATAGGCCAGTACTAGACCCCTTCAACTCATGCTTACACCAAACAATCCCGATAGGTCAAGGATTACTGACAGACCATCTGGAGTCAATCCCCTTAAAGGGCAGTACTGGACCATCTCCATAGGGGCAGGTACATTGGCTGAGTCCCAAAACTGAACCCTGTGGTGTGATGGTCAGACCAAATGATTGGTTCCACCCCCAAGTCAGTGATCTCCATCCCCAAAAGAAATATAAGATCCAACAAGTGACCCCCAATATGGGTAGAGGAGGTGACCACCTATGTAAGGCCCAGCAATGTCATCAGCTCGAGGAGAATGTTACCAAACTGCGAGAGTTCATTGTTGACCCAGGCACAGAAGTCCCACAGAACTATCCATCTGGGGGATTCCAAAACCCTGTTGACAATAAAGTCTGCTATCTCATGCAGGAATTTTCCACCATTACCTGGTGGATGGTAGATGAAGAGTATCCTGCAGCCTACACCCTTCCCCAAGAAACACTGAAAGGATCTGGTGAGCCCTACAGGAATATCCTCAAGGCTCAATTCGATCTTAAAAATAATGGCTACACCCCCATCCCTACAATCCATTCTCGGATGGTGTGCCACCAAGACCCTGGCCGGAACAGCAGAAGCCAATACAGGGCCTGCATTTTCACCCAGCCAGATCTTGGTGATGCATGCCAGATCTACCAATCCAACAAGATCAGCTGTAATAGCCATCTTATTACTAACAGATCTGGCAGCACATAACACTGCCCAAGTGGGATAGGATATTGAGGAAGACGTTGGCTCCTGCCCACTTACTGCAGAGCCCTTGGGTATGAGGACAAGACAAGGAGTACCTCTGTCCTGGTACCATTTTGCCCTAGGGTGTCTCCCAGTCCCTTATTACCCCAATTAGCTCTCCCCTTTCTCTTCCCCCACCTTACCCAGTTCTCCCCTTTCTTCTTTACCTCTTAACAATTCCTAGCACACTAAATTGTAATCAGGTCTCTGTTGGTGAATAGGGACACTCAATAGAGTGCATTTCTCTGAGTCTGGTGGAGAAATACTGCCTGACCATCCTTGAACCATCTGAGCCAATTCCCAGCCACTACAAAAGCAGCACAGCAAACCATAAAATTACTCATGCTCTCATTAACACTTTCCCACCCACTTACATCCTCTTATCCTAGCAAATAAAATATACAATAAAATAGTTATAGCTGAGTAGAAAGCCAATTAGGAAAAAATAAAACATCCTAAATCTATGAATTTTGAATTTTGACCCAGAGAGCTCCCACCTCTCAGGTAATAACCAAAATAGTCCTTCACCAACCACCTCTCACGTAGAAGGGAGAAGGTACAAACTTAGTTTGATGTAAATTAATTCTAAGTCCAACAGTCATTGCCCATAAACTGAAGAGATAATCCTAAGTAAATCAAAAACAGTATACATTTAAACATATTAAAATTATACAATATCAGAAGTTGGAAAGGTCTGACCATGTGTGGAATCAAATTATTCTCCTTTGTATACCACCAATCACTGTTTGTCTTTGGAGAGAAAACCAGAGTGCTTTCCTACTACTCACAAAGGATATCCAGGGCTTGTAATGAACTCTGCATATAGTCAATAATGGCAGCATTTAGTCAGATCTTACAAAGCTTGTCAGAGGGTCCCACAGACAGTATCCCTGGGAGGTCTATGCTAGGAATTTCTGTGCCCTCCCTGCTGTAACTGCTTGGCAGTACAATCCTCCAGCATATACCGTAGGTAGCCTAGGAGCACCAGGAACCACTAGCCCGCTCTTCAGCAGACCTGTATTCCTGGACTCCCGTAGGGCTCAAGAAACCTGTGTTCAGCCACGTAGAGGATTCACTGGAACCCCCCACACACACACACACACATGCACACTGCCCACAACAAATGCCTTGGACCAAATTACAGGGCCCCACCACCACCACCACCACCTAGAAATCACTTAAAAGTCACTCCAAATCATCTGTGCTTTCCTTCATGGGAACTGTGTATACTTCCAAAAAAGGTCCATCGCAAAAACAGTCTTTTCTAGAAACAGTACACCTGACTCTCCTGGTATGTTAGTTCCTCACAGGATGATGGAATCCAGTGTCTCAGTTTGCCCATCCTTCAGACCACCAGACCTCTTCCTTTGCTAGGATTGGTGAACTTCAGGCCTTATGCATTGATCAGGATTACGTTTCATTTCATAAAGAACATTTCTGTTCAAGGTGGTTTCAGATTTCCATTTAAACCAGTCGATTACTCTACCAGTATTTTTCACTGAACATTCTAGTTCAGATGAGTGCAGAATTCACAGTTTGGATGCCAAACAAGCCCTTAGCTACTTATGTCAGCTACTAAGGAACACAGACAGAACAGAAAACTGCTGTTCCAGACTTGTGGGGACATGGGAAAAGGAAGTCCAGCATCTGAAAGGTCAGTTCCTGACAGGATAGTTCAGTGCATTCATGTTTGCTATTCCAAAGCTTGAAAAGCGCCCCCAGCAGGGCTGAGGGCCTATGCCACAAGAGGCACAGCTACTACCTCGTGTCAGATGAATCTAATCAATTTCTTTAACTAGGAGACCAAAGTAGTAGACCAGGGAGGAGCTGTGGACATGACCTACCTAGACTTTAGCAAGGCATTTGATGCAGTCCCACACAAAATTATTAATAAACAAGTTAGCCAGTCTGGAAGTGGGCCCCAAGGCAGTAGCCTGGGTAAACAATTGGCTGGAAAACAGGATGCAGAGGGTAATAGTAAATGGAGTCCACTCTGAAGAAATGAAGATTACTAGCGGGGCACTGCAGGGTTCAGCACTGGGACCGGTCCCCTTTAATGTCTTTATAAGTGACATTGCAGAGGGATTGGAAGGAAAAGTATGTCTCTGTGCAGATGACACAAAGGTCTGCAACAGGGCTGATACACAAGAAGATGTGGAAAGGATGGGAAGGGGCTTGGCAAGGTTGGAGGAATGGTCAGACATATGGCAGCTTAGATTCAATGCAAAGAAGTGCAAAGTAATGCACCTGGGAAACAAAAATCCAAGGGAAGAGTACACATGGGGGGTGAGATACTAATAACAACAAAAATGGAAAGGGATCTGGGGGTAATCATATCAGATGACCTTAAGGTGGGCAAGCAATGTGAGAAGGCAGTAAGGAGAGCTGTGGTGATACTGGAATGCATAGGAAGAGGCATCACCAATAGAAAAGAGGAAGTTGTTATCCCTCTGTACAGACAGTTGGTGAGATCCCATCTGAAATACTGCGTGCAATTCTGGAGACCCCATTTCCGCAAGACATAGACAGGATGGAAGCAGTCCAGAGGAGGGCAACTAAAATGGTACAGGGTCTGCATCAGAAACCATATGAAGTGCAACTAAGACAGCTTAATTAGGCATGCACTTGATGAAAGGAGGGACGGGGGGACATGTTAGAAACTTTCAAGTACCTCAAGGGAATCAACAAAGTCCAGGAAGGTAGCATCTTTCAGAAAAAGAGATGTGCAAGAACAAGAGGGCACTATTCAGAGATAGAGGGGGGACGGTTCGGGCAACATGAGGAAATATTTTTTTAATGGATAGAGTGGTGGATGCATGGAACCGCCTTCCTGAGGGGATTGTTGGGTCAAAAATAGTAGTGGAATTCAAGAACCCATGAGACAGACATAAGGCAACTATAATGGGGGCAGGAAAAAGTAGGCTGTTGGTAAACTTGAATCTTCAGCTTATCCAATAGGTAGGAAAATGGGCAGACTGGATGGGCCAAGCAGTCCTTATCTGCCATCAAAGTCTATGTTTCTATATTTCTATGTTTAGCACAGTATTTTCTGACAACCCCGGTAAAAATACCACATATTTGCCACTTCCACCGTAAAAATTCCATTGAATAATATTGTTTTTTTTTTTCTTTTTTTACTGTGGTAAATCTGTGTTATTTATTTGTAGTTGCTGGAAAATACCACTGTACCACAGAACCTCTCTATAACAACTACGATAAAGCGGGGTGTAAGCTGTTGAGAAGTAGTTATTTTACTGCACTCCTGCTAAATCTTTAGGCCTCCACCCACTCTCAAACAGTTCCTGAAAGAAAAACTCGGTTTATTGTAAAAGGTAGGCTTACTATTAGACGTGGTTCTGAGCTGTTTATTTTCTTCAGCTTTTGGAGGATTTTACTATTAGTAGGGTAGCCACAGAAATGGTGACACTTTCTGTGATGGTTTGTTGAGGGTTCCGTCATGTTTGCAAGTCCTGCATTTGTCTTAGAGTGATTTCCAGGGAGTTCCTGATGCAGTTCACTGGCACCTGGCACCTTGTCCCATTGGTATACTGGAGAAATTACAATGGGGAAAAGGTGCTAGTCAGCCAGTCAGAAGTCTGGATTTGTTAGCTCCATTGTATAATTACTATTCAAACAACATGAAGTCTTGCCATATTATGACATATGCAGTGAATCCCAACCTTCGAACTGCTCCGGAGGTGAAAGAGTTAACTTTCCATGCCAGGCATGGAACGCTGAGCTCGAGCTTGGTTGAAAACTCTGTTGTTCTTCAAACTCAAACCGTCAGATTCTTTACTCCGCCTCACTGAACAGTCACTCCGGAGATTTCTCCTTCTGCTCGGTTCATTTTGTCAGTTAAAGTATTGTTTTTCTCGGTTTTCAACCGAATTTAAACCGCAACCGGTCAGTTAAGACTCTGTCTGTGGTATTTGTGAGTACTAGATAGGTTTTACGTAAATCTCTTTCTGTGTGGAACTTGTAAACGGTTATCGGTTCGGTTTGAACCGATCAGATTGTTTAAAATATCTTAATCTGTCTTTTAGAGTGTGGTTACCGGTTCTTATCGGTTCTAAAAAAAAACAGATTTTATTACGTTTTTTTCCACGACCCGTGACACGGTTGGGAACCGATAAGAGGGTCTTACCTGGTGGATTGCCATAAACGGGTAAGTTTGGTTAGGACTGGCACTATGTCTGAGAAACCCAAAAGAAAAACCGGGCCCACTGGGTTTCAACACTGCAGTGTGTGGGGAAGTCTTTGCAAAGGCTGATCCCCACACCACCTGTGTTTATTGTCTGGGGTTTGACCACCTCAATGCAGACTGCCAGATTTGTAAAAGTTGTCCTGCAGCTACCCTGGAAAAGAGAGTTGGTAGGCTCAGGGAAAGGGAGGCCAAAAAGTCAGCTGAACCGGATGGCCAGCCCGGTTCAGTGGTTCAAACCGAACCGGAGGGAGTGCCCTCTGACCAGGGCGAGACTTCCTCGGGCAAAAGGAGAGCTGACTCTGAGGAGTCGGTTCCAGCAAAAAGGACTAGGAAATCAGCTGGTATGGAGCCCAAACTTTCCTTTCCAACCACTGAAGAAATAGCCAAAGCGATTAAAATAGTCCAGTCGTTTTCCCCGGTTCCAACCGAACTGACACCATCGGGTAAGCACCCCATTCGGCTGGTTCCACCAGTTCAAGAGTATGAGTTAGTGGAGTATTATGAACCGGAGGAAGGGGAAGAGGAGTATGAGGAGAGTGAATGTGGATTTGAAAGTCTGGATGTGCCCATTGACCCGGACATCTCCCCAGACAGACCTTCAGGAGTGTTTCCTCCTAGGCTTGCTGAGTCCCCTTCTCATTTTATGTTTTATAAAAAAGTGGCTGAAACCCTCCAGCTCCCTATGGAGGAAGCTGTGGATGATCAAGAGGAGCCTGACTATGTGGAAATGATGGATATCCCAAAGTCTAGGAGACTGTCTATTCCCTTGCATAAATCTTTTGGGAAACAGACTTTTAACATTTTAAAAGCTCCTCACACTATACCTCCTGTGGATAAGAGAATGGACAAGAGATACACATTGTCAGGCTCTGATATGGAGTTCCTTACACAACAATGCAGCCATGTTGGGGTAGTGCAGCCTGCAGCCTGTGACAAGGCAAATATTCCCTCAGCCTCACATCCCCCGGACAAGGACTCCAGGAGGATTGATGCTATGGCAAAGAAACAGCACATGTCAGCATCCTTGGGATTCAGACAGGCAAATTATATGGCTTATGTTGCTAGATATCAGAAATCCAGATGGGATACTGTTATGGCTCTAGCAAAACAGGTCCCTGACCAGCTTGCCAAGGAGCAGGAGCAGGTGGCTGCTGATAGTATTGAGGCATCCAAGGTGCAATTCCATGCTGCAGTGGACTCAAATGATGTGTCATCAAGAGTCATGGCTACATCTGTGGCACTTCGCAGAATGGCTTGGCTCGGATGTACTAGTCTATCGCAGGATACTCAGACTAAGGCCATGGATTTTTCTGTCATGGTAATTCTCTATTTGGGGAGCAGACAAAGAATTACATGAAGAAAATGGATGAGTATAGGACTACCTATAGGAGTGAACAGGCCAAGGAAAGGCAGGCCACTCCTCAAAGGCAGCTTCCGAGGGGCAGGGGCAGGCCTTTTAATAGGCCTTTACCAAGCCAAGGCCTCTTCTGCTTATGTCCAGAGGGGGTCCTTTAGAGGGAGAGGCAGACGGGGTACAAGCAGGCCTGCTTCCACCCCTCAGCCCAAAGCCCCTGCCAAGCAGGCACCCTGATGGGGTTGCCAGGGCCAATTCTCAGCTACTTGTAGGGGGCAGGCTGGCTTACTTTGTCCAGGACTGGAAGTCTCTGACATCAGACAAGTGGGTCCTGGAAGTAGTAAGTCAGGGACTGGTTCTCAGCTTCAAACAGTTTCCAAAGCTGAGAACCAGATCCTTTCCACCTGCAAATCCACCGGAGGCACTTGCCCCAGAGGCAGAGGTCTCTTCCCTCCTGGCTCTCAGAGCTGTGCAAAGGGTTCCAACCCTACACCAGGGCAAAGGGTTGCACTCCAGGTACTTCCTTACCCCAAAAAAGACAGGAGAATGGCGGCCCATCCTGGATCTCAGATATATAAACAAGCACCTTTTAAAACCAAAATTCAAAATGGTGACTCTGGGAATTATTCTACTCTCTCTAAGGCCAGGGGACTGGCTAGTGTCCCTGGACCTCAAGGATGCCTACTTCCATAGTCTCATCAGAAGCTCCCATCAAGAGTACCTCAGGTTCGAGCTGCCCTCAGACCATTACCAGTTCAGAGCAATGCCCTTTGGCCTCACCTCTGCTCCAAGGGTATTCACAAAGTGCCTGTCAGTAGCAGTTGCTTCCCTAAGAAGGCAGAAAATTGCCATCTTCCCTTACCTGGATGACTGGCTCACAGTAGGCCAGTCTCAAGACCAAGTCAAGTTACATCTAAAAATAACTCAGCAACTGCTCTCCTCTTTAGGTTTCCTTCTGAATCTTTCAAAGTCAGTTCTAGAGCCTGTCCAGCTCCTCTCCTTCATAGGTGCAGAGCTGGACACAGAGGAGGCCAGAGCCTTCCTTCCTTTGGACAGGGCAGGGACCCTAGTCTCTCTGGCCTCCTCCTTCACCCTGCAGGTCTCTCAACCAGCAAGGCATCTCCTACAGCTCCTGGGGCACATGGCTGCTTCTACAGCAGTAGTGCAAGGAGCAAGATTTCAGATGAGGGACATCCAGCTCCATTTGAGAGCCTTTTGGTCTCAAAGGAATGACCCTTTATCCAAATTGATCCCAGTTACTCGAACCCTGATCCAGGCCCTACACTGGTGGCAGGATCAGAGCAATTTGAGACAAGGAGTTCCCTTTGTCCCTCAATCTCACTCCTTAATCCTTACTACAGATGCATCCCTCTTGGGGTTGGGAGCTCACATGGGTGACCTCACTACCCAGGGATTGTGGTCCCCACAGGAATCCCTGCTCCACATCAACCTGTTGGAACGTAGAGCAGTTTTTCTAGCACTTCAAGCTTTCTCCAAATCTGTTCAGAACAAAGTTGTACAGGTCAGAACAGACAACACCACCACAATGTGGTACATCAACAAGCAAGGGGGCTCTCGGTCTATGGCCTTGTGCACCGAAGCAATGAAGTTGTGGTCTCTGGCTTATTCCCTGAACACATCCCTTATGGCAGTTCACCTCCCAGAGCAGGACAATGTCCTGGCAGATGCTCTCAACCAGGATTTCCCAGGGCCATCACGAATGGTCACTGGACCCCCTGGTCTTGGAGGTGGTATTTGCCAGATGGGGCACCCCGCAGATAGATCTTTTTGCAGCCCCAGACAATCACCAACTTCCCATTTTTTGCTGCAGGCCCCCAGTGTTGGACTCAGTCCCTCTGGATGCTCTAGTTCTCAATTGGGAAGGGAAGTTTCTCTGTGCCTTCCCCCCCTTCCCTCTCCTGTTCAAAGTGCTAGTCAAAATCAGGTCTCAACCCTGCAACATGATCCTGATTGCTCCAGATTGGGCCAGACAACCCTGGTATCCACTCCTTCTGTCCTTAGCAGTCCATCTTCCCCTTCGTCTTCCCAGGAATCACAACCTGTTAACCTGTGCTCAGGGGAAGGTGTGGTACCCCAACCTCAAATCTCTGAATCTCAAGGCCCGGCTCTTGAAGAGTTAGAGTTTGCTGATCTACACCTATCCCAAGGTGTAATGGATATCCTGAAGGCTTCTAGGAAATCTTCCACCAGGGCTACTTATAATTCCAAATGGAAGAGGTTTCCATATGGTGCTCTGGAAAGCATATTTCCCTAGAATCTGCTGATTTACCCGCAGTCCTGGATTATATGGTCCACTTAAATCCCTTGGGCCTGAGACCAGCTACCCTAAAAGTGCATCTGGCAGCTGTGACAAAATCCCAACTATCAGCTCTTCAGAGCAGATCGCCCTTCCAGGGGTGGTGGGGTGGCCATATACATTAAGGACACCATCTCTGCAACCTGCCTCATCAACACATCTGAACCAAAGGAATTTGAATGTTTTTCAATCAAAATATCCCTTCCTAACTTGTCTTCATTTAAATTGATTGGCTGTTATAGGCCCCCCTCTGCAGGCCTTAAACTACTATCTTACCTAGGGTCAATACTCAATCTAGGCCCTGAAGATACCATCATCCTTGGTTATTTGAATTTAAACTGGCTATCTAATGTATCTGCACCATTGATAACCTTTTTGTGACACCTATGGATTTACACAGCTAATTAAAGACCCAACCAGGGTTAACCTAAAAACTCTAGCAACAGTTCTCCTGGATATTAGGTTGGTAAACAAGCCTCACTTATATTCGCATGCAGGAGTATTACCGAGTGATGTAAGTGATCATTGTCCTATAGCTGGCATAAGATCTACATTCAAACCACCCAATCCTGCAGAATTTGTCCTCAAAAGGTCAAAAGAATTTCAACACTTCAGGTTACCTCCATGATCTGAGTAATACAATATATTGGCAAGATTTCTGTTACAACCTCAGTTGAAACAGCTCTCAGACCTTAAAAGACATTATCACTAATGCTCTCAATATTCATACCAATCACCAGTATCAGAACTAAAGCAAGATCCTGCCCTTGGTTCACCACTGATCTTAAAGCAGCCTTGTTAACCAGAGACAAACTGTGGAAAAAGGCAAAAAAACAAAGGATACCAGAGACTGGCTAAATTTCAGAAAAGCAAGGAATTCATGTACAAAACAAATAAGAACTGCCAAAGCTGCCTTTTATAGAGCTGAATTGGATGCCTCCTACAATAACCCAACCAGACTCTGGTGTACCATAAAAGGAATTCTGGGCCAAAACTCTACTCCTGCCTTAACCTCCAAACTGCTACTAAATGATACAGAAATTACGGGCAAACAAGAAATCCTAAATACCTTCAATGACCACTTCACCACAGCTGGCCTAGCATTTGACTCATCACCTGCAAATCTCCTGAGATCTTCCTTGAACCTGCAATCCACTGTGGGACAAAAGGCTACTTCAACTTTTTCCTTCAACCCAATATCCTTGAAAGAAGTGGAAGATCTCCTCTCTAATTTAGATACTTCTAAGAGTGCAGGTACAGACTCCCTGGATCCCTACTTCCTTAAAATTGCATCACACGTCTTATCTGCCCCCTCACTCATCTCTTCAATCTTTCCCTAACTACTGGATCCATTCCCTCTACTTGGAAAACAGCTCAAGTAGTTCCACTACTTAAATCTGGTGATCCCATGGACCTCAACAATTACAGGCCCATCTCCATCCTATCAGTACTATCCAAGATGCTCGAAAATTAGTAAACTCACAATTAAGGGACTATCTGGATAACAATAACCTTCTAAATTCAGCACAATCGGGATTTAGATCAAGGCATAACACCATTTCTGCCTAGCCAAAGTAACCAACGATTGGCAGACTGCCTTGGATAAGAAGGACAGTACATGTGCTGTGTTCCTGGATTTGAGTAAAGCATTTGACACAGTGGATCATGAATCATTAATCATCTCCCTTAGCTCACTAGGACTGGATTCTCTCTCACTCAACTGGTTTAAGGGCTACCTAACAGATAGGTCACAACTGGTAAAAATGGAAATACCTATCCACCTTAAAACCACTGCTAAGAGGTGTACCATGAGCTCTATTCTTGGCCTATCCTCTTTGCCATTTATATTAATAATATAGATGCCAATCTCACTCAATCTAACATTCATCTGTTTGCTGATGATACTGTATTATATGTCAGCAATCCTCACCATCAAAGCCTGTGAACTGTTACAATCTGAATTCTCCATCCTGCAACACAATCTACTGGATAAAAACTACTCTAAATGCCAAAAAAAACAAAAGCTATGTTCCTTGCCACAAAGAGTTGCTCTGCCACTACCCCATCACCCACCACCCTACAATTATCCACCCTACTTGGAGAGAAGCTGGAATTTGTTGATAACTTCAAATACCTTGGAGTCTGGATTGATAACAGGCTTGACTATACTGTCCATATTGAAGAGCTACTAAAAAAGCTGAGACAAAGGCTTGGTCTATTTTTTAGAATAAAACACTACCTTAACAGAGACTCCAAAAAAAGGTTAATCCAGGCATCATTCCTATCCCTCATTGATTATGCTGACTTTCTCTATGGCCATTGTTCCTCCACCTCTTAAATAAGCTGGACACCCTGTATCATAGGTCCATCAGATTTATTACTGACCTTCCCTCCAGCACCCATCATTGCTCTCTTTATATGGCAGTCAACTGGACATCCCTACAGCATAGAAGAAATAGGAATGCTGCAATCTGGATATTCAAAGCTTTATCAGGCAAACTACCCACCTATATCACAGACTGTTTTACCCAAATTACTTCTAGGCCATATACCTTAAGGATCAGTAAACTTATCATACTAAAAGTCCCCAATGCCTGCACCCGGTTTGGGAGGGCCGCTATCAGCTACACTTTAGCAGTTACTTGGAACTCAATCCAAAAATCCATGAAGCTAAATAGCCTCTTACCTTTAACATCCTTCAAAAGATTATTCTCCATCCTATTTCCAGAACACTGCAATTGCTTTTATAAGGCCTAATCCCTACCTACCTACCCTCCACCCTTTTCCATGTTCCATTATGTTAATTCTACTTCTATTTTCCAATCACCTGTTATACTCTCATAAAAACCAACTAGGCCCTATAAATTGTATATTTTGCCTGCTATACCCATTGTCTCCTTTTTCTTACAGGTTAAATGGTTTTACTGGGCCTTGTATATATGTAAATTGTTGTATATTATCATTTTATGTTATTGTACAACTGTTTATGTTATTCTTGTCTATGTAAAAATACCTGTACTCTTATTTATATGACCACTCAGGTCCATCTTGTAAATGAGCTTCGCTCAATGATGTTCGCCTGACTAAATAAAGATTTGATTGATTGATTGATTGATTATTTCAGCAGGTAAGCCCTCTTCTCTTTCAGCTCATCTTGTATTCTCAAAGTTTTTCAAAGGATTGCTTCACACCAACCCTCCTTTCAGGGACCCTGCTCCCGCCTGGGATCTTAATGTTTGCATTGCTCAGCTTATGCAGCCCCCTTTGAGCCGTTGTCTTCAGCAGAGCTTAAGTACTTGACTTGGAAGGCTGTGTTTCTGGTAGCCATCACTTCGCAGGCCGCGCCAAGTGAATTACAAGCTTTGTCAGTGAGCCTGATTTTATCTCCTTTCATAGAGATAAGGTGGTCCTCAGGACTAACAGGAAGTTATTGACTAAGGTGGTTTCAGATTTCCACCTTAATCAGTCTATATCTCTTCCAGTATACTTCACTGACTATTCCTCCTCTGGCGAGAGGAGGCTGCACAGCTTAGAAGTGAAGAGAGCCCTTAGTTACTACATAGAGCATACCAAGGGTCACAGGTTTGACTCCCCCCAACTGTTCCTCACTTTTGGTGAGGTTGGTAAAGGGAAACCTGCCACTAAAAGATCCATTGCCAGGTGGATTGTCTCTTGTATCCAGTTTTGCTATGAAAAACTGGGTAAGGTTCCCCCCTCAGGCCTGAGGGCTCACTCTACCAGAGGTACAGCTGCTTCCCTGGCTGCTGCCAGGGACATTCCTATTCTAGAGGTATGTCAAGCAGCTACCTGGAAACAGTTCACACTTTTAGCAAGCATTACTCCCTGGACATCCAGGCTAGGAGTGATGCTCGGTTTGGCACAGTTGTGCTTCAGAGCCTATTTCCTAAGTAGGTTCTGTCCCTCCTCCATGGAGGTACTGCTTTGTAGTCTGCGTATGTCATAATATAGCAAGACTTCATGTTGTTTGAAGAAAAAAATTACTCACCTTAGTAATGATGTTTCTTCTAATGGAGTCTTGCTATATTATGACCCCCCCTCCCCGCCTACCTCTCTCAGAACCTCTGTTTTTGGGATGTGGGTGTACAGTGCAGTGTTGGCACTTAGTAGATGCCCACCTTGTTGTTGTTCACCCTTCCTTTCTTGGGGTGACTTGGTGTTGTGTTCTCTTTTTTGGATCTCCTGAGTTGAGTCTTTCTGTTGGGACCAATAAAATGTGTTCTTATGTTTAGTAGCCAGTTGGCTAGTGTAGGTTTACAGCTTCCACACAGGACCTCAGTGAGTTTAGCTCATAAAGATCTGACAGTTTGAGTTTGAAGAACAACAGACAGAGTTTTCAACTGAGCTCGAGCTCGGCATTCCATGCCTGGCATGGAAAGTTAACTCTTTCACCTCCGGAGCAGTTCGAAGGTTGGGACTCACTGCATATGTCATAATATAGCAAGACTCCATTAGAAGAAACAGCATTACTAAGGTGAGTAATTTTTTCTTCTCACCCAAGGAATACTCCAATATTCCTAACTCTATGCAGTATGCATTTAAGCCAGATCTGCCCAGAGATGGAACGTTATGCTAATGATGAAACACTGTTAGCATGTGCCACTATTCAAATGCTGCCCCTATTAACTGTCTATATTTTAACCTCTCAGATTTTGCTCTCAGCTTGTCAAGAATAGATGCTTGGAGATCCCCTCCTCAACATCTTGTTGTCAATACTTATAAAAAAAATATATGTATATACACACGCACACACATGTATATAAGTATTCCTTGTTTTTTTCATGTACTGCTCTTATCTTTTGTTTTTAGCTGAACCACTAGTTTATTTTAGTTAAATTTGCTGTTTTTCTCGGTTTGTCTTGGATCAGTATAACCGGAGGGGAACCAGGGATTTTTTTTAGTTGAGTGGAGTTTTGTGACAGAAGCAGCTTTATTTTAAATTGTTTAAATGTATTTTGTATAACTGCTTATTGAACAGGTTACTAAATTGATAGCCTTGGTTCTTTTCTGTACCAGTTCTCAGTTCCAGCTGGTTTCCCATTCGGTTGCTGAACCGACCACAAACACAAATTACTGTTTAAAATGTAAAATCCTATTTGCAGTTGTGGGGTTGTTGGTTTTTTTTTTTTTGTAAAATTTGGTGAAATGTCAGAAAAAGCTGTGAGCTTGGTTTTAAAAACTGATTGAATGTGGAGAAATTGCCAAGGCAGATAAACACATTTCTTACATGGCCTGCCTATGGCTTGCACCAGGGAGCAGATTCTCCTGAAAGCATTCCAGATTGGCTTTCTTACCCAGAGGGTAATGGTGCTAACAAGGGAAGGGAATATACTAGACCTAGTACTAGAGAATGGTGAGCAGGTCAGGGATACACGGGTGGAGGACCCTCTAGCAATCTGGGTAGGGAAGTAGCCACTATAAAAATTAGGGTCCTAGACTTCAAAAGGGCATACTTTGGCAAGATGGGACAAATACTGTAAAGTCATATGGCAGGCATCCACCCAGAAATAGACACGGAACAAAAATAGGCAGTTATCAAGGCAGGACTGGCTAAAGCCACTAAAACTTGTATCAAGAGCCAGAGCAAGAAACCCGGGACCAACAAACCAAGTTGAATGAGTAGAGAGGTAGTGGAGAAGGTGAGGGAGAAGAGAAATACATTTAGAATCTACAAGAGATTCAACAGGGCAGAAGACAGAGAAGAATATGTGAAATAATCCAGAGAAGTGAGCAGAGTGGTAAGGGCAGCAAAGGTGGCTAGGGAACAAAGGTGAGCACAGGGGATCAAAGAAGGAGAAAAGGATTTCTTCAGATATATCAGAGAGAAGAAGAAGAGTAATGATCAAATTGTTAGAATCAGGAGGGGAAGTGGATGGGTTAGAAAAAGGGGCTGAGCAGGCAGAAGTACTTAATGAACACATCTGTTCAGTCTTCAGCAAGGAGAGGGATGGACCCATACCTGAGAAGAAGGGTGAGGTGGGAAAGGGTGGAGGAGAAGCATCTATGGATGAGGAAATCATGGTAGAAAGGGTGAGGGAAGGCCTAAAGTCCCTGAAGTTGGACAAGGCACCTGGCCCAGACGGAGTCCACCCCAGGGTGCTGAGAGAGTGGGCAGAGGTCCCAGTGAGGCCACTGGTGGACCTATTCAATACCTCTCTGAACTCGGACTACATGCCCAGGGACTGGAGGGAAGCACATGTGGTACCTCTCCATAAGGGTGGGCCCAAGGACAAACCGGGGAATTTCAGTCTGATAAGCCTTATTGCAATTGTGGGAAAACTGATGGAGAAAATCCTCAAGGAAAGACAAGTGCAATTTCTTGAGAATAACAATCTCCAAGACAGCAGGCAGCATGGGTTTGTCTCAGCCAGATCCTGCCAGATGAATGTGGTTGAGTTTTACAACTGGGTTACAAGGGCACTAGACAGGGGACATGCGGTGGATGTCCTTTACCTGAATTTCAGCAAGGCCTTTGACTTGGTGCCACATGGTAGGCTGACCTGCACGTTGAAGAGTCTGAGAGCAGGGAGGAAACTGGTTAGATGGGTCAAGAACTGGTTGCAGGGTAGACAGCAGAAAGTAGTAGTGGGAGGGGAGACATCTGAACCCAGGGCAGTAACATGTGGTGTACCATAGGGCTCAGTGCTGGAACAGGTTCTGCTTAACATTTTCATTTCAGACATTGCAGTGAGGATTAAGAGTAGGATCAGTCTTTTTGCAGATGACACAAAGATTTGTGCCGAAGTAGATGGGGAGGAGGTAGCAAAAGTACTTCAGGAGGATTTGATGAAACTGGAGAAATGGTCTCACACTTGGCAGCTTGGTTCCAATGCCAAGAAGTACAAAGTGATGCATTTAGGAGGCAAGAACCCAGGACACAATTACTGGCTGGAGGGTGTCCCATTAACAAAATCCAAGGAGGAGAAGTATCTGGGAGTGCTAGAAATCAAGGAGATTGACCATTTTGCTCAGTGCAGGAAGGCAGCAATGAAGGCAAACAGAATGCTAGGGTGCATAGCAAGGGGGATTACTTCTAGGAGTGGGGAGGTCATCTTGCCCCAGTACAGTTCCCTGGTGGGACCACACCTAGAGTACTGCGTGCAATTCTGGCACCCCTAGTTGAAAAGGGACATGAAACTGGAGTCACGTGATGCAGTTTACCAGCTAGCAGCTCTCTGGTCCAGTTCCAGCCTCCCGACTCAATCAAAGTTGGTATTTTACAGTTAACAGCTTTCAAAAGCTTGCCAAACCATCCTCAGTGATAGCGGAGAAAGAGTCAGAACAAAAGAGAAGGGTTGAGAATACGCATGGAGGCAACCAGGAGAAGAAATACATCCAAACATACCCCACCTGCAACACCTGAAAAGGCCTCTAAAAAATCCAGGGTCTCAAGTAGTGCGGAGGGAGCGGCTTCTGAAACTATGGAGGAGGAACAACAACAACCCCTTACTCTGCAGCGGTTTTTACAGGAATTTGTTCCATTCAAAGATAGCATTAATTAAATAAATACCAAAATGAAAAGTATAACGCAAAGGCTGGAAGATTTACAGTGGCGGACAATGAAAAACGAAGCCTGAATTTGCTCAGCTGAAAAAAGAATTGAGAAAGTGTTGCCCGAGATTATAGCCATCCATCAGAAGCTTACAAGAATGGAGGTCAAGATTGAAGACCTAGAGGGCCGCAGTCGCAGAAATAACACGGTCCTCATAGGTCTTCCTGAAAATGAAGAAGGAACCGACGTGGTACTGTTCATACAAAAATTGGTGGAAAAGCTAGTGGACCCATTGCTTTTGGGCAGCAGTATTTTATAGATGGAACTGCGGATCTCTCACTTCAAAAGCCACCAGCGAGGCACTCCCTCATGCTGATTTTCAAATTCTTAAATTATTTGGAGCAGCAGCATTTCTTCACCAAAATTAGAGAGCTGCATGAAGTGCGATGGGAAGGCACCAAAATTAGGGTTGCGCAAGATTTGCCAGCATCTGTTTGGCAGAGAAGGACTTTGTTCCACCCGTTGGTAACTAAATTAATCGCAGCCAGTGTGAAATTTCGAATGGAAAACCCCGCGAAATTAGGGGAAATGGTATCCAGAATATGGGTGTCCTATGAAGAACCGGGTGCTGCCATCAAAGGCCTATCTGAGAGGAGTCTTAATAGGGATTGCATCAAAGAGGAAAAAAATAAGAGAGCAGAAATTAACACGACTCCTTAATCAGATAAGAATGATAGAAATGAGCATGCCCCCTCATACCTCAGAGCAAATTCAGATAGAACTTATAAAGTTAAAGGATTCTTATTCAGATCTTTTGAGAGAGAGGGTAGAATTTCAAATTTTGAAATCAAAAGCTACCTATTTTGATCAGAGGGAAAAGGTAGGCCATCTTCTAGCTACCCGAATCAAACAACAGGAGTCTGCTAGATTCATCGCCTCCATCTGGTCTTCCGATGGAGTGCTGATAAATACCCAAAAAGATATTACTGCAGAGCTCAAAAAAATTTTCTGATTGTTGTACAGCCCAAAGACTGACCTCCCCCCAGTCAATGAAGTGGACTTCTGTTTAGGCGAATCTCATCTGCCTTCTCTCTCAGAAATACGAGTGGCATTATGTGATCCCATAACAGGAGAGGAGATCCTGAAAGTAATAGATAGCCTTCCCCTAGATAAGTCCCCTGGGCCAGATGGGTTTTCACCAAATTTTTATCAAAAATCTGCAAAACAACTAGCCTCTCTACTCCTCTCGTTGTTCCAACAGATTCTTGCAGGCAATAGTACAGATGATACGCTATTCGAAGCACTGATAACTCTGCTACCAAAGCCCGGAAAGGATCAAGTATACATGGCCAACTACAGGCCCATATCTTTACTTAATCAGGATGTTAAAATCCTGAGTAAGCTGCTGGCAGATCACCTCAACGCAGTACTACCTGATTTAATAGGAGCAGAACAGTGGACTTCATGAAGGGGAGATCGGCAAGTGACCATATACGTACCCTGGCACATGTCTTCTCGGTGTCCAGGGATGCTGAATACCCGGCGGCTTTGGTGTCCCTGGATGCCAAGAAGGCATTTGATAGAGTAGACTGGATCTTCCTTTTCAGGATATTACATGCATTTGGTTTTCCTTCTGAGTTCCAGAGCTGGATACGAATGCTTTACAAACCCCCCACAGCCAGAGTCATTTGCAATGGGTGTATCTCGGGACTATTCCCTTTGGGTTCCGGCACCAGGCAAGGTTGTCCCTTATCCCCGCTACTCTTTAATCTGTATTTAGAACCACTCATTCGAAGATTGATTGCTAGCCTGGAAGTCCAAGGGATCATCGTACAAGGTATTGAAGTCAAAGTTTCAGCCTATGCCAACGATCTTTTACTTCAAATCTCCAATACCGAGAAATCTATTCCGCATTTATTAGAAATTATTAAAGAGTACAGCTGGTTCTCCAATTATAAATTGAATGTGGATAAGACTGTGGTTTTCCCTCTCAATCAGAGAGTGATGAAGCACAAAGTTAATGCATTAGGTCTGTCCTGGGAAAAGAAATCAATGAAATATCTAGGCATTGCCCTCACAAGAAATGTTACGCAATTGCAAAAGAAAAATCTGGATCTATTATTGCAAGATATCACCCAAGATTTAAATAGGTGGTCCCATCTCCCAGTAAATACTGAGCAAAAATATTTGTTTAGTATCTCTGCCTTTTCACAGTCTCCCTCTGCCCACCCTCCCTCCCCTTTTATTAAGCCTCACTATCGCTCCCTTGGTCTTCCTTAGCTCCCTGATGTACCTATAAAGGTTTTATCCTCTTAACTGAGTTGGCTATCTTTTCCTCGGTTTGTGCCTTTGCTGTTCTGACTGCCTTCCCAGCCTCCTTTTGCTTTTAACTGGATACAGTTCCCTGTCCTGCTCCTTCTGCATCCTTGTACTTCCTGAATGCTTTCTTTTCTTGAACCTTCACTTCCACTTCCTTTGAGAACCATAGTGGTTTCTTACATCATCTTGTTTTGTTTATTTGCTTCACACAAAGGCTTGTTACCTCTGTGATGGCAGTTTTTATTATTCCCCATTGTTCTTCCACCCCTCCTTCCTGCCCATTTGCTAGTGCATTCCTTAGGCACTCACCCATTATGGCAAAGTCAGCCCTCCTAAAGTCCAGTACTTTTGTCTTTGTATGGCTTGACTCTATTACTGTGTTTATTGTGAACCATACTGTTTGATGGTCACTAGTTCCCAGATGGCTACCCACTTCTACACCTGTGATCCTCTCTCCATCTCCATTTGAGAGTATCAAGTCTAATATTGCTCCCTCTCGAGTGGGCTCCAGTACTAGTTGTCTAAGGCATGCCCCCTGTAGGGCATCTAGAATAACTGCACTCTTCAAGTGGCAGCTGCAACTGCACTCCAGTTAACATCTGGCATATTCAGATCACCCATCAGCAGTATCTCCTTTTTCTGCCATTCTAAGTATACTTTCTATCATTTCTTGTCCATTTCCTCCCCCAAGAAGGGGGTCTGTATACAACCCCTGTGCAGATTGTGGTGCCATTGCCTGTCTCCAAATTTACCCACAGTGCTTCTTCTCCTCCCTGTTTACCCTTTTGTTCTGTTGCTTTTATTCCTTCCTTTATGTAAAGAACCACTCCTCCTCCTCTTTTACCCTCCCTGTCCCTCCTGTAGATAGTGTATCCTGGTATGTTTACGTCCCAGTCATGGTTGTGTGTACACCATGTTTCTGTGACTGCCACGGTATCCAGATGTTCCTCCTCCATCAAGGCCACTAATTCAGGAAGCTTGTTACCTAGACTACGGGCATTGGTACTCATTGCTCTCCATTTTTTGATGGCTTTACCTTCTGTTGCAGCATCCCCCACTGACCATTCTACCTTGGTCTTTTCTCATTTAGTACCCTGTTTTGTAGGGAGAGGCTGGGATTTTTCTGCTGCTTGTCAGTGCCTCCCCCTTTGACTAGTTTAAAAGCTTGCCAATGAAGCATTTAAACCGATTGCTCAAAAGACTTGTTCCCTTCCTGGACAGATGCAGACCATCCTGCCAGTATAGGCTGTTGTCCCTCCAGGTGGAACCCCAGTCCCCAATGAAGCCAAACCCCTGTGCTCTGCACCATTTTTTCAACCATTCATTAAAATGCATGGTGCCAATTACCCTCGCCTCACCCATGCCTTTGACAGGCAGCACCTCTGAGAAGGATACTGTGTGTGCTACTTGTCTTAGGCCCCTCCCCAACTCTGCAATGTCCTCCTGCACTGCTCTAACCTCATGATGAGCCAAGTCATTTGTCCCTAGGTGGGCAATTACGTCCAGCTCAGAATCCCTTGCAGCTGTTCGTGATCCTGAGGATGCGCTTCCTCTCCTCCAAGCCATGGCACCAGGCAGGCACCTTACTTCAGTTTTCCCAGCTCCTCCAAGTTCTATCCCTAATAATTGAGTCCCCACCAGGAGCTGCTTCCTTTCCTTGTGGTTTCTCTGCCTCCTTCCTGTGGGCCTCCCTTGTGACAGCTGTCCTCAGCCTCCTTAGTCTCCTCTGTGGGTGCATCCATAGGGGAGCTATGCTCCCCCAGAATGGTGTATGGATTGTGGAGTGGAACAACTGACTGGGTGTGCCTCCGTTCCACCATCCTCACCCTTCCTGAGCCCACTGTGGTCCAACTGCTGTGTTTTATTCACAATCTCTGAGGTAGTGGTGGTGGCTGTGGTGCTCCCTGGATGGGGGAGGTTCCCTTCCTACTGTCCAGTGTGGCCTGGGGAAAGGTCCCCGTACTACTGTCCAGTGTGGCCTGAAGACGGGCAACTTCCTCCCTCAGGGCAGAGAGTTGTCTACAAATAGGGCAGCATCTCAGCCTCCAGAAAGACTCCCGGAAGACTGCTGCCCCACAGCCATTACATTGCACTACTCCCCACATTTGTTTGGTTTTTTTGTGTGTGTGTGATTGGTTTGTAATATAGAAATATATATTTATAATATACAATGTGTATGCTTATATTGTCAGTGCAGTGTGCTAGAGAGGTTATGACAGTGACATGCACCTTGCACTCTTGAGGAATGATGTCAGAACCCCAGGTATAAAGGAACTATTTCCAGGGGTGGGTGGGGTGAGGGGTGGGAAGGGTTGGGCCTAAACTGTGCCCTCACAAAAAACAATCAGCTAAAAGCTCTGACCCACTGCTGCAATGAGTGCCTTCCTGTCAGCAAGATGCCCTACACAACAATTTGATAAAGATATACCCTGCTAATCAAACAGAGAAAAATCCACACATCCAAGTCAGACACAGGTAAACCTTCCCAGCCCCAAAACAGGCCTGGTGGTTTGTGCTCTGAGAGCTGTCAGCCCCAAAATAAGTCAGCTGTGCTTTAAACTCTTCCTGCACTGAAAATCTTAAGAATTGTAACAAACAAACGTAAACCTAGATCCACCACCCTCTGTTGCTTGAAAGACTGTCTTTTCCTGTTTCACACTGCAGGTTTTCTGTGACCACTCAACCCCAGTAACTCTTGTTAAAAGAGTTTAACTATCACAAACCCCACGCACTCAGTAAATTATTTAAAATAGTTTCTGTCCCAAAATCCTAGTAGTCAATCCAGCTACCCCAAGGGACAACCAGAATGCATTATTCAAACACTTATGAGGTTACTTCCAAGATAAGCAGAGTTTGCAAGTTTCTTTTCAACTCCTCAGCCAACTGTAATTCATTTAAAAATAGTTTAACTGTCAGCAAATCCTAGTAGACAATCTAGCTACCTCCAAGGACCTACCCAAATGCAGTATTTAAATCCTTCTGAAGTTAATAACAAGATAAACAGAGTTTACAAGCTCCTTCTTGGTTAAACACTAAATAAATGTGAATAAAAAGCAATTACCAAGGGTGGTTAGTTTCACCTCCCACAGAATTAAGCAAAAGTGCACGTTTGTTGCAGATATCAAGTGCAATACAGAATTTCTCACACAGCTCACAGTTGAAGAAAGTAGTGTCCTTCCAGCTCCAGAAAATGTGTTTTGTGTTTTTGAAAATTGCAGCCAGCAGTACTTATAGTAATCTGATCTAGTCTGGATATCTCCACAGGGCACAAGTGGTGAAAGTCTCAAAGAGCTCTTGTGGTGTTAATGAGTTAGTCAAATCTGGATGCCACAAAGGCATGTACCAAGGTGAGGAAGTCCATAGACAGAACTAGGGGGCTTAACCCTGGTAATGTTCCTAAGGTGATAAAAGCTGGTTGGAACAACAGACGACACCTAAGAATCAAATGGCAATCTGCTGTCAACGGTCATTCCAAGATTTTGCACTCTGAATGAGGCCTTCTGTGGCATAGATTCCAGAAATAAACCATTTGTGGCACCAGATACCATCTTGTTCCACCTTCTTTTCCACTCTACCACCAGTACCTCCATCTTGTCAGGGTTCAGTTGCAACCAACTGGAGGCTATTTAATCACTGATCTCTGCAAGGCAACTATTTAGTACTTCCACAGCACTTGACATTCCAGGGGCAAAGGAATTCTACAGCTGGTAATCATCGGCATAGCAATGAAAACCCAGACCATATTTCCCAATGAGCTCACCCGGAACAGCAAGTACATGGCAAACAACATTGGTGAAAAGACTTATCCCTGAGGTACTCCACATGACAGAAGGCTAGAGGAGAAGAAGAAATTCCCCAGCACTACTTGTTGCCTTCTGTTCATGAGGTAGGACACCAAACCAGCAGATAACTGAGCTGGTAAGCCCATAAAATTCTCTTAGGCAGTCAAGCAACACACAGTGGTCTATCGTGTCAAAGGCTGAAGAGAGATTGAGAAGGATAAGAACTGTCCCCTCCCCATGATCTCTAGCCCTAAGGAGGTCATTATGCATCTAAAGTAATGCAGTTTATGTACCATGCCTCACATGGAAAACACTTTCTGTGAAGGGGTACTTCCTCACATCTCTCCTGAATCTACCCCTCCAACTTCATAGTATGTCCCTTTGTTCTTGAGCACCTTTTTTCCTGAAAAATACTTCCATTCTCTACCTTATTTACACCTATGACATATTTAAAGGTTTCTATCATGTACCCTTTCTCTTCCAGGGTGTATATTTTGAAGTCCTTCAGTCTCTTCTCATAGGGCTTTTGATGTTCACACAGTATCATTTTAGTTTCCCTCCTCTGGATAGCCTCCACTTTGTCTTTTGGGAAATATGATCTCCAGAAATGGACATAGTACTCTAGGTGGGGTATTACTAGCAATCTGTATAGAGGCAACACCACCTCCCTTTTTCTGCTGGTGATACACCTCCCTGGCACAACAGCATCCCACTAACCCTCCCAACTGTCTTGTTGCACTGCCTTGCCACCTTTAGGTCATCAGATATGATTACCCCAGGCCACTTACCAGCACAGCGGTCACACTGCCCCTCGCAATGCCATTGACCTGGGTTCAGGAACAAGTCTGGGTCACTGGAGTGCTAACCACAGGAAGGAGAACTGAGTGTCCAGTGAGACACTGCCCTCTTCTGGGGAGGGAAGGAGGACCATTGCTGCCATGCGATCACCACCTAGGTGACCATAAGTGGTGGTGCAGGCAGGGAGAGGAGCTCCAGGATTGGGGACTGCTGATTGGTTGGACAGACATGCATGTCTTGTGTGCTGACATTAATTTTCTGAAGCAACCCCATACAGAAAAGGCAGCTGTGCTTTATGACAGCTCTAGGCAGCCTACAGACCACACATCCTGCTTACCTAGGCTCACTCTGTGAGCATCACGGATGGATTTCTAAGAGAACCAGCCTAGTCCCAAATCTCCACCTTAGGGAGAGGTTACTATGGGGAAACATTCCCTGAGCAAGGTTAAGTTCTGGGAAATAGAAGAGGTGACAGGGTTGGAGCTGCTTAGAAGCACTGCAAAGGGCTTCCACTGGCTGAGGGGGAGATTAAACAGAAAAAAAAAAGATGATTACTCCTAGGTTTCTTTCCTGCTTGTATGTTCTTTGGTAGTCATTATTGCCCCCCTGCCTCCCAATGTTCTAAGTGTATTACATTCTTCACCCCCATAGGGTGTTCACCCTATTGCAAATTTTAGTGTCAGCTGTACAGACACAGACCTTCCCTTCCAGCTCCTCTGCTATGTCACTTATACAGATATTAAAGAGGACTGGCCCCAGTACTGATCCCTGAGGCACCCTGCTGATCACTCTTCCCTCCTTGGAATGAACTCCTGTTTACCACCATCCTCTGCTGTGTATCTTCTGACCAACTTTTTGGAGCCACTTATAAGCTACCCAGATTGCTTACTTTTTTCTGCTGTGTGGAACTGGATCGAAAGCCTTAGTGAAATCTAGGTAGGCCATGTCCACTGCTACACCCTGATCTAATTCCTTTGCCACCAAGTCAAAGTTCAGGATTTATTTCACATGCCCCCCATGAATCCATGCTTCCTCAGGTCTTCTAGCCCACTGGATTCAAGACATTCCACAGTCCTTTCCTTCAGAAGTGATTCTATTATCTGTCCCACCACTGATATCAGACTGACTGGTCTGTTACTGTTAGACAGTGGAGCCTGTCCTAGTACAGCAAAAGAGAAGGGGTTTTTATTCATGGTACTTTCTTACCACAAAGAAAAATGGGGAGTGGCAGCCTGTCTTAGACTTCAGAGTGCTAGAGAGGCAGCTCACCTGAGTAGCTGAGGAAGCCGAATCTCCAGCCTGACAACTTTCGAGGCAGCTCCCCCCCCCAAGCTAGGCACTCGGGACAATCAAGCAACTGAAGCAACACAAGCAGCTCACCTGAGTAGCTGAGGAAGCTGAATCTCCAGCCTGATAACTTTTGAGGTAAAGAGAGCCTCTTCTTCATCTGGACGCCTGCAGAGGGGTAGCCTCGACGGCGCTCACGCCGCCTGCCCACCCACCCCAACCACCTCTCCACCCAAGGGCAGCTGTCAATTTAAGGATCCACCCCGTGACATCACATCCGGTGACATCACGTCCTGTTGCCCAGAACCTATCTCCCCACTTTCCCATTTGCAGGTTATACCTGCTGGCCACTAGAGGGACCTATGCTCCCTCACTGCTTCCTTCGCCTACCTGTACAGCACTACTTCCCTGGGATCTTGCTCACCACAATGTATTGGCCCTGCCTCATGCTCTGCCTGTGCCTATCCCCACTAGCAGTGCACTTACCCACTTACCCATCTGCTAGTCCGCACTGTGCCCTGGCACCCCTCCCTCCCCTTGCTCCTGAACCTGCTCTCCTGCCCCTTGGGACCTCTGTGTGTCCCCGTCCTCCCTGCCCTCCCCCTAGCTTTCTCTTCACCTCAGGCACATCTGGGTGTCTTCTTATTCTTGCTTTCCCTTCCTGTACCTCCCTGCCCACCCCCTGCTCCCTTAACTCCCCTCCCCCCTCTCATGTCAATCGTAGGAAAACCTCTCACCATCTCCCAGCCAGGGTGTTAGTCATGCTACTACTCCTGTCTGGGAACATTCATCCAAACCCTGGCCCGGTTCCCAGGAGCTCCCCAACTCGCACCACAGGCCTATGCATGGTCTCCATGAATATCTGTAGCCTCCTCAAAAAGTTTGACTCACTACAATGCCTGGTCACATCAATTAACCCTGATGTCATCACCCTGGTTGAGACTTGGCTGTCAAAATCCTCCCTGACTCCCAGTCTCCCTTCCTGGTTTCACCCTTTTCCGTCCGACCGTGTTGGGAGACGGGCAGAAGCGGCGCTATTTATGTCAAGGAATCTCTCCCTACTAGCCCTGCCCGGCCCCATCCTTGACTCAGGGCCCAGGCGCTTACGCTGAAACTAACCCCTGACCCTTTAAAGGACCCCTTTATCTGACTACTGGCATATGTGCCTCTAGGGACCAAACGAGGCCATTGCCTCTCTTACAGAATACCTACCTCTCTCCTCCTTCCACTGATCAAATTCTGGTGGGTGACTTAAATGTCAACTGGCTCAGCCCTCCTCCTCCTCCTCTACCCGAGACTCCTTTTCTGCAATAGACCTAACGCAACTAGTTACCCACCCCACCAGGACTAACCCCAAGAGAGGCTCCAGTACCCTGCTTGATGTGGTACTCACCAACCGCCTAATCGGATCCCCAATGTACAAGTCCTCCCAGACTCTCTCAGTGATCACTCCCCATTCTATTCCACTGGTCATCCTCAGTCCCCAAACCCATAGCACAGTCCACATGCCGTGCGTCTAATACCTGGTGGACTGATAAAACTTAAGGAACTTCTGTCCCAAATTGACTGGTCTCTATACAGGCAACTCCTGACATCAACACAGCCTCTCCTTCTTTACCCAAACTTTTAATAATGCCTGTGATATCTTTGCCCCAATGTTGACCGCGCTTCTAAAGGCAGAATGCCCCGGTAACCCCAGCTTTGATCCACCAGCTCAAACATAGGGACAACCTATGGCACCGCACACTGACACTGGCTCGCCCAATGACAGGCGGTTATATGCTGTCACCCAAACAAGTGCACTCAGGCCATCAGAAAGGCCAAGTCTGAGCACCATCGATCCTCACCACGGCCTCATGGGGAACCCCAGAACCTTCTGGGATAACATTAAACAGTTAAATGGGACTGCATACTCCCCCACCCACCCAGATCAACATTAATGGTGTGATCTCCTCAGACCCAGCCCTCATAGCCAACCACCTCAACACCTCATTCACTGACCTTAGCCCTATCCTCCCTACAAATTTTTTGACCCTCCTCCCCAGCACCTGCCGTGAAATCTTTCTCGCCTCTTATTTTCTCCTCCGCTTTGTTTCTGCCCAAGAACTTAGGCCGCACCTTGTCACTGCCCTCAAGAGTAATAGTACAGGCAGTGACACCTTGATCCGGTATCCCACGGGCTGGTCTTAGACACAGTCCTTACCCATCACATGCCTCATCAACCACTGTCTTTGCCTGGGGAAGGTTCCAACTGCCTGGAAAGTCGCCACTGTCACCCCTATCTTTAAAGGTGGTGATAGGACTGTGGCTGGAAACTATCGACCGATCTCCATTCTCTCTCCTCTCTCCAAGGCCTTGGAAAAAGTGGTGGCCTCTCAAATCTCTGACTACCTCTCCACCTACAATGTCCTTTGTCCTGAGCAGCATGGCTTCCGAGTGGGCCACAGTACCAACACGGCCCTCTTAGAATTCTCCAACTTTCTCCACTCCTCCTTAGACACTGGTTCTCTGGCTGGTGCTGTCTTCATTGACCTCTCGAAAGCTTTCGACACTGTCTCCCACCCCCTCCTTCTTGATGCCCTTAGTCTCTCTGGTTTTGCTGCTGGGCTCTATCTCCTGGTGCACCAGTTATCTCATCTGACTGCTCACAGCGTGTAAAAATTAATGGGACCTACTCAGACATCTGTCCCATCTTTCTGTTCCCCAGGGCTCCATTCTGGGCCCTTACTATTCTCCCTTTACCTTAACACCCTTCCACGCTCTTGCTCGGGAACATTCTATTGTACGCTGATGATGCAGTCATCTTGCCTCAAGTCGTAACCCTATTGCCCTCCAGGACTCGCTGCAGAAGTCCTTCACTGAAGCCGAGGCTGGTTCAAGGACCATAGATTGGTGATAAATCTTAAAAAAAAAACCACGTTCTTCACTCATCCCCAAAACAAGTCCTGCAACTTCAAACTCCTCATTCACTCTGGGTCCTCTTTCCCACTCGAACAAGTTTGCTCCTATAAATACCTAGGGATCCATTTTGACCCCTCCCTCTCCTTCCATGGACACATCGCTGCCCTAGCCACTGCCACTAATATCCGATTGGGCATCTTACACCGGTATAAACACTGCCTCCCCCCGGAGGCTCTTCGACTCGCAGTCACCTCCTCTGTCCTGTCCCTAGTGGACTATGGACTGCCGGTGTATGGTGCTGCTGATCAGACCGCACTCCATAAAATTCGCACTACTCTGAATAAGGCCTGCAGGTTAATTACTGGAGCACCTAGGCTGACACACACCTGTCTACTGTACGCTAAAGCGCTGGTACTTGATCTTGACGAGCGCCTCAAATATCTGACCTATACCCTTAGAAAAAAGACCTTTCTTGGGCTATCCCCACCAGGATTGACCACCACCATACGCCGCTCTGTCCCACTAGTTCATACTCAGACCTCTGGGAAAATCTCTCTTGTTATCCCTAGAGCTAGGACCTCTCACGGCCAAAGAGCCTTCAGCTTTAGGGCCCCCTCCTGGTTCAACACACTGCCCCCCTCCATCTCCAAAGCTCCAACTATATCGTGCTTCAAAACTTCATTACGTAACCACCTTATTAACACCCGATGCTGTAATTGCCACTAGTCAAAGCCGTGCTCCATACTTACGCAACAAAGCTTATTATAAGCTGCTAAGGACAACATAACTCTGGTATTGTTTGCATCAATCCTACCTGTACCAGCTTGTTTGTATCTATGTCTTAAGTTACTGTTATACTTATGTGTTGCACTGTTATACTGTGTATTTTCGTTTGTCTTACTGTGACAAGGTACCTTTGTAAATGAGCCTATGGCTCAAAGGTTTTCCAAACTGCTGTTTAAATAAAATAAAATTAAAAAATTAAAAAATCTGACAAAGCCAACGTTCAAAATGGTGACTCTGACATTGTTTCTGCCTATGCTCCAAAAAGAGTACTGGTTGGCATCACTGGACCTAAAAGATGCCTATTTCCACATCTCCATAAGTGAGTCTCACAGAAAATACCTCAGGTTCAGACTCCCACCAGGTCACTACAAATGTTTAGCCCTGCCTTTCGGTCTCACTTCAGCTTCAATAGTGTTCACAAAGTACTTAGAAGTGGGTGTGACACACCTTCTAAAACAAGGTGTCACAGTTTTTGCATACCTAGATGACTGGCTGATGGTTGAAAAATCACCTCCAGCAAATGAGGGAGCATCTGCAATTCACCCAGGGGCTCCTGGAGTCTCTAGAGTTCCTGGTAAATCTAAAAATGTCTGTCCTTCAGACTGCTCAGGCACTGTAGTTCATAAGAGCAGAGCTAAATACCCTGCAAGATTGGGCCTACCTGCCTCTGGACAGGGCAAGAAGTATGCCACTGATAACAGGCTCATTCAGCCTGAACAAACCAAAAACTGCAAGACAGTTTCTTCAGCTACTGGGCCATATGGCAGTTGACACTAGCACAGTCCTGGAATCCAGGTTTCAGATGAGGGACATTCAGTTTCACCTCAGGGTACACTGGTGTCAGAGAAAGGACCTCCTCTCAAAACTAATTCCAGTAACAGAAAACATTCTTACAGGCTCTGCAATGGTGGAAAGAGGAAACCAACCTAAGGGAAGGGGGTTTCTTTTCAACAAGAGACCCCATCAGTTGTTCTGACAACAGATGCATCTCTGCTAGGGTGTGGTGCCCATATGGGGATTCACACCACCCAAGACACATGGTCAAGTGCAGAGTCACTCCTGCACATAAACCTGCTGGAGCTAAGAGCAGTGTTACTGACACCAAAAGCTTTTATACAACTAGGACAGGGAAAGGTGGTACAGGTCAAAACAGACAATACCGTCACAATGTATTACGTAAACAAGCAGATAAGATCATGCCCTCCCTGCACAGAAGTCATGAAGATATGAAATCCAGCATACTCCGTGTGGGTTTCCCTGCAGGCTATTCATCTGCCAGGCAAGGACAGTACCTTGGCAGATACCCTGAGTCAAATCAACCAGTCCCATCTAAATGGGCCTTGAACAGTTAGGTAGTGCAAGTGATCTTTAGGAGGTAGTTCATCCCAGTGGTAAACTTGTTCACATCCCACCAAAACCACCACCTGCCACAGTACTAATACAGACCACTAGATCGGGGAACAATCGCTCTGGATGTTCTGGCTCTGAATAGGTCAGAGAAGCACCTATATGCTTTTCTTTCCTTCCCTCTGGTGTACAGAGCATTAGTCAAGCTTAGATCCCACCAGCATCTTGATAGCACCAAACTAGGCTAAGCAGCCATGCTACTCCTTGCTACTTTCCATGTCTGTAGCTGAACTAATGCACCTTCATCGGAGGCACAGTCTACTAACCTCCAACCAGGGGAGGCTCCTGTACCCGAACCTCAAGTTACTCAGACTCAAAACGTGAACTCTTGAGAACCTAGAATATGCAGGTTTGAATCTTTCTGAAAGTGACTTGGACATTTTAAGGGGTTACAGGAAGCCCTCCACTAAGAAAACCTATACTGCAAAATGGAAAAGGTTTTCTATTTGGTGTTCAGCCAGAGAAGTGATACTGGCACAGGCTGGTGTCCCAGCTGTGCTGGGCTATCTCATATATTTGCATTCACTGGGCTTGCAGTCCAGTACCATAAAGGTCTACCTGGTCAAAGCATCTGCTTACATTTCAGATGGACAGAATGTTTCTCTAGCCTCGGACCCTGCCTTCAAAATGTTCTTTAAAGGCCTGGCCCATCTGTTAGCGCCCCGGGGAACCGGTGCCAGCATGGGACCTAAATGTGGGACCTAGGCTCACAAGTCCCTCTTTTGACCCTGTTTCTTCAGATCATTTGAAATATGTCACATGAAAAACCGGTTTCCTTGTGGCAATATCTTCTGTCAGAAAAATCAGTGAGCTCCAGTCTCTCGGCATTGAACAGAACTCATTCCACAGAGACAAAGCGATCCTTAGAATAAACAGGACGTTTCTTCCTAAAGTGGTTTCTGATTTCCATTTGAACCAAACCATTACCTTACCTGTCTTTTTCACTGAACACTCTTGTGCAGGTGAAAGGAGATTCCATAGTCTGGACATCAAAAGAGTTCTTAGCTACTACCTGACAATCACAAAAGTCTGTGACAGGACAGAAAACAGTTGTTCCTGACCTATGAGGATGTGGAAAAGGGTAGCTCAGCATCAAAAAGGTCCATTCTCACTGGATAGTACAACATATCCAGTTTTGTTACTCTTAAGTCTGGAAAGGAGCCCAGGATTGAGTGTCCATTCCACAAGGGCGTAGCTCCTACCATAGCAGCTGCCAGGTATGTTCCCCTGGTGGACATCTGTAAAGCAGCTACCTGGAAAACAGTACACCCCTTTTACAAACATTACAGTCTGGACATTCAGTCCTTGAGGTGATGTCAGGTTTCACACAGCAGTCCTGCAAAGTTGGTTTCTAAAGTACCTTTGTGCCCACCTCCAACGGTATTGCTTTTTAGTATACAAGAGTTATGCATACCTGAGTATTTTTGGGGTTAGAAGAAATAAATTACTCAGCATAGCAATATTGTTTCTTCCCAGTGATACTCACATATTCAGAACTCCCCACCCTGCCTCCCATTCTAGAACCAGTAGCCTCTGAACTCCTACAAATGCTGTATGTATGTAGGGGTATGTGTGACACATACTGTATGTTGTGATTGTGTTCACTATTGTTGTTCTCACTTTTCAGGTGATTCTGACATTCAGGGGTATTCTTTCATATATTATGCCCTCCAGTTGGCGGCTTTTTTGGGTGTTATGGGAGTTCCTACCATATTATTATTAATATTGTTATGATTATTACACTTAGTCCTCATGGGTCTGTCTTCTGAGGCTTCCAGTAAATCTGAGGGGTATAGAACTTAAGCATATAGGAGGCAGCATCTGAAAAAAATTGCACGTGCAAAATATTTCATCATTTGCATATGTTCTATTTCTCTACAGACAGTAGTAGAAGTAATGGAACTTACTTCCTCAGGCTGAAATTAGCATTTTCTACACTGTGGAGCATTTCTAGCAATATATTTTGGTATGAAATGGAGCTATTTGATGCCTGAACATTGTTTATTGCTAATTTCAGCCTGTGTAAGTGCGTTCCATGACTTCTACTGTCTGTGCTGGTTTCTGTCACAGAGAATCCAGTTCTGGTCGAGTGGCTCTATTTCCAGCAAACTCTGTGTACATGTACTTTTTTACCTGTAGTATCAAAAGCTAGTGTGCATTTGGCTTCACAGTTCCAGTTTGTATTGTCAGTATAATTCTTGTGTTTTTTCCCAGTTGTTGTGTGGAGCCCAGCGTAGAGCGCCAAGTATATTATACATTCCTTACATTAATGCCTGGTGGAAGACTGTAAACTTTGCTGTGAGAGAGCGCTTGGTTTCTTTTTTGGAAAGCGTGTCTTCAGTGTCACCAGTCTTGTTGCTAGCAACTTGCGATATGCCTTGTGAAGATATACCTGAAGAGGTAAGATAAGCTTTTTTTAACACCAACAAAGGCATCTTAATAGATTTTTTTTCTGCATAGTGTATTCCAGTAATTTTATTATGTTCATATTTAAAACGTGACTTTTTCTGTCAATAGATTAAGGATCTTTTCCTTGAATGTTGTGGATATATTTTCACTGTTGAGCTGCCTAGCAGTGAAGAAAGATCAAGATTCTTTAAAGATTCAATTTCATTTCAAGCAGCTAAACCTCCTACATCTAGGAAGAACACAGGTTTGTTTTTTAAATTTCAGTTATCTTAACAGTATGACTTCAATTCGTCCACAGCCCTGATCACACGTGTGCCTGACCTCCTGATTTTTTTATCAATAAGATTTTATTAAACATATTACAAGTTAACAAATATTCAACATACATTCAATAATAAAAACATTGCAAATCTACATTTCAGAAAACAAACATACTTTAAATCATTTATCCTCCATTGACTTGGTTTACTCAGTTTGTAAGACAAAGTGGGCCAAAAGTCCATTAAATTGTCTCCCGCTCCTAGTGAGTGGATTAAGTAATTCTTCATTTCAAAATGTATTCATCGAGCCCTTTCTAAAAACTGATGAAAGAAGTTTTACTTCTTGGGAGTTTATTCCATCATCATTCCTGGGTCGTACCTGAAAATAGGCAGCTATGCTGTCTAGTGTACCTACCCGGTTAACAAAAACTAAATAAATAAATCAGGCTGCTCTTATTATAAAGTAATTCTGTCTTTTAGTGGTGTTATCTTGAGGATGTACAGTTGTTTTTCATGAGACCTTAACTGCACTGTCTTGATATCACATTGTAGTTCACATTGATTTATACATTTTGGTTAATTCAAGATATTGAACAAAAGCAAAAAATCACCCACTTTCTCCTCTCATGCAAGCTGAACAGGCCTAATGAAGTCGATCGTTCTTCGTAGCTTAGGGAATTCAACCCATGAATTCATTTACTTAGTTTCCTTTGTGTTCTTTCTAGTAGATTTATATCTCGCTTTAAATACAGATTCCAAAAGGAAGATCTAATGTCCAGATGTGGGATAATGTATGCTTTATGCAACCTTGTTATTTATTTATTCATTTATTTTTATTTTTTCATTTGTTAACTGAGTAAGGACACTGGACCAATGGCCTTTTTTCAGGTCCAACCCATTTACATAAAAAATACAAATAGATGCTGGCCCAGTGGTATGGAGGGCCGAGGCAATGTGCCGTACCTCATGCTATGCTGGCAAGCCGGGTTTGCGCATTACTTCAGGTCATCAGGGAGCCAGCATTGGGGGGGAGCAGAATTTGAGCAGCCTAATGATAGCTCTTCTCTCCTGGGGAGGTTATCACCCCCCCCAGTAGTTCCACTGCCACTGGGTGGAGGCCTTATGGTAGTGCCTGCAGGAAGGGGTTGCAAGTATTGGGAGGGTACCCCAGAATGCAATGTGTGCATGCCTCCACACACACACACACACACACACACACATATCCAAGGAGGGTCGGGGTGAAAAGCGGGTATAAACGGAGTGTAAAAAGATAAGAAAAATAGAGAAAGCATCAATATACAAGTATTACTTATTACATTTACAAATTGAGTTAATCAACTTTAGTTGGTAAATGATGTTTAAAACATAATTATATTTCAGGAGAGGTATTTAAGGGTAGTTTGGAGAATTGTAATAGAATTCTTAATTTAAAAGAAAATAGTAATTTAGCCAATGTGTATAACTGTGACTCAATCTTAGGTCAACTCAGTCAACGGATTAAGGATGTAATTTATTGTATTAATAATAATTACTTGAATTTACATGTAAAAATATGATTTGATTCGAATGTAAAAACGAAAAGAGGAAACTTAGTAACTTAATTAAGTGGACCAAAAGGAATAATCCTGGGCAAACAGCTTCTGAATATAGCATGGGAATGAGGCCGGGCAAACTGGGCTGGGAGTGCAGGGCAAACTTAGCCCTGGAATAAGACAGCTCTGAATATGGCAACCAGGAAGTGCAAACCATAACAGCAAAACAGTGCACAGCGATGTGACGGTAGGTAGAGGTGAACTATGTGACCAATGTGTGTGCCAGCAAATGCGTGTACCCAGTACAGCTGCAGGCAGAAGTGGATGTGAAATTACAGTGTTCAAAACTGTAAAATATTGCCCAAACTGTTTGCGCAGCGCTAACACGTTTGCGCGGGTTTAGCGCAGGGCTAAACTATTAGCCTGGTGCAAACACATTTGCCCAGCGCTAAACTTTGCCATATTCAAAAGTGACATGCAAATGAGCCTACTTACGTAGGCTGTGTGCAAACATCCAGATTAGCATCTCATTATGCCCTGATTTGCATGCTGTTTGTATCAGGCTAACGGTTTAAGCCTGCGCTAAACCCACGCAAACGTGTTAGCGCTACGCAAATAGCTTGGGGAATATTATACCATTTTGAACACTACTTCCAAATGTGCTGCTGCCTGCAGCTGTACTGGGACAACACAGCATAGGTACAGGTGATGGTGGTGCTGCATGCAACTGTCACACTGTAGGTCATGCTACAGTGCACAGCAGACACTACAGTAGCAAGGGGGCCAGTAGTGTGTGGACACCGTAATGCCTATGGTGTGTAGGATAGTGATGATGACTGCACTATACACAGTAAGAGGCCCAACCTGCAGGTGTTTACTGATAGCAGGCATTACTGTTACACTGTTGTGTGACCCACAGATGCTGCACCTCTGGCATGGGATGCTCAGAGTGACATATACATGTCTGGCTTTGTGTGCTGTGGCAGTTGTACAGCTGTGCGGTATGTGGCCGGGGGGGGCATATATTATCAGAAAGGCACACTGGCGTTGGGGTATGCCCAATACTGGCCCATGTGCACTGCATGATGTGTCCCAGCCTTGTGGTCACACCTAGTCTGTGGCACAGCCTGGCCAGCTATAGACTCTCCCCTCAACATCCTCCATGCCCACAGTGCTGCATGTGTATGCTGGCATCTGTTGGTGTACACAGAAGTGTGGTCTGCAGGTGTGTACTGTATGACTACACTGCCATGCTGTCCACTGGTGGCAGGGTCACCACTTACTGCCTGGCATGGCTGGGACTGGTAGCAGATGATGGCATCATTGTGATGCCATCAGTTAGCAGCATGCTTCCTCTATGTTTGGCTTTGTCTATGTGTCATATTTATTTGTTAGGGTTGCGCAAAACCAGCGCAAACACCGTGCAAAGCCATAGTGTCGCATAAAGCTGATTGCCCAGGGTTACAACAAGCTTTTCCTGGGTGATAATGTGCACCATGCTAAGTGTCATGCTAAGTTGCGCAAAACCACTTTGCGTGGAGCTAGTTGCTGAATGTAGCATTGCACCTGTATTCATTATCAGTTTACCCCTTGCATACATTATAATTTTACCCGGCGCTAATGCAGTTTGCCCGCGCTATTTGGCCTTTTGAATATAGCAGACCCACGCTAAACCTGCACAAATGTTTTTTCCCAGTGGAAAGGTTTGACTATCTGGCCCTCAGTGTATAATATTATCTGCCAGAGAGATACGAAAGCTTTTCGGAGCATGGTGGCTTCAGGAACAAATCAAGCACAATCATCCTTGGCTGTATACATTTCAAAGGAGGAATGGGTGAAACATCATGGGGAAATCTTTTTTATAGTGCCCACACTAACTTCAAATAGAGATGGCAACATGGATCAGGAATGGCCAGTAGAACACCCAATGTTTTTTTTTTCACCAGAGAAAGTGGTGCTGGTAATACTTACCTTGAAAAACAATATACCTCCTTGCCCTGATTGTATTCCTCCTGAAGTTTAGAAGAGAACAAACATTTTTGGGCTCCAACTTTAACTGTTTTTTTTTTTTTCACTTATGTGTGTTTCAGAATTATATACTACTTTCCTGGAAACATAATATGTTTGTTCCAATTTATAAAAAGGGTACAGTTTATTCACAAAATAATTTTTGATCAATTCATCTATTGGATACAAGTTTGAAGTTTTTTTCCAGATTATTATTAAATAGACTGACAAATTGGCCAAATTCCACTACCCAGATTTTCAGGTTTCAAGCTGGATTCAGGGAGGGTTATTCAGCAATTAATAATATACAAAATCACACATGCCCACACAATGCAAAGCACCATGGGCTGCATATGCAAATCACCACAGAATGTTATGCTGGTCCAACTTTAAGCAGAATTGCATGGTGCCAAAAGGCCTCTCACACAGTTTGCAAAGGGTGCTAACAGAAGACATAGACAGGTGTTTCATCCTACCAGGACTTATCAGTATGCCTCGTCTGTTTGACACCCCAGTGGAATGGACCAGCTACCCTAAGACAGTGTGTCTTGGATATGTTGTGGTGAACCCATTAAAATAAAAAACTATTTAAAAGACAAAGAACCTCTGTGCACAAACACTGAGGCAAAGGTTACCCCAAAGGGCATCTGGCTGGTAAGCCATGCTTCTAAAAAATACAAAATCACACACGCCCACACAAAGGCCTCTCACACAGTTTGCAAAGGGTGCTAACAGAAGACATAGACAGGTGTTTCATCCTACCAGGACTCATCAGTGTGCTTCATCTGTTTGACACCCCAGTGGAATGGACCAGCTACCCGAAGACAGTGTGTCTTAGATATGTTGTGGTGAACCCATTAAAATAAAAAAAATATTTAAAAGACAAAGAACCTCTGTGCACCAACGCTGAGGCAAGGGTTACCCCAAAGGGCACCTGGCTGAGAAAATACAAAATCACACGTGGGTTCACCATAACATATATGATTTTGTATTTTCTCAAAGCTTGGCTTCCCAGCCAGGTGCCCTTTGGGGTAACCCTTGCCTCAGTGTTTGTGCACAGAGGTTCTTTGTCTTCTAATTAATAATATGTTTTGTTTGAGTCACTTTATGGAAAAGCACACTTTTTTGAGGGGGGCCAGATTATTTGCTTTTCAGTATTCATTGATTTTTTCCATAGCATTCAATTCCATGAACAGACAAATCTTATAGGAATTACTATGGAAAATTTGTATAAATCCATCATTACTTAATTTTATTAAACTTTTATATTCAGATACTTCTACAGCAATTAGATATGATAACAAGGGCTTGTTGACCATTTTTTCAATACAAATGGAGGGGGGTGTAAAGCAGGGTTGCTTGTTAGCACCAATGCTGTTCAATTTTTACATTAATGCATTACACAAATTTTCTGATACTGAAGAGTTGGATTCCCCCAGAATAGACAATTTACTGGTCCACTCATTGGCATATGCTGATGATGTGTTGATTTTTTTCTTTAACTAAGGTTGGAATGCAAACAAAATAGATTATTTTTTAAGAACTGTAACTCCCTTGAACTAAAAGTAAAAGTCAATAAAACCAAGATAGTAATATTTAGGAAAAATCTTAAAAACGTCAGTAAACTTAAATGTGTAATAGGGCAAGAGAGGACTGAGATTGTAAAAGAATGTTGTTGTTAGGGAGTAAAATTAGTTTCCTCAACTTCCTGGTTACCTCACCTGAAGGGACAAATAATGAAAGCTAAACTTATAGCAAAGGCTGTACTAAAATTAATTATACATATGGGAGTAATACTATTATCCCAGCATTAAGAGCAGGGGAGGCTAAAATTAACCATCTGTTACTATATGGAGCTAAAGTGGGGGTTATGAGAAAGCTGAGGAACTGGAAAGACCTCTGTCTTTTTTTTTATAAAGCATTACTAAAGGTTCCACTTTCATCTTCAAATGCAATGGTAAGAGTTGAATTGGGTAGATTTAAATTGGAATGTTTAAAGGAATTAACACATATTTCATACTGAATAAGGATACAGAATAATAATAAAAATATCTTACCATTGAAATGTCTCTCAGAAAAAAACAAATGGCATCATGAGGGTCTTTGTTCACCATAGCTTTCGGGATTAAAAAGAATTTGGAGAAACTTAATATGTTACATCTTTGGAATGATTATCAAAAGCAAGTTTTGATTTCCCTTCAATATAGAAAGAGAAAGAGAATTAAACATAAATTGATCCAATTAGGGAAATTTCAGGATGTGGACATTATTAGAGCTCAAAATGCACCCAGTGGTTGAGAAATAATAAGATTGATCATTCAAGATGTATTTGAATCTACCGTTGAATCCAGAATGAAGGAAGTTAAACACGTGAGGCAGATTTGAGATTATTAATTCAAGGTTTACATATTTTAATAATACAAACAAAGAAGCTGGATCTGGAGAAAATTTGTGCCCCTGCAATAAAGGATTGTTCAAACCATAGAGCATATAATACTGCTTTGCCCATTACTTAATAAACCCAGAGATTTATTTTTAAGGAATTGTCTGGAGCTTTATTCAAACTCTCATTATGATGTGGTTTTTATACTGATGCACACTTAGAGCGCTCTCACTCTCATCCTTAAGCTGTTATATTAGCCTGTCTCACACCAGCAAAAATCGACTGTCTTTGTTACCCATTAATAGGCGGTCTGAAAGGAAAAAAACATTCAGGTCCTTTTTGAGGTCACTAAAGAAATTGTTATTCCTTCTCCTTCTCTGCTTGGCTAACATAGAACTAAATCCCAGCCAGCTTTCTCCACTTTCCTCACCCATTGAACTTGCAGCAGCTCCCAGACTTAAAATAATGCTGGTCAATGTTCTAAGCTTGCTCAAAAAAGTTGAACAATTACAAGCATGGTCCCTCCATACAGAGCCCAATCTCATCATTATTACTGAGTCATGGCTAAAAAAAACCAATACTGACCAACAAATTACTCTCCTGGGCTATAAACTGTACTGGGCAGATAGGGGCACAGGGGGCTGTAGTTGTTTACACTAAACCTAAGTACACCATTAGTGATATCTACTGCAACTCAAAATGGAAGGAATACAAAATTGTATCTCTGAAGCTACACTTTCCTTCCACGGAATGCATTACTGTTATTAGTGGTTACAGGCCCTCTACTGGTAGGACTGATTTCCTTAACATTCTTAAATTCTCAACCATCTCTGCCAATTCTGAAGTAATAATCCTTGGGGACTTCAATATGGTCTGGCTCTCACCCAAATCACACAACCTGAAATCTCTCTGCGATGAGCTTGACCTTGTCCAGCTAGTCATTGACCCTACTAGGATTAACACCTCAAACATTGCAAAGACCTCTCTTCTTGATGTGGTACTAACCACCCACCCCCACAAAATCCTCCACTCAGTGGTATTTCACAACGATATGAGTGACCATGGAGTTGTAGTCTGCATAAGGTTGCAAGCCAAAGTTTGCCAGCAGCCCAAGTTTATAACCAAACAGTCCTTTCGTAAGTTTAGTATGTCAGACTATCTGAATGACTTAAGCAAGGTTAGATGGCAAGATACCTATTTCACCAAAACAACCGATGAGGCTGTCACTGTCCTCAACGACAACCTCATTACCCTAGAAAACATGCATGCCCCTTTTATCAAGGTTAGAACACGTAATATCTCCCACCCCTGGTTTTCAACTGAGTTCAAAACCACTCTTACAAACCATGACGAACATTTAGCCCAGGCCAGATGCACTAAGAGACCGGTGGATTGGCAGGCCTTTAGAGCAGCTAGGAACACCTTCGTAAAATGTATTCGCTCCATCAAAGCTAACTTCTATGTCTCTACCCTAGAACAGACAAAAGAGAACTCTCAAAAAATCTAGAAAACCCTTAAGTCCATAGAAGGGTGGCTGGCTGCCCCTTCTTTACCACCTAAGATCAACAAAAATGATACAATTGTGGAACGTAACAGCTAAATCCTCAAAGAATCCAACTCCCACTTCGTCACTGCTGTCCTAGCTTTTGACTCCTCCCCGTATGCAGCTTGTGTTAATAATCAGGTCTGTACAAACACCTCCCCACAAACTTCAGTCTGCCCATTCCAGCTGTTCCCCCTTAACTTCAAATAAGTCAAAGATTCACTCATTAATTTGGATACCAAGAAAAGTGCCGGGATGACGGAATCAAACAGCTTTTCCTAAAGCTTGGGCATCCCTACCTTATTGCTCCAATCCTCCATATTTTCAATCTTTCGATTACTTCTTCCATAGTCTCTTCCTGTTGGAAATCAGATTATATCCTCCCCCTATTTAAATCGGGGGACCCATGTGGTTTAAGTAACTACAGACCACTTCTATCCTGCCTATCTTCTCTAAAGTCTTCGAAAAAATGTATTTATTCTCAATTAAAATACCACGTTGGAACCTTTTGTCTCTTAAACCCAGCTCAGTCTGGCTTCCGCTCTAACCATAGCACCATCCCTGTGTTGGCTAAAGTAACCAGTGACTGGGTCTCTGTTACTGGCTCTAAGAAGACCATGGGAGCTGTCTTCTTAGACCTTAGCAAAGCATTCAATACTGTAGACCATAGTGAACGGCCTTGCTAAAATAGGCACCACCCCACCTACCATTCAGTGGTTTAGCAGTTAACTATCAGGAAGGATGCAGAAAATCAAAGCTGGTGGCTTGTTCTCGGCCCCCCTGCCAGTCACTAGGGGAGTCCCGCAAGGCTCCATCCAAGGTCCTATTCTCTTCTCCTTATACATGAATGATCTCAACCTTCATATAACCAAGTCAAAACTGCACTTGTTTGCCAATGATACAGTTCTTTATACATCTGGCTCAACATTACCTGAAGTTAAGGACATACTCCAAGCTGACTTTGGTCAGCTTTAATCTAATCTTATTAATGCCAGACTTCTCTTAAATGATGAGAAACTAAAGCCATGATCTTCTGTCCTAATATCTTAACCTCTGTCCCTGTCACCCTGCCCAACGATTTTATTGTTGCCTCCTTAGGCGAACCATTGGAAGTCACCCCCAAATTTAAATACCTTGGCTTTTGGCTGAATAACAAGCTCTTCTTTAATGATCACCTTGATGACCTGTCTAGAAGACTAAAAGCCAAGCTAGGCTTTTTCTTCTGCAACAGGTCTCGCTTTCTGTTAGAGACCAGAATTAGGCTTGTCCAGGCCACATTCCTCCCCTTATTAGATTACGGGGATATAATTTGCTTATCTTCTGCAAGTACCAACCTAAACAAATTCGACATCATCTAGCACCATTCCCTGCGCTTCATTACAAACTCCCCATACCAAACACACCACTGCAACCTGTACACCACGGTAGGATGGACATAACTTACCATTAGACGTATGTTTCATGCTGGTACCTGGACTCTAAAGCTTCTCCTGAATAAGCTCCCAAGCTACCTAACTTCTCTCATCTGAATCTCCCACAGTGCTTACTCACTTAGGAAATTGATTTTATCTTCCTTGATGTGCCCAGGACTCGTACCTCCTTTGGCAAACGTGCCATTTCTATTGCCCTCCCAGTTACCTGGAATCGGCTGCAATCTTCCTGAAACTATTTAACATCGCCTCTGTCAGCCTCTTTAAAATGTTAGCTGCTGAAAAAATAAAATATGTATGCAGCTGTTTTTAAGAGTAATGTTTGGTAGGTCTATTTTGTTATATCCTAACTTTGTATTCTGCACCATATGGACCGAAACTGCACCTTAATCAATGGTTGTTGATTTGCTTTATGTGCTGTATAGTATTGTCTGTATACCTGTCCCATATGGACCAAAACCGCACTTCATTTATTGTTATGTTTATTTACTATATGTTCTGTATAGTTTTTGTCTGTGTTCATGCCCCAGGACCTTGTGAATGAGCTTGCTCAATTGAGTTTTTCCTGCAATAAACTTAAACTTGCACCCTCAAACTTTTACAGAACCAGAAAGAATTGCTAATTTTCTGGCATCTGTGGTAAAAGTTAAGGAACAAAGATTTGGAAAAATAGTCTGGATAAAGAGATATAATACAATAAAGAGGGAAAAAACAGTAACAATATAAAATGGTTTTCCTTCTTGTGTATTATTTTAGGACCAGTTGGACAATGGTTGGTTCCTGATTGTAATATAAGTGGAGGTGCTATCTCTATATTTATTTGCACTGTAGAATATTTTGATAAAGTTGCTTTTATTTAATGGCAAGTTTCCTGCTATTTTTAATGATCCATTTTTTTTTCACTTTTATGGTGTTCTTAAAGATGTCTTGTCTTTGTCACTTTTTTTTTCCTTTTATCCTTGTAAAAATCATGATGCTTGTATCACCGTGCTTGAACTAATAAAATATTAAGTTAATCAGTAAAAACTGTTGAAATATAGCTTTAAAACATATCTCAGAATAAGCCATACGAATAGACACAGGCAATGAATTTCAAAAAAGCGTAGCTGCATTAGTAAATACCTGGAACCCTAGTTTTTGTTTGCATAATGTAGTTTCAGGCAGCACAGCATTAGCAGACCTTAGCATTGCTGGTACCCAGTGAAATGAAATTAGATTAGACAAAGAAAACAATGGCCTCAAAGAAATAGTTTTAAAAATCAAAGACCCATACAAATATTCAGTTGTAGAACTAAAAGACATCCAACGTAACTGAGAATATAACTCATAATGTGTACGATAATGAACTGATAAAATAAAAGGGCAGATATTGTTGTATAGTATGAGACAGACAATATGTAAACTCTTTGATATCCAACTTCAAATAAATACCAGCAACATAATCCAAGTGAGGAAACAGCTACTGATTTTCTAGTTTCGAAAGTAAAATAGGACTTCAATTTATACAGGCGACACAGTTTTTTATTAACTTTCCTACTGACTGAAGTAACATGTAAAGAAAAATTAAGTGCTATATCCAGCAGCACACCAAGAAACTTTGCCCGGGGCTAAATTGGTACTGCCCAGTGTGCTAACTTAGTCAGGATCCAATAGCCCGCTATATTCAAAAGGAATAGTACTGATGCTTAACCTGCTGACTATAGCATGTTAAGGAACCTGGGCAAATGGGGCTTAATAAATCAGGTCTAATTTATTTTGCATTTAACCTGACTGTGGTTCCAGTTTGTACCAAAAGCACTGTGTTTTTGTTGTTTGTTGTGCCTAACCTTGTTTTACAGGGGGTCTCCAGGGTCGAACCAGTGGAACCAGCCCTAATGGTAAGTGCAAACAGTGTAGGTGATTGCATGGTGAACAAAGGGTGTTGCAAAAGTGATTACTGTATATTGTTCAGGCCACTAGAAGAGAAAAGGGGGGTGTTACAGTGTCCCAGAGGGCTTTACAGAGGTTAGCTTAACCACTAACAACCCTGACTTCTAGGTGGAGGCACCCATTTCAGTACTCATGCCCCTTAACCTGCAACTAGCCTTGCAGGCAGGGGTAGTATCCCTTGGGATAGTGCCACCTAGGGGTTACACTCCAGTCCCCTATGAATTGATGTCCATGTTTACCACACCAGTCTTTCAGCCATGAGTTAAGTTCTGAGATTTTTTTTTGTCTCTGATTTTCTGCCTGGAACACTTTTTTCCGTACAAGAAGAATCTCCGAGAAGGATACTCTGGATGTAAGAGAAGCTAGTTTGTCTCCTACTGTGGAGAGGTTTTTCTTAGTTTCCTCCACCAAGCAACTGGCAAGGTCATTCATTTCCAGGTGGGTTAGGACATGCAGGTTATTAACAAGTTGGCCCTTGACCGGGCAATCCACCACTCCTCATGGATGAGAGTGGAGAGGCCAGCTGCCAGCGCCACCACCACGACTTGTCAGAGAACAAGCCAGGTCAGCCCTTGACCAGGCAGTCTACCCCTCCTCTAGCTGCTTAAGCTGGAGAAGCCAGCTGCTAGTCCCACCACTGCAAACAGCTGGAGAATGGCTCCAAGCTGGGTCCGTCCTTGACCAGGTATTCCACTGCTTCTCTAGTGGTTCAGGCTGGAGAAGCCAGCACCACCACTACGATCTGCCACAAAACAGCTCCAAGCTTGTCAGCCCTGAGGAGGCAGTCCACTGCTCCTCCAGTGACTGAGGCTGGAGAAGCCAGCCACCAGAACCACCACCACCACAACCCACTGGAGAACAGCTCCAAGCCAAGTCAGCCTTTTACCAGGCAATCCATCACACCTGTGGTGGCTGAGGCTGGAGAAGCCAGGAACCAGCACCACCACTGTGACCCACCGGAGAGCAACTCCAAGCTGGGTCAGCCCTTGACCAGGCAATCCATTGTTCCTCTAGCAGCTGAGGCTGAAGAAGACAGCCACGAACATCACCACCGCCACAATGCACTGGAAAAAAGCCCCAAGTCAGGTCAGCACTTAACCGGGCAATCCACTGCTCATCTAGCAGTTGAAGCTTGAGAAGCCAATGGCCAGTGCCACCACAATGACCCACCAGAGAACAGCTCCAAGCTGGGTAAGCCTCTAGACATAGCCGGGAAAGCACCTTGGAGCTCCCATTGGTCACAGCCTGCATGAACTCTCATCCTACTAGCTGCTTTTCTATGGCTTTTGACCTGTTTGACTCCTGTTCCTTCATTCTTTAGCCATGACTCTCAGGCCCTCACAGGAATTATATTTTGGGAGATATTGTACTGCATTGTGATTTTTTGGGGGGAGGGCTTAACTGCTGAATGTATTTACTGGGATTTTGTCTCTTTGAGAAATTGTGAATGCCTGATCTTCTGTTTCTTTTGTTCTGTGACCTCTCACTCCCCTGAGGCCAGACTTTTCTCTGCTGTCCCTGGTCCCTTGTCTTCCACTAGCCCATTCCCCCACTCAAACTCTGCTTATTTTGTTTTCTTTATAATTTCCTACTTGGTGCCACTCCTAAACTGCTAGCCATTTAGTGATCTGGCTGTCCCCCTCCCCTCTTGCTTAACTACTAGCCTTTTGTGTTATCTGCTCCTCTCCCCACCCGAGGAAATAGGCTGTTGGTTAACAAGGATCTACAGCTTATCCATTAGGTAGGGAAATGGGCAGACTAGTTGGGCCAAGTGGTCCTTATCTGCCATCAAATTCTATGTATGTTTCCACCCGATTTAGCCCTTGCATGGTCTTTGTTTCCTGTAACTCATCTAGTAAATCCCTGCTCTAATTCTCTCCCTCTAGGTTGGCCCTTGACTGGGCAATCCACTGCTCCTCTGGAGACTGAGGCTGGAGAAGCAAGCCACCAGTGCCACGACCATGACCCACCAGCAAATAGCTCTGAGCCAGGTAAGCCTCTAGACATAGCCGGGAAAGTACCATAGAGCACCCACTGGCCACAGCATGCACAAACTTTCATTCTGTTGGCTGCTTCTCTACTGCTTTTGACCTGATTGGCTCCTGTTCCTTCTCTCTCTCTCTCTCTTTTCTGTAATGGCTCTTTGGCCCTCATTGGAACAATATTATTCTCCTGCCCTCTGTCCCTTTCTCCCACGCTAATTACCTCACCTAAGCTCCTCTCTGTACCCCACTCTCTCTCTCTCTCTCTCTCTCTCTCTCTCTCTCTCTCTCTCTCTCTCTCTCTCTCTTTCTCTCTCTCTCTCTGTTTGGCTGATATGGGTTCCAAGAAAAACAATTTTGCCTTAATGCTACCTCAGCCCAATTTTCCTTTTCTGCAAATAGCTCCCAGTTTCTGTATTCACTTCTGCTCCTCTTGCCTGAGCTGAACTACAGAGTCTGTACTCCACAGCCCACTCCCCTCTTCCATCTCTGATTGTCTATTTCTAGTCTTCTAACTTAGTACATTTCATGCATTCTAATCTTCTCTTCTCTTCTCTGCTGCTGCCTGCTGCCTTTTCTAGTAGCTCAGTCCTCCTGTCTCTCACACTTCATAGCTACTGCTCCCCCTCTTCCTCATGTTCTAAACTCCCCTCTCTTTCTCACTCTGCACCTGTGTTTCTCGTACTTCACCCAACAAATGGGTCCCTCTCTCCAGACCATGTCACCCAGCTTCCCTCTCTCTCCTGTCGTCCCTCTCTTGTTTCCTCCTACTTGCTTACCTTCCCTTCCCCATGCTCCATCCTGCCTCCTCCTCCCCTGCTGCCCCTGACTTCTCCCTTTCTCCATTTCTCTTTCCCTCCCTTCCCTCCTCCTCCTCCTCATTTCCTGCTGTGGTCCACTCTTATGCTAGTCCATCCTCTTTTCCTTCTCTTCTCCTCCCCTCTCCCACCTTTCTACCCCTCCCCCTCTTTTCCCCTATCACTCACCCTTCTCTTCTCTCCTCCCACGTCCTAAACCTCAAGGCTCTCCTTCGGTACTGAAACCTTTCTGCCCCACCCTCTGTACACAGTTCTTTTGGATCCAAGCACCCTCTACTCCTTATTTTCTCCCTCTTCCACTTGCTTCTGGCTGGTGACATACAACCCAACCCTGGCCCCACTGTACCTCTATCCACCTCCTCATCCTCTGATCTCCCCAGACTGCCCCCTTGCCAGATCTCATGCTGTTTTCCCAAGGGCCTCCACATTTTTATTTTTATTTATTTATTTTTTTTCTCCCTACCAGAGCCCCCCGGTCTGGAGTTGCCAATCAAACCCATCCTTGCCACTGACTTACCTGCTGCTTGAGTCCCTCATCCTGTCCCAATCCCTTGGATTGTCCCCTGGGTGGGGTTCAGGGTTGGGTAGGACATCCCTGTACCTTCATTTCTTCGTCAGGTCCCTGAGACAGCAGCAGTTGGTGGTATATCAGGACTGGGTTCGGCACTCCATCTACCCAGCTCTGGAAGGTGATTTTTCCCTGTTCTGTGAGGACGTTGCTAGCCCATGACATCAAGACACGAGCACTGATGTCTGCAACGTCCTCCCCCCCAATGGTGCAGCCCCTAGAGGTGATTGGTCCACAGGCCTCCACCCATGATCAATCAGACCCCTGAGGTGCTGATAAGCTGCCATGCCCTCAGCCTCCACCAGAGGTCACCGCTCGCCATGTTGGATCTCTGCCCCCCCCAAGAGAAGGCGAGCTGTTGTTGGACGCTCAACCTATCTCTTCCCCCCCAGCTGACCCTCGATGACCCCAAGTTCGCTCCTGAACCCAGGTCACTGGCGTGGTGTGAGATGTGGTGTCCAACACCTCAACCCTCAGCGCCACCAGGCCGGACAGCCTCCACATTTTTCATCTTAATGCTAGGAACCTCCTACCCAAAACGAATGCCCTAAACATATGGTTCACCCAAAACCACCCTGATATACTTTGCATTTCAAAATTCTGGCTGTCTGCCAAAATTTCTAACTCCTCTCTTGCCATTTCTGTCTACAACTTATTCCATCAGAGCAGATGTAAATGAGTTGGTGGGGTAGCCCTGTATATCAGGCGATCCATTTCAAGCCCTATTATTTTCAAGGAATCCTGCCCTTTCTCCCACAAATCCACTGTTGCATACTTATCCTTTCCCTTCTCCTCCTCCCCCTTTAAATTGGTGCTCTGTATGCCCCGCCAAAAACCTCGCTTGATTCTCTTGTCAAGGCTATCTCCTCTAGCTCATCAAATGGTGAAGTCTTGCTACTTGGCGACTTTGATCTTGACTGGCTTTCCTCATCCACTAAGTTTACCACCCTTAAGAGAGAAGCCCTCGGCCAGCCCGCTAGCACTGAGGGTTGAGGCGCTGGATTCCACACCTCGCACCATGCCAGCGACCTGGGTTCAGGAATTACCTTGGGTTGCTGGGATAGAGGGCTGGAGCAAGATTTCCCCTTCAGGGGTGGATGCCCACCCCTCCGTATTCCCACACGCATTGGATGGAGGCCCGATGGGTGCGTAGGCGGTAGGGGTGGTGATGCAAGTCTGGGGTGGGATGGAAGGGGTCGCTGAATCTTAGCATGCATGGGTACCTCCACACCCACACATGCATGTGTATGCCGCGATCCCAGGATGGGAGGCAACAGAAAAATAATGAAGTACAAATGAAAAAAAAAGATAGAAGCCCTTAGTTTCTCCCAGCTAATCCAGGAACCAACCCACCTAAACCACTGGTCCCAAAACCCCCCCTTATGGATTGCAATTTATCTACCCATCCCCACTGGATTTCTCCCACAGGCATCGTCTCCGATGTCCTTAGCGACCACTGCTTCACTTATTGTAGTCACATGATCCACTCCCCCATTCCACCACTAAATTAATTTGGTCTTGCTTCCTCCACTCCCTCAACAAATCTGCCGTGCAGCAAGATTTCTCAAACATGGACTGGCAACCAATTTTATCTACATTGGATGTAGACGTTGCCCTATCCCAGTTCTGTAACATCTTCAAGTGTATCTGGGACCTTCATGCACCCCTTACAAAAGTTAAGGTAAAGCACTACCACCACCTTTGGATTACCTCTGACCTCATTGCTATTTTTTGATCCAGAGACAAAGCCTGGAGGCTGTACAAAGCTTCCCATGCTCAGAGCGATTTCCAGTCATACAAACTCAGAAATAAATGCAGCAAGGCCATCTGTCAGTCCAAGGCTTCATATTTTAAATCCCAACTAAATCAGAGGCAAAATTCCCCAGTATCTTTGTGGAAGGTAATCAACTCCCTTCTGAATCCCCCCTCCAAACAAGCATGCCCAGTCCTCAAGATCGACAACCAGGTTTCTGACCCCACTTCCATAGCTGAGGCCTTCAATAAATTCTTTGTCTCCTGTGCCCTGCCCGGTCCCACCCCCCTCCATCCTCTCTTCTGTCTCTTCCCTCATCTCCCCTGAATCATCTTCTCCTTCTGGCTTCCTCTTCCCTCCCTTCATGCCTCTCGAAATCTACAATGCACTCACCTCCCTCAATCCTTCCAAATCCAGCCATGATGGTGTGCACCCTAGACTGCTCCAGATTTCCACCCTGTGATCATAACCTCCTTCATGTACTTATTCCATCTCTCTCTCTATCCACAGCCACCGTTCCCATAACCTGGAAATTGGCCAAGGTCCTTCCTTTGCATAAAGATGGCAATCCCTCTTCCCCAGGAAACTACAGGCCCATCTCTCACCTCCCATGCTAAAGTCCAGGAGTCCCTTATATTGTCCAAATTCTCTGATTTTCTCTCTTCCAACAACTCCCTTACACCTGTACAGTTGGGTTTTAGAAAACAACATTCCAGTGTCACCTCTCTGCTACCCATCACAGACTCCATTCTCAATGCCATGGACCAAAGCAGAATCACTGCTGCTCTATTCATCGACGTGGCAAAAGCTTTTAACTCTGTCTCTGACTCTCTGCTTCTCCAGGAACTTAACTCCTTTGGCCTTGCTAAACTCTCTATCATCTGGTTCTACTCATACCTCCTAAATAGACAACAGTCAGTCCAAACAGGTGACACACTCTACCTATCGTATCAGGGGTTCTTCAAGGCTCTGTCCTTGCCCCATCCTCTTTTCTCTTTTCATAAGCCACCTTCCCTCACCTGCCTCTCCTCCAGTATACACCTTTATGCTGATGACACCATCATCTATGTCTCTGGCCCTTCCCAGCTTACTTTTCTCCCCAATCTCTGAAGTGAATTCAACAGAGTTCAATCCTGCTTCAAGGAAAACCAGCTAAAACTCAATGTCGGGGGGACGCTAATGAGCAGCTAACTGGGAAGACGTGTCCCCCACTTCCTCCACCATGGTGACCAGTAATTAAACATTAAAATATGGGGTTTCTCACCCTAGAGTGAAAAGAACGGCAGTATTAGGTGGCAGAAAGAACCATGGATGAATATCTAACACCTATGCCCTCTAAAAGTCAGAGAACAACTGGGAAGACCGGTAAAAAAGGGATGGCGAGCTCTGGAGGAGAAAAGACGGGCCTGGTCTCGCTCTCTGTGACAGAGGTGGTGGCCTTGGGGAAGGAACTGATGGGGCAGGTAATTGCAGCCCTGGAACCACGGCTCATCAAGATAGAGGATAAATTGGAAGGTAAACTACAAGAGGTGTTGGAACAGCAGTCTCACCAGAGCTCTCGGTTAGCGGAAGCGGAGGAAAGGATTTCCAGGCTGGAGGACGAGGTGCTAGAGGTCCCGGGGCAAGTTTGTGCGCTGCAAAGAGGATTAGAGGAGTTCAAAGAGGCCTACGACTACCAAGAAAATTATCATTGTAGGCTGAATTTATGCCTCAGAGAGCTCCCTGAGAAATTAGAAGGGGATGATGTCTTAGATTTTTGCAGCAGGGTACTACCTGAGTTATTGGGCCTGAAGTTGAAAAATGGCAGGGTTAAGTTGGAGCGGGCTCATCGGGCGGTTATGCCGAGGCACCCTGCGGATCAGCCCCCACACCAGATCATCATGCGTTTTCAGAATTTCCAGGATCGGGAGGCAATACTGAAGGCGTACAGGTCCCGAGGTCCTCTGAGCTTTGAAGACCACAGGCTATTCCTCTCGCAGGATTATTCAGCCCGGCTGCTTAAAAAGCGGAAAGCCCTTAATGGGGTGATGACTCAGTTAAGGAACCTCGAGGTGGAAAACTTTTTGACTTACCCCGCCACACTCCAAATCAAACATGAAGGGGCGACCTATTTATTTTGGGAGCTTGAGAAAGCAGAGGCGTTTGTGAAGGGCCTTAAAAGAAAAGTGAGCTGAGTGGTGGTGAGGGAAGCATGAGAAGGCAGAAAGATGATCTTAAGGAGTCTCTGTTGCCCTGGTGCTATGATATTGTGATATTCCCTGCTAATTGGACTTTACATCGAATAAGTTTTAGAATGTTCTGGTTGGCGCCATTGCGCTTTGTTGTTATGAAGAGGGCGTCTGCAGGAGGAGGTGGATGATGGCCTACTCAGAGTTGAAAATAATTGGACTAATGGGGTGTGAACAGTTTGGAGAACCGACTGAGATGCATGTTCTCTCCTGCCTGACTGGTGGACTATGGAAAGATTGCTAAAAGCCCAGGGGCCTGAGGGCTGTGAAAATGCAGAGTACTGTGGCTCGTAAGGTAGGAGTGGGGGGGTTTTTGCACGTGTTTATATGATGGCGCGGCCTAGCCCCCCACGCCTCTCTTTTTTCTCTGACATTGATCATGATACTGTGGGTCCGATGAAAGCTGTACCTGTTGTTGTCAAGGGAGAGTTGGGGGGCATGATAATAGGAAAGAAGGGATAGGGGAAACTGAGCTATGTATTTGGTTTAGAGAGGAGGAGGGGTGGGAGGTTCGAGGGGTTGGCTTGGGGTGAGGGGGTGTGCCAGTATGGAGTTGAGGGGTATGTTAGACTAGCCTTGGAGGGGGGGGATGGGATCCCCATGGAGGCCCACGCTGGCTTGGGTTGTCGGGAGTTGTATGGGGGTTGGGGGAGTGTGGGTTCATGGAATCGGTGGGAGGACATGGAGGGATGGCTGCATTATAGGAGGGGGAATGAGCAAACACCAGAGGATGTGGTGGATGGGTCCCACCCTGGACTGGGCAAACGAAGGCATTAGAAACTGAGATACACCACTGCTCGCTGGTCTGAGAAAGGAGATGGGAGGTTAGGGTCGGGGTACAACTAAAAGAATTAAAAGGCTGGAATGGAGTGAAAGAAGAAGAGTGTGAAAGGTGGAGGTGGAGTGCAGTGGTAGATCAGAGTGGGCAGGGTAAAGGGAAGGGGATAGCTGGATGGGATATAGAGGTAGTTAGAGGGAGACAAAGAGCGGGGTGGGAATCCTGGGGTAAGGGTACAGATAGGAGTAGATAATTCGGACCCGGGATGGAGTACGGTGGAGACTCCGGGGGTGGGAAGGCTCTGGAAGAGAGAACTGGACACCAGGTGGGGATAGCGGGATACGCATCTCAGTTGCGGTGGAGAATCGTTGAACGTTTGTTATTTTTGTCTTTAAACTTACACTTGTGCTATGTTAGCAGTTAGTGTAACTGAAAGGGGGTGGATAAGGAGAATTAATAAAAAGGATGGGAAGGGGGAGGAGGTGGGAGGTGGGGATGGGGGGAAGTTTTGGAGGGGGATAGTTATAAATGTTAAAATTGATAGATTTCATATAGTGTTTGTTAGTAGAATGGTTGCCTGGTTATACTTGGAGAGGAGTGGTCGAGTGTGCTGAAATCAAGAGAAAAGATATATATATATGCTTGTAGACTTTGTGATGCCCTAGGTGCTTTCAACAGAATGTCAAATGGAAATGTTCATAAAAACGGAAAATGCTGTGGGATGGGATGGGGACTTGATAAACTTAATGTCATATCTTGGAATGTAAAAGGCATAGCAAGTCCAGTAAAGAGGACTGCACTCCTGACGGCTCTGAAACTTAAGGGGGCACAGGTGACTTTGTTGCAGGAGACTCACCTGATGGACCTGGAACATGCCAAGCTGGTACGGAACTGGGTGGGGAAGTGTTTAGCAGCCTCCTACTCGTCCCATGAAATAGGGTTGGCAATACTCTTGCATAAGAACCTTCTATTTGAGGTGAAAAGGATAGTGAGAGACCCTAGGGAGGGTAGATATATTTTTGCTACTGGAGTATGGCAAGGTGAGACACTCACGTTCAGATGTGTCTATGTGCCGGCAATATATGACCCAGGTTTCTTCTCCTCTTTGCTCGGCTTGCTCGGCAAAGAACAATTTCCTGGTCTCATTATGGGAGGGGATTTCAATTGGGTGATGGATGCAAGGATGGATCATTCGACAGGGAAGGGGCCGGTAACGGAGGCCATGGGCCAGTGGCAAGTCGGTGTTGCAGATCTGGATATGGTGGATCGCTGGAGGGTGACTAACCCCACTGGATGGGAGTATACGTTCTACTCTAACCCTCATAAGACGTGGTCCCGATTAGATTATATATTTCTGCACAGGAGTTGGGTGGGGAGGATAAGGGAGATAAGTCACAGCCCCATCTTCATTCGGATCATGCCATGGTGGTATTGAGAATCACAGGGAGAGGAGAGAGGAGGCCCCCAACCTGGGTTCCTACACTACTTGGTTAAGGACCGGCATTCAAAGAATACCTAGTAGAACAATGGAAGTTTTACGGAGCGATTAATAATACGGGTGATGTTTCTAGGGGCACTCTCTGGGAGGCGGGTAAGGCCTACATGAGAGGGGCTATAATAGCTTATGTGGGTAGGATTAAGAAGCAGAGATGAAGTAAAAGGGAAGAATTAGAAAGGCAAGTGAAAGAGCTGGAAAAACGGGTAGGAGGAAGAGAAAAGGGCGAGGGAAACCCTAAACTCTCTTTTGAGGGAGGAAGCAGGGAAGGCGTGGTTGTTCTGTCAGAGGAGGGTCTTTGAGTGGGGAAATAAGCCCGGGCCCATGTTGGTGAGACTGATGAAAGGGGGAAGATGCCCAACTAGGATCCTGCAAATTAAGGGGGGAGGCAAGTCATTACAAGTTCAAAGGTTATAGCAGGGTGTTTTGCGAGTTTTTATGAAAAGTTATATAGGGCAGAGCAAGTGGGACAGGAGAAGAGTATCGGGGAGTTCTTAAACGAAGTGTCCATACTGAGGATTACAGATGAGCAGAGGGAGGTGTTAAGTCAGCCTATATCACGAATGGAAATTTTAAGCGCCATACAAAAACTGCAGGAGGGAAAGGCATGTGGGCCGGATGGATTTCTCGTCAAGTACTATAGGATCTTGGGGGGGCAAATAGCAGATGTGTTGAAGGAAGTATTTGAGAGAGAGGAGGAGGGACAGATTCTGACACTACCTGACTCATGCTATGAGGCTGTTATTTGTCTGATTCATAAGAGTGGGCTGGAGGATTTGGAATGTTCAGCCTACCGACCGATATCTCTTCTCAATGTGGATATGAAAATTCTGGCTAAAGCCCTGGCCATGAGACTGGAGAATATTTTGCCGGAGGTGATCCACCCAGACCAGACTGGGCTCATTAAGGGACGACAGTCTTATCACAATGTACATAGACTGTTAAATATTATATGGCAGGCAGGCCAGGCTGGAGCCAGGATGCGGGTATTCTCTATGGACGCGGAAAAAGCATTCGATAGGGTAGAATGGGATTACCTCTTTGAGGTGATGGGCCAGTTTGGTTTGGGGGACTCATTTATTGGATGGGTCAGGGCCATGTACCTAAAGCCTAGCCCACAGATGATGGTAAACGGGTGCCTATCTGGGAAATTTGAACTGAAGAAGGGGACGAGGCAAGGGTGTCCGCTTTCGCCCTTGCTATTTGCTCTGGCAATTGAACCTCTAGCGTCAGTGATATGTCAGCATGAAAGGGTTGTGGGAGTAAGGGATGGGGAAGGGAGGGAGCATAAAGTGATGCTTTATGCCGACGATACGCTCCTTTTTTTTGTGGATATGAGTGGCTCTATGAGGCACCTGATGGATATTATTGGAAAATTTGCAGGTTTCTCTGGTTATAAGATTAATGTCAAGAAGTCTGAAGCCATGGGATTCCCAGACATTAGCTTGGAGGTATGACAGAGAGGCTTTAGGGAGGTTCAATCAGATTTTAAGTACTTAGGGTTACATATTGGATGGAGGTGGGAAGAATTGTATAAGTTAAACTATGACCCCTTAATTAAACTGATATTGGCGGACCTGAAGAGATGGCTACACTTACCAATATCTTGGATTGGGAGGATAAATCTCATCAAAATGAATATTATCCCTCGAATATTATACCCAATGCAAATGCTGCAGGTAAGATTAACACAGGAGGATGTGAAAAGGCTGGGGGGGGGGGTTGTGGACTTCATATGGCAGGGGAAAAAACCCAGAATAAGCCTAACAAGGCTTAAGGCAGATAGATCTAGGGGAGGACTCAGTTTCCCAGACCTGGGCACGTATTACAGATCGGTGCAACTCAGGTGTATGACAGATTGGATTCATAGGCCCGAAGTAGCTAGTTGGGTAGGGCTGGAACAAGAAGGGACTCCCAGAAGGCTCTCAGCATTCCTTCATAGCAAGGGGTTACGGGCGTACAGAAGCCTAGAGAATGGTAATCCGCTAGTACAGGAGACGTTGGAGGCCTGGGATCATCAATGGCGATGAAAGGGACTGGCCCAGAGGGAGACGGTTTTGCTCTCAATTGTGAGGAACCCCTTCTTTGTCCCGGGAATGGAAGATAAAGAGTTTCTGGAATGGGAAAACGGAGAGGTGATATGTGTAGGAACTCTGCTGGAGAAGGGGAAGCTAAGTGAGTTTAACAAGGTGAGAAGAGAGATAAAATTAGGGGCTTCACATTTATTCCAGTATCTCCAGGTGAAAGTGTATGTGAAGGGATTGGGCAAGGGGGGAAGTGTTGGACTGCACCCAAATAGAATAGAGCAGATGGTAAGTCAGGCTAGGAAAGATTCTAAAGGGTTTATCGGGAAAGAGTGGCTAAGCAAGATACCTTGAATTTACCAGATCTGACGGGCCCCACAAAAGCCCTCTGGGAAAAAGACCTTGACCTGCAAATTTCAGAGGAAAACTGGAAGTTGATACTGGAAATGCCAGAGGGAATCATGATATGTAATAAATTTAAGGAGGCCTTCTATAAATTCCTGCACAGAATTTATTGGCCGCTGGTAGTGGTGCACCGTGCGCACCCTGCGGTATCACCGAGCTGTAAGAGGTGTGGCAGTGGTTTGGGCACTTTCTTCCACTGCTTCTGGACTTGCCCGGTCTTGGTTAAGTTTTGGGGGAATGTAGTACAGGAGGTAAACAAAGGGATAGGGGGTCGCTTGGCCCGAGAACCCTTGACTTGTTTGTTCAGGGTGGAAAAAGTAGTAGAGAAAGAGGGGTGGCAACTATTACCTAGATGGACAAGAGTATTGCTTGTGTTGGCAAGGCACTGCATTCAGAATACCTGGATTACTGGAAATGGACCCACATTGGCTGACTGGAGGAGGTTGGTTATGCGATCATTAGCCTTGGAGAGGTTCACTTGGGTAGCTAGAGATGGAGAGGAGAGGTTTCTGAGGGACTGGGTCCCTTTTCCGGTGAATTTGAGCATATCTGAAAACATAATGCTCCGCACGGGGTGGAATGTCTAGGCCTCAGGATGTCGAATGAATTTAGGGGGGATGCCCCTCCTGTGTAGGAGCATCTGTAATTAACAACCAGTTGTGGGTGCTCTCCTTTTTGTGACCCTGGCCTCCCCATGTGTTAAGAACAGCTGCAGATCTGGGGGGTTATCCTCTGTGCTCAATATTATGAAATGCAAGAATGTGGGGGTTTTGTTTGACAGTATATAGAGTCCTGAGATATGTCTGCACACTCGGCCACATTACTGTAAATAGAATAAGTGTGATGTATTAATAAAATAACCAGGTTTTTGTTTCTGTGTTTGTCTGTCTGTATTTACTTTTTGTTTATTGTGAGTTGTAGTATGTATGATGTTGTCTTCTTTTTTCTGTGACGGAAAACATTATTAAACAGAATATTCAAAAAAAAAAAAAAACTCAATGTCACCAAAAAGAATCTCCATGATTTTTAGCTCCTGAGAGAAGCTTACCTCCCTCCCTGCCCCTCCTGGTTGGCCTCTGCTTTTAAGTACTTGGGAGTCTAGCTGGACAGCCATCTCAATTTCCCCACTCACACTGAGGCCATTTGCACCAAACTCCAGTTCAAACTTCCAATCCTCTACCAACACAAAGCCAACCTCCCTCCCCACCCGACAAGTGCATACACATAAAACAATTCTGCCTGTGCTAGACTATGCCAGCATTGTCTATGGATCTGCCACAGCCTCTTCCCTCTCTAAATTAGACACCCTTATTAACTCCATCTGCCGCTGTGCCACTGTCTCCCCTCCCCACTCTCCCACAGAAGAGCTGTCCATTGTGCCTCAGTCATGGCAAAATATTGGTTTAGCACCCTTCCCCCTCTCTCATCCCACCTTACTCCAGTCAAACCCTCAAATTACTCTCTCTCCACCGTAGGGATTCATGCATTTTCCACAACCCCACACTCACACTGCTCCTGGTCAGTCTGCCTTCTTATACTGAGTCCCTTTCCTCTGGAACAATCTTCCCTCTGACCTCCACCTGGCCTTCCCTCGCTCGTCCTTTGGATGACTCCTCAGACTCCTCCCCTCCCCTAAATGACCCATTTGCTCCTAAATACCCTGTGCGCTCCTCCCACCTTCCCCACCAAACCTTTCCTTCCTAGTCCTCCCGCTTTGTGTTTCACATGACTTGTTGACCTGAGTTTGTTTTCCTCCTGTCTCAAACCCACCTCTACTCTTCCTAGAGCCCTACTTGAGGGAACTCAGTCCTGGTCTCATGTCATAATTGCTAGCCTCACCAAATGTACTGTTGTCTATATGCCTGTACATATACTCTGTATATATTGAAATAAAACCAACTACATTCTTGTGTAGATATATATATATATTATATATATATATATATATATATATACAGTGCATATATATATATATGTATATATATATATATATATATATATATATTTATATATATATATATATATATTTGTGATCAACATATTTGTAACACTCTTCATTCTATGTATATGTAACCCCAAGGGGCGCGACCCTTAGGGCTACTACCCCTGCCTGCCCCCAATAAGACAGGGTAAGGGGCCCAGATCCATGGACGGGTGCCTCCACCCAGAGGTCGGGGTTAATACAGTTTAGCCTACCTCGGTTGCAGCCCTCTGGGCTACTGCAACCCCCCTGTCATCCCACTAGTGACTCACACTGGGTGCTCACACTTCTTTTCCCCAGTACACTTGTCCCACGGAGAGTATATTCCAGCTCACTCCAGGGATCCCCTATAAAGTAAGGTACAGTTAAATCACAGTCACCATGCAGCAGCTCATCAGAAGTGTACAAACCAGCCAGGGTGTAGTTATAACACAGCAATCTGATTTATTAGAAGGGCAGATAACAAGGGGAATGGGGGAAACCAGGTTAATTAGCTTACGCTATTCTTATCTACCTAGGGTTCTGTGCACAGGCCTAAATCCTACCATTTACTGTCCCTGGGTACCCAAGCCCTAATGGCTAGTCCAAACCATGGCAGCTGGTAGGGGCCCGTCACACAGAGAAGAAAGAAAAAGTTTGCTTAAGCAGTCAGCAGTTTTGGATCCACTGATGCACACTTGGCAGGGAGCTACCCTGATTTAGTACTCACAACCTCCAGACAAGACAGAGTCCTTTAACTCCAGCAGGGCTGATCCTGAGCTCCACAAACCTCCTCACACATTTATATGGCAAACAGCAACAGCAGAGGGGTACCACACCAGGCAGCTGCTTCTGGGCTCTCCAGGTTCCACAGTCACAAAAGCACTGCAATGGCAGTCTTTCACTCCACCCATGGACTGAGCACGATTCAGTAATTTTCTCCAGTCCTCCAAACAGGTCAAGCCTGGTGGGTAGCTGTGCAGGACACAGCCTCCTCCGACCGCCCGCCGACGGATTTAGTCCGCTGGAGCTGAAAACACAAACGGCCACTTCAGGCCTTCACGTGCTTCCCGAGCGAACACTCTCCAGCGCAGAAGCACACAGCTCCTCTCCCTTCACCAACCTCAATGCATCTGATCTTGGCAGCACCAAACACTCCTTTCAGGTCGGGCGCTACCCGTTTTCATTGGCTGGCTGACACGCCAGTCACTTCCTCCAGCTCTCAGTGGTGCAGAAAAGGCACCATAGCCTATAATCCCTTTCTCAGATATAAACAGCTCCTCTATTGGTCAGCCAGCTCTGTAAGGTCCCAAGGTACTGATTGGTCCAATTCAATAGTTCTGGACCAAAATGGAGTAGGCAATTGAAACTTTCTGTGCTGCAAAACAAGGCAGGTTAAAACCACTACATTATCATCATTATTACATATTATTTCCCACATCAATCGCATCCCCTCTTCAGGGCTCCCCCTGCACCACTAGCGATGGCAGAAGGGAGCGCTTACTCTGCAGCCTGGGTGGGATTCGAGCATAGCAACACTCAAACCCCCTCCAATTCCAACTAATTCTGACTGCAACAGGCGACCCTTAAAAGGACAGCTTACGGAGGCTTCTAGGAGCACTCCACGGTTCCCCATTTAAGCGGCTTCATGCCAATCACCAACCAGGCATAAGGCATATTAGGAACCCCCATTTGCAAGGGGGTTACATATATGTTGTACCAGGGTTGCGCCTGGAAATGAGCCTTGGCTCAGTGTGTCTTTCCTGGTCATCAATTTTAAATAAATAAATAAATCATAATTACTGCATATGATATTTTCTTTGGGGGGGGCTTAATCTTTATTAGTTTTCCAACACACAAATAGTTCCATACTAGTACATCAGTTGCAGGACATTATATAAAATCATATTTCTCTAAGTATAGCCTTTGTTTATATTTGTCCTTTTTATATCTTGCAGGCTGGACAGAGTACTTGTGCCCTTTCCCATATGATGAGGCTAGTCAGAAGTCCTCTCCCTCACCTACAGCCAGAGGACAATCGACTCTGCTCCAGCCACCTCTCATCCAGCCACCCCTTTCTCTCTCCCAACCAATACCCTTTCAATAAACTGATTTCTGAAGAAACAGTCTGGTGTTCTGTGTGCTTCCTATTTTCTCCTATATTTTCTATGTATGCCCTGCACAGCAATTTACTGTACAGTCCATACTCTATATTCATTTCAAAAACTAAGAACATACAAAACGGGGAATATTTGCAAAGTGTAGGGAGCAACCCCCCCCCCCCAATAACATTTGCTCAATCAGTTTATGTCCAGGTTTGAGGCTGGGTCTTACAGGTATAGGATGGGGGCCACAGGAATTCTCATCTACTCACAGGGCCTACTCACAGGGCTGAAGGGTGTTATATTCCTTATTTCAACAGGAGTTGTTCTAATATTGGTGTGCCTGAAAGAAGACCATTCGCACTATTAATGAACATGGCTTGGTAGTTGGGTCCTGGGGGGTTTTCCACGAGAGATCAGTGTGCTCGGTCTATGTCTAGCTTAATATTTGAAGGCAGGGAAAGGACTGATCTTAGTACATACTGCACAAAGTCGGCCATTGAGGGGAATCCCTCTTCCTCATCCTCCGGTATGACGTGGATCCTGAAATTATTTCTTCATGAACGATTCTCTAAGTTCTCCAGCCAACATTGCACTTCCCTATCCCTTTGAAGTAGTAGCAGCATTAATCTATCTGCACTCTCTTGGGCCTCTGAGACCATGGTGAGATTTGTGGCATTTAGTGATACCTTTTTATTTAGCATTTGTACATCTTTTTTAAGATCTGCCAAAGATGAATCAATTCTAGTGACCATAGATAGAATTTATTGCAAGGTTCTCTGTAGGTTTTCTGGATCAACGGTCTCCGATGTTTCAGGTTCTCCAGAGGACTCAGAGGCCGTGCATCTTCGGTGTGTCTGGGCTGCAAATCCTCCCATATCTTCATAGAGTACAAGCTGTTTAAATTTCGCTGAATTACTTAGAGATTTAGAGCTTTTGACACATTGTTGCTTCCCTGCCATCTTAGGCTGTCCCATAGATCAATTTTCAGGGATGATCAAACTGCTTATTTAATGGGAGATAATAATTTTAATTAGGTGGGAGCGGAGCTGTTGAGATTAGCTTGCAATCGTCCCAGTGATGTCACCGTAAGTCCATATGATATTTTCTATGCGATTATTGTCTCTCCAATATAATGCCCCCGGTAGGCATCATACTGCCACTTTAGAATTTGTGATTTGTTGAAGGCGATGCTCTGCCCCATGAATCATAGATTCACCTATGATTAGTAGAGTTATCCTGGGATCCCTGTTTTTTGTGACATTTTTGTTATCACTGTTTTTGTCGCAGTTTTGCTGAGGTGTAGATAATTTCCTTGTGATAGATTACCCTCAGTCGAGTCGCTTCCGTTGGTGGCTTGGCGCAGTTGCCAGTGCTATGAATCTATTGGATGCATGTGGAATGGAAGTTTTCGACATTTGTTTTTGTGGCGGGTGTTTAGTTGGTTTCGCTGAATGCTGTCCTGCTAGTTTCCACCGTCCTTGACTGGTTGACCATTGTGGTAGTGGAGGTTGGGTGTGGTGATTATGGTATGGTGCAGACAAGAATGTTCAGACTTTAGCAGGCAAGTAGGTAATCTCAACCCATGCAGCGTGAAGCTGAGATCTTAAGTTATTGATGGCCCAGCAGGTAGAGCAGTGGCTGACACGGTGGATGAATGCTCTGTAGAAGAGAGTGCCACAGTATCTGCAGTTGATAGTCTTCATTTGTGTCGACCAGTTTGCATGGATAAAAGACGAATGGAGAATAAGTTTACTTGTCTAGGAAGAAAAAGAAGTGTCTGTGTGTGTGTTCCCCAGGAAGTGTTCCAGGAATTTGATGTTACAGGGATTACCTACAAAGGAAATGTGTGGTGGTGTCAGTAAAATGCCCCCCCCCCCAAGTCTGCACTGTTTTGGCAACTTGGACAAAACCCTTCTTCTCTCCTCTAATGCTAAGTCTACCAAAGCAGCGCATTCTGTCATCTTTCTCCTTTTCTTTCTCTTTCCCACTTTCTACCTGAGTGGACTTGGCCACCCACATGAGTGTCTCTTGCATTCTGTGCTTCCCTGCTTTGTTTTTCTATACCTTGTCCATTTGCTGAAACACTTGCTGAAATATGTGCTGAAATATTTATTTGCAGCACCTGTTTGTGCTTAAAAAAAGGTTACTGCATCTTTAAATACAGAGCATGGGCATCTGTCCTCACCTGTGTTGTTAAAATCCCTCTTTACCTGCTGTGCTGGCTGTAAAGTCCAAGTGAAGGCAGAGAGAAAGAAAAGAAAAAAAACCCTTGCAATATGTTTTATTGAGTTCTTGCCAGAATACAGTGGGTCCCCTGTTCTCTGTGTATCGGGATTCTACAGAGTTCTGACCCATTGCATGGTGTTGTGCTTTAACAGCGTTGCAGCTATTGCAAACTGCTATACCCTGCCATGGACCTTTGACAAGTTGGTTGGAGCTCTTAAAACATTGTAAAACTGCTCCAACCCCCTGCATAATACTGGTGACAGTGGTAGCTTTTACATTTAACATTTAAAGTTCTAAGACACCAGGGGCACTAGAAATATTATGGTCTGATAGTGCCTGGTATGATACCAAATATAAACTTAGTGTCTTCCCAGAAGTGCTGTGGAAATGAAAATGTTTTATTTTCTGCATTGTACACCTGTGTAAATCTCTGAACCCTATCAGTTCAAATAATAGGGCTGGAGCTAAAATGCAAATAAAGAGCATTTTTTTCTTCCTTTAAAACATTGTACCATATTTTCCTTGAGGCTTTCATATAAGGTAAAGAGGACTGAAACCCAGTGCTATATCAATGATAGTAGCTCTCTGTTCTTCCCGTTTCTGTTTATTTGTGCTGAATTTCGAGCTAATAGCCAAATGCTAGCATTGTTCACTTGGAAACATAAGCAGCAGGCTGGTAAGGACAGAGGTCTGGGGTTATATTCTGTTTTAATTGAAATATTTGAATAGTTTTTGTAAGTGAAATTAGTTCTATGTGTTAAAAATTATTCCCTTGAGTTAGAACTGTTACTTGGGCTGTGATATTGTAACTTTGGAGGCTTGGGAACAGTTGTTTGGCAATGATAATTAGAGTGAAATTTAAATGTGTTGTTTGCCTGGTGTTTGGTAAGAGCCGTCCCACCCACCCTGTTTTGTAGGCTTTCTTAAATACTGAAAAGCCACTGGGGGTTGGGATTGAAGGGCTGAGTATTTCTGTTTGGGACTGAAATTCGATGCAACAGGAGCTGGTGGGCCTGTGACATCATACGTTACCTGATGTCAGCATACACACACTGTTAGTGGGACTGAACACACACTGGACTGTATGTGTTTGTGAGACTTGGGAACTTCATTGGTGGGGTTAACATTGGGTTTGTAAATAACTGCAGTCAGTATAGAGAGAAACTGTATTCCAGGGGGAAGGGACTGAGAAAAGGGAGTGTGTCATTATAAACAGAGGGGGGATAAACAGGGTGGCCATATTCCACCATGGCAGGCATCTTTGGAAGGGTTGTAGGCTGCACAGGCTGTGGGATGGCAATAATTCTCAATTGGGCCTGGAGAGATGGAGGCTGCCCATTCTGTAGACAGCTATCTTGTATCAGGAGTGAGGTATATTGGTTAAGAAGTAAGCTGGGGGAGCTGGGGGGGGTGTCCAAGGATAAGGGGTGTGGAAATGGGCAGCAGAAGGGTGGGGCTGAGGGAGGCTGAGGCAACACTCTGAAATTACAGGACGTTATGTTTACAGCAAGCAGGAGGGGGATATTAGGGACAGAGGACCCTTAGATAGGGATGTTGACGCTAAGGGAAGAGTGCAGGGGTGAACATTCTGAATACAAAGAAGAGTGGAGGGAAAGAGTCAGGAGGGGCTGTTGTGTGGAAGCCTAAAACAGCAGACTGTGGGAAGGAGCTCCTAAGGTGAACAGAGCAAGAGGGGAAGAAGAGGGCAGTTTAGAGGTGCAGTCAGGGAAACTTGGGTTACTTGATTGAGGCTGACATAGAGTCTAATAAATTTGAGCTACTAAGCAACCTAGAGGAGGAAGGGGTTGGTGGAAATGAGGAAACTTATACAGAGGCTGGGGGGAGGGAGTCGGATACCCATAGGGCATCACAGACCGGCAATGGAAAGGATAGAAATAGTCCCAGAGGAAGGAAACATATATGTTAAACAAATGGGGAGATGCAACATATTGCAGACATGAGAGAGGAGAGCATGATTGGAGAAACTGGGAGACAAGGAGGTGGAGGAGCCCCTTCAGCAGGGGTCAGTACCAAGAATGGGGCCCTAGCTAAAGGAACCCACAGAGAGCCTCTGGAGGCAGGGGTACTATTACAAGGGGAGGATGGCGGAGTGGGGAAGGGGAAACCATCAGGGCCAGGATAAATGGTTCGGATAAGAGAGGGTTAAAGGGGACACCTATTCAGAGGGGGTTTGAGTTAAGTGGGCAAAATAACGAGGGAGGCAGGAAGGGGAGGGTGACAAGGGGGTCTCTAATAAGGCAGGAAGACTCCCATGGAATTGAGATCATGAATAAGGGGAGGAAGGGGGGCTGAGAGGGCATAGTGGAGGTAACCATAAGGATGATGGCGGTGTTAAGGTTCTGTTATTGGAAGACTCGATGATTAGGAGTATCCAGTGGGAGGGACAGGGGGGTGGATGCCATAGCCAGGTGAAGGTAGGAGTATCTCTGGGCTGACAATGCACAGAGCAAAGTTCATGGTGTATGAAATGGTTAGGGATTGTGGAGGGAAACCGGATTTCCTGGTGCATTTGGGAACTAACGATCTAGAGGAAATAGCATTTGGAAATCAAGCAAGGTTCAAGAACTTGCCAGAGTCTGTCGGGATAACGGTTGCAACATTTCCTTTTTGGAGATATTGCCAGTACCAAAGGCCTCAGTGGAGAAAAAAATGAAGCTCACAGAGGTTAATGACTGGCTTAGGAAGTGGGGTGAAGAGAGTGAGTTGGGGGTGTTAGGGAACTGGAATGGAGTTTGGGAGAATAAGGGACTATATACCAGGACAGCTTCATCTTGCCCCATTAGGGAAGGAAGTCCTTAAACAGGGGACTGACTGACTACATTCAAAGGTGGGTTTAAACTTGTGAGGGGTAAGGGGTAAGGGGTGGGAGGGCTGACCAAGAGCCCTCTCCTCCAGATGACGGAGTAGCCTCAAGCCCAAGGGGAGAGGGGAAACAGACTGGGGTGGAGGTTTCAGGAGGAGAAGAGGAGGATGAAGTATAAGGAATCTGGGTGGGGTTGAAAAGAAGGGATCAGGGATAAGGGGTGGAGGTGGGTGTTGTAAAATGCCAGGAGCTTGGGAAACAAGTTGCCAGAGTTCAGGCCATGCTGTTCGGGGGGATGTAGCAGCAGTCATGGAGGCGTGGGCCAACAAAACCATGACTGGGACCTAAGCATGATGAGGTACACTATGCTTAGGAAGGATAGAAAGGAGGGCAGAGGGGGTGGAGTGGCTATGTTCATTAGAGATGACATAGAAATTGCTGGGGCAGAAGAGGCAGAGGGAAACGTGGAGGCCTTATGGGTCGCCTTATGATCCATAGCAGGAGATAAGGTCAAGCTGGATGTAGTATATAGGCCCCCCTGGATGAGTGATGTCCTAGAGGATGGTTTTCTGGACAACATCATTGCCCAGTGTGGATCAAAAGGGGAAGGAGTGGTGTTGATGAGGGACCTTAATATGCCAGGTACAAACTAGGGAACCATGTCTCTAAGGTGGCCAAGAAGCAGAGGCTGCTGGACAGCTTCCAGGATGTGTTCTTAACACAGCATGTGATGGAGCCCACAAGGGAGGGGCATGTCCTGGACGTGTTTCTGGCAGATGGGGATCTGGTAAGGGACATGGTTGTACAGGACCCCCTGACTGGGAGCGACCACAATACTGTCTGGTTTCAAATAAGCATAGGAGGAGGGGGGTGAGATCTAGGACACTGGCAGTGGACTTCAGGGGAGCAGACTTTGTGGGCATGGGGAAATATTCTCCAAGGATCACTTGAAGGGATTACATCAATGACAAATTAATGGAAAGGAGATGGGAGGTCATAAAACTTCAGGACTTCATGGGCAGTCAGGATCTGCGCTAAGTTGAAACATCAAGGGAGCAAGGTCACATAAACCATGCTGGTGGTCCAGTAAGGTACAGGTAGCAGTCAGAAAAGAAGGCAGCCTACAAAATATAAAACAACAAGGGGACAGGGATAAGGAAATGTACCATCTTGCATCTAGAAAAAGTCACCCGTATGGTGGGGGGAGCAAAGTCAGTAAGGCAGCGGCTGGCACAGGGATACATGGAGGGGAAAAGGGTTCTTCAGGTACATTTGGGGAGGCGGAGAAAAACTAAGGGCCATCTCAGCAGGTTGAGATCAGAAGGAGGGTGAGTGGAAGAGGACCAGGCAAAGGTATTTAACAAGTACTTTGCCTCTGTGTTCATTAGGGAGGGGGATGGGATATCTACAAAGCAAGGCACAAAGGTGATAGAAGTGGCAGTAAGTGGGATCAGGGGAGCAACAGAAATGGAGCAAGAGGGAGGGAGAGGTACCCCAGGGGTGTCACATCTGGATAAGAATAAAAAGGCCAGTAAGGTGTAGGGGACGGATGATGCTATCTCCGCCATAAGGCTGAGGTTAGCCCTCAAGGCCCTAAAGAAAGACAAATCTCCTGGGCCGGATGGCATTCATCCGAGAGTACTATGGGAAGTGGCGGACATACTGGCTGCACCCCTGGTGGGCTGTTCTTCAACAGGTCACTTGAGACAGGAGGGTGCCTAGGGATTGGCGAGGAGGCACTTGTGGTGCCAATCCATAAAGGGGTCGAGGAAGTACCAGGCTTCTTAGACCCATCAGTTTGACCTCGGTGGTGGGAAAATTAATGGAGGTATACCCTAAAGGAGCGATTGAGGGTGTACTTGGAGGAGGTGGGAGGTCTGGATGAGTCGGTAACATGGGTTTGTGCCAGGTAGATCTTGTCAAACCAATCTTGTGAGTTCTACGAATGGGTAACATCAGAGTGGACAGGGAAAGCCTGTGGATGTATTATTCTTTGGACTTCCAGCAAGAAGACTTGACCCTGTCCCTACATGGTCTGGTGGAGAAACTGATGGGGTTAGGAGTAGGCCCTTTGATGGTCGAGATGGTTGAAAACTGGCAAGCTGGATGCACCAGAGAGTAGTGGTCTGTGGGAGCTCTCGAACCCTAGAGGTTGGTAGTGGAGTACCGCATGAGGCTCGGTCCTGAGTCGATCCTGTTTAATGCATACATATCGGACATCAGGGAGGTATAGGGTGTGAAATGAGTCTCTTAGTGGATGACTCCAAGATGGGAGCAGTAGTTGAGGGAGAAGAGGGGAGGTTGGCCTGCAGGACCTGGACACCCTGGAAGCTGGGCTCCACACATGGAATTAAATTTCAATATCACCAAGTGCAAGGTGTTGCATCTTGGTGGGAACCCCTAAACACAGGTACACCCTGGGAGGAGGTGCTGGAGGGCCTCAATAGGGAAAAGACCTAGGGGTCATGGTGGATGCATGTATGAATAACTCTGAGCAGTGCAGGAGGTGGCTAACTAAGGCAAACAGGATGTTGGGATGCATCGTAAGGGGATCACCTCTAGCAGCAAGGAAGTGATTCTGCCGCTGTACAATGGACTGGTTAGACCACACCTTGGGTACTGTGTACAGTACTGGAGACCACACTTGAAAGGACATACAGCTCCTGGAGAGGTTACAGGGGAGGGAGGCAACTAAAGATGATACGAGGGCTAGGGGAGTTTGACATATGAGGACAGACTTGAGGAGCTCTGCCTGTTTTCATTGGAGGAGAGGAGAGACAGGGGACATGATTGATGTCTTCAAGTACCTCAAGGAATAAATAGGGTAAACATGGAGGGATCTTTAGACTGAAGCAGAAGGTATCACCAGAGGCATGGTTTGAAGTTGGAAGGTGGAAGGGTGAGGGGGGGAAAAGAGGAGGAGGTTTTTCACTGAGAGGGTGGTGGACCCTTGGAATGCACTGCCTGGCGAGCAGGTTCAGAGATCCACAGTGGAGGGCTTCAAGAGAGGGTGGGACAGACACAGAAAGTGGATGTATCTGATGATGGCCTGTCCCAGGGTGGTGGGGATGGATGATAGGGGTTATTGGAGCACAAGGGATGGGAGGGCCTCGGCACCAACTAAGGATCTAAGGTTCGAGCAGACTCGATAGACCGTAAGGCCTAATCTGCTGGCAAATAGTATGTTATGTTACTAAATGCCCTTACCAACACAGGAAAGAATTGTTTCTTGTAGCTTTGTTAATCATTTATTGATTTATTTATTGAAATGTTTCACCAGGAAGGTACACTGAGGAACTTAATGCTCGTGGGAATGGGAAGTTATAACATGTTTAAATGAAACAAAAAATCAAAGCATAGTACAGAGACAGTAGCATATAGTAAATGTCAGTCGATACATACAGGAATACAGTGCAATCAGGGGATACATGATAATACAATACACAAGGGAGGGAAGCATGAGTACAAGACACAGTAGTAAGTGCTAGGAAGTTTAGTGCAAACTTAGGTGAAGAGGGGGAAGGGGTAGGAGGGGAGAGTAGAAGAATACAGGAGGGGGTCCGGAGCAAGTGCAGATAGGGATCAGATAGTTGAGTAGAGCTGTATTGAGGGAGTGCAGTGATGAGGAGTGGCAAATTTGCGGGGCAAGAGTATTTCATAGTTTAGGAAGACTGTATTAAAAAGCATTTTGGCCAGAGGATGTGGATCTGGTGGGGATAGCTAAGGTGTGTAGGTTGTCAGATCTCAGTGAGTAGCAGTTAGGAAAGGGGGTACTTAGAGAGGTAGGGAGGGGGAGAGAGCCGAGCCAGTATTTCGAGACAAATTTGGCCCCATGAAGCATACATTGATTTTGAAGCGTGAGGAAGTTTAGGGACTGGTAAAGGTCACAGTGGTGGGTGAGGTAGGGGGCATCAAGGGCAAAGCGGCAGAAGGAATTATAAAGAGAATTGAGTTTGGTTAAGGAGGATGGTGGAGCAGCACCATAGACTATATCACAGTAGTCGAATATAGACAAGATCATCTTCAGTACTAGGTCACGCCTAGCCACAAGTGGTATACAGCTGCTATTTCTGTAGAGGGCACTGAGTTTAGGCTTGATTCTTTTCTGGATTGCCTCGATGTGGGATGAGAAGTTTAGGTGTCTATCAAGCCAGACACCAAGATACCCGAATGAGGGAGAGTCCTCTAGTACCGTCCCATCCAGGGTGTGGAGTATAGGTAAGGTGGTTAGCCTAGCGAGTTTCTGCCTAGTTACAAAAGTCATAGAGATGGTTTTCTTGGTGTTTAAAAAGAGTTGATGTGAGTTAAACCAGTGTTGGACTCTGGAGAAGTCAGACTGAAGCCTGGAGGTGACATATGTGACCGATATACCAGAAGCATATAGAACCGTGTCATCAGCATACATGTGGATGCTGGAAGTAGTGCAGGTTTGGGGGAGATCATGTAAGAAAATGGAAAACAGAATGGGTCCAAGAACCAAACCCTGGGGGACACCAGTGGTTATGGGCAGAGGGAAAGAGGCGACGTTGGCAATTTTAACTGATTGAGACCTGCAAGACAGGTAGGCATTAAACCAGCTTGTGGCAGAAGGAGAAAGTCCAGTGGCTGAGAGGGAGTTCAGGGGAGAGGGTGCGAGACAGTGTTGAAAGCTTTTGCCAGATCAACAAAGATGGCAGAGGTAATATGCCCTTTGTTGAAGCCAGCGAGGACTGTCTCAGTTAGTCTTAGCAGAGAAGTGGTGGTAGAATGTGACTTCTGAAATCCAGATTGGTACAGGGTAAGGAACTCAGAGTCAGATAGGAAGGAGGAGAGCTGACTGAGGACTATGTGCTCTTGTAGTTTAGTGAGGGTAGGAAGGAGAGAGATAGGGCGATAATTGCCAGGTGAGGAGGCATCTCCCTCCTTTGGGAGCGGGAGGACAACAGCATGTGTCCATATTGAGGGAACAGAAGCTGCCAAGAAAGAGACGTTTAGAAGGAGAGAGAACGGGTAGGCAATAGCTGGAGCAGAGAGGGATAGGAATCTAGAATCTAGGCCATCAGGAGAGGAGCCTTTAAAGGACTTGAGAGCAAGGAGTGCATGGAGGGTGGTGGCAGGGGAGACAGGAGAAAAAGTAAACAGGGGGAGGAGGGTGAAGAGCAGGAGAGGGGGGGATGGAAGGCAGTGAGGAGGTAAGGTGGCCAGTAGGGTGAAGAGAGGATAGGGGAGGGAGGGGGGGTGGTGCCAGTCCATTAGAGGTGCCTGGAAGGGAGCCTAGTAGAGAAGAGGTACAAGTAGAGAAGTGAAAGTTTAAGCATTCCGCAATAGCCATATGATCAGAAAGGATGGATTGAGCTTGAGGGAAGGGGGCAGAGAGGTAGAGGGTGGAGAGAAGAGGGAGTGAATGACTTTCCAGAATTTAGCCAGATTATTTATATTAGAAAGGAAGTTTGATTCAAAGTGTTTGGCTTTGGCTAGGCATAAAGCTTTGGTGCAGCCATTTCAAAGTTCCTGGTAGCATTGGAGATCTTGTTGGCCACCGGTTGCTTTCGCCTGGTGCCAAGCAATGTCACGTGCGTGTTGACAAGTCAATAGTGCTGGGATGACCCAGGGGAGGTGGGCACCTCGGACTCTTGTTTTGCGGAGTGGAGAATAGGAGTTCCAAATGTGGAGGAACTTGGTGTTGATGCAGGCCAGGGCTACGTCAGTTGAGGCTGCTGAGGTGAAGGGGGACCATTCAGTGGAAGTGAGGTCAAGGAGCAGAGCTTGAAGGTCTAGGGATGCAAATTGTCTGGTGAGTATTATTTTAGGAGGGAGTTTGGTCCTATGGATCTTTTGCACCATGAAGGTGATGTGATGGTCGCTGATAGAATCCGGTAGGAGGCCGGAGGATATTATTCTGTGCGGGTGGGTAGTGAGAATAAGGTCTAGCAGTGAGTGGTTTAATGTTTTGTTGTTATGGCGAGTGGGTTCTTGGATGAGTTGGCTAAGGTTTAAGGCTTCAGTGGAGGAATGGGTAGTGGCCAGGGAGGGGGCTAACCAGTTTACGTTAAGGTCGCCTAGGATATAGAGTTCACCCTTGATAGATAGAGTAGCGAGCTTAGCAAGGAGGGCAGTGGCATTAGAAGAAGGCTGCCCTTGGTGGTAATATACACCAGCTACATGAATAGAGCAGTGTAGGGAAATGAGATTTTGATAAGGAGGACCTCATGAGAGGCATGGGTAAAATCAGAAAAGGTAGGGGTAGCCTGGAGAGACAACAGGTATAAATCACTACTCCTCCACCTCGCCCATTCTGATCCTGTCTGGTGATAGTAAAGCCTAGTATATAGACAACGTGGTCAGGGATGGTATGTGACAGCCAGGTTTCAGAGAGTACGATGATGTCAGGGATGTATAATTGCACCATGGATTGCAGTTGGGGGATTTTAGGAGCAAGACTTCTTATGTTTAAGTGAATTATTTTAAGGCCATGGGGGAGTGTAAGTGGGTTGGAGATAGGTTGGGCAACGGGTGGATGCATAGTGGTACGAGGTCCAGGGTTTGGGTGGATATCACTGGAAGTAAGGAGGAGAAACAGTAGGAGAAGCTGAAGGTGTTGGTTGAGCATGATCTAAGGGAGAGGCTTTTGGTGGTTTTAGATGAGGATGAGAGGAACATGGGTGAGACTGCCAATTTTAGGAGGGTAGGGAGCCAGTCAGGCACAGAAGTGATCTGTGCACAAGGGATAGCAGGATAGTGAGGGAGTAGCCCAGCTTCAGGGAAGTGAAGTGTACCAGCAGAGGAGGACATACCGTTTATCACCGTGGTACTGAGACATTTTATGGGGGCCAGTGTGTGGTTGTGTGAGGAGCATAGGCAGTAGTAATATAGACAGTGTCAGGAGTAGATACCATTGTTTAACAGCCTGCCATAGTTCCATGTTGCAGGCAAGAAGTGGGAGGCATCAGAGGAATAGTGTGATCAGCAGTCAGGGTCACTAAGGGACGCTTATAGTTGCAGCTACCTCTAGTGGTAGCAGAGTATAAGCAGCCAGTGGAAAACAGGGCTGATAGAAAAAAGAGTAGGAACGTGCCTGGCCACAGCTATATAAGTAACTGTTGAGCTAGGGTGGGAGGGGAGCTGGCATGAAGCACCAGCATGGCAAGGTCCAGATGGGATCATACCTTGGCGAGCAGGAGAGCTGGGCAGTGAACCTCGGGTGGCGGCTGAGAGGATGCCATCCATCCGGGGGAGCCACTTCTTAATCTGTGGCAGTGGTTAGACCAGTTCAGGGGCTAAAAGACTGGAAGGAGAGTAAAAAAATCAGATTAAGTAGGCAGCTAGTGGGGAGGGAGGACAGCAGGGGGTGAAAAATTACGAAATTAGCAGCTTGGAGAGACAAGGAGGGGTGAGGCGTCCAAGAATCTGAGTACAGCAGTTTAACAGCTAACAATTCACTCACTAAAGAGCTGTAACACTTGCAAAAAAAATTTTTTTAAAACAATAAAGATGTTTTCAGGCTGTAATACTTGTTCTAGTGTTTGAATTAGGGGAGGAAAAAAGCACCAAGGATGGCAGGCAGAAAAGCGTTGTGAGACTGTCTAATCAGAGGGTGAGACCAGGAGAGCACTCGTTTTTCCTATTGGTCCAGATGGGACCTGCATTCTCATGGTAGCTGGAGAACGGGCAGCGCACCTCGGGTGGCGGCTGAGAGGATGCGACCGTCCATGGGAGCCGCTTCTTGATCCACAGCAGTGGTTAGCCCTGTTCAGAGGATGAAAGGCTTGGTGAGCAGGAGAGCCGGGCAGCAGCTGAGAGTTGCTGTCCATCCGGTGGACCCACTTCTTGATCCACGACAGTGGTTAGCCCTGTTCAGGGGCTAAAAGGCTTGACGAGCAGGAGAGCCGGGCAGCAGGCCTTGGGTGGCAGCTGAGAGGATGCCGTTCGTCCAGGAGAGCCACTTCTTGATCTGCTGCAGTGGTTAGCCCTGTTCAGTGGCTGAAAGGCTTGGGGAGCAGGAGAGCTGGGCAGTGGGCCTCAGGTGGAGGCTGAGAGGTTGCCGTCGGTCCGTGGGAGCTGCTTCTAGATCCACAGCAGCGGTTAGCCCTGTTCGAGGCTGAAAGGTTTGGTAAGCAGGAGAGCTGGACAGCGGCCCTCAGGCAGGGGCTGAGAGGATGCCATCTGTCCAGGGGAACCGCTTTTTGATCTGCGGCAGTGGTTAGCCCTGCTCAGGGGCTAAAAGGCATGGCGAACAGGAGAACCAGGCAGTGGGCCTCAGGCAGGGGCTGAGAGGATGCCATCCATCTGGGGGAGCCACTTCTTGATCTGCGGCAGCAGTTAGCCCTGTTCAGGGGCTGAAAGGCTTGGCAAGCAGGAGAATTGGGCAGCAAGCCTCGGGCAGCAGCTGAGAGGATGCCGTTCCTCTGGGGGAGCTGCTTCTTGATCCGTGGCAGCATTTAGCCCTGTTCAGGGCCTGAAAGGCTTGGCGAGCAGGAGAGCTGGGCAGTGGGCCTAGGACAGCAGCTGAGAGGTTTCCGTCTGTCTGGGGGAGCTGCTTCTTGATCTGTAGCAGCGGTTAGCCCTGTTCAGGGGCTGAAATAATTGGCGAGCAGGAGAGCCGGGCAGCGGGCCTTGGGCGCAGCTGAGAGGATGCCATCCGTCTGGGGCCAGCTGTAATCCTCATGGCAGTGGTTATCCCTATTCAGGGGCTGAAAGGCTTGGGCAGGAGAGCTGTGCAGTGGGCCTTGGGTGGTGGCTGAGAGAATGCCGTCCATCTGGGGAGCCGCTTGACCAGAGCTGCGGTTAGCCCTGTTCAGGGGCTGAAAGTATTGGCGAGCAGGAGAGCTGTGCAGCGGGCCTTGGGTGGCGGCTGAGAGGATGCCGTCCATCCAGAGGAGCTACTTGATCCACAGCAGTGGTTAGCCGTGTTCAGGAGCTGAAAGGCTTGATGAGCAGAAGAGCTGGGCAGCAGGCCTCAGACGGCAGCTGAGAGGATGCCATCCATCCAGGGGAGACGCTTCTTGATCCACAGCAGCGGTTAGCCCTGTTTCAACTAAACACAGCCCCAAAGGTTAGGCCTACATAGCTAAGCAGGGTGTGGCTCAGCTGCTGCTCCTCTGGAAGTCTGTGGGGGTGTTGTCTCCTAGGGAGCCAGCTGACTTAATCTCAGTGTATTTATGGGATGGTCACTGTCAGTCACTGGGAGGTGGGCAGAGCTTAGTAACCAATTATTCAGAGTTTGTCTATTTCTCAGTATTTTTATATTCTATTAAAGCTAGAAATTATTATTATTAAAAATGTGTGACATGCCTTAAAGTAATAAGGTCCTTCTGATCCCTTATTCTTTTCTATAGCACAGCATTCAAACTGTACTAGTTTAGGGGTGGATCTGGTGACCAGATTGTCCTATAAAAAGGACCCTTCTTAAGGTCTATCAGATCAGTTCAGCTGAGGAGGCTGTGCCAGGAGGATCTCTGGCTAACACATAATTTAGTGGACTGTGTGATACTGAATGGATTCCACTCTGCGATTGCTTGATTTCATTTTGTTTTGTTTTCTGAAAAGTTTTTATCTTCCATTCTTTATTTTGCTAATAAAAGGATTCACTAGTTGGTGTGCTTCAAACTTTAAAAACTGTGTCTGTGTTATCCATCCCACACCTCATCACAACATGGAGCTAAGGGAGAGTGGGTTGAGGGGCAGGGTACTAACAAAAACAGTCACCCACTGTCGTCAAGGCACAGGTCAGGAAGCATAGGAAAAACCAGGAGATGATGTAAAATTCATGAAACATAGAGGATAATGGCTGGGATTCGGGTGATAACCACACTATAATCACCTCGAGTGGTTGCTAGGGCAACGTGGTAAACCTCGAGAGTGCAGCCCTAGCAACCACAAGAGGTGATTTCAGCATGGTTGTCACCCGATCCCCAGCCATCATCTTTTATAGTGTATGGTCAAAAGGAAACTGTTTGCATTCTGTGTGTGAGAATTATGGTGCATTCTTTTTTGTTATGCCACTGTTTGGAAGTTCTGAAGTGTGGTTAACAACTTTTAAAATTCTAAACAGTGCATAACAAAGCTGTGTGGCTGCTGATTATGGTGGTTAATAGGCACTTACCATACATTATAAGAGTTTTATTACTATTAGCAGTAACATAAAAAAATAAAATTGTGTGGAGTAACTATTTACCAAGGCCAAGTAAACAGAAAAAGTCCATCTGAGTTTTCCTTAAATCTATGTGTCCCTCTTTGCAAGCAGGTGCAGCTCTCTCATAAGTTCCTCCACCCCCCCCCCCCAAGTAAGTATCCTGTTTTTCTAAAATGTTCTAGTTTATTTCAGGTATGTACAGACAGAAACATAGTGTTCCAGAGCTGCGGCCCCTTTTCCACAGCTCTTGTGCAAAAGGTTTAAAAATTGCACTCGGGGGAAACCTCTTGAGTTTCCAATAGCTTTTTGCAAGTATCTCTATCTATAATTATACACATTTTAAAAATTAACACTATATAATTTCTAACCAAAGAGACACCATTATCAGTTACGTTTCCACGTAATGATTTGTATATATTTTTATATCAGCAGATATGCAAAGGAGGAAAAGACAGAATAGTGAGGGAAGGTTGAGAGACAGTGAGAGGCAGATAACTGCTAGACTGTCAGGGTGATCAAATCCTAGGTCTCACAGGAAAATTTAACTATGCAACCGGACAGAGAAGCAACATAGAAACATGGAAGTTACCAGCAGATAAGGACTACACGGCATATCCAGTCTGCCCATTTTTTTCTATCTTATGAATGTGCCATAGGCCTTTACTCTGTTACTGGCCTATCTACTTAAACTCATCTGTATTTCCCCCTTATGCCTGTCTCACGCCTGTTTTAAGCCATGCACTGTCTTCATATCCACCACTTCCTGAGGTAGCCGTTCCACGGATCCACCACCCCATCTGTGAAAAAGAACTTCCTCACATTACCCCTTAATCAGCCTCCCTCTAATCTCATGCTGTGTCCTCTTGTCCTGCTATTTTTCTTAAATTGAAACGTTAGACTCTTTCACCTTTTTAATGCCCTCAAGATATTTGAATGTTTTGATCATGTCACCTCTCTCCCTCCTGTGCTCTAGAGTATACATATTGAGCTCTGTCAATTTGTCCTCATATGTTTCTGACGCAGTCCCTGCACCATTTTGATTGCCCTTCTCTGGACTGCTTCCATTTTGTTAATGTCCTTGTGCAGGTGCGCCCTACAGTACTGCCCACAGTGCTCCAGATGGGGCCTAACCAGTGTGTTGTAAAGAGGGATTATTACTTCCCTCTTACAACTTGTGTTACCCTTGCTAATACACCTCAACATCCACCTAGCCTTATCTACTGCTTTACTGGTCTCTGTGGATGGTTTCAGGTCATCTGAGAGAGAAAAGGAGAGACTAGACCAGATCCCTAGATTCAAACTCTCCATAACAACTGGGACAGGATCCTATTCCATCCTGTCATGTAAATCCCCCTCATTAAGAGGGAACATGTTTTATGTAACAGGTTTCCAACGCTTTCTAATTCTCTAACATTAGCTTCTGAATTTTACAAATTAAGCACATGTGCAGTATCCCTTTTTCCATAGCAGTACACTAAACAGTAAAGTTTAAACTCATACATTTGTTTTTCAGCCTTCAGAATCCTCAATTCCTGATCCACATACTGACAGAAAATCAGCATTGCTATTCTCTTTACCAGATTTGTGTATCACTGAGAATCTAAATGGTTGTAGTGCCAAATAACTCCTTGTGATTCTGGAATTTTTATCTTTCATTTGGTTAAGCCAACAGATAGGATTGTGATCTGTTATAAGTGTAAAGTCAGTTCCTAGTACAGAAAACATAAGGGACTCCATGGGCCATTTTGCTACTAGACATTCCTTTTTCGTGGTAAAGAGCTTTTTCTCTCTGTCATGCAACTTCCTATTTATGTACAGTATAGGATCTTCTGTCCCATCTATAGTTTGACTGATGACTGCACCTAGGCCCACCTCTGATGCATGTGTTTGTAACAAAAATGGTTTCTCATGGTCTGGGCTTCTTAAAACAGGGGTTGAACATAATGCAGCCTTAATGAATTGAAAAGAATCATCACAATCTAGGGTCCATTTCACATTATTTGGGTACCATTTTTTCTTGAGTTCAGTGATGGGAGTAACTAATTCAGCAATTTTGGGAACAAATCTCCGATAATAATCCACCAGCTCTAATAACCACCTGCCACGTTTCTTTGTTTTCGGTACAGGGCAGCTAGCTACAGCTTCTGTTTTCAAAATTTCTGGCTTAATGTCTCCATTTCCCAACACATATACCAAATATCTGCTTTCCTGCATGCCTTACATACATTTGGTAGGATTAATAGTCATAACTACATTTTCGATAGCTTGGATAACTGCTCGTAGGTGTTCTAGGAGGCTTTTCCAGTCTGGACTATACATCATATCATCCAAGTAAGCAGCACAATAATCGGTGTGAGGTGATAAAACTACATCCATGTACCACTGGAATGTAGCTGGCACTCCATATAAACCAAAGGGCATGGTGGTGAACTGATAGAATACTACAGGGGTGGCAAATGCAGTTTTATCTCTGGCTGCTGTAGCTAAATGTATTTGGCAATAACCCCTAGTGAGATAGAGGATACTGATATAATTTGCACTCCCGGGTCTGTCCACCAAATCATCTGTTCTGGGCACAATTCTGACACTTGATTATGTTTCCAAAAATAAAGACAGATTCTAACACCCCCTTCTTTTTTGTTTACAGTTACATGGGAGAGCACTCCTCAACTCTTCTATGATACCCATTTTTTGATTTTTTGTATTTCCTTAACCACATCAGCCCTTAATCGTTCTGGTAACCAATATGTCTTTTGCCAAATAAGGTGAGCATTCCTTGTCGCTGTTATGTGTTCAACCCCCTTTGCTCAGCATGGTACAATTGTAAAAGTATTGTTAAATGTCTCTAGCACATTACAGATATCTGCAGTTTGTTCTGAGGTTTAGGAAACATTCACCTTTACAGCATCAGCATTTACAGTTTCTTCCAGTCTATCATAAGCTACATCAATATCTTCCTTACAAGTTTCTGGTAAAACTTGCAAAGCGGCTCTTGGCATGTTTTCAACCCATTTCTTGAGGAGGTTACCATGGCATATCTTAGTAGGATTTTTCCTGTCAGGGGTCTCAGTCTCATAGTTAGCAACGCCAGTACGGCTAAGCATTCTATATTGCCCATGCTCTTCATTAACAGTTTATTTTTTGTTGTGGATCTCTGAAGCAAAACGTTTTCACCAGACTTAAAAACCTTTTCTTTTGCCCTATTGTCATAATATACATTCTGCTGGTTTTGGGCCACTTCCTGATTATTATGGCTAAGTTCAACAAATTTTGCCAGCTTCTTATTTAGGGCACACATATAAGATGATGTAGACTGTTTCTGAGTGGGGTTATCTTCCCACGTAACATTTATCACATTCAGTGGCCCTCTTGGCTGCCTACCATACAGCATTACAAATTATGAAAACCCTGTTGATGTCTGTGGTACTTCTCTGTAAGCAAAAAGCAGATAAGGCAATATCTTACTTCGAGAGGGCTCTTGCAGTAGGTAATTACATATAGGACTGACGCCGGCCGGAGGCAGGACCCCAAGAAAATTTCTATCTAGCATGGTCCGTGAGGACCGCCTCACATCAGGTGACCGTGTCATATGGACGCCGGTATAAAGGGGCGGTCCCAGATGCCCACCTTCCAGTTCTTTCCTGCCGTTAGCTCGTGCAGCACCTTGCGGTAAAGTTCGTGCTTCGTCAGCCCTGCCTTTTGTCATTATTTTATTGAAAATCAGTTATTCTTTTACAATCATCAGGTATATCAACGGTGTATGTCATCCCCTACACCCTCCGGGCATAAAAACAAGTGCAACTCATGCGGCGCCTAACTGCCACACAAGGACGGCCATTCCCTGTGCCTTTTCTGCCTAGGCCCCGGTCACCCGGTCGATAAGTGCCAGCATTGCCTCAGCTTCAACGCGGCCACCCGTAAACAGCGCCAACAGTCCCTGGAAGCCCATCTCCTCTAGAAAAAGATGTCTTCTATGGAGAAAGAGTTGAAAAAGTTGAGGCAGGCATCCACTTCCCCGGAAGGACATTGGAAAAAGAAGGACAAGGAGAAGCACCGGGAGAAGTCCTCCTCTTCCGTGTCTCCCGCTGGAGTCGCAGCTCAGGTAAGATCCCCTCTGGGGGACCATTTGACGGCAGCCTCCAAGGGTTTGGAGGAGGTGTCGGCTCACCCATCTGGCTCACATTCGGGCATTGCGAGCGCCTCCGGGCGAATGGAGGCCTCTGTCCCCAGTTTGGCCGCAGGTTCACGGCCTACTGGTGTGGGTGACTCCTCTAAGTCGGACGTCGGCTCCTCTGATGTCCACATGGAGAGGATCGATAAGACGCCCAACCCTTCAGGGCAGCGCACAGCCACATCCCCATCGGACCGGGCCCTCTCCCTCGGCCCGCCTCCGGTGAGGGTTCCCATAAGCAGGACACCGGCTCCTCCGGCACCCACCGGAAACTTGCCCCTAGGCCGCATGTCAGCTCCTCCAACGCATGCCAGGCAATGGAACCAATGGACGGAGCTCCCCACTGCTCATCGTATTCGGTTCCTCGCCGCCGCTGCAGCCTGGGGAGCCTGAGTCACCCCAGCCTGATCCCGGGGAATTTTCTCCTCCTTCCCTGGGTGATGTGGGGGATTTTCCAGCTCCGGCAGACCCTCTTCTGGACCCGGATCTGACGTCGTCCCCCCAGCCCCACCGACACCGGCGCCTCCGATGCCAGCAGGGGATATTCCCCCTCCTTCAGGCCCCCCGGGCCCATTAACTTGGATCTGCCCATGGGGTCACCAGTGGGGCCATCTGCTCTGGCAGCTCCCTCTGCTCCTGGGTACCCACCGTCTTATCCGACGCCATCATACCTGGGACCGCAGTATCCAGCACCACAGTACCCAACGCTGGTTCCTCTGACGCCACATTACCTGATGCCGGGTTTCTCACAGCCGCGTTATGGATACTCACCTTACGGGTACAACCCATACTCTTTTTCCCCCTCCTCCACCTCCACCGGCCCCCCCAGCTGCCGGTGGATCTGCAGGAGACTCTAGCCTCTTTGGTGGGCTGAGGCCAAGGTTCAGCTCACCAAGGAGGTGGAGAGCCACCTTATGATGATGGTGCCACCCCTGGCTCCCGTACGTCCAAGGCGGCACACTCCCTCACTGCCTCCAGACTCCAGGGCTCTTCCATCTGGATCCAGAGAGGGGCAGGATACGCGTTCACGGGTACTACCCAAGGAGCCTGTTCCTCCCCCTAGTCATGTGAGGGAGTCTTATTCTTCTTCTTCTTCTGCTTCTTCTTCTCTCTTGGATTCCTCAGATTCTTCCGAGGGATGTTCTGAGAAAGATGATGAGTCCCGCTCTCTGTCTAAGCCCCGGCCGAGGACCCCTCTGAAGTCTCCTCCGGAGGACCTATCCTTCACGGAGTTGCTTAGAAAAATCCAAGAAATTCACCAGTGGCACTCCTTGGAACCAGATCCACAATGCCTAAAACCAGCAGAGCATTTGGACCTGCCTGTGACAGCTCCAACTTTAATGACACCCTGGATCAAGCCTCATGCCCATGTCGTTATCACGATTTGGAAACAACTGTCGGCGTTAGCCCCACTTCCCAGGAAGTCTAACAGGCTATACCAGGCTCCCGAGGGTGTGGACTATCTTGACTCTCACCCTCGTGCCAACTCAGTTGTGATTAGCGCCGCTTACGGCTGGTTGGCACACCCAAAACATTTGAGCTTGTCTCCTCTGGATAAGGAATCTCGCCTCCTAGACCAGTATGGATGAAAGATTTACGCCTCTTCCACACTGGGAATTTGGACCCTGAATTACGTCGCCCACATGGGGGATTACCAGAAGGCCATCCTTACCCAGGTGGAATCTAAACTAGACTCCTTACCTGACTCTCAAGTCAAATAGGTGCTAGCAGATCTTGTTCATTCTGCTCATTCAGCCAGTCGCCATATGTTACGGGTGACATACGATGCAGTGGACACTGCTAGGTGGAGCTCCGCTGTCGCCGTAAGTCTACGGTGCCATGCCTGGCTCTGCATGTCAGGTTTGGTCCCGGAGGTGCAATCTGCCTTTCAAGAGGCACCTTTCAGGGGGTTGGTGCTTTTCGGGGGTGATGTTAAAGACATCATCACCGACTTGCAAGAGAAGGGGACGACCCTGAAATCCATACTCAGCTGTGCCATCCTTTTCGCAGACAGACTCGGCCTCAAGCAAAACCCCAAGGAAGGTGGACCACTAAACATTGGGCCCCCACAGCTGCCAGGCCCCCCTCTGCCCAAAAAAGCAGCGGGTGCCTCAGCTGCGGCGCTCTCCTTCCCTCTCCCACCGCCTCCGGATCTACCGGAGGAACCGGTAGGAAGGAGATTTTCCCTCCACCTTCTGGGTTGGGAGAGGATAAATACGGATTCTTGGGTGCTCCAGCTTATAGCGGAGGGGCATTCCATAGAGTTTCTTCAGAAACCACCCCGCCACCCTATTCCAAAGTCGACGTACTTCAGAGACCATCTTCCCTTGGTCCAGGAAGAAATCGCGTCCTTTCTTGCAAAGCAGGCCATAGAACCCGTTCCCCTTCATCTTCGAGGGACAGGTTACTATTCTCATTTCTTTCTGATCCCAAAGAAGATGGGAGATCTCAGACCTATTCTAGATCTCAGCTCCGTGAACCTTTATGTGGAATACAAAAGGTGCAGGATGCTCTCTCTGCAGAGTCTTTTGCTCCTTCTTCTGCTGGGTCAATGGCTTTCTGCTCTAGATATGCAGGATGCCTATCTGCACATTCCCATTCACTTTTCTCATTACAAGTACCTTCGTTTTGCATTTCAGGGGGACCACTACCAATTCAAAGTGCTCCCATTTGGTCTTTTCTCGGCGCCCCGAATATTTACCAAATGCCTAGCTGTGGTAGTGGCCCACCTGCGTACATTGGGAGTTCAGGTGTTCCCTTACCTGGACGACTGGCTCCTGGCGGCCTCATCCAGGGAGGAACTCCTGTGTTTCCTCTCCCTTACCCAGCAGGTTTTGCCTGCCTGGGTATTACCATCAACCATTCCAAGTCCCATCTGGAGACCTCCCAGAGACTTCAGCTCATCAGGGCTGTCCTCAATATGACAGCGAGCAAGGCCTTCCTGCCTCTAGACAGGACGGCCTCTCTTCAATCCCAGATTTCCCTGCTATCAGAAAGCAGGAGAGTTCCAGTGAGGCCGGTCCTCCGTTTTCTGGGGCTCATGGCGGCTGCTATTCCGACGGTCCCCCGAGCTCGACTCCACATGAGGATCTCTCAGTGGACTCTTTGCTCCCAGTGGGATCAACTTGTAAATGACCTAGATCAACTAATCCTGATCTCCTCACCGATGGCATGGGACTTACAGTGGTGGATGGTTCGAGAGAACCTTTTGCGGGGGGTCCCCTTCTTTCATCCTTTCCCCTCCCAGACTCTGACCACGGACGCATTAGGCGAAGGTTGGGGAGCCCATATGGGCCCTCATCGGACCCAGGGTTCATGGTCCGGACTGGTACTAGCTCTCCATATCAACATGCTCGAGCTTCAAGCTGGGCTATATGCCCTCCAAGCCCTTCACCAACACATTCTACCTGGCCACCTAGCCATCCAGACAGACAATATGTGCGTAGTGTGGTATATCAACAAGCAGGGAGGAACTTGTTCCTACCCTATATGCAGGGAAGCTATGAGGGTTTGGGATTGGGCAACTCTTCACTACTTTCACCTCACAGCAATTCATGTTCCAGGAGTCGACAACACCCTGCAGACAAACTAAGCTGCTCCTCTGCCAGGGCACACGAGTGGGAATTGGATCAAAAGGTGCTCGACGATATCTTTCAGCTTTGGGGGACTCTGCATGTAGACCTCTTTGCCTCCCCCCAAAACGCAAAACTTCCCAGTTCTTGCTCGCTTGCTCGCTCCAGAGTGAGGTGTTTTCTGGAGCGATACTCTGTCGCTAGACTGGAAGGACAGATTCATCTATGCCTTTCCCCCAATTCCTCTGATCCCAAGAGTTTTGCAGAAGCTATCCACGGAAGGAGTGAGAATGATTCTCGTTGCTCCTTTCTGGCCCAGGCAAATCTGGTTCTCTCTTCTACACAATACTCAGAGATTCCTCTTCTTCCCCTTCCTTTATCTCAGGGTTTGCTGACCCAGGATCAGGGGACCCTGGTCCATCCAGGCCTCAAGTCCCTTCAACTTCATGCATGGCTCCTGCAGACCTAGCTCAATCTCGTTTTGGCGTCTCTCCAAAAGTGGCGGGGATTCTGGTAGAGGCTAGAAAACCCTCCACTAGGTCCACTTTTGCCATGAAATGGAAGAAATTTTTGAATTGGGCTGCCTCTAAGAACGTAGAGCCTTTCTCCTGTTCAGTGGCTGTTCTGCTGGAATATTTACGTCATCTCTTCGATCTGGGTCTCAGTCATTCCTCCTTGAAAGTACACATGGCTGCTATCTCAACCTACCATGCTCCCTTCGCAGATAAAGCCTTTGCCCAATTGGAGGTATCTAAGACCTTTCTTAGAGGGGTCCTTCATCTGAGGTCCCCTATCCGAACTCCTGCTCTTCCTTGGGACTTGAACTTTGTTCTCGAGAAATTTACCCTTCCTCCCTTCGAACCTGCAGCAACTGCAGATTTGAAGTTTCTTTCATGGAAGATGCTCTTCTTGGTGGCCATTACTTCTGCTCGAAGAATTTCCGAGCTCCAGGCCCTCATGTGTAAAATCCCCTACTTGATTTTTCACAAAGAACGAGTGGCTCTTTGCATGAATCCTAAGTTTCTACCTAAAGTGGTAGCAGAGTCTACCTTAAATCAGTCCATAGAGTTACCTGCCTTTTTCATGCAGTACTCCAACCAAGGGGAATATTTACTCCATACTATGGATGTTCACCGGATTCTGAGATACTACACCGATAGGACTAAAGATCTCAGAAAAACTGTTCAGTTGTTCGTCTCTTTTCCTCACAAAAGGGAAGGCAATGCTGTTTCCAAGCAGTGCCTATCAAAGTGGTTGGCTCATTGCATCATTTTCTGTTATGACAAGTACAACAAGACCCTTCCGGGTCAAGTCAGAGGCCACTCTACTCATGGTGTAGCGGCCCCGGTGGCTTGTTTCAAGAATGTGTCTGCGGCAGACATCTGTGCTGCTGCCACTTGGACTTTGGTTCATACTTTTATGAAACACTACAGTTTGGACATTGCCTCTCACTGTAGAGCAGGCTTCAGGCTGGCTGTTTTGCAAGGCCTTCTGTCTTGAGGCCTTCAAGGCTACTACTGCTTTTTAGAGTAGTTTCCTCCTCCCGATGCCTCTCTTTGTTCCAGACTACTTGAGATTCAGTCCTATATGTAATTACGTACTGCAAGAGCCCTCTCGAAGTAAGATAGTACAGTTACGTAAGAACCTACCATAACAGTAGATCTTCGAGAGAGGCTCTTGCAGTAGGTAATACCTTCCCGTCCTCCATCCCCCTTAGCTTTTTCAGCTCCTTTTCAGGAATGGAAACTTCTGCTTCTCTCGTCCAGGCCTTCGGGCCTGTGGAGGGAAAGAACTGGAAGGGCCTGGGACCGCCTTTATACACATCGTCATGGACGCCAGTCACCTAACGTGGGGGCGGTCCCTCGGCAGGGACTGCTAGCTAGAAATTTTTCCATGGGGTCCTGCCACTGGCCGACGTCAGTCCTATATGTAATTACCTACTGCAAGAGCCTCTCTCGAAGATCTACTGTTACAGTAAGTTCTTACGTAACTGTACTTTCTGGTTCCAGTCTTTCTCTTCCCTTTTATAAACCTTTTTAACATGTGTTTTCAGGTTTGGTTAAAACACTCAACAAGATTGTCTGTCTGAGGGTGATAGAGGAGGTCTTTTTGGCAGTGATACCTAGTAACCTGTACAGCTCCTTAAGTAATGCAGCACCAAAATTACTACCCTAATCAGCAGTAATTCCTTTGGGTATGCCCACTCTACTAAAAATTTTTCAAACTCTGCTGCCACTTTTGAAGCAGTGACAGTATGCTTTGGAACTGCTTCTGGGTATTGAGTAGTATAGCTGCATACTACCAGGATAAATGTATTACCCTTTTTACTTTTGTCTAAAGGACTAACCACATCTGATGCAGTTCTCTCAAAAAGGCACCTCTGTCAAAGGTAGGGGCTCCAGGGGAACCTTGCCTTTTCTAGTAATTGGAGTTACTTTCTGACACACAGCACAGGAATTACAAGAGGTAGTAACATCTTCCATGAATTCCAGTCCAGTAAAATCTTTACAGCAATCTGTCAAGGGTGCAATCCCTCCCTGAGTGACTAGCCATAGGACTATCGTGCTATCAGTAACAATTCTGTTCTATACTTCTGTCATATAACCAGTTATTGTCTGTTCCTGTGTCTGAGGCTTAACTCTGTGCAGTGACCCATTACATTTTTTTTTAATCATTGGTCTGCCCTGTTTTGGTTTCACCCCTAGCTATTTAAAATAACCCTGGAGAGAAACATTGTTTGCTGGCTCAGAAACAAAATCACAATCAGCTATTTTAGTGTCAGCATATTTATGTGATAACCCCTTATGTCCATCAGTCATTTGTTGCCACAGTTTCTTCAGGCATCATCATTCTTTCCTGGATTTCCAGATCTTGGAGCTGTGCTCAAACAAGTCTGAATCAATATCAGCGAAAGAAAAAGAGCCTCCGCCATCTGAAATTATTTTGCCTGAGCTCTCGTCATCACAGCTGTTGAAACATCAGGATTTACTCCCTCTTTTCAGTAAATCCGGGAACATAATTTCCATAAATCACAGGTATAGGTAACTTAGGTACTACCCCCACTTTCATTTGGTACAACACCCCCTTAGTGGTCAGAGTCACTGGGTGGTGGGATAGTAATGAGTGTCCCCGTGGATGCAGATGACAGCAGTACCTGGTCCTTTTGCACTGTGTTTTCCCAGCACTTCAACATGCACTAGGGCCTCTCTGCTTCCTGAATCAATGAGTTCCTTTACAGTCTTACCCCCATCTTCACATCTGTTAAGTACTTGACCCAGTTTGCCAAGCACAAATCTGTTCCAGTGCCATTCTCCTTACTTCAGCAGTTTTTTGCAATATGGCTTGGCTTATTACAGTTACAGCAAATAATGTCTTTGTGCACAGAGTTGTTACCCCGACCAGAGTTCTTTTTGGACTTGGAGTTTAAATGGGAAAAAGAGTGTCTTACTAGTACTTGACTGTTATCTCACTACTGTGGCATCTGTCTGGCAATTTGGTAGTCTTTAGCCAAAGAAACAACCTTTTCCCCACTTTCATGTTCTTTTACCCAAAGTGGCACATCTGTAGGCAAGATGTTGATGAAATCCTCCACTGCAGATGTATCGATGATCTGTGGGTCTGTTTTGCCCTTAGATTGGATCCATGTTATTGGGAGTTCTGAGTTGGATGAAGGCTTCTCAAAGACTTTCGACAGACTTGTACATCAGAGATCTAAATATCCTGCCTGAAGGTGTCTCCTGAGATGTCATACCTTTTCAGGATTTCACTTTTCACCAGGATATAGTTTTCTGACTGTGCAGTGTCCATATTGCTGTAGGCAAGTTGGGCTTTCTGTCAGGTAGGGTATCAGTCTGATCATCCACTGCTGCTTTATCCATTGGTAGGCTATGGCAACTGTTTCACAAATTGTCAGGTAAGCCTCAATATCATCCAAGGGATACAATTTTACAAGTTTAATGGCTTATGTTGCTTCTGTTTTGTTTCTCATCAGGATCTGTGCCAGATCATCTGCCTTTGATAGCTTGCAAGGCATTCAGCCATCGCTGTGCCTGTTGCTGCATCTTTTCTCTCATCTACTGCTTCTTTTCTCTCCTTTGCTGCTCCTGTCACTGCATCTCTACTCTCATCTGTTTCTTTGTCTCTTTTTGTTGTATAGCCCACCATTTGATAAAGTGTATCAGGCTTTCAGGTTGTGTCACTGTCTGTTCTTTTTCCATAACTTGTACTGGCTGTACGATCTCAGCTTGGATGTCTGTATATCCTAGTTTATTCTCCTGATAACTACTTCTGGACTTGCCACTGCAGAATCCATACCTTTCTCTGTGCTTCTCTGGCCTACCTGGTCAATACGTTGCACACTTAAGAGCATACAACACAAGTGCTAAACTGAAATAGTGCTGTCCTTGTGAAAGGGTGCAATACTGCAACTCTGCACAGTATTGCGCCCTCTCACTGTTCCAGGCAATAGATGAGACCTCTGCTGGGACAGGGTTCGACTGATCAGCTACTGTAGCTTGATGGAGCGTCACTGGCAACAAGGAATCCGGGCACTGTGTTTTGGACTGGGTTCGATTCTTGGTCCCAGATGCAAAATCTTTTTTTTTTCACAGTTTGTGCAATTGTAATGTTACTCTCCCCCCCCCCCCCAAGTTGAGAATTTTTATCGAGGGGGTTCGGGGACACAAGAGGCAAGGACTTATGCCACGTGCAAGAAATCACACTGTAGGACCCTGTGCCCTTTATGGGTACTAGGTCTAGTACCCAAGCATAAATCTCCTGGCTTAGAGTAGGCACGGCATAAATCCCATTTAAGTTGACACCATCTGTAATCACGGCATGGGTCAGGAAGCACAGGAAAACCAGGAGCTGTTGTAGAATTCACAAAATGTATTTATTTGCACTAGCAGTAACATAAAAAAATAAACTTGTTCTGCATAACTATTTACAAATGCAGAATAAACAGAGAAGATCCATCTGAGTTTTTGTTCAATCTCTGTGTCACTGTCTTGCAAGAAATTGCAGCTTTGTTTTTATAAGTCCTTGTAACCACCCTTTTTAACCAGCATCTTGCTTTTTTTCCAGAAATGTTCTCGTATATTTCAGGCAGGTTTGGGCCTGAATACAGTGTTCCAAAACTGAGGCCCCTTTTCCACAGCTTCTGCAAAAGGCTTAAAAATCGCATTTCAGGTTAACCCTTTGAGTTTCCAATACCTATTTGAAATCATTTTAAACCATAATTATATGCATTTCAACAGTAACAGTATATCATTTCTAAACAAAGGGATCCCAATATCATTTACATTTCTATAAAATGATTTGCATATATTTTATACCAGCAGATATGCAAGCGAGGAAAAGACAGAAACAGCAAGAAAAGACTAAGAGACAGTGAGGGGGCAAAGGACTGTCGGGGTGATCAAATTCTAGGTCTCGGGAGAAAATTTGGTTGTGCAACCAGACAGACAAGAGACAGGAGTGTAAAGAACAGAGCAAATCCCTGCATTAAAACTCTGCATAACAACTGGGACAAGGTCCTGTTCAACCCTGTCACAAACAATATGGTGCAGTATAGAACAAATCAAGGGAAGAATAATCAGCTGTGAATAAGTAAAAAAGTCAAGTATAGTACATAATAAAAATGTCTAAAATAAACCAAACCTTTTTGTAAACAGGTGAAAAATACAGACATCATAGGCCCACAGATATGAGGAGTACAGCAAAATGAGAATTTCAGCTGTATGTTAATACTGCTGTCGAGACCCCTCTCGCGGTTGTGAGAGTGGTCTCATGCATTTTCTTTGGATATGAGTATTGCAAACTAAACATGGGCAGTTCTGATACTCTACGAATACAAGTGAGACCATTCTTAACAACCTAAGAGACATCTCCATGGCAATATTAATGTACTACTGATTAAGCTTGACCAATAATACATTCATTTAAAAAAAAAAACCCTACCTGAATATAGTTTCCAAGACAACTGTGGGTTGGGGCACTCTCCACAGTATAAGACTGACCTCCAGCAAAGAAAAGGAGTAACCTGATTGGCTGGAAGCTCTCCCTCAGTCCATAATAGGGTACCTGGGAGTCACTTAAGACTGTCAGATGAGCAAGCAGGTAGTGGCAGGCTAAAGAACAGTGCAGGTAAGAGCACAACAAAAAGAGAGGCATACACTTAAAGCGAGTGGTAGGGAGGATTCAAGGAGACCTCAGAAAGTGTTTGCTTACAGAGTGGTGAAAAGATGGAGCAGGCTTCCTAATAATGTGGTCAGTCTTGGGATTACTTTGGGGTTCAAAACCCAAATGGGCATTTTCAAGGGAGTAATTAGGAACAAGAGGGAGGCACAGTGAGGAGAGCCTCTAAATGGACCAGTTAATGAATATAGGAAACAACAGGGCAGACTTAATGAACTTCTTGTATTTTTCTGTCCTTTATTATTTATGACTCGGCGGGAGGGTACAGGACTGTGAGACAGAGTGCCACTGTTTTAAGCGGACTATTACAGAGAACTGTTGATGTCAGCACCAATGCATTCGCTGTCATGGTGCCACTGAATAATGGGCATACTGATTGTCACAAATGCATTCTGCAGGTCAGACTCTCTGCTCCCACAATGCCAACCTCAGAGTACAATAGTGTGAACAGGCAACAGACAGGGTAACCTTTTTCCAACTTAGTAACACTATGCAAGCCCTTACAGCTGTCAGACTTATCAGTTCAGCAATGACATGGAAACAGGGTCAGACTGGGCATGTAAAGGCCCCAAGGGAAGGTGTAGACAAGGGGCCCCTTCACAATGGTAGATGCAAAAATCCTACATATGCATTAGAGGAGCACACACATTGCAGAGCCCTGGACTCCCACAGCACCCTTTCTTCTATTGGCGTCCCTGTCCCATTCTGCCAACAAGCCTCCACTTGGTGGCGGTCATTCAGTGAGACTGCCAACCAACCCATCCACCCTCCCCAGGAGGGGAGAGCTGTCCTCCGGGTACTTGATCCTCTCCCTTCCTTGCCAGCCCCAAGTGACCCACTTGCACCATGAACATGGGTTGCCAGGGTGGCATGCGATAAGGCCGCGATGCCTCAGCCCTCCATGCCAGTGGGCCAGCCACTCCGCGCCATTTTACATTATAGACTAATGTCAGTGCTGGCCTGGGAATATGACTGAGGAGCAACAGGAACTATAAAGATAAACATTATTTAAAATCTCAACAAACTTAATAACAAGCCCACAAGGTCTTCCCCCCCAAAAAAAAACAGTCAACTAGTCTCCATACAATGACACGGGCTAGGAGAAAAAAAAAAACAATACACAGCAGGCTACTAGCTAACACCAGCCTGTGCCTACCTGCAGCCTGTCTTGAAATAAGAAACTAGCGTGGTGTAGCACCCCGTACTCCACACTCACCATCAGTATCTCCTGACTGGAGGGAATAGGGCAACATCAAATATATAAACAAACCAGCAGCACAGTACATATAACCTAAGAATGAAATATTGCATTATAGGTCAGTGATAGCAGATTTACAGGCAGTTAATTCATGTATTATATATATTTATTTTTTTATTTTTTTTTTTTTAGTCTTTGGTAACCGGGTTATGCCCACTAGGCACAAGTGCCTGTTTTCAGGGGTGACCTGGAAGCACTGGATGGTTAAGTGACTTGCTCAGAGTCACACAGTATGCAAGTGGAGGTTGTGAGAATCAAACTCAGGTCTGGTCTGCTGGATGTATCAATCTGGTTCACACCTCGTTCCTCTAACCTCTAGGCTATACTGCCAACCCAATCTTGGATTAACACCTTTGAGGACAAGCTTATTAAATAGGTTCCATGTCAGGGCAAACAAGAATAAGAACATTAAACAAATAAGCAAATAACAACACAATTGTACAGGAATGGTAATAAGTAGTAAAGTCCCAGTCTTTGTACATGAACGTAGGCTATGTACAATTATACAATGGGGTATGAAAATCCTGTAACCTCATTGGTCAAAACATATCACATGACTGTGGTATATCCTGTAATAACCCACGGCTGAGAAATGACATTTATAAAAAACATACATAAACACATTTAAAATGTATTTTACACATGGGTCCATTGTATAATTACAATAAGGCACGCCAAGGTGTGGGTTATTGGGGGAATTACCCACTTCTTGTATGGTTAAGTCACTCGGCTACACCTCGTGACACACCACATAAGGTGTGGATAAATCCCCCAATAACTCACACCCTATTGTGCCTTATTGCTTAAATAGCCAGAGTCAGTTAAAGTAGCTTAGGCAATTATACAAAGGCTATGTTGAATAGCCAGAGTCAGGTACAATAACTTAGGCATTGTCATAAAGGATAAAGGACAGAAAAGAAAAGAGAGACAGTAACTTGAGGTGGAAAGATGACAGGAAATAGTCCACAGGCTAAGAGTGATGGAAAGAGCAGAACAGAATCAGAGGGTGATGGCAGAGGGCAGAGTACCAGTTTCAGGGGCTGCAAGTGGTAGGGGGAAGGATGAACAGAAGAGTTAGGTGTGGAAGGGTGGGAAGGGTTTAAGGTAGGTGAGGACAGAGTGCTAAGGGGAAATATGAGCAGAAGTGAGTAAATACCAGGCAGTGTGGCACCCGACTGGAGACAGTAAAGGTTCTTAGAAGGCAAGGTAGGCATGGACTGGTGTAAGGTCAGGGAGGAGGCTGGAGGAATGCTCACTAGAAGTTATTGGGAGCAGTCACAGCTGGCATTCACTGTTAGCTGTTGTGTCAGTTTTCTTTTAAAGGGACTGATCAAAGTTTGCAAAGAAATATCAGCATGTAGAGAGTTTTGCCATTCAGGGGCATGGAAAGTGAAGGACCTTTGTCCCAGGGAGGTGAAACAGTGGGGAATTTTAAATATATGGCTATCTGTATAAAAAACAACAGTGCTACTTTTAGTTTCAAATACACAGGAAGTAGCCATCAGGTAAACATCCAAGCCCAAAAGGTGAGACCAAGCACTATTCTACATATAATTTTAGTACTATAATTGGAAGTTTATCTTCCCTCAAATATTGATAGTCCTCAACCATACTATTCCACTGAAATTAATATATGCAACCTCCCCATCTTTTAAAATACAGGAGGCCTCCATAGCTCCCTAGGAAACAAATTTCAAGAGATGATAAGAGTTAACTTATCTCACAGTCCCAGCAAGGGGGCTAAGTTTGCTTGAATTACTGACCACACCATTGAATACTCCCATAATCTATGCAGGAGGGATCCTTCATGCTCTCCATGGCTTATATATGTAGGGGTGTCAAAATGTCCCATTTTGTAGAACTCGTGGGCTGTAAAGTAGAAGTTATTTCAAATCCTAGACCTGTGCTATGTAAGTCATAAGCTGCCAATTTTAAAATCTGTATGCACATTTTCCCTTCCCAGATGGTTTTCCATGACCAGTTATTTTTTTATCGTATAAGGTTTTGTTAGCTTTTAGTACAGTGTACAGGAGATAATATAGCAAGATATCTTTACAGACCAGGTATAGCAGATTAAGCATATCTGAAACCAGTACTATCATAACACCATATAGGCAAATACTAGGCATATATGGTTGCAATTAACAAGGATAAGAGGGTCAATCATGACAAATCTATCAGATGCTTACACCTTCCAGGAGTGAGCTATAGCAAATCAATAGCCAAGGTTTAATACTTATGAGAGCTATGTCATGTGGGGGGTTTGCAGGTGGGGTTGGAAGTTTACAAAGATCAGACTGTAGGTACGGCTCCCACTTAGCGCTGGGGTGTGACAGCACCCTAAACAAACCAATACTGTAAATCCGAATCCCCAGGAGGAAGAAGGTGTAAGCATTCCTGAAAAGCTGGTGTACACTGTCTTGGGCATTGAGGCTGTAGAAAGAGCAACAAACAGAAAACAGTTAAAGTACAAGTAGTACAACACTTACAAGGCTGAGAAGCCCAACAGTCAATAAAGACACAACAGCATAAACATGCTAAGAGTGAGAAGGTCAAAGCAAATGAGGGTAGAAAATCTGCCCTACAACTATGCTATTTCCAATGCTCAGTACAGGGTATAGTGTGGAAGTCCAACTAGCGGAGTCATCCTGGACTGAGGAGCCACCCAAGGTCGTGCTTCCCAACCGCGGTGCGGGGGGGACAGGTGGGGGGAAGGAAAGGGAAGGAGAGGAACAAGAGGAGGCAAGGGGGAAAAAGCATTGCTGGATGGGGAGAGGGAGGTGGGTATGCCCACCTACCAGTATATCATAGTAGCAGTAAGGCAAGCAGGTCCCATATGAAGCAACGAGCCAGGTACAAATATGACAGTACTCAGCTAACCACGTTAGAGGCTAGGTAAGATAGATCATCAGTTAGCAGGCCAAACCTAATGGCACAGTCTATGAGCATAAGGCACCAGGGTGAAAGGCCAGGCAATATAATTATGTCATCCAACCTTAATAGAACTGCTTCTAGCATTTTTGTAATGCACTGCAATGATTCGCCCACTGATGCTGGTTGAGAAGCGGGATGGCTAGCTGTGCTTGGAGGCAAGGTTGCCGTCAGAGGATCCATGACTGCAGACTGTACAGGGTTTTAGGAGCCCGAACCACTTCGGTGTCTGCGCTACAGTAGGTGTTGATCACTTAGTGATCAGGAGCAGAATCTGGGGTCTGTGTGCTTGTAAGCAAGGCCAAAGGTACCAGATAATGTTGCTGCAAAAGCCACAAATCACAGAAATCCACTGAAGAGCATGCTACCCGGTAAGCAGAACATTACCCATGCATCAAGCTTTAGTAAGGGGGTTATAACTCCACAGGATCATGGTGTCCAAGCTCGGATGGTCCTCAGCCAGAACAGAGCTCACAAGTAAAGCTGCCATCATGTCAGTGGCTAAACCACACCCCATCCATGATCAGTTATGTTTGCCATTGGGACACATTCACCCTATAGTGGCCTGCTCCCTCCCACACATTCATGTTAGGGCTGAGTCAAAGATTTCTATCCAAGTACAACCTGGAAATGGCTTGGCATATTGGCATTAGGGCCATTTGCAAATTCCTTGAAGGTAATTTAATAACCCAAGTTGTGCATTATGCCAGGGATGAGACCCTAAATGTTTTGCAATAGACAGCATGTGTTTAAATTGCAGGGTTTTTTTCACTTGTGTTTGGTTTCCATGCCAGCAACATCAGTCACTCTCCCTAACCTGCTCTGCACTCTAGCATCCATGCTGGCTAATTGGTTTCCAGTCCTTTTCAACCACCACTGGTGAGAACAGAGATTTATTTATTTTTTGTCAGAATGTATCCATAGCCCTAAAAGTCTTTCTTCATGGGGGTTAGCTTTAAAAAGCAGTCTACTTAGTTTATTCCTCAGCCTCCTCTGGGGTGTGCGGCATGCTGTAGTAGTGGCTCCGCCCATCCCCAAGAGACAGTCTCCAATTGACCCTGACCCAGGGCCCCCCCCGGGCTGGCTGTAGTGTCCCACTCTCACAAGGCAGTCCCCATCAGTCCTTCAACCCAACTGTCAACAAACAGGGTAGGCCACTAGGCCACCAACCAGGGTGTACTTCAAAGAAGATCCCAGAGTGGAGTCAATGAGCCATCATTCGGAACTTCGGCAACCGGCAGGTGGCACCACTGATGGCTGGCCTGGCTCACCTCCTTGAGTGGAGCCTCTCGATATCATTGGAATCACTGCTAGGGGCCTGGACTGCTGGAGTACATTGAAAAAATTCCTCAGTTTCCTTGCCTCAGCTGAATGAGCATCTCACTTCACAATCCTTCTCCTGACTTGACTCCCCAAATCCCTGGGCTTGGGCCATTTTTTTCCCCAACTTCTACCAACCAAATACAGCATTGACTACTCAAGTCATGACACTGTCTACTAGCAGCTAGCCCAAAGATTAAGTGAATCCAGCCTATAGCCCACTGTGCACTTCTTCCAAGCTCCAGTGGCAGCAGCAAATGGAAATGTTGGCAACAGGCACTAAAACATACTCAGCCGGAAGGACTGCTGCTGGGCACATGCACATGTGGGGTTTGGGTAATGTTCAGGGAAGCTGGAAACAAGTGTTGTGACACACATGCAAAGTGCATGATGACAACTCTCGAGTGAGTGAAGAACTAGACTAGGGCACACTACTGTGGCATGGGCATGGCTGGGGGTGATAAAAAAACAAAGTCTAAGTGTACAAATTATTTTTTTTATTTATTTTTTTTTATTTCCTACCAATCATGCACAGGCCAGGGAAAACTTGAAACTTAGGGTTTACCCTGAAAAAAAAGTGCTGCCCGGCCATGGGGGCCCCCAGGGAATTTTCCCTGTAGCCCTGTGGGCCAGTCCGACCCTGTATAGAAAAATGACTGAGGAGACACATGCAGTATCTTACAGAAAATGTGGTTTACTAAAAACTGTAAACTAAGTAAAAAATTAAATACAGAACTAGCACGAGCTCAGAGTCATAAAAGAAAAAGAGAAAATTACAAAACACAGACTCCTACCACAATACCTTAGATCATTGCTAAGTACTATCTTTTTGTAAGTGCGGATTTTAGTTAGATAGAACTTTGTTTCTTCAGAGCCCAAGATGATATACAATACTTCATATACAGTGTTACATGTTTTTACTCTATCTTCCCCCAACCCCTGTTGGATGGGGTCAGCAGGATCCTCCCTTAGATTTTAATTTTCTGAGATAAGTGTCTCTGAGGATATGAGTAATTTCCTTGAAAAATCTGTAACTGACCATTTCCCAAATATGACAGTCTTTATTTAAACATTTCTCTTTGAACTGGCACCAAGGTATAAAAAAGCCAACATAAATCAGCCTAATGATGCCCTTTTTCTGATGTTGTAAAGTCACATTTGGTTTCAACTTCAGAAGCCTGGGCAGATTGTAAAAAGGCAATAAAATGCCATTTTGCAAATAAGTCAATTAATTGGTTCCCTTGGTCAGTTTAATTACATCCTGTAGTTCATAGCCACCGACACCTTCATGTTACAGGCCAAATTCCTCACAAACTGAAATGTCATTCACAGACTATGTATTTATAATGCCAATATCATACAGTAATCATAAGCAAGGAGCAGAGCATCACACCATTCACTTAGTGCATGGTGAAAACATGAAGCAGTCTCCCCAATAATGTGGCCAGCCTTGGGTTCATCTTGCGATTCAAAACCCAGAGGGACATTTTCAAGGAAGTAGATAGGAACAAGAGGGAGTCAAGGTGAGGTGAGCTTTGAAAGGCTTCATTTAATGAAGGTAGGAAACAACAGGGCAGACTTGATGGACCTGTATTTTTTGTCCTCTATTATCTATGTATCTGGCAACAAGCAAGTACTGTAACTAAGGAATGAGAGTTGAGGAGGCTAGTTGCAGGAACGGGTATGAAAGGAGACATTTGAGTAGACTATTGGTCCAAATAGAATATTCCAGACTGTTAGCAACATGATCTAGAAATAGAGACTCTATATTCTAAAGGCTATCAAGGTATTCATATGACCCTTCTAGCCTTGTGCAAGGCAGCAACATGAAGATCATATGGGCCACTTGCATTTACTGGCTGGTAAGCTCCAGTTTTTTCACGTGGTACTTCCAGAAGTTTCCTCACTACATAATTTGGTTCCAAACCAGTAAGGGCTGTTCACATGGTTGGCATTGTTGTGTTCCAGTCTGCTCTGTATTGCTGCCACCATTCAAGTAGGCCATTCCTGTTATTACAGAGGCTGACCCAGAAGGGAGGAAGAAGAACCAGTTGTTGCAGAACACCCCAGTTTAGCAAGGTGTTGAAAGAGACAACATAATCTGACCCTGCTAGAGAAATTCCAACCTTGAAACTGTAGAACTGTGAAAGCTGCTTTGTTATGTATGTCATTAATGCAATTTAGACCACTTTGAGGGTTGGAAAAGTGGTGATGCATGCATTCTCAGAGTATGAGAACTGCAAAATGAAGTTTAGCTATTCTAAATATGATACTCAAAGAATGTATGTGAGACAACTCATACAATGGTGAGATTGGTCTATGTAGCAGCATTCCTATATGATTGATCAAGCTATATAAATAATATATATATATATATATATATCTTTATATCAGACTCGCATCACAAAATAAGAGTGGCTCATATACTGAGGAAAGGAGCTCCCTGATTGGTTGGGAGTGCTCTCTTTAGCTATAATTTGTTCTGTTCCTTTGTGATGTGCTCATCTTGCTGGGTATCAATTGCGACATACTGCCAAATGCAAACTATAGCTTGCAAAATTGTTCTAAAAATATCCATTTTATTCAGTAGCATTTCTCTCTTTATAGCTGTTGCATAAATATATTTAATTATTTTTGTTCTATTTATGTAGCCTATAAAAGAAAGGGAGATGAGAGTAAATGTGAGAATCAATGCAGTGGTGCCCCCAGTGAAAAGAAAATGAGGCAACTATGCAGTACTACAAATCATGAAGCAGAAAAAGAAGATGATCAGGGCAGAGGTGAGTGTGATTCCAGTTTGGAACTCTCAGAGGAAAAAAGTAATGGGCACTGTAATACAGAAGCTGAATCTGGTGGTCCTGTGCAGGACAAGTGTGCGGATGGCTCTGATGCAAATACACCAAGGTCTGGACACATGACAATGAAAATGCAGTCTAGTGCTAAATTACATACTCCAGAATCAATGACTGTAATGGCAGGCACTAGTACAGAAACCGGAAAGAAGGAAGCAAATGTTTTCAGTAGAGAAACATTCCAGATCAGAGATAGCAAGGAACAAAATGGCATGAACAATTTTGAGTGCACAACTGTAATAATTATGTTTTCTTGCACACATGTGCAAGAAATATAGTGCCACCATATGAGTTTTCGTAGGTGTGCCTCCCCCACTTCCAATGCCCTGTTCCCTTTGCAGGCATGGCTGCACCTTGCCAATGAAAGTCTGAGCTGTCTATGACAGCCGTTGGCAGTATGCAAATTGCCTACATCAGGACTGCATCTGAACTGTCTTTCATAGACAGTTCTTCTCCCTTCCCCTCCCTACGAACACATAGGTGCACGTGGGGGCCCACCCCAGCGTGCTCATTCACTCCTCCATACAGCGTATGGCCGATAGAGGTGCCCAATCCCTCATTGGCTCCCCCAACACACTTCCAGATGTCATGCTGGGAGCCCACCCCAGTGTGGCAAATGTCCATCTGCTGCTCACCCAAACACACTTCCAGGTGCCACGCTGAGAGCCCACCCCAGCGTGGCAAACCTCTGTATGGCCAATGAGGGTGCTCAGTCCCCCGTTGGCTCTACTGGCTCCCCAAAAAACTTTCAGCTGCCCCTCTGGGAGCCCACCCTAGCATGGAAAAAGTCCTGTGTTGTCTTCCTAAAACAAAAAAAAAAAGGCCTACAAACAAAAAACAGTTCCTCGTTGATTGTCTTGCCCCCTTCCCAACCCGTGCCCATCCTCTGCGCATCCTCCTCCCTACACCTCCCTACCCCATACTTACCTCTGGAGGCCGGCATGATGATTTTCATTGGACTGGGAACATGTCTGCACTCTTCAAAGCTGACTGCGAACTGAAGAAATGCTGGTAAGCTGCATAATGGCATAAATAGGTTTTTTTTCAACTTTGGTGCATATCTCAGCCATTTGGGGGAATTTTTTCACCAAATTTTCAACATGGGGTTCTTGGGGCACCACCTCATGAACTCAGTCACTGTCATTTTGTTATTCAGTCCTGAAAGGTGATTTCGCAGTCACTGCGCAGAACCGCCTTTTGGGACCCAGTAACAAAAGGACAGTACCACAGTTCATAGGGTAAGCTCCCCAAAACCCTATGCTGAAAATTTGATGAACAAATTCTCAAAAATGACTGTTTTACGAGCATGCATTGTGCTGTTCCTACGTACGCTCGTAACTTCGCACATTTGTAATATTTTCACTCCAGATTTTCAATGTTGCCATTTTACCACACCTCCTCATGAGCAGTACAGCTATCATTTTTCTTATCTTGCCCAAAATGTGTTTTCATGCATGTAGCGCACAACGGTGCAGTTGGTGTGTGAAATCAATGTTTGGGACAGATTAAGAAAATCACAATGATACTTTTCATGAGCAGAAGTCTTAAAATTGCTATGCTGAAAATTTGATGACAAAAGTCCATAAAATGACTGTGTTATGAACATGCATTACGCAGTTTACATGCACCCTTGTAAGTTCACGAATTTGTAATATTTTCAGTCCAAATTGTTAATACTGGCATTTTTCAACACCTCTTTATGAACAGTACAGCTGTCATTTTTCACACCCTGGCCAAAATGTGTCTTTGCACTTCAGGCGCAGAAATGCATGGTCGCTGAGGGAAATCAGTGTTCAGGACAGATAAAGAAAATCACAGAGAAACTGTTCATGAGCAGAGGTCCCAAAATGCCTGTGTTGACAACCTGCTATAAAAAAAATTCTCAAACTAATTACATTACGGGAGTGCATTGTGCAGTTTCTACGCACACTCATAACTTCAGCAGTTGTTTTATATTTTCACTCCAGATTTTCAACACTGCCATTTTTTACACCTCCCCATGAACAGTACAGCTGTCATTTTTCACATCCTGTTTAAAATGTGTTTTCGCACCAGTGGTGCCAAATGGTGTAGTCACTATGCAAAATCAGCTTTCCGCTAACATACTGATATTGCCACTGTTCATGAGGTGGGAGTCACAAAAAAAGCATGTTTAAAATGTGGAGTGAAAATACCAACGAATGCCTGGGACGTTAGGGTTTCTGACCATAACGCCCCACCCTGTAAAGACTGACGGGCATGAGGGGTGTAACTTGTAATTGTCGCCTGTAATACTCCTGCCATTCCACCACCACCCACACCCTGCAGCCAGTGACAGGCATCAAGGTGTACCTTGGACTATTTGGCCCAAAAGTTCACCCCATTATCCTATACTGCACCCATCTCACCATATTTCTTATAGAATGTGGTGAGCATAAGGCTCAAAGACTCCAAGGTACACCGTGACACTTGTCAGTGTCTGCAGGGTAGGATGTGGTGAAATGGCATGGCCGATATGCCTGATGACCCAAAGGCACACCCTAGTGCCTGTCAATCTCTGCAGGGCGGTGGTGTGGTTGGCTCCAGTTCAATACTTCACTGCCATTCCTATTATGCAGTTCTGTAACTCCTACCCTACCAATGCCAATGCCAGCAAGCAAACATTCGGCATTGACAAATGCTTGGTTTGTGATTGCTGCCATCCATCAATTAGAGATGTTACACCTGGTGATGGTTATCGTATGATGTATGACCTCTAAATTAAATGGCAGGAGTCAGTGTAACTTAATGGTTAGAATGCAGGATTGTGAACTTGATGACCCAAGTTTTTATCTCTTCAACACCACAGTGCAATATACAGTAAATCAAGGGACGAAAGTCAGCTGTAAATAGGTAACAAAAATCAACTACAGTACATAACAACATTTTCAAAAATGTAAGCCAAATTGATTTATAAATAGGCCAAAAAATAAAGATGCCATAAGGCCACAGGTATGAGGAGTACATAAAAATGAGAATTTCAGCTGTATGTTAATAAATCTGTTGAGACCACTCTCACAGTTGTAAGAGTGGTCTCATGAACATTCTTTGGGTAGTAGAACTGCAAGCTGAAGGTTCTGATACTCTATGAATGTAGGTGAGACCATTCTTAACCTAAGAGGAGTCTCGGTGGCAGTACTAATGGATTACTGATGAAGCTTGACCAATAATACATATATATTTTTTTTTAATAAATATTACCTGAAAGTGGTTTCAAAGACAGCTGTGGCTGAGACACCCTTCACAGAATGAGTGTCTCCTGCTAAGGAAAGGAGTGCCCTAACTGGCTAGGAGCACTCCTAAATCCATAATTGGTTACCTAGGGTACAGAGAAGACTGTCAAACAAGTAAACAGGAGGTGGCAGGGTAAAGAACAGTGTAGAGAAGACCGCAACAAACAGGGAAAATAAATTTAAGCTACTGGTAGGGAGGATCCATGGTGACCTCAGAAAGTACTTGTTCACAGAGTGGGTGGTGGAAAGATGGAGCGGGCTTCCTACTAATGTAGTCAGTCCTGGGATTATCTTGGGGTTCAAAACCCAAAGGGACATTTTCAAGGGAGTAATTAGGAACAAGAGGGGAGGCAAAGTGAGGAAGGCCTTTACCTGTCCTTGTTAATGAATGTAGGAGACAACGGGGCAGACTTGATGGACTTTTTGTATCTTTCTGTCCTTTATTAGCTATGTATCAGGGGACAGACAAGTACTGTAATTAAGGAAGGAGAGAAGAGGAGGCTAGTTACAGGAATAGGTATGGAAGGAGAGATTTGAGGAGAGTGTCTGGCCAAGGAGGGTATTCCAGGGACAAGGAACAGGGAGAGTGAGGGTGGGGTGGCAGTGGGATGACAAAAGGGAGGGGGGTTGGGGCAGCTGCAAACTAGGGGTGTTGGCTGCACACTCAAGCAGGCTTAGATAGACCATGTGGTCTGTTTCTGTTGGCACATTCGTATGTTCATATGTTCGTACGTATTCCAGACTTCTAGCACCTTGTTGTGGACAGAGGTCCTATATTCTCAAGCCAAGCAAGATTATCGCATGAGTCTTATAGTTATGTGCAGGGCACCAATGTGGAGCTCATATGGGCCACATACATATGTTGACTGGCTAGTTCTGTCATGTTTTGCCCTCACTAGGCTCTTAACTGTATCATTCAGTTGCAAAACAATCAGGACTGTTTATGTGCTTAGCTTTGTTGTGGACTGGTCTCCTTTGGATTGCTGCCACTACTCAAATAGACAGTGTCCCATTATTACAGGGTGGGACCCAAGAAGGTGGAAAAAGAACCAGTTGTCTCTGAACATCCCAATTGAACAAGGTGGTGAAAGAGACAACAGCATCTGACCCTGTTACCCTGTTGGAGAAATTCCAGCATTGAGGTGATAGTATTGTAAAAGCTGTTTTCTTATGTATGTTATTGCTGTCATTGCCACTACTTCTAGGGTTGCAAAAGTGATCGTGCATGCATTCTCAAGGTATGAGAACAGTGAAGTGAAGGTCAGCAGTTCTAAATCTGATACCCCAAGAATGTATGTGAGACCTACCTTACAATGGTAAGACTGGTCTCTGGAGCAGCATTAATATATGGCTGTTCAAGCTGTATTAATTATATATATACATATATATATATATATATATAGAGAGAGAGAGAGAGAGAGGGAGAGATATACATATATATTCATTTAAAACATTACCAGAATGTGCACATTTTGAGGGCAGCTGCATATGGGAATCATAACACAGAATTATACTGTCTCATGTTTAAAGAAAATGAGCTGTCCCATTGGTTGGGAGTGCTTTCTCTAGCAATAATTTGTTCTGTTACTTTGTAATGTACTCACCTTGCTGGGTGTTGGGTTTGACAAGCCTCAAAATGCACATTATATCTTGCAAAGTTGTAACAATATTCATTTTGTTCAGTAACATTCCTCTCTTTATGGCTGTTTTATAAATAGATTTGATTATTTCTGTTCTGTCAGTATAGATCCTAGAAGGAAGAGACAGAGAGGGAGTAAATGTAGTGGTGCCCCCATTGAAAAGAATAAGAGCCAGTCATGCAGAACTATTATTTATTTGTTTGCTTTTGGTAACCCGGTAAGTGCACTAGGCAAACAATGCCTATTTTCAGGCACGACCCAGGAGAAAACAGTTTACAGACAAACAATAAACATGTGACCCAGCACATGAATGCAGTACAGATCAGGATGCAAACAGTGTGTAATAAGTACATTGACATACTGAATACTGAAGGTTAAGATACTGTAAATACAGGGGAAAAAAACATGATTGGTAACAAAAGAAAATTCAACATGGGAAGGTAGTAAGCTTCAGTACAATAAGTGCCATGAAAAGTAGAGAGGGAGAGAGAGGGAGGAAAGAGATGAGAAGAGAGCGTGGAGGTATAGGTCATGAGGAGGGAAGTAGGGGGGTAGATAGGATGGAGATGGAGAGGCAAGAATGAGTAAGGATTCAAGGTGGGTAAAACAAGTCAGGGATGTAGTGTGAAGGTGTTCCTGATGTAGTTTCTTAAAGACAGCATGGGTGTTTGTTTGACGGATAGAGAGGGGTATAGAGTTCCAGTATTTATGGAGACAGTAAACGCACGCAGATGCCCATATTAGTTCTACACCTTTGGACTTGCAGAAGGGCTTTATCATTTGATCGTAATTCATGAGTAGGAGGTTGTAGTTCCAGTATGGAAGAAAGGGATAGGGGAGACCTGTTCTGGTGACGGAGCCAATTAGTGATCCAAAGGTCTGATAGCTGCAGAAGGGCTAAGCCATTTTTAAGTCCCGATAGAGGTGGCAGGTGCTGAAATGTGGAGAGGCAGCATAGCGACAGATGCTATTATAAGTGGTGTCCCATTTATGAAGGGAGGATTTAGATGCAGATAGGAAGATTGACGAGCCATATACTAGTGCTGGTAAAGGAAACCTTGAGCCACGGCTAGTCTGGCTTGGAGGAGGTGCATAGCTGAAATGATAGGCACTTCCTAACTTAGCATTTACCGACTTACAGATAGTAGAGATATGAAGGTCAAGGTCAAGAGATTCGTCCAATGTGACACCAAGATATTTGAAGGATTTGGTAGAGGGTAGAGGAGAGATGTCCGTACAAGAGATAAGTGGATTTAGATTTGCTTTGAGTCTGGCCTGAGAGCCAAACAACATTGAGTAGGATTTGCTAGAGTTGAGGACTAGTTTATTATCTGTGAGCCAGGTTTGGATACTTGCGAAATCCGAGGCAAGGGGATGGTGTAGGGAGGTTGAGGTTTTTGCACTGTGGTAGATAACCAGATCATCTGCATAGAGAAGAGATGAGCAAGTAGGTGCAATTGAGGGGATGTCATCAATGAAGATTTTGAAGAGTAGAGGACCAAGAATAGAGCCCTGGGGTACTCCAATGTGGATCGGTGCAGGATCTGAGGTTGCAGAGTTAAAGACCACAGCCTGTTGCCTGTCAGTCAGGTAGCTTTCAAACCAGGCTATGGTATCTGAGAAGAAACCAAAAGACTGAAGTTTTGAAAGAAGGAGTGAGTGGTTTACCAGATCAAAAGCTTGAGTTAGGTCAATAAAAACTGCTCCAGTCAGGAGGTCTAAGTCTATGGAAGAGTAAATGTCATTAGTCAGCTTTAGCAGGGCAGAGGTGGTACTGTGACCTTTACGGAAACCGTGTTGGGAGCAAGAAAGGAGGTTATATTTTTGGAGGTATTCAATCGTTTGTGTGGCCACTAGTTTTTCCAGGATCTTGCATAAGACAGAGAGTATAGCGATGGGACGATAGTTCTTAATTTCCTGTTGGTCTCCTTTTTTTGGAATAGGAGTGATTTTAGCAATTTTCCATATAGTTGGGACTATACCACGGCATAAGGACATATTAAAGATTTTGGTTAGTGGAGAGGCTATGAAAGGGGACACTGCTTTCAAGAGCCTAGGTTCAAGACCATCAGACCCAGGGCTATTGTTTTCAGGGATGGAGAGTAGTTTTTCAACTTCTCTTTTTTGAAGGATCCGGAACCTAAAGGAGGGGTTCGGGGGTGGTGGTTTGGTGTTACAAGGGGGCAGAGCAGTGCTAGCATTTTGGAGAGAGGACAGATAGCTTGATAAATCTGGGAAATGGTGATTAAAGGTATTGGCTATGGTTAATGGTTTGTTGCAGTGTATACCGTTAAGTAACATGGTATTTGTATGGGACTTTTGATTTGAGCCTAGGAGAGTTTTAATGGTAGTCCAGAATTTCTTAGAGTCAACAGAGGCATTTATTAGCAGGTTCCTACAGAAGGTGCTTTTGGAGAGACGGATGTTTCTTTTGCAGGCATTCCTTAGTAAGCGGTAATGACAGTAATCAGATTCCAACCTTATGGACTTAAAAAGATGCCAGGCTTTATCTCTGGCCCTAATCTGGGTTAGTAGATCTTTTGTTAGCCACTTCATATGAGTACCTCGAAAGTGCCTAGTGATCCATGGGGCATGGGAGTCTTGAAGCTGACTAAATTTTGTAAGGAAGCTATCAAGGGCTGACTGTACATCTGATGCATTGTGAATGGAGGACCAGTCAATCAGGGAGAGGTCATTGGTAAAGTGAATAGGATTAAATTTGGCAAGGTTGCTAAACGTTACAAGTCTTGAGGGCGGAGATGTTTTTTTATTTGAGCTCCATGTGCAGTAAATCGGGGAGTGATCACTGATTACATCTGGTAAGGTACCTGCACAGCTGATGCTATCAGGGCAGTTTGTAAAGATCCAATCAATAAGCGTGCTAGACTGAGAGGGAGCCCTGACCCTGGTAGAGTCAGAGATCAACTGATGGAAATTGTGGCCTTGCACTAAGGTATGAATGGCTTGAGATGCTTTACTAGCCCAGTTTAGGTTTAGATCACCCAATACTAGAACTTCGATATGACCAATGGTACTATCTATTAGCAGAAGACGTTTTCTAGGCCTTTTATCCCTCCCACAGGAGGGTTATAGGCACAGATTAGATGCAACTTCTTTGAACCTAGTAGGAGCATTGCATGGAGCACTTCACAAGGAGATAGGACAGGAAAAACATTTTGGGCTAGCAGCAGTTGTTGTTTGAAGTAGATAGCAACTCCACCCCCACACTTAGAGGCGGCCCTATCTTGCCTAATAAGATTGTAGTTGGGTAAAGCACACAGATGGTCAGCAATAGAGGGCTTTAACCAGGTTTCTGACAGGCATAGGATGTCAGGGAGGTTCTGTGCAACCCATGCCTCAAGTTCCGATAGATTGCGAAGGAGACTCCTAATATTCCTGTGTGCAATCCGTAGTCCCTTAGAGTCTATCCATGTCGCATTATTTGGTGACTGGTTAGTTACTAAAGGTCCAGGATTTTGCTCAATGTCTCCAGATAGAAGTAATGCTAGGCAGAGGAAGTGCCACAGCTTACAATGGGTAGAAAGAGTTAGGAGAGGAATTTTTCAGACTAAGGGTTTATAAAGAGAGTAGGCTAAGTGGTAGGTGAGTTTGTGGGGAATAATAAGAGAGAAGGTATCAAAGGGGTTAAGAAAGGACATTCGAAACAGAGGGGGCCTAGGATTGATTGTTAGAATACAGCCCAGTGAAGTTTTTTTTAGGTTTGAAGGGGACTCAGACCAAAAAGGGGTTAAAAAGGATTGTGATAAGTAGAAGAGTTGCATAATCCCTGATGGCCATGTTGAATATAAGGTTAGAAAAGATTTGATTGTCAGAGAAAGAGCTAAGTCTTAGAAGAAAAAGGGGTTAAAGGAGTTAAAATCTTTACTTATTTGTATAAAGCAGTTTAAGATGCTAACTATTTAATACACCCTCTAGTTGCAGAGCAGTATAACCTGCTAATGGAAAACTAAGGAGACAGTAATTTTCCACTCAGGGGCATCACAGGGGCATGTAAGAGGTGTGGCCTAACCCTATGAAGCTAGAGCCGGCCAAGGGTGGGTTTGGTGGGGCGGGTGGTGAGCAGTCGCACAGCGACTGCGGGGAAGAGAGCACTCGGTCCTTCAGCACAGTGCCGACCACTGTAGCAAGCCAGGGATCTGCAGAGTGAGGGGCCACAGCTTGTTTAGTCCAGGTTAAGCAGCCAAAAAAGCAAACTGCACTGTATGTTAAAAGTGCTTTGCTACGCTGCAGCACCGTTTCCTTTTACAGCAGGGACAGGCTTATAATATGTGCTGCCGTTTCAAAGATACAGCTTGATGCGCTACCGTTTAGCAGATGCAGCTTGAAAGAGGCACCAAATTCAAGTGGCAGACAGAGGGCGAAAAAAAAAATGCTGAGCGAAATTTCGGTTTCCAGTGGAAGTTACCTTCAGGCAGGGGGCGGCTCAGAGTTATCGGCAGGGTGCTCCGGGGCAAGGGTGCGCCCTCCAACAGCCTCAGCTAAGGAGAAAGAGAGAGGGTGAGTGTTTTCCTATATAGGGAGGCTGCAGTCCAGAGAGTGTGAGGATTGGAGGAGCTTAGAGAGGGAGGAGAAGGGGACAAAGAGAAGTCATCGAGGAGGGAGGAAACAAAAGAAAGGAGGCGGGTTGCATTACACTCAACGGCAGTATCAACTTTAAAATGAGTAAGTCTTGCAGAACAATTCTCTATGGTATGCAGCAAAGACACTATAATATATTACAATAACATAAAGGTATGTAGTTGATATCTGCATATTTCAAGTATACAGCCTGACTTTAAATAACTGCAGTTAGGTTAGATCAGCACTTTAAAATCAAGTTCATCCAAAGTAGAGACACATAAATGTAAATGTAAATGCCCTCCTTAATATGAGCACTCGGTTCTTCAGCACAGTGCCGACTGCCGTAGCAGGCCAGGGATCTGCAGAGCGAGGGGCAATGGCTCGTTTAGTCCAGGTTAAGCAGCCAAAAAAGCAAACTGCACTGTGTGTTAAAAGTGCTTTGCTACGCTGCAGCATCGTTTCCTTTTATAGCAGGGACAGGCTTATAATATGTGCTGCCGTTTCAAAGATACAGCTTGATGCGCTACCATTTAGCAGATGCAGCTTGAAAGAGGCGCCAAATTCAAACGGCAGACAGAGGGCGATAAAAAAAATGCTGAGTGAAATTTCTGTTTCCAGTGGAAGTTACCTTCAGGCGGGGGCGGCTCAGAGTCGTGGGCGGGTTGCTCCGGGCAAGGGTGCACCTCCAACAGCCTCAGCTTCAGGCGGGGTGGCTCAGAGTCATCGGCGGGTGTTCCGGGCAAGGGTGCACCTTCCAACAGCCTCAGCTTCAGGCGGGGGTGGCTCAGAGTCGTCGGTGGGTGTTCGGGGCAGGGTGGCCTCAACAGCCTCAACTTCAGGCAGGAGGGGCTCAGAGTCATGTGCGGTTGCTCCGGGCAAGGGTGCACCTCCAGCAGCCTCAGCTTCAGGCGGGGGGCAGCTCAGAGTCGCCGGCGGGGTGCTCCGGGGCAAGGGTGCACCCTCCAACGGCCTCTGCTAAGGAAAAAGACTATGAATGATGAAGCAGAGAAAGAAGATGAGACTAGAGGTGAATGTGATTCCAGTTTGGAGGAGACAGAGGAAGAAATTAACAGAGACTCATATAGAAATTTAATCTGAAGGTGCTGTGCCATGCAGTTGGAGGCAGTATAGCGCAGTGGGTTAATGCACTGACCTACAGATCTGGAGAACTGGGTTTGAATCCCACAGCCACCTAGGTACATACTGTGTGATCCTGAGCAAGTCACTTAACTTCCTTGTTCTCCCAGGTTGTATCTGGAAACAAGCTTAGGCATTGTGTGCTACTCCTGGTTAAATAATGTTCCCTTTCCCCTTTCTCTTCCCTAAGTATGCGGATGGTTCTGATGTAAATACACCAAGGTCTGAACACATGACAATGAAAATGTAGTCCAGCACTAAATTAGATACTCCAGAATTAGTGACTGTAATGGAAGGCACTAGTGCAGAAAGAGGAAAGAAGGAAGCAAATGTTTTCAACAGAGAAATATTCCAGGTCAGAGATAGAAAGGAACAAAATAGCACAAAAAATTGTGAGTGCAGATGTGTAATAATATTGTGATTGTTGCCATCCATCAATCAGTCATGTTACACCTAGTGGTGGTTATCATATTGTATGATGTACAACCACTAAATTAATTGGCAGGAGTCAGTGTAGCTTAGTGGTTAGAGGACAGAGTTGCGAACTTGGTGACCCAAGTTTATATCTCTTCAACATCACAGTGCAATATAGAGCAAACCAAGGGAAGAATGATCAGCTGTAAATAAGTAACAAAAGTCAAGTATGTACACAGCAAATATTTCAAAAATAAACTCAATGTATTTATAAATAGGCAAAACATAAAGTTATTATAAGGCCACAGGTATGAGGAATACAAAAAAATGAGAAGATCGGCTGTATGTTAATAAATCCACCAAGACCACTCTTGTGGTTGTAAGAGTGGTCTGATTCACATTATTTCAGTATGAATATTGCAAACTGAATGTGGGCAGCTCGGATACTCTAAGAATGTTAGTGAAACCATTCATAACAACCTAAGAGTAATCCAAGACTAATCTTGGTGGCAATATTAATGTATTACTGATCAAGCTCGGTCAATAATAAATTTTTTTTAATAAACCTTACCTGAATGTGGGTTCCAAAACAGCTGTGGGTGAGACACTCTTCAAAGAATAAGAGTGTGTCCTGCAAAGAAAAGAAGTACCCTGAATTGTTGGTAGTGCTCCCTCTATCCATAATAGGGTACCTAGGAAGGAGATGGGACTGTTGGATAAGTAAGTAGGAGGAGGCAGGGTAAAAATCAGTGCAGTGATGAACACAATGAATGGGGGCACAGATTTAAGCTAGTGGTAGGGAGCATTCAAGAACACATCAGAAAGCACTTGTTCACAGGGCTCTACGATGCAAAATTGACAACTGTGTTGTTGACTGGCATCATAGTGACAGATTTATGTTTAATGCAAGTTGCAGTTTGCATAAATCTCGAAGAGACCTTGGTAACGTTTCAGTCCCCCCCCCCCCGAATCACCAATGCAGGGGGCTCTGCCGCCCACACCCACTTGATCTCTAGGATTCTAACTCTGAGTCAGAGTTGACTTGGGTGGGGTGCTGGACTGGGAGACAAAGTGCAACGGTCTCAGGTGGACCATTACAGCGGCCTGTCAATGTTGTCAGTATCAATGTGTTCACTGTAATAATGTCGCCAAATGGCGGGCATATCGTTCAGCGAGTAGGAGATGAAAACATGGGGCAGTCTCCCCAGTAATGTGGTTAGTACTGGGATCATCTTGGACTTCAAAATCCAAAGGGACGTTTTCAGGGGAGTAGTTAGAAACAGGAGGAAGACAAGGTACTAGGACCAGTCCTCTTTATTGTCTTTATAGGAGACATTGCAGAGGGTCTGGAAGGAAAAGTATGCCTCTTTGCAGATGACAAAAAGATCTGCAATAGAGTTGATACACAAGGAGGTGGTAGAACGGATGAGAAGGGACTTGGCAGGATTGAAGAAATGGTCAAATGTATGGCAGCTTAAATTCAATGCAAAGAAGTGCAAAGTAATGCACCTGGGAAGCAAAAACCCAGGTGAAGAGTACACAATAGGGTGAGGTATTATCAGCAACAAAAATGGAAAGGGACCTGGGGGTAGTCATATCAGACGACCTTAAGGTAGGCAAGCAAGGTGAGAAGGCAGTAAGGAGGGCTAGGGTGGGGGATACTGGGATGTATATGGAGAGGCATCACCAGTAGAAAACAGGAAGTTGCTATCCCTCTGTACAGACAGTTGGTGAGACCCCATATAGAGTACTGCATGCAGTTTTGGAGACCCCGTCTCTGCTAGGAGATACACAGGATAGAGGCAGTAAAGAGGAGGGCAGCCATATGAAGAGAGACTAAGAGAGCTTAATATGTGTAACCTTGAGGAAGGGGGGAACATGATAGAAACTTTCTGGTATCTCAAGGGAATCATCAAAGTCCAAGAAGGTAGCGTCTTTCAGAAAAAGAGATATACAAGAACAAGGGTGCACCATTTTAAGATAGAGGGGGAATGGCTCAGGGGCAACATGAGGAAATATTTTTTTTCACAGAGAGAGTGCTGGATGTATGTAATTGCCTTCCTGAGAAGGTTGTTGGGTCAAAAACAGTGGGGGAATTCAAGAATGCATGGGACAGCCATAAGGCAATTATAGTGAGGGTAGGAGGAAGTAGGCTGTTGGTTAACTAGGATCTGCATCTTATCCAATAGGTAGGGAAATGAGCAGATTGGGTGGGCCAAGCGATCCTTATCTGCCATCGAAGTGTATGTTTCTATGTTCTATGTGTCTGTGTTAAAGTGAGGAGAGCCTTGAAAAGCCTGAATTACTGAGTGTAGGAAACAACAGTGCAGACATGAAGGACTTACATTTTTCTGTCTTTTAATATCTCTGTATCTGGAAACAGACAAGTACAGTAACTAAGGAATGAGAGGTGAAACTAATTTCAGGAACATATATGCAAGAAGAGTTTTGAGGAGACTGTTAGTCCAAAAGAGGGTATTCCAAACTGTTAGCACCATGATCTGGACATAGAGATCCTATTTTCTAAAGGCTAGTACTGTAGTCGTATGAACCTTCTAGTCATGTACAGTACAAGGCAGCAAAGTGGAGAACATATGGGCCACTTGCATATGCTGGCTGGTTAGATCCAATTTTGTCATGTGGTGCTTTTACTAGTGTCTTTACTTTATCATTCAGTTCCACAACAATAAGGGCTGTTTACAGGGTTGACATTGTAGTGTTGCTGTCCCCTCTATATTGCTGCCACTGTTCAAGTAGATTGTGTCCTGTTTCTTTAGAGACTAACCCAGGAGGGAGGAAGAAGAACAAGTTGTTACAGAACACCCCAATTTAGCAAGGTGGTGAAATAGACAACAGCATCTGACCCTGTCATCCTGTTGTTTATTTTATTTTATTTATTTATTCTGTCTCAGATTACAAAATTCCTCTGAGTGCAATGCAGCTCATTTATAAAGATTCCACTTCAGTTGGGAGGGTTACAAACAGACATAGGAAGCATACCTCTCAACCTGCCAATGTGTGACAAAGGGCTACAAAATGTGTGACAAATGGCAAAAATGTGGTGCACCCATTTTTTCACAGTGGGCGGAGTATCGCACTGGGGCGTTTTCATGTAAAATTAATAAAAAAAGAATTTACTACAATAAAAGTAATATTTGTATGCTTGGCATGTGGTTTGTGTTGCAAATTAAAGAGGAGATGAAAATGTGTTATGTCTGAGTCCTTAATTAAAATAAAGAGTAGCGGATCCTAAAGGTGTGTTCATTTTATTGATTCAGCCTATACTAAATATACCACTAGAGAATGAAAACAACCATTTATTCAGTATTTGAGATAAGTATTAAACACTTTTACTGGGTGGGGGGAGGTTGTTAACGGTCTATTAGATACAGAGTTGGATACAGAATCAACTCCACATTTAACTCTGCCAAACAAAATTCTGTGCACTCACCTCAGGAGAGTGCAGTCGTGCTAGAACTCCTGATAAGCAGTATGGGATTACATTTTTTGAAGCTGCCAAAGGGTACTGATTTGAAAGTTTTTATTTGTTTTTTTGTGAACTAGGTAAGACCCATCCACTAGGCACAAATGCCTGTTTTCAGAGATGACCTTGGAGCTTTGGGCTGGTTGAGTGACTTGCTCAGAATCACACAGACACAGTATGTACAGTAAGTGGAGGTTGTGAGAATCAAACCCGTGTCTGTAAGTTCTAAGCTCACTCACCACTCACTACTCTACCCTCTAGGCTATATTGTCAGCCTAAACAAAAGTTACGGTAGTAGAAGGTGGAAGCGTGCCATTATGTGCAAGTTAGAAGGCACAGGCCATGGCACTATGGAGCTGCTCAGAGGAACAGGAAGTCAGGATCTGAAGCATGATGGGGGTCAAGTGAGCTGCAGAAAAACAAAGTCAGCTGCAACACAAATTCAGTCCATACTGAAAAGCAGTGGACCCTTCATACAACAGTTACAGCCTGTCCCGCCCTGTATTTTCTTTTAGTCTATGCAAGCATTTTCTGTGTTGCAATATAGAAGTGTGTGTGGGGGTGGGGGGCCTTGCACAAAGCAGCATACCTGTCCACAGTCATTTACAACTTATCTCAGAGTTGCAAATATTGTTAGCCAAAATTTGAAATGCTGCCAGAATATTTCATGTAAAGCATTCCAATCCGTCAGGGAGAACATAAATTGCTTGGAGTATTATTTAGTAATAAAAGACATTTAATTTTAAATGCCTATGAAAGCAAAGCCAAATGTGTTGAAGCTCACAGAGAACACCATTGTAGCTTGTTTTCCTGAATTAGAAATTAATGTATTCTCAGAGAGGAGAAATGCCTTTAACCACTGAGCATATTGGTTGTGAGCCTGTGACACAGGCAATCTTGGGGTTGAAAGAATCCCCCCGCAGCCATGCCACAAGATGTGGCATGCACCAAATAGGCTCAGCTCTGGCATCTGCCCCTTTCCAGCTTTCCTGTTGTGTAGAGACAAGGTAGGAACACGGTGCTGGCACTGCACTCAGCTGGGCTGCAAGGGGTGAACCGTGAATAAACTGAACAAAAGTGAGTCCCTTTCTGGAGTATTAGAGCTGAAGACACCCTCAGCGAAACCCTACCCACCTCATCCCCCCAAAGCAACCAAAACCAGCACAAAAACAAATGGAATACTACCCCCCCCCCATTAGGTCAGTCTCTGGTGGCGGCTGGCGGTGTTCTTCCACTGCTTCCTTGCTCTCTGTCTGGGGCCTTGCTTTAATGTGGCTGTGGCAGTTTGTTGTTCCAGGCTCTAAGTGCAGCTTCCTTCCTTCCTGGCACTGCGATTGGTGGCTTCAGGTCCTTCAGTACAGCAGTCCCACCTGCAGAACGTTACCAATGTTATGGTTCCCCCTCTGCGCAGTAGGCTGCTTTAATAGCTTAGCAGCGGACCTGAGGGGGTACCCGAAGATACAACACAACAGCACTGGTGGGGCAGGGTGACCAGGCTATGCTCCTTTGTCTCTCCCTCATGATACCTCCCCAAGCCCCCCACAACATCATTATGCCGGCGATTTAATTGGAGGAGACGAGGAGCCAGTCCAGGAGGATTAAACAAAGGAGTAAGCAAAGGGATTGTGCTGAGCGAGGTGCGTCGCGTAGTTTGGTGTTCTGATGCGGAAACAAAACAGAGAATGCGGGGTGGCGGTACAGGCAGACAGCAGAGCTCAGAATCCGGAACGTCACACACAATCCGGTACACTTGAGAGGTATGATAGGAAGAACTAATTAAACAGATATAGGAAGAACTAACAATCAATTCTCTAACGTACAGTAGCAGAGTGTAATTCATCATAAAGGACCGGCACTGTTCAAAATAAGAGAAAGGGGTGGAAGTAAATAAAGAGAAGAAGAAAGGGGAGTAGAATTTTAAGACCCAGGGAAATGGGTAGCAGTCAGGGGCCTCATCAGTTTATCTGATGGTATAATCAGGGTGGGGGGTGAGCAGGGATGCACTCAGTGGAGTGTTAGGGATGGGGACAGGTATACCTTAAATTAGGTTTCACAATCACAGGGGCTTTTGAATATGAGATGCTGACAGAGCATATGCTTAGATTTGCCAAGTTTGGGTAAATTAGTTAATTCACTGTGCAATCCAGTGAACCAAAGTGGAGCTCTATGAGATTAGGATTGCTGGTAATGAGTTGTCCGGCACCTAGGGAAAACGAGGAGTTGGGTGGTTGAGGTGCGAGTACGTTAGGTCCTCTGAGATTGGTTTAGATGGTTGCCTATGCCCGGAGGAAGGAACCCAAGGAGCACTATTTTAGTTGGAAGGCACATCTGGTATTTGATACTACCACTTAGTTGAAGCCATTCTATTTGAACACATAGCTTACATGTGTGAGTGAGATGTGCAGCACCCATGAGAAGTCTGCACACCTTGTTTACAGTGATAGCCTTCTGAGTGAAGCGACAGTGGCAGACCCATATATGACTATGCCATAGTTAATGATTAACAGCAGCAAACTGTATATTGTGAGCTTGAGAGCTTCTGGTGTCAGGCTCTCACTGTGTCTATAGTAGAGCCAAATCCTAATATTAACTGCCTTGGCAACATTCTCAATGTGAAGCATGTAAGAGAGATGACTATCGAAGGTTACTCCTAGGTACTTCAAGTGCTGGATTTCTTCAACTGGAACTCCCAGATTTCTGTTGGTTAGAGCATCAGTGTTTTACTTATTGTGAGAGAAGACGAACATATCTTTTGTTTTCTTATACTTTTGGACCAGTTTGGGTGCACTAAACAATTCCTCAGTTTACTTGAATCTGAATTGCAGGTTGCTTTCAAGTAGATCAAGGTGGCTTGTAAAAATGACAGCGTCATCTACATATAGAAGATTCCATTGGTGACAGGAGACTGGCAGGTTGTTCAGAAAGACACTAAACTGGTCAGAACCCAGAACTGATCCTTGTGGTACTCCAGATTGGACAACCCATTGTTCAGAGGAGACAGTAGATATTTTCACCTGCTGAGATTTATCTTCAAGGTAGCTTTTGAACCACTGCAGTGTTTCGTGGGAAAGACCAGTTGTGGTTAGCTGATGGAGGAGAAGTCGGTGATTAACAATATCAAAGGCCTTTATTAAATCTATACAAGCCACCCCTATTAGATTGCCTTGGTCAGATGATTGCTGAATGAACCTGGTGAATTGAAGAAGTGTTGTGGTGGTGCTGTGCCCTTTTCTAAGTCCATGCTGTTGTGGGCATTGGAGGGAGTATTTTTCAAGGTAATGCACAAGATGATTATTAGTGAAAATGTGTTCCAGCACTTTAAATAAAGGAGAGAGGATTGATATTGGTCTGTAGTTGGTATGCAGGCCACGATCACCAGATTTATGTACTGGAGTCACCAGAGCCATTTTCCTGATATGCAGGAATTGTGAGAGGGTTAATGAGAGGTTAAAGATCTTTGTTACGGGTAAAAGTACTTCCTCCAGGGTGAGTGCCAAAAGATTGAGGTATAGGGAATCCTCACTGTGCCTACATTTTCCCAACACTTTATTCAGGAGTTGTCTAACCTGTGTCACTGAGACCTTCTTGAGGTAGAATAAACAATGATCAGGAATCTTGTCCTCTTAGTGACTGCTAGACTTCTTAGCAGTTTGTTGGTGAAATTCCAGCACTGAAATATTAGTATTATGAATGCTACTTTCTTATGCATGGATTTACAGCCAAAGAGACCACTTCTAAGGTTGAAAAAGTGGTCACGCATGCATTCTCAAGTTATGAGAACTGTGAACCAAAGGTTAGTGGTACTAGGTCTAATACTCTAAGAATGTATGTGAGACCACTCTTACAGTGGTAAGAGTGGTCTCTGTAACAGCCTTAACATGTGATGGAGCAAGCTCTGACAAAAATGTGTATCTACATTATGCAGTTGGGGTCCGATATTCAGAAGTGTGCCCGACATTGGCACAATTTACTTGAAAGAGATGTGCCATGGCACATCTCTTCTGAATATATAGAATAATATGCACAGCACATATACAGTGCGCTGGCATATCCTTCAGACAGGCCTGCATACCCGAAATGGGAATGCTGTAGTGCAGCTGAAGATGTACATGGCACGATATCCAAATACTCAGACTTGATATGTCAATGGGACCATAATGCATACAAGGCACACTTGGGACCATTTGCATGTCATTATGGCCCTTAACTGTATGAGTTGTGTCAGGCTAGCCAGCAAAATGTACCTGGCACCCTGCAGAGCATGCTGCATGCAGTGCTGTCAGAGAAGGTCGGGTGGTACCCCCTCCTCTCCAATACTTGTGATTGCCTGTTTTGTGCAATAATATAGTTCCCTAGTCATCTAGTGGTCCCCTCCACCCCTCCTGTACCTCAAATCACATGTTTTGTGCAATAATATAATTCCCTAGTAGTCTAGTGGTACCCCCCGCCCGTAACCCCAATTGCAGCAAAAATGTTATATGAATCACCTTGGTGGTCTTGTTATAGCCTTCTCCCTGCCTGTAACACTGATATCAGTAAAAAAGGTATTAAAATCACCCTGGTGATCTAGGTGTAAACCCGTCCCTTATGGGCAGGGAAGGAACAACCAGCAGACCCCCAGGGTGATTCGAATACCTTTTTTACTGCAATCTTGATTACAGGCAGGGAGGGGGCTACCACTAGGCCACCAGGGTGATTTGAATACCATCATTACTGTGATGAGAGTTATGGGGAAAGGGGGCTACAATTAGCAGTTGAGCCATTATCTCCGGGCTTAGCTTTGTGCCCAGGTATGCGGTACATCTCTGGATTGTGCCAGGGGATGCGACACACATCCTGGGCTCAGTAGAGGACTCTGCCACATATGCATGGGCACGCCACTTGGAGGTAGGCTGCATACATTATCTTTGCCACCCAGTGCATTGGGAATTGTGCTGTGCACATTTGGGGCACATTTGTGGGGTTCTGCTGGTGCAACTCAGCAACTTGGAATATCTTAGCATATAGATAGATAGTTTTTTAGTTTGTTATAAAATCTTACCAGAATGTGCCAGTTTCCAGGCAGCTGTGCATGACATCAACTTCACAGAATAAGAGTGTGTGATGCACACAGGAAAGGAGCTCGCTGATTGGTGAGGAGTGCTCTCTCTCTCTAGTGATAATTTGCTTTGTTCAATTGTGATGCACTCATCTTGTTGGGTATCAATTTACATACCGAAAAATACAAGTTATTATATCTTGCAAACTGGTTCTAGACATACCCATTTTATTCTGTATCATTTGTCTCTACAGCTGTTGTATAAATATAGTTATTTCTTTTCTATTAATGTAGGTCCTGGAATGAAGAGGCTTGTAAGTCGGAGTCAAAGGAGCTGTACCGACCTTATAAATACTATGAATGAAGTGAACATAGAAGAAAATAAGGCTAGAGGTCTGTGGGATTCTAGTTTGGAACAGACAGAGGAAGAAAGTGCTGTGCAGGACAAATATGCAGATGACTCAGATACATTTACACCGTCACCAGTGTCTGAAAACATGAGCATTAAAATGCAGTCCAGTAGTAAATTAAATACACGAGCATCAAGGACTGCAATGGAAGACACTAGCACAGAAACAAGAAAGAAGGAAGCAAGCATTTTCAATACAGAAACATTCCGGGCAGAAGATAGCAATGAAGAGAATGTCATGATCAGTGGTAAGTGCAAACCAGTACTAATAATGGGATTGTTGCCATCCATCAGTCAGAGAAGGGAAACCTACCAGTGTTTATCCTATGATATTCAACCACTGAATCCATCAACAGGAGTCACTGTGGCTTAATGGTTAGAAGGCAGAGTTGTGAACTTGGAGACCCAGGTTTTTACCTCCCTACCATCACGGTGCAATATAGAACAGATCAAGAGAAGAACAATCAGCTGCAAATAAGTAACAAAAATCAAGGATAGCACATGACAAAAATATCAAAGATAAAGCAAATGTATTTATAAATAGGCCAAAACATATAGATACTATAAGGTCACATGCACGAGGACTAGAAAAAAATGAGACTATTGGCAGTATGTTAATACTGTTGCCAATGCCACTCTCATGGTTTTAAGAGTGGTCTCATGCACATTTTTTGAGCAGGAGAACTGTGTAAAAAGAGATTCCTGCTGTATTAATCCTTGGAAAACAGGAAATGATGGAAGGATTGATACCTTTTATTAGATCAACAAGTGTCTTGTGCAAAGATGGAATTATACACAAGCTTTTCGGGGCCTCACAGGCCCCTTCTTCAGGTGAATAGCACAACTGGGCAACACAAGCAGTATATATTTACTGTGGAGCAATTTAAAAAACAGCAGAAAATAAAGTAGGAAAGAGATAAAAGGGGAATTGAGGTAAAAAGTCTGTATAAGATGCAAGGTAATGAAATGTGTGCTAGAAAATGGGGAGGGGGGACTGGTCTGTAGGAGAACGAAGGAAGCTAGATGGGGAAAACAAAGGACTGGACAGGAACAGAGATAAACAAGCATTTGTCAATGCTGAACGTTGCCTCGCTGGCACTGACATTGGTAGTGCAGGAGTTAATGATACACAATTGAAATTGCAGTGAAGTATTGAACTGACACCAACCTCACCCCCACCCTACAGAGACTGACAGGCATTGGGTCATCAGCTATAACGCTCATGCCATTTCACTTCACCCTATCCTGTAGACACTGACAAGTGTTGTGGAGTGCTTTGGGGTCTTTGTGTTTTATATGTTCCCCATTCCATAAGGAAATACCCTGAGATGGGTGTAATATAGCAGAATGGGGTGAACTTTGGGGCTGACCGCTCCAAGGCACACTTTGACGCTTGTCATTGGCTGCAGGGTGGGGGTTGCGGTGGAATGGCATGAGCATTACAGCCAGTGATCCCAAGTCACACCCCTGATGCCTGTCAGTCTCTACAGGGTGGGGTGTTACAGTTGGAAACCCTAACGCCATAGGTGTTTTTTTTTATTTTCACTCCAAATTTTCAACATGGGCTTTTTGTGACCCCACCTCATGAAGAGTGGCACTATCAGTTTGTTAGCTGAAAGATGATTTTGCACAGCGACTGCGCCGTTTAGCACCACAGATATGAAAACACATTTTGGGCAGGATGTGAAAAATGACAACTGTATTATTCATGAGGAGATGTAAAAAAAATGGCAACGCTGAAAATCTAAAGTTAAAATAAGAAAAACTGAAATTATAAGCATGCATAAAAACTGTGTAACGCGTATCCGTAACCCAATTATTTTAAGGATTTTTTAAAAAAACATTTTTAACATAAGCATTTTGGGACCTCCCCTCATGAACAGTGGCATTGTGATTTTGTTAATCTATCCCAAAAGTCAATTTCCCACAGCGACCATGCCATTGTGCACCACAGGTGTGAAAACACATTTCAGGCAGGATGTGAAAAGTGACAACTGTGCTGTTCATAAGGTGGTGTTAAAAAATGCCAGTATTGAAAATCTGGCATGGAAATATTGCAAATTTGCAAAGTTACAAGGGTGCGTGGAAACTGCGCAACGCTTGTAACACAGTCATTTTATGGACTTTCATTACCAAATTTTCAACACAGGCATTTCAGGACCTCTGCTCATGAACAGCGTCACTGTCATTTTCTTAATCTGTCCCGAAAAGTGATTTACCATGGCTACTGTTCTATTCTGTACCAGAAGTGCAAAAACACATTTCGTCCAGGATATGTAAAGTGACAGCTGTACTATTCATAAGGAGGAGTGAAAACATTTTAGTGTTGAAAATCTGGAGTGAAAATATTACAAAATTCATGAAGTTATGAGCATGTGTGGAAACTGCACAACTCACGCTCATAAAATAGTAATTTTTTTTAATTTTTCACTAAATTTGCAACACAGGATTTTTGAGAGCCCAACTCATGAACAGTGGCACTGTCGTTTTGTTAATTGGTCCTGAAAGGTGATTCCGTGCAGTGGCTACAAAATCACCTATCAGGACTGAATAACACCATGACAGTGACTGAACTGATGAGGAGGAGGCCCAATAACACCATTTTGAAAATTTAGTGCCAGAATTCTCAAAAATACCCAAGATATGCACCAAAATTGAAAACCCCCTATTTATGCCATTATACAGCTTACTAGCATTTCTTTGGTTTGCGGTCGACTTTGAAGACTGCAGACATGCTTCTGGTCCACTGAAGATCATTACGCCATGCTCCAGAGGTAAGTATGGGGTGAGGGGGATGTGGGGAGGCAGGGTGTGCAGAGGATGAGTGTGGGTTGGGGGAGGGACCACCAGACTCAATGAGGGGCTATTTTCTGTTTTACAGTTTTTTTTTTAAAAAGAAAACCATTGCAGGAAGGCTTTTTTTATAGGGACATTTGGCACACTGGGGTGGGCTCACAGCATGCCATCTGAGTGTTTTGTGGGGGCTGTAGCTGACAGGGGATTGGGCACTTCCATCAGCACATACCGAGTGGGGAGGCAACAAATGGGGGGACATTATGCCAATGGGGAGAGGGCTCCCGATCGGCAGATTGAACTGGAAAAGGGGGTACTGAAGTCAAGCGAGATTGGGCCCTCTTTCAGCAAAGAAAGACTGTTGGGGGGGGTGCATGATGCCGAGGGGGGATTGGGCACCCCCTTGGCACACAATTGAAATGGGAGGGGAGGGCATTATGCTGATGGGGAATGGGCTTCCCCTTTTGGCACATGAACTGGGTTGGGGCATGCCAGCAGGGAGAATGGGCACCCCTGAAGTTGGCATAGTGGCAGGTGGTGGCAGCAGTCATTGCCACCATGTTTATTGGAATACTTCACCAGGAAGGGCATATCGGGAGGCGTGATATTGTTCCGCTGCATGACGAGCTTGTCTGTCATTGCAGCAGCACTTTTCTTAGATGTGGTGGTCACTTTACATATTGCTGATGTCAGTGCCTGCATAGTGGCTTATTGGGGAATGAGGGACACGCCTACTGATGAGTGCCCTGCATTCGCCCACAGTGACCGCACCTCCAAATTTGCTACTACTGCAAGATGCTGGCTGGTGCACAAAAGCGAGCCAACATAAAAAAGATCTATGATCAGAAGTAGGCTTGTAAGGTACAATGGACAGGAGATGCCTAAGAAATGTATGGAAGTCAAGACATTAGAGGAAACAACAGAACAAAGGCCCAGATAAAGCAGAGTGTGAGGTAGTAGACTATACAGAAATCTGCGACAGGGTTGTTACACAAGGTGAGGATGAAAAGGATGAGAAGGGACTTAGCAAGGTTGGAGGAATGGTCAAAAGTATGGCAGCTTAGATTCAATGCAAAAAAGTATAAAGTAATGCACCTGGGAAACAAAAACCCATGGAAAGAGTACACAATGGGAGGAAGGCACTAACAACAACAGAAATGGAAAAGGACCTGGGGTAGTCATATCAGATGATCTTAAGTCAGGCAAATAATGTGAGAAGGCAGTAAGGAGGGTTGGAAGGATACTGGGAAGCATAGAGAGAGGCATCACCAGTCGAAAACAAAAAGTTGTTATCCCTCTGTACAGACAGCTGGTGAGACCCCCATTTGGAATACTGCATGTAGTTCTGGAGACCCTATCTCTTCAAGGACATAGGAAGGAAGTGGTCCAGAAGAGGACAACTAAAATGGTGCAGGGCGTACAACAGAAGTCATATGAGGAGAGGCTGAAAGAGCTTAATATGTATATCCTTGAGGAAAAGGGGGGGGCATGATAGAAACGTCCAAGTACCTCCAGGGAACATCTTTGAGAGAGAAAAAGATGTGCAAGAACAAAGGGGCAGATTTTGAAGATAGAGGGGGACGGCTCGGGGCAACATCAAAAGTACTTTTCCACAGAGATGGCAGTGGATGCATTGAAAAACAGTGGGGGGGGGTTCAAGAATGTATGGGACAGACATAAGGCAATAATAGTGAAGGGCACAAGGAAGTAGGCTGTTGATTAACTAGAATCTGCAGCTTATCCAATACATAGGGAATGGGCAGACTAGGTGGACCAAGCAACCCTTACCAGCCATCAAACCCTATGTTTCTAAGTTTAAACAGTAGGTGTAAAAACAGAGAGTTGACAGGACTGAGATGATCAGTTTATAGGAGAGGTATGGAGGAAGTAAAGTACAGGCAAAAAAAAAAGATAAGTCAGGAACTAAGGAAAAAACAATAACAAGAGAAATACAGAACCAGAGTATGAAAAATAATGTCATGATTTAGTCCACAATAAGAAGAGAATTATAGTTCACCATTGTGTGTCATGAATCCAATGTCCCGATTCAGTCCAGAAATGTTAGATTTAAATTGTTTCATATATTTCAGTTCCCATGTTCTTCTGTCCTGTATGTTTTTGAAGTTGCCTCTTAGTATCAAGACGGATAAATCCAGGAGAGAGTTATCTGTTTGTGAGAAATGGTTTCCTATTGGAGTGCTGATAACCTGGTTTACTATTGTGTGACGGTGGTGATTCATCCTGGTTTTTAATTGGTTTACTGGTTTCCCCAATATAACATCCATTAGTGCACTTACTGCAATGAATTAGGTATACAACATTGCTGAATTGACATGTGTAGGATCCATTAATTTGTGTTACGTTATTCTGGCTTGTCTTGATGGTGGTCTGTGTGCGTATGTGGGTGCAGGTCTTACATCTTGCCATGTTGCATGGTGTTGTCCCTCTTCTTTCTTGGTTATTATGGTCTGTTGGGAGTTTGTTATGAATTATTATGCTTGAGAGGCTGAGGGGCTGCTTATAGGCAATGACAGTGGTTCAGGGAAGATGCCCTTCAGTGTTTCATCTTCTCTCTCAACATGGGTTGCAGTTCTCTAATAATTTGCTGAAGAGGTTTAGCATGGGGCTGCAAGTAACCACTAAGGGTGTGAGGTCAGTTTGATATTTTTGCCTATATTCCAGTAGATTGTCTCCTAGTATTTGTATGGCTCGTTCAAATTTTCTATCAATTTGTCTTGGAGAGTGGCCTTGCTGAATTAGGGAATTCCAAAGAGGGGAAGAGCTGTCTGTCTCTTGCTCTCTCATCCGAGCAGATTCGATGGTATTGAATTGTCTGACTATAGATTACAGATTGTTTGGAGCACGAGAACTGCAGACTGAAGGTGAGCAGTTCGGATACTCTATGAATGTAGGTGAGACCATTCTTAACAACCTAAGAGTAGTCTGGGTGGCAGTATTAATGTATTACTGATCAAGCTTGAGCAATAATACATCTGTGTTTTTAGAAACCTTACCCGAATGTGGTTTCCAAGATAGCTGTGGGTGAGACACTTTTTATAGAATAAGAGTGTCTCCCACAACGAAAAGGAGTGCCCTGATTGGCTGGGAGCACTCCCTCAGTCTATAATAGGGTGCCTATGAGGCAGATAGCATGGTCAGACAAGTAAGCAGGAAGTGGAAGGGTAAATAACAGTGCAGGGAAAAGCACAAGAAATGGGGCACAAATTTAAGCTAGCAGTAGGGAGGATTCATGGAGACCTCAGAAAGTACTTCTTCACAGAGTGGGTGGTGGAAAGATGGAGCAGGTTTTCTAATAATGTGGTCAGTCCTGGAATTATCTTTTGGTTCAAAACACAAAGGGATATTTTCAAGGAAGTAATAAGGAAGAACAGGGAGGCAAAGGGATTAGAGCCTTTAAAGTGCCCAATTAATGAATGTAGGAAACAACAGTGTAGACTTCATGAACTTTTATTTTTCTTTTATTACTTCTGTGTCAGGTGAGAGGCAAGTACTATAATTAAGGACGTAGAGGAGAGTAGGCTAGTTACAGGAACAGGTATGCAAGGAGAGATTTGGGGAGAGTGTTTGGCCAAGGAGAGTATTCAAAACTTTTATGACCATGTTCTGGACATAGAGATCCTGTATTCTAAAGGCAAGCAGGATTATCATATGTCCCTTCTAGCCATGTGCAGGGTAGAAACACAGAGATTGTATGGGCCGCTTGCATATGCTGGTTGGCCGGTTTTGTCATGTGTTGCCAGTTGCTTTACTAGGAACATACGCAATTTGCCAGCAGATAAAGGCCTAGAGGTCTATCAAGTCTGCTTGAATGTGCAGCTAGCACCCCTTATTCTGCAGCTGCCCCTCCCTTCCACCCTTCCCCTTTATTAACCCTTCCCCTTGTCCTGTCCCAACCCCTTTTGAAGCAGTCCACTGTTCTACTGGATACCACTTCTGCAGATAACACATTCCACCCAGCCACCACCCTCTCTGTAAAAAAAGTGTCTCCTCACCTCCCTCCTGAACCTTCCTCCCTCCAGTCTCATATCATGGCTCCTGGTGGCCTTCCCCTCCCTTACTCTGAACAGCCCCTCTGTACCTGTCTTGTTTATTCCTTTCATGTATTTAAAGGTTTCAATTATGTCACCCCTGTCCCTCCTCTCCTCCAGTGAGTACATGTTCAACTCCTTCAACCTCCTCTCATATGATAAGTCCCCAGCCCTTGATCATCTTTGGCCTGTGCTGCACCCCTCCAGTAACAATGTCCCTCTTCAGATATGAGTGCCAGTACTGCACGCTGTACTCAGTGTGGTCTAACTAATGACCCTATAGTGGCAGAATCTACCTCCTCCTTCTCGAGGATATACTCCCTTGCACACAACCCAGCATTTTGTTGGCCTTGCAGCTGCCTTCCTACATTGTGCCGAGTTGTTCATTGACCCTGTAATGAGCACACCCAGATCCTTCTCCTCCTCTGTCTGGGCTAGCTGCACTCCCCCAGCTGGTAACTCCTCCTTGGGTTCTTCATCCCAAAATGCAGCACCTTACACTTTTTGGCATTAAACCCCAGTTGCCAGGTGTCTGACCAGGTTTCAAGCTTTGCCAGATCATCCTGCAACCCCTGCCATCCCCTTAGGTCATCCACCACCACGCCTACCTTGGTATCATCAGCAAACAGACTGATCTTGCTCTTGATGTCCCATGATATGTCTGCAATGAATATCCTAAACAACACTGTTCCCAACACTAAGCCCTGTGGAACACCACTCATCACTGTCCTTGGGTGTGAGAGCTCCCCACCCACCACCACCCTCTGTTTCCTTCCCTGCAGCCAGTTTTCTACCCATCTCACCAGTTTTGCACCTGCCCCTGTGCCTACTAACTTCCTTCCCAGCCTTCCATGCAGCACAGAGTCGAATGCCTTACTGAAGTCCAGATACAGGACATCCACTGCATGGTCCCTGTCCAGTTGCCTAGTTACCCAGTCATAGAACTCCACCAGGTTGGTTTGGCAGGATCTGCCACGTATGAAGCCATCCTGTCTACTGTCCTGTAGTCCTTTGGCCTCTAGGAGGGCCACCAGCCTCTCCTTCAGGATAGTCTCCATTAGCTTACCCATGATGGATGTGAGGCTCAATGGTCTTTAGTTTCCCAGTTCATCCTTAGGGCCACTGTTGTGGATGGGCACCACATGAGCCATCCTCCAGTCCTGAGGTACACACCCCAAAAGTAGTGAGGCATTAAATAGGTCTGCCAAAGGTCCTGCAAAGACCTCTGCCAGCTCCTTCAATACCCTGGGGTGGATGCCATCTGGGTCTGGCACCTTGTCCACCCTCAGTGCCTTCAAACCCTCTCGAACTCCGCCCTCCATGATTTCCCCATCTGTCACCCCTTCCGCCCTGTTTCTGCCATTTCTCCCACCTTGGGTGTCACCCCCTCTTCTCTTTAGTAAATACTGAGTAGAAGTACTCATTTAGTGCTTCTGTCTTATCGCACCCTGCTTCCACCCAACCCCCCTCCTTCCTAATCACTATGTGGTCCTTACAGCTCCTTTTCAAACAACATGAAGTCTTGCTGTATTCTGACAGTAGCAGTGAGTCCCAACCTTCGAACTGCCCCAGAGATGAAAGAGTTAACTTTCCATACCAGACATGGAATGCTGAGCTCAAGCTCGGTTGAGACTCTGTCTGTTGCTGTTTAAACTCAGACTGTCAGATTCTTTACTCCACCTCACTGAACAGTCGCTCCGGAGATCTCTGTTTCTGCTCGGTTCAATTTGTGGGTTAAAGTACCACTTTTCTTGGTTTTCGACCAAATTTAAACCGTAACCTGTCAGTTCAGTCTCTGTCTGTGGTATTTGTGAGTACTAGATAGGTTATATTTTATTTCTGTTCTGTGTGGAACTTGTAAATGGTTCATCGGTTCGGTTTGAACCAAACAAGTTGTTAGAAAATCTTTAATTTGTACTTTTAGAGTGTGGTTACCGGTTCTTATCGGTTCTAAAAAAAAACTGATTTTATTACGTTTTTTTCCACAACCCGTGACACGGTCAGGAACCGATAAGAGGGTCTTGCCTGTCAGATTGCCATTAAAAGGGTAAGTATGGTTAGGACTGGCTCAATGTCTGAGAAACCCAAAAGAAAAACCGGGCCCACTGGGTTTCAACACTGTAGTGTGTGTGAGGAAGTCTTTGCTAAAGCTGATCCCCACATCACCTGTGTTTATTGTCTGGGGCTTGACCACCTCAATGCAGACTGCCAGATTTGTAAAAATTTTCCTGCAGCTACCCTAGAAAAGGCAGTTGGTAGGCTCAGGGAAAGGGAGGTCAAAAAGTCCGCTGAACCAGATGGCTAGCCCGGTTCGATTCAAACTGAACAGAAGGAGTGCCCTCTGAGCAGGTGTAGACTTCTTCGGGCAAAAGGAGATCTGATTCTGAGGAGTCGGTTCTGGCTAAGAGAACTAGAAAGGACAAATCAGCTGGTGTGGAGCCAAAACCTTCCTCTCCAACCACTGAAGAAATAGCCAAAGCAATCAAAATTGTGCAGTCGCTTTCCCCGGTTCTGACTGAACCGGCACCATCAGGGAGGTGCTCGGTTCGGCCAGTTCCACCGGTTCAAGATTATGATTTAGAGGAGTATTATGAACCAGAGGAGGAGGAAGAGGAGTATGAGGAAAGTGAATGTGGATTTGAAAGTCTGGATGTGCCCATTGACCCAGACATCTCCCCAGACAGACCTTCAGGAGTGTCTCCTCCTAGGCTTACTGAGTCCCCCTCCCATTTCATGTTTTATAAAAAAGTGGCTGAAACCCTCCAGCTTCCTATGGAAGAAGCTGTGGATGACCAGGAGGAGCCTGACTATGTGGAAATGATGGATATCCCAGAGTCTAGGAGACTGTCTGTTCCCTTACACAAATTTTTTGGGAAACAGACATTTAAAATTTTAAAGACTCCTAATACTATACCTCCTGTGGATAAGAGAATGGACAAGAGGTATACATTGTCAGGCTCAGATACAGAGTTCCTTACACAACAATTCAGCCATGATGGGGTAGTGCAGGTTGCAGCCTGTGATAAGGCAAATATTCCCTTTGCTTCACACCCCCCAAACAAGGACTCCAGGAGGATTGATGCCATGGCAAAGAAACAGTACATGGCAGCATCCTTGGGACTCAGACAGGGCAACTATATGGCCTACACCACTAGGTATCAAAAATCCTGACGGGACACTGTTATGGCTTTAGCAAAACAGGTCCCTGGCCAGCTTGCCATGGAGCTGGAACAGGTGGCTGCTGATGGTATTGAGGCATCCAAGGTGCAATTCCATGCTGCAGTGGACTCCAATGATGTGTCATCTAGAGTCATGGCTACATCTGTGGCACTTCGGAGAATGGCTTGGCTCAGATGTACTAGCCTGTCACAGGATACCCAGACTAAGGTCATGGATTTTCTTGTTGTGGGTAATTCTCTGTTTAGGGAGCAAACAGAGAATTATATGAAGACAATGGACAAATATAGGACCACCTAAAGGAGTGCACAGGCCAAGGAAAGGCAGGCCACTCCTCAGAGGCAGCATCCCAGGGCAGGGGCAGGCCTTTTCATAGGCCTTTCTACCAAGCCCAGGCCTCCTCTTCTGCCTATGCTCAGAGGGGGTTCTTTAGAGGGAGAGGCAGACGGGGTAGAAGCAGACCTGCTCACACCCTCAATCAAACCCCTGCCAAACAGGCACCTGATGGCTGGCCAGGCCGATTTCCACTACTCAGGGAGCAGGCTGGCTTACTTTGTCCAGGACTGGGAGTCTCTAACATCAGACAAATGGGTCCTGGAAGTAGTGAGGCAGGGACTGGTTCTCAGCTTACAAAGTTTCCAAAGATGAGAACCAGATCCTTTCCACCTGCAAATCCCTCAGAGACACTTGCCCTAGAGGCAGCGGTCTCTTCCTCCCTGGCTCTCTGGGCTGTGGAAAGGGTTCCACCCCTGCACCAGGGCAAAGGGTTGTACTCCAGGTACTTCCTTACCCCAAAAATGACAGGAGAATGGCGGCCCATCCTGGATCTCAGATACTTAAACAAGCACCTTTTAAAACCAAAATTCAAGATGGTGACTCTGGGAATTATTCTACCCTCTCTAAGGCCAGGGGACTGGCTAGTGTCCCTGGACCTCAAGGACGCCTACTTCCATATTCTCATCAGAAGCTCCCATCGAATGTACCTCAGGTTCAAGCTGCCCTCAGGCCATTACCAGTTCAGAGCAATGCCCTTTGGTCTGATCTCTGCTCCAAGGGTATTCACAAAATGCCTGGCGGTAGTAGTTGCTTCTCTAACAAGGCAAAGGATTGCCATCTTCCCTTATCTGGACGACTGGCTTATAGTAGGCCAGTCCCAAGACCAAGTCAAGTTACACTTACAGATAACTCAGCAACTGCTCACCTCTTTGGGTTTCCTTCTGAATCTTTCAAAGTCAGTGCTAGAGCTGTCCAGCTCCTCACCTTCATAGGCGCAGAGCTAGACACAGAAAAGGCCAGAGCTTTCCTTCTCCTGGACAGGGCAAGGACCCTTATCTCTCTGGCCTCCTCATTCACCCTGCAGGTGTCTCGACCAGCAAGGCATTTTCTACAGATCCTAGGTCACATGGCTGCTTCCACAGCAGTGGTGCAGGGAGCAAGATTTCAGATGAGGGACATTCAGTTCCATTTGAGAGCCTTTTGGTCTCAAAGGAAGGACCCCTCTGACCAAATTGATCCCAGTGACTCGAACCCTGATCCAGGCCTACACTGGTGGCAGGATCAGAACAATCTGAGACAAGGAGTCCCCTTTGTCACTCAGTTTAACTCTTTAATCCTTACTACAGATGCCTCCCTCTTGGGGTTGGGGGCTCATTTGGGCGACCTGACCACCCAGGGGTCGTGGTCCCCTCAGGAATCTCTGCTTCACATCAACCTATTGGAACTCAGAACAGTGTTTCTAGCACTTCAAGCTTTTTCCAAATCTGTTCAGAACAAAGTTATCCAGGTCAGAACAGACAATACCACCACAATGTGGTACATCAACATGCAAGGAGGCACTCGGTCTATGGCCTTGTGCACAGAAGCAATGAAGTTGTGGTCTCTGGCTTGTTTTCTGAACACCTCCCTCACAGCAGTTCACCTTCCAGGCAAGAACAATCTCCTGGCAGATGCTCTCAGCAGGATATCCCAGGGCCATCAGGAATGGTCACTGGATCCCCTGGACTTGGAGGTGATATTTTCCAGATAGAGCACCCCACAGATAGATCTTTTTGCAGCCCCAGACAATCACCAACTTCCCCTCTTTTGCTGCAGACCCCCAGTGCTGGGCTCAGTCCCCCTGGATGCCTTAGTTCTCAGTTGGGAAGGGAGGTTCCTGTATGCTTCCCCCACTTCCCTCTCCTATTCAAAGTGCTAGTCAAAATCAGATCTCAACCCTGCAAGATGATCCTGATTGCTCCAGACTGGGCCAGACAGCCTTGGTATCCACTCCTACTGTCCTTTGCAGTCCATCGTCCCCTGTGTCTTCCCAGGAATCACAACCTGTTAACCTGTGCCCTGGGGAGGGTTCAGTACCCGAATCTCAAATCTCTCAATCTCAAGGCCTGGCTCTTGAAGAGTCAGAGTTTGCTGATTTACACTTCTCCCAACGCGTAATGGATATTCTGAAGGCTTCTAGAAAACCTTCCACCAGGGCTACTTATAATTCCAAGTGGAAAAGATTTTCCATATGGTGCTCTGGAAAGCATATTTCCCCAGAGTCTGCTGATCTGCCCACAGTCCTTGATTATATGGTCCATTTAAATAGCTTGGGGCTTAGACCAGCTACACTGAAGGTGTATCTGGCAGCTGTTTCTGCTTTTATTTCAACAGGTAAGCCCTCTTCTCTTTCAGCTCACCTTGTATTCTCCAAGCTTTTCAAGGGATTGTTTAACACAACCCTCCTTTCAGGGACCGTGCCCCTGCTTGGGGCCTTAATGTTTGCATTGCTCAGCTTATGCAACCCCCTTTTGAGCCTTTGTCTTCAGCAGAGCTTAAGTACTTGACTTGGAAACCTGTGTTTCTGGTGGCCATCACTTCTGCCAGACGCATAAGTGAGTTACAAGCTTTGTCAGTGGAGCCTGATTTTATCTTCTTTCATAGAGATAAGGTGGTCCTCAGGACTAACAGGACGTTTTTGCCTAAGGTGGTTTCAGATTTCCACTTTAATCAATCTATGTCTCTTTCTGTGTACTTCACTGACCCTTCCTCCTCTGGCGAGAGGAGGCTCCACAGGTTGGATGTGAAAAGAGCCCTTAGCTACTACATAGAATGTACCAAGGGTCACAGGTTTGACTCCCTCCAACTGTTCCTCACTTATGGTGAGGTTAGTAAAGCGAAACCTGCCACTAAAAGATCCATTGCCAGGTGGATTGTCTCTTGTATCCAATTTTGTTATGAAAAACTGGGTAAGGTTCCACCCTCAGGCCTGAGGGCTCACTCTACCAGAGGTAGCAGCTGTTTCCTGGCTGCTGCCAGGATATCCTATTCTAGAGATCTGTCAAGCAGCTACCTGGAAAACATTTCACACTTTTACTAAGCATTACTCCCTGATATCCAGGCTAGGAGTGATGCTCTGGTTTAACACAGCTGTGCTTCAGAGCCTATTCTTCGAAGTAGGTTCTGCCCTCCTATGGAGGTACTTCTTTGTAGTCTGCTACTGTCAGAATACAGCAAGACTTCATGTTGTTTGAAGAAAAAATTACTCACCTTAGCAATGTTGTTTCTTCTAATGGAGTCTTGCTGTATTCTGACCTCCCCCCTGCCTGCCCCTCTCAGAACCTCTGTTTTGGGATGTGGGTGGGCAGTGGCAGTGTTGGCACTCAGTAGATGCCCACATTGTTGTTTTCACCCTCCTTTCTTGGGTGAATTGGTGTTGTGTTTTTCATTTTTTGGATGTCCTGACTTGAGTCTTTGTTTTGGGACCAAAAAATGTGTTTTTATGTTTAGTAGTCAGTTGGCTAGTGCAGGTTTACAGCTTCCACACAGGACCTTGGTGAGTTTGCTCATAAAGATCTGACGGTTTGAGTTTAAACAGCAACAGACAGAGTCTCAACTGAGCTCGAGCTCTGTGCTCCATGCCTGGCATGGAAAGTTAACTCTTTCATCTCCGGGGCAGTTTGAAGGTTGGGACTCACTGCTACTGTCAGAATACAGCAAGACTCCATTAGAAGAAACAACATTTCTTAGCTGAGTAATTTTTTTCTTCTCCCTGATGTACTTAAAGAAGTCCTTCTCCCTCTTCTTAATGCCTTGTGCCAGCTTGAGTTCCGTAGATGCTTTGGTTCCTCTTACTGCCTTTGTCACCTCCTTCGATTCTGTCAAGTACTCCTCCCTGTCCTCCCCCTTCCCTATTTTCTTGTACTTCCTAAAGGCAGCTCTTTTCTTCCTTACCTTTTCCATTACCTTCTTGCTCAACCAGCTCAGTTTCTTAGCCCTAGCCTTCTTGCTCTGGGCTTTGCAGCAGGTTTTGGTCGCCTCCACTATCCCCAGCTGTATGAGCTCCCACCTCTGGTTAGTGTCCATACTAGATTGAATTCTGGACAGGTACCCTTTTACCACTTCCCTCATCCTCCCAAAATTGGCCCTCCTGAAGACCAGCACTCTTGTGCCAGATTCCACTCCTTCCTTGCCCATATCCAATGTAAGCCATACTGAGTGGTGGTCACTCCCTGACAGCGGTTTCTCCACTGTAAGTTCTCTCACAAAGTCCCCAATTGCCAGCACAAGGTCAAGGGTATTCCCTAACCTGGTTGGTTCACTGACCATTTGCAGCAGGAAGCTGTCCTGGAAGGCACCCAGCAGTACCTGCTCCCTTCTGTTCCTGGTTTTTGGGGTACTCCAGTCCGCTCCTGGCATGTTGAAGTCCCCCACAATCACCACACTACCCTTCTCACAGGTCCTGCTGATGTACATAGAATTTGAATTTGACGGCAGATAAGGACCGCTTGGCCCACTCAGTCTGCCCATTTCCCTGCCTACTGGATAAGCTGCAGATCCTAGTTAACCAGCAGCCTACTTCTTCTTACCCCCAACCCCCAGAATTGCCTTATGACTGACCCATGCATGCTTGAATTCCACCACTGATTTTGACTCCACAACCTCCTCCGGAAGGCCGCTCCATGCATCCACAACCTCTCTGTGAAAAATACTCCTTAAATTACCTCTGAGCTGCCCCTCCCCATCTTCAAATTGTGCCCTCTTGTTCTTGCACACTCTTTTTGAAGGATGCTACCTCTTGGACTTTGTTGATTCCTTGAGGTCCTTGAAGTTTCTATCATGTCCCCCTCCTCCTTTCCTCGAGGCTATACATATTAGCTCCTTAAGTCTCTCTCTTCATATGTCTTCCAGTGCAGACCCTGCACCATTTTAGTTGCCCTCCTCTGGACAGCTTCCATCCTGTCTATGTCTTTGTGGAGATTGGGTCTCCAGAACTGCACACAGTACTCTAGATGGGGTCTGACCAGCTGTCTGTACAGAGGGATAATAACTTCCTGTTTTCTACTGGTGATGCCTCTCCCTATGCATCCCAGTATCCCCCCAGCCCTCCTTGCTGCCCTCTCACATTGCTTGCCCACCTTTAGGTCATCTGATATGACTACCCCCAGGTCCCTTTCCATTTTTGTTGTTGTTAGTATCTCACCCCCCATTGTGTACTCTTCCCCTGGGTTTTTGTTTCTCAGGTGCATTACCTTGCACTTCTTAGCATTGAATCTAAACTGCCATACATATGACCATTCCTCTAACCTTGCCAAGTCCCTTCTCATCCTTTCCATCCCACCCTGTGCATCAACTCTGTTGCAGATCTTAGTGTCATCTGAAAAGAGACATACTTTTCCTTCCAGTCCTTCCGCAATGTCGCTTATAAAGACATTGAAGAGGACCGGTCCTAATACTGAACCCTGCGGTACCCCACTAGTAACCCTCCTTTCTTCTGAGTGGACTCCATTTACTATTACTTTTTGTGTCCTGTTCTCCAGCCAATTCTGTCTCACTAGTTCCCTGTCTGACTCCTCCGTCTGAGATGATAGCCTGTACAACACTCCCATTCTAAGAATCCTATTCTTGGAATCCTGGATTTGCATCCAAAGTGACTCCATACTACCCTCCTCCCCTTCCTCCCTTACACACTTCAGTCCTTCCTTCACATATAGTGCCACCCCCCCCTTTCCCAATCACTCTGTCCCTACAAAATAACGTGTACCCTGGTACAGACAGGTCCCAGTCATTGTATTGGGTGGCCCATGTTTCTGTGATGGCTGCAATGTCCACCTCTCCCTCTGCCATGAGAACCTGTAACTCTGCAGTTTTCCTCTCAAGGCTCCTAGCATTAAGGGTAACCACCTTCCACCCTTTTCTCCCCTCCCATCTTGCCCTCCTTTACTAGCATCACCAATAGTACTTGCCATTTGTCCTTTGTCACTGTTATGGGGGGTAAGCTCATATGGTTTCCCAACCTGTGGTCTCTGCATATCTCTTCCCCAGTTGCCACCCCCCACTCCTAGTTTAAATTCCCAACTTCCTCTATGTACTCCTCCATCCTCTGTTTCAACACTTTCATTCCCTTCTCACTCAAGTGTAGTCTGTCCTTGGCATAGAGACAATTGTCCTCCCAGGTCCCTCCCACCCCCAACAGCCCATACCCTTTAGCACAACACCAGGTTCTTAGCCATCCGTTACATTCCTCTAGTCTCAGCTTTTCTTGTTATGCTTGCCTTTGGCACCAGACGTATCTCTGAAAAAGTTACTGATCTTCCTGCCCCTTCACATAATTATGCTAGTTCCTCAAACCTCCTCTGGACTATATCTTCTGTCTTGTCAGCCAGGTCATTTGTCCCAAGATGTATAATTAAATGAGGCTTGTCCCTACCCTTTCTAGCATATTTCAGAATAGATTGTTCCACCCTTTCTGCTGTCATTCCTGACATGGCCTCCACCCAAATGCAACTATGCCTCTCCCCCTTGCGACCCCACCTGACTCCTCTTAGTATTGATTCCCCAGCACTAAGATTCCACCCCTCTTACTCCCTGCTTGCTTCCATTCATCTCTCTCTCTCTCATTTCCAGCTCCTCTTCTTCCTCCTGCACATTATTTCCCCCTTTTACCCCTGTTGCAATTCTCTGAGCAGAATTTCCCCCGGCCCAGTTTGATCCAGGCATTTATCAATTACTCCTCTAATTTCATCATTTCCCTCCTCCACCTTCTTCCTCTCTAGCAGTGCAAAACTATTTTCTGAAGACCATTCACAAATGCCCACTCTCTCTTTCTTCATAGTAACCTGCTCTCTCTTTTCCACTCCATGACTTTTGCCACTTCTTCGCCTCCCCTCGCAAGTCCCTATCTCCTCCTTCCATTTGTCTTTTGTCTCCTGACCTGGTTTCCCCAGCAATCGTTCTTCCTGGCCTGGGCCCCTTTGTCTCTCTTCCTTCTTCTGACCCTCTCCTCACCACTGTTGGCTTAAATCGCCTCCGCTCTTCCCTCTTCTTCCTCCAGTATTGGGCTAAACCACCCCAATCTGCCTTGCCTGTCTTAGTTCCTCCTGCAGACCCTCAATCTCCTTTCTAAGTTTTTCTATGTGGTTGCACACTAAATATCCTCCCACTCTCCAGGCAATGTTTAGAAAGATTGGTGCACCGCAGTTGTTGCAGCCTACCACCCTACCCATTGCTGTCATTGCCCATCAGCGACCCCCCACCCTTCCAGATGCAGGATACCAAACACTCCCCCAAGTCTCCCCTCTCCCCCCTCTATCAGTGCAAAACATTTTCTTTATTTCCCTTACCTCCTTTGTTGCACACGTTTAGATATATTGAGCAACTGCTTTTTATATTCCTATCCTTCCTATCCACACTCAAAAACAGACTTTAAGTAGCCATTGCACAACCTTCTTCAAACTCCTACTCCTCCTTTTCCCAATGCAATATCGATGCGAAGAAGTAATAATGAAAGCTCCTAGATTTGCATTTACTTCCCTTCCACTGAGATAGCAGTCACCTCTTCACTTGCTGCTGTTCCTTTCCTGGATGTCTGCTTCTGCTATGACAGGTGCATATCCTTTGCCCGTTTGAGGAAGTGATGTCAGAACCCCTGGTATAAAGGAAATCATGGACCAGGGGTGGGTGAGGGGTTTGGGACCAGCCAAAGTCTTCCAGAAACAATCAGGTAGCTGAGGCCTCTGGTCAGACCATTAGCACCCTTCCCCTACTCTGCACCAAAACTTTGCAGCTAGTGAAGCCAGCAACAATGAATCACAATTCTACTCAAAGCCCCCCAAATAGGTTTGCTACCCAAAGAAACAGGACTCCAATTTAAACAGCTTCACCAACAACACATCAGAATAGGCTTGGAATTAGAAGATATAGGTCTCCAATTCAAAGAAACAGATCCAGTTAAATCGCACCAATTATATTTTAAAACAGAAGAAATAGGCCTCCACAAATGCAGCCTGCCACACAGTGAATCATCAAATAAATTAGCCCACTTATAGCTACCAAAACAGGATTCAAAATTCCAACAGCCCCAAACAATACCCTGCTAGCACCTTAGTAGTAAGAAAGGAAAGAAATAACCTTCTACCAAGTAGAATCCATGAGAAACAATGTAAAAACAACAAGAAGCTACAGTACTATAGATCTGATCCTGTCCCCCTTCTAGTTCCTTCTGAGAAACCAAAGCACTGACACCACACCTGATTCAGCTCTGCCTCCCTAACTGAGTCAGATCTGGTCAGATCATTAGCACCCTTCCCCCACTCTGCACTAAAACTTTGCAGCCAGTGAAGCCAGCAACAATGAATCACAATTCTACTCAAAGCCCCCCAAATAGGTTTGCTACCCAAAGAAACAGGACTCCAATTTAAACAGCTTTACCAACAACACATCAAAATAGACTTGGAATTAGAAAATATAGGTCTTGAATTCAAAGAAACAGATCCAGTTAAATCACACCAATTATATTTTAAAACAGAAGAAATAGGCCTCCAGAAATGCAGCCTGCCACACAGTGAATCATCAAACAAATTAGCCCACTTATAGCTACCAAAACAGGTTTTACTGTATCACTCAGTTCCAAATTAATAAGGACTGTTCACATGATCAACTTTGTTATTTTCCTGCCACCTCTGGAATACTGCCACCATTCAATAGACTATGTCCCATTATTATACAGTCTAAAACAGGAGGGAGCAAAAAGAACCAGTTGTCATATAACACCCCAATAATTTAACAAGGTGGTGAAAGAGACAACAGCATCTGACCCTGTCACCTTGTTGGAGAAATTCCAGCATTGAGATGGTAGTATTGTGAATGCTGCTTATTTATGTATATCATTACTGCAACTGAGATCACTTTAAGGGTTGCAAAAGTGGTTACGCATGCATTCTCAGGGTATGAGAACTGCTAAGGGAATGTTAGCAGTTCTGAATCTGATAGCCTAAAAATGTATGTGAGACCAGTCTTACAGTAGTAAGAGTGATCTGTGTAGCAGCAATACAGTAATATATGATTGCTCAAGCTGTATAAATACTATGCATATATTTTTATAAAACCTTACAAGAATGTGCCCATTTCGAGGGCCATGTCATCAAGGCACAGGTCAGAAAGCACAGGGAAAACCAGAAGCAGTTTTAGAATTCCCCCAAAATATTTATTTACAGTACCAGTAACAAAACAAATAAACTCGTTCGTGATAACAATGTACAGAGGAGAAATTAAATGTTTTTTTCTTTCAATCTCAATGTGCTTTTTTTCTTCTAATTTCCCAGCAACTGCAGCTCAGCTGTCTTATAAGTTCTTTCAACCTCCATCCTTAACAAGCATCCTGTTTTTGTAAATATCAGGCAGGGCTGCTAGAACACAGAATGCTTCTTGGGGCCCCCCTGCACAGCTCTGGCAAGAGGCTCAAGGATTTATACTATAGTAACCTTTTGAGTTTACAATAGTTGTCTGCAATCATCTCAAAATATAATTATATATATTTCAAAACTAACACTATATATTTTCTAAACAAAAGAGATCCCCAAATCAGTTACATTTTCATCTAATGAATTGCAGATACTTTGTATTAGCTAATGTGAAAGGAAGGAAAAACAGATAGCAAGAGAAAACTGAGAGACAATGAGAGGCAAAGAACTGCGGGTCTGACGGGTTGATCATGTCCAATGTCTCACAGGAAAATGTGGTTGCTAAACCAGACAGAAAAGAGACAGAAAAGAAAAGATCCTTGCATTTAAACACTTTTTCCATTACAACTAGGGCAGGGTCCTATTCCACCCTGTCTTAGGCAGCCAAGCATGACACTAACTTCCACAGAGTAAGAGTGTCTGCTTCGCAGAGGAAAGCAGCTCTCTAATTGGTTGGGAGTGCTCTCTCTAGCAGTAATTTGTTTTGTTTCATTGTGATGCACTCATCTTGCTGGGTATCAGTTGTGACATACTGCCAAATATAAGTTATATCATCCAAAGTGGTTCTAGACATACTCTTTTTATTCTGTAGCATTTCTCTTTTTACATCTGTTGTATAAATAGATAACAGTTATTTTTATTCTATTAATGTAACCCCTGGGATGAAGAGACATGTAAGTCAGAGTTAATGGCACTGTGCCCGCATTGCAAGTACTATGGATGATGAAGCGAGGACAGAAGTTAAGGATAGAAGTGAGTAGGATTCTAGTTTGGAATGGGCAGAGGAAGAAAATAATGGGAACTCTAATAAAGAAACTGAGTCAGAAAGTGCTGTGCAGGACAAATATGCGCATGGCTCAGCTGCAAATACACCAAGGTCAGAACACATTAGCATGAAAATGCAATCCAGTACTAAATTTGATACACAAGAATCAATGACTGCAAAGGAAGGCACTAGTATAGAAACAATAAATAAGGAAGCAAATGTTTTCAAAACAGAAACATTCTGGGCAGAAGATAGCAATGAAGAAAATGGCATGATCAGCAGTAAGTGCAAATCTGTACTAATAATGGGACTGTTGCCATCCATTAGTCAGAGAAGAGAAACCCATTGGTGTTGATCCTGTGATATTTGACCACTGAATCCATCAGCAGAAGTCAGTGTAGCTTAGTGGTTAGAAAACAGACTTGTGAACTAGGAGACCCAAGTTTTTATCTCTCCCACCACGGTGCAATATAGGACAAATCGAGGGAAGAACAACCAGCTGTAAATAAGTAACAAAAGTCAAGTACTGTACATAACAAAAATGTCAAAGATAATTTAAATGTATGTATAAATAGACCAAAACATATAGTCACTATAACGCCACCAGTATGAGGGGTACAAAAAAATGAGAATTTTGACTATATGTTGATACTGCCGCCAAGACCACTCTCACAGTTCTAAGAGGGGTCTCATGCACATTCTTTGAGTAGGAGAACTGCATACTTAAGGTTCTGATACTCTGTGAATGTAAGTGAGACCATTCTTAACAACCTTAGAGGAGGCTCGGTGGCACTATCGATGTATTACTGATCAAACTTGACCAATAATACATTCATGTTTTTATACACCTTAACTGAATGTGGTTTCCATAACACCTGTGGGTAAGACACACTTCACAGGATAAGAGTATCTCCCACAAAGGAAAGGAATCCCCCGATTGGCTGGGAGCGCTCCTTCAAGCCACAGTAGGGTGCCTAGGAGGCAGCTAGGATTGTTGAACAAGTAAGCAGGAGGTGGCAGGGCAAAGAACAGTGTAGGGAAGAGCAAAACAGATGGGATATAAATATAAGCTACTGGTAGGGAGGATTCTCTGTGTCCCTGTCGATGTGTATAAGCATACACATTGTATAATATATATATTTCTATATAACAAATCACACACGCACACACACACACACACACACAAATACAAAAAAAAAAAAACTAGATAAACATGTGGGGAGTAGTGCAATGTAATGGCTGTGGGGCAGCAGTCTTCCGGGAGTCTTTCTGGAGGCTGAGATGCTGCCCTATTTGCAGACAACTATCTGCCCTGAGGGAGGAAGTTGCCCATCTTCAGGCCACACTGGACAGTAGTAAGGAAACCTTCCCCCAGGCCACACTGGACAGTGGGAAGGGAACCTCCCCCATCCAGGGAGCACTAGCGCCACCACCACTACCTCAGAGGTTGCAAAGAAAGCACAGCAGTTGGACCACAGTGGGCTCAGGGAGGGTCAGGAGGGTGGAACAGAGGCACACCCAGTCAATTGTTTTACTCCACAATCCATACACCATTCTGGGGGAGCATAGCTCCCTTATGGATGCACCCGCAGAGAAGACTGATGACAACTGTCACAAGGGAGGCCCACAGGAAGGAGGCAGAGGACACCACAGGGAAAGGAAGCAGCTCCTGGTGAGGGACTCAATTATTAGGGGTATAGAACTGGGGGGAGCTGGGAAAACTGAAGTAAGGTGCCTGCCTGGTGCCATGGCTTGGAGGGACAGGAAGCGCATCCTCAGGATCACGAGAACAGCTGCAAGGGATTCTGAGCTAGACGTAATTGTCCACCTAGGGACAAATGACTTGGCTCATCATGAGATTAGAGCAGTGCAGGAGGACATTGCAGAGTTGGGGAGGGACCTAAGACAAGTAGCACACACAGTATCCTTCTCCAAGGTGCTGCCTGTCAAAGGCATGGGGGAGGCGAGGGTAATTGGCACCATGCAGTTTAATGAATGGTTGAAAAATGGTGCGGAGCACAGGGTTTGGCTTCATTGGAGACTGGAGTTCCACCTGAGGGACACCAGCCTATACTGGCAGGATGGTCTGCATCTGTCCAGGAAGGGAACAAGTCTTTTGAGCAGTCGGTTTAAATGCTTCATTTGCAAGCTTTTAAACTAGTCAAAGGGGGAGGCACTGACAAGCAGCAGGAAAATCCCAGCCTCTCCCTACAAAGCAGGGTACTAAATGAGAAAAAGACCAAGGTAGAATGGTCAGTGGGGGATGCTGCAACAGAAGGTAAAGCCATCAAAAAATGGAGAGCAATGAGTACCTATGCCTGTAGTCTGGGTAGCAAGCTTCCTGAATTAGTGGCCTTGGTGGAGGAGGAATATCTGGATATCGTGGCAGTCACAGAAACATGGTACACACAAAACCATGACTGGGACATAAACATACCAGGATACACTGTCTACAGGAGGGATAGGGAGGGTAAAAGAGGAGGAGGAGGAGGAGTTCTTTACATAAGGGAAGAAATAAAAGCAACAGAACAAAAGGGTAAACAGGGAGGAGAAGAAGCACTGTGGGTAAATTTGGAGACAGGCAATGGCACCACAATACGCACAGGGGTTGTATATTGCACTTCTTCTCGGGAGGAAATGGACAGGGAAATGATAGAAGGTATACTTAGAATGGCAGAAAAAGGGGAGATATTGCTGATGGGTGATCTGAATATATCAGATGTTAACTGGAGTGCAGTTGCAGCTGCCACTTCGAAGAGTGCAGTTATTCTAGATGCCCTACAGGAGGCATGCCTTAGACAACTAGTACTGGAGCCCACTCGAGATGGAGCAATATTAGACTTGATTCTCTCAAATGGAGATGGAGAGAGGATCACAGATGTAGAAGTGGGTAGCCATCTGGGAACTAGCAACCATCGAACAGTATGGTTCACAATAAACAGCAATAGAGTCAAGCCATACAAAGACAAAAGTACTGGACTTTAGGAGGGCTGACTTTGCCAAATGGGTGAGTGCCTAAGGAATGCACTAGCAAATGGGTAGGAAGGAGGGGTGGAAGAACAATGGGGAATAATAAAAACTGCCATCACAGAGGTAACGAGCCTTTGTGTGAAGCAAATAAACAAAACAAGACGATGTAAGAAACCACTATGGTTCTCAAAGGAAGTGGCAGTGAAGGTTCAAGAGAAAAGGACAGCATTCAGGAAATATAAGGAAACACAGAAGGAGCAGGACAGAGAACTTTATCAGTTAAAGCAGAAAGAGGCTGGGAAGGCAGTCAGAACAGCAAAGGCCCAAACCGAGGAAAAGATAGCCAACTCAGTTAAGAAGGGGGATAAAACCTTTTATAGGTACATCAGGAGCAAAGGAAGACCAAGGGAGGATAGTGAGGCTTAATAAAGGGAGGAGGGTGGGCAGAGGAGACTGTGAAAGAGCAGAGATACTAAACAAATATTTTGCTCAGTATTTACAAATGAAGAGGGGAGGTACATAAAACAAACAGTGGTAACACTCTGGATACATAAGTTGATACCAGCCATTTACAGAAGAAAGGGTTCTGAAAGAACTCTTAAAACTGAAGGTGGACAAAGCAATGGGCCTGGACGGATTCATCCCAGAATTCTAAAAGAGCTAAGGGTAAAACTAGTGACACCACTGACTACCCTTTTTAACAAATCATGGGAGGATGGGGTGGTACCTGAGGACTGGAGGAGGGCAGATGTGATTCCCTTCACAAAAGTGGGAGCAAGGCAGAAGCAGGAAACTACAGACCTGTTAGTTTAACCTCAGTGATAGGGAAAATGATGGAATCACTTCTGAAGGAAAGAATTGTCGAGTATCTAGAGGCCAGAGGGGCACAGGACCCTAGGCAGCATGGATTCACAGTGGGAAGGTCATGCCAGACAAATCTGATAGACTCTTTGACTGGGTGACCAAAGTAGTAGATCAGGGAGGGCTGTGGACATGGCCTACCTAGACTTTAGCAAGGCATTTGACACAGTCCCACACAAAGATTAATATACAAGTTAGCCAGCCTGGGAGTGGGTTCCAAGATGACAGCCTGGGTAAGAACTGGCTGGAGAATAGGACACAGAGAGTAATAGTAAATGGAGTCCACTCAGAAGAAAGGAGGGTTAGTGTGGGTACCGTGAGGGTTCAGTTAGACTGGGTCCTCTCTAATGTCTTATGTTTACATTAAGTGGAAGGACTTGAAGGAAAATTATGTCTCTTTGCAGATGACACTAAGATCTGCAACAGAGTTGATGCACAGGTGGGGTGGAAAGGATGAGAAGGGACCTGGCAAGGTTAGAGGAATGGTCAAATGTATGGCAGCTTAGATTCAATGCTAAGAAGTGCAAGGTAATGCACCTGAGAAACAAAACCCAGGGAAGAGTACACAATGGGGGTGAGATACTAACAACAACAAAATGGAAAGGGACCTGGGGTAGTCATATCAGATGACCTAAAGGTGGGCAAGCAATGTGAGAGGGCAGCAAGGAGGGCTGGGGATACTGGGATGCATAGGAGAGGCATCACCAGTAGAAAACAGGAAGTTATTATCCCTCTGTACAGACAGCTGGTCAGACCCCATCTGGAGTACTGTGTGCAGTTCTGGAGACCCAATCTCCGCAAAGACATAGACAGGATGGAAGCTGTCCAGAGGAGGGCAACTAAAATGGTGCAGGGTCTGCACCGGAAGACATGTGAAGAGAGACTTAAGGAGCTTAATATGTTTAGCCTCGAGGAAAGGAGGGAGAGGGGGGACATGATAGAAACTTTCAAGTACCTCAAGTGAATCAACAAAGTCCAAGAGGGTAGCATCTTTCAAAAAAAGAGGTGTGCAAGAACAAGAGGGCACAATTTGAAGATGGGGGGGGACAGCTCAAAGGTAATTTAAGGAAGTATTTTTTCACAGAGAGGGTTGTGGATGCATGGAACGGCCTTCCGAAGGAGGTTGTGGAGTCAAAATCAGTGGTGGAATTCAAGCATGCATGGGACAGTCATAAGGTAATTCTGGGGGGGTGGGGGTAAGAAGAAGTAGGCTGCTGGTTAACTAGGATCTGCAGCTTATCCAGTAGGTAGGGAAATGGGCAGACTGGGTGGGCCAAGCGGTCCTTATCTGCCATCAAATTCTATGTTTCTATGTTTCATGGAGACCTCAGAAAGTACTTGTTCACAGAGCGGGTGTTAAAAAAATGGAGCAGGATTCCTAATAATGTGGTCAGTCCTGGGATTATCTTGGGGTTCAAAACACAAAGGAACATTTTCATGGGAGTAATTAGGAACAAGAGGGAGGCAAAGTGAGAAGGGCAATGAATTTAGGAAACAATTGGGCAGACTTGACGGACTTTTTGTATTTTTCTGTCCTTTATTACCTATGTATCAGATGACAGGCAAGTACTGTAATTAAAGAAGGAGAGAAGAGGAGGCTAGTTATGGGAACAGGAACACAAGGAGAAATGTGAGGAGAATGTTTGGCCAAGGAGGGTATTCCAAACTTTTACACCATGTTCTGAACAGAGATCCTATATTCTCAAGACAAGCAGGGTTATCATATGACCCATCTTGCCATGTGCAGGGCACCAACATGGAGATCCTATGGACCACTTGTATATGCTGGCTGGCCAGTTTTGTCATGTTTTGCTCTCACTGGCTTCTTTACTATATCATTTGGTTGCAAAACAATAAGGTCTGTTTATGTGGTTGGCTTTGTTGCGTTCTTGTCTACTTTGGATTACTGCCACCATTCAAGTAGACTGTGTTCTGTTATTATAGAGTCTTAACCAGGAGGGAGGGAAGAGAACCAGTTGTCACCAAACACACCAATTTAACTAGTGGTGAAAGAAACAACAGCATCTGACCCTTTACCCTGTTGGGGAAATTCCAGCACTGTGTTGGTAGTATTGTGAAATCTGCTTTCTTATGTACGGTATGTTATTACTGCCACTGACACCACTTCTAGGGTTGCAAGAGTGGCTATGCAGGCATTCTCAGAGTATGAGAACTGCCAAGCGAAGGTTAGTGTTTCTAAATCTGATACCCAAAGAATGTACATGTAACACTTTTACATATATATATATATATATATATATATATATATATATGTGTGTATATATATATATATATATATATATATATATATATATATATATATATATATATATATATATATATATATGCAATAAGGTGACTGGTAAATGAGTGAGACAAAACAGCGTATCATCCACTGCAGTGTGATATTTTTACCCTCTGCTCTACTGTGATGATATCAGCCATTTACACACACACACAGGTCACAAAAGATCACTAATATCATCACCCTAGGCAGCTTTCCCCTCAGCATGCAAGAAACACCTGTCCTGTTACCATAGATACAAATGCAGAACTACCTGAGAGGTCTCACTGCTGCCTACAGCTAACTAAGTGAGCATTACAAAACACACATACCCCCCCTCCCAACTTCCAGCTCATTACTGTGATGCTGTCAGCTTGATGCAGCCAGAATTCAAAACAGCACAACTTCACAGAACAGTCTAAACTACTACCTGCAGCTAACTCGACTACCACTGAAACACACTCTCATTTGTTCCTCAAACTCTGATTCTCGCCCATTACAATTACTGTGACAATCTCAACTTCACTGCAGCCAGAATCCTAAAGTGCACAATTTCACAGAACACTCTGCACTCTGCCTGCAGCTAACTTAATTACCACTGAAAACAGTATCAGCTGTTCTGACACACTGCCTCTCAGCTCATTACAATTACTGCGATGCTCTTAACTTCACTGCAGCCAGACTGCTAAACAATACAGCTTCACAAAAGTATGTTTCTCACTCCTGTCTAAAACTAACTCATTTAGCATTGCAAAACACACTCATGTGTCTCTCAGAATTTATAACACTGCCAGCCCATTCAGAAAATCTCACACAGAATGAGCAAACACATAAACAGGAACAGAACACAAGACAGCATAACAAAACTTGAAACTCTTGGCCCTATTAGAGAGTAATGACACATGATGGGCAGATTGTGTTATGGCAATATTGTCATTTCCCGTATCGGGTAGTTGGATATCTCACCGCAAGCCTTCAGCACTTGTGAGATATCCAGAGCTCACTCTGCAGGAGTGACAATATTTGCCATATCACACTCATGCCCATCATGTATCCCCTATAAATATATAATAGGCTGTAAGAAAATCACGGCAAAAAACACTGTTTTTCATGGCATCTGCACAGTAAAAATGCAAATCGAAAAATAACGAAATAACCAAATAAATTTGCTCTGATTATTTTATTAAAGTATATCATTGCCACACAGTCATTTACTTGAAGTTGTGGAAAGATAGGGATGAATTGAAAACTACCACATGAAGATAAACTTGCGCGAAAACTAATTAGACGTATTAGACATATTACTGCTGTAGCACCTTTGCAGCAACCTGCATAGCTATCCAAATTAATGTGCAACTTTTTTTTTTTTTTATTTGTTTTTAACCAGGAGTAGCACACTAAGCTGAAAGCTTTTTACAGGAGCGACCTGAGGGCACAGGGAAGTTAAGTGACTTGCTCAGGGTCACACAGTATGCAAGTGGAAACTATAGGATTCAAACCCAGGTCTGGTCTACTGGATGTCACCAAATTTGCAGCTCAGAGCCTTAAACCACTGTGCTATACTGCCTCCCAACTTGGCAGTTTCAGTAGGAGGGTCCCTACAGTAGTCACCCCCAGAGGATTATCCTAAGGTACTGAAACTAAATGACAATAAGAAAATGTCCAGGCAGAGCAGATGACCGTCTCTTTCTGAACCCCTTTGTAAGAACGCAGCAGTTCTCCAACACAGACAGCACATACAAATGTTTGCATAATCTTTTTTGTTTCAAAACCAGAGACTGACATTGCTACTTGATTCTGTTAAATGTTCCAGACGAGTGACCTTCTAGATTTGTTCTCTCAGCATTATTCTCCCTTTCAAACCAGTCTGAAGGGGAGATGCCAGGTAATTCCATGCCCTTGGGACAACTCCGTGTGGGTATGTTGGGGGGGCTGTGTTAACTCATCAATGATAAAACGGACAGGCGATGCTAGTCTGCCGCATAACAACTAATTTATTTGAATGTTAGGATAGGATTGTGAGCTTTTTTTGAGCTTCTTAGAACATTTCGAACAAATTCACGGTAAAATGAAGAAATTAGTCAATTTCACGGTACCGCTTGTAAATCGTGGAAATCGTGAAATCCGTGCATGCCATGATTTTCTTACAGCCTTGATAACAGATAACCTACTCTTAGGTGTGCAGTCGTGCTCTGATATATGCATGCCATGGAGTGCACTGTATGTATGAGGCCTCAGGCCGGGTACGTCAACCATCCAAGGAGTGCATATATCAACGTGCGACCACACACCGTAGAATGGGTTATCTATCTTCTAAAATGGCAAAATTGGTTTTTTAGAGGGGTTTCTTTATAGCTGTTTTATAAAGTGCATATGTGCTGTCACGCTCTGGTATACGCATGGTCACGTGATGTGTTTTATACAATCAGAAGTTTGGATTTGGACCACCTTATTATCCTATATATATATATATATATATATATATATATATATATATGTATAAATATTACCAGAATGTGCCCATTTCAAGGGCAGCTGCGTATGGGACTTCTTTCACAGAATAATAGTGTCTCATATTCAAAGAAAAGTAGCTTTCTGATTGGTTGGGAGTGCTCTCTCTAGCAATAATTTCTTCTGCTGCTTTGTAATGTAATCATCTTGCTGGGTATTAGTTTTGTCATACCACAACATACAAGTTATATCTTGCAAAGTTGTAAAAATGTTCATTATATTCAGTAGCATTTCTCTCTTTATAGCTGTTTTATAAATAGATTTAATTATTTCTGTACTATTATTGTAGCTCCTAGAAGGAAGAGACGGAGTGAGAGTAAATGCAGTGGTGCTCCAAGTGAAAAGAATATGAGACAGTCATGCAGGACTATAGATGATGAAACAGAAAAAGAAGAAGATAAGGACAGAGGTGAGTGTCATTCCAGTTTGGAAGTGACAGAAGAAGAAAGTAATGGAGACTCTAATGTACAGATTGACATTGAAAGTGCTGTGCAAGCAATTATGCAGATAGTTCTGATGCAAATACACCAAGGTCTGAACACATGACAATGAACATGCAATCTAGTACTAAATGATATACTCCAGAATCAATTTCTGTAACAGAAGGCACTAGTACAGAAATAGGAAAGAAGGAAGCAAACCATTTTAATAGAGAAACAATCCTGGCCATAGATAGCAAGGAAAAAAATGGTGCAAATTGTGAGGGCGCATCTGTAACAATTTTGTGATTGTTGCCATCCATCAATTAGAGATGTTACACTCAGTGATGACTATCGTATGATGTATGACCACTAAATTAACTGGCAGGAGTCAGCGTAGCTTAATGGTTAGAATGCAGGATTGTGAACTTGATGACCCAAGTTTTTATCTCTTCAACACCACGGTGCAATATACAGTAAATCAAGGGAAGAATAACCTGCTGTAAATAAGTAACAAAAGTCAAATATGGTACATAACGAAAGTTTCAAAAATAAACCAAATGTATTTATAAATAGGCTAAAAATGTAGATACCATAAGACCACAGATATGAGGAGTACAAAGAAAATGAGAAAATTGGCTGTATGTTAATAAATCTGCAGATACCATCCTCACGGTTGTAAGAGTGGTCTCATGCACATTCTTTGGGTAGGAGAACTGCAAAATGAATGTCAGCCACTTAGATTCTCTAAGAATGTAAGTGAAACCATTCATAACAACCTAAGATTAATCTAAGCATAATCTTGGTGGCAATATTAATGTATTATTGATGATGTTTGATCAATGAAACATTAGTTTTTTTTAAAACCTTACCTGAGTGTGGATTGCAAGACAGCTGTGGGTGAGACACCCTTCAAAGAATAAGAGTGTGTCCTGCAAAGAAAAGAAGTCCCCTGACTTGTTGGGAGAGCTCCCTCAGTCCAGCAAGGCCCTGGACTAGATTGCTCCAGTTCGTGTTCGACTGCTGTCTCGTCACCCAAGGACCCCGTGGTTTGATGGTTCTTTGAAGGAGTCAAGAAGAGTTGGTCAAAGGTTAGAGAGAGCATGGTGGAAGTTTGGCCTGGATGCCAATAGGCTTAGATTGATAGATTATTGCAAAGGCTATCAATCAGAAATCACTCGAAAGAAGGCAGAATTCTTGTCTGGTGAGATCTCTGTGGCAATGAATCGACCAGCTCAGCTCTTCTGGACTGTGGACAGACTGTGCAATCCAGTCTATCTCCAGCCCAGAAGGGCCTTTTCTTAGGCAAAATGCGAGGAGTTTGATTGATTCTTTGCAGATAAGGTTGCCAGTATCCGCATTACTGTCACTATGAGGGATTGCGTGGGTTGGCAGGAGGTGATAAGCACCCAGTCTAGCTGGGTGGACTTAGCCAGCTGGAATTTATGGACATTGAGCAGATCATCCAAACATTGCACCCAACCAGTTGTAGTTTGGACCTGGGCCTTATACCCCTATTACTGGATTGTGTAGATGTTATCTGCCCGATCCTAGCTAAAACTGTTTGGGGATCCCTGGAGAGGTGTGACTTTCCAGATCCTGTTAAGGAGGCGGTCATGTGACCACTCCTAAAAAAACATTCCTTGGACCCAGATTTGCTAGCTAACTACAGACCTGTCTCTAACCTTCCTTTCATCAGGAAGGTTATTGAGAAGGTGATTGCAATGCAATTGAACAATTACCTTGTGATCCATAATGTCTGTAATGCTCTCCAGTCTGGATTTCAGAAGAGACACCAGTACTCAGACTGCACTTGTTCGGGTATTAAATGACCTCCTGATAGCGAGGGGTCAAAAGGCGTGTACCGCCTTGGTCCTTCTCAATCCTCTGCGGCATTTGACACTGTGGACCTTGATGTGCTTTTAGAATGCCTGCAATGTCTCTGTGGACTGTTGGGGACGGTCCTAGAGTGGTTTTGATCTTTCCTCATAGGTAGGTCTCAGAGGGTAGTCACTGGAATTTATTCCTCTGACTCCCTTTACCTGGTCCCAGAAGACTGGAGAAGGGCTCCTGTTATCCTGCTCCACAAGAGTGATAGCAGGGAGGAGGCAGGGAACTACAGACCAGTCAGTCTTACCTCAGTAGTGGACAAGATTATGGAGGCACTACTTAAGGAAACCATAGTGAAACACCTGGAATCCATAGGGGCACAGGATCCAAGATAGCATGGGTTTACAAAAGGAAGGTCCTGTCAAACTAATCTCATAGATTTCTTTGACTGGGTAACCAGAGTGGTGGACCAAGGGGGAGCAGTTGATGTTGCCTACCTTGACTTCAGCAAAGCTTTCGACACTGTTCCACATAGAAGATTGATAAATAAGCTGGGTAGGCTCAGGGTGGGCCAGAAGTTGGTCAACTGGGTGGCAAACTGGTTGACAGGCAGAAAACAGAGAGTGGTGCTAAATGGTATACAGTCAGAAGAGATGCAAGTCACAAGTGGGGTACCTCAGGGATCAGTCCTGTGGCCAGTCCTCTTCAATATCTTCATTAGTGACATTGCAGATGGACTAGAGGGTAATGCTTGTCTGTTTGCAGATGACACCAAGATCTGCAACAGAGTAGATGATCCAGATGGGGTGGGCAGAATGAGAAGAAATCTGGATAAACTAGCAAAATGGTCAGAAGAGTGGCAACTGGGATTTAATGCAAAGAAGTGCAAAATCATGCACATAGGGAAGAGAAACCCTGAAGCCACTTATAGGCTGGAAGGGGAGATGCTGGCAGTCACAAAGGAAGAACGAGACTTGGGCATCATCATCACCAATGACCTGAAATCATCCAAGCAGACCTCTAAAGCAGTAGGTAAGGCTAGGGGGATGTTGGGGTGTATTAGTAGGGGTATCACAAGTCGTAAGAGGGAGGTAATAATCCCTCTTTACAGGACACTGGTTAGGCCCCATCTGGAGTACTGCATGCAGTACTGAAGGCCACACCTTCACAAGGACATTAACCAAATTGAGGCAGTCCAGAGAAGGGCAACCAAAATGGTGCAGGGACTGCATCAGAAGACATATGAGGACAGATTAACGGAGCTTAATATGTAAACCCTTGAACAAAGGAGGGAGAGAGGTGATATGATCGAAACATTTAAACACCTTAAGGGCATTAATAAGGTGAAAGAGTCTAACATGTTTAAATACAAGTAAAATAGTAGGACAAGCGGACACAGCATGAGACTAGAGGGAGGTCGATTAAGGGGGAATATGAGGAAGTTATTTTTCACAGAAAGGATGGTGAATGCATGGAACAGCCCAACTCAGGAAGTAGTGGCTATAAATACAGTACAGGGCTTCAAACAGGCATGAGATAGGCATAAGGGAGCAAAACAGATGAGTATGAATAGATAGGCCACGACAGAGCAAAGGCCTATGGCACATTTATAAGGCAGAAAAAGAAATGGGCAGACTGGGTGAGACTTGTGGTCCTTATCTGCCATCAACTTCTGTGTTTCTCTGTTTCTTATAAAAAGTTACCTGAATACACCATTTTCGAGGGCAGCTGTGTGTGACACTCACTTCACAGAATAATAGCGTCTTACGTTCAAAGAAAAGGAGCTCTCCAATTGGTTGGGAGTACTCTCTCGCAATAATTTGTTCTGCTGCTTTGTGATGTATTCATCTTTCTGGGTATTAGTTTTGACATACCACAAAATGCATGTGATATCTTGGAAAGTTGTTGTAAAAATATTAATTTTATTCAGTAACATGTCACTTATAGCTATTTTATATGTAGATTTAATTATTTCTGTACTATTAATGTAGCTCCTAGAAGGAAGAGACGGAGTGAGAGTAAATGCAGTGGTGCCCCCAGTGAAAAGAGTAAGAGGCAGTCATGCAGGACTGTGGATGAAGAAGCAAAGAAAGAAGACAATAAGGGTAGAGGTGAGTGTGCGTCCATTTTGGAAGTGACAGAGGAAGAAATCAAAAGGGACACTTGTGTAGAAATGAAATCTGAAAATGCTATGCAAACAAGTATGCAGATAATTCTAAAGCAAATAGACCAGGGTCTGAACACATGACAGTGAAAATGCAGTCTAGTACTAAATTAGATACTCCAGTATCAGTGACTCTAATGAAAGCACTAACACAGAAACAGGAAAGATGGAAACAAACATTTTCAATAGAGAAATATTCCGGTCCAGAGATAACAAGGAACAAAATGGCAGAAACAACTACGAGTGCAAATCTGTAATAATATTGTGATTGTTGCCATCCATCAGTCAGAGATATTGCACCAACTAGTGGTAATCGTATGATGTATGACCACTAAATTAATTGGCAAGAGTCAGTGTAGCTTAGTAGTTAGAAAGCAGAGTTGTGAACTTGGCGACCCAGGTTTTTACTTCCCTACCACCACGGTGCAATATAGAACAGATCAAGGGAAGAAGAATCAGCTGTAGATAAGTAACAAAAATCAAGTATGGTACATCACAAAAATATCAAAGTTAAACCAAATGTATTTATAAATAGGCCTAACCATATAGATACTATAAGGCCTCATGTACGAGTGCTACAAAAAAAAAAAATGAGAATATTGGCAGTATGTAAATACTGCTGCCGAGACCACTCTCACGGTTGTAAATGTGGTCTCATGCACCATCTTTGAGCAGGAGAACTGTTTAAAAAGATATTACAGCACATCCAAAGTTATACAGGTCTGATACTTTGTAAATGTAAGTGAGACCATTTTTAACAAGCTAAGAGTAGTCTGGGTGGCAATATTTATGTATCACTAGGGCAATAATTCTTTCATGGAAAATTTAGCCTTTTTTCACCACAACCTATTGATTAAAAACAGGTAATTTCACAGAAATGTACATGAAACTACAGAGTGCGATTCAGCTTTGTTATGATGTTTGTTGCAGCATCGAATATGCTTTGAAATTCTCAGGCTTGTTGCAGCATCGATTATTGCTAAGCAGTGCAGTATACTTATAATTAGATCGCTATGCGTTAGCACTATGTAATAGGAGGCTAAGAGAGCTAAGTGCAATTTTGGTAGAAATGGCAAACGTTCTTGACAATCCTTCCAGAACTGCATGAAAGTGTGGTAATTTATTTTCAGTTTCTGTGACTGAATTTCAGTAATGTAGATTCTCAGTTCAGATATGGTTCTGATGTTCTCCTCAAATGCAGGAATACCACCACAGATCTCATCCTCTGAAATTGCCAAAGTAGCCAGCCTCACTGGGTTGAAAACTCTTGCAGCTTGAAATAACTGTGATGTTTTTAATTGCTTTCATGAAATGATGCATTGATGCAAGAGTGTTACTCATGTGAATATGACACACTAAGCTTGATCGGGATCGAGAAGCTGATTGAGCTTTAAAAATGACCTGCTAATTAAAAGTTAATGCTCCTAAATGACACAAATCATATTAATTTCATGGTAGCCATATGTGAACTAAGAGAGAAGCAAGCTAAAAAGGGATTTTAATATAGTTGCACTAGAGATTTCTTCAAAAAATTGCCATTATTCGGCACTGCATAGTGATGGCTGAGATTTTCACAGCAAGTATACTGTTTCATGGAATCCGTGAAGACCATGCACTCCATGTTAAAACGACTGCCCTATGTATCACTAATCAAGCTGGACCAATAATACATTCCTTTTTTTATAAACCTTACCCGAATGTGGTTTCCAAGACAGCTGTAGGTGAGACACTCTTCACAAAATAAGAGTGTCTTCTGCAAAGGAAAGGAGTGCCCTGATCGGCTTGGGGCACTCCCTCAATCCATAATAGGGTGCTGGGGAGGCAGGTAAGCAAGATGTAGAAGGGTAAAGAACAGTGTAAGGAAAAACACAACAAATGGGGCACACATTTAAGTTAGTGGCAGAGAGGATTCAAAGAGACCTCAAGAAGTACTTGTTCACAGAGTGGCTGATGAAAAGATGGAGCAGGCTTTCTAATAATGTGGTCAATCCTTGGATTATCTTGGGATTCAATCCCCAAAAAGGTATTTTCAAGGCAGTAATTAGGAACAAGAGGGGAGCAAAGCGAGGAGAGCCTTTAAAGGACCCAGTTAGTGATGGTAGGAAACAACAGGGCAGACTTGATGAACTGGTTGTTTTTCTGTCCTTTATTACCTATGTATCCGGAGACAGACAAGTGCTGTAATTAAGGAAGGAGATAAAAGTAGGCTAGTTACAGAAACAGGTACACAAGGGGAGCTTTGAGAAGAGTGTTTGGCCAAGGAGAGTATTCCAAACTGCTAGGACCATGTTCTGGATGCAGAGATCCTGCATTCTAAAGATAAGCAGGGTTATCATGATATGACCCTTCTAGTTATGTGCTGAGCAGCAACTCGGAGATCGTATGGGCCACTTACAAATGCTGGCTGGCCAGGTTTGCTATGTATTGCTCTCAGTAGTTTCTTTGCCATGTCATTTAGTTCCAAATTAATAAGGGCAGTTTACATGGTTGGCTTTGCTGTGTTCCTCTGTCCTTGGATTGCTGCCACCATTCAAGTAGACTATGTTCTGTTATTACAGAGTCTATCCCAGGAGGGAGGGAGGAAAAAGAACCAGTGGTCACAGAACACAGTTTAGCAAGGTGGTGAAAGAGACAACACCATCTGACCCTGTCACCCTCTTGGAGAAATATCAACACTGAGATGGTAGTATTGTCACTGCATTGCTGCTTTCTTATGTACATCATTACTGCAAGTGAGACCACTTTTAAGTTGAAAAAGTGGTCACGCATGCAGTCTCAGGGTATGAGAACTGCCAAGAGAAAGTTAGCGATTCTGAGTCTGATACCCTAAGAATGTATGTGAGACCAGTCTGACAAAGGTAAGAGTGATGTCTGTAGCAGCAATAATATACGATTGATTAAGATGTATAAATATTATACATATATTTTTATAAAACCTTATCAGAATGTGCCCATTTTGAGGCCAGCTGTGCATGACTCTAACTTCTGCAGAATAAGAGCACCTGATCCGCAGAGAAAAGGAGCTCCCTGGTTGGTTGGGAGTGCTCTGTCTAGCAATAATTTGTTTTGTTTCATTGTGATGCAGTTATCTTGCTGGGTACCAGTTGTGACATACCACCAAACGCAAGTTGTCATATCTTGCAAAGTGGTTCTAGACATACCTTTTTTATTCTGTAGCATTTCCCTCATTCTACTTGTTGTATAGCTATAGTTATTTCTGTTCTATTAATGTAGCCCCTGGAATGAAGAGACAAAAAAGACAGAGTGAATGGCATTCTGCCCGCATTGCAAGTACTATGGACAATGAAGTGAAGACAGTAGAAGATAAGTATAGAGATAAGCAGGATTCTAGTTTGGAATGGACAGAGGAAGAAAATATTGGGCACTCTAATGAAGAAACAGAATTTGAAAGTGCTGTGCAGGACAAGTATACAGACAGCTCAGATGCAAATGCACCATGGTCAGAACACGTGAACGTGAAAGTGCAGTCCAGTACTAAATTAAATACACAAAAATCGATATCTGCAAACGAAGGCACTAGTACAGAAACAAGAAAGAAGGCAGCAAACATTTTCAATAGAGAAACATTCTGGGCAGACAATAGCAATGAAGAAAAGGGCAGAATTGATGGTGAGTGCAAATCTGTACTAATAATGAGATTGTTGACATCCATCAGTCGGAGAAGTCAACCCCACTGGTGTTTATCCCATAATACTTGACCACAGAATCCATTGGCAGGAGTCAGTGTTGCTTAGAGACTAGAAGACAGAGTTATGAACTTGGAGACCCAATATTTTATCTCCCCCCCAACCCCACCACAGTGCAATGTAGGACCAATCAAGAGAAGAATGACCATCTGTAAATAAGTAACAAAAGTCAAGTATAGTATGTAGATAAACCAAACATATTTATAAATAGGCCAGAACATATAGATACTGAAAGGCCACCGATATGAGGAGAACTGCAAACTGAAGATTCTGATACTCTATGAATGCAAGTGAGACCATTCTTAACAAACTAAGAGGAGTCTTGATGGCAATATTCATATATTACTGATCAAACTCAACCAATAATATATTAATTTTGTTATAACTCTTACCTAAATGTGGTTTCTAAAACATCTGTGGGTGAGACACTCTTCACAGAATAAGAGTATCTCCCACAAAGGAAAGGAGTGCCCTGATTGACTGGGAGCACTCCCTCAATCTATAATAGAGTAACTTGGAGGCAAATAGGACTATTGGATAAGTAAGCTGGAGGAGGCAGTGTTAGAAACAATGAAGGGAAGAGCACAGCAGACAAGGGGCATAAATTTAAGCTAGTGGTAAGGAAGATTTATGGAGACCTCAGAATGTACTTGTTCACATAGTGGATGTTAAAAAGATGGAACAAGATTCCTAATAATGTGGTCAGTCCTAGGATTATATTGGGGTTCAAAACCCAAAGGGACATTTTCAAGGGATAATTAGAGGCAACGTGAGGAAGGCCTTTAACGGGGCCCATTAATGAACATAGGAAATAACGGGGCAGGCTTGATGGACTTTTTGAATTTGTCTGTCCTTTATTACTATGTATCAGGTGACAGACAAGTACTGTAATTAAGGAAGGAGAGAAGAGAGGGCTAGTTACAGGAACAGGTATGGAAAGAGAAATTTGAGGAGAGTGTTTGGCCAAGGTAGGTATTCCAAACTTTTAGCACCATGTTCTGGACAGAGATCCTATATTTTCAAGGCAGGCAGGGTACTCATATAACCTGTCTAGCCATGTGCAGGACATGAACATGGAGATCACATGGACTACTCGCATACGCTGGTTGGCCAGTTTCGTCATGTTTTCCTCTCACTTGGTTCTTTACTGTTGCAAACCAATAAGGACTGTTTACGTTGTCTTTGTTGCATTCCTGTCTCCTCTGTATTGCTGCCACCATTCAAGTAGACTGTGACCTGTTATTACACAGTCTGACACAGGAGGGAGGAAAAAGAACCAGTTGTCACAAAACACCCCAATTTAGCAAGATGTGAGAGATAGCTTCTGACGTTGTTACCCTGTTGGAGAAATTCTAGCATTGAGATGGTAGTATTGTGAAAACTGCTTTCTTTTTCTTTTTACTTTCTTTTTCTCCTCCTTCCCCCAACCCGGAGCTGCAATTCTTCGAGTTCAGGTATCAGCCCAGCTCTCTCTTTAACGGATGGCGAAGATCGGCAGGAGGTGGTGAGCACCTGTGTTGCCTGGTTTAACTTTAGCAGGCCAGAGTTCATGGACATTGTGAGGATTGTCCAGACTGTACGACCAACCAGCTGTAGTTTGGATCCGGGCCCTACACCACCATTAGTAGGTTGTGTAGATATTATCTGCCCAATCCTTGCTGAAATTGTCTGGAAGTCCTTAGAGCAGGGGGTCTTTCCTGATCCCCTCAAGGAGGTGGTCATTTGACCACTCCTTAAAAAATCCTCCTTGGACCCAGACTGCTTAGCTAACTGTAGACCTGTCTCTAACCTGCCCTTTGTGGGTAAGGTTATTGAAAAAGTGGTTACACTACAGCTGGATGACCATCTTACAAATCACAATGTCTATGATGTTCTCCAATCTGGGTTTAGGAAAAGACATAGTACCGAGACTGCCCTGGTCTGGGTTTTAAATGATCTCCTAATTGCAAGAGATCAAAAGGCTCATACTATTCTAGTCCTTCTTGATCTCTCTGCGGCATTTGATTCTGTGGACCATAGCGTGCTTTTGGAGTGCCTGCTGCTTTTTTGTGGACTGTCTGGAACAGTTCTACATTGGTTTTCATCTTTCCTTACAGGCAGGACACAGAGGATTGTCACTGGAATTTATTCCTCTGACACCTTCTCTCTGTCCTGTGGGGTGCCTCAGGGCTCCATTTTGGCGCCCATGTTTTTCGCAGTTTATATACTGCCATTAGGAGGGATCATTATGTGATACAGTCTGGGTTTTCACTGCTATGTTGATGATACCCAACTGTATCTGTCCTTTACTCCAGAGACAGGATGATACGATCTCCATGCTTAATAGCTGTCTAGCCGAGATCAGAGATTGGATGAGCACTAGCTGTCTGAGATTAAACCTGGATAAGACTGAGGTGTTGGTTGTGGACCCTGATCACCTTGAGGCGGTTCTTAGGGCTGGGCTTACGTCTGGCTTATGGCTTGATGGTGTCCAGCTCTTGACCTCAGACCAGGTGTGTAACCTGAGCATTATTTTTGATGATGGTTTGACCCTGAAATCTCAAGTGTCTGCCATTGTCAAATCTTCCTTTTACTATCTTAGGAATATCGCCCGGGTGAAACACCTGGTTCCTCCAGCTGACCTTCCCATATTGGTCCACACCTTTGTCACCTCCTGGCTTGATTACTGCAATGCCCTTTACCTGGGGCTGCCAGGTATTGATATCCGCCGCTTGCAGCTAGTGCAGAATGCAGCAGCCAGACTTCTGACTTATACGTCTAGGTCTAGTCATATTACGCCTGTGCTACACAGACTGCACTGGCCGCTGGTTCAGTGGCGGATCACCTTTAAGGTCGGGTTGCTGACCTATAAAGCCCTACATGAACAGGGACCCCAGTACTTGCAAGATCTTCTTACTCCCTACTGCCCCTCCCGCTCACTCTGATCCACCTATGAGGGATTGCTAGAGATTCCCAGGGTTCGGTTAAAGACATCTGGGGCACATGCATTCTCCAATGCTGCCCCTTCCCTGTGGGATTCTCTACCTTGTTGGATAACAGAATGCCTGACTGTCTCGAATTTTAAATCTAAGCTCAAAACCTATTTGTTAACTTACCCTGAAGTATTTTAAAATATGATTGCTTAATTTAATTTAATTGTATAATTATAATGTGTTGTACAGTGCTTTGGTTTTGAAAAACACTTTAAAAATAAAATTTTACTTATTTATTTACAGCTGTATTATACATTGATTTAAATATTTCTGTACTATTAATGTAGCTTCTAGAAGGAAGAGACGGAGTGAGAGCAAATGCAGTGGTGGCCCCAGTGAAAAGAAAAAGAGGCAATCATGCAGGACAATGGATGATGAAGCAAAGAAAGAAGACAATAAGGGTAGAGGTGAGTGTGAGTCCATTTTGGAAGTGACAGGGGAAGAAATCAACAGGGACACTTGTGTAGAAATGAAATCTGAAAGTGCTGTGCAAGCAAGTATGCAGATAGTTCTAAAGCAAATAGACCTGGGTCTGAACACATGACAGTGAAAATGCAGTCTAGTACTAAGTTAGATACTCCAGAATCAATGACTATAATGAAGGCACTAACACAGAAACAGGAAAGATGGAAACAACGTTTTCAATAGAGAAACATTCCAGTCCAGAGATAACAAGGAACAAAATGACAGAAACAACTGCGAGTGCAAACCTGTAATAATATTGTGATTGTTGCCATCCATCAGTCAGAGATATTGCACCAACTGGTGGTAATCGTATGTTGAATGACCACTAAATTAATTGGCAAGAGTCAGTGTAGCTTAGTGGTTAGAAGGCAGAGTTTTGAACTTGGAGACCCAGGTTTTTCCCTCCCTACCACCACAGTGCGATATAGACAAGGGCCCTGGAATTCTGCAATTCTGTGGTTGCAGAATTTTCTGCAGAATTTGCATCATGCTGCAGAATTTATATAGTACCGAAGAATTCATTATTTTTGGTGAATTTTCATTCAAATATACAGTTTTTCTCTAGAAAAGCAGTATTCCCTGCATCTATCTTATTTTATCCTGAAGCCCCTCCTCCACGCTTGGTAAGTGATATCATCAATGACATCACTTCATATTTTAGCCAATGGCAGAGCTGCATTCTGCCACAGAAATGAATAAATCATGCAGCAGAAATCAGAAAATTCTGCCACAGAAGCCTAGGAGCCCTGAATATAGAACAGATCAAGGGAAGAATAATCAGCTGTAAATAGGTACCAAAAATCAAGTATGGCAAAAATAGCAAAGATAAATCAAATGTTTTTAGAAATAAGTCAAACCACATAGAAACATAGACTCTGGTGGCAGATAAGGACCGCTTGGCCCACCTAGTCTGCCCATTTCCGTACCTAACAGATAAGCTGCAGATCCTAGTTAACCAACAGCCTATTTCCTCCTACCCCTCACTAGAGTTTCCTTATGTCTTTCCCATGCATTCTTGAATTCCCCCACTGTTTTTAGCTCTACAACCTCCTCAGGAAGGCTGTTCCATGCATCTGCATCCCTCTCTGTGAAGAAATACTTCCTCACATTACCTCTGAGCTGTCCCCCCACCTATCTTCAAATTATGCCACTTTATTCTTGCACATCTCCTTTTCTGAAAGATGTTGCCCTCTTGGACTTTGTTGTTTCCCTTAAGGTATTTGAAAGTTTCTATCATGTCCCCCCCTCTCCCTCCTTTCCTTGAGGCTATACATCTTAAGATCCTCTAGTCTTTCTTCATATGTCTTCTTATGCAGACCCTGCACCTTTTTGTTGCCCTCCTCTGGACAGCCTCTATCCTGTCTATGTCTTTGCATAGATGGGGTCCCCAGAACTGCACACAGTATTCCAGATGCGGTCTTACCAACTGTCTGTAGAAAGGGACAACTTCCTGTTTTCTACTGGTGATGCCTCTCCCTATGCATCCTAGTATCCTCCCAGCCCTCCTTACTGCCTTCTCACATTGCTTGCCCACCTTTAGGTTATCTGATATGACTACTCCCAGGTCCCTTTCTATTTTTGTTGTTGTTAGTATCTCTCTCCCCCCCCAACTGTGTACTCTTCCCCTGGGTTTTTTGTTTTCCAGGTGCATTACTTTGCACTTCTTTGTATTGAATCCTAGCTGCCATAATGTTGACCATTCCTCCAACCTTGCCAAGTCTCTTTTCATCCTTTCCACCCCACCTTGCGTATCAACCCTGTTGCAGATAAATATATATACTATAAGGCCTCATGTACGAGGACTAAAAATAAATTAGAATATCAGCAGTATGTTAATACTGCCACTGAGACCACTCTCACAGTTGTAAGAGTGGTCTCATGCACATTCCTTGAGCAGGTGAACTGTTTAAAAATGAGATTACATCCAAAGGTAAGCAGGTCTGATACTCTATGAATGTAAGTGAGATCATTTTTAACAAGATAAGAGTAGCCTGAGGGGCAATATTTATGTATCACTAGGGCAATAATTCTTCATGACAAATTTAGCCTTTTTTCAATGCAACCTAGTGATTAAAAATGGGTGCTTTTTCAGAAATGTACATAAGTCGGCCCATTAGCTGTGATGGGATTTCTGCTTGACGCTGGCGACCGGGTTCAGGAATGGACCTGGAGTACCGTCAGAAGAACTGGCTGAGAGAGGAGGATAGAGAGCATCCTAGGGACAGCTCTCCTTCCCGGGGAGCGTGGGATGCATTCTCGTGCACTGAGGGCTCCTTAGCGGAGGCTAGGGGGACCCTAGGCGACCGACGGAGCCAGGTCTGATAGGCGGGGACAGATGCCATGCATCATTGCATGTCCCTGCCTCCATAAAGGTGGAAAAAAATTTGAGGGCAGTGTACATATGACACCCTCCCCGGAGGACCTCGGAACACCACCACCACTGCAGATCCCCGACCAGATATTAGGCCCGTGAATGCAGGTGTAGGTGGCCACAGCCCCGCCCTCTGGGGGGCAAGCCGGGGGTGACTGGGGATCTCAGCAGCCATAGGTGGTGGTGGAGGTCCCCAGGGTGCCGTGACAAGGGCAGAAGCATCACGGAGCCCAGCCCGGAAAAATCGTAAATAAAAAAAAAAGAAAAGAAAAGAAATGTGCATGAAACTACGGAGAAGAGTGTGATTAAGCTTTGATATGAATTTTAATAAATATTGCTTTAGAAACATAATATGCATCTAAAAATCACAAATATCAGGTGGATATACTGTTATTTCATACAGTGCTGCACAGTCTACTTAAACTGATTTTGTTGCAACATCTATTGTTGCTAAGCAGTGCAGTATACTCATAATTAGATTGCTCTGCGTTAGCACTATGTACTGGGAGGCTGAGACCGCTAAGTGCAGTTTTGGTAGAAATTTGGAAACATTCTTGACAATCCTTCCAGAACTCCATGAAGGTGCGGTCATTTATTTTCAGTTTCTGTGACTGAATTTCAGTAATGTAGATTCTCAGTTCAGATCTGGCTCTGATGTTCTCCTCAAATGCAGGAATACCACCGCAGATCTCATCCTCTGAAATTGCCAAAGTAGCCAGCCTCACTGGGTTGAAAACTCTTGCAGCTTGAAAGAACTGAGATCTTTTTTAATTGATTTAATGAAATGATGCATTGATGCAAGAGTGTTACTCATGTGAATATGACACACTGAGCTTGATCAGGATTGAGAAACTAATTAAGTGGTAAATGGACCTGTTAATTAAAACTAAATGCCCCTAAATGACACAAATCAAATTAATTTCATGGTAGCCATGTGTAAACTAAGAGAAGAGCAAGCTAAAAATACATTTTAATATAGACGCGCACGAGATTTCTTCAAAAATTGGCATTATTCAGCACTGCATAGTGATGGCTGAGGTTTTCACTGCAAGTATACTATTTCACAGAATCTGTGAAGACTGTGCACTCCGTGATAAAATTACTGCCCAATGTATCAAAATTAAGCTTGAGCAATAATACGTTAATTTTTTTATAAACCTTAACCAAATGTGGTTTTCAATACAACTGTGGGTGAGACACTTTTCACAAATTTAGAGGGTCTTCCGCAAAGGAAAGGTGTGCCCTGATTGGCTTGAGGCACTCCCTCAATCCATAATAGGGTGCTGGGGAGGCAGACAGGTAAGCAGGAGCTAGAAGGGTAAAGAACAGTGTAGGGAAAAGCACAACAAATGGGGCACAAATTTAAGCTAGTGGTGGGGAGAATTCAAGGAGACTTCAGAAAGTACTTCTTCACAGAGTGGGAGGTGGAAAGATGGAGCAGGCTTCCTAATAATATGATCAGTCCTGTGATTATCTTGGAGTTCACAACCCAAAAAGGTATTTTCAAGGGAGTAATTATGAAAAAGAGGGAGACAAAGTGAGGAGAGCCTTTAATGGACCCAGTTAATAAACATGGGAAACAACAGAGTAGAGTTGATGAACTTGTATTTTTTTGTCCTTTATTACCTATGTGCCTGGAGACAGACACATATTGTAATTAAGGAAGGAAAGAAGAGTAGGCTAATTACAGAAGCAGGTACGCAAGGAGAAATTTGAGGAGAGTGTTTGGCCAAGGAGGGTATTCCAAACAGTTAGGATCATGTTCTTGACATAGACATCCTGTATTCTAAAGGCAAACAGGGTTATCATATGACCCTTCTAGCTATGTGCAGAGCAGCAACTCGGAGATTGTATAGGCCACTTGCATATGCTGGCTGGTTGGTTTTGCTATGTACTGTATTGCTCTCAGTAGTTTATTTACCTAATTATTCAGTTCCAAAACAATAAGGGCTGTTTTTATGGTCAGCTTTGTTATGTTGCTGTTTCCTCTGTATTGCTGCCACCGTTCAAGTAGGCTGTGACCTGTTTTTTCAGAGTCTGACCTAGGACCTAGGAGAGAGGAAGAAGAGTCATTTGCCACAGAACACCTCAGTTTAGCAAGGTGGTGAAACAGGCAACAACATCTTACCCTATCACCCTGTTGTTTATTTTTTTAATTTATTCAATCTCGGATTACAAAATACCTCTGAGTGCAATGCAGCTATTTACAAAAGTTCCACGTCAGTGGGGAGGGTTACAAACAGACATAGGAAGAACTAACAATTGAGTTTCTAACATACAGTAGCAGAGTGTAATACATAATAGATGATCAACACAATTCAAAATAAGAGAAAGGGGAGGCAGTAAATAAAGGAGAGAAGAAAGGAAAGTACAGTTTTAAGACCAGGGAAGTATGTAACAACCAGGGGTTTTGTCAATGTTGCTGATGGAGTAAGCAGGATATAAGAAAAGAGAAGAAGGCACGAAGGGGGAAAAGGGGTTGCAGCCAGGGGCCTTGTCAGTTTATCTGATGGTGTAATCAGGGTTGGGACAGTGAGCAGGGAAGCACTAAAGGGACGAGGAAAGACATACCTTAAATTAGATAGCACAGTCACAAGAACTTTCAGATATGAGATGGTGACAGAGCGTATGCTTAAACTGGTCAAGTTTGGGTAGACTAGCTAATTCACTGTGCAATCCAACCAAATTGAAACTCTGTACAATAAGGATCACTGGAACTGAGTTGTCCGGCACCTAGTGACAAGAAGAGTTGAGTGGTTGAGGTGTGAGTGTGCTGGGTCCTGTGAGACTGGTGCAGAAGGTTTCCTACACCCAGAGCCCAAAGAGTACTGTTTTACTTAGTAAGCACATTTGGTATTTGTTCCTACCACTTAGTTGAAACCATCCAGTTTGAGCATATAGCTCATGTGTGTGTGTGTGAGTGAGATGTGCAGCACCTATGGGAACGCTACGCACCTCATTTAGAGCGACATTTAGCCTTTTGAATGATGTAGTGCTAGCAGACCCTTACATGGCCAACCCATAACTGATGATCGACAACACTAAACTGTAGATTGCGAGCTTGAGTGCTTCTGGTGTCAGACCTCCTGTGTCTATAGAGGAGCACAGTCTTTATAGTAACTGCCTTGGCAACATTCTCAGTGTGGAATTCTTTTCCTTGTCAGCTTAAAGAATGCCTGTCTGTCCAGAGTTTTAAATCAGCCATCAAAACCTACTTATTTATCCTGGTGTTTTCTCCTGACAAGCTGGACTGTGGGTTTTTTTTAATGTGATAATGTCTATAAATTATAATGAATGATTCTAGGAATTGTATCTTAATGTTTTGTGTTATGTATTTGTACAGTGCCTTGATCACTGAAAAAGTGCTTTTATAAATAATTTTGAATGACTGATTGATTGAATGTGAAGCTCATAGGGGAGATAACTATCCAAGGTTACTCCTAGGTACTTAAAGTGCTGGATCCCAGGTTATCTCTATTGGTACGAGCATGGTTCTTTTCCCCCCCACCTTTCTGTGAGATTTAAACTCACTATTGTGCACAACAGGATGCTCCCTTGTTGCGGCTTGGCATCCTGGTGGCGCAGCTTCTAAAAAGTAAGTTAAACTTTATGTTATTTAAGTGACTAATGAGTTTTAATCAGCTTACTAAATATCGTTTTTAGAACAAAATGTTCCTAAATAGTGATTCCTCTGTTTTCTGTAGTTTGCTAAAGGTTCGTTTGGACATGTCTTAAGAATGAATAGCAACGTGGGGGTAGAAATTTGTTCCCAAATAACACTGAGAAGGTATTCATGTTTAAATCAAATGAGCTGGCAGTATGTAAGCAATAGATATTACAACATGAGTTTTAAAAGAATCTTGTCTAAATGGGGATTGTTTTTCCTTTCCATTGAGTGGTGATAATTGTCTTAAAAGGACGTTGGTGATTATTAAATCATGTTATTCGTGGTGAGAATAGTTATTTAATGTATTCCATTTTATGATTTAATTGTCTATCTGAAAGAGATGTCATGATGTATGATATAATATTTATATAATTTGTTTCTATTGTATTAGAACTTTAGTCTTTCAGAATCTTTTTGATGGCAAGAGTATGAGTTGGACTAATTAAAACTTAAGGTGGAAATTATTTTTTTTTTACAAGTTTTTGTAAAAAGGACAGTTTTCTTTCTTTTTTCTCCAGTATGTATGTCTGTTTTACTATTATAGAGTTTCATTAAGACTTTAAAAAAGGTTTTAGTAATATTGCCATTTACTTTAAAAGGACAAGGTGTTTCAACAGAGGATGAAGAAAAAAACGATGTACTTAATGAATTCTAATTTTGTTTTATCTTAGATATACTTTACAAAGGGACCTAAAGAAGTGGCAAGGCCACGAAACTGTTGTCCCAATTATCAAAAATAAAAGATTGAAAAAATTGAGTTTGAGAGTGGTGTTCGTCCTTTTTACGTATTCCATGGGTTATTCCAGCATGACACACACCCTGGAGTGCATTATTCCTATTATACAATGGCTTGCTGTTATATATAAAATAAAGAAAATATTTTTTAAGAATGTTTTTGTTAGTGTGGAAAACTGTTTCAAACAACATGAAGTCTTGCTATATTATGACATATGCAGTGAGTCCCAACCTTCGAACTGCTCCGGAGGTGAAAGAGTTGGCATGGAACTTTGAGCTCAAGCTTGGTTGAAAACTCTATCTGTTGTTCTTCAAACTCAAACTGTCAGACTCCGCCTCACTGAACAGTCGCTCCGGAGATTTCTCCTTCTGCTCGGTTCATTTTGTCGGTTAAAGTATTAAGTTTTTGGTTTTTTAACCGAATTTAAACCGCAACCGGTCAGTTCAAGCTCTATCTGTAGTATTTGTAACTACCTGATAGGTTTTACATTTACTTTCTGTGTGGAACTTGTAAACGGTTTTATCGGTTCGGTTTGAACCAATCAGGTTGTGTCTAATACATTATCTATCTTTAGAAGTGCGGTTCCCGGTTCTTATTGGTTCTAAAAAAAACGGGTTTCATTACGTTTTTTTCCACGACCTGTGACATGGTTGGGAACAGATAAGGGAGTCTTGCTTGGCGGATTGCCATAAACGGGCACGTTTTGGATAGGCTGGCACTATGTCTGAGAAACCCAAAAGAAAAACCGGGCCCACTGGATTTCAACACTGCAGTGTCTGTGGGGAAGCCTTTGCCAAGGCTGACCCCCACACCACCTGTGTTTATTGTCTGGGGTTTGACCACCTCAATGCAGACTGCCAGATTTGTAAAACCTTTCCTGCAGCTACCCTGGATAAAAGAGTTGGTAGGCTCAGGGAAAAGGAGGCCAAAAAGTCCGCCGAACCGATGTTAGCCCGTTCGTTGAAACCGGACCGGAGGGAGTGCCCTGACCAGGGCAAGACTTCCTCGGGCAAAAGGACAGCCGACTCTGAGAAGTCGGTTCCAGCAAAGAGAACTAGAAAATCAGCTGGTGTGGAGCCAAAACTTCCCTCTCCAACTGCTGAAGAAATAGCTAGAGCAATTAAAATCGTTCAGTCACTCTCCCCGGTTCCGACCGAACCAGCACCATCAGGTAAGCGTACGGTTTGGTCGGTTCCACCGGTTCAAGAGTATGATTTAGAGGAATTTTATGAACCAGAGGAGGGGGAAGAGGAGTATGAGGAGAGTGAATGCGGATTTGAAAGTCTGGATGTGCCCACTGAACCAGACATCTCTCCAGACAGACCTTCAGGGGTGTCTCCCCCTAGGCTTTCTGAGTCCCCTTCTCATTTTATGTTTTATAAAAAAGTGGCTGAAACCCTCCAGCTCCCTATGGAGGAAGCTGTGGATGATCAAGAAGAGCCTGATTATGTAGAAATGATGGATATCCCAGAGTCTAGGAGACTGTCTATTCTTCTGCATAAATCTTTTTGGAAACAGGCAGTGAAAATTCTAAAAACTCCGCACACTATACCTCCTGTTGATAAAAGAATGGACAAAAGGTATACATTATCAGGCTCTGATATGGAGTTCCTTACACAACAATGCAGCCATGTGGGGGTTGTGCAGGATGCAGCCTGTGACAAGGCAAATATTCCCCTGGCCTCACACCCCCTGACAAGGACTCCAGAAGGGTTGATGCCATGGCAAAGAAACAGTACATGGCAGCATCCTTGGGACTCAGACAGGCAAATTATATGGCTTATGTTGCTAGATACCAGAAATCCAGATGGGATATTATTTTGGCTCTAGCAAAGCAGGTCTCTGGCCAGCTTGCCAAGGAGCTGGAGCAGGTGGCCGCTGATGGTATTGAGGCATCTAAAGTGCAGTTCCATGCTGCAGTGGACTCTTATGATGTGTCATCAAGAGTCATGGCTACATCTGTGGCTCTCCTTAGAATGGCTTGGCTCAGATGTACTAGTCGGTCACAGGATACCCAGACTAAGGCCATGGATTTTTCTGTTGTGGGCAACTCTTTGTTTGGGGAGCAAACAGAGAATTACATGAAGAAAATGGATGAATATAGGACCACCTATAGGAGTGCACAGGCCAAGAAAAAGCAGGCCACTCCTCAAAGGCAGCCTCTCAGGGGCAGGGGCAGGCCTTTTCATAGGCCTTTTTACCAAGCCCAGGCCTCCTCATCAGCTTATGCACAGAGGGGGTTCTTTAGAGGGAGAGGCAGACGGGGTGCAAGCAGACCTGCTTCCACTCCTCAGCCTAAAGCCCCTGCCAAGCAGGCACCCTGATGGGGTGTCCAGGGCTGATTCTCCATTACCTGTAGGGGGCAGGCTGGCTTACTTTGTCCAGGACTGGGAGTCTCTAACATCAGACAAGTGGGTCCTGGAAGTAGTAAGCCAGGGACTGGTTCTCAGGTTCAAAAAATTTCCAAAGATGAGAACCAGATCCTTTCCACCTGCAAATCCATCAGAAGCTCTTGCCCTGGAAGCAGAAGTCTCTACCCTCCTGGCTCTCAGAGCTGTGGAAAGGGTTCCACCCCTACACCAGGGCAAAGGATTGTACTCCAGGTACTTCCTTACCCCCAAAAAAGACAGGAGAATAGTGGCCCATCCTGGATCTCAGGTACCTAAACAAGCACCTTTTAAAACCAAAATTCAAAATGGTGACTCTGAGAATTATTTTACCCTCTTTAAGGCCAGGGGACTGGCTAGTGTCCCTGGACCTCAAGGATGCCTATTCTCATGTTCTCATCAGAAGCTCCCATCGAAAGTGCCTCAGATTCGAACTGCCCTCAGGCCATTATCAGTTCAGAGCAAGGCCCTTCGGCCTTACATCTGCCCCAAGGGTATTCACAAAATGCCTGGCAGTAGCAGTTGCCCAATTAAGAAGGCAAAAAATTGCCATCTTTCCTTACCTGGACGACTGGCTCATAGTAGGCCAGTCTCCAGACCAAGTCAGATTACATCTTCAGGTAACTCAGCAACTGCTAACTTCTCTAGGTTTCTTTCTCAGTCTTCCAAAGTCAGTCCTAGAACCTGTCCAGCTTCTCACCTTTATAGGTGCGGAACTGAACACAAAAGAAGCCAGAGCTTTCCTTCCTCTGGAAAGAGCAAGGACCCTGATTTCTCTGGCTTCCTCCTTCACCCTGCAGGTCTCTCAACCAGCAAGGCATTTTCTCCAGCTCCTGGGACACATGGCTGCTTCCACAGCAGTAGTGCAGGAGCAAGATTTCAGATGAGGGACATCCAGTTCCATTTGAGAGCCTTTTGGTCTCAAGGAGGACCTTCTAACAAATTAATCCCAGTGACTCGAACCCTGATCCAAGCCCTTCAGTGGTGGCAGGACCAGGGCAATTTGAGACAGGGGTCCCCTTCACCCCTCAGTCTCACTCCTTAATCCTTACTACAGATGCATCCCTCTTGGAGTGGGGAGCTCACATGGGCGACCTCACTACCCAGGGATTGTGGTCCCCTCAGGGATTTCTGCTCCACATCAATCTGTTGGAACTCAGAGCCGTTTTTCTAGCACTTCAAGTTTTTCCAAATCTGTTCAGAACAAAGTTATTCAGGTCAGAACAGATAATATACACCTACAATGTGGTACATCAACAAGCAAGGGCACTCGGTCCATGGCCTTGTGCACTGAAGCAATGAAGTTGTGGTCTCTGGCTTACTCTCTGAACACCTCCTTGTGGCAGTTCACCTCCCAGGCAAGGACAATCTCTGGCAGATGCTCTCAGCAGGATTTCCCAGGGCCATCACGAATGGGCTCTGATCCCCTAGTACTGGAGGTGGTATTTGCCAGATGGGGCACACCCTAGATAGATCTTTTTGCAGCCCCAGACAATCACCAACTTCCCCTTTTTTGTTGCAGGCCCCCAGTGTTGGGCTCAGTCCCCCTGGATGCCTTCCTTCTCAGTTGGGAAGGGAAGTTTCCCTCTCCTGTTCAAAGTGCCAGTCAAAATCAGATTTCAACCCTGCAAGATGATCCTGATTGCTCCAGACTGGGCCAGACAGCCCTGGTACCCACTCCTTATGTCCTTAGCAGTCCACCTTCCCCTGTGTCTTCCCAGGAATCACAGTGTGTTAACCTGTGCTCAGGGGAGAGTCTGGTACCCCAACCTCAAATCTCTCAATCTCAAGGCCTGGCTCTTGAAGAGTTAGAGTTTGCTGACCTACACCTCTCCCAAGGTGTATTGGATATCCTGAAGGCTTCTAGGAAGCCTTCCACCAGAGCTACTTATAATTCCAAATGGAAGAGATTTTCTATATGGTGCTCTGCAAAGCATATTCCCCCAGAATCTGCTGGTTTATCCACGGTCCTGGACTATATGGTCCATCTAAATACTTTGGGGCTGAGACCAGCTACCCTAAAAGTACACCTGGCAGCCGTGTCTGCTTTCTTATCAGCAGGTAAACCCTCTTCTCTTTCAGCCCATCCTGTTTTCTCCAAATTTTTCAAAGGGTTGCTTCACACCAACCCCCCATTCAGGGATCCTGCCCCTGCCTGGGAACTTAATATTTGCATTGCCCAGTTTATGCAACCCCCTTTTGAGCCCTTGTCTTCAGCAGAGCTTAAGTACTTGACTTGGAAAACTGTGTTTTTGGTAGCCATCACTTCTGCCAGACGCATAAGTGAGTTACAAGCATTGTTAGTGGAGCCTGATTTTATCTCCTTTCACAGAGATAAGGTAGTCCTCAGGACTAACAGAAAGTTCTTGCCTAAGGTGGTTTCAGATTTCCACCTTAATCAATCTATGTCTCTCTCTGTGTACTTCACTGACCATTTCTCCTCTGGCGAGAGGAGGTTGCACAGTTTAGATGTCAAAAGATCCCTTAGCTACTACATAGATTGTACCAAGGGTCACAGGTTTGACTCCCTCCAACTGTTCCTCACTTATGGTGAGGTTGGCAAAAGGAAACCTGCCAGCAAAAGATCCATTGCCAGGTGGATTGTCTCTTGTATCCAATTCTGCTATGAAAAACTGGGTAAGGTTCCTCCCTCAGGCCTGAGGGCTCACTCTACCAGAGGTACAGCTGCGACTCTGGCTGCTGCCAGGGACATCCCTATCCTGGAGATATGTCAAGCAGCTACCTGGAAAGCAGTTCACACTTTTACCAAGCATTACTCCCTGGACATCCAGGCTAGGAGTGATGCTCGGTTTGGCACAGCTGTGCTTCAGAGCCTATTTCTAAGTAGGTTCTCTCCTCCTCCATGGAGGTACTGCTGTGTAGTCTGCATATGTCATAATAAGCAAGACTTCATGTTGTTTGAAGAAAAAATTACTTACCTTAGTAATGTTGTTTCTTCTAATGGAGTCTTGCTATATTATGACCTCCCCGCCTGCCCCTCTCAGAACCTTTACTTTTGGGATGTGGGTGGGCAGGGCAGTGTTGGCACTTAGTAGATGCCCACCTTGTTTTTCACCCCTCCTTTTTGGGGTGACCTGTGTGGTGTTTGTTATTTTTTGGGTCTCCTGACTTGAGTCTTTGTTTTGGCACCAAAAAATGTGTTTATATAATTAGTAGCCAGTTGGCTAGTGTAGGTTTACAGCTTCCACACAGAGTCTGAGTGAGTTTTGCTCGTAAAGATCTGACAGTTTGAGTTTGAAGAACAACAGATAGACTTTTCAACCGAGCTCGAGCTCAAAGTTCCATGCCTGGCATGGAAAGTTGACTCTTTCACCTCTGGAGCAGTTCAAAGTTTGGGACTCACTGCATATGTCATAATATAGCAAGACTTCATTAGAAGAAACAACATTACTAAGGTGAGTAATTTTTTCTTTTGTTTCTCAAGAGAAGATGCAACAAATCCAATCCAATGCAGTGCAATCAGTCAGAAGGTTCACAGTGCTGAGACTAGACCTGTGGTGTTATGCTGGGATAACCGCACGGTCCAGCCCCATACTGACCAATCACAGTCCTAGGATCTTTCTTGCCATTGCATAATAACAATGTCAAAAGCTGTTTTAAATCTGTAAAGGCCACCCTTACTAGACAGCTTTGCTCAAATGATTGCTGAATAAAGCCGGTAAATTCAAGAAGTGCTGTGGTGATGCTGTGTCCTTTTCTAAATCCTGCTGTTGTGGGCATTAGAGGGAGTATTTGTCAATGTAATCCACAAACAGATTAGCCACAATGCATTCCAGCACTTTAGATAGAGGAGAGAGGATTGATATTGGCCTATAGTTGGCATGCAGGGCACGATTACCAAATGTATGTACTGGGGTCACCAGATCCATTTTCCTGATATGTTAGAATAGTGAAAGAGTTAAATAGAGGTTAAGGGTCTCTGTTATGGGTAAAAGTACCTCTTCCAGGGTGAGTGTGTTAAGTTTGAGGTATAGGGAATCCTCACTACGCTTAGATTTTCTCAGCACTCTATTCAGGAGTTTTCTTTGGGTCACTGGGACCTTCGCTAGAATGGAGGATGACTAGGAATCTTGTTCTCTTAGTGACTACCAGTCTTTGTAGCGGTGTGTTGCTGAAATTCCCACATTGGGCCGGCCCGCCGGCGCAGCGGTTTAGTTTCGCTTGCGGCGCCAACAACCGAGTTAGGGAATGGACTCCGGTAGCTGGAGGGCCTGCCGGGGGAAGAGGATCGAGCGCCCAACAGCTGCCTCCTCTTCCAGGGGGTGGGTGGGGATGTGGTTACACATGCATTCTTGGGTTATGAGACTGTGAACCTAAGGTTAGCAGTACTAAATCTGATACCCTAGGAATATAAGTGAGACCACTCTTACAGTGGTGAGAATGGTCTCCATGTAACCTTAATATGTGATTGATCAAGCTCTTACAAAAATACATATACACATTATACAGTGCATGTATGTATAAGTATCTATATATATATATATATATATATATGTGTGTGTGTGTTTTATATATACGTATATATATATATATATATATATACAGTACACATATGTATATATCTCGTACAGTGGCATCCCCCAGAATTAAATGCAATTTTCATAGCACTCTGCCAACTGCTGCAGTAGACCTCCTGAATAAACAATGTAATTTCAATGGTATTTAGTCCCCTTTATCATTCCGAAAAATGTGACACTGCCAGAATTAAGTGAATGTCACAGTTTTCTGCATGATAAAGGGGACTACATGCCATTATAATTACATAGCTTATTGAGTAGGTCTACTGCAGTATACTACGAGTGCTTTAAAAGTGCATTTCTTTCTGGGGGATGCCACTGCATATATTGTTTTTTAGTTGTTGTTTTTTTAAACATTACCAGAAAGTGCCTGTTTCCAGGGCAGCTGTGCATGACACTAACTCACTAACTTCACAGAATAAGAGTCAGTCAATCAATCAATCTTTATTTTTGAATGCCATTCCGGTAGATCATGGTGTTGCACAAATATAAAATGTCATAGAACAATTTTCAATCCACCCATACTCATAAAAAACACACACATATATATCTAAGTATAATATAACAATCACAACATTTTAAAAATTAGCAAAAGCAGAGTCAAACAAATATGATTTTAAAGCAGATTTAAAATCCTCCACGGACGGGCACTCTCTAATCCAGCAAGGTAGAGAATTCCACAGGGTTGGAGCTGCAGCATTAAAAAATCCAGCTCCTGAGGTTGTCAAATGAACCCTGGGAATCTCTAACAGTCCCTCGTTGGTGGAGCAGAGAGGGTGAAGGAGGTGGTAAGGGCACAAGAGATCTTGCAGATACTGCTGTCCCTGCCCATGTAGGGCTTTATTGGTCAGCAATCTGACCTTGAAGGTGATCCTCCACTGTGCTGGTAGCCAGTGTATTCCACGGAGCACAGGCAATATGGCAAAATATCAGTGAGCCAGTCAACAACCTAGCCGCCACATTCTGCACCAGCTGCAGTTGGCAAAGGTCCACTCCTGGTAGATCTAGGTATAGGGCACTGCAGTAATCAAGATGCAAGGACACAAGGCATGGACCGGGGTTATAAGATCCTCTGATGGGACCAGGTGTTTTATCTGGGTGATATTCCTTAGATGGTAAAAAGCAGTGTTGACAGTGGCATACACTTGAAATTTAGGTGTTAGCTCACTATCACACATAATGCCCAGATTCCACATCCGATCACAGGCCACTAGCCGGTTGTCTCCTAGCCATAGCCTGGATGGCTGCCTAGCCCATGACCCCTTCCCTTGATGGCCTAGGTCCACAACCAACACCTCAGTCTTATCCAAATTCAGACCAAGCTAGTGTGCACTCATCCAGTCCTGAATCTCAGAAAGGCAGTTGTTAAAACCAAGACAGTGTCATTTTGTCCAAGGACAAAGGACGTGTACAGTTGAGTGTCATCTGCATAACAGTGAAAACTTAACTTATACCACCTCATAATGTCTCCCAATGGCAGCATGTACACCGCAAATAACATGGGGGAAAGCATGGAGCCCTGCGGCACCCCACAAGGTAGGGGGAGAGGAGCTGAAAAAAACACACCAGACTACTCTCTGTGTCCTGCCCCTGAGGAATGAATGGAACCATCTGCGGACTGCACCAGACAGCCCACAGAGTAACCACAAGCACCCCAGCAACACCCCATGGTCCACAGTGTCAAACACTGCAGAGAGATTAAGGAGAACCAAGATGGAATAGCTCCTCTGATTTCTTGCTATCAGGAGATCATCAAGTACCCAAACCAATGTGGTTTTGCTACTATGCCTTTTCTAAACCCCAGCTGCAGAGGATCATAGATATTGTGGGTGGTCAGATGCTTCTCAAACTGTGATGAAACTACCTTCTCAATAACCTTGCCTACAAAGGGCAGGTTACAGACAGGTCTGTAGTTGCAAGACAGTCAGGGTCAAGAGAAGATTTTTTTCAAGAGGGGTGAACCACCGCCTCTTTCAAGGCATCTGGACATACCCCGGTTTCTAATAAACACCTAACTATCTCAGCCAGGACTGGTCCGATCACCTCCACACTCCACCAGGAGGTGTGTTGGACCATGGTTAAAACTACAGTAAATCACTCACAGACCCTGGATTATCTTCACAACATCCTCAATTGCCAACTGTCCAAGGTCTGACCAATAAACCAGGTGCTTGTAATCTCACACTGATCTCTGCTCTGCCCATTTGAGTGAGCTGTGCCGATCTCAGATCTGATGGTGGCAACCTTATACATGAAATATTTAGCAAATTCATCACATTTCTTCTTTAAAAAAGCTCCCCTGATTCTGGAGACAGTCTGTACAACACAGTCTGGCCACAATCTGGAAGAGCTGAGCCAGTCAATTTCGCGCAGCTGCACTCTCCCTGGACAGGAACTCTGCCTTCTCATGGAAGATCACAGATTGATAATCTTTATAATGCGACATCAATCTAAGTCCGTCATTATTCAAACCCGATTTTCCCCCAGCAGCGCTCCAGCCTTCCCACTCTCCTCAGCTCCCTCAATGTCCCATCAAACCAAGGGAGCCTTGGGCAAGGAGTGAGAGGTCAAACCGGGACAGGAACTATGGAATCCAGAGCAATCTCCACCACCTTTATTATAAGCCAGCAGAAGACTCTCTGGGTCCCTGCTAACATTTGCACTCCCCGATAGATCCAGTACTGCCATAAGACCATCAGGGGTCAACCCCCATAAAGAGTGGTACCAAACCATCTCCAAAGGGGCAAGTCTGCAAGGCGGTGCCATTAAACTGAACCCTTTTTGGACATTTGGGGACCAACAGGGTTATTGCTATGTACAGTAAGTGTGCTGACGGGAGGGTGCTGTGTAAACTTTTTATGGTTGTTTTACAGCATTTTATTGTTCATTTTTAAATGTGAGCCCTATGCTGTTTAAAAGCAATCTTGCAGCTTAAGTCCAAGCCCTGTGCTGCTTAGCTACAGTTTGACAGCTTCTAAATATGAGCCCTGCACTGTTTTAGGCCAGTTTTACAGCTCAGTTTGAATTCTAAGCCTTGCACTGCCTCAGAGTAATTTTGCAACACACTTTTTAATCTCAGCTGTGCCCTGTTGCCACCTAATTGCAATCTTATCATTCAAGCCTGGTTTGTTTAACTTCTATTTTAAGCCTAGTACTGCGCACCTACCACGGTTAGAAACAGACTCCAGGTTTCTTAGCTATTTGTATTATTCAAACCTAGTATTAGTCGTACTTCTGGGATGCAAACAGTCTCCTGGCACTCTAAGAATATTTGTTCCTTAATTCTCCTAAGGTGTATAACAGCCCTGACTGTGTCTGCTTCTCCCCAGGCTCATAGCAGAACCCTTTTGCGCTAGATTTAACTCACATTTAATTTAGGCACCAATTCCAGTTGTGTCTGCTGGGTGGTAGAGTCCTCCACATCCCCCCCACTGTCCTTCTCCACCCTTAGTGTAATACTGTGTCTCCTACCTCACTAATCCTCAACCCGTCCTTAAGCATCCTGCTGTGCCATTGTGCTTGTGATTATTTGTAACCGTCACCTCTTCCTCTCCTCAGGTGCTGCCACAGCAGGTCATCCTCAACTAAGTGACCAGCTGGAGAAAGCTGCTGGATGCTTTTCAAGCCACTGCACCATGAAGAGCTTTCCCCACCAACTTCACCCCAGGTACTTCATTCTTCCTCAGATCTGATTCCAGGGAAGTGATTAGCCACCAAAGGAAGAAGTCAATTGACTACTCCAGGAGCAGCGAAGCTCCATTTGGCTGGCTGATCTGCTTCTAGCTAGGCTGATTTTTTTACCCTCCCCTCCACCCCCAGCCAAGGCCTCCTTTAAATACATTCAGACCACTCCCACTGTCCTGTACATCCATGTTGATTGACTGCACCTCTTCTGATCTGTGTGTAAGACAGCCTCTTGTTTGGGCAAAAACATTGTTGACTCTGTGGAAAATATTTATACTACCATCTTCTGGTCTTCATTGCAAGATTATCTTAATCAGTTCTGCTTTAGATCTAATCTGAGATCCCTTGCTGCTGCCACCCACTTTCTGAACGCTGGAAGCTTGCAGACCAGTAGTGAATTTTGAGTGCATACAGCATAATGAGGGTCTTTTACTTCCTTGCTTGTTTCTATCTCATACTGTTCTGCACTCTGGATTCCGGTGTTAGTCTGCACCAGTCTCCCTGCAGCATGGACAATCGCAGCTCTACCATGGATTGTCTGGTTTCCTTTGGCACTACAGATTTTCACATACTGGCTTTTATGTTAACCTAATTTAGATCCTCCTTTCCAACTCCCATGACAAATTGCTACTTCCTCCGCGGGGGTAACAAAGTGTAGGATCCCGCTCACCTCTGCATTGATCAACCAGCACGCCTTTCTTTTTATAGCCAGGGTTCTTTTTTCCCGTTGCTTGGCCCCCTAGGTTTGTAGCCCAGGGACCTCCCGAAGCTATGTTATAGCAACCCTAAGTGAGTTTCACCTAAAGCTCACAGACTTCTTCTTGAAGCTATCAAGAAAATATGGCTGCTCTTATTTCTATGTTCTGGTAATGTAGAAATCAACCCTAGTCCTCCTGCAGCAATCTCTTCACCTGCCGACCTAGCCAGAATCAAAGGATTGAGCTTTATGCATATTAAATTGTGTAAGCTACTAAAAAAGTTTGCCTCTATTGAAGTACTGACTTCCCATACAATGCCTGATATACTTTTGGTCACTGAGACTTGGCTTAGACCCGGTACCCTAGATAGTGAGGTGAATATCCCATCTTATACCCTGTTCAGAACTGATAGGCTCAACAGAAGAGGAGGAGGAGTTGCCATCTATATTAAGGAGAAATTGTTTGCATTGGTCATAGACTCATTCTCACTCCCAAAAGAATTTAAGAGCCTAACTCTCAATGACATGCTATCTTCCTCTGTCTCAATATGCATCATTGGATGCTATAAACCTCCCATCTTCAGAGCTACAATTTCTGGACCATATAACTAATACAATGGGATCCCTTCGATCAGAGATTATTATACTGGGGTACCTCAATATAGACTAGTACTCCAATAGTTCTCTACCCCTAAAGACTATTTGCGACTCCTTTGGTCTTTCCCAACTCATTTCTGAAGCAATATGTCCAAATAAAAAAGTGCCCTAAAAATAGTACACTTCTAGATTTCATTTTAGTAAGCAAACTCCATATGTTTTCACATGCAGGAGTATTCTTCTTGGATTTCAGTGACCACTGTATTATAGCAGGTGTAAGATCTGCCCCAAAACTACCATCCCTTTCCAAGTTTTCACTCAAGAGTAAGCAGCATAATTTTGACATCTACGCATTCCTCTCTGACTTACGAGATTCCTTGAGATGGCAGGATTTTTACTTCTCCAACTCAGTGCCTACGGCCTATGATCTCTTCCAGGAAATTGTATTGGGGCTCTGGATAAACATGTGCCATTGGTCCGTTCTAAAAAAATAAATCATGTCCTTGGTTTACGGCCCAATTAAAGGCCTTCCTGTTGCACAGAGACTGGCTTTGAGAAAAAGCTCAGAAATCAAAACTTCCTGATGACTGGACATCTTTCAGGAAGGCTAGAAACCTCTGTACTAATCTGATTAGGGAGGCTAAGGGTAGCTATTTTCGCAAGGAGCTGGACGCTTCCACCAGGAGCTTGACAAGCTTCTTGAAAACCATCAAGGATGTGCAAGGGCACTCTGCTATGAGCAACTACCCACAAAAATTGCCATTAGCACAACATCAGTGTTGGATAAATCCACTATCCTTGATGCTTTTAATAACCATTTTTCTACTGCAGGTCTCACTTTCGATGCCTCCCCTGCCAATAATCTCCACTCTAGTCTTGGAGCACCAGACTTACCAGATTCAGTCACAAGTGTGGCCTTCTTCCTCCAGCCTATCACCATGAGAGAAGTTGAGGATATCCTCCCACAATTGGATACTAGAAAGAGTGCAAGGACAGACCAATTGGACCCAGTCTTCCTGAAGCTTAGCATTCATGGCCTGGCTGTGCCCATAATGCACATTTTTAACCTCTCCCTTTCACAGGGCAATATCCCCCCCCCCATATGGAAAGCGGCTCACGTAATCCCTCTTTTTAAATCTGGAGACCCCAGTGACCAGAATAATTATAGACTAATCTCCCTACTTCTCACCCTTTCCAAACTGTTGGAAAAAATAGTGAGTGTGCAGCTCAGGAACTACCTAGAAAGCGGAAACCTACCCAGTCTTTATCAGTCCAGTTTTAGGCCTCATCACAGTACTATTTCAGCCCTTGCAGAGGTCACTAATGACTGTCAGTGTGGCTTGGATTCGGAGAACTTCATTTGCTCAGCATTTCTAGACTTAAGCAAGGCATTTGATATGGTTGACAATGAGTTGCTCCTTGTCTCACTCAGATATATCGTTCTCAAACTAACTGACAGGGTGACAGCAACAGGTCAAGGTTGAAGGGGGAATTCTCATATCTGAAACCTCTACTGAGGGGCATACTGCAAGGATGTATACTGGTTCCATTGCTTTTTGCAATTTACACTAACAGTATTGATGCTAATATCAAATTTGCTAACATCCACCAATTTGCCGATGAGTTGGTACTTTATATTGGAAGAAGCTCTCCGGAAGCAGCTTGTAAGGATCTACAATGGTAATTTAATCTTCTACAACATCAACCACTACACTAGAAACTGCTCCTGAACACTAAAAACACAAAGGCGATGCTTTTTTATCCCTTTGCATATGTCAGTTACCCCACAACTCAAGGTAATATTCCACAGATCCACACTCTTTTTGGTGAATTGCTGAAATATGTTGTTAAATTCAGATACCTGGGAATGTGGATTGACCAACAGCTTTCCTTTTGTGATCACATTGAGGATCTCTTAAAGAAGCTAGGCAGAGGCTTGGTCTCTTCCATGGTATCAAAAACGTTCTAACACCGGATGCCAGGAAGAGACTGGTCCGAACCACATTCCTTACCTTATTGGACTTTGCAGATTTCATTTACAGCCAAGGCCCCGTGTCTGCCCTGTCTAAATTAGACACACTCTACCATCAGGCCTTGAAGTTCATAACTAATCTCCCATACTCCACACATCACTGCTCCCTTTACTTACAATAGGTCGGTCATCCCTTAACTACACAAGACAGAGGATTGCCGCTCTCTGGACATTTAGGGCCATCACAGAGATGCTGCCTCAATACATCTCGGATTGTCTTCCTCCAAGTGAGATAGGTAAATATGCCTTAAGGAGTTCCTCCATTATCTCCTTGCAGCACCAAAGTTCAAGTCACACTTCAGTAGGTTGCCATATCTCACACTTTACCCTCTATCTGGGACAACTTGCAAAATACCCTGAAGTTGGCTTACCCAATCAAACTATCAGCATTCAAAGCACTTTATTCTCACTCTGTCAAAGAATCCTGTAACTGCTTCCACTAATGGTACCTTCCCCTAGCCTCAGCTCCATTTGCTCCGTTGCATCCCTTTACTGGTACTTCATTCCCACTGCTCTTAGGCAATGTTGCAGCCTATAAGAACCTATCTGTCTGCTTCTTCTTTCCTGACCCTGTGGGTTTTTTTTTTCCTTATCATTAGCTCCTTTTCCATCTCACCCTGGCTCCCATCTCCATTCCTTGCTTACCCACCCTTGACACCATCATGGTGTTTTGCTTTGTACTCTCTAACTGTTGCCACCCTCACCCCTTCTGCCACTATATGCCCTTGTGTGCATGTACCATGTACCTCTCCTTACTCACTCTCTTGTGCCCCCCCCATGCCCCAACAGGTTCCCTCAATCAATAATTATGTATGGGGGGGGCTGTTGAGCCTGAGCTGACAGGAAGCAGTCTTTCTTAACTCCATCAGAATAGCTCTAAAATGGTAATATTTCAGGGTTTTAGAGAACTTTTTGGGAAAAACAAATATCACAGACTGAAAGAAGGACCCCAAAAATATAACATGGGTAACCCCAAGAAAGACAAAGGTGGAGGAACCAGCACTAAATCAACATCGGGGCGAACTTCGACAAAGGAGCATACAGTACCTCAATGCGAGCCCAAGGAGACAATGTCATGGATTGGAATTAAGCTACAAAGAATAATCACATCAGTGTCTGATCTGAATGTAAAAATGGACACATTTGCTGCCAGAGTTACTGAGGTGGAGAAATCGGTGGAGGGAATGCAGCTCGAGGTCGGTGATGTGAAACAGCAGGTGGAGTCATCAATGGCAGCAAACACTATCTTAATAAAGGAGAATCAGCATATGAGGATCAGGCTCGAGACCTTGGAAAACCAGGTATGATCAGCGCACGTTAGAATTCTGGGCCAGCCCGAGGGGATAGAGGGGGACCATCCTCTTACGGTTCTGTGGGAGTGGCTGGATTCAAAGTTAATGCCAGAGGGTCAGAGCTTAAATATCACATACCAAAAAGCTTACCGGATCACCCCAAGAGGTTACCGAGGAGAATTGGAAAATCCTAGGACTATGCTATTGGTCACAGACGGCGTCGGCTCAAGAGATCAAATAATTAAACTCGCCAGGCAAATAATTCCTCGTGCTTAGGACGATCGAAACATCTATTTTTTCCCGACTTGAGCTATGCTACATGCCTTAGAAGGAAGAAATTTGACGGGGTCAGGAAAATATTGCGAGATGCCTCGATTATCCATACGATAGTGTTCCCAGCAAGGCTGTGCATTGTACATGGCGGCAAAGTGTGGGCTTTTTCTAATCCCACTGAAGCAGAGAAATGGGCTTCCCATTTTGCTACTCACTGCCTGAAACGAAGGGAAGAGGGGGACACTGACACTGAGACTGAAGGCTGAAACTGTGGAACTCTAATCAATCTGGCCTGTCTCTTCTCTGTTGTTTTTAAAGTTTTACCCCATAGTGTCAGGAAAATGAATATTATATTTGGGTTCAGTAGATGGTGCAGTTTCCCTAAAAACAGAAATATGACTGGGGATTTATTAAAGAGGGGACAGCAACTTCATGGGGTGAAACTAACAGCTTATTATTTAAACGAAAGGTCTTTGATCTAAAATGTTAACTGAGGGGAGATGGGGTTATTACCATGTAAAATAGTTTAAAATATTAGGACCTTCATTTTGGTCTTATATATTGCTCATTCTGATGGATAATAATATGTTTTAAGTTACTAGTACAAATGCTTAGATTTTGCTGTCCTGGGCAAATACCCAGAGTTTATTTTGAACTTTTAGGTTTTAAAGTATGACACCAAATACCCTCTGGTAGGGTCTGGATTTTCGGGACTTTCATGAACTTAAGCTATAGAGGAAAAGTCATACTGCTCTCGGGCTACTAATGCAGTTTTAAATTTAGTTTGTTATCTTTTTGAGGTGTTTAGTTATCCCTCCAAGTGGTATCTCTATATCTAGAATTCATATAATAACTTGTGTATTAAGGGGAAAGATGTGTTCCCCAGAAGGAAATGTATTTAATGTATATGGTCTGTTCTGGTTATGATTGTCAATGTGTATGCACATTAATAAAATAAAAAAAATAAGTTAAAAAAAAAAAATTATGTTCAAGGATGCATCAAATACACACTGGCCCAGATATTCAAACTGTGCCCAAAATGTGCGCAACAGCAGGAGCAAGCACAAGTTAATTGAGCATATGCGCAACAGACGCGATATTCAAACATGGAGCAAAACAAATTGCGCAAGCAGCCAACATCTGAATATCGCACAAACTGCGCCATAGCGCAACCAGGAAGGGGAAGCTGAGCAGAAAGGTTGCGCCATAGCGCAAAAAGGCTAGCCCAGCTGAGCAGTCCAGAGGTGCCATAGTGTAAGCAGAGCCCCCCCAACCCCAACAGAGCAATGGAACTGCACAACCAGGGAGGCAGGCTGGGGCCCACCGCCAGCCATGCCATACATGGGCACAGGAACACACTGCAGAACCAACAAGACACCCACAAACCCCAAGCACAGCATCACTGGGGGAGGGATGGATGATCCACTGGCCCATGGGGACAAGCCAACAAAGCACAGTGAGGGCCATGACGCCCAGCACACCACTGTCAGGCTGAGACTGCACACACAGGGGTTGACAACCACAGTGCACATCAGCCCCCCGTCTGCACAGCACACCCTGCACCGTGACCCCAAGACACCACCCATGTGCAGTGACTGTCACTGCAGGAAACACCATGCATCCCCGCACACGTCAACCCCATGTAGCATAGAACCATACAAGCCAGACCCACCCTGTGCACCCAGCAGTGGGCGGCAGCAGATGGCAAGACCGACAGAAAGGCACTGCCACACTGGAGACACCTCCCATGCACACACACACACACACACACACGCACACACACACACACCCAGTACCATACCACCCCAGATGGCATGCACACCACTGCAACTGAGCAACCATAGCCAGCTGCAAATCAGAGACCACCACAGTATTCATAACAAAATTTATATATAATTCAAAAAATAGAAAGTAGAAAACAAGAACAATAACAAAACTATGTACAGATATACAAGAGGGGGTGGGGGTACAAGGTAGGGGTGGGCAAGGGTGAGGTGAACAACTGGGAGAGGGAAGGCAGGGTGGGAGGGATGGGTGAAGTGGGAAGGGGAAGCCTGTCTATGGCCTAGCAGGCTGGTCTGCTGCTTCCTGGTCTTGTTTGGCTGTGCCGTCGCCGGAGCCCACGGTGCTGGATGTCCTGGAGGATATCATGGTTCACAACGGACACCCTGGTCAGCTGGCGGAGGGCACACTCAATCCTGCATAGGACGATGAGGCCTAGGAAAAGGGAACACAGTCAATGGCTGTGACTGTCCACAACCCCTGAACACCACCCAACCTGCAAGGCAAATAGCGCAGTGTCCCGCACCTGTGATGGTATGCACCCACCCACAGTGACCATGCACATGACATGTCCAACCAGGCGGCACCAGCTATGTGCACCACTGCACACACACACACTGCACATGTCCATCACAGCACAAACAAGGCTGTCAAGTGACGTGGCAATGTGGTGGGATGCCAGTTCCACAGCCATGTGCCCAGTGCATGCATGGACCACCAGTGGCCACACACAGGCGTGCAGTGACACTGGACAGTGATGACTGTCCCTGCCTGCGTGCATGGTTGTGTTGTCCATGGCTGATGGTCATGCCCACCCCCTCCAGCATGCAATAGCATCCATGATGTAATGACACTCACACTCCTCAAGCAGCTGTGGCTGCTGCTGCTGCTGCTGCTGCTGCCGCTGTGGTCCACCCCTCACAACACCTCCATCCGCCACCTGGGCTCTGCCACGGCCCTCCTCATCCCGTGCCCTCATCCTCTCTGCCAGGCCTGTGGATGACAAATGTTGAGAAAAACATCAGTGTGACTCCAAAGCAGACCGCCCCCTGCCCCAGTGAGTGTGCCTGCCCACACAGCCAGACCCATGCATCTCACACCTGCACACACTGACACAGCCCACCATGGCAGAGCCATCCCCCATGCACTGCCACCAAAACACAGTCACACCCCTACGGAGGATACAGGTGCATAGATGGTACACCCACCAGGCCTAGGCACAACGCCCCTCCTGGCACATGACCGCAGACGTGCCAGTAGCTCCAGCTCCCTCCATTGCAGGTCCCCATACCGGTGCCTGCACTGTTCGGCCGTTCTCCTGCGACCAGTGGCCGCCTCCAGGTCAGTGGCCACCTCTTCCCAGACCTGGGTCCTGGCCCTGTCCAGTGGCACCTCCCCAAAGAGTGGGCCATAGTGTGGCTCCACAGTGGCCACAAGGTTTGCCAGCTCAAGGGCATCCCACTGAGGGGCTCTCCGGCGTGCCATCTCTAATGCGATAGTAGGCAATATGGTGCTCCGCAGCATGGCAACCCCACATGGAAGTGCTGTGCAGTACATCGCCACCATTCCCTATCACGCTGTCGGTACAGCGCTGCCATTCCCTATTGCGCTGTCACCGAACAGCGTGATAGAGCCGTACACATGCCAGACGTATAGCGCCAGGGGGCAAAGGTCGGGCACAAGGTCAGGGGTGGAGTGGCGAAGGCCACGCACAGCACCATCAGACGCCTACACGCCCCATGCCGAATGGTCACCGCGTGCCAGTGCCACAGTGGACTATCGGTGCAGTTGTACCACAGCGCCATTTGGTTCCCAGCGCGCAGAGCCACTGGCACAATGGTGGCCATGTCCTGAATTGCTGATCGCGCACAGCACGTCATCAGCATGGCAGATGCCTCGTAAGCCACCTGGGCATGCACAATGTGGTGTACTACACAGTCACGAAATGCGCCATTGGCTCAGCCGATCAATCAGAGTTACAAGTTCAACTGTGCGATATTCAGCAGACATGCAAATCATCTGATCAGCCATTCAAAGGCGCAGTGGCGCGATTTGCATCTCATTACAGTTGCGCCACTCTAATCTGCATGCATTGCGCTATATATGTGCGACATTGGGCTGCGCTGGCCAGATTCGGTTACTGCAGGTGAGAGGTGGGTTGCATGCTGTGTGATGTTCTGGACAATGGTCATGGGATAACGCTGTAGACTGCACAGTGACAGGTGTCCACTTCCACCCATACAGATCACCATGACCGAGCAGAGCCAAGGTGAGGGTGAGGATGGTGGGCGGAGGAGGAAGCCCAACTTCACCACGGCGGAGACAGAGGCCCTCTACCAGGCCTACCTGGAGGAGGAGGCACTACTGAGTGGACGGTGGGGCACCCCTCAGACCTGTGCGGCTGCATGGAAGGGGGTAGCTCGGGCAGTGAACCTGCACGGAAGCCACCAGCGCTCCGTGCAGGAATGCAAAAAGAAGATGAGGACAGACCGCAGGAGGGTGAAGGAGAAGGTGGCAGCCCTCAGGGCGGCACGTGCTGGCACAGGCGGGGGCCAGCCAGCGGTGGTGGAGCTGACCCCGGCTGAGGACTGACTGGCTGCATCAATGCAGCACAGTGCTATTGAGGGTGTACCAGGAGGTGGATTCCAGACAGGTGGAAGCCCATCACTGCACGGTATGACATGGTGGTGGTGTTGGGGGGGGAGGTTGTTCACATGCACTCACATGTCCTCTCTTTCTGTTACAGATCCTGTTCATCTTCAGGGGATGGTGGTGGTGGGTCCAGGCAGTGAGGAAGACCTGCTGGACATGGAGGAGGGTCCATCCACCTCTGTCACCAGCCAGCATGCACTGCACCAGCATGCACGCTGGGCTGCCAACTCTGGTGTTGGTGAGTCGGGTGTGGAGAGTGCACAGCCTGTGTCTCAGCAGTCTGGCATGCAAGCATGCCAGCACGCTGTGACTGTGGCTATAGCACGTACCTGCACCATTGATGATGCAAGGACTGCAATGGGTAGTGACATGTGTGTGTCCCATGACGGACACACAGCAGGCCAGCACATGCCCTGGGCCTACCTGGTTCCAACGTGTGTACCAGCATGTCGGCACAGTCCCAGGCTGTGCCTGTCAGCACCGGTGGGGCAGCACCAGTGGCTGTGCAGGTGTCTGGCACTGTTGCGGCCACAGCAGTGGAACGAGTGGTCCCTGGGGCACAGCGGTTGGAGGGGCAGCAGCAGCAGTCACCCACCAGGTCTGGGGGTACAGTGTCCAGCGGTGGCACATGCCCGCCGCCCTCTGATATGCCCATTCCTGGTCCTGGTGAACAGCGCCCACCCTCAAGGGGTGTTGAGCATCAGGACCTTCCATACCCTGGGGACAGGATGCCGTTGTGGCAGAGTACCCATTGGAAGAGCACACCCGCCTGCTGCGGAATCAGTACAGCAGCAAAGGTGGGTTGCAACGTCTGTGGAGGCACTGTGTGTGGCTGTGGAGCGGCACAGCAGGGACTGTGCTCTGGACCGTGCAGAGATGGTCCATACGCGGATGGATGTGACCGCTGCCATTGACAGGCTGACCCAGGCATTGGTCGCTGTCGTGGCTGCATTGGGCACACAAGCAGGCGCTCCTGTACCACGTACCCCACACAGTACGCTCTCCACTCCCCATTCCCTGCGTCGTGCGACACCAAGCCTGTTGATGCCAGGTTCTGCTGTGGGCATCCCAAGCACCCCTGGTGCAGGTATGTTTGGCATCCTACAGACCCCACTGCGGACAAGGTCGCGATCGCACAGTGGGACCCCTGGTGGTCCATCAGTGCCACCCTATGTGGCCCCTGCTCAGTCTGCCAGTGCTGTTGGGTCACGGCGGGGCCACCCATGCATCCGCAGTGGCCATGGAATGGTGCAACCTGACTGACCTGTCTCCCAGTGCGGGCCCTGTCTGGTGCTGCCCTGTGTGCACTGTGTGTCATGGTGGGCAGTGCACTGGTGGGTGCCCTGCCCATCACACCGACATACGGACCACCTGCACACCATCCTGACTGCTGTCCACAGGTGCGTGTGCATGATGATGCCTGCATTGTACTGTACACCAAGGTGCAAGGGTGCCCAGCATCTGACACACGTACTTGGACAGTACAGGTGGTGGGTGTGGTCTGTGGATCTGTGTGTTTGCCATGTCTGTTCCTGCTCTGCTGTGCACCTGTCCATGTACTCTTTGTGCCTGGTGTGTGTGTGTGTCTGTGTGTGTGTCTGTCCATATGACTGTTCGCCCCTCCCTGATGGTGTGTTTGTGTGCCTGGTCCCCTCCACTCCCCTTGCCGTCATGCACCCCGGTGTGTTACTCTGTGTGCCTGTGGGTTGCGCCAGGACAGTGTTGTTTGCACATGGCCCCTTGACTTACCTGTGTTGTGCATAATGCTCCTGCGTGATGGTGTCCCGGTGCAGCTGGGCCTGCCAGATCAGTCGGGGGTCCCGCCGTCCAAGGGGGGGCTGCTCATCACCATCAACACCAGCACCGCCAGCGTCCCCATCGCTGTCCCCCTCTTCAACCTGTATGGCTAGCCTACAGTCATTGGCTATGTTGTGCAGGATACAACAGGCCAGGAATATCCCACAGGCCTTTGTGGAGCTGTACTGTAGGGCACCACCGGAGGTGTCTAGGCATCGGAAGCGTGCTTTGAGCATCCCAAACACCCGCTCAATGATGTTGCGTGTGGTGGCATGTGCCTCATTATAGCGTTGCTGCGATGAGGTCATGGGGCGCCAGTACGGTGTGAGCAGCCAGGGATGGAGTGGGTATCCGCTGTCACCTGTGTGGAGATAGTGGAGATCAGTATCATGTTCAGGTCCATATTGCCCATATCCCTGTGTGCCACTACCATGGCACCTGTGGCATTCCCACCCTTGCCCCGAGTTTGCATTTCCTACATGCGTACTCACCCACTAGATGGCCTGTGGGGATGTCCCCACTCTTGAATCGATGGCACAGTGCGGACTGATGCCATATGAAGGCATCATGTGCTCCGCCAGGGTGTGGCCATGCAGACATTGATTATCGCCAGTGGCATCACACACCACCTGGCAGTTGACACTGGAGAAGCCCTTTCTGTTCCTATATGCGGCCCCACTGGGGCCAGGTGGCGTGCGAATGGCCACATGGGTGCAGTCTATGGCCCCTAGCACGCCAGGCATATGTGCTACCCTGTGGAATGCCTGCATGTTTGCTGTACGCTCTGCCACGGTGCTGGGGAAATGGATGTGCTCCACAGCATGTGGCAGCAGTGCGCTGAGTAATTGGGTGAGGATGCATGATGTGGCTGACTGTGTGATGCCTGTGGTGTCCCCTGTTGGCCTCTGGAAGGTGCCCATGGCGAGCAGGCACATGCAGGCTGTCACCTTGGTCTCCACTGACAGAGCATGACTCCGTCGTGAGGGTGCCTGCATCACATCACTGCACAGCTCACAGAGCCGCCTCAGTATTGCCCTGTTCAGGCAGTACCGGCCCACGATCTCTACATCTTTGTACAGCTCAAAGCTGATGTGGGCACGGTACTGCCTGTTGGGGGCATACTGCCGACGGGCCCGTCCACGGCCACGTCCCCCTGAACCCTGCATTCTCACCCCCCCTCATTACAGCTTCCATGTGGAAGCTGGCACTGTCCATCTCCCTGGCTTGTGACCCCCGCTGATGTTGCTCTGTTACTCCCGCTGTCCTGACTGCTACTTCCACTGCACCGGGCATCCCCGCTGGCCTCTGCAGCCTATGGCCCACACTGCTTCCCTTGCCTGCCCTGGCCTGTCACTGTCTGTCTTTCTCTCTCTCTCTTCCCCACTTGGCATCCCTGTAGCGTTCTTGCGCCTCTTCCTTGAGCCTTTTTATTTTGGCTCATTTCCGCTGGGGCGCAACTTCCGGCTGTTCCGCTGTTGCGCATTGCGCAAGTCTTTGGATATCGCATTGCGCTCTTTATGCATGGATCCACCCCCTTCGGTTGCGCATGCCTTCATTTGCATTGCGCTGTTGCTTAGCATGTTTTCAGTGGCGCAACTGCCTCCTGCTGAATATCGCAGAATGGCGCAATTTTGGACTTGCGCATGGCGCAACCCTTTGGAATATCCGGCCCACTGTAACTACAGTTGTATACGTGTAACCTGTATATACTGTTCTGCAATTGCTACCTTTTAGTTGTATACCCTTCATGGTCTTGCTTAATGGCTCTTTTTAATACTCTATTTTGTGTGTATTATAAACTCCCTGGCCCAGATATTAGAAAGGGTTATGCATGGCACAACAGTGATGTGCCATGCGCAACCCACTGATGCGTCCCGGTGCGATATTCAGGAGGGAAAAGTGCGCGGTAAAAATCCCGATGCACCAGAGTGCATCAGTAATGTATGCAGGCACAGGTGGGGGGGGGCATGCCCATGCACACCCTGCACAGCCCGATATTCAGCCTGGGATGTGCAGAGCCATGCATGCGCAACCCCTACCTGCGCCACCACAAAGCTGATCAAAAAAAAAAGGGACAACTGATGGACACCCACAGGTGAGCTGCTGCATTGCGGGGCGCAACATGACAGCTGCCACCCGAGCTCCGGCTGCACCTGCCGGCACCCACCCATGCCCCATCATGGGCACTTGTAAAAAAAAAAAAAAAAAAAAAAATAAGAAATCTGTCCAATATCCCTGGTGGTCCAGTGGACCGCTGTCTGCCCGATCACGGGCATTTGTAAAAAAATAAGAAATCTGTCCACTATCCCTGGTGGTCAGTGGACCCCCACCCACCCGCCCACTGAATTCACGCCGCTCCCCGGTCAGCAGTGGGTGACAGCACCCACCTGCCGCCCGCCGACTGACACCGTCAGTGGGCTGTTAAGCCATTGTTCCAGCGTGAGCCAATGGGCATGCACCATACCATACTACACATTCCAGATGTGAATGGGATCCCATTCACATATTTAGGAATGTGTCTGATAGCTGCATGCCATTGTCTCACACTGTGGACCAATGGACAGCTTCACCGACGGTGTCGGTCGGCAGGGCAGCAGGTGGGAGGTGTGCCACCACGCTGACCAGGGAGCGGGCGTGGATTCCAGTGGGCGGTGGGGTGGTGGGGTCTACTGGACCACCAGGGATATTGGGGATATAATTTTATTGCTTAGCCCATGATCGGGCGGGCAGGTCCACTGGACCACCAGGGATATTGGGGATATAATTTTATTACTTAGCCCACGATCAGGCTGGCAGGTCCACTGGACCACCAGGGATATTGGGGATATCATTTTATTACTTAGCCCACGATTGGGCGGGCAGGTCCACAGGACCACCAGGGATATTGGGGATATAATTATTTTACTGAGCCTGCGATCGGGTGGGCAGATCCACTGGACAGCCAGGGAGACTGGGGACATAATTATTTTACTGAGCCCGCAATCGGGCAGACAGTGGTCCACTGGACCACCAGGGAGTTATGCTTTTCCTCTTTTTTACTGCAGCCCACTATCGGGCTGTGGAGCACGTTGCCAGCTGCAGGGGGCATCGGTCCCCGATGGCTGCTGCCTGGCAGGGTGCCAGGCGCAAGTTGTCAGAGATTGGCGCACCTGCATACAAATGGGGCCATAATGACATGCAAATGGCCCCATTTGCACCTTGCATACATTATGGCCCCATTTGCATGTCAAGTTTTGAATATCGCTGTTGCTGTGCATAGCACAATGGAACTTGCGCTAGCGCATCCTCATGCTCCACTCTGGCCACTTGCGCTGGCACAGTGCCACTGTGCCACTGTGCCATGCACACTGCGGGTGACCAGGGTGCGATATTCAACAATGCTGTGCCATGTCGCAGCTTCACTGAATATTGCCCAGTCCACATCCCTGCGCAGCCAAGTTGCACAGTGCCCAAGCTTGCGCCACAGCCTGGCGCAGTTTGAATATCTGGGCCCCTATGTATAATTACTGCTCATTGTAAATAGTATATAAGTGTGAATTCATTTTGTATATGTTGTTTACCCAATTATGGTGTAACTGCATATTCTTTTATATGTATTGTTAACCTCTCCTTTCCAGGTCCATCTTGAAAATGAGCTTGCTCAATGATGTTCACCTGGTTCAATAAAGATTTTGATTGATTGATTGATAGTGTGGTGCTCAGACCACAAGACAGGTTCCACCACCACATCAGAGATCTCCATCCCCAGCAGAAACACTAGATCCAATTAATGACCTTGTATGTGGGTTGCAGAGGTAATCACCTGTGTGAAGTCCAACAAAATCATTAGTTGTAGGAAGTTAGAACCAAAAGGCCAGAGTTCATCATCAACCCAGGCATTGAAGTCCCCCCGCACCAGTCACCTGGAGGACTCTAACACCATTTTGATGTTGAAGTCTGCAACTTCCTGAAAGAAATCCTTCTTGCCTCTGGGTGGACGGTAGATGAGAAGTATCCTACAGCCCACACCTGCACCCATGATACATTCAAAGGATCTAGTGATTTCAGCTGGCATATCCACAAGGCCCAGTTCCATCTCAAAACAGATGGCTACCCCCCAACCCCACCCCTACGATCCAACCTCGGGCAAAATATCACAGAGTACCCAACTGGAATTGCTGACTCCAAAATGGGATCAGCAGTCTCATCCAGCCAGGTCTCCATGATGCAAGCCAGGTCAGATGATGCAACAAGACTGTCCGTTACTGCTGTCTTGTTTCCAATCAACCTGGCATTGCATAACACTACCTGGGTTGGATGGATAGTCAACACTGGCCGTGCTGTCTGACTACATAAAAGTGGAACCCTTGGGTATTGGCACCAGACTGGGAGGTCCCCTTTCCTCGGACCATTTCGTCCACCTTGCTCCATTCCCCTACCAAGCTGTCACCCCATTGCCCCCTTGCTATACCCAGAGCACAACAACACTCATAGCCCTCTGCTGACAGCAGGGGGTTATTAATGGAGTGGAGAGCACGAAGCTTGGCAGGGAAGCAGTGCCCACCAGCAGAAGCTTTCTGCCAACACATCCTGCTATACACACTAATCAGCAGCTGTCATATAAAACCAAACATTCAAACATCGCCACATGCTTTCTTTCAATCTTCCACATGCCCAAAACAATTTAATCCTCCAAAGTAATACCTAACCAACCAATCACTGTCTCTCTCTCTCACCTCTTCACTCAGTCACTCGCTCCCTTCAAAACTTAGCCAATTCCAAACAAAAATACTCAGTTAATTATCCTAATTGCAGTACAGTATCAAAAAAGCAGCAGTTGCACAGTTTTTAAACCCCCCCAACAAACTATATCCATTCATTAATATCCAGTATGAGTATAATGTCCGACACCTTCACAGTTCAGTTCTCCCAGCTAATAGAAACAAAAATTTATTATAACTTCTCAATAGTGTGTAATGGATGGGGAGAGTATGACAGGGTAGAATATTACCCTGTCTCATTTGTTACAGAGATAGTGTTTATATGCAAGGATCTTTCCTTTTCTGCCTTATCTGTCTGGTTCGCAACCAAATTTTCTCTGTGAGTCCTTGGACTTGATCAATCTGAGCAGTCTCACTGTTCTTTTTCTCTCTCTCTCTGTCAGTTTTCTCTTGCAGTGTTTTTCCTCTCTTTTATGCCTATATCAGCAAATATTAAAATATGTGCAAATCAGTGTATGGAATAAAACTGATACTGTGATCCCTTTTGTTTGAAAAATATATTGCACTGCTGTTGAAATGTATATAGTTATATTTTGACATAACTAAAAAAGGTATGGAAAACTTTAGCGGTTGTATTTTAGGCCTTTTTGCAAGAGCTGTTTGAGGGGGCCTCAGCAAGCACATTGTGTTCCTGCCTTGCACCTGCCTAAAATATGAGAACAGAGCAGTGTGGAAGAAACAGGATGTTTCCTAAGAATGGGGGTTGAAATTACTTATAAAAGAGAGCTAAGCTGCAGTTTAAAGAGTTTGGAAGAACAAGGGACACAGCGATTACAAGAAAGATTTTATTTGGCCTCTATACTTATCCTGAACAAGTTTATTTTTGTTTCTGTTACTGCTACTGTAAATAATGTTTTGGTGAATTCTACAGCTGCTCCTGGTTTTTCTCTATGCTTCCAGGCCTATGCCTCAATGACAGGGAGTTCTCACCACCCCCCTTTCCCAATTAAAAAAAACAAATAATGGAGCACTTTCACTGCTACACCATCCAGAGGCCACAAGAGACACAAGCATTTCTGATGCACAGAGGAAAGGAATTCTCCGATTGGTTGAGAGTGTGCGCTCTAGTAATATTAATTTCTTTTTTCCATGTGATGCACTCATCTTGCTGGGTATCATTTGTAACAGACCACAAAAAACTATTTATCATATCTTACCAAGTGGTTCTAGACATACCCATTTTATGAAGCAGAGACAGAGGAAAATAAGAATACAGGTAAGCATTATTCTAGTTTATGCGTGACAAAGGAAGAAATCAACGGGGACTCAAATAGAAATTTAATCTGAAAATGCTGTGCAACCAAGTATGCAGATAGTTCTGATGCAAATGCATCAAGATCTGAACACATGACAGTGAAAATGCAGTCTAGTACTAAATTAGATACTCTGGAATCGATGACTGTAACAGAAGGCACTAGTACAAAAACAGGAAAGAAGGAAGCAAACGTTTTCAACAGAGAAGCATTCCAGGCCAGTGATAGCAAGGAACGAAATGGCATGAACAATTACGAGTGTACATCTGTAATAATATTGAAATTGTTGCCATCCATCAGTCAGAGATGTTATAGCCAGTGGTGGTTATCGTATGATGTTTATTAGGTGTTTGTGGGGCATAAGTAGGCGTGAGACCATCGAGAATGACCCCCACAGTTGTGTGGAACATTTAAAGGCTCAGTTATTATTTAACCACGTGTCTAAACCCTTTTTAAATATTTGAAATGTTTTGCTGTCTACAAGATTTTGTGGGAGTTTGTTCCATAGTCTTGGGGCCCTTAATGAAAAGTAGTTTAGCCTTCTGTTGGAGTTTGCTTTAGCAACTGCAAGCTGTTTTGAGAGGAGTCTTGGTACTAGTTTTCTGTCTCAATAATGTATGTCGCATTGTTGCATTAAGGATGGTGTTTGTAATATTTTGAAGAGGAACAAAAGGCCTCCCCTAGAGCACCTCAATTCCAAGGAGTGCAGGCCCAACTTAAGAAGTCTGTTATGATAGTCCAAATGTGATAAATGGGGAACCATTCTGGTGGCTCTCTTCTGTATTTGCTCCACCCTGTCTATGTCTTTTCTTAGATATGGGTTCCAAAATGGTAATCCATAGTCGGAGTATGGCCTGATGTAGGTTCTGTAAAGCGGAATTATACACTCCTTAGTCTTTGTAATAAATGCACAGTCTATCCTTCTGAGTAGTGCGTTTGACTTTTTAGCTAGTTTGTTGCAGTAGTCAGTGGAACTGAATTTGTTGTTAACTATGATCTCGAAGTCTTTTTCACTGTTAGATACATTTAGTGTAATATTATTGAGTTAGTAGGTTTGCATTGGATAATTTTTTTTCCAAAATGGAGTACAGTACATTTTTCAGTGTTAAAATCCACAGCATTTTTGAGGCCCTATATCTCAATGTTAGCCGGGTCATTGATTAGTTGATTTGTGTGGTGTACAGAGTCTACCCTCCCGCCTAAGTCTGTGTTGTCGGCAAATTTGGATAGTATGTTTGATTTTATTTGCACATCAGATCTGTATAAATTGAATAATGTTGGTCGAAGGACAAAGCCCTGGGGGACTCCACTAGTCACCTCTCCACTATCCGATAACACTCCATTGATTCTAACCCGCTGTACTCTATTAGTTAGCCAATTGCCAATCCAGGCAACTAGATTGGTGAGGAATCCAAAATGTAGTGGTTTATTAATTACTTTGATATTTGGTACGCGACCAAAGGCCTTACTGTAATCTAAAAGGATTACGTCCATAGGTATGCTGGAATATAACCCATATTTTATGTTATTGTAAAATGCTGTTAGATTAGAAGTGCAAGAATGGCCCTGTTCAAATCAGTGTTGTGTAATGTCATTAATGCTAAGTAATTGGGATTCTGAATATAGTATAGTTTTAATTATTTTCTCTAATAATTTACATGGTACTGAGGTCAGGCTAATGGGACAGTAATTCAACTGGTTAGATCGGCATCTTTTTTTAAAGATGGGTGTTACACTGGCCTTTAACCAGTCAAAAGGAACTGTAGATTCCTTCAAGGATTTATTAAATATTATGGTTAATGGGAGTTTTATAGCTCCTGTAGTTTTAGTTTGAAATCTGGGACTAATACTGTCTGGTCCTGGACTACTTCTTTTTTGTGTGTGTGTGTTTAATGCTGCCTCTATGTGTTTTTTAGTTATTAGAAATGGTTCAGATGCCGGCCCGGTGGCGCTGAGAGCTGAGGCGCTGGTCGTCTTACCTTGAGTCACGCCGGCGACCCATGTTTGGGAATAGACATGGGGTGCTGGGGGTTGGCAGGGTGGAGAAGGACTGAGCATCCCCAGGACAGCTCTCCTTCTCCAGGGAGGGGGAATTGCAGGGCTCGGCATTCGCCTGCCACCTAGCAGAGGCTGGGAGGTAGCGCATCGGCTCTGGAGACTGTGGGCGAGAGTTGTGGCAGGCGCTTGGTGGGGGTGAGCACAGGAGCATGCGTGCTGCCACCACTGGTGCCATTGCATGTCACAACCTTGGGGGATAAGGGAACTGAGAAAATGGAGAATCCTCTGTGAATGATGATGGTCCCCCTCCACTATGGCCCGAGAAGGCACCTCCCCGAACACTAAATCCGGTCCGATAGGTCGAGTTGCTCCCCACTCCCTGCCACGAAGGGGGAGGGGGCCTCATACTCGGTGCTCGAGTGGGAGAGGGATGTCAGATGCAGGGCAGAGGACTGCAGGAGGCAAAAATAAGTAACTGCAAAAAGAAATGGTTTAGATTTATTTTTTATCGTAGTTTGATTTGGGTTCATGTTCTTTTTTGAAAATAACTGAACAAAAGTATTGGTTTAGTTTATCAGCTGTGTCTTTGTCAGATGTGATTAGGTTGTTGTTAATATTTAATGATCCGACTTGTCTGGTGTTTCCGTTTTTTTTTTATTTAAATATGCAAATGGTGATTTGTGTTCATCTTTAGTGTGCACAATTTTAAATTGTAGGTTGTGTTTGGCCAAGTGGATTGTTTTTTTAAGTTTTTTTACTGAGGTCCAGAAAAATAATAAATATTTTTCTTTCTTGCTATTGAGTTTATGAAAGTGCTTTTTTTTTTGTGAATAATTAATTTCTTTATGTGATTATTTCACCAAGGGGGTATCTACCCTTTATTGTCGTATTTGTTTTTCATGGGGACATAATTTGTCTCAAGGTTCAACATAGCAGTTTTGAAATAACTCCAGGATTCCTCCAGAGTGAGGGGTAATAATATGTTTTCACATGGTATGTTGTTTAGATGTCAATTTATGGTTTTAAAGTTAATTTTATCATATTTTTTTTAAACCGTATCATCGATAGTTTGTTGTTGACAGTGTGTAAGACTAAACAATATTGCTATGCAGTCGCTAGTACCCAGAGGGTCAAACAGGGAAAGGTTAGAAATGTTATTATCGGGGGTGGTTATTAAGAGGTCTAATATGTTATTGCCTATGGTGGGTTCACTGATTAGTTGGTCAAGTCTGAGGTTGATTATAGTAGTAAGAATTTTTTTTCTGACTTAGAACTTCCTGTTAAGGTTTCCCAGTTTATAGAGGGTAAGCTAAACTCACCCAGTATTAAGATGTTCCTTTTATCTGCAATGTTTTTAATTTCTTCTAGTAAGGTATCAGTACAGTCCAGCTTTGCTGTTGGAGGCTAATAGCCTGTGCCTAGTGTTATTTGAGGGCGTTCTTTGAGTTGAACATTAACCCAAAAGCTTTCTGTAGAAGTCTTAGTGATGTCTTCATATTAGGGGATATCATTTCTTACATACATACAGCCTCTGCCCCCCCTTCGGTCTTCGTGGTCTTTCTGATAAGGCTTAAACCCGGGAATGTTTTTTGATCAATCTGATTCTGTATCCCACCAGGTTTCTGTTATTGATATGATCTCTAAGTCTAACAGGTGGAAGTTGACATCTAATTCTGCAATTTTGAGTGTATTTAATGACCTGGCGTTAAGTGAGAGCACATTACATTGTTCTAGTATATATGAACTGGATGTTAGAGACTTGGATCCAAGTCCATTCTCCTCCTTTGCAGTCAGTTTAAAGAATTTGTGATGAATGAGACAACTCTTTTTGAAAAGGATGGTACTCCCTCTCCTACTTAAATGTAGCCCATCCCAGCAGGAAAGGGACAGCCTGTCATGGAAATCTTCCCAGTGGGTTAAGCATGAAATGTCCTGATTGAGGCATCATTTTCTGAGTCACTCACTTAGTGTCTTGATTTTGTTTGTTATGTAGGGGGTGGCTGTAGGCAATGGAAGGATTTCTGAGAAGCAGATGTCACATCCCTTTGCCACTAGGATATTATACAGGGCTACAAAGTCCCTTTTAAGCTTAGTTAGAGACATCCTGTTTATATCATTTGTGCCAGCATGAATGACCACTAGTGCATTGTTTGTTTGTTCATTAAAAGAAAACTGCACCTTCATATCCTCTAAATGTTATTCTTTTCCATGTCAACAGACAACTCTTTTCATGTAGCTGTTCAAGATGTATGCAACTGCTTCAGTTAGTTTTCACACTTCATACTAGGCACTGCCGCTGTCCTGGCAGGGTCCTTTTCATGGTTGTTGAAATCTCATTGTCTCTGAGAGCTGCATTTGCATATGAGAACATGTTGTCAGAGTAACCATTTATAAAATGTATCTGTATGCTGAAACAACAAATACCCTGCAAAAACTCTCTGGACACTCATAAACCGAATGGAGTTTAAAGGGGAAAAAACCTGCATTATAACTCAGATATCTTGTAAAACTCATTGAAGGTAAATGTGATATTTTGCACCTTCTTGCAGCTTGTTTCTTTTAAAACTACTTAAAGCAGACAGGCATACTGGGGAGTTTAAAGGTTGATTACGCATCACATTCTTATATGCTACTGCAGCTCACAGGGACAATGAGATTTCAACAGCCATGAAATGGACCCTCCCAGGACAGTGACAGGGCTGAGTATGAAACATGAACACTATCTGAAGCAGTTGCATACATCTTCAACAGCTACATGAAAAGAGGCATCTGTTGACATGGAAACAAATTACATTTAGAAGATATGAGGGTGCAGTTTTCCTTTAAATAGTTTATTAGTTATTTTTGTGATGTTGGATATTCTGGGCCCTCTGTAACTGGAGCAAGTATGGTTGTATTTGTCAGGACTGCATAGTAACCTGTCAACAAGTTTAATGATAGAGTCTCCTAACATGAATATAGGTTTTGGGTTGCATGTTGGTGTCAGTTTTGCCTGTGGCTCGATTGGGTTGATTGCTGCTATGCGAGCAATGTGAAAGGTTTTTTTTCAACATAGAAATACTCGGTAGTGATTTGGGCCTGTGCAAGGGGTTTGAATGGGTGCTAGATGTTCTGGTTAATGAATCAATGTAATCAGATTCTATATTTTGAGTTGTGAGGTCATCGTTGGTTTGTAAGGAGTCAAATTTATTGTATAGAGGAAGGAGTGGTGCACTAGTATGTATCTATCCTCTTCTCCTTTTTGTTTTGTGTTTGGGCACGTTTGCCCACGTATCATCAGCTCCTGTATGTTCAGGTAAAATAGCCTCATTGCGTATGTTTTTTGAATTTATAGAGGTGTTAACTCCAGATTAGATACCAGTGAGTCTATATATTCTTCAAGGTCTGCTATGTCAGAATTATCTGATACTCTAGTCTGAAGTTTCATTATTTCTTGTTGTAATGTGTCAATCAACAGACATCTGTCAAAGATAAAACCATGTATAACTACTAAATTAATTGGCAGGAGTCAGTGTAGCTTAGTGGTCAGAAGGCAGAGTTGCGAACTTGGTGACCCAAGTTTATGTCTCTTCAACATCACCATGGTGTAATATACAGCAAATCAAGGGAAGAGTAATCAGCTGTAAATAAGTAACAAAAGTCAACTATGGTACATAACAAAAATTTCAAAAATAAACCAAATCTATTTATAAATAGGCCAAAAATATAGATACCATAAGGCCACAGGTATGAGGAGTACAAAAAAATGAGAATTTTGGCTGTGTGTTGATAAATCCATTGAGACCACTCTCACGGTTATAAGAGTGGTCTCCTGCACATTTTTTGGGTAGGAGAACTGCAAACTAAAGGTTCTAATATTCTATGAACGTAAGAGTAAGAGTAGTCACGGTGGCAATATCAATGTACACTGATCTAGCTCAACCAATAACTAATACATTAGTTTTCTAAAACCCTTACCTGAGTGTGTGTTCTAAGACAGCTGTGGGTGATATACTCTTCACAGAATAAAAGTGTCTCCTGCAAAGAAAAGGAGTGCCCTGATTGGCTGGGAGAGCTGCCTCAATCCATATTTGGCTGCCTAGGAGGCAGATAAGACTGCTGGACAAGTAAGAAGGAGGAGGCAGGGTAAACTGCAGCCTAGAGAGCAGCACAATAAATGGGGGCATAAATGTAAACTAGTGGTAGGGAGGATTCAAGGAGACCTCAGAAAGTACTTGTTCACAGAGTCGTGGTGAAAAGATGAAGCAGGCTTCCTATTAATATGGTCAGTCCTGGGATTATCTTGGGGTTCAAAACCCAAAGGGACATTTTCATGGAGTTATTGGGAACAAGAAGAAGGCAAACCTATCCCTTATCCTCCTCCTTTTCTACCTTATTTCTTTTCCACAATAACAAAGCCTATTGGGCCAATGTATTTCTACCAATAGTGAATGTGTGTCTTCTGTTACCCCCTGCCTCTGTTGTCCTGTCAATATTATTTTTTATTTTGCTAATTTGGGTTGTATATTCCCTGCCTACACAGCTTTGTACTTGCCTTACCTGCTCGTATTGTATGCATTCAGTTGTGTATTGTAAATGACCACATTGCTTCTCTTTTGTATGATTCCATCCTGGAACCTATGTAATGGGCTTGTTCTCAAAAGACGTTACTCCTAGACCATAAATAAATAAATAAGGAGAGCCTTTAAAGGGCCCAGTTAATGAATTTAGGAAACAATAGGGCAGACTTGATGGACTTTTATTGTTCTGTCCTTTATTACCTACAGTGGGTATCTGGGGACAGACAAGTACTGCTATTAAGGAAGGAGAGAAGATGACACTAGTTACAGGAATAGGTATGCAAAGAGATTTGAGGAGAGTGTTTGGCCAAGAAGGGCATTCCAAACTGTTAGGACCATGTTCTGGACATATACGTCCTATATTCTAAAAGCAAACAGGGAAATCATATGACCCTTGTAGCCATGTGCAGGGCAGCAACATGGAGATCATATGGGCCACTTGCAAATGCTAGCTGGTAAGCTTCAGTTTAGGCATGTGTTGCGATACTATTACCAGACATGAATGATAGCATTATCACTTTCGAAGTGTGGTATTATCACTTCGGGAGTGATAGTATTACCAGACATTTTTTGTATGCTTTAGTGTTGCATCAAATTAATTATCCATATATTAAATAGATTTAATTATTTCTGTTCTATTAATGTAGCCTATAAAAGGAAGAGAGATGAGAGTAAGAATCAATGCAGTGGTGCCCCCAGTGAAAAGAGAATGATGCAGTCATGCACTACTACAAATCAAGAAGCAGAGACAGAGGAAGATAAGGATACAGGTGAGTGTGATTCGAGTTTAGAACTGACAGAGGACAAAATCATTGGTGGCTGTGATGTAGAAACTGAATTGGGTGGCACTGTGCAGGACAAGTATGCAGATGGTTCTGGTGCAAATAGACCAAGGTCTGAACACAAGACAATGAAAATGCAGCCCAGTACAAAATTAAATACACCAGATATCAGTGATTGTAACAGAATACACTAGTACAGAAAGAAACACACATTTGTCAGTGCCGAATGTTGCTTGCTTATATGTGCTGTTTAGGTATTTGGACATGAAAGAACCATGCCTAAGAACTAAGACCCCCCCCAAGACATTCACTGTATTATTACAGCAATCATAACAGCGTAGCTCAGTACTTAGCTCAGCTAGAGAAATAAACAGGACAACTAAATTTGTATTATTACAGCAATCCTAAAAGTATCCAGTCATTGCTTTGTGTCCAATCCAGAGACCCTGCTGTAATATAGGACCACAGAGGACCCTGAGTGAGAGGGTGTGCAACTCTAAAGTCCCAGCAGAGCTCCACTGAGCTCGCTCACTCCCCCTCTCTCACTCGTTTGTTCTATTTCTCCCGATGCTGCAGGCTGCCCTTTTATATTGGGCTCCTGCTTGCATTGATGCCTTTTTCTGCACACAAAGAAATCCACAGGAATCCTGACAGAGCTCTCTTAAGTTCGCTCACTCCCCGTCTCTCACTTGTTTAATCTGTTTCTCTTGGAGTTGCAGGCTGCCCTTTTGTACTGGGCTTCTGCCTGCAATGGCACCTTTTTTTGCCCACAAAGAAATCTGCAGCAGTTCCAACAGAACTCTGTTGAACTCGCTCACTCCCCCTCTGTCACTCGGTCATTCTGTTTCTCCGAGCGCTGTAGGCTGCCCATTTGTACTGGACGCCTGCCGGTGTTGGCGCCTTTTGCTTTCCACAAAGACATTCACATCTGTCCTGACAGAGCGCCATTGAGGTCTCTCACTCCCCCTTCTCACTCACTCATTCTGTTTCTCCTGGCACTGCAGGCTGCCCTTTTGTACTGGGCTCCTGACTGCATTGTCACCCTTTTCTGCCCACAAAGAAATCCACAGTAGTCCTGATAGAGCTCCGTTGAGCTCGCTCGCTTCCCTTCTCTCACTCGGTCATTCTGTTTCTCCCACTGCTGCAGGCTGCCCTTTTGTACTGGGCCCCTGCCTGCACTGATGCCTTTTTCTGCCCACAAAGAAATCTGCAGCAGTCCCGACAGAGCTCTGTTGAGGTCACTCATTCCCTCTCCCTCACTCACTCACTCACTGTTTCTCCCGGTGCTACAGGCTACCCTTTTGTACTGGGCTTCTGCCTGCATTGGCACCTTTTACTGCCCACAACAAAATCCACAGCAGTCCCAATAAAGCTCAGTTGAGCTCGGTCACTCCCCCTCTCTCATTCAGTCTCAATGTGTTCCAAACACTGATTTCCCAAAGCCACTGTGCTATTCTGCGCAGGAAGTGCAAAAACTTATTCTGGCCAGAGTGTGAAAAATGACAGCTGCACTGTTCATAAGGAGGTGTGAAAAAATTGCAGTGTTGAAAATCTGGCGTGAAAATATTACTAATTTATGACGTTACAAGGGTGCATGGAAACTGCGCAATGCACGCTCGTAACACAGTCATTTTATAGACTTTCATCACAAAATTTTCAACATAGGCATTTTAGGACCTCTGCTCATGAACAGTGTCACTGTGATTTTCTTAATGTGTCCCAAACACTATTTTCCCACAGTGAGCGTGCTATTCTGCATCACAAGTGTGAAAATACATTTTTAGCCAGGATGTGAAAAATGACAGCTGTACTGTTCATAAGAGGAGGTGCAGAAAATGCCAGTGTTAAATGTAGGTGAAAATGTTGCAGATTTGCAAAATTCTGGCGTGCATAGCAACTGCATGATAAGCTCAGTAAAAGTAATTTTTTTTTTTTTAAATCAAATTTGCAACATAGGTTTCTTGAGGCCCATCTCATGAACACTATCACTGTCGTTTCGTTAATTGGTCCCAAAAGGTGATTCCACGCAGTGAACTGCGAAATCACCTTTCAGGACAGAATAATGCCATGCAGTGGCTGAATTCATGAAGAGGGGTCCCAATAACCCCATGTTGAAAATGTGGTGTCAAAATTCCCAAAAATGCCTGAGATAAACACCAAAGTTAAAAAAACCCTATTTATGCCATTATACAGCTTACGGGCATTTCCTCAGTTCATGGTCAGCTTTGAAGAGTGCAGATATGTTCCTGGTCCACTGAAGATCATTGCACTGGGCTACCGAGGTAAGTGTGGGGTGAGGGGGTGTTGGAAGGCAGGGCACGCACAGGGTGGGCGCTGGTTGGGGAGAGGGCTGGGAGACCGCGAGGGACCATTTTCTTTTTTAACAGGTTAAAAAAAAAAATTGCGGGATGGTTTTTCCTTTTCAGAGGCATTAAGCACACTAGGGTGGGCTTCCAGCATGCCACTTGAGTGTTTGGGGGGGAATCTGTAGCCGACGGGGGATTGGGCACTCCTGTCGGCAAATACCGAGGTGGGAGTACACAAGAACCAAGGGGGATTAGGCACTCTCTCTCAGCACAGAATGAAAGCGGAGGGAGGAACTTATGCCGATGCAGTGTGGGGTCCCCCATCTGCAAGGGGAAAGGGGGCTGAAGCTGACGGGGACTGGGTGCCCTGTCGGCAAACCCTATAGGGGATGACGCTGCAATGACGAGGAGGCCCCTTGATTGCAGTGGCTAAAATCTTTCAAGGTGGTGGCATGCTGGCTGAACTAGTGTCTACAGCAGCATGCCACCCCATTGTGTAACGCAGGCCAAGCCTCCAAAGGCAGTGGGGGCACTGGCCAAAACAGTGCCGCACCTCCACAACCTGCTTCTGGAGCAAGATGCCGCAACATGTTCCTTGTGCATGCAAACAAGCAACATAAAAAGAAGGATGCAAATGTTTTCAATAGAGAAACATTCTAGGCAGGAAATAGCAATGAACAAAATGGCACGAACAAATTGTGAGTGCAAATCTGTACTAATAATGGCCCCCATGCATGACCAACTTGTAGGTACATGTGAAATGCACATATCTCGCCCACACCCCAGTGCCCCGTGGACAGGTGTGCTATACCAGCCTTCACCACTGCTGCCCACCAGTCTGTGACTCTTCCCCTCAGGTGCACAGGACTTCACAGGGTGACTGGGGGAGGAGTCATTATCCTGGGCAGGCATCCAATAGGATCCCCCTCAGGACCCACAGTGGATACTAGACATAGGGTGTCTCATTTCCAGAGCTGTGTGTGTCACTTCCACACCCACGGACCCACATGGCACCCTCTACTCTGGGTGCTACCTTAGAGCTACTTTCTGGGTGCTCATCCTTTCAGCTGCCCCTGCTACCTCCTGCTGCCCAGCGATCAAGGGCAGCCCAGTGTGCCCTATCCTGGTCCCCCAGCGACTCTACATCCATGCCCGCAGAGGTGTGCAGAGGGTTATGGCAAGGTCTCCCTGGAATACCCTGCGCCACCTTCTGGACCTATGTGGCAAGCACTGCATTGGACAGTGAATATGGTATATTGCTGGCACACCCCTGGAATTCCTTCAGTGTGGAGATGTCTGAGGACATGGGGTGGATCAGGTGTGGCTGATCTGTGCGCCCTCCCTTCATGCATGTCACATGTGCAGTGGGTGTGGGGTGGCTACACTCCCATCTTAAGTAGTGCATAGTTACTCCACTCCTTTGCACATAGGGCCCACTGTGAATGTTGCCATCCATCAATCAGAGATGTTACACCCAGTGGTGGTGATCATATGATGCGTGACTGCTAAATTAATTGGAGTAGTCACTTTAGCTTTGTGGTTAGAAGGCAGAGTTTTGAACTTAGTGACCCAAGTTTTTATTTCTCCACTACCATGGTGCAATAGAGAACAAATCAAGGGAAGAATAATCAGCTGTAAATAAGTAACAAAAGTCAAGTATGGTACATAGCAAACATTTCAAAAATAAACCAAATCTATTTATAATAGGTGACAAATATAGATACCTCAAGGCCTCAGGTATGAGGAGTACAAGAAAAATGAGAATTTCGGCTGTATATTAATAAATCCATTGAGACCACTCTCACGATTGTAAGAGTGGTCTCATGCACATTCTTTGCGTAGGAGAACTGCAAACTGAAGGTTCTGATACTCTATGAATGTAAGTGAGACCATTCTTAACAAGTTAAGAGGAGTCTCAGTGGCAGTATTAATGAATTACTGATGAAGCTTGACCAATAATGAATTTGTTTTTTTAAATCCTTACCTGAACATGGTTTCCCAAACAGCTGTGGGTGAGACACTCTTCACAGAATAAGACTGTCTCCTGCAAAGGAAAGAAGTGATCTGATTGGCTGGGAGTGCTCCCTCAGTCCATAATAGGGTGCATAGGAGGCAGATAGGACTGTTGGATATGTAAGCATGAGGCAGCAGGGTAAAGAACAGTGTAGGGAACAGCACAAAAAATGGCATAAATGTAAGGTAGTAGTAGGGAGGATTCAAGGAGACCTCAGAAAGTACTTGTTCTTAGAGTAGGACGTGGTGATGAAAAGATGGAGCAAGCTTTCTAATAATATGGTGAGAACTGGGATTCTCTTGAGGTTCAATACCCAAAGAGTCATTTTCAATGGAGTAATTAGGAACAACAGTGAGGCAAAGTGAGGAGAACCTTTAAATGGCCCATTTAATAAATGTAGGAAACAACAGGGCAGGTGTAATAAACTTCTTGAAGTTTTCTGTTCTTTATTACCTGTGTATCTGGTGACAGACAAGTACTGTAATTAAGGCAGGAGAGCAGAGGAGACTAGTTACAGGAACAGGTGTGCGAGGTGAAATTTGAGAAGAGTGCTTGGCCAAGGACGGTATTCCAAACTGCAGGCACCATGTTCTGGACATAGAGATCCCAAAATCAAAAGACAAGCAGGATTATCATATGACCCTTCTAGCCATGTGCAGGGTAGCAATGTGACGGTCATATGGGCCACTTGTATTTGCTGGCTGGTAAGCTCCAGTTTTACCTTGTGTTGCTCTCACTAGTTTGTTTGCTGTATCATTAGGTTGCAAAACAATAAGGCCTGTTAACATGGTCGGCTTTGTTGTGTTCGGGTCTTCTCTGGATTGCTGCCACCATTCAAGTAGATTGTGTCCCGTTTTTCAGAGTCTGACCCTGGAGGAAGGAAGAAGAACCAGTTGTCACTGAGCACCCCAGTTTCGCAAGGTGCTGAAAGAGACAACAGCATCTGATCTTGTCACCCTGTTGGAGAAATTCCAGCATTGCGACAGCAGTATTGCGACAGCTGCTCTCTTATGTGTGTTATTAATTTATTTATTTAACTGTTTTACCAGGAAGGCATGCTGAGCACGCTACTGCTCGATTCCAGATGCGTCCTGGGGGCGAGGGGGGAGTACATACATATTGGACAGTGTCCATGCTTTACAGCAACATCATACAACACATGGATTAAGTGCAGTATAGCAGGCAGTTGGACAAGGCAATTGACAATAGAGTGCAGTAACAGTTACATAATACATATACAACAATTTTCACAGAATGCCTGCTGTCAGACGTTAAAGCTAACTTGGGTACATGTGCAGATGGAGGAGAAATGAACTTTGAGAAGGAAGTTGAGATTCTGACTGTGGGGGGGCATACAGAATAGTCTTGGGGAGTGAGTTCCATAGCTTGGGCATGCGATATGTGAATGCTGACTGGCTGCTGAAGTGGGAATGAGTGGGATGGTCAGGAGACGCGAGTCATTATTTCTGTGTACGTAACCTGGGTGGGTAGAGGATGACAGTACAGACGTGAGAGGATGGAGAGAAGGACTGTGCCTAATATTTGGCCGCAATTCTAGCACAGTGGGAGTGTCTTCGGTCCTGAAATGAGAGAAGGTCAAGGGTCCAGCTTGGGTTCAATGCCAAGAAGTGCAAGGTGATGCATTTTGGAGCCAAAAACCCAGGCTACAGCTACTGGATGGATGGTATCAAACTGTCCACATCCAACGAGGAGAAGGATCTGGGGGTGCTGATGACCAGGGGATTAAAGCACTTGGCCCAGTGTAGGAAGGCAGTGGCTAAGGCTAACAGGATACTAGGGTGTATAGTAAAGGGGATTACATCCAAATGTAGAGAAGTCTTATTGCCCCTGTACAGGTCCATGGTGAAGCCACACTTGGAGTACTGCGTGCAGTTCTGGCTCCCGTACTTTGAAAGGGATATCAAACTACTGGAGGCAGTGCAGTTAAGAGCAACAAAGATGATCCGGGGTTGGGAGATAGAATTTACGATGAAAGACTAAAAGAGCTCAACATGTACACCCTAGAGGATAGAAGAGAGAGGGGACATGGTCGAGACCTTCATGTACCTGAAGGGGATGAGCACAGTAGGCTTCCAGGGTGGGTTCACTCTCCAGAATGGAAGAGATACCAGAGGGCACTTCCTAAAGTTAAATGGGGGCAGATTCAGGAGGGAAAGGAGGAGGCACTACTTCACTGAAAGAGTGGTAACAGGGTGGAATGCACTCCGTAAGCAACCTGTATCAATGCAGACTGTGGGGTGCTTCAAAAGGGGATGGGACAAACTCAAGGGGAAAGTACATACCGAGGGGGCAGTTAGGGGAGGGAAAAATTAATGGGAGGGGGGGTAGCTGCAGTCTAATGGGCTGAAGTGCTGCACACTCGAGCAGACTTGATAGACCATATGGCCTGTATCTGCTGGCAAGTTTGTATGTTCGGATGTCCAGTATAGGACACAGCAATGAGTGGTAGGAGATCAGTCAAGTGCAAAATGACAGAAGGAGCTGAAGGGGGGTTCCAGTCTGGCTAAGGTGGACTTTAGGGTGGCACTGTATACTACGTCACTATAGTCGATTATAAGGAGAATCATCTTCTGTGCAATCGCTCTGTGAGCCAGCAGTGGAATGCAGCCATGATTGCGGTTCACAGCTCCCAACTTGTAGGTAAGCTTTTTGTGGATGGCATCATTATGAGCAGAGAAGTCTCTGTGCTGGGTAAGCCAGACCTTGAGACATCTGCATGAGGTGCATGTCTCTAGAGAAGTCTCATCCAGGGTGTGGAAGAATGGGGTGAAAGTCTCTGCCTTGTGCTGAAGGTCATGGAGACGGTTTTCTTGCCACTGAGAAAGAGCTGATTTGTGTGAAACCAGCACTGAACTTCAGTGAAGTCCTACTGGAGTCTGGTCGCGACATCAGAGGTTGAGGGGCTGGATGTGTACAGTACTGTGTCATCCGCATAGAAACATAGACTTTGACGGCAGATAAGGACCACTTGGCCCACCAAGTCTGCCCATTTCCCTACCTACAGGATATGCTGTAGATCCTAGTCAACCAACAGCCTATTTCTCCCTACCCCACTACACAAATTGCCTTATGTCTGTCCCATGCATTCTTGAATTCTCTCACAGTTTCAGACCTCACAACCTCCTCAGGAAGGCTGTTCCATGTGTCCACCACTCTCTTTGTGAAAAAAATACATCCTACCATTGCTCCTGAACTGCCCCCACTCTATCTTCCAACTGTGTCCCTTTGTTCTTACACATCTCTTTTTCTGAAAGATGCTACCCTCTTGGACTTTGTTGATTCCACTGAGGTACTTAAAAGTTTCTATCATGTCCCCCCTCTCCGTCCTTTCCTCAAGGGATACATATTAAGCTCCTTTAGTTTCTCCTCATACGGCTTCTCTTGCAGACCCTGCACCATTTTATTTGCTCTCCTCTGGACTGCCTCTATCCTGTCTATGTCCTTGCTGAGATGGGGTCTCCAGAACTGGATGCAGTACTCCAGATAGGGTCTCACAAACTGTCTGTACAGAGGGATAACAACTTCTGTTTTCTGCTGGTGATGCCTCTCCCTGTACATTCCAGTATCCCTCCAGCCCTCCTTACTGCCTTCTCACATTGCTTGCTAACCTTACGGTCATCTGATATGATTACCCCCAGGTCCCCTTCCATTGCCATTATCTACCTTGCCAAGTCCTTTCTCATCCTTTCACGCCTCCTTGTGTATCAACCCTGTTGCAGATCTTTGTGTCATCTGTAAAGAGGCATACTTTTCCTTCCAGTCCCTCTGCAATGTCACTTATAAAGACATTAAAAAGGACTGGACCCAGTACTGAACCCTGCGGTACGCCACTAGTAACCCCTCTTTCTTCAGAGTGGACTCCATACATGTGAATGGATGTGTGTAGCAGACAGAGGGCAGGTTGTTGAGGAAACTGGAGAACAAAAAGTGGGCCAAAGACTGAGCCTTGGAGCACACTAGAGGTAACTAGGAGGGGAACAGAGGTGCTGCTACCAATTCTGAAAGATTGGAATCTATAAGATAGGAGTGAAACTAGCTAGTGGCCTCAACCCCGCGAAGCTCTGCGAAAGAGAGCTTGGATAGAAGAAGTGAGTGGGAGACAGTGTTGAAGGCTTTAGCCAGGTAGACAAAAATGGCTGCGGTGACATGGCCACTGTGCATACCAGTAAGGATGGAATCAGTGAGCCTTAAAAGAGAGTTGGTGGTGGAGTGGGACTTCCTAAAACCAGACTGGTGGGGTGTGAAAAAAGAAGAGGAATCAAGATATTAGGAGAGCTGTGAGAGGTCATGGTGTTCCTGGATTTTAGCCAGGATAGGTAGGAGGGAGATTGGGCAATAATTCCAAGAGCAGAGGGGTCACCACCTTTGGGAAGGGGGATGACTGCGGCATGCTTCCACTCAGTAGGGATAGTGACTAGAGAGAACAAGAGGTTAAAGAGTGAAGCCAGGGGGACAGCTATGGCTGAAGCCAACAGGTATAGCAATTTGGAGTCTGGGCCAGTTGGAAATGTGCCCTTGGAGGAACTGAGGGAAAGTAGGGCTTTGTAAGTTTTGGCTGGGGAAGTCAGACAGAAAGTAAAAAAGTGGCCAGCTGTAGGTACTTGGTTAGTGGGAGTAGGGAGGGGGGTTGCTGGTTGGTGAGGCAGAGGGGGTCAGCAGTTCAGGAGTGGTAGTGGATAAAAGTGATGAGGTACATTCTGTATAGAAGGAATTGAATTGAGAAGGTTTGTGATCATGGAATCATACATAGATACATAGACAGTGTCAACAGATAAGGGCCTATGGCCCACCCAGTCTGCCCATTTGAGCTTGTAAGTTCAGTTTATGTTTTCCTAGAAGTCTGTTGCCCCTTACCCCTGACCTCCAGAATTCCTTTATGTCTATCCCATGCATTCTTAAATCCCGTGATTGTTTCAGCCCCCACCACTTCCTCTGGCAGGGTGTTCCACTTGTCCACCACCCGCTCTCTGTGAAGAAATTCTTCCTCATGTTTCCTCTGAATCGTCCTCCCTCCAACTTCATCCCATGCCCTCTAGTCCTGGAACATCTTTTCACTTAAAAATAGTATATTCCTGCACCCTGTTCCCCCTGTGAGATACTTGTATGTCTCTATCATATCACCTCTCTCCTCCTCTCTTCCAGGGAGTATATGTTCAGTTCCTTCAACCTGTCTTCATAGGACATGTGATGCAATCCATGCACCATCTTTGTTGCCCTCCTCTAAACCTTCTCTACCCTGTCTATGTCCTTACGTAGGTATGGTCTCCAGAACTGTACACTGTACTCCAGGTGGGACCTCACTAGTGTCTTGTATAGCGGAATTATGACCTCCCTTTTCCTGCTAATGATGCCCCTGCCTATACATCCCAGCATCCTATTTGCTTTACCTGCTGCCTTGTCACACTGTTTCCCTACCTTGAGGTCATCAGAGATGATAACCCCAAGATCCCGTTCCTGCTTGGTGTATGCTATATCCTCACCCCCCAACTGATATATTGTGCCAGGGTTTTGTGCCCCATATGCATTATCTTGCACTTCTTTGCATTGAATTTCAACTGCCAAACCCCTGACCATTCTTCAAGTTTCTGCAGGTCCCTTCTCATTCTGTCTACACCCTCCGGTGTGTCTACTCTGTTACAGAGCTTTGTGTCATCAGCGAACAGTGAAATTCTGCCTTCTAGGTCCTGTGCAATGTCACTGATGAAGATGTTGAATAGGACCGGTCCCAGCACTGATCCCTGTGGTACCCCACTGGTCACTCTTCCCTCTGTGGAGTGACAGCCATTTACCACCACCCTCTGTGTCCTGCCACCCAGCCAGTTACCTACCCACCACACTACTGTCCTGCCCACACCCATATTCCCCAGTTTGTGTAATAGTCTTCTATGTGGCACAGTGTCAAAGGCCTTGCTGAAGTCCAGATAGGCCATGTCCACTGCCCTCCCCCTGGTCCACCTCCCTAGTCACCCAGTCAAAAAATTCAACGAGGTTGGCCTGAAATGAACTCCCCCTGGTGAAACCATGCTGCCTTGGGTCCTGTAGTCCATTGACAGCCAAGCAGGGGCGGGGGGGCTGCGAGGGACGGGAGAATAGTGATTAAACCACCTAGATCATCGAGAGGCTCTTGGAGCAGGCAACTTTCCCTCCCACCTTCCCCAGGCTTCTGCTTTTTGCTTCTTCTTTAAGCTTTCCTTAGGCTCTTGGAGCCCACTCCTTTCTCCTGTTGCTTTGTTCTGAGGTCTCTGGTGAGAGAACTGGAGGGCAGGCTGGGGACCACCCATTATATAGGGTCACACTGACATTGGTCACATGATGTTGGTGGGTGTTCCCCCACCAGAACCTGCTAGCTAAAGTTTTTCGGTGTGGATGTGATACCAGGGGCGCAGTCCTAATGGTTAATACCTACTGCAAGAGCCTCTCTTGAAGATCTGCCATTATGGTAAGTTCTTATGTAACTATACTATCTTTGACAATCCAGTTGAAGAAATGAAAGGTAAAGTGTGACGCCTACAAGGATTTGAACCCAGGGACCTTGACACTCTATGTCATACTCTTAATCACTTCAGCCGTATGAGCCCCAGGTCATTAAGCTTCCTGAGTCTTCCTTTGAAAGACACACATTCCTTTCACGGTGTTGCAAAACAGCAAAAAGTCAGTCTCTCAAGACTCAGATTACTTCCTATTTCTTTCTCTCCATGCAGTTAATTAGCCACTTCGAGAGAGGCTCCTACAGTAGGTCACCTTTTTCCCTCCCTCTTTTCCCCTGCTTCTGCTGCTTATCCCATAAGCCTTTTCTTTGGCACCAGGAGCCCACTCCTTTCTCTGGAGGGTGGGTGTGGGGACTTCTCACTATATAGTGTCTTGCTGATGTCAGTCATAGGACGCCAGGTGGACAGTCCCCTCCAGACACTGCTAGCTAAAAGATTTCCATGTGGTTCTGACATCTGTTGGCTCAATCATAGTGGTTATGACCTACTGCAGTAGCCTCTCTTGAAGATCTACTGATCTTACTTCGAGATGGAGCTCTTACAGCTGGTAACATTGGTAGGACTGAAGCTGGCAAGCAGCAGGACACCATGGTAAGTGTCTAGCTACAATAGCAGTATACAGCAAGGGACCATCCCCAACATTGGCCCACCCCTGACATGGCCCCACAGAATCTCTCAGTTCTCTTCCTGCCATTGACTCACATGCATTTGTTCCATGGATGCCTTCAACTCTGATTGACCTCCATCTTACCCATGTTTTTAACACCTTATTTGCCAAACAAAGTTTGGTTTCTTCCGTTCAGCTTTCTGCATGTCATCTTCCCCATCATCCATCCACTGGCACCTGCTGAAGTATGATTGCGGCAAACAGATGGCTGTCATGAAATGGACACTCGGTTTGCCTTCTGTGCCTAGACCCAGACCACAATATTGAGGCCAGCCCACACTGCCAAAAGTTCAGCAGCGGGACAAGGATACACCACCAAAAAGCACTCAAGGCCTTTTTAGCAAAGCAAAAACTAGCTGCCATGCAGAAGAATTCTTCTTTAAAGGAGGGTCCCTCTCATAAGAAACTGGTGAAACACCATTACAATGAGAAGAGAAGAGGAAATGGAAAATGACAGATTCCAGTCGAGATCTAGGTCATCCAACTGCCAGTCTGCCTCTCAGGGCAGCTTGGATTCAGCGTCCCAGGCAACATGCTCTCCTACCCGGGTTTTGGTAGTAAGAACACTCACCCATGTAAACATGACTGGAGGCACAGTCCAAGGGTCAGGGTCTTGCACCTTGCAACCTTTGAAAATCCAGCCACAGTCAGTCTTCTGGCTGCCATTCAGACTTTAACATCATGGTCCTCCTACAGCAACAGACTGTTGAAAGCATCTTCCAAGTCGGCCACTTCCTCAGGCAATGACTCCCTGGAAAGACACGGGGGCTCAGGCCACTCCTCTTGGAGGCACATCTCTCAGCCCCTAATAAGTCTAATGTCTCTTGTGCTGATGTCAGAAAAACATGCAATGGAGAAAAAGCCATCAACCAAGGACCTACTCCACTGCCAGGACTCGATGTTCAGCAAGCAGTGACAGAGACAAGGCTGCCAACTGATGACAGCTGTCACCAGGCAAAGGAGCTCAATGCCAGGCTTCTAACTCAGGTTACAGCTCCAACTACCTTGACCCTAGTGTCGTCTACCACGCTACTGCCCCCTACCGACAAGCGCCATGACCCACCGTCAAACAGCCTAGCATCAGCCTCACCCCAGAACATGGCTGACTACCCTGGATCTCAGCCTAACACTCCGACGCCACCCGCGGACAAGACAACAGGTCCGTCTAATGCTCCAATGCTGCCCGCATACCAGGCGACGGGTCAAAAGTCCAAAAACAAGTGTAGCACGTACACACAGACACTTGTAAATTTCAGATCCAAAAGGTTTATTGACCAACATTCTGTTACACACTCCAAGTATGGCTCTGCCCCTGCACTTTAGCTATCCCAGCCTTCCTTAGGGGGCTCCAGAGAGTATTCAACTGAGCTCTTAAATAGTAAATGTTTTATGACAACATATGTTACTAAACATGGTCTTGTACATGTGTATGACATAAATTCAGTATTTTCAAATAACAAAGAAGATGTTAGTATCAAAGCAAAGGTCAGGATTAATGTAAAAGTTGAGATTGACCATAAATAAAATGCTCATGTCATGACCTTTTGACCTGCTATTATCAAAACTTGAAAATGAAAAATCAAGGTCAAATAGAACTAATGTAACAATTAATAAGATCACCAAGACATATTTAAAACAGTTTATATCTTAATTTCTAATAATATGCTCATGGCATGACCTTTTGACCTCCTATGACTGAAATTCTAAAAACAGAAAACAAATCACTTTTATGATGCAATTGTTTTTTCAATTTCTGTGCCATAGTATAAGCCTTTAAAAGCTACTTCATATTTGCTGATATGCTCTTAACTTGACCTTTTGCTCTCCTCTGTCAAGTAAAGTATGTAGAAAGTACCAAAATGTATTAGCACCAGCGGTGTGGCGCCGCACCATTAGTTGAAATGGAACCACACAATATCCACTATTTGGCAATCACAGACTTCGGAAAATAAAAATACAGTAAGTAAACTGGAGGAAAAATATTTTTTTTTATGCCAAAAGCTTAATCAGCCAGGGGGAGTGGGTAGAGCTTTAGGGGGTTGGAAAGTTACACAAATTACTGTTTTCCTTTAAGACCATTTGGTTTCACACTTTTCAAAGTATACATCCAGTAACTTTCTTTCAAGAGTAAAATAGTCTGTTACTCCCTTGTTTTGGTGTGGTGACATGTTCTAGGCCCACATATTTCAGCTCTTCTGTACTGGAATTGTGCATGCTATGAAAGTGTACTGCAACAGGTTTGTCAGTCCTCATGTTCACAGTGTCCCTCATGTGTTCCTGTATTCTGATTTTTATTGACCTGGCGGTGTGACCTACATAAATCATGCCACATTGGCACCAAAGAGCATACACCACAAAGCTGGTATTGCAAGTTATAAAGTCTTTCACACTCACTGTCCTCTCATTTAGCCTAGGATGGGGGAATATTTTAATTGCTTGCATGAGCTCACAAGTGTTGCATCTATGGCACTTGTGATTGCACATCGATCTCCTTGGCAACCATGTACCTTGACTGGTGGTGTCCTGCACTACTGTCCAACTGTGTGTGTGTTTATCCCTCAAGTTTGGCACTCTGCTGAAGATGATTTATGGCTTTTGTCCTACTGCTTGATGTACATTGTGGTCTCATTCTAATATTTTCCAGTTTTGGTGGCTTACGTTACCAGTCTTTCACGCAATATTATTGAACTCTTTAACAAAAGTTACAGGACCTTTTCCATCCACATTATATTTTTTATTCCCTTGTAATAAGATCTCTCTCTCACAATTGAGTGTTCTAGCTTTTGAAGATTCTAAGATGTTCTTACTATAGCCCCTGATAAGGAACCTTTTTATTTTTGCTTGCGCACATGCTCAGGAAACATGTTGTGACAGTTTGCTGAAGAAGCAGGTTGTGGAGGTGCAATCGTGTTGTGGCAAATGCTGCCACTGCTTTATGGAGCCTGCCTCTGTGGCACCAATAAATGAGCATGCTATCTATGACTGCTGCTCAAAAGCATGCCACCAACTTGAAACAGTTTCACCACTGCAGTGAGGGAGCACCCCCCATTGCAGGGCATGCCTTGCCTGGTGCAATATTTCAGTACAACATGGTGGTGTCTGTCGCTGTGCACCTCTCACAGTCCCACAGTAGCTGATGTTAAGGGTGTCCAATACCCCTGTCAGCATGCACCCTCCCCAGTTCATTTACCAGCAGGAGAGCCCAATCCCTGCTGGCATAATGTTCCCCCTCCTTTTATTTGTCGGCCGAGGAGGGGTACCCAATCCCTCTCTACATCATGCTCATTCCCCAAACACAGATATGCTTTCTTTGCCGATGGAGGGGGACCCAATCATTGTTGGCTTCCATTCCTCCTCTCCAAAAACACAGCTGGTATGCTGGGAGCCCACCCCAGCATGCCAAATGTACCTGTAAAAAAGAAAACCTTCCTGTGAATGTTTTATTTTTTTTTAACCTGTAAACAAGAAAATGGTCCCTCATCTGTGGTGCCCCCCCTCAGCCCACACCCACCCTCTGCACACACCCCACCCCCCACACCCTCCCACACACTCTATACTTACAGTACCTCTGGAGCATGGCATAACAATCTTAGGTGGAGCAGGAACACGTCTGCACTCTTCAAAGCCAAACGTGAACTGAAGAAATGCTGGTAAGCTGTGTAATCGCACAAATTGGGGGGGTCAATTTAGGTGGATATCTCAGCCATCTTTGTGACTTTTGGCACCAAATATTCTGCACTGGATTCTTGGGATCCCGCCTCATGAACTCCATCACTGTCATGTCATTATTCATTCCCAAAAGGTGATTTCATGGTCACTGCATGGAATCACCTTCTGGGACTGATTAACAAAATGACAGTGTCATTGTTCATGAGGTGGGCTCCCAAAAAATCTATGTTGCAAATTTGGTGAAAAAATTCAAAAAAATGACTGTGTTACAAGCGTGTGTTATGTAGTTTCCATGCTTGCTCATAACTTACAGAATCTGTAATATTTAAACTTCAGATTTTCAGCATTACTATTTTTCCACACCTCCTTATGAACAGTACAGCTATCATTTTTTACATCCTGACTTAAATGTGTTTTCACACATCTGCCGCACAATAGAATGGTCGCTGTGCAAAATCAATGTTCAGGACGGAATAAGAAAATCACAGTGACAGTGTTCATAAGGAGAAGTCCCAAAAACCCATGTTGCAAATTTGGTGAACAAATTCCAAAAAATTACTGTTACCAGTGTGCGATGTGTGGTTTCTACGCATGCTCGTTTCGCCAATTTTTTATATTTTTACTCCAGATTTTCAACATTGTCATTTTTGCATACCACTTTATGAACAGTACAGCTGTCATTTTTCACATTCTGCAAGAAACATGTTTTCGCACCTGTGACACACAACAAGCACAGGCACTGTGCAAAATCAATGTTTGGGACCGATTAAGAAAATTACAGTGCCACTGTTCATGAGCAGAGGTTTCAAAATGCCTATGTTAAAAACCTAGTGTAAAAATATCCCCCAAATAATTGCATTATGGGTGTGCATTGCGCAGTTTCTGCGCACGCTTGTGACTTCACCAGTTTGTTTATATTTTCACTCCAGATTTTCAATGGAAGCACCAAGTGAGGTCAACAGTAAACCTGTCGACCTCTGGCACAGTGATGGCACAATACTGATGCAGGTATTGTGCCGCCCAAGCCCCCAGTGTTTTCAGTGGGGGGGCTGTGTCCCCCCCACACCCTCCCCATGAAGGGGACTGTGCCCTACGCACCCCCAAACCTTAAGATTCCAACTCCAAGTCAGAGTTGGTTCAGGGAGGGGACAGGACACTGGGGGAAAGCAAAACACAGAAAACAGACCATTACAGCAACTGTCGCTGTAGTGGTCATTTTCTGTGTTTCGCCGTCGGGGTGTCGGGCAAAAGGGGGCCACGGATTTTCAACAACTTTTTGGCCCAGAGTTCACCCCATTCTCCTGTACTGCACCCATTTCACCACATTTCCTTATGGAATAGGGTAAGTGTAAAGCCCAAACATGCCAAGGCACACCTTGACACTTGATGGCGTCTGCAAGGTAAGATGAGGTGAAATGGCATGACCGTTATGCTTGATGACCCAAAGGCACACCCCCGATACCTGTCCATCTGTCACTTCAATACTTCACTGCCATTCCTATTCTGCATCGCTCTAACTCCTGCATTTCTAATGCTAATGCCAGCAAGCAGACATTCGGCACTGACAAATGTTAGTTTCTAAATCTTTGTCTTGTGTAATAAAATCCTGCAGATTGCTGCAGTTCCTTCTAAGCCAAAGGAACTGACTGTAAGGTGTGGAATCTTTTAAGTTCCTGGGATGAGCACTTGTTGCATGATTATTTATCTATTAGAATTTTGAGTAAATACCTTTGAGCCAAAGGCTCTTTTACAAAGGTTCCACGTCAGTATACAATAAGATGAAATACATGTAATGTAGAATATGCTGGCAAACAAAGTAAAGCAAAAAGTACACAACAGGGTAAAGCTAAACAGGTTGGTAGCTTCAGGCAGTATTTTAACAGTACCTAGCAGATGGTTCAGAGAGATAAGTCACAACAAACACTATTTTCATTAGTATAACGCAGCCAGAAGGCATTGTCAGAGGGAAAGGGAGAGTGGGAAGAGAGTAACCAGCCAGCTAGTAAAGGAGAGGGAAGGTCAAAGAGAAAGTGGGGGTTAGGCAGGACCTGATGGGGGGAAGCAGGGTGAGGAAAGGGGGTGGAGGGCTAGCAAAGGAGAGGATAGTAGTGAGGAGGAGAGAAGCAAGGGCACCAAGCCAGGAATTAAGAGAAACAGTCTCAGATGGCCCTGGATACAAGTATTTGGTGTGGTTTACATTTGAAAGAGTAGAAGGTGGCTATGTTTGTGATTTCATTGCCCAGGGAGTTAAACATCTTAGGGGCTCTCCCTGCAAAGGCCCGCTAGCCATGTGAGGTGCAACAATGGGGAACAGTTAGTGCACAGTTGTTAGAGCTTCTTGTGCTATGTGAACAGTTAGGTAAACTTAGAAGAGACGGGACCCCTGCTGTCAGGTGCTTCATCACTGATTTTTTTGCTAATAGGCAGGTTTGGAATGTGATCCACCCCTGTAGTTGCAGCCAGTTTGATTGTTCACAGAGGTCGCAGGTATGTGTATGGTGGGCAGCTCCAGTAAGGAGTTTGCAGGCCTTATTCAGAGCTGTCCCAATATGCCATAGTGCAGTTGCTGTGGCTGCTCCATTGATTGCAAGCTGTGGTAGTTGAACCCCCCATTGTGAATAGTGCTTAGCTGAACCTGACGTTTTCTTCTTCTCTCCTATATCTGTTCCAAAGACTGTTGCGCAACAGCACTTTACTCCTTCATTTTATGTCTTCTTGTCTCTTTCTAATCCCCTTCCTCTTTTCTGTGTAAAACAGTCAGAATATGCTGCAGTCAAACTGGCCATCTGACGCTGTGTATTACATTTTAAACTATTTTTCATCCCCTTCCTATTTCTGCTCTTCTATTTCATGATCCAGTTAAATATAAGCACTTTTTCCCTGCATTGCCTGTAAATGTGCAGAAATGGTCTAAATGAGCTGCACAGACTTAAAGAATGAAAGTAACTAAAGGTCTGTAAACAGACTTGGTAGGCAAAGGTTTTTTCACAATGTAAAAAGCAAGCTGGGATTGACAGTCAAACTTAAGAAATTACCAGTGCCAGTTTAAATGTTATTTTCTTTAGGATATGTACAGGTGCAGATTGGAATATCCTGTACTTGAAAAGTTAAACAGTTAGCAAATTAACTAAAATACAGGATAATAGAGAATAACTAAAATGTGGTCTACCTACACAACTCCCAGGAGTATCATGTCTCCAATCAGTGCTGGTATCCTTGCAAGGTGCTGTCTCCTACAGAAAGTCTGCAGCACCTTTCTCCCTTCTTTTATGTGCTGCAGCTCCTAGGTTACCTTTAGAAAAGGGGAGAAGTTGTCTATAATGCAGCCCACTCTGCAAGAAATGTGTAATAATATCTGATGGAGCATTAGGGTGTTTATGTTGATGTCATAATAATGGATTATTTGTTATGCCTTTCATTTATGTGTATTCTGTGTAATTGATTGTACACAGTGCTTAATTTGAGCCCCGGCACCTATTTTCATTCCGGGACTGAGCCCCGGCACCTCTCACACAGTCACACTGCACTAAATAATAATTATTTTAAGTAATTTAACTACTGTTGTTGCAGTACGGACAGCCAGCTGCTTTGTTTGTGTTGCTGCTGCTGCTGCCGCAGGTGCCGGCACAGATCAGAGATCACTCCCTTGCACTTGCAGCAGTTGGCAGCTGCAGGACTATACCAACTGGATGCGGACCACCTAAGTAGTTGTGCTGCAGCAGTGCTCATCCTCGCTTGCTCCTGAGGGTCAGGACCATTGCTGGCGGCGACGCGGACCGCATTCCATTGTGGGATGATGATCCCACAATGGAATGCGGTCGTGCACCCCGCCACCAGCAATGGTCCTGATTCTCGGAGCAAACTGCCACCAGCAGACGCAGTCACTATCTCAACCTCATGAAGACATTGGTGTCAGCAGGAACATTCCTGCACAATCGCAGAAGTTCATCCCCCCCCCCCACAAATAACTGTTATGGGAGAGGGTAGGGGTACAGGCTACACCAAACTAATTTTTCACTATTTCTGGGCAAAACAAAGCATCTTAAAACAGGAATTTATACACAAATTCCCAAATTAATAAAAACTGCCAAACCAATTTTTTCCATCAAATTTGCCGAACAATTAGCCCCCAGGACTGGAACTCTGCACGGCAAACGTCACAGTCCAAGGGGCTAAGCCAGTTGACTACTGTATAAGCTGTCAAAAAATACATTTTAGATGAAAACACTAACTCAGCCCTAAAACATACAGGAGCTATAATGCCTGACAATACATCTAACAGGACAGAATGTTCAACTTTGGTCCCACACCCACTGTAAGATTTTTTTCCATTTGTTTATGCTACAGTGATTATGTATTTCAATTAAAGAACTAAGTCACCTGTGACCTGGGCTAGCTACTGAGTCATGCAACATAATCTGCCGGTGTTACAGGCTGTAAAACACCTGATCAATTGTTCTGTTGTCAGGTGGTGCATCATGTCTCTGTTGCTGCCAAGCCTCACCCTCAGCCTGCCAATCATAGCATCACGAATGATTAACGTACATGGGGGGAGTGACTGAGTCAGTCAGTGCAGTCTCCGCGCTCAGTCAAGTCACTGCTTCGGTAGGGCCAGCCTGGCTCAGACTGTCTGGCTCATTAAAGCAGTACAATTTGTGTCAATAATTATAAAACGTTTGAAATGTCTGTGAAAATCACTGAAATGTGTCTTGTTGTGAGATCGATCATCGGAGATAGTCCTAGGGTTTAAATTAAACCGTTTTGTGGTACTAGTAGGGAGGCAGGGGAGCGTGTGACCGACCGTGGGTTTCGGCCTTCGGGAGACTGTGCAGTGAGCCGCAGTGACGGCAGAAAAGGAAAGGGCCAGGGAAAAGTTGGCAGTGGCTTAAGTTCTGGCTAGAGAGAGCCTGAGTGAGGAGATTCAAGCAAACCAGAGGCAGCAAAATTTAAGGCAGGGAGAGCCCGAGTGACCGACCATTTCGGGAGACTGCAGCCGCATCGGCGGGAAAGGGGAGAGTAGTGGTACTTTCTGGCTAGAGAGAGCCTGTGGGGGACGATTCTGAATCGAAAATCAAGCCAGAGGCAGCAAAATTTGGGGTGAAGGCAAGCAAGCTCAGCCCAGACAATTTATTACTTTGGCAGTAGTAGTTAGTAATTAGGGCCCCTGGACTTTTGGTCAGAACAGAGGAAGCAAGCAGCCTGTGCTTCAGGCAAAGGACTTTTTCAATAGTTAAGTTGAGAGTGAGACTTAATAAGGCAAAAGAAAAATAAATTTGAAATCTTGGCTCAGCTGGCTCTTCAAAAATAAAAAAAATAACGAAGCAGACAGTTGAGACAGATTGCATTTAGGCTTTGTTTTTCCAGCCTGAGCCTGAGTTCCAGTACAGACAGACTGAGAGCTAATCAGTTGTGTATTTGAAGTTGGTAAATTCAACCAGCAGTCTGAGTGTCAGGGTCTGGATTTGACTTATTTACTTAAAATGTTTCCTGCTAGTTCTATTCTCCTATCTCCACAAGCTAAAAAAAATAAACCCCTAACTCTAACCCAAGGCTATATAAAGGCTGAGGTGAGGAGCTGTATAGTACCTTCCAGGAGACTGGACCGACTGGGTTTGAATCCTGCCATCTTAAAACTGTCCTGAGTACTGTACTGGGTTCTTCTGCAGCTACTGGTTCCACCAAAAAAAATAAAATAAGAGTAAAACCAGGAAAGCAGAGAAGAGGAGCTATGCAACCATAGTAGACTGGGTTAAATTCACAGAAGCTTCACTTATGCAGCACATATGACATACATAACTGTGTGTGACAGACAGACAGTGTCTTTGAAGGGACTTTTATAAAAAACAGGCGACTACAGGCAGAGGAGCACGTGTGCGGACTGCAAGCTTGGGTGGGTTTGATTCTCACAGGTTCCACTTACATATAGCACATTACTGTGCGTGACAGTAACTGTCTTTGTCTCTTTGAAGAGGCTGGGGCTTGAATAAAAAAAGACTAATACAGGCAGAGGAGCACATGTGCGGACTGCAAGCTTGGGTAGGTTTGATTCTCACAGGTTCCACTTACATATAGCACATTACTGTGCATGACAGTAACTGTCTTTGTCTCTTTGAAGAGGCTGGGGCTTGAATAAAAAAAGGCTAATACAGGCAGAGGAGCACATGTGTGGACTGCAAGCTTGGGTTGATTCTCACAGGTTCCACTTACATACAGCACTGTATTGGAGCGCTGGACTCTGCAGGGGCTTTAAAATAAAAAAAGGCTAACTAAGATAGGCAGAGGAGCAGGTTAGATCTCTATTCATTTTGGAGACAGGCAGACAGCTGACACGTAAATCCAAAAAAAATGTCTCATGGTCAAAAGAAAATATGGTCGTATTTTTTTAAGCCAGGAGGTAGTATGAATGAGGGTGAGCCAGTGACTAAGAGGAAGAAAAAGGAGAGTGATAAAAACTACAGAAAAGAATCTAAAGATGTATCAGGTGCCACTGCTACATGCATCAGCAGTGCTACAAAAGAAAAGCAAGTTCATGATTATGAAGGGAATAGTGTTGTCGAAAACAGTTGTGCCAATAGTGACTCTGAATCACAGAGCTCTGGTAGTGAAGATGAATTACCTGAACAAGTTTTGGCTCACAGCAAAGATTTACTTCCTGCAGGATGGATGTGTGAACAAAAACATTTTTTTCAGAGCAAATACCGGTGGTTAGTCATCAACGGATCAAATCTCAGTTGCAGTGTGTGTCAGCAAGTCAGTAACTTGGGTCCTGAAAAACCTGCTGGAATGAAGCAGGCTAAAGAATGGATCGAAACTGCTGTTACTTCATACGGTACCGATAAAGCAAAGCAACAGAAATCACTACGGAAAAGGTAGGAGAACATGCCAAACGTGGCTTCTCGCATTCTTGAGCAGTCAAAAAAAGACACATTGCTGCAATTAGCTGCAAATGCACAGTCTGCCCAAATTGCTACTACGGCCAGAATCTTCAGAACTGCTTATAAAGAAAGGAAGCGTAACCGGCCGTCATATGGTTTTGAAGTAGAAATAGACTGTCAGCAGTTGAATGGACTGGACATGGGGAGGATTTTGCATTCCAATGTGGCATTTTCTAACATTCAACATCACATTTCATCTGAGATGAAGAAAAAGTTGTTTGCCCAAATCACAGCGATTGCTCCTAAAGTGAGTCTTTTACTTGATGAAGCTACTGCTTTAAACAAGAAGGGAGCTTTAATTGTGTACCTGCGACTGATGTTACCTGGCATTGGGTCTCCTACTAATTTATTTGTGGACCTTGTGGAGCTGCAGGATCTGACTACTGAGGGAATACTGAACAGCTTATTGTCTGCGCTGAAAAAAATTAACATAAATTAAAACTTTCTTGCCAAGTGTCTGGTAGCGGTTGCTTGCGATGGAGCTTCAGTGATGTTTGGATGCAATACAGGTGTCGTGAAGCGGCTGCAAGACATGTTTCCAAATATCATAGCATGGCACTGCTCTGCTCATCGCCTAGAGCTTGCAGTCGGTGATGTCATGAAAGATGTTGGAGCTACTAATCAGTTTAAATGTTTGCTAGACAAGCTATATTCTCTTTATAGCACATCTGGGAAAAATAAGTTAGAGCCGAAGGAATGTGCTAAAGCACTTGACATTCAGCTTTGCAAGATAGGTAGAGTGTTAGACACCCGGTGGGTTGCATCAAGCTTTAGAACAGTAGAGGCTGTTACGAATGCTTACCCTGCTCTCTATAAGCACTTTACATCTGCAGCTAATGACATTTCTCGTGACAGCACAACATGCAAAACCTACTCTGGTCTAAGCAAATGGTTTTCTCGATATGTAGAGAACAAACCAAACCAAACTCAGAATTTCTTTCTGCAACCTACAAAACTGGTGTAGCAACATGGATGTTTACTTAATGGTATTTGTAGCTTAATACTGAAACTGTATTTTGGCTAGCAGCAGCTGAAACAGTGCGTTATATACTCTTTTCTTCGTGCTATACTTCTACCATGCATTACCACACACACATCAAATTACTGTAGCATTTTGTGCAAGCATCCATCATAAAGTAATGGTGGCCTAGCTACTACCACCACCATCCATTGCATCATGATGGATACTTGCACAAAATATTATAGTAACTTTTGTTAAGGAACATTGTTACATTAGTGTCTCTTACCTGGTCAGGTCCAAGCTAGGGATTAGATATTCATCAAAACTGAGTCTGTTCCTGAGGAATGCCTGCAAAGGAAAACAATAAATTTAAACAGGACACAAAGAAACAAGGGTTGGATTTAAACCACATGTAAATCATAAGATTAAAAGTTTTTATACTTATCTGATAAGGCAATTAAGACATGTCAAGATCTGTAAAATAAAAGAGAGGTAACTAAATAAAATCTTCTAGAAAAAATATTTTTTTTAAAAAAAGGCAGATGGTGAAATGCTAGACATTTTAATATACTGTTCTGATGAGGGCCCCCAGAAACTCTTGGGTTTTAGATGGTCTGTTTTGAGTATTGTGGCTTTTATTGAAGATAGAACACACTTCTGTTACAGGTTCCCTAGTACTTCCATGTTGTTGCTTAATAAGGTGAGCGAGAGTCTCCAATATCCTGACTCCATCCAGATGACAAAAAAATGTTCCCCTAGAAATCAAGGGAAACATCCCCTTGACTTATAGGGGAACATTTTTTTTTCATCTGGACGTAGTCAGGATATTGGAGACTTGCTCACCTTATTAAGCAACAACATATACCACATAGCATCTAGCAGGGTACAACTTTGCCCAATGCCTGGTATTGTATGGTGTACACGGTGGCCTGGGGTTCGATAAGTATTAGACCATGTCAATGTCATATTATAAAATGTTCTTACTCGAGCAGTTAACCTCCCATTGTAACAAATTAATTGCAGGAGCATAGTTAATGTTATAGGTAGGCCAGAAGTTATTGGGTTTTGGATGCTCTGTGGTGAGTTTGGGGGCTTTTATTGAAGATGAAGCACACTTCTGTTACAGGGTTCCCTAATAGGGAACCTGTAACAGAAGTGTGCTTTATCTTCAATAAGGGAACATGTAACAGAAGTGTGTTTTATCTTCAATTAAAGCCCCAAAGCTCACCACAGTGCTTCTAAAACCCAAGAGCTTCTGGGGCCTTCCGTACCCCACACCCCTGGCTTTTGGATCACAGTACCTTGCCACAGCTTCTACATGCCCATGATCCTTTAGCTATAAAAACCTTTTCATGCTTCAGTTTTAATTGGTTCTTCTATTACTTGTACCATGCTAGATGTTATGTGGTACATTTTGTTGCTTAGTAAGGTCAGCCAGAGTCTCCAATACCATCACTCCAGTATAAAGGGCAAGATGTGAGATTAACCCAAAGGCCAGGGTCTGGGGACTAGTAGGCACCCAGAAGCTCTTGGGTTTTAGATGCTATGTGGCGAGTATTGACCAGGGTTATATACTGCAGATAAAACACATTTCTATTCTTTGTCCACCCAAAACAAATTCTTCCCTCGGATTCAGGGGTAGGGAACCCGGCACAGAATAGAAATGTGTTTTATCTGCAATATAAGCCCATTCAAAACTCACCACAGAGCATCTAAAACCAAAGAGCTTCTGAGGGCCTACCGGCCCCCAGATTCCTGGTCTTTGGTTCAATTCACAGCATCTTGCCCTTTATACAAGCCCACAGTCCTTTATCAGTGGTCAGCCAGACTTTACAATAATTGACTCTACCTCCCAAAACAATTCTTACCCAGATTCAGGGGTAGGGAATCAGACATAGCAATGTGTTTTATCTGGAATATAACCCCCAAAATTCATTACAAAGCATCTAAAACCAAAGAGCTTCTTGGGGCCTACTGGCCCTCAGAACCCTGGCATTGGAGCCAATTCGCAGCATCTTGCCATTGCATTATACTTATACATGCCCAGCCATGATCCTTTATCAGTGCCCGGTCAGCCAGGCTCTCCAACCTGACTCCACCCCAAAAAAAAAAAAAATTCCCGTGGATTCAGGGGCAGGAAGCCTGATATAGAAATGTGTTTTATCTGCACTATAACCCCCAAAACTCACCACAGAGCATCTAAAAACCCATAGCTTCTGGGGGCCTGGCAGCCCCCAGACCCCCAGCTTTTGGTGTTTGGACTCAGAGCCCTTGTATCTCTTTCTTTACAAATTAAGCACTGATTGTACAAAGAAATAAGATTTCCTGTAAATAGCTTAATAATTAGGTGGGGCTTTGAGCTAAGGGGTGGAGCTCCGCTCTTTAAAAGAAGCCAGCCTAGATCCTCAGGTGAGATGCTGTTAGGGAGAGTTCATGTGAGGACCTCCTGCTCTCTGTTATACTGCACAAGATTATGTTCCACTGCTAGACCCTTGGCAAGGAAGCTGTGCTGTTTTCAAGTTTTATTTTGTTTGTTTATTATCGTAAGTTTGCTGCTGTAAGCTGTTATTTTTTTTTTGTATTTAATTTTTTTGTTTGTTTAATAAAAATCATACCGTTTAGGCATGTTGTACCAAATTTATTGATTCCTATATGACCTGATTTGTTCAACCCATGACACAAGCCAATAATCAATGATGGCGATAATAGACCTGTGTATTGCTAGTTTAAGGGCATCAGGTGTCAGGCAGTGTCTGTGCCTGTAGAGGAGGCCAATGTGGATATTTACTGATTTAGCAGCTGTGTTTATATGGTTGGAGAAGGACAGTGTAGAGTCCAAGGTCACACCAAGGTATTTGAAAGTTTGCATTTGGACCAGTGTCACACCTGAGCTATTCTTGATAGCTAACTGTTGGTGTTTATGCTTGCTGAGTACTATGAAATAGCATCATCTTAGTTTTGTTATAGTTTAGCACTAGTTTTTGTGAAACAAACCAGACCTCATCTTGCATGAAACTATCCTGCAGTTGTTTCTCAAGCAGGAGGGGTTTAGAATTCTTATTGAAAATCACCACATCATCGCCATACAGGATAATACTTTCATCATAGGCTGAAGGGAGTTTGTTCAAGAAGATGCTAAAAAGAAGGGGCCCCAAAACAGACCCTTAGGGAACTCCAGCCCAGACAGGTAGTTTATTGGAGAGGGTGTCACCAATTTTAACTTGTTGTGACCGGTTGGAGACAGAACTGCTGAACCATTTTAGGGTATCAGGCGAGAGCCCTAGGTTGCCAAGTTGTTCAAGTAGTAATGTAAGGTTAACTGTATCAAAGGCCTTCAAGAGGTCCACAAAGGTGGCACCAACAAGTTGCCCTTGGTCTAGTGCAAGGTTAATATCTCCTGTAAATTCAAGTAAGGCAGATGTGGTACTTTGAACTTTGTGAAATCTACGTTGCTGTGGACTTTACAGGTTGTATTTCTCCATCTGTTGGTCTGCAACAATTTTTTCAAGTAATTTGGAGAGAGTAAGATGGAGATTGGCCTATAGTTTACCATGTATTGCCCTGTCTCCAGAATTGTGTATTGGGGTCACCAGGGCAGACTTCAACTTCAGTGCGAACTGAGACAGCATGAGGGATTGGTTTATAATTTTGGTAAGAGGTTGCAAGACAGTATCATGGGTGACGGCAATCAGCTTCAGGTCTAGTGTGTCCCCACTTGATCTAGTTTTTCCAAGTCCCTTGTGGAGATATTTCTTGGTGCCTTTTTCAGTAACTGCCTTAAAGTAAAATTGTGGATGATTTGTTTAATGAATCCATGGGAAGTGGGAGGCCGAAATAAGGTTAGTGTCAAAGACGTTAGTGGGAAGCACATGACAGGAGGTTGATAAATGCCAGATTGAAAGTATTGGCAATTAATGTCACAGAGAAGGGGTCCTATAAATGAGAGGGAAGGGGAGAAACAAAATAGAGGAAACATAGGGAGGGATGATGAGGGTTTTCTTAGAAATTTACCTTTGAAATCAATTATTTAACATTTGAGATTTTATTTCATGGGAAAGGTCATGGATTTTCATTCTAATGATTTGGCAAGATAATTTATGGGTCATCCTCGGGTGTGTTGATGAAACAATGTCATTGATTGATTTATAAGATGTGTACAATTGTATATTTTTTACTGGACTATTAATGTAAGTCTTCCTGTGCAAAGCTTAATACTTCTGGAACTGTGTGTGTCAAACATTTTGAGTATACATTTAAATAAATAAATCCCCAAGCAGTATAAATTCTAAGTTAAGCTTTAAGCTACTGATGCAGGTAAGGAATGGGTTCTGGCTTGTGGTTGTCAGTTTGGAAGGGATATATACAGAGGTTATCATCAGGGCTTTGTTATGGGCCCCCTAGCAGGACCTTGATAAAAAGGATCTGGAGCTCATCGCCATTAATGGGTAAGGTCAGGGCATACTCTAACAGTGTGTCTTTTAGATAGATGTCACAGTCACCCCCCTTTTTTGGATAATCCATCCTGCCAAAAGATGGTGTACCCAGGCAGTGCCACAGCAGAGTCAGTGATATTAGGAGACAGCCATGTCTCATCTGCAGATGGTATAGCTGTGCTGCGCTGTGTGGTCTAGGCAGTAAGAACATCTAGTTTTTTGGTTAGGCTACAGATGTTGATGCTTACAAATGAGAAAGACCCTGATATTCGTTGCTTTGTAAGCGTGGTTTGGGGTGGTCCTGGATTGGGATGTACATTGCCCAATATTAGCAGGAGTAGTAGTATTAGTCTTTTTAGGATTTGCTTAAGATATGCACAGTGGCTGCTATGTGCTTTTCTTCCCCCAGGCACTTCCTTAGTCATTGCCTGTATTGGCTTGATTCTTGATAAAAGGAGCAGGGATAGGTGGTTTGATGGTAAGGTTGTTTTCAGACACAGGAGTTGGTTATTTAGTCGTAGTTTGGCAAAGTAATGAGTGCTATTAAAACTGAGACTACAGGTAACCATTCCTTTCTATACAGGGGGCCTCATTCTGGAGATCCAGGGAAGGTTTCAGAGGGCATTTAATATTAATGGGAGAGTGAGAGGAGATCAGGGTGAGGAGAAGCAGGAGCAGCAGGATTAGGGTAGAGTGTATTCTAGTGCTGCAGTAATGGCTCATATAGTTTAAAGAGTTCAGGTGAAGGAAGAACCAGGTGGCTCAAAAGAAGAAAAGCAGTAGTACTGGGGGAGGTAACTACATAAACGCTACCCTGATTCAGTTGTTAAATTTTTATGTGGAATTTTATCCTGGGAAACAAGGGGTGTGTAGACAGAAAAGCAGCTTGTGCTTAAGAGGAGATGATTAGGTAGGGTTACGACCAATAGTGAGAGTCATAGGAGGGGCCAAAGTATATTTTATAGAGGCCAGGGTCTGTGCAGGTGGGTGGGTGGGACAAAATACAGGGTTATAGTTAGGGCAAGGAGCAGAGAGTCAGGCTACAAGCTAGGGAGAAACCCAGCCGAAAGGCACTGCAATCAACGAAGACCTGAGGGAGTGGTCAGCCAGTCAGAGTCCCTGAAGAGAACGGCGCCAGTTTTCAGTCATCATCTGAGATGTGGGCATACTTGGCTTGAGAGTCTGAGGTGGTGAGTGTGAGTGGCAGCTAGGGTGGGCCTGCCACACCACTGAGAGTGGAGCAGTTCTGGCGGGCTTCAGCACCAGAGGTCAGGTGACCTCCTGGAAGAGCAGGCTTGTGTGTCCAAGGTGGTAAGCATGAGCAGTGGCTAGGGCAAACCCATCGCACCACTGAGAATGGAAGGGGTTTTAGTGGTCTTCAACACCTGAGGTCAGGGGTCCTGCTGGAAGAGCTGGCTTGAGTGTCCGAGACAATGAGTGCAAGTGGTGACTAGGGTAGGCCTGCATGTAAAACGGAGTTACTTGCACTTTGTTCCCTGAAACATTTTGTTTTTATATCCTTTGGCTGTGTACTTGCATCTACATGTGAGATATTGATATCAAGAAAGTTGCATTACTGTCTCCCATATACATAAATTTCAAATTTAGATCATTGTTTTGCAACCAGCCAACAAAATCTTTAGCTTCAGAGATGTTTCCATTCCAAATGCATATGACAGCGTCAATAGAATTATGCCATAGTAGCATATTTTCATTGAAAGGGTTTTTGCAGGATTGAGCTTATGTACCTCCTCCCACATGCTCAAAAAATAGATTGGCATAAGAAGGAGCCATAGATGCCCCCATTGTAGTGCCATGTCGTTGGAGATGATGTTCCCCATTGAACTTAAATTCATTATGAGTGAACACAAAATCTAATGCTGCAGGTAAAAGATCATTAGGAACATTCGTATCACTTTCTTTCTACAGAAAATATTTGCATGCCTACACCTTGTTTGTGACCTATAACGGTATATAGGCTTTCTACGTCAATACCCACCCACATATAATTTTCTTTCCAAACAATATTTTTAAGTTTGCATAGTAACTCTGTGGTGTCCCTTATTTACGACCCCAATTTGACAACAAGACATAAAAAAATCCACAAAGTTTCATAAATCTTCGGTTAAGGAGCCCACACCAGAAACTATAGGCCTGCCTGGTAGCTCAGTAATACTTTAATGTATTTTAGGAAGAATGTATAGACTCGGTGTTACGGGGTGATCTGGTCAAATATAGCAAAATTCTTGCTCAGAAATTTCCCCATTGTCCACTGCTGCCAGTAGCAGCTGGTGTAGTTCCTTTTTTATGTATGTTTCGGGGTCTGATGGTAATCTGACATATTTCTCTGAATCATTTAGTAGAGCCATAACAATGTTGATGTAATGTGTCTTATTTAGTATGACAATGTTACCCCCCTTATCGGTTACTTTAATAATTATGTTATCATTATTCTGTAATGCCTTTAAAGCATTGCTTTCTGCAGCAGAAACAGTAATGGTCAAGTGTACATGTCCACTATTTAATGAGTCCTCTCTCTACTTGTTTGTAACTACTTTTTTAAAATCGGAGATAGTGGTATTAAAACATTAGGCACAAAGCTAGAACTTCCATTAAGCAACCTTTTCCTGTCCCCAAAATGTTGTCAGTGACATTACCACAAAGTCCAGGATCTTCTGTCCATGAGGTGGCCCTCTCAAAGTTCTCTTCATTAATCATGGAAGTGAGTTCAAGGTCACTGATGCAGTCCAGAACAACATCATCTTCATCTATAGCTGTAGAGATCCCTGTTTTGGCCAAAATTGAACTGATGTCTTCTGCTAGTTCAACATTCCTTTCTGTGAACCCCATGGTATTTATAAATTGGGGACCCTCAGGCTTGGAGAATAAATATTTTAAACAACTGTTTGGAAAGAACTTGAATAAATCCACATTAATCTGGAAAGTGTTAGCCTGTGGTGTTGGCATTAATGAGAGTCCCTTCTGAAGTACACACTCTTGATGTGTTGTTAAAATATAATCAAATAAATTCAGTATTTGTAGGTTGTCACTTTCTTTTCTCAAAGTGTTCTCCTCAGGAACTACTATTGTTTTTTCAATGTCTTCTGCTGCCTCTCTTTCCTCCTTGTTGTTTGCATCCTGTGGCTTCTTGTCTCCCATGCATCTCTGAAAAAGGCTTCAAACAACATGAAGTCTTACTATATTATGACATATGCAGTGTGTCCCAACCTTCGAACTGCTCCAGAGGTGAAAGAGTTAACTTTCCATGCCAGGCATGGAACTTTGAGCTCGAGCTCAGTTGAAAACTCTGTCTGTTGTTCTTCAAACTCAAACTGTCAGATTCTTTACTCCACCTCACTGAACAGTCGCTCCGGAGATTTCTCCTTCTGCTCGGTTCATTTTGTCGGTTAAAGTATTAATTTTTCGTTTTTTTAACCGAATTTAAACCGCAACCGGTCGGTTCAAGCTCTGTTTGTGGTATTTGTAAGTACTAGATAGGTTTTACATTTACTTTCTATGTGGAAGTTGTAAATGGTTTTATCGGTTTGGTTTGAACCGATCAGGTTGTTTTAAATACATTATCTGTCTTTTAGAAGTGCGGTTCCTGGTTCTTATCGGTTCTAAAAAAAACGGATTTCATTACGGTTTTTTCCACGACCCTTGACACAGTTGGGAACCGATAAGAGAGTCTTGCTTGGCGGATTGCCATAAACGGGCAAGTTTTTGGTTAGACTGGCACTATGTCTGAGAAACCCAAAAGAAAAACCGGGCCCACTGGGTTTCAACGTTGCAGTGTCTGTGGGGAAGTCTTTGCTAAGGCTGACCCCCACACCACCTGTGTTTATTATCTGGGGTTTGACCACCTCAATGCAGACTGCCAGATTTGTAAAAATTTTCCTGCAGCTACCCTGGAGAAAAGAGTTGGTAGGCTCAGGGAAAGGGAGGCCAAAAAGTCCGCTGAACCTGATGGCCAGCCTGGTTCGGTTGAAACCGAACCGGAGGGAGTGCCTCTGACCAGGGCGAGACTTCCTTGGGCAAAAGGAGATCCGACTCGGAGGAGTCAGTTCCAGCAAAAAGGACTAGAAATCAGCTGGTGTGGTGCCAAAACTTCCCTCTCCAACCGCTGAAGAAATAGCCAAAGCGATTAAAATTGTCCAGTCGCTTTCCCTGGTTCCGACCGAACCGGCACCATCAGGTAAGTGTACAGTTCGGTCGGTTCCACCGGTTCAAGAGTATGATTTAGAGGAATTTTATGAACCGGAGGAGGGGGAAGAGGAGTATGAGGAGAGTGAATGTGGATTTGAAAGTCTGGATGTGCCCATTGAACCGGACATCTCCCCAGACAGACCTTCAGGAGTGTCTCCCCCTAGGCTTTCTTAGTCTTCCTTCTCATTTTATGTTTTATAAAAAAAAGTGGCTGAAACCCTCCAGCTCCCTATGGAGGAAGCTGTGGATGATCAAGAAGAGCCTGACTATGTAGAAATGATGGATATCCCAGAGTCTAGGAGACTGTCTATTCCTTTGCATAAATCTTTTGGGAAACAGACAGTAAAAATTCTAAAAACTCTTCACACTATACCTCCTGTGGATAAAAGAATGGACAAGAGGTACACATTGTCAGGCTCTGATATGGAGTTCCTTACACAACAATGCAGCCATGTTGGGGTAGTGCAGGCTGCAGCCTGTGACAAGACAAATATTCCCTTGGCCTCACACCCCCCTGACAAGGACTCCAGGAGGATTGATGCCATGGCAAAGAAACAGTACATGGCAGCATCCTTGGGACTCAGACAGGCAAATTATATGGCTTATGTTGCTAGACAGCAGAAATCCAGATGGGACACTGTTATGGCTCTAGCAAAGCAGGTCCCTGGCCAGCTTGCCAAGGAGCTGGAGCAGGTGGCTGCTGATGGTACTGAGGCATCTAAGGTGCAATTTCATGCTGCAGTGGACTCTAATGATGTGTCATCAAGAGTCATGGCTACATCTGTGGCTCTCTGCAGAATGGCTTGGCTCAGATGTACTAATCTGTCACAGGATACCCAGACTAAGGCCATGGATTTTCCTGTTGTGGGTAACTCCCTGTTTGGGGAGCAGACAGAGAATTACATGAAGAAAAGGGATGAGTATAGGACCACCTATAAGAGTGCACAGGCCAAGGAAAGGCAGGCCACTCCTCAAAGGCAGCCTTCCAGGGGCAGGGGCAGGCCTTTTCATAGGCCTTTTTACCAAGCCCAGGCCTCCTCTTCAGCTTTTGCCCAGAGGGGGTTCTTTAGAGGGAGAGGCAGACGGGGTACAAGCAGACCTGCTTCCACTCCTCAGCCTAAAGCCCCTGCCAAGCAGGCACCCTGATGGGGTGGCCAGGGTCGATTCTGCACTACCGGTATGGGGCAGGCTGGCTTACTTTGTCCAGGACTGGAAGTCTCTAACATCAGACAAGTGGGTCCTGGAAGTAGTAAGCCAGGGACTGGTTCTCAGCTTCAAAAAATTTCCGAAGATGAGAGCCAGATCCTTTCCACCTGCAAATCCATCAGAAGCTCTTGCCCTAGAGGCAGAAGTTTCTACCCTCCTGGCTCTCAGAGCTGTGCAAAGGGTTCCACCCCTACACCAGGGCAAACGATTGTACTCCAGGTACTTCCTTACCCCAAAAAAGACAGGAGAATGGCGGCCCATCCTGGATCTCAGATACCTAAACAAGCACCTTTTAAAACCAAAATTCAAAATGGTGACTCTGGGAATTATTTTACCCTCTCTAAGGCCAGGGGACTAGCTAGTGTCCCTGGACCTCAAGGATGCCTACTTCCATGTTCTCATCAGAAGCTCCCATCGAAAGTACCTCAGATTCAAACTGCCCTCAGGCCATTACCAGTTCAGAGCAATGCCCTTCGGCCTCACATCTGCCCCAAGGGTATTTACAAAATGCCTGGCAGTAGCAGTTGCCCACTTAAGAAGGCAAAAAATTGCCATCTTTCCTTACCTGGACGATTGGCTCATAGTAGACCAGTCT